>CP139508.1:312703599-314095511 GCA_021014915.2 Artemisia tridentata subsp. tridentata
TGTAACATACACTTCCTCTTCAATACTCCCATACAGAAATGCACTCTTCACATCCATCTGATAAACCACAAACCCCATAAATGAAGCAAAAGCCAAAAACAGTCGAATAGCTTCAACTCTTGCTACTGGTGCAAACACCTCATCATAGTCAATACCCTCTTCTTGTCTATGTCCCTGAGCTACCAATCTAGCTTTATTTCGAACCACAATTCCCCTAGCATCCCGTTTATTCTTGAGAATCCATTTAGTTCCAATTGCATGTTTTCCTTCAGGCAATGGTACTAATACCCATACTTTCTGATTCTTGAACTGCTGCATTTGCTCTTGCATAGCCTCAACCCAATCAGAATTATCAAGGGCTTGAGCTACACTACTTGGTTCAGTTTGAGATAGAAAGCAAGCATAGAGACAATGAAGATAGTCAGTGTGATTGCTCCTTAACTGTTCCTGAATGTAACTTAGAAAAGCAGATTCTCCAAACTTGGATTGATTCAACCTTCTTCTTGTTTGAACAGGAGAATTTAGATCACCAAGAATCAAAGATTGAGGATGTATTGTGTTAATCCTCTTGGTAACAACAGGATCTACCTCATAGGTTGTGGCTTGATTAGTAATAGAGGGATTTGCTTCACCATCATAAGAGGAGTGAGTGAAAATTCCAGATCTTGACTGATGATGAGGATCATTCAGCTTAGCTGCTGAAGAGAGTGAATTTCCCAGATCATATGGACTTGGGAATCTAGTTGGAGGTTCACTGAATCCCAACAAATCAGCAGATGGAGTAGACAAAGATGCAGCAGGATTGGTGACATCGACAGGAACAACAGATGTATCAGCAGTAACAGATGTACTACCAGCAGAATTGACATCAGCAGGAACAGGAATCCCACCAGCAGAAGCCATTTCTCTTTTAACTTCAGCTTTAGCATTTCTCAATAGCTCCACTATTTTTTGTGAAAACCCAGAACCAAACTTTTCAGCAGCTCTCTTGGCTTGATATTCTTGTCTTTGAAGGCTAGCAAGGTCTTCTGCAAAACTTGAATTATCTTCAGTCTTATCAGAAGAATCTTTGATCTGTACCTGAAAAGTGGTTAGAGGGAAAAGAAGGAACAACTATGGGTTGTTCATCACACTCTGAATCAGATTCATCATCTGAGGTACCTGCATTGTTAGATGGAGAAACATGTGTACCTACAGATTGATTAGCTTTATATCTAGAATAACCCAATGAATCAGTCAGATAATCTAGGTCAAAATACCAGTCATGACCTGCACCCTGTAAATTAGGTTTGTCTTCTAGAAACCTTAAATTGAGTGTTTCTTCTACCCTCTTAGCAGACAAGTTATAAACCCTATAGGCCTTACTATGAGTAGAATATCCAACAATGAACCCCTCATCTGCCTTCTCTTTAAATTTACCTAGGTGATCACTAGTATTCAAGATAGTTACATGACATCCAAAAGGCTTAAGGTAACTTATGTTGGGAACCTTTCCAGACAAAAGCTCATAAGGAGTTTTGTTGTGGGGATTAGTAATAGATACCCTATTCAGCACATAGCAAGCAGTGCTTACTGCTTCAGTCCAAAACATGGTAGGAAACTTAGAGTCAGCTAGCATAGATCTAGCTGCTTCTATAAGGGTCCTATTTTTTCTTTCTGCAACCCCATTTTGTTGTGGGGTTCTGGCACTGCTATAATCTCTCTTAATCCCCTTATTCCCACAAAATTCAATTAAACTAGAGTTCTTAAACTCAGTTCCATTATCCCACCTTATAGCCTTAACTTTTCTATTTAGCTGATTTTCAATTAAGGTAATAAAATCCCTAAGCACAGAATAGGTTTCATTTTTAGTACCTAAAAAGAAAGTCCAAGAAAACCTTCTAAACTCATCAGTAATCACCAGACAATGATACTTATGGTCTCTACTTCTGATAGAAGTTGGACCAAAAAGATCCATATGAAGCAGTTGCAGAGGCTCAGAGATGGTGCTCACAGCAGTAATGGCCTTATATGATGCCCTGTATTGCTTTCCTTTATTGCAGGCAACACAATTGTGTTCATTATTGAAGGTCTTGAAAGGGAGTCCATGCACTAAGCCATTCTTTGCCAGCTTGTTGATTGTCTTGAAGTTCACATGTGCCATCCTTCTGTGCCATTTGTTTGCTTCATCCACAGAAGCCTTTGCCACCATACAAGCAAGATTTCCCTCAGGGTTAACATCATTCAGATTGAAACAATACAGGTTGTGAGTCCTTGGAACTTTGAGCACTATCTCACTATCATCAGGCATCTTGAAGTCCTTGGAGAGCACAAGACAGTCAGTCTCAGTGAAGAGAACTCCATTCTTCTTATCACATATTTGTGAGACAGAAAACAAATTGAAGTTCTTGAGTTCCTTCACAAAGAGAAAATTCTCAAAGTCCAGTTTAGGAGTCTTAATGGTTCCTTTCCCTGTAATCTTTCCATCACCTCCTCCAAATGTCACTGTTCCTCCATAAAAGGGTACAAAGTTATGCAACCTTTCCAAATTCCCTGTCATACTCCTCGAACAACCACTGTCAACAATACCTACTTCTTTACTCTTAAAAGGAATGTCCTACAGAACAAAATTTCATACAACAGTGTTAGATACATGGGAGGCCCAAGTCATTACTGACTTGGGTCTACCTTGTGGATCAATAAAAATTAAACCATGGAGATTGATGAGATCCACCATTGTTCTTGGACCCCATTCTCATATATTTGTTATTGTTTCTCCAAGAACAACCTGCTGAGGACTTAACAGCAGTTCCCCATCTTGCCCTTCCCATGTTTAAGGTGTCAAAATAAACATGCCACATATCATTTTGAAAGTAAGAGCTGGTAGGTCTGTAGTAAGGTCTAGAAACATTGCTTCTCCAATCAGCAGGAATGGACTTATCAGCAGCAACTGGCTTACCAGCAGGAACTGGCTTGCCAGCAGCAACAGAAGCTCTACAAGAGTTTATTCTTGCTGCATGTGGAATATATGGAGGAATTGAACTGACATTGTTCCACACAGACCTATTTTGACAAGCATATTTACCCATCTGTTTTTCATAATAGTCACAATCTTTAATAAGATGATCATAACTACGACACACAAAGCAAGATTTCTTTCTAGGGGCCTTTTTCTTAACATTCTCTTTCTTATTGCAATCAGAAGAATTCAAACCAACACAATTAAAATTATTCTTAACCAAATTAAAATCACAACCAGAACTGTTTGAAACAAAACCAAAACTAGAAACATTATTGTTTTTAACATTATCAAAAGAAACATCTTCAACTCTTTGGGATTCATCAGTTGCCACTTTTGAAGACATATCTTTTGATTTTATTGATGCAGACTTCTCACTTGATCCACACGTGGCATAGTCATCAGTCTTGATTTCTTCAGATTTGTCACTGTTAGAACAACCGACAAATTCATTAGAGTCACAATCAAGATCAGGCAAGTTCTTTTCCTTTTTGCCATAAGTCATTTGTGAATCATCAAAGTCAAGGTCAAGGGCTGTGTGGATAGGGACAGGCTTAAAAACACCTCTTATAGGTGGAGGAACTGCATTCATCCCTCCTTCCTTAACAAACTTAACAGGTGTTTGATAATCAACTTCCTTAGGGGTAGGGTCAAATATCCTAGGGTTATATTCCCCAACATCATATCCCAACCCTTTCTTATGCCAACCAGACTGAGTACCATAGTTAACAAGATATTTTTCTGATTGTTGCCATGAATTTATCCTAGCCACTTCACTATCCAGTTTAGCATTTAAATCCTGATTTTCTAATTTGATCTTAGCAACTTGAGATTCAGAATATTTAAGACAGTTATTGGAGTTCTCTAAATCTCTTTCCAAAACCCTTATCTTTTGTTCATATGCTAGCTGATTAGCTTCATGCCAAGCCTTTTGTTTTTCTACAGTTTTAACTGCCTTTTTATAAGCTTGAATTTCAACAAACAATTTATTATATTCAGGCTCCATTTCATCAAATTCCCTTTTTAACTCAGTGTATTTATTTTCACTATCCTTTTTCAATTTAGTATATTTAATTTCACAATCAAAAGGACACTTGAGTACCTGAGTTGGATAGCCCATCATTCCAAATTCTCCAGCCACATGTGTCTCAACTCCATTTCCAGCAATCATCCCATAATCGTGAAGCTCCGTCACTACTCGTTTTCTTTTTCCCAATCCAGCATTGCATCCACAGACACTAGGGCTTTATCTTCCTCTGGCTCCAATTCTTTCATTCTGAATGCTGAATACCTTGATCTATCATCAACTTTCTTGTCTTGGCATTCTCTGGCAAAGTGACCTATCTGACCACACTTGAAGCACTTCACATTCCTTCTGTCAAACCTTGCACCTTCTCTTCCATTGAGATTGAGCTTCCTCCCAGACTGCTGCTCAAACCTGTTAACCTTTAACGACAGCATAGCCAGCTGCCATTTGATATCCATCTCCTCCAAATCAAATTGATCAATTTGATCAAAGTCATCATACATCAACTGCTGTTGTGGAGTACTTTCAGCAACAAATGAATGAAGAATTTCCTTAACAACATTGTCATTCCTTGATTGAGATCTTGATGTTGCAGGAGGATAGGAAACAGATGAAGATGAGGGGTTTGGGCTATCACCATGAGAGACCTTGTTAGCACCGGAAGCACTAACAAATGCAGTATGTGTAGGTGTATGAGATGAATAAGTAGAAACCCCTTTGATGTCAATCTCTAGGGTCTTGAGCTTGTTGTACAGATCATCAAAGCTTAGGTAGTCCAATCCTCCTTTGGCTTTCAGAGTTATAGAAACTTGAGACCAGGATGAAGGTAAAGCTCTCAGAAACTTTGTGTTGCAGTCTTCATTGTCTAGTCGAGCCTGCAACTGATTAAGTTGGCTGAGGATTTTGTGAAATCGATCATACCCTTTGTGAATACCTTCTTCCTTAGAGATCTTAAACTCCTGAAATTCCTGCTTAAGCATTGATTTCCTCATCTTTTTGGACTCCTCATTCCCACCGAATCTAGCTTTTACAGCAAGCCAGATTTCTCTAGCATCATCCAGGTGATGAAAATCACCCATGTGATCCTCTGGCAGAGCCTGAAGCAAGAGAGTTCTTGCTTTAGTTTCCCTTTGCACAGCCAGCTGCTCCTCAACTGATGTAGGAGCGAGAATAATTATACCCCCATTCTTATTTCTTCCAATTCTCTTCTTGCTATTCCCCTTGAGGATAACATTCCAAAGATGGTGATCACTGTTGGAGATCCAGTACTCCATCTTCATAGCCCAGACTTCATACTCTTCCTTCTTAAGATATGGGAACTTTGCATTACTGTTAGACACAGTGGTTGTAACAATTTGTTGTTGAACTTTTGTGGGTTCAGGTTCTTCATTGTTAATGGCAGCGAATTCAGGGTTTTCATCGCCCATTGTGGAAGGGTTTAGAGAGATTGTTTTGAGAACTTTTTCTTTTTGATCAGAGATCCTCACGAGGCTCTGATACCACTTGTTGAATCTAACACGCTTGCTAGATCTTTGAGCCTATGTGGATCGGTAGGATGCCTATGTAATCACAAGCACACTACAAGAGAATCTCTGAATACGAATGAGAGAAGAAAAGAACTAACACTATGATCCTCTATGGATCGTATAATGAACTAAAAGATGATTTTATTGAAGATTGTTAACTTACAAAGATGTATCAAAACTCATAGACGGGGTGTTTCTTTTATAATGATAAGAAACCCTAACCCTAACCCGTCCTACAAGAAAACGTGTAAAGAGATAAACATGATCTCTTCTAAAAATAAACATACTAAACATACGGATAACTAACAATAATATCCGCAGCAACAAAAACTATCAGCAGAAACAAAATATAACTATCAGCAGCAATGAGCTTCGGCAGGAACCAACACTATCGGCAGGAACCAACTTTCACTATCGGCAGCAACAAGAAATATCTTATTTCCAGAATTCCCAACAGTAATCACTAAGTAGTTCCAACCAACGACGTTGCCTCATGTTAAGTTCCTCCTGATCAAGAATGTACTGTAAGTTTTGTGGTCTGTAAATACTACACACTTCGTTCCGTAAAGATAATGTCTCCAAATCTTGAGTGCGAAAACCACGGCACCCAACTCTAAGTCGTGAGTAGTGTAATTCTTCTCATGCTTCTTAAGCTGTTGAGATGCATAAGCTATCACTTTCTCGTTTTGCATTAGCACTGCTCCAAGTCCTTTGTGTGAAGCGTCGCAATATACCACGAAGTTTTCAATCCCTTCTGGCAATGACAAAATTGACGCGCTGCAAAGTTTCTGTTTCAATAACTGAAAAGCGGTCTCTTGCTTTTCTCCCCAATCGTACTTCTGGTTCTTTTGTGTCAACTTGGTCAGTGGCTTAGCTACCTTGGAAAACCCTTCAATGAACCTTCTGTAATATCCGGCAAGTCCTAAGAATTGACGAATTTCTGTGGGAGTTTTTGGTGTTGCCCAGTCTTTAACTGCCTCAATCTTTGCTGGATCAACCTGTAGTCCCTGACTATCAATGACGTGACCAAGAAATTGTACTCTGCGGATCCAAAAATCACACTTTGAGAATTTGGCGTACAGTTTCTCTTTCTTGAGCAGCTCTAAAATTGTTCTGAGGTGTTCTCGGTGCTCTTCTTCACTCCTTGAGTAAATCAAGATATCGTCAATGAATACGATCACAAACTTATCTAGATATGGCTTGCACACCCTGTTCATGAGATCCATGAACACAGCTGGTGCGTTGGTTAGTCCGAACGGCATTACGTGAAACTCATAATGGCCATAGCGTGTTCTGAATGTTGTCTTCAGGATATCTCCTTCCCGAACCCTAAGCTGATGGTAACTCGATCTCAAGTCGATCTTGGAGTAATAACTGGAACCTTGCAAATGATCAAACAAATTGTCGATCCTGGGAAGTGGATAACGATTCTTCACCGTCAATTTGTTTAGCTCTCGATAATCAATGCACATTATGAAAGATCCATCTTTCTTCATTACAAACAAAACCGGTGCTCCCCAAGGCGAGGAACTCGGCCTAATGAATCCTTTATCCAAGAGCTCTTGCAATTGGTTCGACAACTCTTGCATTTCTGAAGGTGCAAGTCGATAAGGTGCTCGCGCAACTGGTGCGGCTCCCGGCACTAAGTCAATCTGAAATTCGACTTGGCGAGTAGGTGGAAGTCCTGGTAAGTCTTCAGGAAAGACTTCTGGAAAATCTTTAACCGTTGGCACATCCTCAAGTCGCTTCTCCTCCGACTTCTTTTCTGTGATATGAGCCAAGAATGCATAACAACCCTTCTTTATGTATTTCTCTGTTTTAATGCACGAGGTGATGCTGAGTCTAGTCCCACTGCGTTCTCCGCGAACGACCAATGTTTCGCCATCATAAGGAAGATGAACAACTTTTTCATCACAGATGATTCTGGCAGGATGTTGAGATAACCAATCCATTCCGATGACAATGTCGAAACTTCCAAGTTCTACTGGCATGAGATCTATATTGAACGGGTGATTCAGAAAATTGAGAGTGCAACCACGAATGATCATGTCGGTGCCAACTAAACTACCGTTAGCAAGTTCAATGTGATATGGAGTGTCTAATACGGTTGGTTCAATGTTGAGTAATGGTGCAAATTCAGTAGAAACAAAACTTCTATCGGCTCCTGAATCAAATAGTATGGATGCATAACGATTATTAATGAGGAACGTACCCGTAACGACATTCGGGTCCTCCCTGACATCTTCTCCTCCAAGGATATAAGCTCTTCCTCTAGCTGTTCCACCTTGGTTATTATTTCCCTGATTCTTTCCTTTTGGACATTCCCTCTTGAAGTGTCCAACTTCTCCACAACCAAAACCGGTTACTGGGGGCTTCTGATTATCAACCACAATCGGAGCTTTGCAATCCCTGGTGGAATGACCAACTTTCTTACAGTTCCCACACGGATTTGGACAATTTCCAGGGTTATGATGGGTTTGACATTTGTTGCACTTGGGTAAAGTTCCGTTGTAACCTCTTTTCTCAGCTTGACCTGCAACATATTCCTTTGCAGTTTCCTGCCTCTTGGGTGGTGGTTGAGTAACATTGCTACACTGGTTGTTATCCCGATTTCTTTTGTTGTTGTTGTTATTGGAATTGTTTCGGTTGCTGTTATAGTTGTTGTTGTTTCGGTAGTTGTTGGAATTGTTGTTGTAGTTACGGTTACTGTTGGTGTTGTTGCTGTTGTTTGAAGTAATTCCTTTCTTCACTATCTGAGCCATGAGTTTATGAGACATTCTGATTGCCTCATCCAATGTTTGCGGGTTGAAAGAAATCACATCACCATGGATGTTGTGAGGTAATCCTCCAATGAAGTTCTCTAATAGCTTCTCAGTGTCCGGAACCATTATCGGACATAATGCTGCCAATTCCTGAAACCTCCTGATATATGCCTGATGCGCGTGATGTGTCGTTGCGGTTTAGCAGTATTAATGCCTACTCAAGTTTTAAATTTATATTTAGCCGACTTATCAATAACACACACACTTAACGAGCAGTGTACCCGGTCAGTATGAATATAATGGTAAGTAGAGTGTCGATCACTAAGAGTGGAACGTATTATCTAGTAATTCTAATCAGTATTTTAATATTCTAAGTTAACTATACAACCTAATCTAACGCAAGGGGGTTCAGCCTGAGAGACTGGCACGTTTTGGTTGCAATTAAATAATAAACTAAACTAATGAGCACGAATCAGCGATAGGTATGCACGTACACAGATAAATACTCGAGACAATAAGAAGACCTGTCCTGATGATTAAGTAGATTGTCACTTGTTTTATTGATAGTTTTATATGAAGTGTATGTAATTAACCCTTTCTCGTTGGCCCTAATCTTATCGGCGAGTAAACCCTTAATGATTACTTATGTCTAAAAGTTATTCCTAAGTGATCAATTTAGTAACAACCGTGGGAGCCACATTCTCTTCCGTAGTCAAATGCGCAGGCCACTAATAAACACAGAGGTAATCAATGCACTAATAAGTAGTAACCAAAGACATCAACATATAAACTTTAATTGATGGGAAAGCAGTTTTAAGGGAGTGCAATCTTTCTCGTCACATTACACAAGCCACCAATCCTGATGAATTAAAGTTTACTAACACAATAAAACAAAACTACTTAATGAATTAAATACATGCAGGACCTTCTTACAGCTCTTGTATCTTCGTTCGGGTGTGTCTTGTGCTGCCTAATCGTCTGAATTCGGCCTTAGGTTTCTGTGGTCTTCGTACTTCGTATATATTTTGCCCCAAAATTCATCTGGTCTTGGGGTATTTATAGTTTCTGTCTGAGGGTAAGATGCGGCGCATCTAATAAGTAGATGCGGCGCATTGACTTAACTTCGCGTGGGGTCCAAGATTAATATATTCAAGAATATTCGTACACCGCCAGAAGATGCGGCGTAACTCCATTCTCAGATGCGGCGCATGTCCTTGCTGTCTTGGATCGTATCTTGTGAAATCTTGATAGTGATGCGCCGTATGTAATAAGCAAGATGCGGCGTATCTGGAGCAGAATGTCTTGATCTTGTACATTTCAGTAGACTCTTATCTTCTTGCTTGTTTTGCTCCATAATTAGTCCAAAATCGCCAAGTTTCACCAAATGCTTGTTTTTAACAGAGAATTACAAAAGTAAACGATTAAGTATCAATTCTCACAGATAATATAGTAAAACAAGTCAAATAAATAGGATAAATGACGGTAATAAAATGTACTTATTTGAGTTCATCAAATATCCCTCCACTTGAACTTTACTTGTCCCCAAGTAAACCTTAGAATTAATCTTATGAAAATGTATCCTAAAAGATATTAGGATTTATTTTTATATTTAAGCATGTATTCATTTTTTTCATAATCACACAACCAAACACTTAACGAATTAGAAGTAAAATAAAATAATTTGATAAAAGCAAATCTAATCGTTTAACTGTCCAGTCGTGACGAATATTCTATCATAAGCTTGGCAAGTATACACATCTCCCCCACTAAAGCCAAGGAATAACAAGTCTAAAGCGGTAAAAAGGGTTTGTAGGTTTAAGGGTTAATCATTCTCCTTAATCTCTATCGATCTCAAATTCGAGAAAAGGCGACAAAATCACAAATACATGATCGAATCCATGAACACGATACTTGCAATTGCTCAAATCCTTAACTCGAATAGGCTAAAGATAGGACCAAGTAATCTTCACCAATAATACTATATCAAAAAGGGCGACAAAATCATAAATACATAGCCGAATCCACGACTACGATACTTAAGATTGCTCAAATCCCTAATCTCAATAAATCAAAGGTTTGGATAAAGAATAATATAGGGTATGGATAATATTTGGGATATAGATTGGTGTAAAAATGAAAAATAAACAAAACAAATAAATTAAAATTCTAATTGTGGTTAATCACTATCCCAACCATCCCATGAATAAGACTCATATCATAGAATAACTCACGCTTTAACACTTGAAACACACGCTTTAGGTAGACACGAATTATACTCAACAAGATCATAATCAAAGAATAACCTTAAGTTGGCGTTCCCATAACGTACAACTCCCATTCAATCCATAGATATAATATACAAAAACCAGTGGTGATATCGACCACTTAACACAAAACTTTACATAAGTTGGTCAAAACAAACATCCAACTCTTCTTTTTTTCTTTTTCTTTTCTATTTTTTCGATTTTTTTTTTTTTTTTTTTTTTTTTTTTTTTTTTTTTTTTTTTTTTTTTTTGAAACATAAACAAAGATGTGTAAAATTTCACCACATCACTATAATGATAATTCTGGATAACTTTTTCATACTTTTCATGACTTCAGAAATAACGGTAATAGTGAAAGTAGTAAACACACGAAAAATAAACTCAAAGATATACAATATTTACTTTCACTCCAATTGCATTGTGCAATTTCCCGACCTAACCAAAGATAATGAATTACGCACGCGAACACAGGTAATGTAAGGAAACACACTTTGCCTAAAGCAATTAACCAACCACGGATTTTAATCTACAGGGTAGGCTAAGGTGTAAGGGTGTAACGAAACATTATAAAAAAGGTGTAAGAAACGAAAGGAATGGCTCTGAGTGTTTTTCTAGGGGTATCTTACTCTAAAAGTGAGAGTAACAAAAGGGTTTATACGGGGGTTAACTAACCAGTGTAGTTAGCTAATAACATATAACATATAAAGGCTATTTGGGTGTAATCCTAGAAATTTACCAATTTAGACAAGTCATTCCAATTATATAAATAATACTTATTATGGTGGTCTCGAATAATATACACGCCAAGTTCTAAAGTTTACAAGTCACCGGCACACTCATAGATTTGTGAATTTTGAAAAAATCACAATTTTTGAAAATAACGTCATGTGTGCAGCTATGCAACTTAGACTTTAAACAAAAACATGCTAAAAAATTTTAAATTTTGATATATTAAGCACATTTTAAGCATAATTTTTGAAAAGTTTAGGACAAGTAAGTGTTCTAATTCTCCAATCCCCCCACTTAAGTTAAACAACGTCCTCGTTGTTTGTATCAAAGGTTAAAAACTGGAAAATAAAAGAATTAGAACAGAAAAACTCCCCTGAGATTTGCTCGGTATGATCCTCCATTATTAGTATAAGAGCAAAAATCATCTTTCTTGTGGATGAGAACGTTTAAGCTTCATATTTGATGTATCCACAAGAAATGCAGGAATCTATAATACCACCAAGACTTTAAACACACCTAAGTTAAGAAGGTTCAAACTTGCATAATACATTAGTAGTTAGTAAAAATAAAACATAAAAATTAAAATGAAAATCATCAGGTTAATCGATGCGCCGTATCTTATGGAAGAAGATACGCCGTATCGAGCCTGGAATAAATACGAATCAGAATAGAAGATGCGTCGCATCCTTAACCAGGGATGCGCCGCATTAAAATAAACTGATAAAAAGTTTTAAAGTTAAAAATAAAAAAATGCAGAAAATAAAGTAAGATATGACCAGTGCAGGAGATGCGTCGCATCTTTGGATTGAGATGCGCCGTATCTGCTGCGGGCCTGACTGACTCGACACAGAACATAATAATAAAAATTTTCCGGGTTGTCTCCCGGTCAGCACTTGTCTTTATTCCAGAGTCTTCAAGTTAGACTCACGTTCAGCTCTTTATTATCGATCATTGAAGGAGTCGGAAACATCGCGCTCCCTCATCGCCAATTCAATAATATTGAACACTCCTTGCTCGTCCTTAATTTCCACGCCGTTCTTCTTTAATATCTGTATAAACAAAGTTCTGTGAATTCGTTGATCGATTGCCAAAGATTTATTTGAAAAACACAATATTACTTCTTTATCGTCTACAAGATCCATTATCATTTCACACCGAAATTAAATGGAATCAAGTTCACAAGTGAGAAAGATGGCTAAAGTTGTGCAAAAAGCTATCCATTCGAAGGAAAATTGTTTATTGTGCAAAAAGCTATCCATTCGAAGGAAAATTGTTTATCACATTTTAAATCAGTTAAGCTTCAATGTATGGCCCTCTCAGAAGCAATGTTACCATTATGGGGTAGATCGTTTCATCGAGCTTTTGAAACACTCTTCGGATCTGAAATGGACTTTACAACCTTCAAACAGAAACTCTTGCACAACATATTTCTAACAGAGAAGCAAATTGAACAGGGAAATGACTGCATAGTAGGATATAGAGCGCTCAAGGCACAGTTAAAATGGTTTCTCTACTTAGATTTTAGAGTGCTAAAAAATTCTTCGGATTATGTATCAGCAAGCAAAATATGTAGAGAATGCATCACTAGTATGGAAGTTGAATTTTTTAAAGGTCAGTTGCTTAAACTAATGAACATACTGGAAATGTGCTGACTGCATGATCACTTCATCTGAGGGAGATGTTGGAAAATAAGAAATAGTCAAATGAAAAAGAATTGCATGGAAGAGAGTTAAAAGAAAAAGAACGGGAAATAATTGAAATGGAGATGCAGATACAAGCGGGAACGAGGAAGGGACATCTGTCACACCCCCAAATTTCGTGACTTGCAGCGGAATGAAGCATTCAGGGGCGCGACTGGTCATAGCACCAAAGTTGCAGTTATATTGAACGACCTAAAGTGTCGTTTAGAAAATACATCGTTTGATTATTTAAAAACATTCAGAGTTACAAAGCTAGGTCCCAAAAGGTGAAACAAGTTTTCATAAAACAAGTTCATACAATTCAAACGATGGATAAGTGCATAAAATATAAAGTGAGACGCGTCGACTCCGCGACTCCATGATGCATCCATATGCAAGCCAGCATGCGATACCTTAATTACCTGAAAATACATTGCTAAAAATGGTCAACAAAAATGTTGGTGAGATCATATGTTTATGTAAATGAAATGTTGTACGGATACCACAAGTATAAAGTGTATGACAAAACCATGCCACATAAAAATGATACATTAGCTCTAAGCTCATGACCTCGAAGCTACACTGAATGAAATGCCCCAACCGAGTGTTTGCCAATCACTCTAATATGACAGAAATGAAATGCGTTCGTTTGACCAGTTGGTGCTACCAACCCGAACGGAGGAGTCACCCTCAATAGATCTATTCACTCACTCTCGCTTGCTAACAATTAACGGTTCATGATAATAAAAGGGGAGTTTAATCTGGGCAATGATGTAACTTAAGCAATGAAATGAGTTTGTATACTTTGGTCCGCATATGAAAATGGTGCAATGTATTCTCCCCCGAGAGTTTAGAAATCAAATAAACAATTGAAAACGGGGCAATGAAAACTCACCTGATATGATATAGCAACAATGACAATGATAGATATGATGAAATAAAGCTCGGTCTCTAACTGCGACCTATTATGAATGATGTGATCCAATGTAAGCAATGATACAATGCAACACATGCAAATACGTATGTTAACGATACCACTTGTTAGTTTTGAAAATAATGTTTATAGACGAAAAATACACTTTTGACGTCTTGTTAAGTTATAAACTACTTTTCGTGTAATGATGTTGAAACGGTACTCCACAATCCTCGTTCGGTGTTCTATCGGCAAAATGTAGCGTTTTCATCGCAATTTAATATTTTCCTTAACTTGTGAAAATATGTTCAAAATGGCTTCGTGAAACTAGTAGCGAAATATTGCACGTTAAGTGTTAGTTGATCAAACTCGACGCTTTTGAAAACCTTGTAACAATGTATTAATGTCGTTTCATTTAACTTTTGATTGTACACGCCTCGATCAATTAGAAAATCGGCTAACAATGTTATGTCTTGCAAAAACACTAGTTTTTATACTTAAAATACTTTCTATTAGTGGGCTGTCAAAATGAACATGGTACGTCGGGCTTCAAACGTGAATAACTCGGCCGTTATAAGCTCGTTTTCTACGTTCTTTACATCCACGGCTTCGTATAAACATGAAATAACATAATCTCAGTAGGTCGGGTCATCTAGATCACATCTAACGCCTCGTTTTGTCCTTTGAATCTCGGCGATCAGCAAATAAATTTTCAGAATTTTAGTTTTCGTCGTCTAACTTTGAAAAATCATATCTCCTTCGTTATAAGTCGGTTTTTAGTGATTCTTGCGGCCACGGTTTTGTTTTTGAATGAAATTTCTGAATATGAAGGCCAAAATAGTTCAAAAGTTTCTGAGTTTTCCAGACTTTGCATTTTTGGACAGAACCTTATTTATACTTGTTAAAACTCATTTTCTTGGTTCTAAACTTAATCATACTACTTCAAATCAACTCCACAAGTTTCGCAAATCCTACATACTCTTTTAGGGTGTCATGGGGTCCTAAACATCACCAACCTTGGTGGATTTCATGAGATCATTAGTGAAACTTATAGATCTAGTGTTAAAGATAGTTTATGTGCAAAAGTGGTATCTAAAACATAAGTAACTTGCATGAATAACTAATATAACTTGAAAATACATAAACATATGAATTAAATGAAAGTATAAGATGATCAAAATGTGTTCTTGAAACTTACTTGAATATTGATGGAGATAATGTTGATAAGAAATGAGATTTATAAAAACAAACTTTGAGCATTTATCAAAATAATGATTGAGCTGTTGACGATGAATATGAGTTTGATCTGGTTTTCGGGTAGCTAGTTGTTTTATTAGAATGTATGTGTTGTAGTGGAATGGAAATTAAATCAAGATAAATTCATTAATGAGTTTTGGAGTGTTTAGCCTAAATGGGGGTTAGGGGGGCCGGCACATGTGGGCAAAATGGAAGAGATTTGATAGTTAAACAAGACTTTGTCCCCCATTTAAATGAGTATTGATAGTTTAGTGTATACATTGAGTGTTATCGGGTACCGAGTTAACTAGAAATGAATCATGACGAGGTGAAATGAAATACGACAAAGTTTTAAAAATTGTAAAATCATATTCCTTGCAAGAATCGGGTGTTAGAATGATTATCGGATTGAAATTTCGTAAATCGACGGAGTTATAAGCGTCAAACGAAAAATATAGCGATTGGTTTAAAAACACCGGGTAAAGTAATAATATAATCTCTATATCATTATAATTAGTTTGAAAATGTGTTAGGATCATTGTCGGGAGTATTGGGTATAATGTTAGTAGAAATGACTGAGTGGTAACGTTAATTAAACAATTAAGCATACGTTAATGAAAATCACACAAACCCATGCATGAACTGATATGATAATGATGTTACTGATGATATGCAGACTACCCTAGTCTGTTTGATGTGTCTTTACTGATGATGCATGAATACGCAGCTAAACCTAACTGGTTACGCGCATTTGAATACTCGTAAACCAAGTTTACGACATGATGAATGATGCCCATGAATAGTGATTTCCCTCCGGGAATGAATAGTGTCATGTGAATAGTAAAATTTTTGACGACTTCTCAAAGTCTCAAACTGACTTCAAAAATGATGAATAGTGATCGGTGAATAGTGATTGATGAATAGTATCTCATGAATAGTAAATTGTCGAGGTTTGGAAAATGACCTGAAATTACGAGTTGTGACAGTCGACCACCTTAAAAGGAATTCAGTCCCTGAATTCAGCTGATGTTGGTCTCTGGAATGGTCTCGGTGAAAAGATGTGGGTATTTGAGTCGCATCTGGTCTTCCCGTTCCCAAGTAAACTCAGGACCTCTGCGAGAATTCCAGCGAACTTTGACGATCGGAATTCGACTTTGTTTCAACTGTTTGACCTCTCGGTCCATGATTTCTGCTGGTTCTTCCACAAAGTTAAGCTTATCATCGATCTGAATTTCTTCCAATGGGATTATGAGCGTTTCGTCTAAAAGACATTTCTTGAGGTTTGAGACATGAAAAGTGTTATGTACATTGCTGAGCTCTGACGGAAGCTCTAGTCTGTACGCTACCGGATCGTTCCTTTCCAGAATCTTGAATGGCCCAATGTATCTCGGGTTCAGCTTCCCGCGTTTCCCGAATCGTATCACGCCCTTCCAAGGCGAGACCTTCAACATGACTTTGTCTCCAACCTGGAATTCTAATGGTTTACGTCGAACATCGGCATAACTTTTCTATCGGCTTCTGGCTGTTTGGAGTCTTTCTCTAATCTGAATTATCTTTTCTGTTGTTTCTCTGACCAACTCTGGACCAGTTAGTTGTACATCACCAACTTCAGCCCAACAAACTGGGGACCTGCACTTACGACCGTATAGTGCCTCGAATGGTGCGGCTTTTATGCTCGAGTGATAACTGTTATTGTAAGAGAACTCGATCAATGGAAAATGGTTAGCCCAACCATTTCCAAAGTCAATGACACATGCCCTGAGCATGTCTTCCAATGTCTAAATCGTTCTCTCGCTCTGACCATCGGTCTGAGGATGATAGGCGGTATTCATGTCTAATTTAGTCCCAAATGAATCTTGCAATGACTCCCAAAAGTTTGAAGTAAAGAGAGTGTCTCTGTCAGAAATGATGGAAATTGGTGCACCGTGCCTTGAGACTATTTCCTTGACGTAAAGTCTGGTGAGCTGATCCATTGTATAAGTCTCTTTGATTGGGATGAAATGGGCTGACTTGGTGAGACGATCAACGATTACCCAAATAGCATCGTAACCGCCTGATGTTTTGGGAAGTTTAGTGACTAAGTCCATTGTAATGCGTTCCCACTTCCACTGGGGAATCTCTGGTTTCTGAAGTAATCCTGATGGCTTTTGGTACTCGGCTTTCACTTTAGCACAAGTAAGACATTTGCTGACGTACGTAGCTATTTCTGCTTTCATACTCGGCCACCAATAAAGCTTTTTGAGATCCTGATACATCTTATCAGAACCTGGATGAATAGAGTAATTCGACTTGTGTGATTCGTGCATAATCAACTCTCGTATTCCACCACAGAGAGGTATCCAGCTTCTATCCTTGAAGCATATTGTTCCATCTGATCTCCTTACTAAACCGTTTGCATTATCTTGCATTCCTTTGAGTGTTTCACTTGGTAGATTTTCTTCTTTGAGTGCTAATTCACAGGAATCAACACGTAATTATTTCCTAGGAAACACAAGTGAAGTATGTGTAACCCGGGTCGTTATCCCCAACGAAGGTTTGAATGGAATTTCGTGATCTCGATTCGTGAAACGTGTGATGAATAGTGAAAAAGATGGGATTTTGGTTTCTAAGCTAAGATAAGTGAACATGCACTAAAAACATCTTAAAAGGCAAGAAAAACAATTTAACAAAAACATATGTGAATAAAAACGTAAACGGACTACGAAAAACGCGAATTATAGAAAACGGGAATTAAAAACGAACTTGGAAGATGGAAATTAAATAACCTACAACTACGGGAAGCATAAATAGGATAAGGGAAACTTATAACATACAAATCTACTAAACATATACTAGCAAAACGCGAAATAAATAGAAAACGCCATTAAAACGGGAGTACACGAATCTAAAAACGTCAAATTAATGAAATACTAACTCTACGGTACAATTCTATTTTTCCTAAGTTCTAATTAGTAAAAGAAAATTTAAAAAAAAGAATTATATTTTTCTGATAATTATTTAATTTACTACGAATTAAAAAGTATTTTAAAAAGAAAATTACATAAAAAATTTTAAAACTATTCTAAAAATTCTGAAACTTTTTCCAAAATTACTTTATACAATTACAATCCTAGGAAAAATATGAAAAAGGGACCAGCTTATTCTAATAAGCTGTAATAAGCTAAAATGGTTCGAATGGCTAAAATAAAAAACAAGGTTAAGAATATTAATTGTGTAAACCAAAACAGAAAAGACCCAAGGGCGCTAGTGGTGTGTGGTGTGTGTGTTGAGGCTATATGTGGCTAGAGGTCCCAGGTTCGAACCTGGCCTCTACCCTTTTTGTAAAACTATTATTTTTTTTTTTGTTTTTCTCTTTACAAACTAATTGAGCACATTAAGATAAGCTATATTTAAAACTAAAACTATTTTGAAAATGGAAAATAAGCGACGAAATAAGCTGGAATGTGGAACAGTCAACTATAAAAGCTAAAAGTGAAATAATTAAAACTGAAAAGCTAATCTATAGGATCATAAGCTAATGTAAAAAAAAACTGAATAAGCTACCTAGGATCTAATGTAAACTAAATGAGCAATATTAAACTTACAAATCAACCCTAAATAAGCTGGAAATCTGAAACTAGCAAATAAGCAAAAGGGCAAACCTGCAGGGCAAAATTTGTCCACTGAGGGTGCAGACTAAACTAGCTACTGAGGTGCTTATTTGCAGCTTATGTTCTAAGCCATAACAAGCTCAGTACTAAATTGGAATTGGTCAATTAATGCACTACAGCTAGCAAATGATTCAGAAAATCAAAGTTAAGCATTGAACAATTCAAATAAGCTCTTAAAAGTTGGATAGCAGACTGCTCATTTGGGATATCAGCCTACTGATGTGAGGCTAGGATAGAATTGGTTCCAATTCAACTCAACTTACAATGGGACTAACCCAACTTTTGAGTGGCTACTTATCTGACTACAAGGAACATAAATGAAGCAAAAACAAGGCCTAGATTGACTTGATCCTATATTAAGCACTATTACACAGATTCTACTTTTAAGCTTGTATCATCTTACTCAAAACTACAAAAGCCTTTAATTCAACTAATAACAAGCTACAAACAACCTCTCTGAGCTACATTATGCAAGATAACAATTACCAAGAGTGCACATGAACAGTATCTAATGGTTTTGACCCATTTTAGAGCTTGACCCAAACAGTCCTTTGTGGTGGACTGTTTTGATTTTGCTGAGATATAGACCAAATAATGTTGAGAAAAGATAATACTAACTACATTAAGCATTCATAAGTTAAAATAAATTGAAGACAAGCACTGAGAATAAGCTACAAAGCAATTTTGACTTTATTTGACCACTTTGACTATTTATTGACTTTTTGGAATTAAACTGAATTGATCCAAACTAGTTTCAACAAAAGCTAAAATAAGCTCATAAGAGCTTAATAAAACAGAAATGAAAGATTTTAAGGTTTAAATAACAACAAATTCGAATTACTTAATTAACTGGAAACTTGAATTTCAACTGAATTAAGACAAGGCTTTTGAACTTAAGCTGAAACTGAAATTACAATTACACTAATCTGAAATTAAGCTAAACAATAAACTTATCTAATTAAGTTACACTACTCCTAAATTACTCTACGGCCTAAAAAAACTAACTAACTCCTTCACTGGAATACAATGAAGACTATATATAGGCTAAAATTAGGGTTCTTCTTCTTCTGTGCTTCTCTGATCAATCTTGGACCATTAGATTAGCTTCCTTTTAATCTCAGCCCTCAATTCAGTTTAGGCGGGAAAAGTTGCCAAGTGGGTTTCCCACGTGGGGGTGGTATTCACGTGACTATACTAGCTATAGGAGGGTGGGGGAAAGCGTGTGGCAGAGAAAAGGTATGGATAGACATTGTTGTCGGGGAGAAGGTGGAGGATTGTCAGGGATGGTGGTTTGGCGCCTTAGTGGTTTTAGAAGGAGGTTTATACTTTTGGGTTTGACTGGTATTTCAGTTTAGCTAAAAGGGTTTTTTGGATTGGGTTTTTATTTTATGTTGGGCTTGGTGCGGTAAATGGGTTTTATTTGTTTGGGTTTTATTAAAAGGGTTAAAGGGTTAATTTGTTTAGGTAATGTTTAAGGTAAAAGGATTTAGGGTAAATGGTAAAAAAATAAGTTTTGGTTTCGGGTTCGTTTTTCCACGCTCCTTCCAATGTCATATCCCGGGATTGACGTTGACTTTTCTTTCCTTCATTAAATGCTCAAATGGTGTCGAGTCGATCCGGCAATGTCCGTTTTTGCACTTTTTCCCATCCAAGCTCGGTTTTGTCCACTTTTGCCTTGTTTTCAAACCTTTTGTACCTGAAACCCATAAAAATACAAACCACGAATATTTGCAACAATATTTGGTCTATTTGGGTGTTTTTGGTCATTTTTGTGTCTTTTATGGGTTTAAAATGATGAGTATTTACACACTCATCAATCCCCCACACTAAACTATTGCTAGTCCCTAGCAATCCGATCATATGAAGTAATGAAAGGATCAAAAGAATACCAAGTATACCCCGTTTTGACTTTTTATTAAATGCTAGAAATTTAAACTAAAACAAAAATAAATAACATGCTTGATTTCCAAAAATGGTATCATGGAACGGGATTCACACAAAATGGGTGTCTCCAGGGAATTGAAATCGTCATCCTCTTTTTTATACTCCCAACTAAGCTTAAATTCAATGTGCAAATGTTTTTTGTAAAATACTAACACTACTTATACTAATAATCTATGTAAGTCGAGACTTAACTTTTCACTCCCACAATTTATTCAAGTTAGGTGAATGTGCTTGATTTTCAAAATTTTGATCACAAAAATCGACGTTTATATAAAATTTTGACTAATACTAGTTAAAAGATAGATTTAAAATTCACAACAAGCAAGTTTCAAAACTTTATTGCATTTTGCAATATCATTCCATTTTATTTTATTTATTTTCTTTTCATTTTCTCATCTTTTTTTTTTTTTTTTTTTTTTTTTTTTTTTTTTTTTTTTTTTACTTTTGCAACATAAACTAACGGAGTTTCACGGGAACCAATACCTTACACCTTTCGGAATAAAGGATCCAAGGGCCGTTACAATGGAGAGTTCCAAGACCTTAACGCCTTTCAGAATTAAGGGTCCAAGGGCCGGTGTAAGAGGGTAGCCAAGACCTAAACGCCTTTCGGAAATAAGGATCCAAGGGCCGATCTTGAACCTTAGCTTTTTAGCACATTTATTTATTACTTAACTTTTGCAACTTTCAAGCAACGTCTCACTTTCATTTTGCATTATTCTGACATATGCTTGTTCCAAAGTTTAAATAAAGCCTTGAACTAGTATTTTTCAAAATCGTATGAAAAAATGATTTTGTATGTTCAAACGTTTGAAAATAAGCACTTATTAAGTCAGATTAGTTATCTTCTGGGAGGAAAAGCCATAGATTACTTGTATAAGCTCTAAAGAAAACCAACTATTCTACGCTTAGCATTTTCATTTGCACATATCGTAAAACCTTAGTCTAACCGTTAAAAGAACAGCCAGATCAATACTCTGGCAGAGTCGGGATTCCCTTTGTTCTAACCTAATCAAGACTAAACACTTTTTTTTTTACTTCTTTTTCTTTTTCATGCAATTTCTTGTTTAAAAATGAAAAAGTTTTAAAATTTTGGCCAAAACGGGGGTACTAAGGCACTAGAAGGTACATATGTGACAAAATTCGCGAGAATTCCTCCCACACTTAGAATTGAATATTGCCCTCAATATTCTAAGTACCGGCTATTATGCCGACACTTAGAACGTAAAAAGGTAATACTAATAGCCAAGTGTGTGAAAGAATTCTCTATTTTCACAAACAGGATTAAAAAGATATCCCTAGATAATTATTAGCAAAAAGATCGGATATTGGGCGGCTAGATTGAAAACAGGGGCATCAATCATCACGATCTAAGGGAAACCTGCAAACAAGGGCAAACAACACACAAAACAAAGCACAGTAGAGGAATCCCCCCACACTTAGTGTCAGAAAATAGAAAGAAGTCAGAAACATGGGTTGTCACCCATGAAATGCTAATGTTTTTGTTAACCGAGTCACTAGCTTGACTCGACCCCGAATTCATTTGTTCTTGGGGAAGCATGTGGAAAAGAAAATCTCAATCGGACTTTCGTTCAAGAGGTTTGGATAAACATTGAAACATACGAAAGTTCCACTCCGATGAGATACCCGCGGTTTTAAGAAAGAATAACCATAAATGGTAATACCGGGGTCAAAGATGGTATCCTCACTCCCGAATGAGTGACGGAGAAGAGAAGCCACATCATATGTGATGAAAGGGAAGAAGGTCATGATAACAATCATGATTAGGTCATCATCTTCAAAAGGAGACTTCATAATTTTCATATTATGAATCTCATCATTTAAGTTCTTTTGTTCAAGAAATGACTCGGGTGGGAGGGTCGGGATTAAATCATCAATAAGCAAATTCTCATGATTGAGAATACCTCCCCCCGGGTCACACAAAACATCTTTGTCTAGATCAAAGTAGAAGTGATCATACTCCGGCGGAGATATGATGTGAGTGAGTTCATTGGAGAACTCCTCATGATCAAGATCAAAGGTAAACGAATCATATTCTGGAAGAGAGAAATCAGCATGAGAAGTGGTACTGCCACTACTCGTCTCTTTCGTGAAATCAAAACTAAATGATTAGTAAGTCGGGAGAGAATACTCGGGATGAGAAGTAGGGTTGCCACTAATCTCCTCAAAGTTAAATCTCTCATACTCTGGTAAAGACTCCTCGAGCTCAGGCTCCAGAGGATCTAACGGCTTATCAACATAAACATCCATTGGGGGAAGAGAAAGAGATGGTTCATCGGATATCATCTTTTCAATCAAAGGGATATCTCCCCCCAGACTACTTTCTGATGAAATCGGATCATCATTGAAGAAAACCTCGAGCTCTTCCATAGTGATATTACTTCTCTCAAGCGGCATGAGAGAAGGGGAAGAGTCGGTAGTGATAGGTTCAGAAGATGGAGTGGGATTGCCACTCTGAGATTGAATTGATTTCTGAACAATATCTTCTTTAAAAGGTTCATCCTCATCACTATCATCAGAGTATGTAAATTAAATAGTGTTAGGATGACCTGGTCCTTGCTGGCAATGTTGATTTGTATAACTTTTGTGATTGCCAAGGACCCCAATTTGTGCAATCTCAGCGGGAATGTAATCGGAATAATGATCACTCAAAACAGTGGTAGAGTCATAAAGGGCTCCAGTATCCCACTGATAGTGATGTTGTGTCATATTCTCGATCAAATCATAAGCTTCTTGAGGAGTCTTCCGCATGAGATTGCCTCCGGCAGCCAACATGATTTTGTCTCGATCAATCATATTTATGCCATGATAAAAGGTGAGGATTTGATCAAGAAGTAAAATTCTATGATCCGGACATCTCTGGAGCAAATATTTGAATCTCTCCCAAGCTTCAAATACTGATTCCTTGGGCAATTGCCGGAAATTCAGAATGTCTTTCCTAAGCTGCACCGTTTTGGAATGTGAAAAGTATTTTGAAAGAAACTTGAGGAACATCTCTTCCCAAGTATGAATTGAGTGGGTTTTAAGAGTATAAAACCAAGATTCAGCTTTGTGGGTTAAAGAGAATGGGAAGAGATTCAAACGGATGTTATCTTGAGAAACTCCGTTTTGCTTGAAGAATTGAGTGATCGATAGAAATTTGTCTAAATGATGATTAGCATCTTCATGTTCAAATCCATGGAATTGGCAGATTTGTTGAATAAACTCAATCATATGATCTTTTAAAACAAAATCGTTTGTTGGAGCGATCGGTCCTCCTCTACCGATGAGCGTCGGATGATAGAAATCCTCCATGGTCCTTGGATCATGGGGATGAGATGGGAAAGAATCGAACATGGTGGAGAATTAAACAATATGAGGGATAAGAAGATAAGAAGATAAGAATTAAACGGTTAAGAGGATAAGAAGATAAGAATTAAACGGTATGAGAGGGTAAAGAGATAAGAATTAAACATATAAGAGGATACGAAGATTATTTTTGGATTTTTAGAAACATTTTGAAAAACACAAAGGAAAAAGGAAAATAAATTTGAAAATAAAATCTTTTTGGTTTTTTATTTTTTATTTTTTATTTATTTTTTATTTTTTTTTTATAAGAAAATATTTACGAAGAAAACGATAACTTCTCGGGAGAAGGGTCTTCAAAACACGCAACGACAAACGAGAATTTAAAAATTCGCTTCAACCTTCCCCGGCAGCGGCGCCAAAAATTGATTCGCAGGAATCAACACGTAATTATTTCCTAGGAAACACAAGTGAAGTATGTTTAACCCGGGTCGTTATCCCCAACGAAGTTTTGAATGGAATTTCGTGATCTCGATTCGTGAAACGTGTGATGAATAGTGAAAAAGATGGGATTTTGGTTTCTAAGCTAAGATAAGTGAACATGCACTAAAAACATCTTAAAAGGCAAGAAAAACAATTTAACAAAAACATACGTGAATAAAAACGTAAACGGACTACGAAAAACGCGAATTATAGAAATCGGGAATTAAAAACGAACTTGGAAGATGGAAATTAAATAACCTACAACTACGGGAAGCATAAATAGGATAAGGGAAACTTATAACATACAAATCTACAAAACATATACTAGCAAAACGCGAAATAAATAGAAAACGCAATTAAAACGGGAATACACGAATCTAAAAACGTCAAATTAATGAAATACTAACTCTACGGGTACAATTCTATTTTTCCTAAGTTCTAATTAATAAAAGAAAATTAAAAAAAAAGAATTATATTTTTCTGATAATTATTTAATTTACTACGAATTAAAAAGTATTTTAAAAAGAAAATTACATAAAAAATATTAAAACTATTCTAAAAATTCTGAAACTTTTTCCAAAATTACTTTATACAATTACAATCCTAGGAAAAATATGAAAAAGGACCAGCTTATTCTAATAAGCTGTAATAAGCTAAAATGGTTCGAATGGCTAAAATAGATAACAAGGTTAAGAATATTAACTGTGTAAACTAAAACAGAAAAGACCCAAGGGCGCTAGTGGTGTGTGGTGTGTGTGTTGAGGCTATATGTGGCTAGAGGTCCCAGGTTCGAACCTGGCCTCTACCCTTTTTGTAAAACTATTATTTTTTTTTTGATTTTCTCTTTACAAACTAATTGAGCACATTAAGATAAGCTATATTTAAAACTAAAACTATTTTGAAAATGGAAAATAAGCAACGAAATAAGCTGGAACGTGGAACAGTCAACTATAAAAGCTAAAAGTGAAATAATTAAAACTGAAAAGCTAATCTATGGGATCATAAGCTAATGTAAAAAAAAAACTGAATAAGCTACCTAGGATCTAATGTAAACTAAATGAGCAATATTAAACTTACAAATCAACCCTAAATAAGCTGGAAATCTGAAACTAGCAAATAAGCAAAAGGGCAAACCTGCAGGGCAAAATTTGTCCACTGAGGGTGCAGACTAAACTAGCTACTGAGGTGCTTATTTTCAGCTTATGTTCTAAGCCATAACAAGCTCAGTACTAAATTGGAATTGGTCAATTAATGCACTACAGCTAGCAAATGATTCAGAAAATCAAAGTTAAGCATTGAACAATTCAAATAAGCTCTTAAAAGTTGGATAGCAAACTGCTCATTTGGGATATCAGCCTACTGATGTGAGGCTAGGATAGAATTGGTTCCAATTCAACTCAACTTACAATGGGACTAACCCAACTTTAGAGTGGCTACTTATCTGATTACAAGGAACATAAATTAAGCAAAAACAAGGCCTAGATTGACTTGATCCTATATTAAGCACTATTACACAGATTCTACTTTTAAACTTGTATCATCTTACTCCAAACTACAAAAGCCATTAATTTAGCTAATAACAAGCTACAAACAACCTCTCTGAGCTACATTAAGCAAGATAACAATTACCAAGAGTGCACATGAACAGTATCTAATGGTTTTGACCCATTTTAGAGATTGACCCAAACAGTCCTTTATGGTGGACTGTTTTGATTTTGCTGAGATATAGACCAAATAATGTTGAGAAAAGATAATACTAACTACATTAAGCATTCATAAGTTAAAATAAATTGAAGACAAGCACTGAGAATAAGCTACAAAGCAATTTTGACTTTATTTGACCACTTTGACTATTTATTGACTTTTTGGAATTAAACTGAATTGATCCAAACTAGTTTCAACAAAAGCTAAAATAAGCTCATAAGAGCTTAATAAAACAGAAATGAAAGCTTTTAAGGTTTAAATAATAAAAAATTCGAATTACTTAATTAACTGGAAACTTGAATTTCAACTGAATTAATACAAGGCTTTTGAACTTAAGCTGAAAATGAAATTACAATTACACTAATCTGAAATTAAGCTAAACAATAAACTTATCTAATTAAGTTACACTACTCCTAAATTACTCTACGACCTACAAAAACTAACTAACTCCTTCACTGGAATACAATGAAGACTATATATAGGCTAAAATTAGGGTTCTTCTTCTTATGTGCTTCTCTGATCAATCTTGGACCATTAGATTAGGTTCCTTTTAATCTCAGCCCTCAATTCAGTTTAGACGGGAAAAGTTGCCAAATGGGTTTCCCACGTGGGGGTGGTATTCACGTGACTGTACTAGCTATAGGAGGGTGGGGGAAAGCGTGTGGCAGAGAAAAGGTATGGATAAACATTGTTGTCGGGGAGAAGGTGGAGGATTTTCAGGGATGGTGGTTTGGCGCCTTAGTGGTTTTAGAAGGAGGTTTAAACTTTTTGGTTTGACTGGTATTTCAGTTTAGCTAAAAGGGTTTTTTGGATTGGGTTTTTATTTTATGTTGGGCTTGGTGGGGTAAATGGGTTTTATTTGTTTGGGTTTTATTAAAAGGGTTAAAGGGTCAATTTGTTTAGGTAATGTTTAAGGTAAAAGGATTTAGGGTAAATGGTAAAAAAATAAGTTTTGGTTTCGAGTTCGTTTTTCCACGCTCCTTCCAATGTCATATCCCGGGATTGACGTTGACTTTTCTTTTCTTCATTAAATGCTCAAATAGTGTCGAGTCGATCCGGCAATGTCCATTTTTGCACTTTTTCCCATCCAAGCTCGGTTTTGTCCACTTTTGCCTTGTTTTCAATCCTTTTGTACCTGAAACACATAAAAACACAAACCACGAATATTTGCAACAATATTTGGTCTATTTTGGTGTTTTTGGTCATTTTTGTGTCTTTTATGGGTATAAAATGATGAGTATTTACACACTCATCAAGTGCCTCGACTTGGGCCTTGAGGATTTTTGATGGTAGTGGTGAAATGATTGTCATTCCCAATGATCTGACTCTCAAAGGCGTGAGTCTCTCTTTCCGACTGAGTGCATCTGCCACAATATTGGCTTTTCCTGGGTGATTTCTGATTTCACAGTCTCTTCTAGGATTATAGCAACAATGATTGAATACGCAGCGAAATGAAAAGAACAACATAATCAATGTTACTTAACAAGGTTTTCTTTAAGAGAATTGAAAGAAAAATAACTAAAAGCACATGATCCTCTATGGATCTTTTATTTCACTAATGAAATTGTTTTTCTGTATCTCGGAGAGTTACAATATCAATGGCTGTCAGTTTCTTATATACCCAAGAAACCTTAATACAGCCTGGCTAACAAAAACATGTAAAGAGATAAACACTATCTCTTCCTAAAATAACTCTAACAAACTCTAAACATACGGGATAACATTTACTAAAACCCACAGTAATAAAAGTTATCAGCAGAAATAAAATAAACCATCAGCAGCAATGAGCTTCAGCAGGAACCAAAGCTATCGGCAGGAACCAACTTTCACTATCGGCAGCAACAAGAAATATCTCATTTCCATAATTCCCAACAATCCTCCCCTAATCTTGAGGAAATAGCTTATTTCCGAAAAGATTCCCTAAGCGTCCACTCTACTTTGAAAGTACTTTGAAGTTCATAGGGAGAGGATTAGACCAGCAGCAGCATCAGTAAGTAACCAGCAGCAACACTTGAAACTTCCAGCAGCAACTTCGATAGTTCAGCAGCAATAGGAAATTGTCTTCAAAATAAAATTTAAGCTGGTCACCATATCATTCTGGATCTTGACTGCTACTATGACAATATGTACATCAAATCACTTAAGTTTCAGACTATTCTCATCACATCCAGGTGTGTTAACTCCTGTGAGAGGTGAATCATTGAAAATTAATGGATTTGATGTCTCTTTACCAATAGCCATCACTACTGGAGTAGCCAATGTTTTGGTGTGTAAGACCATGGTACATTGATAACCATCTGATTTTGAGTAAACCAGCAACTGTAAACGGATTTGAGTTGTCTTTACCTGTAGCCGTTTGCTCAGGACTAGCCAATTCTTTGGTTTCAACTGAACCTTGGTGAATTGAATACCAAATATGGATACCAATTGTCTTTACCACAAACCATACTTTTGCGGACTAGCCAATTCTTTGGATCCCATAAAGGGTTACATCCATGGTGAACTGAGAACCATTTCAACTCTCAGGAATGAACCATGGGTGAGTTGAAGTACCCTATAGCTTTGAGCAAGCTATTACAGCTATCAACGGATTTGATTATCACACCAGAGCCGTACCCTCATGGTGAGTCAACTCTTTCTTGTCTGTGAGACATGGTGAGTTGAATACCATTTGTTGTGTAGGTGTAAACACCAACACTGTACCTGCAAGGTGTTGCTCAAACCAACTTATTAGCACACAAAATATACAATTTTTTTTTTTTTTTTTTTTTTTTTTTTTTTTTTTTTTTTTTTTTTTTTAAACTAAAAGAAACCAGAAACAAACCAAAAGAAAAGGAAAGAAAAGAAGAAAAGATAGAAAGATATACAACAACAACAACAAGAAGCCTCCCCTTAACCTCAGCACCTAAGGATTAAGCATTCCAATATGAACCACCAGATAGTTGAACCTTGGACCATCAAATGCTTTAGTCAACAGGTCAGCCACATTCTCATCAGAGTCGATCTTAAGCACCTGAATGAGATGCTTCTCATAAGCATCCCTTATGAAATGATGCCTAATCTCTATGTGCTTTGTTCTTTGATGAAACACTGGATTTTTAACAATACAGATGGTACTTTGGTTGTCAATGAAAATTTTAGTGTTCATGAAGTTGAACCCATAATCCAACAATTGATTTTGCAACCAAAGGACCTGTCCACAGCAGCTAGCAGCAGCAACATACTCTGCCTCAGTAGAAGATGTAGCTACAATAGTCTGCTTCTTGCATTGCCAAGAAACCAACCTTCTTCCCAAAAACTAGCAACCTCCTGTAGTAGATTTTCTATCAAAGTTTGCTCCAGCATAGTCACTATCACTATAACCTTCCAGCACAAAAGAAGAATCCTTTGGGTACCAAAGTCCCAGCTTAGGCTGTCCTTTTAAATACTTGAAGATTCTCTTAACAGCATTTAAATGGGAAGTCAAAGGTGTAACCTGATGTCTAGCACAAGCACAGACTGCAAACATGATATCAGGCCTTGAAGCTGTCAAATACATCAAAGAACCAATCATAGACCTGTATAAGTGAACATTTACAGCATCATCTGGTTCATGATTGGATTTAGGTTTTGGAGCTTCAAAAGGTGTTGTAGCAGTCCTCACACTGTCCAAGTCAAACTTCTTAAGTATGTCATGAACATACTTTTCTTGATTAATGAAGATACCATCTGGTCTCTGTTGAACCTGTAAGCCCAAGAAGAATGTCATCTGCCCCATAGCACTCATTTCAAATTCACTTTTCATTAATTCCTCAAAATCCTTACACCAGACTTCATTAGTGGAACCGAAAATAATATCATCTACATACACTTGTACCAAGATGATATCTTTAAAATTCTTCTAACGAAAAGTGTTTTATCTATTGTTCCTCTTCTGTAACCATGTTTAAGTAGAAAGGCAGACAACCTGGCATACCATGCTCTAGGTGCTTGATGAAGTCCATAGAGTGCTTTCACCACTTTATAAACCAAATCAGGATGTTGTGGATCCACAAACCCCTGTGGTTGTGTAACATACACTTCCTCTTCAATACTCCCATACAGAAATGCACTCTTCACATCCATCTGATAAACCACAAACCCCATAAATGAAGCAAAAGCCAAAAACAGTCGAATAGCTTCAACTCTTGCTACTGGTGCAAACACCTCATCATAGTCAATACCCTCTTCTTGTCTATGTCCCTGAGCTACCAATCTAGCTTTATTTTGAACCACAATTCCCCTAGCATCCCGTTTATTCTTGAGAATCCATTTAGTTCCAATTGCATGTTTTCCTTCAGGCAATGGTACTAATACCCATACTTTCTGATTCTTGAACTGCTGCATTTGCTCTTGCATAGCCTCAACCCAATCAGAATTATCAAGGGCTTGAGCTACACTACTTGGTTCAGTTTGAGATAGAAAGCAAGCATAGAGACAATGAAGATAGTCAGTGTGATTGCTCCTTAACTGTTCCTGAATGTAACTTAGAAAAGCAGATTCTCCAAACTTGGATTGATTCAACCTTCTTCTTGTTTGAACAGGAGAATTTAGATCACCAAGAATCAAAGATTGAGGATGTACTGTGTTAATCCTCTTGGTAACAACAGGATCTACCTCATAGGTTGTGGCTTGATTAGTAATAGAGGGATTTGCTTCACCATCATAAGAGGAGTGAGTGAAAATTCCAGATCTTGACTGATGATGAGGATCATTCAGCTTAGCTGCTGAAGAGAGTGAATTTCCCAGATCATATGGACTTGGGAATCTAGTTGGAGGTTCACTGAATCCCAACAAATCAGCAGATGGAGTAGACAAAGATGCAGCAGGATTGGTGACATCGACAGGAACAGCTGATGTATCAGCAGTAACAGATGTACTACCAGCAGAATTGACATCAGCAGGAACAGGAATCCCACCAGCAGAAGCCATTTCTCTTCTAACTTCAGCTTTAGCATTTCTCAATAGCTCCACTGTTTTTTGTGAAAACCCAGAACCAAACTTTTCAGCAGCTCTCTTGGCTTGATATTCTTGTCTTTGAAGGCTAGCAAGGTCTTCTGCAAAACTTGAATTATCTTCAGTCTTATCAGAAGAATCTTTGATCTGTACCTGAAAAGTGGTTAGAGGGAAAAGAAGGAACAACTATGGGTTGTTCATCACACTCTGAATCAGATTCATCATCTGAGGTACCTGCATTGTTAGATGGAGAAACATGTGTACCTACAGATTGATTAGCTTTATATCTAGAATAACCCAATGAATCAGTCAGATAATCTAGGTCAAAATACCAGTCATGACCTGCACCCTGTAAATTAGGTTTGTCTTCTAGAAACCTTAAATTGAGTGTTTCTTCTACCCTCTTAGCAGACAAGTTATAAACCCTATAGGCCTTACTATGAGTAGAATATCCAACAATGAACCCCTCATCTGCCTTCTCTTTAAATTTACCTAGGTGATCACTAGTATTCAAGATAGTTACATGACATCCAGAAGGCTTAAGGTAACTTATGTTCGGAACCTTTCCAGACAAAAGCTCATAAGGAGTTTTGTTGTGGGGATTAGTAATAGATACCCTATTCAGCACATAGCAAGCAGTGCTTACTGCTTCAGTCCAAAACATGGTAGGAAACTTAGAGTCAGCTAGCATAGATCTAGCTGCTTCTATAAGGGTCCTATTTTTTCTTTCTGCAACCCCATTTTGTTGTGGGGTTCTGGCACTGCTATAATCTCTCTTAATCCCCTTATTCCCACAAAATTCAATTAAACTAGAGTTCTTAAACTCAGTTCCATTATCCCACCTTATAGCCTTAACTTTTCTATTTAGCTGATTTTCAATTAAGGTAATAAAATCCCTAAGCACAGAATAGGTTTCATTTTTAGTACCTAAAAAGAAAGTCCAAGAAAACCTTCTAAACTCATCAGTAATCACCAGACAATGATACTTATGGTCTCTACTTCTGATAGAAGTTGGACCAAAAAGATCCATATGAAGCAGTTGCAGAGGCTCAGAAATGGTGCTCACAGCAGTAATGGCCTTATATGATGCCCTGTATTGCTTTCCTTTATTGCAGGCAACACAATTGTGTTCATTATTGAAGGTCTTGAAAGGGAGTCCATGCACTAAGCCATTCTTTGCCAGCTTGTTGATTGTCTTGAAGTTCACATGTGCCATCCTTCTGTGCCATTTGTTTGCTTCATCCACAGAAGCCTTTCCACCATACAAGCAAGATTTCCCTCAGGGTTAACATCATTCAGATTGAAACAATACAGGTTGTGAGTCCTTGGAACTTTGAGCACTATCTCACTATCATCAGGCATCTTGAAGTCCTTGGAGAGCACAAGACAGTCAGTCTCAGTGAAGAGAACTCCATTCTTCTTATCACATATTTGTGAGACAGAAAACAAATTGAAGTTCTTGAGTTCCTTCACATAGAGAACATTCTCAAAGTCCAGTTTAGGAGTCTTAATGGTTCCTTTCCCTGTAATCTTTCCATCACCTCCTCCAAATGTCACTGTTCCTCCATAAAAGGGTACAAAGTTATGCAACCTTTCCAAATTCCCTGTCATACTCCTCGAACAACCATTGTCAACAATACCTACTTCTTTACTCTTAAAAGGAATGTCCTACAGAACAAAATTTCATACAACAGTGTTAGATACATGGGAGGCCCAAGTCATTACTGACTTGGGTCTACCTTGTGGATCAATAAAAATTAAACCATGGAGATTGATGAGATCCACCATTGTTCTTGGACCCCATTCTCATATATTTGTTATTGTTTCTCCAAGAACAACCTGCTGAGGACTTAACAGCAGTTCCCCATCTTGCCCTTCCCATGTTTAAGGTGTCAAAATAAACATGCCACACATCATTTTGAAAGTAAGAGCTGGTAGGTCTGTAGTAAGGTCTAGAAACATTGCTTCTCCAATCAGCAGGAATGGACTTATCAGCAGCAACTGGCTTACCAGCAGGAACTGGCTTGCCAGCAGCAACAGAAGCTCTACAAGAGTTTATTCTTGCTGCATGTGGAATATATGGAGGAATTGCACTGACATTGTTCCACACAGACCTATTTTGACAAGCATATTTACCCATCTGTTTTTCATAATAGTCACAATCTTTAATAAGATGATCATAACTACGACACACAAAGCAAGATTTCTTTCTAGGGGCCTTTTTCTTAACATTCTCTTTCTTATTGCAATCAGAAGAATTCAAACCAACACAATTAAAATTATTCTTAACCAAATTAAAATCACAACCAGAACTGTTTGAAACAAAACCAAAACTAGAAACATTATTGTTTTTAACATTATCAAAAGAAACATCTTCAACTCTTTGGGATTCATCAGTTGCCACTTTTGAAGACATATCTTTTGATTTTATTGATGCAGACTTCTCACTTGATCCACACGTGGCATAGTCATCAGTCTTGATTTCTTCAGATTTGTCACTGTTAGAACAACCGACAAATTCATTAGAGTCACAATCAAGATCAGGCAAGTTCTTTGCCTTTTTGCCATAAGTCATTTGTGAATCATCAAAGTCAAGGTCAAGGGCTGTGTGGATAGGGACAGGCTTAAAAACACCTCTTATAGGTGGAGGAACTGCATTCATCCCTCCTTCCTTAACAAACTTAACAGGTGTTTGATAATCAACTTCCTTAGGGGTAGGGTCAAATATCCTAGGGTTATATTCCCCAACATCATATCCCAACCCTTTCTTATGCCAACCAGACTGAGTACCATAGTTAACAAGATATTTTTCTGATTGTTGCCATGAATTTATCCTAGCCACTTCACTATCCAGTTTAGCATTTAAATCCTGATTTTCTAATTTGATCTTAGCAACTTGAGATTCAGAATATTTAAGACAGTTATTGGAGTTCTCTAAATCTCTTTCCAAAACCCTTATCTTTTGTTCATATGCTAGCTGATTAGCTTCATGCCAAGCCTTTTGTTTTTCTACAGTTTTAACTGCCTTTTTATAAGCTTGAATTTCAACAAACAATTTATTATATTCAGGCTCCATTTCATCAAATTCCCTTTTTAACTCAGTGTATTTATTTTCACTATCCTTTTTCAATTTAGTATATTTAATTTCACAATCAAAAGGACACTTGAGTACCTGAGTTGGATAGCCCATCATTCCAAATTCTCCAGCCACATGTGTCTCAACTCCATTTCCAGCAATCATCCCATAAATCCGTGAAGCTCCAGTCACCTCATGTTTTTCCCAATCCAGCATTGCATCCACAGACACTAGGGCTTTATCTTCCTCTGGCTCCAATTCTTTCATTCTGAATGCTGAATACCTTGATCTATCATCAACTTTCTTGTCTTGGCATTCTCTGGCAAAGTGACCTATCTGACCACACTTGAAGCACTTCACCTTCCTTCTGTCAAACCTTGCACCTTCTCTTCCATTGAGATTGAGCTTCCTCCCAGACTGCTGCTCAAACCTGTTAACCTTTAACGACAGCATAGCCAGCTGCCATTTGATATCCATCTCCTCCAAATCAAATTGATCAATTTGATCAAAGTCATCATACATCAACTGCTGTTGTGGAGTACTTTCAGCAACAAATGAATGAAGAATTTCCTTAACAACATTGTCATTCCTTGATTGAGATCTTGATGTTGCAGGAGGATAGGAAACAGATGAAGATAAGGGGTTTGGGCTATCACCATGAGAGACCTTGTTAGCACCGGAAGCACTAACAAATGCAGTATGTGTAGGTGTATGAGATGAATAAGTAGAAACCCCTTTGATGTCAATCTCTAGGGTCTTGAGCTTGTTGTACAGATCATCAAAGCTTAGGTAGTCCAATCCTCCTTTGGCTTTCAGAGTTATAGAAACTTGAGACCAGGATGAAGGTAAAGCTCTCAGAAACTTTGTGTTGCAGTCTTCATTGTCTGGTCGAGCCTGCAACTGATTAAGTTGGCTGAGGATTTTGTGAAATCGATCATACCCTTTGTGAATACCTTCTTCCTTAGAGATCTTAAACTCCTGAAATTCCTGCTTAAGCATTGATTTCCTCATCTTTTTGGACTCCTCATTCCCACCGAATCTAGCTTTTACAGCAAGCCAGATTTCTCTAGCATCATCCAGGTGATGAAAATCACCCATGTGATCCTCTGGCAGAGCCTGAAGCAAGAGAGTTCTTGCTTTAGTTTCCCTTTGCACAGCCAGCTGCTCCTCAACTGATGTAGGAGCGAGAATAATTATACCCCCATTCTTATTTCTTCCAATTCTCTTCTTGCTATTCCCCTTGAGGATAACATTCCAAAGATGGTGATCACTGTTGGAGATCCAGTACTCCATCTTCATAGCCCAGACTTCATACTCTTCCTTCTTAAGATATGGGAACTTTGCATTACTGTTAGACACAGTGGTTGTAACAATTTGTTGTTGAACTTTTGTGGGTTCAGGTTCTTCATTGTTAATGGCAGCGAATTCAGGGTTTTCATCGCCCATTGTGGAAGGGTTTAGAGAGATTGTTTTGAGAACTTTTTCTTTTTGATCAGAGATCCTCACGAGGCTCTGATACCACTTGTTGAATCTAACACGCTTGCTAGATCTTTGAGCCTATGTGGATCGGTAGGATGCCTATGTAATCACAAGCACACTACAAGAGAATCTCTGAATACGAATGAGAGAAGAAAAGAACTAACACTATGATCCTCTATGGATCGTATAATGAACTAAAAGATGATTTTATTGAAGATTGTTAACTTACAAAGATGTATCAAAACTCATAGACGGGGTGTTTCTTTTATAATGATAAGAAACCCTAACCCTAACCCGTCCTACAAGAAAACGTGTAAAGAGATAAACATGATCTCTTCTAAAAATAAACATACTAAACATACGGATAACTAACAATAATATCCGCAGCAACAAAAACTATCAGCAGAAACAAAATATAACTATCAGCAGCAATGAGCTTCGGCAGGAACCAACACTATCGGCAGGAACCAACTTTCACTATCGGCAGCAACAAGAAATATCTTATTTCCAGAATTCCCAACAGTAATCACTAAGTAGTTCCAACCAACGACGTTGCCTCATGTTAAGTTCCTCCTGATCAAGAATGTACTGTAAGCTTTTGTGGTCTGTAAATACTACACACTTCGTTCCGTAAAGATAATGTCTCCAAATCTTGAGTGCGAAAACCACGGCACCCAACTCTAAGTCGTGAGTAGTGTAATTCTTCTCATGCTTCTTAAGCTGTTGAGATGCATAAGCTATCACTTTCTCGTTTTGCATTAGCACTGCTCCAAGTCCTTTGTGTGAAGCGTCACAATATACCACGAAGTTTTCAATCCCTTCTGGCAATGACAAAATTGGCGTGCTGCAAAGTTTCTGTTTCAATAACTGAAAAGCGGTCTCTTGCTTTTCTCCCCAATCGTACTTCTGGTTCTTTTGTGTCAACTTGGTCAGTGGCTTAGCTACCTTGGAAAACCCTTCAATGAACCTTCTGTAATATCCGGCAAGTCCTAAGAATTGACGAATTTCTGTGGGAGTTTTTGGTGTTGCCCAGTCTTTAACTGCCTCAATCTTTGCTGGATCAACCTGTAGTCCCTGAGTATCAATGACGTGACCAAGAAATTATACTCTGCGGATCCAAAAATCACACTTTGAGAATTTGGCGTACAGTTTCTCTTTCTTGAGCAGCTCTAAAATTGTTCTGAGGTGTTCTCGGTGCTCTTCTTCACTCCTTGAGTAAATCAAGATATCGTCAATGAATACGATCACAAACTTATCTAGATATGGCTTGCACACCCTGTTCATGAGATCCATGAACACAGCTGGTGCGTTGGTTAGTCCGAATGGCATTACGTGAAACTCATAATGGCCATAGCGTGTTCTGAATGTTGTCTTCAGGATATCTCCTTCCCGAACCCTAAGCTGATGGTAACTCGATCTCAAGTCGATCTTGGAGTAATAACTGGAACCTTGCAAATGATCAAACAAATTGTCGATCCTGGGAAGTGGATAACGATTCTTCACCGTCAATTTGTTTAGCTCTCGATAATCAATGCACATTATGAAAGATCCATCTTTCTTCATTACAAACAAAACCGGTGCTCCCCAAGGCGAGGAACTCGGCCTAATGAATCCTTTATCCAAGAGCTCTTGCAATTGGTTCGACAACTCTTGCATTTCTGAAGGTGCAAGTCGATAAGGTGCTCGCGCAACTGGTGCGGCTCCCGGCACTAAGTCAATCTGAAATTCGACTTGGCGAGTAGGTGGAAGTCCTGGTAAGTCTTCAGGAAAGACTTCTGGAAAATCTTTAACCGTTGGCACATCCTCAAGTCGCTTCTCCTCCGACTTCTTTTCTGTGATATGAGCCAAGAATGCATAACAACCCTTCTTTATGTATTTCTCTGTTTTAATGCACGAGGTGATGCTGAGTCTAGTCCCACTGCGTTCTCCGCGAACGACCAATGTTTCGCCATCATAAGGAAGATGAACAACTTTTTCATCACAGATGATTCTGGCAGGATGTTGAGATAACCAATCCATTCCGATGACAATGTCGAAACTTCCAAGTTCTACTGGCATGAGATCTATATTGAACGGGTGATTCAGAAAATTGAGAGTGCAACCACGAATGATCATGTCGGTGCCAACTAAACTACCGTTAGCAAGTTCAATGTGATATGGAGTGTCTAATACGGTTGGTTCAATGTTGAGTAATGGTGCAAATTCAGTAGAAACAAAACTTCTATCGGCTCCTGAATCAAATAGTATGGATGCATAACGATTATTAATGAGGAACATACCCGTAACGACATTGGGTCCTCCCTGACATCTTCTCCTCCAAGGATATAAGCTCTTCCTCTAGCTGTTCCACCTTGGTTATTATTTCCCTGATTCTTTCCTTTTGGACATTCCCTCTTGAAGTGTCCAACTTCTCCACAACCAAAACCGGTTACTGGGGGCTTCTGATTATCAACCACAATCGGAGCTTTGCAATCCCTGGTGGAATGACCAACTTTCTTACAGTTCCCACACGGATTCGGACAATTTCCAGGGTTATGATGGGTTTGACATTTGTTGCACTTGGGTAAAGTTCCGTTGTAACCTCTTTTCTCAGCTTGACCTGCAACATATTCCTTTGCAGTTTCCTGCCTCTTGGGTGGTGGTTGAGTAACATTGCTACACTGGTTGTTATCCCGATTTCTTTTGTTGTTGTTGTTATTGGAATTGTTTCGGTTGCTGTTATAGTTGTTGTTGTTTCGGTAGTTGTTGGAATTGTTGTTGTAGTTACGGTTACTGTTGGTGTTGTTGCTGTTGTTTGAAGTAATTCCTTTCTTCACTATCTGAGCCATGAGTTTATGAGACATTCTGATTGCCTCATCCAATGTTTGCGGGTTGAAAGAAATCACATCACCACGGATGTTGTGAGGTAATCCTCCAATGAAGTTCTCTAATAGCTTCTCAGTGTCCGGAACCATTATCGGACATAATGCTGCCAATTCCTGAAACCTCCTGATATATGCCTGATGCGCGTGATGTGTCATTGCGGTTTAGCAGTATTAATGCCTACTCAAGTTTTAAATTTATATTTAGCCGACTTATCAATAACACACAAACTTAACGAGCAGTGTACCCGGTCAGTATGAATATAATGGTAAGTAGAGTGTCGATCACTAAGAGTGGAACGTATTATCTAGTAATTCTAATCAGTATTTTAATATTCTAAGTTAACTATACAACCTAATCTAACGCAAGGGGGTTCAGCCTGAGAGACTGGCACGTTTTGGTTGTAATTAAATAATAAACTAAACTAATGAGCACGAATCAGCGATAGGTATGCACGTACACAGATAAATACTCGAGACAATAAGAAGACCTGTCCTGATGATTAAGTAGATTGTCACTTGTTTTATTGATAGTTTTATATGAAGTGTATGTAATTAACCCTTTCTCGTTGGCCCTAATCTTATCGGCGAGTAAACCCTTAATGATTACTTATGTCTAAAAGTTATTCCTAAGTGATCAATTTAGTAACAACCGTGGGAGCCACATTCTCTTCCGTAGTCAAATGTGCAGGCCACTAATAAACACAGAGGTAATCAATGCACTAATAAGTAGTAACCAAAGACATCAACATATAAACTTTAATTGATGGGAAAGCAGTTTTAAGGGAGTGCAATCTTTCTCGTCACATTACACAAGCCACCAATCCTGATGAATTAAAGTTTACTAACACAATAAAACAAAACTACTTAATGAATTAAATACATGCAGGACCTTCTTACAGCTCTTGTATCTTCGTTCGGGTGTGTCTTGTGCTGCCTAATCGTCTGAATTCGGCCTTAGGTTTCTGTGGTCTTCGTACTTCGTATATATTTTGCCCCGAAATTCATCTGGTCTTGGGGTATTTATAGTTTCTGTCTGAGGGTAAGATGCGGCGCATCTAATAAGTAGATGCGGCGCATTGACTTAACTTCGCGTGGGGTCCAAGATTAATATATTCAAGAATATTCGTACACCGCCAGAAGATGCGGCGTAACTCCATTCTCAGATGCGGCGCATGTCCTTGCTGTCTTGGATCGTATCCTGTGAAATCTTGATAGTGATGCGCCGTATGTAATAAGCAAGATGCGGCGTATCTGGAGCAGAATGTCTTGATCTTGTACATTTCAGTAGACTCTTATCTTCTTGCTTGTTTTGCTCCATAATTAGTCCAAAATCGCCAAGTTTCACCAAATGCTTGTTTTTAACAGAGAATTACAAAAGTAAACGATTAAGTATCAATTCTCACAGATAATATAGTAAAACAAGTCAAATAAATAGGATAAATGACGGTAATAAAATGTACTTATTTGAGTTCATCAAATATCCCCCCACTTGAACTTTACTTGTCCCCAAGTAAACCTTAGAATTAATCTTATGAAAATGTATCCTAAAAGATATTAGGATTTATTTTTATATTTAAGCATGTATTCATTTTTTTCATAATCACACAACCAAACACTTAACGAATTAGAAGTAAAATAAAATAATTTGATAAAAGCAAATCTAATCGTTTAACTGTCCAGTCGTGACGAATATTCTATCATAAGCTTGGCAAGTATACACATCTCCCCCACTAAAGCCAAGGAATAACAAGTCTAAAGCGGTAAAAAGGGTTTGTAGGTTTAAGGGTTAATCATTCTCCTTAATCTCTATCGATCTCAAATTCCAGAAAAGGTGACAAAATCACAAATACATGATCGAATCCACGAACACGATACTTGCAATTGCTCAAATCCTTAACTCGAATAGGCTAAAGATAGGACCAAGTAATCTTCACCAATAATATTTTATCAAAAAGGGCGACAAAATCATAAATACATAGCCGAATCCACGACTACGATACTTAAGATTGCTCAAATCCCTAATCTCAATAAATCAAAGGTTTGGATAAAGAATAATATAGGGTATGGATAATATTTGGGATATAGATTGGTGTAAAAATGAAAAATAAACAAAACAAATAAATTAAAATTCTAATTGTGGTTAATCACTATCCCAACCATCCCATGAATAAGACTCATATCATAGAATAACTCACGCTTTAACACTTGAAACACACGCTTTAGGTAGACACGAATTATACTCAACAAGATCGTAATCAAAGAATAACCTTAAGTTGGCGTTCCCATAACGTACAACTCCCATTCAATCCATAGATATAATATACAAAAACCAGTGGTGATATCGACCACTTAACACAAAACTTTACATAAGTTGGTCAAAACAAACATCCAACTCTTCTTTTTTTCTTTTTCTTTTCTATTTTTTCGATTTTTTTTTTTTTTTTTTTTTTTTTTTTTTTTTTTTTTTTTTTTTTGAAACATAAACAAAGATGTGTAAAATTTCACCACATCACTATAATGATAATTCTGGATAATTTTTTCATACTTTTTATGACTTCAGAAATAACGGTAATAGTGAAAGTAGTAAACACACGAAAAATAAACTCAAAGATATACAATATTTACTTTCACTCCAATTGCATTGTGCAATTTCCCGACCTAACCAAAGATAATGAATTACGCACGCGAACACAGGTAATGTAAGGAAACACACTTTGCCTAAAGCAATTAACCAACCACGGATTTTAATCTACAGGGTAGGCTAAGGTGTAAGGGTGTAACGAAACATTATAAAAAAGGTGTAAGAAACGAAAGGAATGGCTCTGAGTGTTTTTCTAGGGGTATCTTACTCTAAAAGTGAGAGTAACAAAAGGGTTTATACGGGGGTTAACTAACCAGTGTAGTTAGCTAATAACATATAACATATAAAGGCTATTTGGGTGTAATCCTAGAAATTTACCAATTTAGACAAGTCATTCCAATTATATAAATAATACTTATTATGGTGGTCTCGAATAGTATACAAGCCAAGTTCTAAAGTTTACAAGTCACCGGCACACTCATAGATTTGTGAATTTTGAAAAAATCCCAATTTTTGAAAATAACGTCATGTGTGCAGCTATGCAACTTAGACTTTAAACAAAAACATGCTAAAAAATTTTAAATTTTGATATATTAAGCACATTTTAAGCATAATTTTTGAAAAGTTTAGGACAAGTAAGTGTTCTAATTCTCCAATCCCCCCACTTAAGTTAAACAACGTCCTCGTTGTTTGTATCAAAGGTTAAAAACTGGAAAATAAAAGAATTAGAACAGAAAAACTCCCCTGAGATTTGCTCGGTATGATCCTCCATTATTAGTATAAGAGCAAAAATCATCTTTCTTGTGGATGAGAACGTTTAAGCTTCATATTTGATGTATCCACAAGAAATGCAGGAATCTATAATACCACCAAGACTTTAAACACACCTAAGTTAAGAAGGTTCAAACTTGCATAATACATTAGTAGTTAGTAAAAATAAAACATAAAAATTAAAATGAAAATCATCAGGTTAATCGATGCGCCGTATCTTATGGAAGAAGATACGCCGTATCGAGCCTGGAATAAATACGAATCAGAATAGAAGATGCGTCGCATCCTTAACCAGGGATGCGCCGCATTAAAATAAACTGATAAAAAGTTTTAAAGTTAAAAATAAAAAAATGCAGAAAATAAAGTAAGATATGACCAGTGCAGGAGATGCGTCGCATCTTTGGATTGAGATGCGCCGTATCTGCTGCGGGCCTGACTGACTCGACACAGAACATAATAATAAAAATTTTCCGGGTTGTCTCCCGGTCAGCACTTGTCTTTATTCCAGAGTCTTCAAGTTAGACTCACGTTCAGCTCTTTATTATCGATCATTGAAGGAGTCGGAAACATCGCGCTCCCTCATCGCCAATTCAATAATATTGAACACTCCTTGCTCGTCCTTAATTTCCACGCCGTTCTTCTTTAATATCTGTATAAACAAAGTTCTGTCCCTTTCGGGCAGAGATGACAAAATGATAGACGCGAAATTCTTATTATCATATAGGCATAAATAAGCAAGGTGGGGTGGTAGTTCAATAAACACATCATTATTCAAATTCGTTTTCTCAACTATTCTCCTACGTTTGTTAATTACTACGCAATCATACCACTCATCATCAGAATAATTAACAACATCGCGTCTAAGTTCGGTAGGTACATTAAGGTCAATTAATTCCTCAAAGTTCTCATGATTAGGATTAGTTGAGTTGTTTTGAATCAATGTTTCTCCCATAAGCCTAGCTTCAAGATCGAGGTCCATACGCTCTCTTAATCCTAGCACATAGACACCTCTAATTATGCTTTTAACAGGATCTTGGAACTTATAGACTAGTTTATTATTCCCTACCCTTAATGAGATTTTTCTATTAAACACATCAATCTTAGCATGGGCAGTAGACAAGAAAGGTCTTCCAAGGATTAAAGGAATCTTAACATCCTCGGGCATATCTAATATAACAAAGTCTACAGGGAAAATAAACTTCTCAATCTTAACTAGCACATTATTAGCAATCCCTTCAGGTCGTTTTACCGTTTTATCAGCAAATTCAATAAGTAACTTAGTTGGTGCTAATTTTCCTAGTCCTAGGGTAGTGAATGTCTTAAGAGGCATAACACTAACACTAGCTCCTAAGTCAGCTAACACATTATTGAAAGATATATTATTAATTGAACAAGGTAAAGTAAAACTTCCTGGGTCCTTTTCTTTATGAGGCAAGGCATTTAAGTCGGTTGCAAAGCTCTCTTTTTTCATTGTTGCCTTGACCTCCTCTTCAATCTTTGTCTTCTCTTCTCATCCAATATACCCATAACGCATCTTTAGTAGCTCGATCCATGCTCTTATGGTTATTGAACTTACTAGCCAACCAATCAGAAAAATCAACATTGTTAGGATCGTGGTCAACGTCAAAGCAAGCTTTTCCAATCATTTTCCTCCTTAATTCCATGAACTCGTTAAATTGTTCCCTAAAACTCCGTGTCAACCATGAAGTCATAATCCGCTTGACTTCATTCGCAGGGGCAAATTTCGGACTACCATATTTAAGTTCAAGCCATTCTTCGAGGGAGATGTCCATCAACCTTACCAACCTGCCATGAAATAGTAACTCCGCCACAGCATAAATTCTTTCATCGTCCAGATAGTTCTCATTTAATCCCCAGTACTGTTCGGAATAAGGCAGGTAAGAGATTTGTATAGGTTAGGTATTGCTTCCACCACAGCTTTTATTGCTTGAGTTCATGTATTCAATTTGGAATTTCCCATCATTCTCTTCGATAATAGTCCAAGTAAATCCTTTAGATTCAATGATGGGCCATAAGAGTAGCAATTCATCTTCAGTGTAGCTCATTAGTAACTCAAAAGAGAATATCCCATCTTCAATATTGCATAAACGTTTAAATTCCTTATAAGTAGCCTCAAGAGGGGTTTCCCAAGAAAATAAATCGGCGTCAATCATGAGCACATTGAAGTTGACATCATCAAAAACTTTCACATCGAATGAATCCGAAAGCAAGAGTTCCTTAGCAAGATATCCGTTCACTGACATGTCTTCCATAGCAAAACCTGTCATCATAGGTAAAATCTTCAGTAGGATTTGTTCGCTAGAAGAGAAATTAATGAATATAGAAACGGATATAAGAATAAAAATAACTGATATCTGCAGATGATGCGCCGTATCCAAAAAGTTGGATACGCCGTATCTTATCACGTTAAAATTTAATCAGACTTTATTCAGAAAATAGATACGCCGCTTATAAAGTAGAATGCGCCGTATCAGTTTTAATTATCAAAAATCGATATTTACTTAAAATTAAATGCGTCGTATTAACAAAAGTTAATGCGCCGTATTTTCGTTACGTTTCAAAATACAAGATTTTTGATTCAGAAGATACGCCGTATCGACAGAGATCGATGCGTCGTATGTGTTTAATAATTCGAAAACTGTTTTTAATTAAAATAATAGATACGCCGTATCTGCAAAAACAGATGCGTCGTATCGCGTTATCGCTTAGAAAAAAAAATTCTTATTAAAAACAGATACGGCGTATCTTGGGGAAAGATGCGTCGTATCGAATTAATTAAACGCGTTGTATTTTATAAAAATTAAACGCAATACGCCGTATCTACAAAAATAGATGCACCGTATCGTTTGAATAAGCTCAGTACACCGATAGCAGAATCTAGAAAATACGAAAAATAAAAACAAATAAAAACAAACGAAAATAAACAAAAATTAAACACACAAAAACAGAAAATATGCAAATAATACAATGAATGCAAATTAACCTAATATACAACAGAGTTAGCGGTTAGATTAAAAACCTAATTAAAATACAAACCAAATTAACAGATAATAACAATTCACTCCCCGGCAGCGGCGTCAAAAACTTGATGCGCGTGATGTGTCGTTGCGGTTTAGCAGTATTAATGCCTACTCAAGTTTTAAATTTATATTTAGCCGACTTATCAATAACACACACACTTAACGAGCAGTGTACCCGGTCAGTATGAATATAATGGTAAGTAGAGTGTCGATCACTAAGAGTGGAATGTATTATCTAGTCATTCTAATCAGTATTTTAATATTCTAAGTTAACTATACAACCTAATCTAACGCAAGGGGGTTCTGCCTGAGAGACTGGCACGTTTTGGTTGCAATTAAATAATAAACTAAACTAATGAGCACGAATCAGCGATAGGCATGCACGTACACAGATAAATACTCGAGACAATAGGAAGACCTGTCCTGATAATTAAGTAGATTGTCACTTGTTTTATTGATACTTTTATATGAAGTGTATGTAATTAACCCTTTCTCGTTGGCCCTAATCTTATCGGTGAGTAAACCCTTAATGATTACTTACGTCTAAAAGTTATTCCTAAGTGATCAATTTAGTAACAACCGTGGGAGCCACATTCTCTTCCGTAGTTAAATGCGCAGGCCACTAATAAACACAGAGGTAATCAATGCACTAATCAGTAGTAACCAAAGACATCAACATATAAACTTTAATTGTTGGGAAAGCAGTTCTAAGGGAGTGCAATCTTTCTGGTCACATTACACAAGCCACCAATCCGGATGAATTAAAGTTTACTAACACAATAAAACAAAACTACTTAATGAATTAAATACATGCAGGACCTTCTTACAGCTTTTGTATCTTCGTTCGGGTGTGTCTTGTGCTGCCTAATCGTCTGAATTCGGCCTTAGGTTTATGTGGTCTTCGTACTTCGTATATATTATGCCCCGAAATTCGTCTGGTCTTGGGGTATTTATAGTTTCTGTCTGAGGGTAAGATGCGGCGCATCTAATAAGTAGATGCGGCGCATTGACTTAACTTCGTGTGGGGTCCAAGATTAATATATTCAGGAATATTCATACACCGCCAGAAGATGCGGCGTAACTCCATTCTCAGATGTGGCGCATGTCCTTGCTGTCTTGGATCGTATCTTGTGAAATCTTGATAGTGATGCACCGTATGTAATAAGCAAGATGCGGCATATCTGGAGCAGAATGTCTTGATCTTGTATATTTCAGTAGACTCTTATCTTCTTGCTTGTTTTGCTCCATAATTAGTCCAAAATCGCCAAGTTTCACCAAATGCTTGTTTTTAACTGAGAATTACAAAAGTAAACGATTAAGTATCAATTCTCACAGATAATATAGTAAAACAAGTCAAATAAATAGGATAAATGACGGTAATAAAATGTACTTATTTGAGTTCATCAATGCCTCAATATCATTACTTGCTGTCACTAGCTCATAAAACTCTATTTCCATCTTTTTCACTTCTGTTCGTAGGCAAAACTTCTTTGTCAGCAACTTCTTGAATTCGTCCCATGTAAGCTTGTGATCATTCTCCATTCCCATGGGCTTTGCATACGAATTCCACCATGACATAGCTTCCCGAACGAGTGTACTAGTAGCAAACTTTACTTTGCTATCCTTCGGACAGTTGCATAGAAGGAATACTGATTCTGTCTTTTCAAACCATCGGATCATGGCAGTGGCTCCTTTAGTGCCTTTGAATTTTTCCAGATCACCACTCTTGAAATCTTTGTACGTACATTTACAACCATTTGTACCATTGGTATTTGTTCCTGCGGCTTTCGCGGTTTCTGCCCGCGAAGTGGCTTCAGCAGCAGCTGCAGCTACGGAAGCTCTTTCTATAAACAACGCTGCCTCTATACTGTCGGCAACAAGCTTTCCGACCTTGGCTGGTGTCATAGCAGTAGTGGCTCTTTTGGTTGGCATAATTCTTCACAATCACAAACGATAACAACAATGAGAATCCACAATAGAAAACGATCATCATACACAATATATACAACCACAACCTGTATATACATCCACAACACGTATAAATACAACCACAACATGTATAAATACAATGAAACCACAATGAAACTTTATAAATATGATCACAACGCACATGAATATAATACATGAAAATTTCGGTTACGCAAACCGATATCATAAAATAGCACAACGAAAATCCTGTATAGTAGAGTCACACTTGATATATTTGTTTGTACTACAAGCAAAAGACAACAAGTCCTAACTATGTCCCACACCCCGGGACTAGGATAATAATGTACAAGCTACATGATAAAGGTCTAACACTAGGCACCTCCTCCGGGTGCTCCATCTAGCCTACGGAAGATCCTCTGAAGATCCCTAGACATAGCAACAGCGATCTCCTCTAGGTGCTGAACTCGAAGCTGAAGATCAGTCTCCCTAGTCTCTGATGCAGACATCCTAGCCTGAACTGAAGATAACTCACCGGCCTGGCGATGATGCTCATCCTGGGACATCTGTGCCCTGTCGAACAACTCAGGCATCTTCTGCCTCAGCTGGGTAATACGCTCAGAACTCTCTAGCTATCGGGACTCCAATCCCTGATATGAAACATCTATAGCAACTCTGCCTGTGACTAGTCCCTCGACCTCCTCCTCTATAGCCTCGATCCTGCTCACTGGTATCTCCTCCACATGGCCTAATGCTCTGACAATCTGTCCCTGTAGATGATCTAGTCTCGAGTCAAATGTAGCAGCAGTTAGTAGTCTGTCAGTAGCAGCCCTCGAGCTCTCAAAAACCTCGAATCTGCTGGGTGGTGCTGTTTCTGCGGCATCTGAAGTATCTGGTGATGGAATATCAAGACGTGCCCGCTTCTTGAGCGGTAGGTCTGACATAGGAGTAGGATCTCTAGTATGAACTGGTGCTGATAGGGATGGCAATGGTGGAGACAATGATGATAAGGATGGTAAGGGTGATAATGGAGATAGGGTACTGAATGCCACACTCCTCCTCGCTGTCAAGCGGCGATGGAGTGGATGAGATGAAGTAAGTGATGATGGTGGTGGTAGGGGTAGAAATGCTGCTGGTGACCTGACAGTGAGATGATGAACCCGCTTAGCAGCAGTGCGCTTCATGCGCGGCCCACCTGGATATGTACGGCCTCTGACATCACAGGTGAAGAGTGTGGAGTAGGCTCCACTGATGACAAAATGATAGTGGGTAGTGAGGATGATGTAACCGACTCTAGTATGATGGAGGGTAGTGAGGAAGTATCGTCTGACTCAGAGTCCGATGAGATAACAATAGGGTGTGAATCCGAAGACATCACTGTGACAATAGATGTGAAATAAAAGTAAATAAACATTTACACAATGTGAGTTATGATGAAATGATATATGTATGAAATCGCAATCACTACATGTGATATAATGAATATGCACTTATGCTACAATGATGAGATGCTATGATGGTGCAGTTATAGTCTAGGATATAATGGGCAACCTAGTTCGCTATAACCTTTGCTCTGGTACCAATCTGTCACACCCCATGAAGCATTCAGGGGCGCGACTGGTCATAGCACCAAAGTTGCAGTTATATTGAACGACCTAAAGTGTCGTTTAGAAAATACATCATTTGATTATTTAAAAACATTCAGAGTTACAAAGCTAGGTCCCAAAAGGTGAAACAAGTTTTCATAAAACAAGTTCATACAATTCAAACGATGGATAAGTGCATAAAATATAAAGTGAGACGCGTCGACTCCGCGACTCCATGATGTGTCCATATGCAAGCCAACATGCGATACCTTAATTACCTGAAAATACATTGCTAAAAATGGTCAACAAAAATGTTGGTGAGATCATAGGTTTATGTAAATGAAATGTTGTACGTATACCACAAGTATAAAGTGTATGACAAAACCATGCCACATAAAAATGATACATTAGCTCTAAGCTCATGACCCCAAAGCTAGACTGAATGAAATGCCCCAACCGAGTGTTTGCCAATCACTCTAATATGACAGAAATGAAATGCGTTCGTTTGACCAGTTGGTGCTACCAACCCGAACGGAGGAGTCACCCTCAATAGATCTATTCACTCACTCTCGCTTGCTAACAATTAACGGTTCATGATAATAAAAGGGGACTTTTAATCTGGGCAATGATGTAACTTAAGCAATGTAATGAGTTTGTATACTTTGGTCCGCATATGAAAATGGTGCAATTTATTCTCCCCTGAGAGTTTAGAAATCAAATAAACAATTGAAAACGGGGCAATGAAAACTCACCTGATATGATATAGCAACAATGAAAATGATAGATATGATGAAATAAAGCTCGTTCTCTAACTGCGACCTATTATGAAGGATGTGATCCAGTGTAAGCAATGATACAATGCAACACATGCAAATACGTATGTTAACGATACCACTTGTTAGTTTTGAAAATAACGTTTATCAACAAAAAATACAATTTTGACGTCTCGTTAAGTTATAAACTACTTTTCGTGTAATGATGTTGAAACGGTACTCCACGATCCTCGTTCGGTGTTCTATCGGCAAAATGTAGCGTTTTCATCGCAATTTAATATTTTCCTTAACTTGTGAAAATACGTTCAAAATGGCTTCGTGAGACTAGTCGCGAAATATTGCACGTTAAGTGTTAGTTGATCAAACTCGACGTTTTTGAAAACCTTGTAACAATGTATTAATGTCGTTTCATTTAACTTTTGATTGTACACGCCTCGATCAATTAGAAAATCGGCTAACAATGTTATGTCTCGCAAAAACACTAGTTTTTATACTTAAAATACTTTCTATTAGTGGGCTGTCAAAATGAACATGGTAAGTCGGGCTTCAAACGTGAATAACTCGGCCGTTATAAGCTCGTTTTCTACGTTCTTTACATCCACGGCTTCGTATAAACATGAACTAACATAATCTCAGTAGGTTGGGTCGTCTAGATCACGTCTAACACCTCGTTTTGTCTTTTGAATCTCGGCGATCAGCAACTAAATTTTTAGAATTTTAGTTTTCGTCGTCTAACTTTGAAAAAACATATCTCCTTCGTTATATGTCGGTTTTTAGTGATTCTTGCGGCCACGGTTTCGTTTTTGAAAGAAATTTCTGAATATGAAGGCCAAAATAGTTCAAAAGTTTCTGAGTTTTCCAGACTTTGCATTTTTGGACAGAACCTTATTTATACTTGTTAAAACTCATTTTCTTGGTTCTAAACAAGATCATACTACTTCAAATCAACACCATAAGTTCGCAAATCCTACCATACACCTTCTTAGGGTGTCATGGGGTCCTAAACATCACCAACCTTGGTGGATTTCATGAGATCATTAGTGAAACTTATAGATCTAGTGTTAAAGATAGTTTATGTGCAAAAGTGGTATCTAAAACATAAGTAACTTGCATGAATAACTAATATAACTTGAAAATACATAAACATATGAATTAAATGAAAGTATAAGATGATCAAAATGTGTTCGTAAAACTTACTTGAATATTTGATGAGTTTTGATAAGAAATGAGTAAGAAACTTGAGATTTAATCACAAAACCATAACTAGGAAGGTAAATGGAGCTTGAATATGACTTGAACTTCAAAAATTTATGGATGATCTTTGTGTTCTTGGTTTGGCCGAACCGAGGAGATGAAGTGGGAGGGGTTTGATCTTTTTTTAGCTAGTTGGTTTATTAGTGTATGTGTTGTTGTAGTGGAATGGAAATTAAATCAAGATAAATCCATTAATGAGTTTTGGAGTGTTTAGCCTAAATAGGGGGTTAGGGGGGACGGCACATGTGGGCAAAATGGAAGAGATTTGATAGTTAAACAAGACTTTGTCCCCCATTTAAATGAGTATTGATAGTTTAGTGTATGCATTGAGTGTTATCGGGTACCGAGTTAACTAGAAATGAATCATGACGAGGTGAAATGAAATACGACAAAGTTGTAAAAATTGTAAAATCATATTCCTTGCAAGAATCGGGTGTTAGAATGATTATCGGATTGAAATTTCGTAAACCGACGGAGTTATAAGCGTCAAACGAAAAATATAGCGATTGGTTTAAAAACACCGGGTAAAGTAAGAATATAATCTCTATATCATTATAATTAGTTTGAAAATGTGTTAGGATCATTGTCGGGAGTATTGGGTATAATGTTAGTAGAAATGACTGAGTGGTAATGTTAATTAGACAATTAAGCATACGTTAATGAAAATCACACAAACCCATGCATGAACTGATATGATAATGATGTTACTGATGATATGCAGACTACCCTAGTCTGTATGATGTGTCTTTACTGATGATGCATGAATACGCAGCTAAACCTAACTGGTTACGCGCATTTGAATACCCGTAAACCAAGTTTACGACATGATGAATGATGTCCATGAATAGTGATTTCCCTCCGGAAATGAATAGTGTCATGTGAATAGTAAAATTTTTGACGACTTCTCAATGTCTCAAACTGATTTCAAAAATGGTGAATAGTGAAATGATGAATAGTGATTGATGAATAGTAACTGATGAATAGTAACTCATGAATAGTAAATTGTCAAGGTTTGGAAAATGACCTGAAATTACGAGTTGTGACAACATCAGATGATAATTTGGGTTTCACGGGTCATAATGCATTATCAGATCAGCATAATGGAAAAAACAGTGTCGGGAATGATTCGGATACTGACAGGAAACTCAACTGTAAGGATGTTTTGAAGACTGCAGCTGCTGATGTCAGACCTTCACATTGTACAGATACATTGGTTAAAGTACATCAATCAACTGATGATATCAATATATTTGATAATGTGTTTGCTTATGAGACACAAAGTCATGGACAACCTGAGTACATTAACGACACATATGTGGTGAATCAGGATGATAGAAATATTACTCCTCAGACTCCACATATGGATCATAACGGAGGTACGGTTGAACAAGACAATGTGAATCATGATCAAGAATGTGCTTCAAATGCTTTATTAATAAAAAAATATTCAAAACGAAGTTGTTCGATGTAATAAGCTTAATCGGGAACTAAAAGCACAAAATACGTCGTTAACTGAAAAGCTCGAGTATTATAGTAAACGTATAAATGATTTTGAAACACTAACTAATCGTGAATACAACTTTGAAGTGGAAAATGGGATGTTGAGACACGAAAATGAGAGAATTTTTAAAGAGCCAAGCGACATCCAAGAGAAACTGAAACGTCAAATATTCTCTCTTGAACAAAATTTTCAAAGACGTCAAGCATAAAGCATTGACTTTGAGCTAGCTTTACAACATAATCTGGAAAAGCAGTCTTTTGAAAACCCTTGGATGTCAAAACTTGAACAACTTGATGATGAAAACGTGTCAATGAAGTGTCAAATTTCAAAATACGAAAAAGAAATTGAGCATTTGACACTGATTTACAAAAATCTGTTTGATTCAATCAAAAGTTCACGAGTTCAGACACAAAACTCAAACATGAAACAAAAAGAGACTGAAGATTTGAAGTCTCAATTGTCTGAATTCGCTGATAAAAAGTTTGATAATGTTTTGCAAAAGATTAAATCAATGAAAATGAAAAAGGTTGAGTCTCAAATCACAAAAGTTTCCTTTCCAAATCCCCTGTTCGATTCTAATACTCCAGATTTTGAAAAGGAAACGGGGGAGAAAATGTATCTTTTTGAAAATGAAATTGTAAATGAAAATCATGTGCTTCAAACAAAATTGGTTGAGCTTGAAACGCTTTTAGCTCAACAAACAAACAATTTTGAGGATGCCAAAACTGACTTTTTCAACAAAACGAAAAAATTCGAAAATTATTTTGAAGAGTTCGAATGAAAATTGGTTCATAAAACGGATGATTCTAAAGCCGAAAAAGATCAACTTTTGAAACAAATTGCCTCTTTAGAATCAAAATTGGCATCCCAAGATTAACTTTCTCTTAAAAAAGAATACAGTGATTTGAGAGCTTCATACAATGCTTTAAAAGTGAAGTTTGATTCTCTTAACCGATTAAAGGGAAAAAGCTCCAATTTTAGATTTTTCAACACCAGAAGTGAGTGTTTCAAAGAAGGTTTACATGGGTGAATCTTCAAAACCATTTTCGAAAAAGGTTTCCCAGTATACAACTTATTCTTTGCAAAAAGGAAGGAAGTTTTCAAAGAAACCAAGTTTTTCTGAAACACTTACTTCTTAAAAGTTTTCAAATCCAAATGCTTCAAAAGAAAAGACTCAAGTTTTTCAAACTCCACACTCTCGTTTTACGTCGGTAAAGCAAGTGTGGAGACCTAAACAACGTTGTTTAAAACTTCCAAATGCTTCAAATGGAAAGAAACAAGCTTTTCAAACTCCACACTCTCGTTTTACATCGGTAAAGCAAGTGTGGAGACCAAAGCAAAGTCGTTCAAAACCTTTCAAATATTCAATATCAAAATTGTTTTCGCTGCAACATAAGAATGACTTTTCTTTGAACATTCCATATACATGAAGGTTTCCATTTATCAAAAAAACAAATATTCAAAGAGAACCCATGCAGTTCAACTCTAGATGGAAATCTTCTTCTTCAGATTTTAAAACTCCAAGAGAAACACCGGGTTTCACAAACAATTTTCCACGAAAAAAGAGTTATAAATCTCCATTGATTCCACGAGTGTTATTTCAAAATGAAACACCGGTTTTCAGTCCTCATTGGAATTCAACATCTTTAAATCAGAGTGACACAACTTACAATTGGATTTCAAAATTTGCTAAACCCGTTAGCGCCATGCTTAAATGGGTTCCCAAGGTTTTTGTCTAATCTAAACTTTAATATGACTTCTTAGTACTTCAGCTAAGGACTCGGACTTCAACATGACGACTTGTACACACATTACAGTGTACAACTCGGGTTTCAAAGAAAGGAAATTGCCTTGCTAAACCATTCATTAAAACCAAGCGTGCACTTATCCTAAAAAGAATAAGCATATTCTTCTCTGGCTTGAGATATTTTAGAAAAACTATCAAAATATTTAAGCTCAAGTCAAAGAAAGGACCCTGTTGTACGTTTTGGTGTGACAATCCTAACAGAAAAGAAGTTCTTACGCAAAGTTTATCAAAAACTTCTTAATCTTGAGCAAAATTTATTCAAAATTTTTCAAAAGGTTCTTTCAAAATTTTTCTCCAGATTTTCAAATCTTTACTCTCCAATTCGCTCCAAAGTTTTTTTTTAAAAAAAGTGTCAAAACATATGCTAGTTTTGAGGGGGAGTATTTCAGAGTATAACGTTTTAGTTACCTTGAAGAAAAATTTATTCAATAATTTTTTCAAACTGAAATTTCTAAATCTTTCAGAATTTTGCTTCAAGAAGACTCCTTCCCTCAAACTTTAAAAAGTTTAAAATTCTCAAAACAAATGCGAGTTTTGAGGGGGAGTATTTCCAAAACAAAAAATGTTCCATCAAAATCATGCTTAATGGCTTGTGCACAGTTAACAGTGCACAACCCGTACTTGTAAAGAAAGGACCCTGAGGTACGCTTCAATGCCTCAATCCTAAGATAAGGAGCGAAAGCTTCTTACTTTTGAGCAGAATTAATCAAATTTTGAAAAGTTTTTCAAAATTCTACTTAAAAGAACAAGTACGCCCTTGTTAAGGGGGAGTACGTGAAACAAATATCTTTGTTCAAACCACAAAAGTTCTTGTTGAAATTCTTCCCATAAACCTCAAAAAGCATATTTTAATCAAAAGGTTGCGGAAGTCGCTAGGCGCTCCTAGGTCGGTTGACTGGGGAGTTGGGAGTACTGGACATGGTATAATATAAAGAAATTACATTTATGAAAACTATATACATGCCAAATATCATAAGTTTAATAACTATTAACAAAATACATGCTAAAAATTAAAATACCCACCTATATCTAACCATCATTATACCCAAAAAGGATACTTCATACTTGTTCACAGTTCAAAAGCCAAACAAAACATTTTTCAAGTTCCAACAATCCAACAATAATCAAGGTAAATCAAAATAAACATTTACATCTCTTATTCCAAGCTATCTCCATATTCTTCGTTGATGTTAACCCCAAAAAAATATTAGGTTTGTAGGGTTTTTTATTTAAGTCAAACTCGGCTATTGACCGGGTTGAGTCGAGGAGACCGAGTATACCCGACTTTGACCGAGTTTGACCGAGGATGAGTAGATATGCCCGACTAACCATAAATCGCTTCAGTCCACTTCCGAGCACCGAGTAGTCCCCGAGTACAAGGCGGAGTTAGCTGACTTTTACAACACTGGGGAGAATAAGTATGTGGTTAAAATATGGTAACTAAAGTATGGAATCTCGCATGAGCTCGACTCAGATTGTACCCTCGAATTGACAAATATCAAATGTCATTAATTGAAAAGACATGTCCTGGACGGGTAATAATTTCAAGCTGGTTTATCCAGTGATGTAAACGTGTCTCGCAAAAGATTTTTCTGAGTAGAGTGTACCGATTTTGAGAGATTCTTCTTTGAATATGACCTGGACAGGTAATAATTTCAATCTAGTTTAACTAGTTATGTAAACGTGTCTCGCAACGGTCATATTCACTGAAAATCAATCAATTCTAAAAGTGCTGACTCCACCCGACATGTGCAAATTTACTTTAAACACTTATGAGTACATGTGAAGGGGGAGGATTTCTGATAAATGCAAAACTCTCAAAGTTTAAACAATATAAGTTTTACACTCATAAACACTTTGAGAGATTTTCAAATAATTAGTTTTATGGCAAACATAGGATAGTCATGGAGATATAAAGTGACTAAGGTTAGGAAACCATCCTATGATCCGCCAGAGCCGGAGGGATCTACCCATGGACAATACCAATAGTTTAGAACTAGAAAGTCCTAGGTATGATTGAAAAAGGAGTAAAGAAGTGAAAGGAGAAAGAAGGGGTTGAAGAATTAAAAAGAAAAGTAAAGTAAAGGGTGAAAAGAAATAGCCCTCCATATGTTCAACCTTAGGGCAGAAACTGGGTTCAACTCAGAAGCTACTGGTTGTTACTACAGTGACACCGGTATTGAAAACTAAGCCGTCATGGACCCAGTGATGCACTGCACTAAACCTTCTAGCCACTCAGGTGTCTCTCAAAAGATACTTGTTTCATTTCTCACAGAGAACCCTTCATTATCTATCGACCTCTCATTCCGAGATGAGTTGATATTGAAAAGGAGGCACTCTGCTCCATGCCTCCGACGACTAAAAACCAATAAGCACTAAATCGAGTCTAGAGCCGCGAGATACATAAAAAGATCTCATAGGAACACTTAACATTTCTACACTGGTTGTTTAACAAAAAGAACACTAGTTGTAAATTACAAGAGTCCTACGCAGATCTTAGTAATCTGCCTAGAACATTCATGAGGGAACTCACAATTGTGATTCTCAGTGATTGAATGGAAATTCCTGCCAGGGTCAACATCTAACAGCCCTCACAGCCGGTCACTTCAGTAATCCCTTGTGGATTACGCTTAATGTTCAAGGTGGCTCCAAACGGTCTACAGTCGTGGAGTGATACTTCGGTATACTTCAGCTGCTCACCTGAATCGTTGATACACTTTAGTGTATCTGAGTTAACTCCCTTAGGGGCATCCGGTTCAGGAACGGCCTTGGCAAGGATTAAAGAAAGTTTTCACACTATGCTGTTAATGATCTCGAAGTCCGAACCTGTAAGTGTCGCATGCTTTATTACTAACTATTTTCATGCAGGTACTTATAGAGACCGGGAGTTCCACTACCACCATGATCATCAACTCACTTCCAGCTCCACATGCTCATATAAACAATATTACGAAAGTTAAAGTTATGCAAAGTTCAAAGAAAGTTTTCATCAAAGATCAAAGCATAGCAAAGTTCAGAATGATTCTGCGTCAAAGTCAAAGAATCTGCAAAGTAAAGAGACAAAGATCAAAGTCAAAGAATGGGAACTGCAAATGTATGAAACTCAAAGTTAACAAGAAGTACGAGCATGTTGGAAAGACGTAAAGACACCAGTTATGAGGACGTTGATGAAAGGCAGGCGAATACCAAAAATGATCACAAGAACAAGAACGAAGAACTACAAAGACTCAAAGTTCAAGACAGCAAGCTTCAAAGAAGATCATCCATTTCTATTAGAGGACCCATAACCCACATGTTACAAAAAGAGATCTCAATGATTACCCTTTACGGGGAGATTGTTGGAAACGCAAAAGTGATGATCATAAATGTAATCAAAGAGAGATCTCAATGATCGTCCCTTAGGGGGAGATTGTTGGGAACACTTAAAGTGACGATCATTATCGAGTCAATGAGTCTTGTAATATGGTCATGTAATAGCTTGTTAGAATCGAAAAAATATAGTCTACATGTTAGGAGAAGTGTGCCGTCTAGTTTAGTCTTAGTATTTACGTTAATATTGAATTAGTGAAATATGTAAACATGGCACACTTCCCTATTCTCATCTTATGGAAGACTATATATAAATGTAACCTCTCATTAGAGAAGGTGTTGATTTTTTATGGAATAAGAAATTCTCTCTTATTTCCTCACTTGTTCTTTCTCTCTCTAACATATTATCTTCCTATCTCTAACACATAACATAAGTGTGAAATGATTAAGAAAGGGATCCAACACCCTTTTTCTGTGTGATCCTACGGGTATAGGTCTTTTTGGGTTGAGATGATGATGGTAAAACAGTGGGTGTGTGATGGATCTCAGTTGGGATTATTGACCCTTCACCCTGGTTTTGAGCTTGTAGCAACATTGTTTTAGTCAATGCTATTACATTCCCAGAAAATTCTTTTCCCACCCTCTTCATGTTTGCAAAAATATTTTTAGAATGAGAGGGTGCAGGATATGTTTTTGAATGAATTTTCTTTGCAGAAAATGGTTTATCCATAAGCAATTGTAAAAACCTTAGATACATGTAAATTTGTTTGCAGACTTATCCAAGTTTTTAACCATACCATCAAAAATCATTTTAGAAAAATTAAACCTTTGGTTTGTAGCCAAGCAGATTATGGAAGAGGCCACATTACTGCTCAAATCATTCGATCCCGTTGTTTTTGCATGTAAGCATTGTAAGATGGTATGAATCAAGAATTTCCACTGAGGGGAGAAGGAACCTTTGGAAAACTTTAATGAATCATTTATCCTTACATACCCCATCAGTGCAAGGTTTTCAAAAATTGCAGAATTATCAAAATACTCAATACCTTTAACATCTACTAGGTGAAGAACTTCCCTAACAGCTGTTTCAGTAACAAGTATTTTCTGCCCATATACAAGGGCATTTATCTGTTCTTCCCCATTAATAGTTTCGACCTTGGCAGTTGACCAAAACTATTTTAGTGTGAGAAATATATATAGTAGGGTTTACTGTTAATGCATACCTAATATGGCTTGCATTCAAGAAATCAATAATTTCAGTAAAACCTTCAGATTCTATGGGATTTTGCAAGAATGCAATCATGTTGTGAGTGTCGGCAAAAGAAAGTTTCAACATTGTGTGTTTTTTTAAAAAAAAAATCGTGTTAGGATTTGTTTTATTTTGCAATTAGATGATAAAATTATGTTAGGGTTTCGTTTGAGAGAGTTTTTGATCAGATAAAAATACTTGTGTGAATGATTGAAGGATATAAACCCTTAATCATTCAAAGTTCTAAAACAGTACCCTGCACTCTCAAACTTAGCAGTAGAAACCTAGCAGCATTAAGTTAGGCTCAGCAGCACTAACTTAGGTCTAGCAGAACTAAATCAGTTTCCACTCCAAACAGCTTATTTATCAGCATTCCAACACTTCTTTATGCTTATCCTGCAAAAGATTAGTCCAAAAATACCAAAACTCAAGACATAACACAGTTCACAATAATCACATCATCAATTTTACTTAGCAGTTTTAAGTATAACTGACAGCATTAACATAGCAGTTCTAAGTATAACTAGCAGTACTATTCTTACTTAGCATCAAAAACTCTTGTTGACTTAAATAATAGTACTAATCCATACAAAACTTTACAAAAATACAAAGAGATAAGAGATTTTTTAAAGATTTAACATTCAAATACTGGCAATTAAGAATTGAAATCTACCCACATCAAAGGCTTTTGTGAGCAAATCAGCAACATTATTGTCAGTATGGATTTAACCATTTGGATTAACTTCTTTTCATTACAATCTCTTATAAAATGGTGTCTTATCTCTATATGCTTTGTTTTTTAGTGATAAACAGGATTTCTGATTTTGCACATAGTACTGCTATTATCAATAAATATTTTGGTGTGCATAAAATTGTACCATAATCCCACAATTGATTCTGAATCCAGAGCACTTGTCCACAGCAACTTGAAGCAGCCACATATTCAGCTTCTGTTGTGGAGTTTGCAACCATAGTCTGTTTCTTGCACTGCCAGGAGATCATCTACACCCAAGAAATTGACATCAACCTGTTGTAGATTTTCTATCCAAGCATGCTCTAGCATAATTACTATCAGTGTATGCCACAAAATCAAAAGGTGAATCTTTTGGACACCAAAGGCCTAATTTAGGTTAACCTTTTAAGTACCTAAAAATACTCTTTACAGCATGTAGATGTGAAACTTTAGAACTGAATTGGTATCTAGCACAAGCACACACTGCAAACATGATGTCAGGTCTTAAAGAAGTAAGGTACATCAATGAACCAATCCTTGATCTATACAAATGAACATCCACTTCTTCACCATCTTTATCCTTGAACAAAGGCTTATCAGTGACCATGGGTGTGCTTGCTGCCTCATCTGTATACCCAAACTTCTTTAAGAATTCAGCTACATACTTATCTTGACTGATAAATATGTCATCTTCCTTCTGCTTCACTTGCAATCCCAAAAAGAAAGTAAGTTCTTCCATAGAACTCATCTGAAACCTTTCATGTATTAATTTTTCAAACTCAATGCATAATTCCTTCTTTGTTGAACAAAAAATAATATCATTCACATATACTTGGACTAGCAGGATATCATCTTTGTATCTTTCAATAAACAAAGTTTTGACAATCTTGCCTCTGTGAAATCCATTGTCTAACAGGTATGTTGACAATGTTTCATACCAAGCTCTGGGAGCTTGATGTAAACCATAAAGTGCTTTTTCCACCTTGTATACTTGTCAGGAAAGTTAGGATCTTCAAACCCTGGTGGCTGACAAACATACACTTCTTCTTCAATTGTCCCCATATAGAAAAACACTTTTCACATCCATCTGATACACCACAAATTCTTTATATGAAGCATAAGCTAGGAACAGTCTTATAGCTTCAATTCTTGCAACAGGAGCAAAAAATTCATCATAATCAATCCCTTCTTCTTGTGTGTATCTCTAACCAACTAATCTTTCTTTATTCCTTACCACCATACCTCTTTTATCTTTCTTACATCTGAAAACCCATTTAGTATCAATTGACCTTTTTCCATTAGGAAAATCCACCAAATTCCAAACTTCTGGTAGCTTGAATTGTAAAAGCTCTTCCTTCATAGCTTCTACCCAGCTTGGATCATTCAGTGCATGATTTGTCTTCTTGGGTTCTACTTGTGATAAGAAACAAGCAAACAAACAATTTTGAAGGTCTTTGTGACTGTTTCTTTGTTTAAGAGATCTAGCAAAGAAACCTTGGTCCTTCAAATCCTTTGTCATTCTTCTTGTTTGAACAACAGACTTCACATCTCCAATGATTTGTTCTTGAGGATGATCTTTGTGAATTCTAGTATTTGGAAAAGGACTGACAGGGATAGTTTCATCCATGTTGTTTATATCAGCCTCTACACTAACTTCTTCATCATCAGTATCCGCATATATATTTTCCAAAGGAGGCATGTTTGGATCAAATGGACACTTATCATCATTATCAGCAATGCCTTCCTTGTCAGCAGTATTAACAGTTTTATCTGTGTAAATGCTGTTAATGCTGTTACCATCACTAGCAGCATTAACTTCATTAGAACTGCTAACTTTATCATCCTTCACTTGATCATTATATTCAGTTAGAGCTTCATCATCACTTGAAGACTTAACACCTTCTTCTTTATCATCTTTTGGATCTTCCTCTTGATCATCTTCTTGTGAACTCTTTGGAACTTGGGTAGAGATAAGTGGGTTAGCAGTCCATGCAGGTAGCAAGACATAATCTTTTCTAGGTCCTGTCTCCTTTTTAGCTTGACCTGTACTTTCACTTGTGTTTGTACCTGCAAAATCATTAGACCATGTACCTGCAACAACTGGCTCATAGTTCATTGTTTTGGTTAGGGCATCAATATCAAACAGCTAGTCTGATCCACTACCTACAGTATTAGGTGTACTCTCACTAAACCTAACATGTAAGTTCTCTTCAACTATCCAGGTTCTACTATTGAATACCCTAAAGGCTTTACTATTCATTGATTATCCAACAATGAAACCTTCATCAGCCTTGCCATCAAACTTGCCTAAGTGATCTATGGTATTAAAGATAGTAACAGGACATCCAAATGGTCTCAGAATGCTTAGCATTGGAGTTCTACCATGTAAAAGTTCATAAGGAGTCTTGTTATGAGGCTTAACTACTATACTTCTAATTTACACATAGCAAGTAGTATTAACTGCTTCAGCCCAAAAAGTAGTTGGTAACTTAGAATCAGCTAACATTGTTCTAGCAGCCTCAATTAGTGTCTTATTTCTCCTCTCAGCAACACCATTTTGTTGAGGAGTTCTAGCTACACTATATTGTCTCATAATATCCTTGACCTCACAAAACTGATTCGTATCCCTATTCTTGAATTCAACTCTATTATCACATCTTATCACCTAAACCTTATGATTAACTAGGTTTTCTATCCTAGTTATGAAAGACTTAAGGATTCCACTGGTTTCATCCTTAGTAGCTAAAAAGAAAACCCAAGTAAACCTACTATAATCATCTGTGACAACTAGGCAATACATATTTTTCATTAAACTTTTCACAAATGTTGGTCCAAATAAATCCATGTGCAACATATGTAAAGGTTGACTTATAGAGTTCACTATTTTGGTCTTACAAGAGGCTCTGTGTTGCTTTCCCTTCTGACAAGCAACACAGGTTTCATCATTTTCAAAAACTTTAGCAGGTAAACCTCTAACAAGATTTCCCTTCACCAATTTGTTAATTGTTTTTAAATTCAGGTGACCTAACCTTCTACGCCAAAGCTTAGATTTATTAGATGTGGCATTTGCAAACAGAAAAGTCAAACCTCCTTTGGGAACCATGTTGTAACACCCCGACCCGTTAAGGCCAAGATATCACATTATGGTGTCATATAAAGCATACATTACGCAAGCGAAAGTCTTTTAAATAAATAACCAAGTCTCAAACATCAAGACTGGTATCAAAAGATAATCCCAAATGCATAATGGGTTAACCAAACAAAACCAAAGTAAAATAATATTCAAAGTACTGAAAGAAATGATAGTCCGAAACAATGGACAACGAAATGATAAATAAATAGGTCTCTAAGTCCTATGCTCTCTCATTCCCAAGCCCGTCGCCCCGCTTATTACCTGCCGCATAGGAAAAGAAAACATGCGGCTGAGCTTAAAAAGCCCAGTGAACAGATATATATATATATATATATATATATATATATATATATATATATATATATATATATATATATATATAACGTAACATAACGGTAAATAAGCATAAGTAACGAAGGAATAAGAATAACAAACGAAAAGCATAATCATGAAAGTCATACGAATTTTAAAGAGAACTAAGAATCAAGAGTGCATGAGAACTGAATAAGATATGAATCAAGAGAAATAATGAAATAAGGGAAAAGTTCATATAAGGATGTGCCATAGGAACTACATACATAATCCGTCAAATCATACTAAAGCAATACAAGTATACGAAGAGGGGAGACCTCTAAGTAATAAAAGCGTGAGAAGGAGTGTAAGGCACACACCACCTGGTCACCATAATCATATAAAAATAAAACCTAGGATGCATCCATACGCTCCCTAACATAAGTATGTATGACAGTACTAGAGTGGTCACACATATAAAGTTGGCCAATAGTGTACACAAAATCATAACATAAGGGGGAACGCCGTAGATCTATCACACCTCTACGGGAGTGTCATGCCTAGGGTGCCATCCAAGACATGGTCATGGTACCTCCACAACTAGGTTAGCTCAGGTACAGATCTATCATAGCATACAACAAATATAATCTAGCATGGCAAGAGAAACAAGATAGTAACTCAATAAGCATGGCAAAACATAAGCATAGCATAGCAGAGACATTTAAATAAATGTCAGAATGAATCAATAAGAATGACAATCATACAATGAAATTCATGAGTCAAATAAGGGAATCATATCAGGCATAGGATCAATAGACATATCCCTACTGAAAAGGGAAATAATATATGTACCTTATCAAAGCACACAAATCAAATCAAATAGGTGAATGGAAGCAGATGATCACTCCTTCTTCACCCGATCTACATTAATCATAAGTTTATTTATAAGTTTCATAGTCTCATAATTATAAGGGTTTCATTTTAGTTTTCTTTCCATTTTAAGTAACTTACCATATTTAGCAGGTTTCCATAATTAGTAACTTTCCAAAAATAGTAACTTTTCATATTTAGCAGGTTTCTATTTTTAGCAGGTTTCCCGAATTAGTAAGTTTCCAAAATGAGTAGGTTTCCATATTAAGAAACATTAGTAATTAATATTCAAGGTTATCATTTAAATAAGTTTAAAGTATCAAACATGACAATATTAATAGTTTAAGGTTCATAATGACATTTACATAAATTTAAGGTTAATATAATAAGTTTACAAGTTTTAGGGTTTATTATGCAAACATGACAAGTTTAGGGATTGATATGCAATTATTGTAAGATTAGGGTATAAAATGTAATTATCATAAAGTTATATGGTTTCACAAGTTTAGTCCATTAGTTTAGAAAATGACAATTTCAACCCTTAAGTTCAATATTACACACATAACCTCTTTTATTAGTCTTTTAAATTTTCTCAGCTTTTAACCTTGAACAGACCCCACTTTGTCAAATTTATGAACCATATTAGAACTCAGAAATAAAATCCACAAAAATTCCCACATATACTTCAATGTCTTAAGGACACCCACAAATTTTCCCAGAATTTATTAACTAGGGTAACTATAGCTTAAAATTCCAACAAGTTAACTCGTCCAGATTTCTGATCAGATTTTACATACGAAAAGTTTGCATTTCTTTACCCCATAAAAATAATTCAGAAAAATCTACAAAAATTCCATTAATTACTCAACATATGAAGTATTAATCCTACCAATTTTTATCCTCTAATTCGACACGGTTTGGAAATTAAAAATCAAAAACCTGGACTAATTTTCTAGACATCCGAATTTAGGATTGACACCTGAACTTGTAAAATCAAAAAGTGTATCTTCCCGACATCTAAAAATTACAAGGCTTATATATTCAGAAAGCTCTTTTCTTAAAATTAGTTTTAGACCCAAGAAATACTCAAAAATACGTTACCATCATCAAGATCCACTCAGTTCAATTCAACATTAATTTCTATCAGCAAACTGAGCTTTCAATTAGACCATAACAACACCTAATTACACATCCAAGCACATCCATGATCTCTATAATTTATACCACACTAATTTTAGCATCATATTAACATGTCCTAAAAATTTCATATCAAATTACCCACTATTTCTATCAAAACTTCTAATTACAAATTCATCATTTTATGTGTTGATTCATGATTTTATGTGAGGTTCATATAAATTCGATTTCAATAACATCATTACTCATATTGACACATATTAATTATTATAGATTGAAGGTTTATGTGATACCTCTTGTATGATTAGAATAGGGATTGAAAGAACAAGGTCTCAACGAATCACCAACACTTCCTTCTCCTTCTTGATCAAAATCGAATGATACAAAAATAAACAAGGATCGGTTATGATTTGTTTATGCATATGTCGAATAGATGGAATGATGAATTGTACGATTACCTTTGTTGTGATACGGATTGAGATAAGAAAACAATGATCAAGGTTCTTCTCTTCCGTCTCCTTGTGTCGACTAGGATTAGTTTACTAGGGCTTGTTTCACTTTTTTTTATTATTATTTTTTTATTTTTTTTATTTTTTTTATTTTATTTTTTATTTTTTGATGTCGTGAGATGGAGGTAGGGAGAGGAGAGTGTTTTTAGGTTTGATGGAGAGGAAATACACGGCTAAAAAGAAATTATGGGGAGGGGATTCAGCCGAAAATATGGGGGTGATTTGGAATGATTTGTAGTTTCCAAGTTTAGCCAAATTCTTACTTATCTTTTTATTATAAATGTTGTGTACATAATTTAATTAATTTCGGCCTATAGAGACTTCTTAAATTTGCCATATATTAATTATAGAGTCTTTGTATTACTTCGTATTTTACTTTAGGTTATATGTTCATATTGTGTGGTTTCGAGTCATAACATGTTATATAGCTCAAGTTTTAATTTATAGCATATTTTATAAGTTGTATTTAACTTAGGGTGTTATACATGTTCTCTAAATCAACACTGTATACATTGTCTTTTCTAGGAACCTTAAGCAAAACATGACTTTCATCAGTTAACTTAAAGTCAAGAGACAAGACAAAACATTCAGTGTCAGTAAAAAGAACACTGTTCTTTTTGTCACACATTTGTGAGAAACTAAAGAGATTAAACATTAGCTCCTTGACAAAGTACACATTCTCAAAATCGAATTTACTAGTTTTTATTGTACCTTTACCTATGATTTTCCCTCCTTTAGAGTTACCTCCAAAGGCAACATATCCTCCATCAATTGGCTCAAAATCTGTAAGATAGGGCATGTTTCCAGTGATGTGCCTTGAGCATCCACTATCAATAACTCCTTTGTCTTGTAACTCTACTTGTAGATTGCCCTGTACATAAAGTAAGAAAATCAGTTTCTCTTGGGGACCCAAGCTATTACTGACTTGGATCTGCCTTGTGCATCAATATAATCAAATTTCTTTAAAACTATTGATGCACTGTCATGTTTGGAAACATGGTCTAAAACTTTTATTTTTGGTTTCCAAACCCAACAAGCTGCGGCCTTAAAAACATAAAAATGATCACACCAAACAGTATCAATCACTGCTTTTGGCTTAGCAGTATTAACTACTGCTTTAGCCTTAGCAGTATTAATAACTGTGTTTCTTTGAATGGGCCTTTTTGCAGTTGAATGTGCTATTTTTGAAAAATTGGTCATTGAATTAGCACCATTCACTGTTGTTTTTGTGGCAGCAGCACTAACTGGTCTTGCAGTATTAATCAATATTGCTGGTTTTGAAACACTTTGCTTGGCAGTATTAACTGATACTACACCAGACCTCATTTGTATTGCTCTTGGAACTTTGTTTCTTTTAGCAAAGGGGTGTGTATGTTTAGAAAAACATTGGTGATTCACCCTCTGAGCATAGTTCCACACAGGTTTTTGATAGTAATAAAAATCATCCTGCAAATGTTCAAAACTACCACAGGAATAACAAGCCTTGTTAAACATCTCAAACTTACTTTCTAACCTATGAGACATCACGTCATTCCAATTTCTTTGGTTCCCTCTAGGCCTGTTAGTGTGTACCCTAGGTTGCTCAATAGTTCTCCTAGCATTTTGATATTGTGAATTAGGTTTAACAATATTTTTCTTTTCAACACTAGGTTTAACTGTTTTTCTTTCAACCTTAGGTGTAGACTCAACCTTATCCTCATCATCAGACTCCCAATCTTCAATAATTGATGCATCAGTATACTTCCTATCAACTGTAGACTTTTCCTCATTAGACTTAGCATTACCACTCTCACCTATAGACTGGTTAGCAGACTCAACTAAATAAGACAATTCTTTCATAGGAGGCACAAATTTCCCTGTAATGGGAGGGGGAACTTCATTATATCCTATGCCACTACCTTTCTTTATAAGTTGATAGTCTATTGTCTTGTTCACACTCTCAGATGCATGTTCAAGCCTATTCACTTTAAAATGAATGCTTTCTTTTTCCCGTTGAACTACATCTTTTTCATTCTGAGCTACTTCAATTCTTCTTCTAAGTTCCTTGATAAGCTCATCTCTAACATAAATTTCTCTTTTTTAAACATTAATCTTTTCCACTAACTTAATCTCATTTGTTTTAAAGAATTCAAGTCTTTTCTCCACTGACTCTTTTCCTAATTTATAACCTAAACACATTAACTCGGACTTTCTTAAATCTTCTATCAGTTGATTATTTTGAGCTTTAAGTGACTCAACAGTATCTAAGCAAGATTTATAAGAACAAACAGATTCATTAGATATCTCAGAGTCAGAATATGAGCTTGAAGATGAATAAGCCATCAATGCATAGTTGGGTCCTTCTGTAACCTGGTCACTCCAATCATAGCCAACCAAACCATCACAAGATACCAAAGCTGTGGAATTAGTTATTTCCACAGGCACATTTTTCTTTGAGCTTTCTCCATTCTTGTAGTCTTGGCTCCTTGGTGCCCTGCATTCTCTGGAAAAATGACCCTTACTGTGACAATTGTAGCATTCCACCTTGGACTTGTCAAAGCCAATGTGATCATTCCCATTGACTGTCAGCTTTCTTCCAGTTTTCTTCAAGAATCTCCTAGCTCTCATTGTCAGCATTGACATCTGCCATCTTAAACCCATCTCTTCTACATCATCTGGATGAATTTGTTCCAAATCCTCATTCATCAGTTGAGGACTGTTGGGTTGACTGGCCAAGAAAGCATAAACCACAGCATCACTCAAATTATCAACATTTGTTGAATTAGCAGCCGTAACTTGAGTGCTAGCAGTAGTAAATCCATGAGCAATATTAACTACCTCATTGGTACTGCTAGTGCTTTTTGAGGAGGACACAAAAGCCATGTTTTATGTATTTGTACTGGAGCTAGATGATCCTTTGACTTCAGGTTCATAGACTTTGAGGTTGTTGTAAAGACCATCCAGGCTCATTGTGTCAAGATCAGATTTGTTTCTCCACAAAACAACGTGTGTGTTCCATTCAGAGGGCAGGCTTCTCAAAAACTTTTGATTCACATCTTCCTGAGAGATCTGCTCACCCAAGATTTCTGGTTGACTTATAAGCTTTTGAAGTCGATCAAAGGTTTGATCCAGTACCTCAGAACCTTGAGCAGAGAAGTTTTCATACTGCTGTTTCAAAAGATTCTTTTTTTCTTCTTTGTAGCAGCATTACCTCCAAACCTCTTTTCAATAGCTTCCATTAAAGACTTAGCATCTTTAATGGAGTTTAACTTCAACTGATGCTCATTAGGAATGGCCATCATCAATATGCTTCTTGCCTTGACTTCAAGTCTTCTTTGAGCTTTTTCCTCAACAGTTGTAAGAGGCACAATTGTAGTAACACCTTCTGCAGATTTTGTTGCTTTTGGTTTTTCGTTTCCATTCTCAATGATATCCCAGAGTTGGAAATCAATCATCTGAATGTACTGCTAAATTCGTAGTCTCCAGATCTCATATTCATTAGCCTTGAGCATTGGAACCTTTGATGCAGTAACCATATGTGCAGAGTCTGAATCTATGTCTTCAGAAAGATCAAACAATATCGAGTTTAAACAAGTTCTTCTTTGAGTAGATCACAGCTTCTAGAACCACAAGCTCTGATACCACTTGTTGATCCTAGTTATATACTCGATCGAATCCCTTAGCTTGTAAATGTTAAGTTATTTTAAATAAATATAAAACAGCTATGTAGAAACTGTCGTAAATACAAGATTAACAAACAAATCAGCTTCAATATTATTAATGTATAATACGAATACTCTCCTAGTATTAGGGTTTACAACCTTGAAGCTTTATGAAAAAAACGTATCTAACTCAATGCCCTAGGACCTCCTTTTATAGACTAAGGAGTCCTAGTCGGCTTACAATAACTTTCTATACAAGATAAACCTTGTTAGGAATTAAATGCTCAAATACTTGGTTTTTTCAAAGAAAAGTTAGTACTGCTGAAGAATAACACTAACAGTACTAACTGAGTTAGTACTGCTAGTGTAAATATTAATACTGCCATAGTTAAAGTTGAAGACTGCTGAAGATATAACTAACAGTACTAATTGACTGAGTTAGTACTGCTAGTCTAAAAGTTGATACTGCTGGTTTCCATGAAGACTGAAGATGGTACTGCTTATGAAGACGTGTAAGAAGATAATTATAGAATAGATTTTGTGTATATCTTATATAGTTAGAATTATACGAATATTCTGCATGTTTAGAATATTATACTTATCTTGTAAAGGACTCCTTGTGCTATAAAAGGAGGTCCTAGGTTAGATTATTAGATACGTATGTTTTTGTTAAGCTTCAAGGTTTGTAAACCCTAGTGATAAGCAAGATCACTCGTATTATACCTAATAATATTGAAGTGTTTGGTGATATCATTGTTCATACAATTACTGTTCCATTGATAAAATCTTCTATTTACCAAGTAGTAGATTCCGCATACTATTTGGTATATACTCAAAATATCCTCAACACAACTCACGTGTGTTTAGATCCTCCTAAGTGGTATCAGAGCCAGGTTTCTGATACTTTGATTTAGAAGATACTTTTCAGAAGAACTCTTTACTCCCTATAAAGACGATGGACATGGAGACTACTCAGACCAACACTGCTGCAAAGTTGCCTATGCTCAAACAGAATGACTTCGAGATGTGGAGGCTTGGGATCGAATAGTACTTCCAAGTGTAGGATTATGCACTTTGGGAAATCATAGAGGATGGGAACTTTTTCAAACCATCAACAACTGAAACAACAGTTGATGGTCAGAAAGTCACAATTGTGAATACTTCTCCTGTTACTGCAGAAGAAAAGCTGCAGAAAAAGAATGATGTTATAGCAAGGAGCTTGTTGCTCATGACCATCCCTAATGATCAACTTCTGACATTCAGCAAATACAAGGATGCCAAATCCTTGTTTGAAGTAATAACTACCATGTTTGGTGGTAATGAGGCCACCAAAAAGACATAGAAGACCTTGCTGAAGCAGAGTTTTAAGAACTTCAGTGCTAGCTACCAGCAATGAATCTCTTGATCATATGTTCAACAGGTTGCAGAAGATAGTCAGCCAACTGGCTGTATTAGGTTTTGAGATTCCTCAAGAAGACCTAAATTCCAAATTCCTAAGATGTTTGCCTGCTGATTGGTACACTCATGTGGTTGTCTATAAGAACAAGCCAGAAATTGATACAATAAGTCTTAATGATTGATAACGCTCAAATTGTGCATGTTTTTAGTAGCGTTATTCGTGCTTTTTTATATATTATTTGGTTATATTTATATGCTTTTGTTACTTAATCGCACCAAAGTATGTTTGCAAAGTATATGTAGCCATGTACAGGAAAAAGGAAGAAAAAGTGAAAGATTAATGAAGAAAACAAGGATTTACGATTGTACGAAGATTCCCATGTCAAGATCCACTTCGAAAAGGTATTTCATAGAATGAAGATCCAAGTATTCATGATTCCAAGTTCCAAGAGCTATGAGAAAGATACAAGCCAAACATCAAAAGACCAAGTTTGTGTCTACAGGATAACTCCATTCGATCGGATGCAACCCGCAACCGATTCGGATGAAGATGATGATCAAGACCATCCGATCGGACACAACCTGTATCTGATCGGATGGAGCCCTCGTACTTTTCTCAAATCTACACTTTGGGTCAATTCTAGGCTCTTCTATTTGGTACTCTAGGTCCTTCTAAGCTACTTGGAGGCCAAGTTACTGCCTTTAAAGTTCCTATGCTTGAGAGTAGTATAAATAGAGCCTTTGGGAAATCATTTGAGAGAGACAACTATTAGACAACTATTAGACAACTATTACATAACTATCAATCAACTCTCTCTAATCATAAACCACTCTCAAAAGCTCTCAAATTCGTCCTTAGAAGTCCAGGAAACTTCAGAAGTCCAAGAAGTCAACATTTGGAAGTCAAACCTTCAAGAAGTCAACACCAATACTTTGGGTATCATTACCTAATCATTTGTAATCTCAATCCAATCATTGTAAGACTTTTAATCATGATTTCTAATGTTCAAAATTATGAGTTTATGTTCATGTTTTCTATGAGTGGCTAGTGCCTTTGTGCAATTGCTTAGATGATGTATATTACTTAATGATATGCGTATGATTGTGATAACGTGTTTTAATTTAATTTCAAGTTAATTCTTAGATTCAATTGTCTTAAGTTTCATAGTGACATTTGTTAATCAATTTTGTCTAGTTGTTAGTAATTCTAAAGGTCGAAAGGTTTTGTTGTTATTCAACTAGTTATAATCATTTGTCTATGAATGATTGTTTTTACCCATTATTCTTGGTTAAACAAAGAAACTTAATTGTGGTTGTAATAAGAATGCTTTTGTCTATCAAATTGGATTGATTGAAAACCACCTAATAGGTCGAAAGATTAGTAGTTTACAATCAATTGTAACCTTTTTGTCTATGATCGGTTACCTTTTGTATTGACCATTTCCTAAGCTTATTTGATAAAACAAAAGATTATTTTTGTGTTTAAGTTTGAACTTAATGCTTGTTTTTATAAACTAAAATCTTGACGAAGGTTTAACTTGTAAGAACAATAGATTAGTTCACCAACTAATTATCATAACTGACATGTTAACAAAAGTTATCACAATCATGCTTATCTAGAGTAGTATACTAGTCTAAGGAAGTGTAGTTTTAATCATTTGAATTATCATATTAATCATTATTGCTTGTTTTTGAGATTACTTTTAGTAGCTTTTATACTTACAACTCGATTCACTCACAAATCCCTGCGAACGATCCCGACTTACCATCATAATCTTTCTATAACGGACGAGTTCACTTGCTCGTATGTGTTATTTATAGATTTGGTAATTCACCCCTTATAAATTTAAAACTTGTACACACACGTAACCCATCAAGTTTTTGGCGCGGCTGCCGGGGATTTTGATTGTGTTTCTGTAAGTTTTAGAAGTCCATCTCTTACCAAGTTCGTTTTTGAGAAAAAAAAATCCGAGCCAACCATCCGATTGGTTAGTCTCCCATCCGATCGGTTCCCCAATAATCAATTTTTACCGAGATGTTTATCCGATTGGCACACCTTGCCATCCGATCGGTTAACCAAGTCTGATTTTCGAAACTGATATCATTCTTTGCTCGTGTGTTTAGACATTGCCTCGATTCTCTTAGGAATTGTATGAACTCTCGCTCAACTGAAATAGAATAAATTTCACCTCTTTCAGATCCCGAACGTTTAATCCGAAGACCAAGAAGAAGAAGAACACCTTTTGTTCCATTAACCAACCTTGTACCAAGAGTACCAAACCAACCGTTTGATAACCTTTTCGAAGCCAAAGTCGTTTATAATCCATTCACTGATCAACCTTTTCCCATGGCTGACGATCAACCCATGTGGGTCACCAACCGAGCCGTAGCACCCACTTTTGGAGCTGCTATTGTTGCTGTTAACCTTGGTGATAATTTCACCGTGAAAGGTCACCATCTTTCTATGACCAAAGACTGCCAATTCGATGGCCGTTCGCGGGCCGATCCGCATAAACACATTGCCAAATTCATCAAAATTTGTGGCATGTTCTGATATGGCGACACCGATGTCAATGCCATCAAACTCAAAATTTTTCCATCATCACTTGCCGGAGATGCAAAAGTGTGGTACAACGAATTAACCCCAGGAACTATCAATACTTGGGTGGAGATGATGCAAGCTTTTGTAAGAGGATTCTTTCCACCTGCCATGTTTGACCGACTCATGGGAGAAATTCATGCTTTCACACAAAATCCTAACGAATCACTCGTCGAAGCTTGGCTTCGTATGAAAGATTTGCTTCGTAGTTGTCATGGACATGGTTTAGGACGAGGAACCATTATCCAAATCTTCTACCATGGACTTGATGAAACATCTCAAGGAATCCTTGATGCTGAAGGAATTTTTCTCTATAAGACCTCTAACGAGGCACATCAACTACTCGAAGACCGAGTACTCCTCAAACTCGATTGGTCAAAAGATTCCAAAACCAAACCCTTAAGAAAAACGGTTGCTTTTGCTGAAAGTTCCGATACCTCTAAACTCATGGAGAAAATGGAAGCCTTGACTTCCAAAATCGACTCGCAATACAAAGATCTTAAAGGAGAAATGAAAGAAATGCGAGATGGTTGTAACAACTGTGGAGGTAATCACCCATCATCGGAATGTGACGATCAACCAATGGACGGACCTAAAGAAGGAGAAGCTAATTATGTCCAAGGAGGATACCGTGGAGGCGGTTGTCGTGGTAACTATTACGAGAGAAATTCTGGAAATTGGCAAGATCGCCAACAAAGGGATAACAACCGTGATTCTCAACCTCGAGCAGACAATCAAACTCCACAAACCTCTGATAAAAAGCCAGAGAAAACCGATTTCGAAAAAATGATGAGAGAATTCGTGACTGCTCAAAAATCCACTAATGAGTTCGTCAAGACTCAATTTTTCAATCTCAAAACCAAAGTTGAGCAAGGTCAGAAAAATCATCAAGCATCTATTCAGGATCTTGAAAACAAATTCGGTAGACTTTCTGACCAATTCTCTTCCCGACCATCAAGTTCGTTACCAAGTAATACCCAATCCAACCCAAAACCAACATCATCTGGATCAAACGATAAAACTTATCGTCCACCACAGACTAGAAATGAGCATATCAATGCTGTATTCACAAGAAGTGGTCTCTCTTATGATCCACCACCCAATCCAAATGATATCACGATCATCCATGATGAAAGTGAGGATGAAGCTGAAGAAGCAGAAAAGGAAAATACTCCAAATACACCCACCAAAGAAAAACCTATTTCAACAGTCAAGGGATACACACCAAAAATTCCATTACCACAACGCCTTAAGAAAGAAAAGATGGAGGAGCGTTATAAGAAGTTTGTTGAAATGATCAAAGAGGTTAGACTTAATGTACCCCTCGTTGATGTTCTAGCTGGAAAGCCCAATTATGGGAAATTTTTAAAGGAACTTCTTAATAACAAGAACACGTTGGAACAAATATCCGCTACCTTTCTCAACGAAGAATGCTCAGCCATTGTTCAAAACAGAATTCCACCAAAACTCGGAGATCCCGGAAGTTTTCTGATTCCATGCACATTAGGAAACAATATCACATGCGATGCTTTAGCTGATCTTGGTGCAAGTGTCAATTTGATGCCCTATTCGTTGTATTCTAAACTCTCCATCAATACCTTGAAACCTACAAAGATGAGTATTCGATTAGCCAACCATTCTTACCAATATCCTGTTGGGGTTGCTGAAAATATGCTTGTTCAAGTTGGTAAATTTGTTTTTCCCGTGGATTTTGTGATCTTAGAAAAGAAGGAAGATAGTACAGTCCCTCTTATTTTAGGAAGACCTTTCCTAAACACCGCTGATGCTATCATCAAAGTAAAAGGTAAAGAACTCAATCTTGGAGTTGGAGAAGATAGAATTACATTTTTAATCGATAAAGCAATGCAATATCCATATTCTAGTGATGACACTTGTTTTAACATTGACGTAATCGATGAAGTCACTGATGAAGAATTGGATGCATTACTTGACGATTCTGATCCATTCATAACTACTTCGGAGAAAATTAGTGAAACAGATCTTGATAAAAAATTCAGTGATTTTATGGAAGTAAAATTTGAAGAAGATATTGAAGAAGTTGAAGAAGGAGATATAGTGGAAGAGAATTTTGAGGAAATCACCTTTAATGATCAATTGAGGATCAAAACATCTCTTTAAGAACCACCAACTGATCTTGAGCTAAAACCACTTCCCGATCATCTTGAATATGCTTACTTGGAGGATAATTCACTTCTTCCAGTAGTCATATATTCGTTGCTCAATGATAATGAAAAAGAATGTCTCATCTCTATTCTCAAGAGGCATAAAAGAGCTTTTGCGTGGAAAACTTCTGATATTCCAGGAATTAGCCCTGATTTCTGTAAACACAAAATCATTTTCAAAGAAGGAGCTAAACCCATTGTAGAAAGACAACATCGACTCAATCCCAACATAAAAGAAGTTGTTAAGAAAGAAATCATCAAACTTCTTGATGCCGGTATCATTTACCCCATCGAGGATAGTCCTTGGGTGAGTCCATTTCACTGTGTTCCAAAAAAAGGTCGAATGACCGTAGTGACTAACGAACGGAATGAATTAGTTCCTACTAGAACTGTTACTAGATGGCGAGTATGTATTGATTACAGAAAATTAAACAAAACCACTAGAAATGATCATTTTCCTCTACCCTTCATGGATCAAATGCTTGAGAGACTAGTAGGGAACAAGTACTTTTGTTTCCTTGATATTTTTTCAGGATATTTCAAAATTCCTATTGATCCTGCTGATCAAGAAAAGACTACATTCACATGTCCTTTTGGAACTTACGCTTACCGACGTATGCCTTTCGGTCTTTGTAATGCACCAGCAACTTTTAAAAGGTGTATGATTGAAATATTCCAAGACATGCTCGAAAGATGCTCGAAAGATGTGAAGCTGCACATCTTGTTCTTAACTGGGAAAAATGTCATTTCATGGTGACTGAAGGAATTGTGCTTGGACACAAAATTTCCAGTGCAGGAATGGAGGTTGACAAAGCGGAAATCGATGTTATCACGAAATTACCACCTCCAACCAACGTTAAATCCGTTAGAAGTTTTATAGGACATGCTGGTTTCTACCATCATTTTATTAAAGATTTTTCCAAAATACTTCATCCCATGACAAAACTTTTTGAAAATGATTCTGTTTTTGAATTTAATGCAGATTACATTAAGGCTTTCGAAACATTAAAAAATCAATTGACTAGTGCACCTATTATGGTTTCACCTAATTGGTCACTACCATTCGAGCTCATGTGTGATGCAAGTGATTTTGCTGTTGGAGCTGTGTTAGGACAACGTGAAGGAAAACATTTCCGTGTGTTAGCGCAAATATTACGATATTTAAACTAAACGATTTCTTCGGTTTTAATAATGACAAACATGTAACTTGTAATACATAATGTAAAATGTGCAAGTTACTTGTAAACACAAATCATCAATGCATACTTACATCAACACCTCCCGACGTCTCAAGTATGCTTCAACGAAGTCGTAGATTTCCATCCCGACATAAATCACTCAAGGTATGGACAAACAAATCTACTACTTGACAAATGATCAAAGGATTTTATTTTTCTAAACTTCACATTTTTAATGTGACAAAACATTTTTTCAAAAATATATTTCACAAATTATTTTTGAATTAAAAAGAAAAGTTTTATTTTGAAAAATATGTTTGAAAATCCCAACAGTCAAATTTCCCCCCAAAACAGCTCCTAATTTCCCCAAATAAACCTTCCCCACTAAAGACAAACGAAGGAGCGTCTACGATACCATTAAATAGGTACGGCTCCACTAAATTTAGTGGAGCCGTCGGGTATTTAGTGGAGCCGTGGGTCTGTAACGGTCAGATTTTCCCTTGCCTATAAATAGTGGACCATTCCACACTTCCAACTTGATTTTTCGAGTCCTTTTTCTCTGGTCTTATCCCTCTTCACTTAGATAACTTTCTTTGATCATTTGGAAAGTCTTAGGTTGTTTAAGAGTGATCCAATCATCCACTCAAGTGATCCTCTTCATTCCTCTTGATTAGCAAGAGAAGAACACAAAGTATCCTAGATACAAAGTGTTGTCATCCCTCTTGATTAGCAAGAGAAGAACACAAAGTATCCTAGATACAAAGTGTTGTCATCCCTCTTGATTAGCAAGGGAAGAACACAAAGTATCCAAGTAGATACAAAGTGTTGTAGTTGTTAGGTCTTGTAACATTTGTTACACTCTTGATTGTATCATAGAATACATCAAGATTACTTTTCTTTTGTGAGAGAGTAAGTCAAGATCATTGTGATCTTAAGAGATAGTGAAAATCTCTTGAAGCCATTGGGCTTATGTGATTGATCATGTGGATCAAGTATAGATCGGGTAGATCGTGGTAGATTGGTGCTAGCTAAGATTAGCACTCGACATCTAGCTTAGTGTCGGAAATAGGATAAGCAACGTGTATGGTGTAGATCGGGTAGATCGTGGTAGATTGGTGCTAGCTAAGATTAGCACTCGACATCTAGCTTAGTGTCGGAAATAGGCTAAGCGACGTGTATGGTGTAGATCAGGTAGATCGTGGTAGATTGGTGCTAGCTAAGATTAGCACTGGACATCTAGCTTAGTGTCGAAAAATAAGTTAAGCGACGTGTACGGTTTTCTCCGCCTAAAGGGAGTTTGTTGATTAGTGAAGTAACTCTCGAGTTGGGTACTCGGGGAGTGGAATAGGGCGAAGAGGAGCTTCATGACCGAACCACTATAAATCACCGTGTCCGGTTTGCGCCTTCTAACTTATCTCTTTACTTTCATTTCATTAGTTATTGCTTTATATTTATATTTGCATTGCATATGTGTTTGTGTGGCTTGTTGCTCATGTAGTGATTGATCATGTATGTTCCATGGTTTGATTGTGCATATGTTGTAGTTTACTATAGTCATCTCTAGATGCTATATACTCATTGTTGACACTCTTCATATTATGTCACACTTGATCGGGTGTTTGATACAAAAGTTTTAAGTTTTTAAATGGAAACGTATTCACCCCCCCCCTCTACGGTTTCCTCAATTGGTAGCAGAGCCACGTCGCTCAAATTTTTAAAACAAATGGTTTTCAAAATTGAGTACGATCCATGTATAAAATTACCCATGAAGGTGATAAAAATATGAAAAGTATTTAGTTGCTTAATACTTACAAGTTTTGTTGTTAAGTTTACTTTGTCATACTAGCTTGAAGGTTTTCTTAAACCACTAAAAGAACAGTGTCTTTAAGTGTCCGGTCATGTTTTCAGAACGAGTCATTAAGTCATGCAGTTCTGAATCAGAAAACAGACCACGGTACCACTAAACATTGTACGGTACCGTTATATTTAGTGGTACCGTGGGTCATTTAACGGTGCCGTGCATCTGTTTGTCTGTTTTTCATTTTTGGTTCATTTTCAAAAATCCATATAAAATCAACCATGAGTCTGTACGAGTCGTGTCGCCCATCATTTTGAACGATGTTGAGTCTACTTTCATTTGAGAAACATTTTTATGAATTAGTTCTAAATGAAAGTATGTTAAAGTCCTTGATTTTCAACTAAAGGTCTTCTGGTCATGCAGTTTGCGTAAATTTTTGGTCAAACTGAAAAAGGGCGATTCAACTTTTAAACCTTAACATGTTTTCAAAGTGCTCAGCAAAAATATTTGAAATGGGGAGGAAACCAATTCATTGTCAAATAAAATCAAGCTTAGTATACATTGTTATACCTAATACACAAAATGACGATAAGTATTTTTGTGTGTTAAATTGCTATTTGCTTATTATAGTTTTTCGGTTTATGCATTTATAAGGCTCATGCTAAATCACTTGCACTATATTAAGTAATTAGTTTGCATTGCATATAGGCATCAACCATTTGTCTTGCATTTGTTGCAAGTTCTTAAAATGGTTTAGTAACTTTCTTAGGAATAGAAACTAAGTTGGTAGATCATGTGTGTCGAAAGATATTGTCTTACACAATTATTTTTCCAAAGGTTTAAGTGTAAAAAGTATATCACCCCAAAACACTTAACACTTTCATAAAAGCCGTAACATGATCCTTAAAACATCACATCATTTTGTCTTGTTTGACCATGGGTTGTCTAAACAAGATAAAAGGTCATTTTAATACATTAGTATTTAAGTAAAAGAAAATGTATTAAACTTGCATTGATTTAACACACATACAAAATGTTTTAAACATTTAGTATTTTACGTATGTGGTATAAAAATGGTTAAGATAATTGTTTTTATACTAATGAGGTGTCGAAAAACTAAGAGTATTATACATAATAATATAAATAGTTTTTCTCAAATAAAAATAAATGACAATATCAAAGTAGTAACTTAGTTTGTCATTAACCTCACACATACAACTAGTGTTAAAATAAATGGAACACACTCCTTAAATTTTTATTTTCTTTTTAAAAAGGGAGTGATTGTAAGGGTCAAGAAAGATTTCGAGTACATATCAATTCATTATTCAAATTATGATTGATATCATCATCGAATCTAATTGACAAGTTTTCGAGTGTGGACATGAAATTGGAGTCATTATTTGTTTAGCTTCAAAATAACATCAAAACATGATGAAACATATTATCCTGAATCTACATACTCAATCACACTCGATTGTTATGAAAATAATGACGTCCTCTCAAGACGAAAATAATATGCATCAGATCATAACTCACACTTGTGTTGAAGATGCCATATTGAGTCTTGTTGTCCAATAGTTGTGTTCCAAACATTAAACTAATATGTTTAAAAGATGCATAAAATACACAACTAAGTAGGAGTGACAACTAGGATGTTTCATCCGAAATATACAAGTAATTTACATTGCAATGCAATTAGTAAATGTGTCATTTCTGAAAAACCAAACAAGAGCAAACAAACAACATATGTAAACTTTGCTCATGAACGTCTCAACACTCAATGTCACATGTCTAGTAAAAGTATCACACATAATATGTTATTAACTATTATGTAAGTCATCAATCTTTGAGAATATCACATGTATTTCTCTTATCAAAAGATTGACAAAGGATAACTTATATCCCATGCATCTTATTTTCTTTGTGACATGAATGGTTATGTTACAAGAGAATACATTGCATCCTGTTAACAAATATAGGATATTAGAGTTGAATAATAACCTAATACGTCATGTGTCATTGCATAAACAAGTAAAATTAGTCATACACTAAAATACTTGTTTCACAAAGCATTCATAAGAGTGATAAGTTTCCTCTTAGAAAAGCATACTTGTTGAAATAAATAGTATGTCTCATTTTAAATAAAATGCTCACAAGATCTATTGAGGTAAGTAACCTTTACTAGATTCTCACTCAAGATATGCAAAGGAGCATTCTTGAAACACACACGATGTAGTAGATTCTACATTGTATCACATTAGAGTGTCTCTTAGTTCTAGGAAACCAAATCATGTTAAAATAACATGTAACAACTCAACAAACAAAGATGTTGTCCAAGAGATCATAAAATACACCATCTCCATCAAATAACCACTAAATCTCAAACACGAAATTAAAATATTTCGCTTGCCTTTGTTAGGAGTTGTGTAAGACATGTCATTCTCTTAATCGACCTTCAAAGTATGGTTAGTTGAGTCATATTAGGTAATGTATTAGCGAAATAAGCTAATATCATCTTTGCTACACTTCAATAGGCAAATATAGGAATTTGAAATTTTCTAATATGAGAATGACTACTGGAGAACCTATCGCACTAGAAATTCAATTTGACCTAACGGTTGAATTGCTTCCAGGAGAGAAGTTGGGTTTCTGGTATAACCCGTAAAAATGGTTGTGTTCAGCCTTAATTGAGCACCACTAGTGATTGTCTCATACTCATTCTCTAACTTGAAAAATTTTCATTCCTACATTTGACTAGAGATAGTTTGCATCGTTGAACTATATCTCCCATTAGGATGTCATCTTGAACAAGTAGTAATTAGGATCTGCCTTAGCAAACCTAGATTGCTTGCATCCCACATACATGTTTCAAAATGATAACATGTTCTCATAAGACATGATTAAATGTCTTCATGATCTTAAATGCTAAATGATTATCATGTTTTGCATGATGTTTGCATTTATTCCTTATGTGCATTTTACTTGATTTACTTGTAAAGTTTGCACCCACACTATGTTCTTTTGACACATTAGGAATTAGGTATGCCCGTCACTATGAACCCTTAGAAGTCATAGAGCCATACACTAGTGTCAAAACCCATAAGTCAAAGTAGTCGCGAAGTTACCCTAATTCCCCAGTCATCACTTCGCCTTCTTCCAAGTAATACACCTTTTTGTCATGGGAAGGTTAGGAACAAACCTAGTAGAACTCGGAGTAGGGTTGACAACTTAAATATTTCATCCGAAATATTCAAGTAAGTTTAACTTGCGATCGCAATTGTTAAATGTCATATTCTAAACATCATACTCAAGCCTTTTAACAACATATGTTAAAACGCTCATCCAAATGACTCACGAGTTACTATATAAGTAATTAGCAGTTCCTTTCATCCTCGTGTGAATATACACGTCTTAAGATCCCAAACCCTGCTACAAATCAGCACCATAGGCCTAGCTTTACATCTTTCAAAACCCCATGAAACACTCACGTGCGAAGCACATAGAAACCCTTAAATCAACCAAACCTCTCAACCGAGAATCCCCTTACCATCTCCGTCTAGGTCTAGGAATGATGGAACATTTTCCATAAAACTTATGACTATTTAAATATTTCACTGGAAATATTAAAGTCATCTCTCGTACCCCTCTTATGATTACTTGAATATTTCACTGGAAATATTGTAGTCATCTCGTGCGTCTCGTCTCATGACTCTTTAAATATTTCACAGGAAATATTGAGTCATTCTTTAAATCCCTCTCATGACTATCTAAATATTTCACTGGAAATATTAAGTCATCCCTCACGTTCCTTGCATGATCTCTTGAATATTTCACTGGAAATATTGAGATCATCTATTCTATTTTGTGTCATGACTTTTAGATATTTCACTGGAAATATCAAGTCATTCCCTTGATCTCGTCCCATGACTGTTAGATATTTCACTGGAAATGTCAAGTCATATCCTATGTCTCGTCTGATGACTTTTTAAATATTTCACTGGAAATATTAAGTCATCTTTCACATCGCTCTAATGACTACCTATGTATTTCCTCGGAAATATAAAAGTCATTTCTTCTCGTCTAGTACCGGTCAAAGAATTTATTAGGTATAAATTCACTCCTCGTGTTGAAAAATCTCCCTTAATCAGCGAAGATTTATTCGTAAAATCCTCTTAAACTCCAATGACAACTTAAATATTTCATCCGAAGTATTTAAAGTTTATTTAATTTGCGAAATGCAATTAAATGTCATTTCTCGTTCTTGACAAACGTTTATCAAATCCCGGTGGATTCATTCATAAAGGAATTTATTCAGTATAAATTCTTTTAATCTAAGGTCCAGAAAAATCACAACATATGTGAAATTTCTTTGTCAGAAATCTAATTCTGGGTCAAAACTGACCTCAGCAGGTCACGGTACTCTTTAATAGGGGACAGTATCGTTATTTTTAACGGTACCGTCGGACCGTTATTTGCTGAGACAGTTTATTCTCACTGTTTCAAAACCACTATCGAAACACACTCGATGTAGTCTTGAACCAGAACCGTATCCTATCAGAACAGATTGTATCTATCTTCTGATTCCTAAGCCTTCTTCCCTTTCACTTCCGCATGGTAGTAAACACTACCAATGCTTCCGCATCCCACTCATCTCACACACACTTCAAACGAAGACATTAGGATACGTTGAGATAACCCTCCTTCATCAACATAGATAACCCTATAACCTTATCACCTACCTCACAACCCTGAAGATTTTATCTTCTTAACCCTTAGGATATCTCCAAGTAATCACATGTCTCATCATATAAATATTCTATGAATATTCACAATGATTGAGAAGAGCTACGTGACTTCAAAGGTGAAGTTTATCGTATGCTATCCACTACTTGTCATGACGTTACTAAGCTCATCGCTTCAGTCAACGTTTGTTTTCCTCTTTATCTTTTACATCTTGTCCGGTTGGTCATAGATTAAGGGGGAGCGAAAACATACTCATATAGTATTTCACTAAACACTCTCAAGAACACACAAATGTGATTCTTATTCCCTAGGAAACTTCCCTTTAGCTGCCCAGAACTAGGCTGTATAGGAAAATTCGTGACTTCCAGGTCACGGTACCATTAAATAGGCCACGGTACCGTTAAATTTAATGGTACCGTGTGGTATTTAGTGGTACCGTGCCTATGTTTGACGAATTTTCATTGTTTCCTTTAGATCCCTGCATTCCTAACCTCAAACCTGCAAAATCTTGCAAACTCACATACACCCTAGGATTCCCTCACTACACCATAGGACTTTAACACCAACTTTAGTTCGAATCCCACAACTCTTGCCTATATAAGGCCTCACCATTGCAAGCTTATCTTGCATCTCACCTTCAAACCTTACATTAACATCATCATCACACTCAAACCTTTTAGCTACACTTCACTCTTGACAGTGACAGTTAGTCTAAGAACCTTCAACCCATAGATCATCACACTCAAACCTTATAACCTTCAACTCATCACACTCAAACCTTACAAATACTCCTCACTTTGGATAAGTGATAGTTAGTTCAACAACCTTCAATCCTCACAAACACACGAAACCCGTCATGCACCAAATTATCCCTAACACACAAATAGGATCATGCAACCTAGAAACCTAGAACTTCATTACCTTAACCCCGTTAGAGATATCCACCAACAATCCTGTTAGGATCACATGCACCTTTTCTTTTTCCCTTTTGAAATATATCATGCATCTCATTGTCAGTGCAAATGATATATTAACCTAAACCATCCTTTCCCACCTTTCCTCAAAGGGCAAAACCAACATCTCCAACCACATCATCATCATCCTCCACCTTTAGGATTCCTACACCCTTACCTCCACCAAGTCCACCACAACCTTTAGCTATCACACTAACCCTATCACCATCAAACCTCTTTGGACTTGGCACCAACACATCATCCTTATCACCATCACCATCACCACAACCTTTAGCTCTCACACTAACCTTTTCACCTACATCTCCTTTTGAACTTGGCACTAACACATCATCCTTATCACTATCACCATCACCACAACCACTAATGGGTCATCCCATTATTTATCCCCTACAACCACATAACCCAAGTTGTCCTTGTTGTCACCACAACCAACACTCTCCCACCTTATGGAATCATTTAGGTATAACTTCTATCGAGTCTACTTTATGGCACGACTTGTCATAATAGTAATCATTTAGTGTATGTCTTATCAAGAAACTATCCTTAACATCAATCATCATAGGTAGATGATTATGTTGTTCAAAAGGTTTGTTAGAACTTTCCTTCCCAATGACAACTTGGAATAAGTCATTTAGTGCGTCAGTCAATGAATGAATCTCGTTCTTGATTAGTGTGATTGAGTGAACAATTACACCTTAGGTTTTCGGTCGGGTTGTGACACTTACGTGTTTACATAGTTTAACCCATGCATGTCTTGCTATGTGTATTCTATCCCTATAATGTTGCTCCTATACTGTTATATATTATGCTGCACGAAGCTAACCCTTGATGTAGGAAAAGCCTTTGTAAGAATTTGATCCATGGATCCGCTAGATACTAAGGTAAATAAACAAGGGGATTAAGTCACCATAGGGGAGTATTGAGCTAGGGGGAGCTCGGGAGTATTTGAATACATAGCATGGAGTCGTCTTCACAAGTGTTGATAGAAGGCTTCACTAGGATGATGCAAGCTCGCCTTTCAGGGGAGAAAGGATATTAGTGCAATAAGGGGGAGTAGGGAGTAAATCCAAGGGAGCGCTCGAGGCAACTACCTTTTTGATTCGACAAAAGGGGGAGAAGGAAGTGTAAACAGGTAACTTTTACATTTTACTGTGTGTTACGGTTTACATATTTGTCATCATCAAAAAGGGGGAGATTGTTAGTGCAAATATTACGATATTTAAACTAAACGATTTCTTCTGTTTTAATAATGACAAACATGTAACTTGTAATACATAATGTAAAATGTGCAAGTTACATGTAAACACAGATCATCAATGCATACTTACATCAACACCTCCCGACGTCTCAAGTATGCTTCAACGAAGTCGTAGATTTCCATCCCGACAAAAATCACTCAAGGTATGGACAAACAAATCTACTACTTGACAAATGATCAAAGGATTTTATTTTTCTAAACTTCACATTTTTAATGTGACATAACATTTTTTTAAAAATATATTTCACAAATTATTTTTGAATTAAAAAGAAAAGTTTTATTTTGAAAAATATGTTTGAAAATCCCAACTGTCAAATTTCCCCCCAAAACAGCTCCTAATTTCCCCAAATAAACCTTCCCCACTAAAGACAAATGAAGGAGCGTCTACGGCACCTTTAAATAGGTACGGCTCCACTAAATTTAGTGGAGCTGTTGGGTATTTAGTGGAGCCGTGGGTCTGTAACGGTCAGATTTTCCCTTGCCTAAAAATAGTGGACCATTCCACACTTCCAACTTGATTTTTCTAGTCCTTTTTTTCTGGTCTTATCCCTCTTCACTTAGATAACTTTCTTTGATCATTTGGAGAGTCTTAGGTTGTTTAAGAGTGATCCAATCATCCACTCAAGTGATCCCCTTCATTCCTCTTGATTAGCAAGAGAAGAACACAAAGTATCCTAGATACAAAGTGTTGTCATCCCTCTTGATTAGCAAGAGAAGAACACAAAGTATCCTAGATACAAAGTGTTGTCATCCCTCTTGATTAGCAAGAGAAGAACACAAAGTATCCAAGTAGATACAAAGTGTTGTAGTTGTTAGGTCTTGTAACATTTGTTACACTCTTGATTGTATCATAGAATACATCAAGATTACTTTTCTTTTGTGAGAGAGTGAGTCAAGATCATTGTGATCTTAAGAGATAGTGAAGATCTCTTGAAGCCATTGGGCTTGTGTGATTGATCATGTGGATCAAGGGTAGATCGGGTAGATCGTGGTAGATTGGTGCTAGCTAAGATTAGCACTCGACATCTAGCTTAGTGTCGGAAATAGGATAAGCAACGTGTATGGTGTAGATCGTGGTAGATTGGTGCTAGCTAAGATTAGCACTCGACATCTAGCTTAGTGTCGGAAATAGGATAAGCGACGTGTATGGTGTAGATCGGGTAGATCGTGGTAGATTGGTGCTAGCTAAGATTAGCACTCGACATCTAGCTTAGTGTCGAAAAACAAGTTAAGCGACGTGTACGGTTTTCTCCGCCTAAAGGGAGTTTGTTGATTAGTGAAGTAACTCTCGAGTTAGGTACTCGGGGAGTGGAGTAGGGCAAAGAGGAGCTTCGTGACCAAACCACTATAAATCACCGTGTCCGGTTTGCGCCTTCTAACTTATCTCTTTACTTTCACTTCATTAATTATCGCTTTATATTTTTATTTGCATTGCATATGTGTTTGTGTGGCTTGTTGCTCATGTAGTGATTGATCATGTATGTTCCATGGGTTGATCGTGCATATGTTGTAGTTTACTATAGTCATCTCTAGATGCTATATAGTCATTGTTGACACTCTTCATATTACGTCACACTTGATCGGGTGTTTGATACAAAAGTTTTAAGTTTTTAAATGGAAACGTATTCACCCCCCTTTACGGTTTCCACACCGTGCTATATACTTTGCTAGCAAAACACTTAATAATGCTCAACAAAATTACATGGTTACGGAGAAGGAATTGTTAACCGTTTTTTTTTATTTCGACAAATGCAGATCTTATCTTGTGCTTTCAAAAACGATTGTGTTTACTGATCACTCAACGCTCAAATATCTATTTACCAAACAAGATGCAAAACCGCGTCTTATCCGATGGATTTTGCTACTCCAAGAATTTGACATAGAAATCAAAGATTAGAAAGGAGCAGAAAATCTAGCTGCTGATAATTTGTCTCGTCTCGAGAATCCAAATTTGGAAGAGTTAAGGGAAGATGAAATCGATGATTATTTCCGTGATGAAACTCTCATGACTGTTGACACAATTGATGAAAAAGAAATTACATGGTTTGCAGTCTTTGCAAATTATCTAGTTGGAAATTTTTTAAGAAAAGGTTTAACTCATGCCCAACGAAGTAAATTCTTCTCAGAACTAAAACACTATTATTGGGAAGAGCCCTATCTTTTCAAGATGTATCCCGATGGGATGATCAGAAGATGTGTTTATGGTTCCGAAAAAAGAAGAATTCTTGATGAATGCCATCATGGCCCGACTGGGGGATACTATGGTCCTTCTACCACAGCTAAATTTTTTTTTGATGCTGGATTCTATTGGCCGACAATTTTCAAAGAAGCTCATACTCTTGTTCAAAACTGTGATGCTTTCCATAAATCCGGTAGTCTTTCTCGCAGAGACGAAATGCCTCAAAAAAGCATTCAAGTCTGCGAAATATTCGATATTTGGGGAATCGATTTTATGGGACCATTTCCTAAATCGCACAAATACGAATACATTCTCGTTGCTATTGATTATGTTTCCAAATGGGCAGTTGCTGAGGCTCTACCCACAAATGATGCACGAGTTATTGTTAATTTTCTCAAAAAGCTTTTCGCTCGTTATGGAATTCCTAAAGCTTTAATAAGTGATCGAGGAACCCATTTCTGTAACAAACAAGTGGAGAAAATTATGAAACAATATGGAGTTCATCATCGTTTTGCTACAGCTTATCATCCACAGAACAGTGATCAAGTCGAAAACACCAACAGAGCCTTAAAGAGGATACTCGAAAAAACGGTCAAAGACAATCCTGCCGTTTGGTCGAGAAAACTTGATGATTCTCTGTGGGCATTTCGTACGGCTTACAAAACTCCAATTGGTACAACACCATACATACTTTTGTATGGAAAAGCCTGTCATTTGCCGTTCGAAATCGAACATCGCGCCTACTGGGCACTCAGAAACTGTAACCCTGATCTCAAAATAGCTGGAGAGAAGAGATTTTTGCAATTGCATGAACTCGATGAACTAAGAATCCAAGCTTATGAGAACTCCAAGCTTTACAAAGCTAGAACCAAAGCTTATCATGACAAAAAGTTAAGAATACAGAAAGAATTCATAGCTGGAGACAAAGTTTTGCTTTTCAATATGAAATACAAGTTTAAAGCTCTTAAGCTAAGACCGAAATGGTTCGGACCATCTATAGTGAAACATGGATTTCCATCTAGATATGTTGAATTATATGACAAACAGGGTGGAAGTTTCATTGTTAATGGTTACCGGATTAAATTGTACTATGATAAGGAGCAAATGAATGAGATTTCTATCGAAGAAATTTCGACTGAATCAGAATATGAAGCTATAACATTCATGGCACCCTTTCCGGCCGAATATAAGAAAAACACTCCTTAGGCCGAAGAAACTGGTTTTATCTATGATGTTCTTCCTAGATCTTGGGAAAGAGTGAAATTGGAAGACATAGATGAAACTGGAGAAGGAATAGTGATAGGAAACGTGGTGTATGTTCCCAAATCTTTGAAGAAGAACCAAAAGATTGCACCAACGTAGACAGAAGGAAGTTTTAGTCAGGCTGATGACTCGTTAATAAAACAAGCGCTTCTCGGGAGGCAACCCCGTGTGTTTGCTATTTTTACTTCTTATTTTTATTTTCAAAGTGATTAGACCCCAAAGTTTCTCTAATCCCTTAGTTGAACTTAAGTGTGGGGGTGTACCACTGACTTTTTAATAAAACGTAGAAATATTTTCGTGTGTTTGTTTTGTTTGTTTTAAGATTACTGCATGTAACAATTACTAAGCTTGGATATTTGGATCAAAGAATCATATGAAGCCCGGAAAATATGGTTTATTCTCTTATTTCTCTATTTTCATACTTTGAAGTTCGTTTATCACATTGAGGACAATGCTTAACTTAAGTGTGGGGTGGGGGAGGGAATAGGAAAATAAGGATAATTTATAAATTTCGAGCTAGATTTTAAATTTTGTTTGCCCTGGTGATCTAGTTATTTGTCATTTTTAGGATAATATATTAGAATAACTGGATCTATCCACTGGTGAAACCTATAATTTTTGAAAAATTGAGATGTGTCCTGATTAATATTGCAATCCATTCTGGGATCGATAACATTAGCTAGCACATATTATAACCTTTCCACTAAATTGTGAGGATTTGAGCCTGTTCTATATTTAGCATACATCTTTTATGCTTTGATTCTTTTGCTATGAGTGTGCCGGTGATTTTATTTATTCTAGAACTTGTGCTTGTAAATCATTACGAGACCGTTGTGAGATCACATTTCGTGTGTGATATAAGTGTATATGCGTGATAAGAGGCAACCTTAGGATTTAACCCAAATAGCCTTCCGTATTGATATTTAGCTAGTTACACTGACTAGTTAACCACCAATATAAACCCTATTGTTAGCGTTTATCTTTAACGCTAGATACCCCTAGTTACACCTTCTGAGCCTATCTTTTCTTTTAATAAAATTCAGAAAAATACAAAAAGATTTTACACTTTTTAGCCTAGCCTTAACCTTAGTCAAGTCTTGGTTGGTTGCTAGCTAAATGTCAAGATGAATGTTATGTGGGAAATCATGAAAGTTCGAAGAAAGTTGCAAACTCCATGAGCAGTTATCAAAGTGAAGTGAAAGACTAGTCATCGCAATTATAAGATGACAATTGAAGAGTTTATGTGTAAAAAAAAAGAAAAAAAAGGAATAAGTCATCACAACTATAAGGTGACAAGAATAGCCAATGAGCTATGGAATAATGTATTGATCGATCAAGTATGGAGTTTCTCAAGATTCCATGATAGTGGTTCGAAATAGCTAGCAACATTTGGTTCGTAGACTTTGACTATTTTGTATATTCTTTATTATCAATCTTTCTAAACGTATCCCATGTCTTATCCTTACCTTTTGGCTTTGTGAAATTATCAAGTGTATTGATATATAGTGACCATCTGAGTTCTTTAGGAATTAGATAATGCGCCAGCGATCTAAGGTTATCCTTAGTGACCATCTGTTGTTTGGTAATGCAAGAATTCGCGCCAGCGATCTATTATGTTTTGCATAAGATATTTGCACGTAAGTCTGATATAACCTATGAAACCTTAAACCCAAATAAAAGACCTCTTTGATATGTACAATTGGTGCTCACAGCATATCGGTGTAGTTTTGTTTCTTGTACAAGCCTATGGTAATATTTTGATCATGACTGAGCAATGAGTGTGATTTCTCTTATATACTCCACCAACCATATAAATGAGTGATTTGAGTGAATTATATTTCATTCCTTTTTCGTGAGGTGATTAGTAATGTTCATCAAGCAAGAAAATCAATTGGGTATTGTCAAACATCTCGATGCTTCACTTAGAAAAGCTTAATATGATGGATTTAACTTGTACTTGTACTTTATAGATTTGCATCACATTTTTCCTAAACATACTTGAGTACCATGTGGATAATTATTTTTACTTCTAGATTTGCTTGAGGGCAAGCAAAGTTTATATGTGGGGGAGTTTGATAACGCTCAAATTGTGCATGTTTTTAGTAGCGTTAATCGTGCTTTTGTATATATTATTTGGTTATATTTATATTCTTTTGTTACTTAATCGCACCAAAGTATGTTTGCAAAGTATATGTAGCCAAGTATAGGAAAAAGGAAGAAAAAGTGAAAGATTAATGAAGAAAAAAAGGATTTACGATTGTACGAAGATTCCCATGTCAAGATCCACTCCGAAAAGGCATTTCATAGAATGAAGATCCAAGTAGTCATGATTCCAAGTTCCAAGAGCTATGAGAAAGATACAAGCCAAACAACAAAAGACCAAGTTTGTGTCTACAGGACAACTCCATCCGATCGGATGCAACCCGCAACCGATTCGGATGGAGATGATGATCAAGACCATCCGATCGGACACAACTTGTATTCGATCGGATGGAGCCCTCGTACTTTTCTCAAATCTGCACTTTGGTTATATTCTAGGCTCTTCTATTTGGTATTCTAGGTCCTTCTAAGCTACATGGAGGCCAAGTTGCAGCATTTAAAGTTCCTATGCTTGAGAGTAGTATAAATAGAGCCTTTGGGAAATCATTTGAGAGAGACAACTATTAGACAATTATTACACAACTATCAATCAACTCTCTCTAATCATAAACCACTCTCAAAAGCTCTCAAATTCGTCCTTAGAAGTCCAGGAAACTTTGGAAGTCCACGAAGTCAACATTTGGAAGTCAAACCTTCAAGAAGTCAACACCAATACTTTGGGTATCGTTACCTAATCATTTGTAATCTCATTCCAATCATTGTAAGACTTTTAATCATGATTTCTAATGTTCAAAATTCTGAGTTTATGTTCATGTTTGCTATGAGTGGCTAGTGCCTTTGTGCACTTGCTTAGATGATGTATATTACTTAATGATTTGCGTATGATTGTGATAACATGTTTTAATTCAATTTCAAGTTAATTCTAAGATCCAATTGTGCTTAAGTTTCATAGTGACATTTGTTAATCAAGTTTGACTAGTTTTTAGTAATTCTAAAGGTCGAAAGGTTTATTGTTATTCAACTAGTTATAATCATTTGTCTATGAATGATTGTTTTTACCCATTATTCTTGGTTAAACAAAGAAACTTAATTGTGGTTGTAATAAGAATGCTTTTTTCTATCAAATTGGATTGATTGAAAACCACCTAATAGGTCGAAAGATTTGTAGTTTACAATCAATTGTAACCTTTTTGTCTATGATCGGTTACCTTTTGTATTGACTATTTCCTAAGCTTATTTGATAAAACAAAAGATTATTTTTGTGTTTAAGTTTGTTAATCCAAATTTATGAAACTTGAATTGATCTTGAATTGATTGGTTAAACTTAATGCTTGTTTTTATAAACTAAAATCTTGACGAAGGTTTAACTTGTAAGAACAATAGATTAGTTCACCAACTAATTATCATAACCGACATGTTAACAAAAGTTAACATAATCATGCTTATCTAGAGTAGTATACTAGTCTAAGCAAGTGTAGTTTTAATTATTTAAATTATCATATTAATCATTATTGCTTATTTTTTAGATTGCTTTTGGTAGCTTTTATACTTACAACTCTATTCACTCACAAATCCCTGCGAACGATCCCGACTTACCATCATAATCTTTCTATAATGGACGAGTTCACTTGCTCGTATGTGTTATTTATAGATTCGGTAATTCACCCCTTATAAATTTAAAACTTGTACACACACGTAACACATCAATGATCTGTACAACAATTTTAAAATTGTTGAACAGGAAGTAAAGAAGGCTAGAAGTTCAAGTTCAAGTTCTGGGAACATGGCATTTGTGTCATCTCCCAGTAATATCATTCCAGAGGAGGTTAATGTGGCTTTAGGAGTTAGTACTGCTAACCCTAATGTAAGTACTGCTAGTTCACAAACTAGTACTACTGGCATAAGTAATACTACATTCTATGCTTTTCTGACCAATCAAGCCAATGGGTCTTTTCTATCCCATAAAGATATTGAACAGATAGATGAATATGATCTGGAAGAGATGGACTTGAAGTGGCAGGTTGCATTGCTAAGCATGAGAGCCCAGAAATTCAGGCAGAGAACATGGAAGAAGATCAGAATCAGTGGTAATGATACATCTGGTTTTGATAAATCCAAGGTGGAGTGTTTCAACTGTCACAACTTGGGACATTTTGCTAGAGAATGCAGAAGACCAAGGCAGCAGGACAACAAAAGCAAGGGGTATGGGAACAAGCCAGAAACTAGGAAGGTTGTGGAAGTGGAGGAGCCTTCTTCCAAGGCAATGGTTGCTATTGATGGTCTTGGATATGATTGGAGCTTCATGGCTGATGAGGAAGAAACACCAACTGAGATGACACTGATGGCATTTTCTGACTCAGAGGTACATTCAATAAAAAGTTTTTCTAAATCTTGTTCTGCTTTAAAAGATTATGAAACACTTAAAAAAAATTATGATGAACAAAGAGTAGAGTTGAACAAACTAATTATAATTTAGCAAATCATAAAAGAGGTTTAGCTGTCTTAGAAGAACAAATTTTGTTTTATAAGAAAAATGAGTCTGTCTTTTCTGAAGATATAGCTGTACTTAAGAGAGACATGGTTCATAAAGATGCTGAGATAAGTATGCTTAGAGCTAAGTTGGAAAAGATTAAGAAAGCAAAAGATAACATACAGTTAAGTGTAGACACTCTAGAATATGCATCTAAGGGAGTTAATAAGATCATTGAGTGTCAACTGGTAAATAAAGCTAAGTCAGGGTTAGGATACAAAACATGTCCACCTCCACATAGAGGAGTGCCTTCACCCCCAGGTATTGACTTAGAACACACTGGTTTAGATGAATTTCGAGAGCCTAAATTTGAATATGGATCTAAGGCTAAGGAAAGTGCTAGTTTAAATAAACCAGTAGAAGTTAATGACTCTTTTGAAAGTTCCAGTGACACCTCTCTTGTTGAGGAAATGGTGTCAGATGATAAGAGAAAATCAGATGCCCCAATTATTGAAGATTGGGAATCTGATGATGAGGATCAGGTTGTGTCAAAACCTGAAGTAGAAAAGCAAAAAGAAATTATTGTTCCTAAGGTGGTTAAGATAGAAACTGTTACACCTAGAAAAAAAGTAAAACAAGCTAGGCCAACAGTTAGACATGCTGAGTTGTATAGGTCCACAAACAGGTCTCAATGCCCTAAGGGAAACTAGAGAAACTGGAACAATCTTAAGTCCCAAAAACTAGGCAATGAGTTTGTTATGTACAATAAGGCTTGCTATTCTTGTAGTAGCTTTGATCACTTGCAGGGTTTTTGCAACAACCATCATGGGAAAAGGGTGGTTACAGGGAATACAAGGGTGCATGGGAATACAAATGAAAGGGTGAACATAAAGAGTTTTTCAAGAAAAACTCACCCTAATGTTAACAGTAATATGCCTCCCATAGCAATTTTGATGAAGTCTGGCCTTAAACTAGTTTGTACTGCTAGACCAGCAGTTAGTACTGCCATACCAATTCAGACTGTTTACCCCAAACAAACAATTTCAAGTGCTAAATTCACTTCAAGTTTTTCTAAAATAGCACAACAAATTGTTCACAAGCCTCTTTATAAGAAAGCAGTGTTTCACAACAAAATTTGGAATAATAATGTTAAAACTGCTAGGCCAGCAGTTTGTACTGCTAGACCAGCAGTTTGTACTACTTGGCCAAGAAACAATGCTAGGGCAAATGGGGGAAATGTTGTTAAGGCCTCAGCATGTTGGGTATGGAGAGCTATCAAACCCAATGATGCATCAATAAAAATGAAGAAATATAATTACATTGATGCACGAGGTAAATCCAAGTCAGTAATGGCTTGGGTCCCCAAAGGAAACTAATTTCCTTTATTGTATGTGAAAGGACATCCACAACAGGAAGAAGATTAAGGATATGCTGATAGTGGATGCTTTAGGCACATGACTGGGAACATGTCCTACCTCTCAGACTTTACACATATGGATAGAGGATATGTTACCTTTGAAGGAGGAATTGGTGGCAGAATTACTGGTAAAGGTTCTTTAAAAACCGGTAAACTTGACTTTGAAGATGTGTATTTTCTGCAGGAACTCAAGTATAATCTCTTTAGTGTCTCACAAATGTGTGACAAAAAGAACAAAGTTCTTTTTACAAACACTGAATGTCTTGTTCTTTCTCCTTACTTTAAGTTACCTGATGAAAGTCAAGTATTACTTAAAGTTCCTAGAAAGGGGGTTATGTACCGTGTTGACATAAAGAAAATTGTTCCTAAAAAGGCTCTAACTTGTCTTGTAGCAAGCCACATTAGATGAGTCAATGCTTTGGCATAGGAGACTTGGTCATGTTAACTTTAAAACCATAAATAAGATTATTAAAGATGGTTTGGAGATGCCTCCTAACAAATGATCCTGTTCAACACTCTAAAACAAAACACATAGAGATTAGGCATCATTTTATAAGAGACTGCAATGAGAAAAAGGTAGTTTAGGTTGTTAAAATTCATACTGATAACAATTTTGCAGATCGACTTACTAAAGCTTTTGATGTTGGAAGGTTTCAATACTTGGTTTCAAGTATTGGAATGCTTAATCCCTAAAGTTATTAATCTTGGTGTTTTTGTAAATGAAAGGGATTTGTACTGCTAGTTGTGTCAATTAGTACTGCTATGTATAATTTGTACTTCTAGTGCAAATTAAGTTTGTTGTGTTTGAACTGTTAGTCATACTTTATACTGCTATGAAGCAAATGCTTTGCATTGTGTTTTCTTGGTTTTGGACTAACATTTGCAGGTTATGAAGCTAAGGATCTGGTCAGCTTGTGATGAATGGTCAGTGTGTACTGAATGGTCAGTATGTACTGAATGGTCAGTAGGTACTGATGTGCTGCGACTTATAGGGTTAATGTTGCTGTTGGAGTTTGCAATGTGTAAGAAGCTCAAGTGGAGAATATTTGCTGACATGATTGATTGATGATGGATAGAATTTGGGGATCACTTGACAAAGGTTTTACACCTGAGTTGGGAGATTCTTTAAAATTTCTTTCTTGAAATCTAATTATGATATTTTTTAACATGAATTGATGGCATAGTTAGTCAGATTGTAACTGATCTAACTCACTCTTTACCATTTTATATTTTTATTAGTATAATGAGTTAGTCCAAGGACATCTGGTAAAGAGAACAGTGAGAAAAAGTGAATCTAACACATTTGTGTTTGAGGCAACACCTGCCACGAGCTGGAAACCCTGTCAAGAAAGCTTTTTGAATGAGTTTATCTGATCACAGGCAGTTTTTATAACTGAAATTATTGGTTCTCACACAACCAGAGGTTAAATTCAACCGAAATTTGATTAAGTGTCTTCCTTTACACTTAATCCTTTCAAAATGTTTGAATGCAGTATGGTTTTTAAATGAAAATTGAGTTTATACTGCTGAGTAAAAGTTTTTCCAAAACTTAGTGCTGCTAGGCAAAAGTTAGTACTGCTAGGCAAAACTTTGTACTGCTGGATAGCCGTTTGTACTGTTGAGTAATAATCGCTTTTTGAATATAGCCGTTGAGAAAATTCTGGTCAATTACCTTACTTAAGAGTTTCCTAAATTGGATATTTTTTTTACTTTTAATCTACTTTATTCACTTTCTTCAATCTAAAGAAACGTTTTATTGAAGTCGGTCCAATAGAAACCCTAAGTATTCTTTATAACATCTCAATTCGCTTTACTCAACCTACTTTCTTACCTAATCAATCATATCCCAACAGTCAAATCAAACTTTTACTGATAATAATAACGAATTTAGCTTTTTTCGACAAAGACAACATGGTGGCGTACTTGGAGAAAACAGAGGAAGGTGTACACTTCCATCAGATAGTAGATTTTCTAAACTCTACCCATATAAGGTATGCTTTAACTCTCAATCCTACTATCTATGTCTCCCAAATCGAACAATTTTGGCAGACTGTTACTGTCAATACTATTGAGAATGGACACAAAGAGCTAATTGCAACAGTTGATGGCAACACCATCACTCTTACTGAATCATCTGTTAGGAGGCATCTCCATCTAGCAAATGACAATGGTATTAGTGATTTTCCTAACACTGAAATCTTTCAAAATCTATCCAGAATGGGCTATAACGCAACTTCTCAAACATTAACTTTTCAAAAAGGATGTTTTGCCCCCACAATGGAGGTTTTTCATACATACCATTCTTCATTGTATGAGTCCTAAGAAAACTTTATGAGAACAGTTCAGTAGCAATATTGCAACTGCTCGCATTTGCTTATCAACAAATAGGACTTATAATTTTTCAAAACTGATTTTCGATGGTATGATCAAAAATGTGGACAGCAAATCCAAGTTTTTAATGTATCCACGTTTTATCCAAATGATTTTGAATATGAGAAAAAGCTTTCTTCTACCTCATCAAAATATTTATCCAACTCCAACCATTACTAAAAAATTATTTAGTAACATGAGGATGGCCTCAAAGGGTTATAGTGGGGTAGAAGTACCTCTTTTTGATTCTATGTTGCAGGTACAGGGTAAAGGATCAACTACCCCAGTTGACTCCCAACACACACCCACAAGTTCATCTCAAACAACCTCACAACCAATCTCATCTCCAACTAAGAGTACATCCAGAGAGGACTCTAGTGTACCTCAACACAGAGTTACTACCACATCCCTAGTAGCAGATGAGGCTGTCTATGACAGTATAGGAAGGGCTACTCCTACTGTCTCAGGCTTAGAAGCTAGGCAGGACAGGGGTAACATACCTAAGACCCAACCTATGGCAACACTTAATGTGCAAAGTTCTTTTGAACCTCGTACAGGTGGTGGAATCCCAAGCCACATGGAAACAATGGGTGGCTCAGATACTCATCCTTTGGTTGAGCCTGAGTCCTTGCCCCATGATGTACCTCTCCCAGAAGGTAACACATCTGGAAGTGCTGAGGGCAGTATGAAAATTCAAGAATTGATGGAACTATGTACCAGGTTGAATGATAAGGTGACTGGCTTGTAAGATGTACTAAAGGCAACCAAGAAGCTATTTGGAGGGGTTTACACAAAACTGATCTTGAAGGTGAAAAAGTTGCAGCAACAGATCAAGGCTCTCAAAGGCAAGAGAAAAGCACATGTGGTAGAATCTTCAAGTTCTGATGATCAAGACTCAGATGACATGGGTGATGATTCTTCCAAACAGGGGAAGAAGATTGCCAAGCTTGATAAAGACCCAAATGTTTCACTAGTTCAAGAGAGGGCTAACACTCAGGGGTGGCAAGGTACCCAGGGGAGGCAAGGTGAAGATATGGGAAAAACTCAAGTTAGCACTGCTGCTCTTCATGAAGGTATTGCTGGTGCAGGGGATAGTACTGTTGGGGCAGTCTATATTAGAAGAAGAATAACTGATAAAAGGAAAGCAATCATGATTGAAGCTAGGCCTTCTAAGATGTAAAACCCAAAAATTTGAAAGCATGATAAAAGACTAAAATGCCCCTATGAATTTAAAATTTTAATAAAAGGTTTATAAAGTACCGAATCAATCCCAAACTTCTAGAAACGAACAAGATATGATACAAAATAATTTTGACGACTTCGATTAATATTTATACAAGTTGTGAAATGACCAAAATAACCCTTAAGAAACGAAAATTATAATATGCACATTAGTTATGTAAATTAAAGTTTATCATGAAATTTAAAAGTTTAAAATGCATAATTAAATTAAGGAAAGTATGTCAAATTAATTAGGCCTTATTTTTCTGAGTTATGCCAGCCCATTACCCCCCCCCCCCTATTCGGCCATATCAATATTAAATCAAGCAAATCCTAACAAACCCTATTTTACCTTGCCGACAAAAACAAAAACACACAAATAATTCTCCCATCTTTCATCCGATTTTCTAGAGGTGCAAGCTTATTTTTCTAGTGTTATACACGACCTAAGGAGGCTAGGAAAAATTGGTATAGGTCGTAGGAAGCTGTGGTTTGATCGCTAGCTAATTTCTTGTCTCTAAAATCTCATTCGAAGGTAAATACCAAAACAATTCATTCGATCTATATAAAATTCGTTTCCTATTTTTCTCAAGGTCCTTACATCATGTAAACTCTGTGAAAAATGTATACAAGGTGTGTTGGTCGCGTTTGAAGGCGTGGTGATTTACTTGTGTCGAATTGTTCTAGCCGTGTAACACAAATCACAATCAATCCATCCAATAGTTCTAAAATTATCCTGGTATTTTTCTCAGCTTCTAATGATCATATCTAACGTGGGAAAAATGATAAAAACAGCCCATGCATCATATATAATTCGTATGGAAATTATTGTGTTTTAAACCCTAGAATCGAAATAAATCTATAATACATATATGCGATTGTTCCAGACCTGGTGATAAATTTTCGTGGGCTCTATTATCATCATATAACCTCAGAAAAATGCTCATTTGAATTATAGAGACCTAAAACTATTTTTGGTGAAATTAGTTGTAATCGGCTAAATGGGAAATAAAAGAAAAAATTGTGAAAACCCTAATACCAAATCAACCTAGGGTTTATGTGAGTGAATCTGGAAATTTAATGTGTATAAATGATGTGGTCATGATGATTTAATGATTGGTGAAGTTAGAGTTTTGATTTTGTTATTTAAATGTGTACCGATTTGAAGAAATAAATGGAAGGGTGTGTTTTGTAACTTTTAAAACACAAGGGACAATTTTATAAATTATGTTAGACCTGCTAGAAATGGTATAAAATATAAAAGGAGGGTCTCATGTGTTAATTTTACATTTTAAGGGTTTATTTTGATTTAATAATTAAAGTAAGGATCGATTTGGAAAATAAATAAAAATAGGGATTAAATATGTAATTCCTGGAAAGTTAAGGTCGATTTGAGTAATGAATTATATTCAGGGGCTAATGTGTAAATTTGGATATTTATTGGACTAATGTGAAATTATTATTAATTAAAGATTGAAATGTAGACTTTAAGGTTAAATATGTAAATTAGTTAAATGGAGGGACCTATTGTGTAAATTATGGAAACTTAAAGGGACATTCGTATAACTTATTAAATGAAGTACTAATTGTGTAATTTTGATAAACAAAGGGTTTAAAGTGTAACTTTTGTAATAAAGGGGTGTAAAGTGTAAATTGTGAAACCCTAAGGACCAAATGTGTAAATCTGATCAAAGATACCTTATTTCCATTTACTGATGATCTAACTAAGTCATGTTACTCCGTACTTCTAAAATTGGAAACTTACTAAATAAGGAAACTTGCTAATTATGGAAACCTGCTAAAAATAGAAAGTTACTAAAATGGAAAGACAGTTAAGTAAGAATGATTGTAATCCCCTTCTACTCCTTTAGGTGTGGAGAAGGAGAGACCTTGAGCTGTTCCCATATCCTGTGTTTATTTCTGTTTGTGCTTTCGTCATAAGGTACAGATACTCTGCATTTTTCAGTAAGGGTTCTTATATTCTATACAGTGATTTTGAGTTATGATCCAGTTAAGATTTCCCAAGCCATTGCTATGTTCCCTTTGAGTGAACCTTTGATATTCCTCTGGGTTATGATCTGAGCTTCGTTTATCTGCCCTATGCCTTTGCCAAGTTGCTCTAAAGTTCTGAACCATCCTTGTGAGAAACTAAGATTTTGAAATGGTTTACTAAACTAAGGTTTTGAACTACTTGTTTTGAACTATCTTTTACGAAGACTATTTTAAATGATTATCTTTATGAAACCAGTTTAAAGACCATTTTAATTAAATACCTTGATTAAGTTTTCTAAAATGAATCTGTTGAATAAAGACTTTGAAAATGGACCCCTTTGATACAGACTTTGAACTTTAATTATGATTTCCCTTTGTTTTTAAAACTATGATATGAACTTTGGAAGAGCTTGGTGAACCACTCTATTATGAACTATTCGATATGAACCCTTTTCTATGGACCTTGTGATATGACCTTGAGATGCACCTTTTGATATATGATCTTTTTTGATAACTTTGAGACCTGACTCTTAGTTTGATACCCGAGCCATTTTATGTTACCTAGCCAGGAAGGTAACCTGGCCATGTTCGTGATGCACCACTGGCATGACTCCCGTGTGGGGGAGTGATTTCTCACACCGTCCCTTTTATGATTATCTGCCATGGCTACAATGATTTTGGGATGACTTTGAGTTGGGGGCGTATGGGTTGCAATCCTAGATTTGTATGTTTAGTGGATTTAACTATGACTTTGAGGTGGCTGGTGCTGTGTGCAATACACGCCTTTCACACCCCTGGGAGCTGATCACTCCACTATTATGATACATGAGGACACCCCTCATATTATCTGGTTGCCTGAGAGGTATCCCCTCTGATTGTAAGATTATGACTTGAGATTATGATGTTGAGATTATGACTTTGAGTTCTGGGCTCGTGGTAGATGACTATCCTATATTTCCTTTATTACTCTTTTGCTTTGATTATACCTTATGACATTCCCAGTACCTCACTATATTCTGTTTCGTTATCTTTGCTTGTATTATGTATCTGTTCACTGAGCTTTGTAAGCTCAGCCGCACGTTTTCTTTTCGTGTGCGGCAGGTTTTAGTTGGAAGATGGGTATGAGTGAAGAGACTTTTGGACTTAGAAGACTTGATAATTATTTTGGCCTAGAGACGATTGGAAGTAACTACATTGTTAGAATTCGTATTCGCTTTTGTAACCTTGTAATTTCAGTATTTTCTTCTGTAACCTTGGGAATCTTTGTATTACTTTTGAATGTATGCGTTGTTATATCTGATATGAAACCATTTGCGTGATATCTTTACCCTTGTCGGGTTGGGGTGTTACAATTATGGTATCAGAGCCAGGCTGCGATTTCGTAATACATTTACCCTTGACCTGTGTAAGTTAGGACCACTAAGCTTTCCCTGTAGGCACTCGTAAGTCAACCTTTGAAAATTGCTTTAGGATTTTCCCATAGGAACCTAAGTTTTGACCGGTGAGGAATGGGTAGACTATAAGGCATTTGTTTAAGCATCATTGCTTCCGTATCACTCTGATTCATGCTTTGCTTTTGGTTAGATCCTGTTGATACCACTTCTGGAAGGTGAAAGCTTATGCTTTGCACCACCTAAGTTTTGAATCTGATTAAATCTTGAAGGCATTGAGAATTTCATAATGATGGCCTAATACTATTTGATCCTTATCTTCAAATCCCTTTTGTTAATCATTTTGATAATGACCCGCATTTCACTCTGATTCTTTTGTTAATCACTTTGACGCCTCTTCAGGCATTCCGAGAACCTCTATGGCGATGACGTACTGGATATGTTTTGCTATTTGATAAGTATCAATGAAGTTTCCGACGCTATTGATTTCATTTTACCCATCTCTGTCCTTATGAGAAGTCTCGTGGTGTGTAACCATGAGTATAAGAATGTTTTCTTCTTCACTTCTAATGATATAGCTTTGATTTGCGAACCGTCTTCCCTTGAAGAGTTAACTTTGATTTTATTCTGACAAGGAAAATTGTGGAATGATCAGTCAAATATTGACAACTACCCTTCTATGTCTCACCTTCAACGTTTGCAACAATTTTGAACTCTCCACTACGATTTCGGATTGTTAAACCCTTTGCTATCTCTATTACTCTGGAGACGCGTGTGTTACTTTCACGGTTATGAAGTTTTCCTATAAACCATTTCGTACACCAATAAATGAACCTCATCGTAGAAGCCTTTTGACACCTTGAGTTTTCTGAACATGAACCTTGTATTGAACGTTATTTGCCACCTGAACTTTGATTATAATCCCTGTTGGACCACCAAGTTTTCCACCGGAGTATGAAGTAAGATTTGACATGATACCGAGAGATTCTAGTCACTAAACGAAGATGTCTTCCGGATCATACTAATTGACTGGAGCAACCGGGAAGAGCAGCAACCGAACACCAGGAAGTGAGTTTACTTAAGTGTATCTTCTGAGCATGTTTTAGTTTTGTTCGCGATAAAGAGGAATGATGACTGGAGATATGTATGGAAGCTGAACCGTATTGCTGTAAGAGCCAGTATTCCTCCACCCTGGAACGATTATGTATTTTGTTTAAATTCAGAGCGCGAAGTTTCCTTTCTGATGAATTGATACTATTCTTGAAATCGCCTTCCGTATTCGTAAACGACCGCCATGACGGTTAATGACGCTAATAGTATTAGCTAAAGCTCTGACGAGCTTGGTGAATTTGATAGATGATATTTTCCATGAGTACTGGGCATATGGTCATTGTATGACTTAATGGTACATGCGGAGACGAGGAATAACATGAAAATCATTTTGCACCTTGTTAGAGATTTGAGGATCAATTGTGTATTCTGAGAGATTGATGTTGTTGAGACAGCGGTGTTCCTTGCCTGACCTGGAGTTGACAACAACAGAGACTACCCCGAAGAGTGGAGACATTCCTTACAAGACAGAAGTGTTGGCGATGTAGAAGAAGAAATTCTAGTCAAGATGGCGAACCTGGAGCTGATGAAGACATGCAGTCCCACTTCCCTATTCATCTTAGTTGTACTGAGATGAATTGAGAGCGGAAGCAGACTGGATGATGGAGAGATTTAAAGACCGTGCCAGAAATCCACGTTGCTCCATCACATTCCAAAAAGAACTGTAGGAGGCTCGACGACCCAGACACAAGTTTCCGACCTTGGTTTCATTTCCCGATTGAGGGACAGCCGAAGACAGATCAACCGGACTTGAAGAGAGTAGATGTGTTAAATGAGCAGTTTTTGAAACAGACCCTCTATACTTGGAATAATTGATTATATGAAGGCAGAAGTTTGGCGACTAACTTTCATTTCCGTTGACCCTCTTAAGTTTCGTTATCTAGTATCAAGTTCCTCTTATGATTTAAGTTCCCTAGAAGCACTTCTATTCGTGTTTACCTTTCGTATGATTCGGTGATGACCTTATTTTGAGAGATTTTGGCAACTCGTGGAAGATATGATGCTTGTGACAGCGTACCCACTTCTGCTAGATAATCTGGGATTTGATACTCTTGCGAATAGTTTTGTTTTCTCTCTTGACTATGGCATTCGTTTTTGGTTGACCTCTGGGACTGAAGAAGTACTAGGTGGATTAAGATAGGTGGTTTTGAATACGATTTGAGATAAAGTATGACCATCATGAGAGCATATTTATATGATGCCAGTATTATGACGTCTGGCCAACGTGATAATACTTACATCATATAACGTGCACTTGTTGTGGGCATAGGATATCTTGGGGAGTACCAAAGAAGTTAGAATTTGATCTCAGTTGGATTATCCATGATTAATGAGACTTTAGGTTCATTCTACCTATGCGTTTAATCTGCTTTCATCGTTATACGACTGGATACGTTTGGATACTCGACACGCGTTTGTTGACCTTTGTGCTTCCGATAAGAATCTTAGGTTCTGTGTAGAACTTTCTACCGTCTGTTTTCTGTCAGTATGAATCCGATCTGTTACTATTAAATAGTACTCCTACATTTTTGCTATATGTACGTTTCGCATCCGTTGATTATATTTCATTATGACCTGCTATGAGTTGTTTGAGGCTTTTGATTTTGAGGAGCAAGACCTGTTTGTTTATGAGAACACCTATGAAAGGTTATACAGAAGCCGAGACTATTTGAGAATCTGTAGAGTTTTGAACTCATATACTACTCCCATGTCCGCTGCAATTCGATACGTTTTCATCTGATTTGACTATTCCTATTCCACGGACGAAAATCCGTCAGTCCTACATCTTCCCTGAACCCCTTCTGATGAGATACGTTTATCATCCATTACGTTTAGTATATCATTCTTTTGATGTGAATCCTGAGCGTTATGTCTTTTGAGAAAACCGAAATTATTTGATCGGCAAGATTGAGTCATGAGAAAATACTTGGTTTGGAAGAACCTGCTCGAGCGTGAGAATGTTTTGTCGATCGTTTGCAATTTGCCACGACTTCGTTTAACTTTGCGACTTCAAATTTCGAGGACAAAATTTTTCTGTTAGAGGGGAAGAGTTGTAAAACCCAAAAATTTGAAAGCATGGTAAAAGACTAAAATGCCCCTATGAATTTAAAATTTTAATAAAAGGTTTATAAAGTACCGAATCAATCCCAAACTTCTAGAAACAAACAAGATATGATACAAAATAATTTTGACGACTTCGATTAATATTTATACAAGTTGTGAAATGACCAAAATAACCCTTAAGAACCGAAAATTATAATATGCACATTAGTTATGTAAATTAAAGTTTATCATGAAATTTAAAAGTTTAAAATGCATAATTAAATTAAGGAAAGTATGTCAAATTAATTAGGCCTTATTTTTCTGAGTTATGCCAGCCCATTCCCCCCCCCTATTCGGCCATATCAATATTAAATCAAGCAAATCCTAACAAACCCTATTTTACCTTGCCGACAAAAACAAAAACACACAAATAATTCTCCCATCTTTCATCCGATTTTCTGGAGGTGCAAGCTTATTTTTCTGGTGTTATACACGACCTAAGGAGGCTAGGAAAAATTGGTATAGGTCGTAGGAAGCTGTGGTTTGATCGCTAGCTAATTTCTTGTCTCTAAAATCTCATTCGAATTGTTCTAGCCGTGTAACACAAATCACAATCAATCCATCCGATCGTTCTAAAATTATCCTGGTATTTTTCTCAGCTTCTAATGATCATATCTAACGTGGGAAAAATGATAAAAATAGCCCATGCATCATATATAATTCGTATGGAAATTATTGTGTTATAAACCCTAGAATCGAAATAAATCTATAATACATATATGCGATTTTTCCAGACCTGGTGATAAATTTTCGTGGGCTCTATTATCATCATATAACCTCAGAAAAATGCTCATTTGAATTATAGAGACCTAAAACTATTTTTGGTGAAATTAGTTGTAATCGGCTAAATGGGAAATAAAAGAAAAAATTGTAAAAACCCTAATACCAAATCGACCTAGGGTTTATGTGAGTGAATCTGGAAATTTAATGTGTATAAATGATGTGGTCATGATGATTTAATGATTGGTGAAGTTAGAGTTTTGATTTTGTTATTTAAATGTGTACTGATTTGAAGAAATAAATGGAAGGGTGTGTTTTGTAACTTTTAAAACTCAAGGGACAATTTTATAAATTATGTTAGACATGCTAGAAATGGTATAAAATATAAAAGGAGGGTCTCATGTGTTAATTTTACATTTTAAGGGTTTATTTTGATTTAATAATTAAAGTAAGGATCGATTTGGAAAATAAATAAAAATAGGGATTAAATATGTAATTCCTGGAAAGTTAAGGTCGATTTGAGTAATGAATTATATTCAGGGGCTAATGTGTAAATTTGGATATTTATTGGACTAATGTGAAATTATTATTAATTAAAGATTGAAATGTAGACTTTAAGGTTAAATATGTAAATTAGTTAAATGGAGGGACCTATTGTGTAAATTATGGAAACTTAAAGGGACATTCGTATAACTTATTAAATGAAGTACTAATTGTGTAATTTTGATAAACAAAGGGTTTAAAGTGTAACTTTTGTAATAAAGGGGTGTAAAGTGTAAATTGTGAAACCCTAAGGACCAAATGTGTAAATCTGATCAAAGATACCTTATTTCCATTTAATGATGATCTAACTAAGTCATGTTACTCCGTACTTCTAAAATTGGAAACTTACTAAATAAGGAAACTTGCTAATTATGGAAACCTGCTAAAAATAGAAAGTTACTAAAATGGAAAGACAGTTAAGTAAGAATGATTGTAATCCCCTTCTACTCCTTTAGGTGTGGAGAAGGAGAGACCTTGAGCTGTTCCCATATCCTGTGTTTATTTCTGTTTGTGCTTTCGTCATAAGGTACAGATACTCTGCCTTTTTCAGTAAGGGTTCTTATATTCTATACAGTGATTTTGAGTTATGATCCAGTTAAGATTTCCCAAGCCATTGCTATGTTCCCTTTGAGTGAACCTTTGATATTCCTCTGGGTTATGATCTGAGCTTCGTTTATCTGACCTATGCCTTTGCCAAGTTGCTCTAAAGTTCTGAACTATCCTTGTGAGAAACTAAGATTTTGAAATGGTTTACTAAACTAAGGTTTTGAACTATCTTTTACGAAGACTATTTTAAATGATTATCTTTATGAAACCAATTTAAAGACCATTTTAATTAAATACCTTGATTAAGTTTTCTAAAATGAATCTGTTGAATAAAGACTTTGAAAATGGTCCCCTTTGATACAGACTTTGAACTTTAATTATGATTTCCCTTTGTTTTTAAAACTATGATATGAACTTTGGAAGACCTTGGTGAACCACTCTATTATGAACTATTCGATATGAACCCTTTTCTATGGACCTTGTGATATGACCTTGAGATGCACCTTTTGATATATGATCTTTTGTGATAACTTTGAGACCTGACTCTTAGTTTGATACCCGAGCCATTTTATGTTACCTAGCCAGGAGGGTAACCTGGCCATGTCCGTGATGCACCACCGGCATGACTCTCGTGTGGGGGAGTGATTTCTCACACCGTCCCTTTTATGATTATCTGCCATGGCTACTATGATTTTGGGATGACTTTGAGTTGGGGGCGTATGGGTTGCAATCCTAGATTTGTATGTTTAGTGGATTTAACTATGACTTTGAGTATGACTTTGAGGTGGCTGGTGCTGTGTGCAATACACACCTTTCACACCCCTAGGAGCTGATCACTCCACTATTATGATACATGAGGACACCCCTCATATTATCTGGTTGCCTGAGAGGTATCCCCTCTGATTGTGAGATTATGACTTGAGATTATGATGTTGAGATTATGACTTTGAGTTCTTGGCTCGTGGTAGATGACTATCCTATATTTCCTTTATTACTCTTTTGCTTTGATTATACCTTATGACATTCCCAGTACCTTACTATATTCTGTTTCGTTATCTTTGCTTGTATTATGTATCTGTTCACTGAGCTTTGTAAGCTCAGCCGCACGTTTTCTTTTCGTGTGCGGCAGGTTTTAGTTGAAAGATGGGTATGAGTGAAGAGACTTTTGGACTTAGAAGACTTGATAATTATTTTGGCCTAGAGACGATTGGAAGTAACTACATTGTTAGAATTCGTATTCGCTTTTGTAACCTTGTAATTTCAGTATTTTCTTCTGTAACCTTGGGAATCTTTGTATTACTTTTGAATGTATGTGTTGTTATATCTGATATGAAACCATTTGCGTGATATCTTTACCCTTGTCGGGTTGGGGTGTTACATAAGAAGGTTAGCAAGAAGACTCAAGCTCAGATGGAGTATGATTATGAGGTTGCTCAAAGTATACAAGCTGAAGAACAAGCCAGAGTAGTAGAAGAAGAAAGAATAGCAAAGTTCTAGGTTGAACAAAAGCTACAAAGTGAAGAAGAAGAAAGAACATCTCAAGAACAAGCAGACGGGGAACTGACTTTGAAGATGCAAGAGGAAGAGAGATCAACCTTTTCAACTGAAGAACAAGAGAGTGCCATTAATGACTTACTTGAGGAGATTAGGAAGAATCAAAGTAAGAAGATGGCTGCTAAGAAGAAACCTCCAACAAAAGCTCAACAGATGAATTACACGAAGGAGTATTTGAAACATCAAGACCATTGGACTGAAAGACAACTAAAAGGTAGAACTTATGAAGAAATTAAAAAGTTTTACTGCACAGCATATAGGAAAGTTCAACATTTGTTAAGAAGATTCATGGAAACTGATGAGACTAGCAGAGTTGCTAAGAGAGTAGGTATGGATTTGGAGTCTGAATCTGCCAAGAAGCAAAAGACTGGAGAAAGTTCTTCTACAGCTGAACAAGAGAAAGAAGAACAACCAACAGAAGAGGAAAAAGAAATAGCATAGGAATTAACTGATGAAAGACTTCAGCAGATGATGGTTATAATCCCAGAAGTGTTGAATGTTGATCCAATTCAAGCTAAACATCCAATAATTGACAGGGAAGTTCATTCAGATGGATTGGTAAAGGCATGGAAGATCATCAGAGTTGGTGGAAAGACTAAAGTTCACAAGTATTTTGAATACATGTTAAAGGCTTTTGATAGAGAAGACCTAGAAAATAACCTATGGCAGTTTCAAGCTCAAGAGAAGTTTAGGTCTACATATAACACCCTAAATTTTGGTTAACATTTTATTCATTTGTTATGATTATAACCTAAGTATAAGTGAACAAATATATGTATTATATATGGGCCGATTGGATTTTTAATAAAATAGGGTTTATGAACTCTTTTGTTTAGTTACCAAATTACAAACCCATACAAGTCCAAGCCCAACTAGAATTTGATCCAACCCATTAAACAAAAAAAATAAAATTCAGTTTGTTTCCTCCCCCCTCCCATAAATGACATTCAGAAAAGAAAAAAAAAGAGAACCCTAGCCTCCATAATTGGTTGTCATCAAGAACTCAAGATCAAGATTCGTGATAATCCCACGAAGGTTTGTGATGCGTGGTTTTGCGACCTTACACCAGGTTTTACCTCTCGAGGGATCTCAAGAGGCTTACAATCCCACCAGGCAGTCTACCTGACCGATGTAGTATAGTGTAGTGGTAAGTACGGGGGATTGATCGTTCTCCACAGGGAATAGTGTTCGTTAGGTATGAAAAACTACTCTAATTAGGTCTAAGGGCGAAGGAAGATTATTTTTTGTATTTTTTATATTTTATGGAAAGCAAGTAAAAATCTCGTGTTTTGGAAGAAGGGGCAGAATTAGTTGTTAATCAACTAACCCAAAAGCTACTAATTAAACTAATGTGCAGGAAAGTAAACTAGGGTTCTACAAGGGAAGTGAAGCGTATCTACCTATGATGTATTACTCCTTGCTAGCTATCCAATTCTACCTATTGAATTGTCACACCTTGTTTTAATTGACGGGTTGTATTCCTTAATACCATTCGTGGGGTGGCGTACGTACTTCCCCAACTCTATAAGCTCCTACTTCACTCCTATGTCGAGCCGGCTAAGAAGCTCCTAACATGGGATCACTAGAATTCGCTCATGCATTAAATACAACCAAATAAACCTAGTACGCATTGGTTCATGTTTCTTAAGACGTTCAAGCAAGTTACCGTATAGGAGGTTAGCCAGTTTTCTTAAGCCTAACATCGATATCACCCAATCAAACAAGAGATAATAGGAAACAAGAATTATAAGCTAAACCAATAAGATCTATTGAAGTGTCACACCTTTATTGATGACGATAGACACATACATCAACAAGGAATCAATAAGATCTAATTAGTTATACACAAGTTTCACACAATCATAGGTAAACACTAGGTGAATTAGCAAAGCATGATAAATGAAGGGCAAACAACCATAATAATGAAAGACATAATTAAGTTAGAATCAACAAACCAATATTTTATGTTTATGAAGTGATTGAAACCCTCTAAGTTGCTGGAAAAAACACCTACCTAAACCCTAGAATCGGACTTAGGGTTTAGGGCTTACAAATAATGAAGTTGTGATGTTGTATTTATAGCTGATTTTTTGTCCGCATCGATCTGACGGCGTCAGCCTTTACAAGTGACGGTATCAGCTCCCCTTTTTCACCAAATTGTAGATCTTTTCGTCCCGATTCCGTGGCCTCTTGAATCACCTAAATCCGAGTTCGTATGAAGATTTTATGGCCAAAACAGTAACAGCTACTTCGCGCGCGAGTTGTGATTGTCTTGATTAACTTGTGGCGGTTTCACTAAGGTTCCTTCTCGTGTAAGAATACTTTGACGCCGTCACTCTAAATCATCTGACGTCGTCAGGTCTATGATCCTGATGCTGTCACCTTCAAAAAATCTTCTGGCCCGTCTCTCTTTAACTTAACACTTGACGGCCTACATCCATTAACACGTGACGCCGTCAGAATTCCTATGTAAAACTTTCTGGCGCGTCACGTGTATAATTCCACCACTTTCATCTTCAAGTGACGGCGTCAGCATCCAAAGCCTGACGCCGTCAGGTGTAAAATCCTGACTTTCCTTGGTCTTTTTGTTTTCTTCATTCTTGAGCATAAAAACGTCCAAAAAGCTCCAAAATGCTTCATATTCCAGAAATCACGTCCCAAGTACCTAAAATGAGAAAAGTAACGATTTAGGGCAATATTTGATCATATAATCGCGGATTAGGGCTTAAATGACCCCCTAAAAGCGGTACACTTTTCGCTTCATCAAATATCCCTACACTTGGGATTTGCTTGTCCTCAAGTAAATGAGCTTTTCCACCATTTGAAATACAAGTTAGGGGTCATTTAACATTAATATAAAAGTAATTACAACAAATGATCATTCCACCTTGGTCAAAATAAGCACGGAAATTATACACTAGCACCTCACAATAAGTGTTTGGATACTCTCATCCCTCGGGTGTTGTAAATTTATATATCATAAATGGAAATGGAAGAATATCGCTCACTACCTGTCATAGAAAATAGATTACCATAGGCTTGGGAAAGGATCACGCCTCCACCACATTGGCGTAAGCACCTAGGATAAACTATCAAAGAGGTCTTTTAAGGGTTGTAACGTTAGGTGTAGGGATAAGGAAAACACGGTTTGTTGGATAAGGATATATTTACTGGTGGCAAGTCAATCATCTTGATCAATTACATGCAGAATGAGGCGTTGCTAAGCCAAGACTCGACTCAACTTAACCTAATCACGAACTAATAAACATAGAACAAAACAAAACATAAATAAAAGATAGAGGCGGATGGTAGCCCGTATGCTTTTTCTTCACTTTTTCTCTTTTTTTTTTTTTTTTTTTTTTTTTTTTTTTTGCATACACTCTTGCCCTACCATCCAAAACAATACATCACTAGGGATTCTTTGTAACATCCCTACACTTGAACTTTTACATACTTTACATAAAATTATTCTAATGACTCGAATCAAGATAATTGAAACATTTGGAGTACTTTAAAATATTAACACACATATGGGGGTAATAAATGATGCTCTTCCCCATTACTCCATTACACTAGTACTTTACCCATAAGTCCCAATCGTCCCAAAACAATATGTACAAGGATATGTCTCGACTTAGCAACCATGTAATCAATTAGATAATTAACTAAGGGTTTAAACAAATGTTGTCACAATAATGCACTAAATGTGAGTGCATACAAGGTAGGCTAAGGAGATTTGGGTGTACATTTAAGTGGGGTGTAACAAATTCTTCCTTTAAGTAAAATGCTTAAAGTTCGAAACGAAAAGATAGGCTCTGAGGGGTGTACTAGGGGTATCGTGTACCAAAAATGGGTACAACGCAAAGGGTGTGGGAGAATTACTTGACCAATGTAGCCAAAGTAATTATAACAAAAACACAGGTGTAAAACAATGGGTTAATCCTAATGCCTCTTATCATGTAGTCAATCCTAACTACACGAATGTAGTCTCACTAGCGGTCTCGGTATGCATCACAAACACAAGTTCTAGAATCTATAAACTACCGGTACACTCATAAGCACCAACAATGAATGCTTTTTCCTAAAGATCTAAAGGCGAACCTCACATATTTGGGGTGGAAATTTTTGAGTGGTATGGTTTTTGTGCTAGTCATACAATTCCCTATCCATGAGACGCTTATTAAAATCAAAGTTTCACTCCTATATGTTGTAAAAAAATTTAAATTTGGTGCTAAAATTGCCCTAACCAATATTTCTCTTGGCTTTATTACACATTCACTATTAAACAAAACAAAAATCAAGCGAAGTTGTAGTTTCTAAGGCATCCTAATTTACCCTCCCTACACTTAATCCGAACATTGTCCCCAATGTTCTAGACAAAAGATGTAAAAGTAAAAATAAATGAGAATGGAAGAAACTAATACTCCCCTGATTTGCTCGGTATGGATGATGTGATAATATGGTTAAATCTCCCTCCAAGAGAATGAACATGATAAGCTTCACTCCAGAAATATAATCATCCTCTTGATGTGTTGCACGTACATCTTCTTATCCAATAATATATGTAACCAACAAACACAAAAACCAAAGCATCAAACCGAACAAAGAAAAAACCACAACTAGATGTATTTCCAGATTTAGAAATAAAAATAAAACAAAGCAATAAAAGGATAGGATACTTGCGGGATGACTTACTAATAGGGATTCATAAAACATGTCCACAAGTATTGACACATAAACAAGATAGAATACATGCTAATCATGAATTGTGAATTTTCCATGTTCGAATTTTGTTCTTTTTAACAAAATATAAACTTTCCTACACTTATCTTTTTTGTAAAATACCTTTATATGCAATTAAGACGAGGTTAAAAACAAGATAAAGCATTTTCACAAATTATTCGAAACATGAAAATTAAACAATTATGATTAAGCATATATGACACAAACAAACAAATAAAATAAAAACATCAAACAATTAAACAAATAAAGCTTGGGTTGCCTCCCAAGAAGTGCTTGTTTTTGTTCGAGTCACGAGCCTAACTCAACCCATATTTAACAAAAATAGGGGAGGTTTTCCCTACACTTAGGATTAAGTGCGGGTGAAAGTAGCGATACACACCCTTAGGTTGGAAATATGCCACGTGAGGTGAAGGGGGTGAGTGAATGGCTTCCTTCATCCTAAAACTACCCGGATAATAAGGGTTGATGGGTGGGTCGGTTCCTCTTTTGTCTCCTAGATGTAAATCTAAGGATGGAAAGTTGTGTAAAGGTTGAGGTTCCGTTTCATCAACACTAGGAAATTCCCTAGAACTAAGGGTAAGGTTATCACTATAAGTATTCAAACCTATATCCTCTAGTGGTGCTTGGTCCAAGGGTTCTACCTCCATTGGGATTCCTAAAGTTTCTTCTACTTCTTCCGGGTAAGTCACGGGCGGTGTGTGTGCCTCAAATGATGGTAGGACTTGTGGGGTATTTAGCGGGCTTATGTTACTTACCTCATCATTCCTTGTGTTAAGATCACCTAGGTGTTCATCCTGTATTATGGTAGTGCCTAACCATGACATGCAACTAGGTGGCTCAACTCTACCCTCATCCCCAAAAAAACTTGTTTCATGATCCTTGAAATTTGTGGTCAATTGACTTGTACTAACGTTTGTTGGGTAGTCTACTCTATAATAATATTGGGCACAATCTTCTATGGTATCCCATGCTTCTTCAGCATTTAATTCCCTAAAGTCCCTATTGGCAAAATCGTTAATGCACATTTGGTCATATCGGTCGACACGATCGAAAAAGATTTGGGTTAGGGATGCTAAATCGAAGCTATGATGAGGGACTATTCGGAGTAAGTTTTTAAAACGAGTCCATGCATCATATATGGGTTCATCTCGATATTGGTTGAACATCAAGATGTCATTAGGGGTGAATGGATTTCGTGGTCAGTAGTATGGTGGATTCGCGTACTCCATAATGGTGAACGGAAGAGTCAATGGAAAGGTTTTTACGAACAAAGACACAAAGAAAAGATAGACTACTAGAAAGCTAATAAAAAAAAAATCTCACTAGATAGGAATCTAATGAGTAGACCTAATAAAAATAAATTTCAACCTAAGCAATAACTACTCCCCGGCAGCGGCGCCAAAAACTTGATGCGTGGTTTTGCGACCTTACAACAGGTTTTACCTCTCGAGGGATCTCAAGAGGCTTACAATCCCACCAGGCAGTGTACCTGACCGATGTAGTATAGTGTAGTGGTAAGTACGGGGGATTGATCGTTCTCCACAGGGAATAGTGTTCGTTAGGTATGAAAAACTACTCTAATTAGGTCTAAGGGTGAAGGAAGATTATTTTTTGTATTTTTTATATTTTATGGAAAGCAAGTAAAAATCTCGTGTTTTGGAAGAAGGGGCGGAATTAGTTGTTAATCAACTAACCCAAAAGCTACTAATTAAACTAATGTGCAGGAAAGTAAACTAGGGTTCTACAAGGGAAGTGAAGCGTATCTACCTATGATGTATTACTCCTTGCTAGCTATCCAATTCTACCTATTGAATTGTCACACCTTGTTTTAATTGACGGGTTGTATTCCTTAATACCATTCGTGGGGTGGCGTACGTACTTCCCCAACTCTATAAGCTCCTACTTCACTCCTATGTCGAGCCGGCTAAGAAGCTCCTAACATGGGATCACTAGAATTCGCTCATGCATTAAATACAACCAAATAAACCTAGTACGCATTGGTTCATGTTTCTTAAGACGTTCAAGCAAGTTACCGTATAGGAGGTTAGCCAGTTTTCTTAAGCCTAACATCGATATCACCCAATCAAACAAGAGACAATAGGAAACAAGAATTATAAGCTAAACCAATAAGATCTATTGAAGTGTCACACCTTTATTGATGACGATAGACACATACATCAACAAGGAATCAATAAGATCTAATTAGTTATACACAAGTTTCACACAATCATAGGTAAACACTAGGTGAATTAGCAAAGCATGATAAATGAAGGGCAAACAACCATAATAATGAAAGACATAATTAAGTTAGAATCAACAAACCAATATTTTATGTTTATGAAGTGATTGAAACCCTCTAAGTTGCTGGAAAAACACCTACCTAAACCCTAGAATCGGACTTAGGGTTTAGGGCTTACAAATAATGAAGTTGTGATGTTGTATTTATAGCTGATTTTCTGTCCGCATCGATCTGATGGCGTCAGCCTTTACAAGTGATGGCGTCAGCTCCCCTTTTTCACCAAATTGTAGATCTTTTCGTCCCGATTCCGTGGCCTCTTGAATCACCTAAATCCGAGTTCGTATGAAGATTTTATGGCCAAAACAGTAACAGCTACTTCGCGCGCGAGTTGTGATTGTCTTGATTAACTTGTGGCGGTTTCACTAAGGTTCCTTCTCGTGTAAGAATACTTTGACGCCGTCACTCTAAATCATCTGACGTCGTCAGGTCTATGATCCTGACGCCGTCACCTTCAAAAAATCCTCTGGCCCGTCTCTCTTTAACTTAAAACTTGACGGCCTACATCCATTAACACGTGACGCCGTCAGAATTCCTATGTAAAACTTTCTGGCGCGTCACGTGTATAATTCCACCACTTTCATCTTCAAGTGACGGTGTCAGCATCTAAAGCCTGACGCCGTCAGGTGTAAAATCCTGACTTTCCTTGGTCTTTTTGTTTTCTTCATTCTTGAGCATAAAAACGTCCAAAAAGCTCCAAAATGCTTCATATTCCAGAAATCACGTCCCAAGTACGTAAAATGAGAAAAGTAACGATTTAGGGCAATATTTGATCATATAATCGCGGATTAGGGCTTAAATGACCCCCTAAAAGTGGTACACTTTTCGCTTCATCAGTTTGGTATGATTAATCACCTATTTTCTTAAACATCTTATATTTTTTTTATGTAACTATAATTGATGGATATGATTAGGGTTTATTAAGATTCCGGTAATTAAACATGTTTGATCACTTAAACAAAATTAGGGATGTGTTAGAGGTTTTATCTTGCGTTGGTTAGGGTCAGGGTTTTGTTTGTAATACTGTCCAAGAATTAGGTCGGATTGATGGATGTCTAAACTGATGTTGCCAATGTGTTTTTGGGTGATTTTTGATTCTAAACATAAGTTAAATCAGATTAATTTCTTGAAATATAAATTTCGTGGTCATTGGAGGTCGGGAGAGTAGTCTTTTGATTTTTACTAGATTAAGTGTCAAAACGGTGAATCTGAGTCTGAAAATCAGTCAAAGTTTTCGATTTTTCATTTCTAAACTATAAAGAATTAAGCCATGGGATTCTGCAGGAAGTAACTTCAATAAGTTTAGTAATTTCATAAATTTTTGTCAATTTTTAGAAATTGTTTTGATATGCCTTTTAAATGCATACTTTCTAGGTATTTCAGCAGTTATTTTTCTGGACAATAGTGTAAAGAGTGATTTTTATTGTGTACTTGTACTAATGAATAAAATTTGGAAAAATACTTAAGATATGTGTGTATCACTGGGTAAAATTATAGAATTAAATGATCTTTTTTTAGGTGCTTTAAAAATTATAAGAATCGGACCTGAGTTATATAAGAATCCTGAATCATTAAATAAAACACTTATAAACCTAATATTGGTGTATTAGACTGTTTGGTATCATATTTTCCAGCCCTCATGTCGACCTAATGATAATCTAAACAAGCCCTAAAAATCTGCACTTAATGATCATTAATGAGGCGTAAAAAGATAAGAAATCCTAGGTCGAATATGTTACCGACAGTGTATGTATTGAATACGAGTTAGGGTTAAGGTTTGTTGGGAATTCTGCTAAGGAAGGATTCTACTGATGGTTACTGCTGAAGCTTATGGATTCTGCTGAAGCATAGTTTCTGCTGAAGTATTATTTAGAGTATTTGGTTTCTGCGGATATAGATATTCCGTATAGTTTGTTATTCTTGAGGATATGCATGAGTTTTATTAGGAATGTATTGTGCATATCTTATTTAGTTTTTAGAATATACGTTTCTTGTGAAACGGTTTAGGGTTTCTAGTGAAACCTAGTTAGGGTTCCTTATCTATAAAAGGAACATGTCTTTATGTATTATGTACGAGTTTAGAAAAACAACTTTAGTATTAATCAAAGATCCATAGAGGATCAAATCGTTCTTAGTAATCGTGTTCTTACTTGTGTTTGTTTTCCGCTATAGAATACAAGTAACTTAGACTTTCTTTTAGTGTGTTTGTGATTACATAAACATTACTAACGATCCACGAGCTCACGAAGATCTATCAAGGTCTTTAGTTTCAACAAGTGGTATCAGAGACTCGTGAGAGTCTCTGTGTTACTAAGAACATCTTTACGTTTACACCCTCTCACACCCAATAACCATAACAATGCCTGGATCAGACGATGAATTAGAAGTTAACAGCAACAACAACAACAACCAAAACACCACATCTCTGCAACAACTAAATCTCACCAACAGCAATGCAAAGTTTCCTTACCTTAAGAAGGAAGAATATGAATTATGGGCGATGAAGATGCAGAACTGGATTACCAATATTGATTGGAATCTTTGGGAAATTGTCCGTAAAGGAAACAGTTTGAAGAAGCACGTCAAAGATGCTGATGGTGTTGTTACTATTCTTCCTCCTAAATCTGCTGAAGAGGTTCTTGCAGTACAAAGAGAAAATAAAGTGAGAACCATTCTCCTTCAGGCTATTTCAGATGATCACATGGGAGACTTTCACTACATGGAAGAAGCAAAAGATATCTGGATGGCAATCAAGGCTAGGTTTGGTGGAAACGATGAGTCAAGAAGGATGAGAAAGTCAATGTTGAAACAGCAGTTTCAAGAGTTCCAAATAACTGAAGAGGAGGGTATTCACAAGGGGTATGACAGGTTCCATAAAATTTTGAGCCAGATGAATCAGCTGAAGGCCAGACCAGATAATGAGGACTGCAATGAAAAGTTCCTGCGATCGTTACCTCCATCATGGCTACAAGTGAGCATTGCACTTAAAACAAAAGGTGGTCTCGATATGCTTTCTTTTGATGATCTTTAAAACAAGCTTAAAACTCTTGAGCCTGATGTTAGAAGCCCCATTCGTTCATCAAACCCTACTTATTCAGCTTTTGTGAGCACCACCTCCAACAAGATGACTCAGGCTTCAAGTTCAAGCTCCTCAGTAACATCTTCCTACTCTCAACCACAGTCCAGTGGTGTAATGGAGGATGTACTACACTCTTTTGTTGCTGATTATGAACATCAGCAGCATCTTGCTTTTGAGGATTTTGATCAGGTGGATCCTCTTGATTTGGAAGAGATGAATTTAAAATGGCAGGTGGCCATGCTTACTTTAAATGTCAGGAGGTTTGAAAAGAAGTCTGGAAGGAAGTTTAGGTTTCAGGGACGAGATTCAGCTAGGTTTGATAGAAGGAAGATCAAGTGCTTTTCATGTGGTCAGTTGGGTCACTTCTCTAGAGAGTGCAAGGATAGGAAGACTGGTGATGAAGTTAGGTATTCAAGCTATCAGAAGAATCAAGTGAATGCTGAGAATCCTAAAGCCTTGGTCACTCTGGATGAACATATCAACTGGAAGGTGCATGATCCTGAGAATGATGATAATGCTGATGTAAATGGATTGCTGGCTAGCTGTTCTTCAGAGGATAAGCATAGTCAGGCTGCTTTTATGGGCATATCTCAGGTACATAATTGTGTGTTTGGTTGTAGTGAAAGGTATAATGAACTTAAAAAGGACTATGATGAATTGAAATCCAAATATAATGAATGTTATATAGAGGTTGAGGCTTATAAACATTCTTTAAAAACTCTAGAAAAACAAAAAGTTTGGTTTCAGAAGAATCAGGTTGCTTATGATGAAAAGATAGGGGTGTTAGAGAGAGATTTACATTGTGCTAAAATTGATTTAAAACGTACTGAGAAAGAAAAGGCTAATCTAGAGTTAGAGAATCAGGAACTAAAAGAGAAACTAGAGAAGGAAATAGCTAATCATAAAATTTGGCTAATGTCAGGTGATAAGTTAGCTAACTGTCTCTATAATACTCAACCTGTAAACACTAGTATAGGTTTAGGTTTTAAGAAGTATGTTGGTTTAGAGGCTAGGGATGATGCACGTAAATCTACTAGGGGAGAATTCATGCCCTCAAGCACCACCACCTCAGACTTTGATGGATCACACCATCTATATTGCAAAAAGTCAAGTGACTTGCCAGACCCTGATTCTAATTCTACTGACTTTGTCTCTTGTTCTTCTAGTGACAAGTCCTTTGACCAAGGGTCTACTACCAGTTGTGATTCAAGTGAAAAGTCAGACCTTCCCAAGACCTACCCAAGACCTCTCCTAAGCCTACACCCAAGACTCCCTACAAGCCTGTTAGAGTTGCTGCTGAGGATGTGAAGTCCAAGACAGTTTCTTCTGAAGACTTGTCTTTTAATTCTTTGCAAAATAATGTTTTTAATTGTGTCAAAAACAATCCTGTTTATGCTAGTGATATGAATAATTCTACATGTAATGGAACATCTTTTTCTTTTAATAAATCTTCTAAAAAGAAGAAATGTTTTGTGTGTGGAAGTAAATTTCATTTGATTAAGGATTGTAATTTTCATGATCAAAGAATGGGTGTAGGTAGTGGTCACACTAAACCTAGGCCAAAGTGGAAAAATGTTCAGGATATACCACCATATGTTCCACAAGCAACTCATAGGGCCAGCAATTCTGCTGATAAACATTCTGCTGATGGACATTCTCAATCTGCTAGGAGAAAATATGTTGCTAGACCATTTGTGCAACCCACTAGTTCTTATTTTCAGAATAGTTATTGGCCTGGTTTTATTGACCCAATGTATATGGGTATGGGATATTGGGATACTGCTGTTAAGCCCTCAGCAGGTTGTTTTTGGACTCACAAGGGACCTAATCTTTATAAAAGGTCCAAGAACAATGGTGGATCTTATCAATCTACATGGCCTAATTCTTTTGATCCACAAGGCAGGCTCAAGTCAGGAATGACTTGAGTCTCCAAAGTGTACTAACATTTGTATAATTTTGTTGTATATGTAGGATCATCCTTTGAAAAGTAAAGATGTAGGCATTGTAGATAGTGGTTGCTCCAGGAGTATGTCAGGAAACAGGGACATGATGCATGATTTTGTACCCATTCAAAGAGGAGGCAATGTGACTTTTGGTGGAGGAGATGGCAAAATCACTGGGTATGGAACCATCAGAACACCTAACTTGGACTTTGCAAATGTGCTCTATGTGAAGGAACTGCAACACTTCAACTTGTTCTCAGTATCACAAATATGTGATACCAAGAACAAGGTTTTCTTCTTAGAGGATGAATGTCTTGTAGTCTCTAAAGACTTCAAGCTTCCAGAAGATACCACAATTCTGCTGAGAGTTCCCAGAAGCTACAATTTATACACATTCAACTTGAATGAAGTCCAACCTGAAGGTGATCTGACATGCTTGGTGGCTAAAGCATCCCTGAATGAGTCTACTAAGTGGCATAGAAGGACGGCTCATGTTAATTTCAAGACCATTAACAAACTCTCTAAGCTTGGTCTAGTTCATGGGCTTCCCTCCAAAGTCTTCACCAATGAACACAATTGTGTTGCCTGCAACAAAGGGAAGCAACACAGAGCTTCATACAAAGCCATTACAGCTGTGAGCACTATCTCAGAACCTCTTCAGTTGCTGCATATGGATCTCTTTGGTCCAACTCAAATAAGAAGTATTGATCACAAGTCCTTCTGCCTGGTAATCACTGATGACTATAGCAGGTTTTGTTGGGTATTCTTTTTGAGAACTAAAGATGAAACATTTCCAATTTTAAAAGAATTTATTACCCTTGTTGAAAACCAGCTAAATAAGAAGGTTAAAGGTATTAGGTGTGATAATGGGACAGAGTTCAAAAATGCTGTTTTAATAGAACTTTGTCAGTCTAAAGGGATAAAAAGGGACTATAGCATACCAAGAACCCCACAGTAAAATGGGTTGCAGAAAGAAAGAATAGGACCTTAATAGAGGCAGCAAGATCCATGCTTGCAGACTCTAAATTACCCACTATGTTCTGGACTGAAGCAGTAAGCACTGCTTGTTATGTTTTGAATAGGGTATCCATCACTAGACCTCATATCAAGACACCTTATGAACTTCTCACTGGGAAAGTTCCTGATATTCATTACGTTAAACCTTTTGGTTGTCAAGTGACCATTTTGAACACTAGTGACTCCCTAGGAAAGTTTGATGAGAAGGCAGATGAGGGGTTTATAGTGGGGTATTCAGCTCATAGTAAGGCTTATAGGGTATATAATTTAAGTACTAAAAAGATAGAGGAGACCCTTAACCTGAGATACCTAGAAAACAAGCCTCATGTTCAAGGACAAGCTCATCCTTGGTATTTTGACCTGGATTACCTAACTGATTACTTGGGCTATACTAGATATGTTACTGAACAATCTGCAGGTACACAAGAGTCTCCCACTAACAATGCAGGTACCCTGGAAGTTGACTCAGAAAGTGAGTCTGAGCATGATGAACATACTATTGTTGTACCTTCTTTTCCTCCTAACCATCTTGAAGGAGATACTTCTGATGAGATTGAAGATGAGTCACACTATGCAGAGGACCTTGCTAGACTCAAGAAGCAAGAGTATGCAGCCAATCAAGAAGCTGAAAGAATTGGTGTGGAGTCAGCACAACCCTTCAGTGGAAACCAGGATTCTGCCGATCCTCTAAATGTTTCTGCTGATACTGCCAAATCTGCTGATGGTTCTCCTGAAGGTTCTCCCATTTCTCCTGATGTGTCTACTGACCTTGAAGAGCCATATACACGTTTTCCAAGTCCTTCTGATCTTGGAAATCACTCACCCAAAGCTGGTATCTTCAACTCAGCCTCCTATGACAGTGATTTTGGACCAAATGTGACCAATCTTGACACCACAATTGAAGTAAACCCCAATGCTACCAAAAGGATCAACATTGCTCATCCTCAATCCAACATTCTTGGTGATCCTCAAGCACCTGTTAGAACCAGAAGTGCTGTGAAAAGTTCTAAGTATGGTGAAGTAGCTTTTCTTTCTTATGTCTCAAATCAGCAAAGGGACAATCACACAGACTTTAAGCATTGTCTGTATGCTCGTTTTCTTTCTCAAGTGGAACCAACCAGTGTTAGTCAAGCTCTTGAAGTCTCCAGCTGGCTTGAAGCAATGCAAGAAGAGATGCTACAATTCAAGAATCAGAAAGTTTGGATATTGGTACCACTACCTGAAGGAAAGATTGCCATTGGTACCAAGTGGATTTTGAAAAATAAAAGAGATGCCAGGGGTATTGTGGTTAAAAATAAAGCAAGATTGGTGGCACAAGGATTCAGACAAGAGGAGGGCATTGATTATACTGAAGTATTTGCTCCTGTAGCTAGGGTTGAGGCCATCAGAATCTTCTTGGCCTATGCATCTTATATAGGTTTTATGGTCTATCAGATGGATGTCAAAGGTGCTTTTCTATATGGAGAAATTGATGAGGAGGTTTATGTATCTCAACCCAAAGGATTTGAGGACCCAGACAATCCAAAGCATGTTTACAGGGTTGTCAAAGCTCTCTATGGCCTACATCAGGCACCAAGAGCTTGGTATGTTAGGCTTTCAGCATTTCTGCTGAAGCATGGATACAGAAGAGGTGCTATAGACAAAACACTCTTCATTAAGAAGAATTCCAGGGACATCATACTTGTACAAGTTTATGTGGATGACATTATCTTTGGCTCCACTAAAGAAGCATGGTGTAGGGGGTTTGAGGAATTAATGAAGGGAGAGTTTCAGATGAGTGCTATGGGGGAGCTCACTTTCTTTTTGGGTTTACAAGTTCAGCAGAAACCAGAGGGTATCTTTATTAGTCAGGACAAGTATGTTAAAGATATGTTGAAGAAGTTTGATATGGAGAATGTCAGACCTGCCACTACACCCTATGAAGCTCCCAAACCAAAGAATAATCTTGAACCAGATCCTGCAGTGAATGTTCACCTATACAGGTCCATGATTGGTTCATTAATGTACTTGATAGCTTCAAGGCCAGACATCACATTTGCTGTGAGTGCTTGTTCTAGACATCAGGTCACACCACTCACTTCCCACCTGAATGCAGTCAAGAAGATCTTTAAGTATCTCAAAGGCCAACCCAAGTTAGGTCTTTGGTACCCAAAAGAGTCTCCTTTCAAGTTGGAAGCTTATAGTGATAGTGATTATGCTGGTGCAAATCTGGATAGGAGATCCACAACTGGAGGTTGCCAATTTCTTGGAAGAAGATTGATTTCTTGGCAATGCAAGAAACAAACCATTGTTGCTACCTCATCTACTGAAGCAGAGTATGTTGCTGCTACCAATTGTTGTGGACAGGTTCTTTGGATACAAAATCAATTGTTGGATTATGGGTTTAATTTCATGAACACCACAATTTTTATTGATAACCAAAGTACCATATGCATAGTTAAAAATCCAGTTTTTCATAATAGAACTAAGCATATTGAGATAAGGCAACATTTTATAAGAGATGCATATGAAAAACATTTGATTAAGGTGCTTAAAATTCACACAGATGATAATGTGGCAGATTTACTGACTAAACCTTTTGATGGACCTAGGTTTCAACACTTAGTGGTCCATATTGGGATGGTTAACCCTTAAATGCTACGTTTGAGGGGAGGCATAGGCCTCAGGGGAGGCATATGCCTCAGGGGAGGATTGTTTGTTGTAAAATTTTGTAAATTCTTTAAATTTTGTAGATTATTGATTATGTTTGCTAACACACTAATCCACTAATGTATTTTTAGTTTGTATGGTTTGGTTTGTTTGCTGTTATATGTCTGTTTAGCAGACTGTCTTGATTTTGCTGATCCTTAGTTGAGGTTAATCAAGATTACTTTCATGGGACATGGTCATTGTTTCTACTGAATGGAAGTGCTGAAGAACAATACAAGTGCAAATCATTGCAAAATAAAGAGCAAGTTGTTCATTCATTCAAAGAAGTTACATTTCTCAAACAACTTCAATTTCAAAAAGACCAATCCTATACAAGATAACCTACACAGACACTAGTTTCAATCATCTATTGTTGCACCAGGAAGACTAATAGACATGATTGAAAGATCAAAAATATCCCTCATGATGATGCTGAAGAACCTAGTTTTATATCTTTGGTCCTTGGCAACATCTCATCATCACCTACTCCATTTTACCCTTTCCTTTTCCAGACACCTCTGCACCCTTGCCCTTTCCTGTGTCTCTATGGTCTGAAACACTAGTTCTTGGAGCAAGAAGACCAATAACCACCTCCCTTGTCACTGGGAGTGGTGGATTTCTGGTGTGTGGCCTTGGTTGGGGTTGTGAAGGTTGGGGATTCTCTTCCCTAGTTGGTGCTGCTTCCCTCTCCTCTTCTTCTCTTACCAATCTATTGAAGATGGGCTCCAGACGGTCAGTGGAATCATCAGAGCCCCTAGGTGAATCATTTGGATCCACCACACTATCATCTTCCGAAGAAGGGAGAAAAGGGGACTTCAAAGTACGCGGCTCATCTTGGTGGGGATATCGAAATAGAGGACGACTATCCTCTGATGATGATGATGAAGGTTTGGGTTGATTGTTGGGTCTGCTTGATGTGCCCACATCATGCTTTTTCTTGCGGGCTTGTTCTTTGGTAAGCCCATACCTTCTATGGGAAGTTTGTGTGGATGATTGAGGAATGTAATCTCCTGAGTCTGCTGATGACTCAGAAGAAAGATCAATTACTTTTGGTTGGTTATTCATAGTGATGATAAGTGATTTTGATTGAATGAGGGTTTGATGGTAAGTTAGGGTTAAGTGATTTGTGCGGATTGTGATTTGGGGATATTTTTATAGGCGAAGTCAAGTGTTAATGGTCATTAATGCGAGTTGGGTGGGAAATTAAAACTCAAAGATCTTTACTGAAGATATTATTACTCTTGAGTTGATTCTACTGATTCACTTCTCACTTTAGCAGATTGACCATCATTTCTGCTGAAGAGTTAATTTTGAAGATTGAAGTTACTTGCCACGTCAGATCTCGTCAACAAACTTCTCTGATTTTATTGACCAAATTGGGTAATTCTATTTTTACCCTATTTCACACAATCTTCGCTCAACTTAAACCCAATACTTATTCTCTCTTTAAACAATTCAAACCCTTTTCAACATCCTTTCGATTATCAATGGAAGAACTTCAATTCAAGAAAGATCATAATAAAGTTTCTTTTCTGGGAAGCGCAAAGGGGCATGAGCATTATGAACCGATGATGGATTTCCTGAAGAGGTCCAAGATACATTTTGCACTAACTCAGTATCCAAATATAGTGCATGAGTCCCTAGTCAAGCAATTTTGGGCATCTGCTACAAAACGTTCGGACACAGAGATTGTTGCTAAGATTGATCACAAAGAATATGTGGTGACCGAGTCGCTGATAAGGACAAGGTTACAACTTGATGATGAAGATGGTGTTTATCACACCAATACTACTGAGATTCTTGCTGGGCTAAGAGAAGTTGGTTATCAAAGTACGAATACTATCATGTGGCTCAAGAACAAGTTTTGCCCGAAGTGGAGATTCTTGGTGCACACACTGCTTCAGTGCATCAGTAACAAGTCAGGTGGATGGGATCAGTTCTTTACCCAATTGGGTTGTGGTATAGTATGTTTATCAAAGGGTTTAACTTATAATTTTTCTAAGTTTATTTTTGATAATATGGTAGAAAATATACAAAAGAAAAAGCATAAGTTTCTCATGTACCCTAGGTTTCTTCAGATAATATTAGACATCAATACCCAAGATAGAGGCCACTATCCCATAGGATACCTTAGTGCTAAGCTGTTTTCTTCAATGAAAACTCATTATGATGGAGCACATTACCCTTTATTACCAGCTATGTTGCCTCATGGCAATGATGATGCTACTGAGGGAAATGTTGCTAGTGCTTCACCCTCTCCCAATACTGCTGATGGTAATCCATCAATGGAAAGGGATGAGGGTCCCTCTATGACTGCTGAAGCATCTAATGTTTCTCCTGACCAACCAATACCTTCTCATGTTGCTCTTAATGAGCCAGTTACTGAGGTTGCAGAGACAATTCAGTCTCTTGACACTCAAGTACCTACACCATTAGAACATGAGACTACCAGACCACCTACACCTAGTCCTGAAAATGAGCCCATTGATGATAGTTTTCATAACTTTGAGTATGCCCATGTTACTCCTGAAAGGTCCAATGAAGCTCCCAATTCCACTGAGAAATCTGCTGGTGGAGCAGAGGACCCCATTACTCTCACTTCTCTATATAATTTGCTCCACAGGAATGATCAAGAACTTGAGAAGTTGAAGCAGGAGCTTGCAGATACCAAATCATCACTAGGTGATGAGATTGTAGTATTGAAGCAAAGAGTTCAGGAGTTAGAAGATCAGCTTGGGCAGAAAAGCAAAAGAAAGTTTGTGTTTGCCTCTGATGAAGAGCAGGAGGATAGTTATTTGGATCATCTTGATTTATTGGCTGAAGCTGCTTAGCAGACTTCTACCTCTTCACCTAAAGCTGCTGAATCATCAAAACCAAAGGAGCCTATTCAGTTTTCTAGACAGAGAAGAAGAAGACAATACTTGAGCAAGGATGTAGCTGGGACTTCTGAGAAGTCAAGTATGAATGCTGCTCAAGCTAACATTGATGATGATAACATTCAATCTAATGTTCCAACATCTGCTGCATTGTTTGTTGCTGGAAGAACTTTTATCTTGAATCCTGATGCAGAAAGTTCTCCTAATACTGCTGAAGGCTCTTCTCAACAAGTTGCTGATGATGATTCTTCTGAGATTCCTTTGGAGGATGTTACCACAGTCCCAACTGTTCATATTCCTCATGATGTTTCTATTGGTGATCATGCTCCTCATGTTCCTGCTGAAGTTTCTGCTAGTCCTGAGAAAGAAGGTTTAGATGATGATGATCTAGGTCCAGACCTTGTGACTGATCAAGAGAGGAAATAGCAAACTAGAATATGGAAACAATATGAAGATATGATGAAAAGTCAAGCTTTGGCAAGAAAGATGGAAGCCCAGTTCACCTCCAATTTATCAGCTGAAAGACAAAGGGAATTGGATGCTTAATCAGTTCATTTTACTGATGAACAATGGGATTCTTACACTCTCCAAGCAGCTTCGAATCCTAATTTGGCTCAAAACATACTGGGAGCTAACTTTGATAGTGACAACTTTGCTGCACAGATGATGGCACTTGGTAAACAAAGAAAGTAAGCTGCAGCTGAAAAGAGGAAGGCTCTTGCCACTCAGAAAGCAAAAGCTAAGAGAGATAGACCCCAGACTGTAGCAGAAAAGAGGCAATATATGAGGAATGTGGTCTATAATCAGTATACTTCTGTATATAGCTCTGGTTTGACAAAGAAGCAAGTTTGGGCTTTGTCTGATTTTGACTTGAATAGAATTTATGCTCAGATTATGAAGCTTATACACCCACCATCTACTTCACTTAAGAGGACTGCTGATAGTATGGAAGCTCCAAGTACCAAAAGACTCAAGCAAGTGGAGATAGGTACTTCATCTACTGGAGAAAAAGTACATCTGAGTACTTCTACTGTTATTGCTGAAGATACTCCTGAAGTTACACAATCTGCTGAGCCTATTGTCACTTCTAACATTTCTGCTGATGAAGCTTCTGAGAGACAACCATCTGGGATTCCTGTTTCTTCTGAAGCTCCACCCGATTCTGCTGAACCTTTTGCTGCTACATCTGCTGACCATGAAGATTCACAAATGTCAAACTATAATGCAGAAAAGGTTAAACAAGCTGAACAAGCAGCTGCTAAGGGTAGACAAGCCAGGGAAAAGGCTGAGAGGTTACATGCATCAGGGGGTTTTGTTCCAAGTTCTTCTGTTCCTACTGAAGATGCTTCTTCTATTGCTGCTGAAGATGTTTCTATGGGGATTTACATACCTAGTAGAAGGAAGAAGAGGATGGCGCATATAGGTAAACATGTTGCAAGAAGAAGATCAGTAAGATTGGCTAAGAAGGTCCTCAGAGCACACAAGGCTAGTTCTTCTGAGCAAGTGAACCTAGAAGCTACTGATGATACATTTATTCAAGAGGGTTCTTCTGAAACTTTTCCTGAAGGTTCATACAATGTGTTGATCAGATGGACTATAACAGATGGACAACTTAACACTATCTATAGGCAAGATCAATCCTATCAGAATTTCACTTTCTTGCAAGAAATTCTTCATTTGGTGGATAGGCAAGATCTGCAGACTCTTCACAGATTGGTCACTGAGTATTATGCTACACATACACCACAAGGTGCTGGCTTATATCTATTGGGAGATCTTCAAGTTCTCTTTGACTCTCAAACTCCAAATGGGAAAGGATATTCCATTTGGAAGAATTCCCTTAGATGGAAAGTTGATACTTGGAGATTTTACCCCATCCCCAATGTACATGTGGTGGAGACTGAGTCTGGGATAAGAGTGTGTATGTTTTCTGATCAACAATATCCATTGTCCATGAAACTGATGAATCGTATGCTTCAAAGGAAACTGGAAGTTCCTCCAAATCCAGTTGCTAATGACAGGACACATGCTGAACAATTGGTTGGGTTTATCAAGGCTAAGCTTCTACAACATAAAGCTTCTCATTGATTCTGGTATATTGTGTATATCTTCTCTTTCTTTATTTCATTACTTTCTTATTTCATTCTTATTTCTTAGTTAAAAAAAAAAAAAAAAAAAAAAAAAAATCTTGTATATTTGTACTAACTTTTTGCAGGTTTGTTGTATATCACTCTGTTGATGGTTATCAACTCACCAGATGTGACTTGTGTCCATCAAAGAGTTGGCTAGTCCAAAGGGTACAGCTTTGGTAAAGACACATCAAATCTGTTGATAGCTATAATAGCTTGCTCAAAGCAATAGGGTACTCAACTCACCGATGCTTCATTGCTGAGAGTTGAAATGGTCATCAATTCACCATGGATGTAACCCTTTCTGGGATCCAAAGAATTGGCTAGTCCACAAAAGTATGGTTTGTGGTAAAGACAATTGGTATCCATATTTGGTATTCAATTCACCAAGGTTCAGTTGAAACCAAAGAATTGGCTAGTCCTGAGCAAACGGCTACAGGTAAAGACATCTCAAATCCGTTTATAGTTGCTGATTTTCTAATAAATCAGATGGTTATCAGTGTACCATAGTTTTCGAACTAAAACATTTGGCTACTCCAGTAGTGATGGCTATTGGTAAAGAGACATCAAATCCATTATTTTCAATGATTCACCTCTCACAGGAGTTCACACACCTGGATGTGATGAGAATAGTATGAAACTAATATGTTTTGATGTACAAATTGTCATTTGTTGCTGCAAAGACCTGAAGTTTCAAGTTCTACCAGTCATAGAGATATGGTTCATTTGGTTCATTGCTGCTGATGTTCGAAATTCAATCCTATTATTCTGAAGTGTTAAAGATCTATCAAGAATCTTGAAATAAACTATGTCAAATTCAAGATTAGGGGAGGATTGTTGGGAATTCTGCTAAGGAAGGATTCTACTGATGGTTACTGCTCAAGCTTATGGATTCTGTTGAAGCATAGTTTCTGCCGAAGTATTATTTAGAGTATTTGGTTTCTACGGATATAGATATTCCGTATAGTTTGTTATTCTTGAGGATATGCATGAGTTTTATTAGGAATGTATTGTGCATACCTTATTTAGTTTTTAGAATATGCGTTTCTTGTGAAACGGTTTAGGGTTTCTAGTGAAACCTAGTTAGGGTTCCTTATCTATAAAAGGAACACGTCTTTATGTATTATGTACGAGTTTAGAAAAACAACTTTAATATTAATCAAAGATCCATAGAGGATCAAATCGTTCTTTGTAATCGTGTTCTTACTTGTGTTTGTTTTCCGCTATAGAATACAAGTAACTTAGACTTTCTTTTAGTGTGTTTGTGATTACATAAACATTACTAACGATCCACGAGCTCACGAAGATCTATCAAGGTCTTTAGTTTCAACAAGGTTTGATAGGGTTTATGATGGTGTGATCTTTGTGAGATAATGTGAATATGTTAAGATGGTGTTAGATACAAGTCATGTGATATATAGAGGCCTCGTGTGAGTTTTTGTAAGTAAAACATGTTATAAAATGGCCTAGAACGGATTTCTGAGTGAGACAATTTTGAAAGCTGTATATGTGTGCGTTATAGCTCGAGTTTCATAAGGGTTTAATTCTATATTTCTCCATGTAAACTTAGTTTAATGTCATATTTAAGTTTTCCAATTGGTTTGGAGTGGTTTCATGTTTATGAATTTATAGGATCATGTGTCAAACTTGAGTTTTCGGAACTTAAAAATCAGTCGTAGTTTATGAATTTTAATTTTAAAACCAAACGGAACTAAGAGCTCACCTTCTACAGGAGTGATATTAAGGTTATTTTTGACTTACTGGAATTTTTATAGATTTTTATGAAGGGTTCTAATGGGGTAAGCAATTGCAAACTTTCTGGGTGTCTTTGCAGTTATCTTTCTGGGCAGGTTTGGGAAAACGATTTTTGAAATGGTACTATCACTTTGAAATAAAATTTGATAAAATTACTATAGGTGCCTAACATGCATAAGTATCTATGATAAATATTTAAGCTCCCCAGTAGATACTTAAGTATGGTATAAAATTCATAAATATCAGGACCAGAATAAGATAAAATCTGAACTATATTATAAGTTAAGGATTTAGTGCAACCTAACCCCATTTAATGTGTTTTGACCTAAATAACATTTGTAATGTTAATGTGGATACTTTTGGTCATATGTTAACCTAATTTTTGATAATGAAACCCTAAGTTGTTAAATTGTGAATTGTGACCCGAGATTGGAAACTTACTAAATCTGGAAACTTACTAATGATGGAAACTTGCTAATTATGGAAAGTTACTAATTTAGGAAAGTTACAATTATGGGAAGTTACTAATTATGGAAAGTTACTAAATGTGGAAGGTTACTAAAAATGGAAAGTTTCTAAAAATAGAAGGAAACCCTAATATGTTACTCTGCTCAACAACAAGTGATGAATCAGTAATAACTTATGAAATAGTTCTTAAATAATAAGACGGTCATTAAGTCGTGTAGATTCGCTGAAGAAGGAGTAACTTCCAATCTTTGTGACATGGTTTCATTTGCGGTTTAAGGTACAAATATTATAACCCTTTCCAGTAGGGATTTCTCATGACTTCTTGATCCTTGACTTTGATTCGTTTGCTATGTTATGATCCATTTGCAATGATCCGCCTGATATGATTCCGTTTGATATGATCAATATTTTGTTTACTATTCGTTTGATTATTCGTTTCATGCTATATTCTATTTATATAGCTATTATCTGAACTGTATTTATCCCTTATCATTATATTGCATGTGTTATGCTTATTTATGTTGCCCATATTTGTAGCCAGTCATGAGGAGTCCATGACCATGCCATTGATGCATCAATGGTAATGACGCTGTCAGTGGATGCGGGTTTTTGTCCACTGCGTTCCCATTTGATTATATTGTTATATATAGCGCACTTGGCCCATGTATATTGTATATATGTTTAGTCTAGAACTGGCATATGTATACCTGTTTTGAAGGGAGCGTATGAATGCATCCTAGGTATTTGTTCAATTATAATTTGATATATGATTGTGAATGGAATTATGTGTGTGCAATACACCCCATTTCACTATTTGGTACATCGAGCTAGCTACTCCATGTACAATTTGTTATATGATTTGTTGGGCATTCCCTTGATATTGATATCCACTTTATTTTCATCATTATGCTTTGATTTCTTTAACATGTTCCATATTCTGTTTGACATCTTGTTTAGCAGGTTCTCTTGGATTCATTCTGTAACACCCCGACCCGACAAGGTCAAGATATCACATTATGGTGTCATACAAAGCATACATAACGCAAGCGAAAGTCTTTTAAATAAATAACTAAGTCTCGAACATCAAGACTAGTATCAAAATATAATTCCAAAATGCATAGTGGGTTAACCAAACAAAACCAAAGTAAAGAAATAATATTCAAAGTACGGAAATAAATGAAAGTCCGAAACAATGGACAACGAAATGATAATTAAATAGATCTTTAAGGTCCTACTCTCTCTCATTCCGAAGCCCGTCCCCCCGCTTATTACCTGCCGCATAAGAAAAGAAAACATGCAGCTGAGCTTAAAAAGCCCAGTGAACAGATATATACATATAACATAACATAAAGGTAAATAAGCATAAGCAACGAAGGAATAAGAATACGAAACGAAAGCATAATCATAAAGTCATACGAATTTCAAGGATAACTAAGAGTCAAGAGTGCATGAGAACTGAATAAGAAACGAAACAAGACTGAAATGAAAACAAGGAAAAGGTTCATATAAGGATGTGCCATAAGAACTCCATATCATAATTCGTCAAATCATACACATAACATATCATATCATAAGTATACGAAGAGGGGAGACCTCTAAGTAAATAAAAGTGTGAGAAGGAGTGTAAGGCACACACCACCTGGTCACCATAATCATACACATACATAAAACCTAGGATGCATCCATACGCTTCCTAACATAAGTATGTATGTCAGTACTAGACTGATCACACATATAAAGTTGGCCAATAATGCGCATAAAATCATACCATAAGGGGGGAACGCCGTAGTTCTATCACACCTCAACGGGAGTGTCATGCCTAAGGTGCCATCAAAGACATGGTCATGGTACCTCCACAACTAGTGAAGCTCAGGCACGGATCTATCATATCATACATAATAACAAAAAAGCATGGCAAGAGAAACAAGATAGTAACTCAAATAGCATGGCAAAACATAAGCATAGCATAGCAAAGACATTTAAATAAATGTCAGAATGAATCAAATAGAATGACAATCATACAATGAAAGTCATGAGTCAAATGGGGAATCATATCAGGCATAGGATCGATAGAAAATATCCCTACTGAAAAGGGAAAGAATATCTGTACCTTATTCAACAACAAAACAAACACGAAAGATGGATCACAAGACACAGGATTACTCTCGCTTCACGGAACCAATACAAATTAATAACCAAGTATTACTTTAAGTTCATATGAATTAGGTTACTCTTTTTTGTATAGTTTCATTTTTAGTAACTTTCTATTTTTAGTAAGTTTCCACTCTAAGTAAGTTAACCATTTTAAGTGAATTTCTATTTTTAGAAATTTTAAAGTATAATCCATTAATTAGTCATACTTAAATGATAATAGATTAGCTTAAAGATCAAATATGACAATTATCATAGTTTAGGGCTTAAAGTGTTAATATAGCAAAATCTATGGTCTAAAATGTAAATCTATCATTGTTTAGGGTTAGATTGTGTTAATTTAAATTTTGGCTTAGATAGCCCACGATGTAGACATCATGTGGCAATTCACATGCAATTTTTTTTATTTCAAGTGTTCACGTAATAGTCTTGTATGATAGGAATTTTTTTCTGAAAATCATGCTTAACCTTCTATATTCATTTCGTTCAACACAGTCACACGTCACCAGGTTCAATCGAGCTAAAAGAAAAAGGTTTTCGCACATGAAATCATAATTTACCCAAACCTTTGCCACGCTTTGACATACACACCTTGGTTCCCTATGTAAGGCCTCATTTTTACGTCATTAAGAGGTTGTTTAGGACTCGAAAGGTGGTCTTATTTAGGTTGACAAAAGGCTGAATAACATGACTCCACAACAGACCCGTATTCCCACGATATAATCATCATATAGGGCGCATGGCTGTTATTTAATGAGTCATTGGAGGTCGATATTTAGGGCCTGTTCGTGTAGTATTTAGATCGACAAGGCTGGCAAAGTGACACAAAAAAAAATGGTTACGTAAACACGACACAAAACAGCCCCTATACGAGTCATATACAGATATATAGGTATTATTTCATGTGATGTTCTAACTCTATATATTAAGCATGCGTTTACGTATCAAAAACGAGGCAGCAAGGATGATTATGGATAGGATAGAACAACATGATTTGATATGGTTAAAGCTACCATTTAGACGCGACCTAAACATGTTATGTCGATTCAAAGAAAACATAAGAGAAGACAAGGAAACCTGATGTCGACTTGGGCGAAGAAAACCAAATGGAATAAGGACTAAGGCTCGGATTGACAACACAATGACTCCAATGATTGTACTCTTTATTGACACCAACGACCTGCTCCTTCTCTCCTTGTTCCTTGGCAGAAAAATATGTGATTTTGTGTGTGTTCTTCTGGTTAGAATCAATGTAAATGAGGATGATACAAGGGAGTAAAATATACGGTTCAAAATAAAAAAGGAAAAGCGGTCTGTGTTTTAAGGTAAGCCGTGTGATTGATTTGGGATAAGAATGGCATGAGATCTCTTATTTTTTATTTATTATTTTTTTTTTTGGAACGAATAATGTGCATGTTATCTTCTTGTGACAACCAATTTCATGGGAGATAGTGCTAGGGGAAAATTCGGCTAGCAGCATAAGTACATGGGACATATTTTGATCGTAGGTAACTTTAGGCTATATCTACTTAGTTTAGTTATTTAATTATAAGGTGTCTTTAATTTATAAGGCATAGTTTCAATGACATTTATATTAATATTTCATACTTAGGGAAATTTTAAAAGGCCGCAAAAATTATGGTTCAGATATTTTGGGTTTTACACATTCGCTTATTCATTTCGTATATACTTATTACCTTTCATTATTTTATATCCGTTCACTGGGCTTTTTAAGCTCGGCCGCATTTCTTTTCCTGCGGTAGGTTTAGGTTGGAAGTTGGGGATTTAGTGAAGTGTGCATAGAAGCTCTTAGTGGACCACCCTGGCGATAGACCCCCTTTGCATATGGATTAGACTTTGGAGTTATCTTCCATTTAGATTTGTACTCTAGTTTGATAGTCATTATTATTTAGACTTATTATGTCCTTAGTTTCATTTTGAACTTTTGTAACCTTAGTAATTATAAAAGTCTTTCGCTTGCGTTTATGTTCTGATTGACACCATAATGTTACATTTTGACCCTTCTCGAGTTGGGGTGTTAAGATCCTATAGAAGACAAAGATAAGGAATTATGGGTGGAATTGAAGAGGTTATATGAACCTGATCCAGAAGATAACCTATGGCAGTTTCAAGCTTATGACCTTGGTACTACATGGAGATTGTATGATACATATGGTGTTCACCATGTATCTACAAAGGATGGTGTGGATGTCTACATGCTGATAGAAAAGGATTACCCATTAAGAGCTGGTATTTTATTTATGATGTTAGCTGCAAAGCTCAGAGTTGATGAGGAATCTGACATGGCAAGGGAATTTGTAAGAAAGATTTATCAGCAAACAGAAGAGATGAAGTCTACAAGACCAAGAAGGTAGTGTTTGAAAGAATCCTCACAAGGTAATGATTTAATTCAGAAACTTGATGATTTAGGGTAAATCACAAGTTTAGGGGAGGATTGTTAGGAATTAAATGTTCAAATACTTGGTTTTGTCAAAGAAAAGTTAGTACTGCTGAAGAATAACACTAACAGTACTAACTGAGTTAGTACTGCTAGTGTAAATATTAGTACTGCCAGAGTTAAAGTTGAAGACTCCTAAAGTTATAACTAACAGTACTAACTGACTGAGTTAGTAATGCTAGTATGGAAGTTGATACTGCTGGTTCGCATGAAGACTGAAGATGGTACTGCTTATGAAGACGTGTAAGAAGATACGTATAGAATAGATTTTGTGTATATCTTATATAGTTAGAATTATACGAATATTCTACACGTTTAGAATATTATACTTATCTTGTAAAGGACTCCTTATGCTATAAAAGGAGGTCCTATGTTAGATGATTAGATACGTATGTTTTTGTTAAGCTTCAAGGTTTGTAAACCCTAGTGATAAGCAAGATCACTCATATTATACTTAATAATATTGAAGCATTTGGTGATATCATTGTTAATACAATTATTGTTCCATTGATAAAATCTTCTAAGTATCAAGTAGTAGATTCCGCATACTATTTGGTATATACTCAAAGTATCCTCAACACAACTCACATGTGTTTAGATCCTCTCACCTTTCTTAAGTTTGTCAGTGTACTGGCACATTATAATGTTGTCTACACTCTTAGATGCACCCTCAAACCTTTCTACTCTAACTTGAATGTTTTCTTTTTGTTGCTTAATTTTGTCTAGTTCATTTTTAAGCATACTAATCTCAGCATCTTTGTATGATATATCACTTTTGAGCACAGGAATGTCCTCAGTAAAGACAGTCTCATTCTTCTTGTAAAATACAAGTTGTTCCTCCACAACAACTAAACATCTTTTATAATTTGCAAGATTAAACTCAGATTGATTAAGCTCTACTCTTAAATTATCATATTGAGTTTTAAGAGTTTCATAGTTGTTCAGACAACTTTTTGAGCAAGTATTTTTTGTGTATACCTCTGAGTCTGAAAATGCCATGAGTGCTAAGTTGGTAGGAGCCTCCTCTTTAGCCATGTAGCTCCAGTCAAAACCGAGCCCATCTATTGCCACCATTGCTTTGGAAGATGTGTCTTCCACATTCACAGTCTGCCTTGTGCCTTCTTGATGCCTAGAACCTCTGCTTTCTTGACCTCTGCTTCTGTTATCCTGGTTCCTTGGCCCTCTGCACTCTCTTGCAAAGTGCCCCAACTTATGATAGTTGTAACACTCCACTTTTTATTTGTCATAACCAGTAGTATCACTACCATTGATAGTGATCTTCTTTCCAGTCTTTTGGAAAAACCTTTTTGCCCTCACTCTTAACAAAGTTAGTTGCCACCTTAAATCCATCTCTTCTAGATCATCTTCATGGATTTGAGCTAGGTCCTCATGTGCAAGCTGGGACCCATTAGGTTGACTGGCTAAAAATGCATAGATAGTGTCATTACATAAGCTAGCAATACTAGTTTGTGAACTAGCAGTACAACTTTAGGGCTAGCAGTACTAAGTCCTGAAGCAGTATTAACTTCTTTGGACTGCTAGTGCTAGGAGATGACGCAAATACCATGTTCCCAGAGTTAGAACTTGAGCTTCCATTCCTCTTCACCTCCTGTTCAACAATCTTGAAGTTGTTGTACAGGTAATCAAAGCTCATTTTGTCCAGATCAGGCTTGTTTCTCTAGACAACAACATGAGTATTCCACTCAGATGGAAGGCTTCTTAAAAACTTCGTGTTTAGATCTTCCTATGAAATACTTTCTCCCAAGATGGATAGTTGACTTCCAATTCTTTGAAGTCTGTTAAAGATAGAGTCAAGAGATTCTGTGCTAGTAGCATTAAAGTTTTCATACATCTGTTTAAGAAGAGTCTTCTGAGTCCTCTTAGTTGCATCATTGCCTCCAAATCTTGTTTCTATTGCAGTAAACAAGGTCTTGGCATCCTTGTGTTGATTGAAGGTCAACTGGTGTTCATTGAGGAGAGCCATCAGTAACAAACTTCTAGCTTTTGAATCATTCCTTTTCTAGATCTTTTCCTCAGCAGTTACAGGACCTGGTATGGTTGTAATTGCAACACCATCAATCGTTGTTATTTTAGGAATTGGTGTGAATGAGTTACCATTCTCTATGATCTCCCATAGAGCATAGTCTTGAACTAGAAAGTATTGCTCAATTCTGAGCCTCCACATGTCATAGTCACCCTGTTTAAGAATGGGTAACTTTTTTGTGGTAGTTGTTTGAGCAGTTTCTGTGAGATCCATCTCTTCTGTGTAGGTAGGAAATTCCTCTGAGTAGTTTTCTTCTAGAGAAAAGTTTCAGAACCAAGGCTCTGATACCACTTGTGGATCCCAATACACGATCTCCTTGAGCTTTGTTTAGAAACTTTGAGTATACCAAAGAGTATGTGGAATCTACTCTTTGATAGTTAGAAGAATGCACTTAAGAATATCAATGTATAAGCAATGAAACAGTAAACTCTGTATGAACACAATATAACCAAAACAATTCAATATTATTAGAATAATACGAGTGATCTGAATATCACTAGGGTTTACAACCTTGAATCTTAACACAAACTCTTGTTTTAAACATCTAACCTTGGACCTCCTTTTATAGGCACAAGGAGTCCTTTACAAGATAACTATCAATATACAATATATTCGTATCATTCTAAACTTATAAGTGATAACGTTCAAAATGAACATGTTTTTATTTACGTTATCATTAGTTTTGTGCACTATATTTGTTTATATTTGTGTGTATTTGTTACTAAATCGTGAAAAAGTGTATATGCAAGTGAATGTAGCCAAGTACAGGAAAAGATGATAAAAAGATGAAGAATTGAAGTGATTATGCACATTGGAAGATTCCTGAGACGAAAATGAGAGAGAAACCACACGAGAACTCAGGGATTTGATAATGTCAAATTTTCTATTTTCAAATATCAAGAAAAGATCGAGTTCTATGGAAGAAATTAGTGTCACAACCAAGGATAAAGCTCGCGACAAGAAAAGAAAAAGAAAAATCAAAAGTTGTGTGGCAGAAGGCCCCATCCGATCAGATGGAGCCCGCATCCAATTCGGAAGGGGAAAGCTGAGATTTACCGAGAGTTCCAACCGATCGGTTGGAGCCTAATACCGATCGGTTGGATGGAGATGATGTTACAAAGTTCAATTTAATGACGAATTTAAGCCCCATAATCATGGTGGCTTATCATTTCCTGCTTATTAACTAAGAGTGTACGTTTTTGCTTGAGGTGAAAGGGTTCTTGTACTTATATATAGGACCCTAGGCTAGTTACAAGGTGTGACACCCCAAAACCTAGTAAAGGCTTACACCAAGTCCTTTCTAACTTATTATCATTGCCCGAAAGCTTGTAATTGCTGTGAAAAACGTCCAGGAACTTTGAGTTAAAGTCTCAATAGTGTGGTTCGAGTGTGGAGTTGTTTTACGTGTAGTAATAGGCGATTGGAGGAGTGTGGTTGCTATAGTTCCACAATTCTAGTTCTTGTAATTCCAAAACTAGGTATCTCTTGTTTAAATTACTATGAACTACTTTTACTTTAAGTTGAATGAAAGAATGGTTTGTTACTTGTGTTTGATTATGTTTGATATGGAGTGATTTTTGGTATACTTGTATGTATGATGTGACAATTGTTGGAGTATTCTTATTTTATAGTGATGCATGAAAACATGTCTTGTTTTATGAGTTTGTTGAGATACAATCTAATCTTGCTTAATTAGTTGGTAAAAACAGTTTTAAAGAATAAAAAGGGCCGAAAGGATTTTCTTTATGTTTTTATTCCAAAACGTTAGTGCACGAATTAGTATGGGATATGGTGTGTGACAAGTACCATATTAACTCATTAAAATAGATTTGGAAACGATTTCATCACGAGAAAGGGCCGAAAGGATTCGTAAGAATTCTTAATAGTTGAAAAGGCCGAAAGGAATAAACTAGGAGATTGAATTCTTAGAAATGATTTTTCATGATAAAAACCATTGATTGTGAATCATTCATATTAAGTTGTGCATCACTACAAGTTACACCAAACTTTGTAGATTACTCCATGCAATTAGTCAAGGTATTACACACAAGTATATGTTTTTGATTGATTGGATTTTACTTGCTTTTGAATTTACACCAAATTGGATTAACAACCCTTTTTGTAAAAAATAGTTTTACTAAATTCTAACACCAACTCCCTTAGGACGATCTCGACTTACCCACCTTTACTACCACGGACGAGTATACTTGCTCGTATGTGTTAATTAGAGAATTGGATAAATCGTGTTTATAAATTTTTAAAACTTGCAACCATGCATAACACTCAATAAGATATATACTAAATATATTCTATACATATCTTCACATGTCTTCTAAACCTTGGCAGTATCAATCTTCCAACAACAGTCTTCAGCAGTACAAAGTAAACCTGGCAGTACTAATATTTACACTAGCAGTACTAACTATGTTAGTACTGTTAGTGTCATTCTTCAACAGTCTCATCTTTAGCTTGGCAGTACTAACTCTGAATGAAAGAATTCCCAACAGGGGTGTTCCTTGAAGGATTTTGATTGTTGATGTTGCAAGGGTGGCAAAAAGGATGACTAAGGGCGATGTTTTCTTGTGTTTAGAAAGAAAAACAATGGCAGATGGTTGTGGCATTGTATGTGGCAGCCAAAGAGAGAGCATGTAACACCCCGCTAAAGCCGAAACACGGGATGTAACGAGTAAAGGCACAAGCACAATATAATAGAATATGCTATCATTAATTAAGTCAAATAGTACGACATTACAACATTGTTTTGGCCGACATCGGCAAATAAAAATAAGTTTAAATTCTTGAAAGATATTTTCTTGACAACTTAATGAAAGCAAATATGACATGTGAAGACCTTTTATGCAAATTCCTTCATAAAAACGCTTACTGACGATCACCTGAAATGCATGAGAAAACAGGTCAACTATGAAAATAGTTGGTGAGTGCACAAGTTTTATATAAGAAGAAAATCTTTATCTTTAGAGAAAGTCTTCATGGCAAACATCCTATCAACTCATCCTGTTACAAGTCCCGCCCATACAAGACTTGTAACATACGAGTTCACATACATTTCCATAATAAAAGTAAGTCCAAAGTCTATGAGAAAAAGTCCACAAGGCAAAGATAATGTCAAACCACTCAGTTACATGTCCCGCCCATACAAGACTTGTAACCTGTGTTTTCACAAACCATTGCATAGAAGATTGTACATTTTATAGTCAAGCACATATGGTTAACAAGTTCACATAAAAAGCACCATGTATATAATAAATCAAGGACGCTCCGTCGACAGGGGAGACTTTATATTGCCGCTCCGTTCACATAGGGAGACTTTATATTGCCGCTCCGTTCACATAGGGAGACTTTATATTTAGTGCGTACAACACATTAAGTTCAAAACAAGTTATAAGGTCAAGACAAGTCAAAAGAGTTCAAAATAAGTTAAAGGGTTCAAACCAAGTCATACAAGTTCAAAATAGTCCAAGGGTTCAAAATCAAGTCAAAGGGTTCGAATAATAGTGTTCATAAAATAATAATCAATTTAGTTCAAGTATAAATCATGCATTCCACCCCAAAAATATAGTGAAAAATAGTAAAAGAGGGGTTGTGATTACTCACCAGTAACGAAGTAGTGATGGCGATCGGAAAATAAGTACGACGGAAAAACCGCGAAACCACTAAGGACCTATATAGAAAATATAATACGTCTTAGGCTCGGGGAAATATTAAGTAACATTTATACTCGGTTTTGTTTGGTATCTTACATTGATTTAGCCATAATATAAGTTTGTTGTATAGTTTATAACAAGTCATGGGTCAAAGATGGTGTTTATAAAAGCTTATATGGTTTAAAATGCGAAGCTGATGGAAATTTTTATAAAATTGCCACACTAATCGGGTCGCCATTTCTAAACCCTGAAGGATAAAATTATGAACTTTATATGCTTAGAAAGGTATGACTATCCACTATATGAAAATCAAGGCCTTACATTACTGAGAACTTCAGAACATGGGTGAAATTTCCAATTTACCTTTGTGTCTCTAAATAGTTATACTTAGCATCCGAATGAGATTACAAAAAAGGGTGTATCTTTTTATTTACAGGTCTAATGTATACATGGCCTGTGTGAAAAGTTTTATACAGGCCTTAGCTCCAACTTTCATATTTTCACCAACCTAGTGTTCTTTGTAACATTTTAGAGTAAATAGTCTATCAAGTCAGACATGCAATCCTGGACCAGTTTTAGTGTGGATTTTCTACAAAAATCATTGGGATGAATTAAGAGGTATGGATTTCGGGGAAATGATCCTAAGACCTGAGGCTAACTCCCAATATTTTTAGTTTTGTTTAAAACCTTCTGAGAACAAAATGGTGAAGTCTTATTTTTGGATGAAATCTGGGACAGATTTGGGCCAATGACAACGATCTACTTTAAGCCTAATAAATGGGTTTCTGAACCAATGCATGCCTATATTCCATCATCACTACCATTTAATTAGTTAACGACTCAAAAATTCCAGGAGTATCAAAATTATTTTGTAGATCTAATAAGTTTTATAAAAAAACACATGGAAACATCATCAAAACTCATATGAATCCATCCAACTCTTGCATTTAACAACTCAATCAAACCTAACCAATTATCAAACACCCTATTTCCTATAAGATCTTGAATCAAACCATCTAGATTAACACATGCAAGAGTTGTTTGCTTAGTCTAGAAAAATCTTTAATAAACATAAGAAAAGCTGAGAATTGAGATGGAATAAATTGGGGAAACTTACTAGTATACAAGGATCTTCAAGTCTAGCACTAATGTAGTTAGGGAAAACAAATTTCAATGGTGTTCTTGGCCTATGAAAGCCACGACATCAGCAGCAACTAAAGGGAGAAATGCAGATTTTTGAGAGAGAAATGGTGGGTGATATTGAGATTTGCATGTAAGGAACAATAATGAGGTTTCTTGGTATTGAAAAGGATTAATGAGTGTGTAAGTAGATAAAGGGATGGGGGGGGGTTTTTACGGGTCTCAAGATGCATTTTATTTTATCATTTTGTAAAAATAGATAACATACATGATTTGTACAAGTATCATAAGTCACGGAGTGAGTTTGAAGGCCAACAGGGCTAAACCGGTAACGTTTTATGCATAGTTTGTGAAAATAAATGTCATGAAGATACTATTTTCATAAAAATGTTAAATTTAACTTAAATTGACCTAATTTGATGTTTCATAAATTTCCCGAGCCTTCCGGAGTGTTATAATGTCTTTAAAGTTCAAACCGCGAGCCGAAAACGTGTAAAACGTAAAATGTGCAAAGTTTACGTAATAATAGAAAAATAACAATATGAATTTTGAAATATGTATGAAGTGAAATAAAAATGTCTAAAACATGTAGACTGAGCACAGTCTAGGGTCGGTTCCAGTTAATTGTTCATTTAACGACATACGCGAGCTAACCTCATAAGTTACTCTTAAAAGTCAATATCCACGAAATTAAATAATAAATGAAAGAAAGTGGTTAAATAATGACCCTGAAAATACGAATTGTTACAGTCTCCACCCGTTAAAGGAATTCAGTCCCTGAATTCAATTCGTCCTATAGATGTAGGTTCTCGTGGCTAGATTTGATGAGTCCAACTTTCCCATTCTCGAGCTTAGCCCTCAAAAGACCTTTAGGTAGTCGATTCTAATTTAATCTCATAACTCATCAAATAAGAACTGTTATGAGATTAAATTGAATCGGGTTGAGTAACAACTTGACTCTTAGCTTGATTTTCACAACTCATCAAACAAGAACTGTCACTAGATCAAGCTAGGAAACAAGTTGTTAGAAAGGAAGAATTCAACATCTTTGAAGGAGGTATTTTGAAAGATTGGCTCGATTTTGGAATTGCTTAAACCAATCAAATCAACAAATAGTGGTGGCTTAGATTAGCGAGAAGGCTAGAAATGCAACTAAGGCTTATAACGTTAGGTCATACATTAATCAAGACTGAACAAATTTATATTTATGGTATAAGTTAATGAGATTGGAGAATAAGGTCAAAGTTATCGTCAAAGTAAATGAGTAGTTTTGAGGAAAATCAATAAAGGTGACACGGAGAAGTTTTGTTCAAGAGATTAGATAAATAGGCTTTGAAGAAAGTTTTCAAAATTTTTGGAGCGATAAAATAAATCAGTTCTGAGATATGTGAAGAATTTTTACTGAGTTAAGACATTTAGTAGAAATCAAGTGTCTAGCGAGTAAGGAAGGATTAGGTGTTTCATCTCCGGTATTCATTAAAATTTTAAAATAGTATGCAAGAGATGAAGTATCTAAAAATTTAACTGTTTTTAATGAAGTGGTCAATAGTCCGAAAAGAAATGTATGGTTCAGAGATATGAAAGAGAAAATAACGGTACGCAAGCATTATGCTCAGAGCACAAGGATCATCACAAATAACGTCATGAACAATGCAAACAATGTTGTCACTAAGGATGTATATCGCATCCTCTTGAATAATAGTATATAGATTCCAACAGTCGTAAGGAACGGGAAGACGACGTTAAGTAAGTAGTTCTCAGGTAGGGCTGTAAACAAACCAAACGTTCGGCGAACGGTTCATAAACCGTTCGGCGGGAAGTTCGTTTATGTTCGTTCGTTTAATAAATGAACGAACACGAACAAGAAATTTCGTTCAATTAGCTAAATGAACAAACACGAACAAAGGTCTCGTTCATTTGGTTTTGTTCGTGAACGTTCGGTAATGTGTTTGTTTATGTTCGTTTGTTTATGTTCGTTCGTTTATATCGGTTCGTGTTCGTTTATTTGTGTACATTAGTTAAAACATAAAAGTTTTTAGCTTTTCAATTTCCCTCTTAAACTTTTATTCCCCCCTAAACATTAATCATTTTCCCTCTTAACTTTTATTTTCCCTCCTAAACCTTTTCCCTCCTAACTTTACTTCCCCCCTGAACATTAATAATATAACTATATAAGTATAAATGTTTTTACAATTCTTCCTTTCTTAACCTTAATCTCGTTAATATTGCATCTTCATTGCTTCTTAACACAACATCAAGGCCCTTGTCTCTAGCTTCTACCCAAATCACGTAAGTTTGTTACAAGTCTTGGGTTAACTCCATTTTGACTTTTATTATATACACATGCTATGATAAATGTTATCCACATTTTACTATTTTGTTTTGTATGAACTCTACATCAGTGTTACTTCTTTGAATCTGCACTATATTGTAACGAGTAAAGGCACAAGCACAAGATAATAGAACATGCCATCATTAATTAAGTCAAATAGTACAACATTACAACATTGTTTTGGCCAACATCAACAAATAAAAATAAGTTTAAATTCTTGAAATATATTTTCTTGACAACTTAATGAAAACAAAGATGACATGTGAAGACCCTTTATGCAAATGCCTTCATAAAAACGCTTACTGACGATCACCTGAAATGCAAGAGAAAATGGGTCAACTATGAAAATAGTTGGTGAGTACACAAGTTTTATATAATAAGAAAATCTTTATCTTTAGAGAAAGTCTTCATGGCAAACATCCTATCAACTCATCCTATTACAAGTCCTGCCCATACAAGACTTGTAACATACGAGTTCACATACACTTCCATAATAACAGTAAGTCCAAAGTCTATGAGAAAAAGTCTAAAAGGCAAATATAATGTCAAACCACTCAGTTACATGTCCCGCCCATACAATACTTGTAACCTGTGTTTTCACAAACAATTGCATAGAAAATTGTATATTTTATAGTCAAGCACGTATGGTTAACAAGTTCACATTAAAAGCACCATGTATATAATAAATCAAGGACGCTCCGTCGACAGGGGAGACTTTATATTGCCGCTCCGTTCACATAGGGAGATGTTATATTGCCGCTCCGTTCACATAGGGAAATGTTATATTTCCGCTCCGTTCACATAGGGAGACTTTATATTTTATAAACATAAGAAAATCTAGGAATTGAGATGGAATAAATTGGGGAAACTTACTAGTATACAAGGATCTTCAAGTCTAGCACTAATGTAGTTAGGGAAAAAAAATTTCAATGGTGTTCTTGGCCTATGAAAGCCACGACATCAGCAACAACTAAAGGGAGAAATGCGGATTTTTGAGAGAGAAATGGTGGGTAATATTGAGATTTGCATGTAAGGAACAATAATGAGGTTTCTTGGTATTGAAAAGGATTAATGAGTGTGTAAGTAGATAAAGGGAAGGGGGTGGTTTTTGTGGGTCTCAAGATGCATTTTATTTTATAATTTTATAAAAATACATAACATACATGATTTGTACAAGTATCATAAGTCACGGAGTGAGTTTGAAGGCCAACGGGGCTAAACCGGTAACGTTTTATGCATAGTTTGTGAAAATAAATGTCATGAAGATACTATTTTCATAAAAATGTTAAATGTAAGTTAAATTGACGTAATTTGTTGTTTCATAAATTTCCCGAGCCTTCCGGAGTGATATAATGTCTTTAAAGTTCAAACCGAGAGCCGAAAACGCGTAAAACGTAAAATGTGCAAAGTTTACGTAATAATAGAAAAATAACAATATGACTTTTGAAATATGCATGAAGTGAAATAAAAATGTCTAAAACATGTAGACTGAGCATAGTCTAGGGTCGGTTCCAGTTAATTGTTCATTTAATGACATACGCGAGCTAACCTCATAAGTTACTCTTAAAAGTCAATATCCACAAAATTAAATAATAAGTGAAAGAAAGTGGTTAAATAATGACCCTGAAAATATGAATTGTTATAGAGCAAGGGAGGAAAAAAGAGAACCCTAGCTGAGTTTATGTGTGATAATGTATGTATTGGATGGGTGTTTTGAAAAGTGAAATGAATAATGAGGTATTGGGAAGTAAAAAGAGGAGGAGTGTATTGGTAACCAAAAAATTTGATTGGTGCTTTAGGGTGGCATGGGTGGCCGGCCATAATGAGGGGAGCGGGAGTTTATCTTCTTTTTTTGTGGAAAATATTGTGTGTAAATTATATGTATGTAGTTATATAAGTGTTGGTGTAACAATGTATAAGTATACAACGTATAGACAAACGCGAATGGGTATCGGGTGAACGTAAAAAGTTGAAACAAAAAGAAATATGAAATGAACTTATTCTCAAGTATACATGAATCTATAGTCTAATTTGACACGAGTATATCGTTGACCATTTAAATGACATTTAAATTGAATTGTAGGTTGCAGGCATGTTCATAAAACAAGGGTTCCTAAGAAAATGAACAATTAGCACAAAATGACCTGACAAGTATAAAACTAACTCGACAACATGAAATTAGTTTTAAAATGTCAAAAGTAGTTATCGGTTACTATCCAGAAATAGGCAGTTGTCACAAATTTACCCCATAATTGTGTGCATTTTGCCTCACTTTGTGTTATTTTATCTTAAAATCATTCACATTTTGTTTTATATGCCAAAGTCTATGCATTTGCTGGAATTGGACATGATTTGGGCTCATTTGGAAGAAAAAGACAAGATTTTGAAATCGTGACCACCTTAGCTGACGTCGTCACCAAAAGTGCCCCGAAATTGAAGTTTCCAAATTTTTTGTGACTAAATTGTGCTCAGGCGCCGTCACTCCCCTCCACTTGACGCCGTGACCTCCAAAGCTTGACACAATCAGCCCGAGTAGATTATAAAAAACCCTAAGTCAACTAAGGCGAGCTGAATTCGTCAGCCCTAAAGCTTGATGCTATTAGCCCCATAATTTTATGTATATTCTTTGTTATTTTTCATAATTCATTTGCAAACTTCGGACACAAACCCTAACAGATGTCTATGCTATTTTCAACCATTTTCTTCATTGTAATTAAAATATAACATCAAGATAAATTATTCATTATTCATTTAATCATGTGAGAGGATCTAAACACACACGAATTGTGTTGAGGATACTTTGAGTATATACCAAATAGTATGCGGAATCTACTACTTCATACAATGAAGATTTTATCAATGAAACAGTAATTGTATGAAAAGTGTATATGAACAAAGATATCACCAAACACTTCAATATTATTAGGTATAATACGAGTGATCTTGCTTATCACTAGGGTTTACAAACCTTGAAGCTTAACAAAACATATGTCTTAATCATCTAATATAGGACCACCTTTTATAGCACAAGGTGTCCTTTACAAGATAAGTATGATATTCTAAACATGCAGAACATCCGTATAATTCTAACTATATAAGATATACACAAAATATATTCTATACTTATCCTTTTACACGTCTTCATAAGCAGTACTATCTTCAGTCTTCAAGCAGTCCAACAGTATTAACTTCTATACTAGCAGTACTAATTCAGCCAGTTAGTACTGTTAGTAGTGTTAGTTATATCTTCAACAGTCTTCAACTTTAACTCTGGCAGTACTAATATTTACACTAGTAGTACTAACTCAGTTAGTACTGTTAGTGTTATTCCTTAGCAGTACAAACACAAAACCAATGCCTTGAACATTTAATTCCTAACAATCCTCCCCTAAACTTGTGATTTACCCTAAATCATCAAGTTTCTGAATTAAATCACGGTCTTGTAGTCTTCATCTCTTCTGCTTGCTGATATATCTTTCTCACTAATTCCCTTGCCATGTCAGATTCCTCATCAACTCTGAGCTTTGCAGCTAACATAACAAATAAAATTCCTGCTCTCAATGGGTAATCTTTCTCAATCAGCATGTAGACATCCACACCATCCTTTGTAGATACATGATGAACACCACATGTATCATACAATCTCCATGTAGTACCAAGGTTGAAATGTCTATAGAATATCTTCTGGATCAGGTTCATATAACCTCTTTAATTCCACCCATAACTCCTTGTCTTTGTCTTCGATAGGATCTGTAGAGCTAAACTTTTCTTGATCTAAACTCCAAAGTTGATTCAAGTCTTCTCTGTCAAAAGCTTTTAGCATGTCTTCAAAATACTTATATACATCAGAATGTCCTCCTACCCTGATTATCTTCCATGCCTTGACAACCCCATCTGAATGAACTTCCCAATCTATGATTGGATGTTTAGCTTGAATTGGCTCAACATTCAGAACTTCTGGGATTATAACCATCATATGCTGAAGCCTTTCATTAGTTAACTCCTCTTTTGTTTCTTTTTCCTCTGTTGTTGGTTGTTCTTCTTTTTTTTGTTCAGCTATAGAAGAACTTTCACCAATCTTTTTCTTCTTTGAAGATTCTGACTCTAAATCCATACCTTCTCTCTTAGCAACTCTGCTAGTCTCAATAGTTTCTGGGAATCCTCTTAACAAATGTTGAACTTTTCAATAAGCTATGCAGTATAACCTTTCAATCTCTTCATAAGATCTGCCTTTTAATTGTCTTTCAGTCTAATGGTCTCGATGTTTCAAGTATTCCTTCATGTATTTCAGCTGTTGAGCTTTTGTTGGAGGTTTCTTTTTAGCGGATGTCTTCTTACTTTGATGCTTCTAAATCTCTTCCAGTAGATTATTGATGGCACTTTCTTGTTCTTCTCTAGTAAACTGTGATCATTCTTCCTCTTGCATCTTCAAAGACAACTCTTTGTCAGCTTGTTCTAGATCAGTTCTCTCTTCTTCTTCACTTAGAAGCTTTTGTTCAACTAAGAATTTTGCTATTCTTTCTTCTTCTGCTACTCTGGCTTCTTCTTCAGCTTGCATCCTTCGAGCAATCTCATAATCATACTCCATCTGATCTTGAGACTTCTTGTTGATCTTCTTAGATGGCTCAGCTTCAGTTATGATTGCCTTCCCTTTATCAATACTTTTTCTTCTAATGTAGACTGCCCCAGCAGTACTAACCCATGCACAGCAGTACTAAGTTGATGATCGGCAGTACTTTCTTGAGCACCTTCTTGAGCTTCTCCCATATGTTCATCTTGCCTCCCCTGAGTGTCAGCACTCTCTTGAACCAATGAAACATTAGGGTCTTCATCAAGCTTGGCAATCTTCCTTGCTAGGATCCAGGACACACAATTAAGGTGGTTAAACCTTGTGACTTTGTGTGTATAATATGTTGTGTTAAAATGATTAAGTGCGCAGAATTCACTCAACCAAACTTAGAAGGTTGTGTATGTTATGTAAATGGAATTGTTATGTTTGTTAGTTAGCAATGAACACATAAAGATTATCACCAAACGATTCAATATTATTAAAGATAATAATACGAGTGATCTTGAACTATCACTAGGGTTACAACCTTGAATCTTAAGTTCTTCTAACTTGTGATATTTTTGTGTTTGTTCTTATCTAACAGTTATATGTTCTTGCAAAATAACATTTATGGACACTTGACAACACTTAACACTATGCTCTAACTTTTAACACACTTGACAACTAAGATCTCTTTTATAGTCAAAAGATTTTTACATACTGCTTAAAGTCTTGGCCGACTTACTTTGTTAACTTATCCTTTTGAGTGTCAGTACATCAGATACAACATGTATCTGTGTATACAACTTGTTAACTAAGCACATGAGGTAAGATATTATCTACCATATATTGTTGACCAAAATACATTAAATATCTTTTCGATCTTATCCTTTCATCAGCAGAATGTTCACTATCAGCAGGAACAATCATCATTATCAGCAGAATCAATAAGCAGAATGCTAAGCCTATCAGCAGAGTCATTTATCACTATCAGCAGAGTGAAATGTTCTATCAGCAGAATCAACATTATCAGCAGAAACCATTTTGCACTAGCAGCAGAATTATACTTAGAGTATTTCTTGGATTAGAACCCGATATTAGACATCTTGAATATTTAATTTCCAACAATCCTCCCCTAAACATGTGAATCCTTTCAAACATGTTTCTGAATTAAATCTTGGATTGAAGAGTTTTCAAACACTTATGTTCTTCAAGATTGAATATCTTCTCAGTAATTCATCTACTTTGCTCGTCTTTGACTTTAACAATATCAAAACATATTGAACCAATCTTGGACTAAAAGATGGTGCAATTTCCTTGGATGGAGGAATTATAAGAGGCAATGATGCTGTGTATCTTGGATGCTTGTTTCAACAAGTGAAATCATCTAACCAGCATGTCTTTGAAGTGAAATTGAAACTTTTCTTCGTTTGATCTAGATAGAACTTTCTCCTTTGGAATGTTCTTGTCATTTTCAACCTCCTCATCATCTTGTATGCTCTTGTCTTCTCCTTCCTTTTATTGGATTATCTTCCTTTTCTGGGCCATTATTTCCTCCCCTGAGATTGGTACCACCCCTGAAGCAAATAACTTTTGTTTCCTCCCCTTGTTTGGAAGATCTCACTATGTACCTTTGGCTTATCTATCAATGTGAACTTGTTGTCAGACAATATTGTACATGAAGCCATCAATTCCTTAAGAGTTTAAGTTACTGCCCTCATCACTTCTAGGTGTATTAACTCCTATGAGAGGTAAATCAGTGGACATTTCGATTCATGATCCATCAATGGATGGTTTTTGTGAATCCTTGAAAATCCTTTTAAGAAATCATTTGACTTAGTAGTATGTTCATGATTTTAGAATTGAAAAATCATACTACTTTCAACCATTTTGAAGGAATCAAGTGTATAACAGACACTTAATCAGCATTTCGGTTTAAATCAACCTCTGGTTGTGTGAGAACCAATATTTTTTAGTTATAAATAACTGCCTGTGTGAAGATAAATCTATTCAAAAGATTTTCTTGACAGGGTTTCCAGCTCAAAGTAATTGTTGCCTCTAACACAAGTGTTAGATTCACTTTCACTAGCTGTTCTATCTACCAGACGTCCTCAGACTTGCACATTATACTTAAAAGTATAAAATGATAGAAAGTGAGTTGCATCAGTTACTATCTGATCAACTAAGTCATCAATTCAATGTGAAATATCATAACTAGATTTCAAGAAAGAAGTTTTAAGGAGCTTTAAAGTCCCAAACTCAGTCCATCATAAACCTATTATGGTCAGCAGCTAATATCTCAATTCTGCTGTTTCCATTTCACTTGAAAAAATCCTTTGTGTTTACATATTCATACCTGAAATTGTTAGTCTAAAACCAAAAGAACAAAATATAAAAGTACTTGTCTTGCATTAGTATAATCATAAGACCAACTATATGAATAACACAATTTAAATTTGTACTAGCAGCACCTTGTGTGCTAAGCAGTACCTTATGATACATTAGCAGTACCTTGTAAATCAGTCACAACAACAAAAATTTATTTACAAAAACACATCATATTGAAATTTTAAAGATTAAGCATTCCAATACTTGCTACCAAGTACTGAAACCTTGAAACATCAAAAGATTTTGTTAGCAGATCTGCAAAATTATGTTCTGAAGCAATTTTAAGAACTTGAATTAATCTTTTCTCATTGCAGTCTCTTATAAAGTGATGTCCAATTTCAATGTGTTTTGTTTTAAAATGTTGCACTGGATTTTTAATAATACAAATTGTACTACTATTATCAATATGAATAACAGTGTTTAAGAAATTGTACCCATAATAAAGGAGTTGGTTTTGAAGCCATAGAACTTGACTAGAGCAACTTGCAGCAGCTATGTATTCAGCTTCAGTTTTTGAATTTGCCACACTTGTTTGCTTCTTACACTACCATGAGACAAGTCTACACCCAAGGAATTGACATCCTCCAGTTGTTGACTTTCTGTCCAAGCTAGCACCAGCATAATCACTATCCGAATATGCTACCAAGTCAAAAGGAGATTCTCTAGAATACCATATACCCAACCTTGGTTGACCTTTGAGATATCTAACAATTCTCTTGACTGCAATTAAATGAGAATCCTTTGGAGTAAATTGAAATCTTGCACAAACACAAACAGGAAACATAATATCAGGTATAGATGATGTAAGGTACATCAAAGAGCCTATTATAGATCTGTAATTGTGTACATCTACATTTTCTCCATCTTCATCTTTCAGAAGGTGCTTCTCAGAGTCCATTGGTGTGCTTGCTATTTTTGAATCAGCAAATTGAAATTTTCTAAGTATCTCTGCAACATATTTGTCTTGACTAATAAATATGCCTTTAGATGTTTGCTTAACTTGCAAACCCAAAAAGAATGTAAGTTCTCCCACAGAACTCATCTAAAACTTATCTTTCATAAGCTTCTCAAACTCTAAACACATATCTTTCCTAGTAGATCCAAAGATAATGTCATCCACATACACCTGCACTAACAGAAGATCCTTCTTGTGCTGTTTGATGAACAGTGTCTGATCAATCTTTCCTCTTTGAAATCCAGTTTCTAATAAGTAGGAAGCTAGTGTTGCATACCAAGCTCTTGGTGCCTGATGAAGGCCATATAGAGCTTTCACTACTCTGTACACTTTGTTTGGATGTAATGGGTCAATGAAGCCTGGAGGTTGTGAAACATATACCTCTGGTTCAATTTTACCATATAAAAATGCACTCTTGACATCCATTTGGTAGACTGTGAAGCCTAAAAATGAAGCATAAGCTAGAAACAGCCTAATTGCCTCAATTCTTGCTACTGGAGCATAAACCTCATCATAATCTATCCCCTCTTCTTGTGTGTACCCTTTTGCTACTAATCTAGCCTTATTCTTGATCACTATTCCCCTTTTATCCCTTTTGTTCTTAAAAACCCATCTAGTGCCAATTACCTTCACACCTGTAGGTAAATCAACTAGCACCCAAACCTTTTGAATCTTGAACTGAAGAAGCTCTTCTTGTATAGCCTTTAACCAGCTTGAATCATCTAGGGCTGTAAGAATTGTCTTTGGTTCAGCTTGTGGGAGAAAACATACAAACAAGCAAGAGTTTAAAAGCTCATGCTATTTTGTAGCATAAAGGGCATCAAGAAGCCCTTGTTGGTCTGAAGACTTCAATTGTTGTCTTGTCTTCACACCTGACTGTATATCTCCAATCACATGTTCCAGGGAATGAACTTTGTGAATTCTTGATTGTGGTGTAGTAGGAACTTGATAAGATGATGGAAGATTATTGAAATCCACCTCATTATCTGAGAATTCTGCTTCTTTTGTTTCTGGAGGGCCAGCAGCAGAGTCATTTGGCCGAACAGCAGAATCAGTAAGCTTATCAGCAGAGTCATCAGCAGAAACAGATACACTACCAGCAGCAACAGAAATACTACCAGCAAAAACACTTTGTTGTTCCTGAGTTCCATATTCTTTACTTTCATCTTCAACACCTTCTTTAGCTTTACTAGAAGAAGATTCATCAGTTGTCGAAGTTGATTCCACAATTGAACTTGACCATATTGGCATTATCACATCATTTTGATCTTTCTCTAACTCTGCCTCATTTGTTTTATAAGAACCTGCAAAATCATTAGTTGCTGCAACAAAAGGCACATAATTCATTGAATTTGTTAGATATTCTAGATCAAATAGCCATTTTGGTCCTTGACCTTCTACATTGGATTTGTTTTCTAAAAACTCCACATGTAGATTTTCTTCTACTATTTCTTTTCTTGTGTTGTAAACTCTAAATGCTTTGCTATTAAGAGAATAACCAACAAAGAAACCTTCATCTGCCTTACCATCGAATTTTCCTAAATAGTCTAAGGTATTGAGAATTGTCACATGACATCCAAAAGGTCTAAGAAATCCTATTGCAGGAGTTCTACCATTAAAAAGTTCATATGATGTCTTATTGTGAGGCTGCACAACTAAAACTCTATTTTGAACATAGCAAGTAGTGTTGACTGCCTCTGCCCAAAAATTTATTGGTAGCTTAGAATCAGCTAACATTGTTCTAGCAGCTTCAATTAGTGTTCTATTCTTTCTTTCAGCTACACCATTCTGTTGTGGTGTTCTGGCAACACTAAATTCTCTCTTAATACCTTTTTCTTTGCAGAAATCATCCATAACTCTATTCTTAAACTCTGTCCCATTATCACATCTAATGACTTTCACTTTCTTGCTTACTTGGTTTTCTATCTGTGTAATGAAGTCCTTAAGGATGCTTGATGTCTCATCCTTAGTGGCTAAAAAGAAAACCCATGTAAATCTACTATAGTCATCAGTAATAACTAGACAATATCTCTTATGCATTATGCTCATCACTGAAACAGGTCCAAATAAGTCCATATGTAGCATAAACAAAGACTGATTGATAGAGTTAAAAATCTTAGGCTTACAAGTAACTTTGTGTTGTTTGCCTTTTAGACAAGCAATGCATGTTTGATCATTTTCAAATCTTTTGTGAGGTAAAGCTCTTACCAAACCATTCTTAACAATTTTATTTATGGTTTTGAAGTTAATATGACCAAGCCTTCTATGCCATTTCATTGATTCATCCAATGTGGCCTTTGCAACAAGACAAGTTAAATTCTTTTTAGGAATGATATTCTTCATGTCTACACTGTACATATTGCCCTTTCTAGGAATTCTAAGAAGTACTTGACTTTCATCAGGCATCTTAAAATTAGGAGAAAGTACAAGACATTCAGTCTCACAGAAAAGAACATTATTCTTTTTGTCACACATTTGTGAAACACTAAAAAGATTATAATTTAGCTCTTTTACATAGTACACATCTTCAAAATCTAAATTTCCGGTTTTGATTGTACCTTTACCAGAAATTTTGCCACGAACACCCCCTCCAAAGGTAACATATCCTCCATTGAAAGCTTCAAAATCTGAGAGATAAGACATGTTACCTGTCATGTGCCTTGAACATCCACTATCTGAGTATCCTTGATCCTCTTCCTGATCATTTGAATGTTCCCGCACACAAATAAGAGTGTTAGTTTCTTTTGGGGATCCAAGCCATTACTGACTTGGATCTGCCTCTTGCATCAATGTAATTGAATCTTTTGAGGACTGTTGATGCAACATTGGATTTAAGAATCCAACATGCTGAGGCCTTAAAAGCATTTGCCCTTTTTCCCTTAGCAGCAGAATGAGTCACACGCTTAGCAGCAGAATCTGCTAACTTTGTAGTTCTACCCTTTGGTTTCCAAACTTGTTTTTGGACCACTGCTTTTGTTTGAATGGGCCTTAGAACAGTTGTTGGTGCATGTTTAAAAAAAGTTTTTGCACCCTTAGCTGTTGATTTTGGGTTAATAATCATAAATGGTCGAGCAGCAGGAACAAATTTTCTAGCAGCAGGATCATTTGGTCTATCAGCAGGATCAGATTTTGAGATAGACTTGTTTTTTACTACTCTGGGGTTTGATTTCTTAGAACTAGAGTGAAAGTGAGATTTAGGTGTTTGCCTTTTTTGGTTCACTTTATGGTTTTCATACCCAGATACCCATTGGTTGCAGAAAGCTGCAAGATGGTCAAAACTACCACATGTATAACAAGCTTTATTATAAAAAGCAAAGTCATCACCTAATTGGTTAGACTTGAGGTTGTTCCAATTCCTTTGGTTACCTCTGGGCTTGTTGGTGGTTCTATATTGCTCACAATATCTAACTGGTTGCCTAACATGCTTAATGTTTGATTTAGGCCTATCAGTATTGTGTTTGACTACCTTAGGAACACTTTTTCCTACTTTCTTAACCAAAACAGGTTTAGACATAACCTGCTCTTCTTCATCATCATCACTATCAGTTGTACAATCTTCAACAACTATAGTTTCTCCTTTCTTAGCAAAAGACACCTTGTCCTGATAAAGTAAAGTTTTATCTAAACTTTTACTTATCTTTACTACCTTAAGGCTCTTACTAGCCTTAGAACCATATTCCATGATTGGTTCTTGAAACTCAGCTAAACCTGTATGTGCTAGGTCAACACCTGGAGGTGAAGGAACACCTCTATATGGTGGAGGGACAGTTTTGTAACCTACACCTGAATTAGCTTTATCAATTACCTGAGCTTCCCAAATCTTATTCATTCCATCTGAGGCATGAGCTAGAGTATCTATAGTTACCTTAACATTTTCTTTTTCAGTTTTGACTTCAGATAACTGTCTACTTTGATCATTAAGTAATTCATCTCTAAATGCTATTCCTCTTTTTAAAGCATTTAAGTCATCAGTAAACGTAGATTCATTCTTTTTATAATGTTGAATCTGTTTTTCTAGAACTCCTACACACCTCTTATGATTAGCTAAATTATGAAGGGCATCAATTAACTCTTCTCTAAAAGCATCAAATCTTTTTTTAATGTCTTCATAATTTTTAAGATTAGGACATGAATTAGTACAAGTAGGAATGGTATCTACCTCTGAATCAGAAGAAGCCATTAGAGCAAATTCAGTGGCCATAAGAGCAGCATTTGGTGGTACATCCTCTTCAGTAGCAATAGAGCTCCAATCATATCCAATACCATCAATAGCCAGTATAGCCTTTGGCTCTTCTACCGGTACTTCCTTATTCCTCTCTTGTTTATACCATGTGTTCCTATTATCCTGCTTCCTTGGGCTTCTACATTCTTTAGCAAAATGTCCCAACCTATGACAGTTAAAACATTCCACTTTCTTCTTATCGAACCTAGCAGTATCATTACCATTTATGGTAATTTGCTTTCCAGTTTTTTGCCAAAACTTCTTAGCCCTCATGCTAAGTAAAGCAACTTGCCACTTAATATCCATCTCTTCCAAATCATCACCATCTACCTGCTCAAGGTCTTCATGATTTAAAGGAGAACCACTAGCTTGACTGGTTATAATGGCATAAAATGTTGGATATCCAAGTCCAGCAATATCCTTTTGTAAACTAATAGAAGGACCGCCATAAGTAACATTAGAAACACTTTCAACTTCATCTACCTCTTCTGTATGACTAACACTAGGAACTGATAAGAGTGCAGCATTCCCAGAACTAGTACCATAGTTTCCACCTCTCTTTAGACTTTGTTCAACAATTTTAAAGTTGTTGAACAAATCATTAAGCTTCATTGTTTCAATTTCTGGTTTGTTCATCCAGACAATAACATGAGTATGGAAATCAACAGGTAGACTTTTCAAGAACTTCATGTTGAGATCTTCCTTCTCTGTCTCAACACCCAACATAACTAACTGACTGACAAGCTTGTGTAGTCTTGAAAATAGTTTATCAAGAGACTCATTACTAAAAGCAGTAAAGTTTTCAAATTGGTGCTTTAGTAAAGTCTTATGTGTCTTTTTGGTAGTTTCATTACCACCAAACCATGCACAAATCTCTTCAAAAAGAGTTTTTGCATCAAGATATTTGCTAAAAGATAGCATTTGCTCACCAGGAATGACATAAGCAACAAGTTTCTTGCATTCTGATCATTTCTCTTCTGTATCTTTTCATCATTGGAAACTGGTCCAGTATTTCTTTTTCTAACTGTTTTCCCTTCAACAAGAACATCTGAATAGCCTAAAGTGAAGGAATCACCATACTGAATTATGTCCCAAAGAGCATAATCTTGAACCATAAAATATTGCTCAACTCTCATCCTCCATAACTCAAACTCATTGGGTTTGATCATGGGCAACTTTGCAGCAACATTTGTTTGAACATCTTGTACATCCATTTCTAGTTTCTTCTAAAAACAACAATATCAACCTGTATCTCTGATACCACTTGCTAGGATCCTGGACACACGATTAAGGTGGTTAAACCTTGTGACTTTGTGTGTATGATATGTTGTGTTAAAATGATTAAGTGCACGGAATTCACTCAACCAAACTTAGAAGGTTGTGTATGTTATGTAAATGGAATTGTTATGATTGTTAGTTAGCAATGAACACAAAAAGATTATCACCAAACGATTCAATATTATTAAAGATAATAATACGAGTGATCTTGAACTATCACTAGGGTTACAACCTTGAGTCTTAAGTTCTTCTAACTTGTGATGTTTTTGTGTTTTTTCTTATCTAACAGTTATATGTTCTTGCAAAATAACATATATGGACACTTGACAACACTTAACACTATGCTCTAACTTTTAACACACTTGACAACTAAGATCTCTTTTATAGTCAAAAGATCTTTACATATTGCTTAAAGTCTGGGCCGACTTACTTTGTTAACTTATCCTTTTGAGTGTCAGTACATCAGATACAACATGTATCTGTGTATACAACTTGTTAACTAAGCACATGAAGTAAGATATTATCTACCGTATATTGTTGACCAAAATACAATAAATATCTTTTCGATCTTATCCTTTCATCAGCAGAATGTTCACTATCAGCAGGAACAATCATCATTATCAGCAGAATCAATAAGCAAAATGCTAAGCCTATCAGCAGAGTCATTTATCACTATCAGCAGAGTGAAATGTTCTATCAGCAGAATCAACATTATCAGCAGAAACCATTTTGCACTAGCAGCAGAATTATACTTAGAGCATTTCTTGGATTAGAACCCGATATTAGACATCTTGAATATTTAATTCCCAACATTCCTCCCCTGTTTGGAAGAATCATCACCCATGTCAACATCTTGATCATCAGAACTTGAAGAACTTGAAGATTCCACCATCTGAGTTTTCCTCTTTCTCTTGAGAGACATGACCTGTGTTTGAAGCTTCTTTACCTTCAAAATTAACTTTTTGTAAACTCCTGCAAAGACCTTCTTGGTTGCCTTGAGTTCATCTTCTAGGCCAGTCACTTTTTCTGTCAACCTGGTACATAGTTCCATTAATTCATTAAGTTTAAAACTGTCCTGAGCACTTCCAGATGTGTTACCTTCTGGAAGTGGTGCATCATGGGGCAAAGACTCAGACTCAACCAAAAGGTGAGTATCTGAGTCACCCATTGTTTACATGTGGCTTGGGATTCCACCACCTGTACTAGGTTCAAAAGAACTTTGTACATTAGGTGTTGCCGTAGGTTGGGTCTTAGGTATGATACCCCTATCCTGCCTAGCTTCTAAGCCTAAAATAGTAGGGGCAGCCCTTCCTATACTGTCAAGGACAACCTCATCTGCTACTAGGGATATAATAGGAACTATGTGCTGAGGTACACTAGAGCCCTCTCTGGATGAACTCCTAGTTGGTGATAAAATTGGTTCTGAGGTTGTTTGTGATGAACTTGTGGGTATGTGTTGGGATTCAACTGGGGTAGTTGATCCTTCACCCTGTGCCTGCACCATGTTATCAAAAAGTGAAAATTCTACCCCACTATAACCCTTTGAGGCCATCCTCATGTTACTAAATAATTTTTAAGAAAGGGTTGGAGTTGGATAAATATTTTGATTAGGTAGAAGCAAGCTTTTTCTCACATTCAAAATCATTTGGATAAAACGTGGATACATTAAAAACTTGGATTTGCTATCCACATTTTTTACCATACCATCAAAAATAAGTTTTGAAAAGCGGTTATGACTCAACAGTAAAAATGGCTATCCAGCAGTACAAAGTTTTGCTTAGCAGTATTAACTTTTGCCTAGCAGTACTAAGTTTTGGAAAAACTTTGACTCAGCAGTATAAACTCAATTTTCATTTAAATACTATACTGCATTCAAACATTTTGAAAGGATTAAGTGTAAAGGAAGACACTTAATCAAATTTCGGTTGAATTTAACCTCTGGTTGTGTGAGAACCAATAATTTTAGTTATAACAACTACCTGTGATCAGATAAACTCATTCAAAGAGCTTTCTTGACATGGTTTCCAACTCATGGCAGGTGTTGCCTCTAACACAAATGTGTTAGATTCACTTTTTCTCGTTGTTCTCTTTACCAGATGTCCTTGGACTAACTCATTATACTAATTAAAGTATAAAATGGTAAATAATGAGTTAGATCAGTTACTATCTGACTAACTATGCTATCAATTCATGTTCAAAAATATCATAATTAAATTTCAAGAAAGAAATTTTAAAGAATCTCCCAATTCAGGTATAAAACCTTTGTCAAGTGATCCCCAAATTCTGTCCATCATCAATCAATTATGCCAGCAAACATTCCACCACTTGCTTCTCACACATTGGAAACTCCAATTGTGAAGTTTATGAATAACTCCAATCATAACCTACAAATGTTAGTCCAAAACCAAGAAAACAAAATGCAAAGCATTTGCTTTATAGCAGTATAAAGAATGACCAACAGTTCAAAAACAACAGACTTAATTTGCACTAGCAGTATAAATTATACATAGCAGTACTAATTGACACAACTAGCAGTACAAATCCTTTTTCATTCACAAAAACACCAAGATTAAAAACTTTAGGGATTAAGCATTCCAATACTTGCAACCAAGTATTGAAACCTTCCAACATCAAAACCTTTAGTAAGTAGATTTGCAAAATTGTTATCAGTATGAATTTTAACAACCTGAACTAGCTTTTTCTCATTGCAATCTCTTATAAAATGATGCCTAATATCTATGTGTTTTGTTTTAGAATGTTGAACTGGATTTTTAATAATACAAATTGTACTGCTATTGTCAATAAAAATCATGGTATTCATAAAGTTGTACCCATAGTCAAGCATCTGATTCTAAATCCATAGAACTTGCCACAGCAACTAGAAGCAGCCACATATTCAGCTTCAGTTATAGAAGTGGCTACAATAGACTGCTTCTTGCATTGCCAAGATATCAGCCTGCAACCTAGGAATTGACAACCACCTGTTGTTGATTTCCTATCTAAACTAGCACCAGCATAGTCACTTAGAGGATCTAACACACTTAGAATGTATTGAGGATACTTTGAGTTTATATCAACAAGTATGCGGAATCTACTTGTTAATACTTAGAAGATTTGTTTAATTTAACAGTAATGGACAATGTATGAACAATGAATAACTACAAACGATTCAATATTATTAGATAATAATACGAGTGATCTCTGATATCACTAGGGTTACAAAACCTTAAATCTTAACAAAATCGTATATCGATATATATCTAAACATCTAACCTAGGACCTCCTTTTATAGGAACAATGAGTCCTTTACAAGATAAGTATCTTTCCGTATAATTCTAACTAAATAAGATATACATACAATCTGACCGGATCTAAACACACAAGTTGTGTTGGAGATACTTTGAGTATATACTTGACAGCACGCGGAATTTACTATCAAGTACTTAGAAGAATTCTTGTTTGATAATTGTATGAATGTAACAATAAAGATAATCACACACAGTTTAACCAAACAAATCTACCTCCTATATAAAACAGGGTTTTGTCCTATAATTTCTCCCAAATAAATCCCCCAAAATACCTAATCAACTGACATGTGGAAAATCATTCCATCTAACGGATGTCATCTCCTCCGGCCCCTAAAACTTAGCAATTCATGGAAATTGGCGGGATTACCATCCTTCATTCATTTGACAGAAATCATAAAACAAAAACACACACATATTCTCTCAAAATCCACATATTCGATAATCAAAAACCCAGCTCTGTAAAATCAAAATCAGTTCATGTTTAATGAAGTTTAATACAGTAGATATTTTTGGGGCAACAATCAATCCCGGATCAAGCTTTATACTATCGACTTAACTTTTCTAAATCTTCCTTTCAATCAGGTATACTATCAATTTCATATTTTTTTTACTTGCATTAATTTATTAAATCAAAATTATTCCGTTTGATTATCAAATGTCAATTTCATTGATTATTTGGTTTCCGCTTTGTTTGATCGATTAGTTTTTGAATGTCGATTTCATTGATTAGGATATTTTCACTTTGTTTGATTGATTAGTTTTTGAATGTATAAATCGAAATGATTCTGTTTGATTATTAAATGTCCATTTGATAATAATTTGATTTGCACTTTGTTTGATTGATTATTAGTTTTTCAATGTATTTATCGAATGTGATTGTGTGATATTGTTTTAATAAATAATCATTGTTCTTGATACACATTAGGATGCAGATGATCAAGCTTCATAAGCTGTTTAATCCAGCTGTTTCGTTTACCAGTAATTGTTTTGAAGGTTAGTGATTGTTATGATTTATCCTAACTATTATGTTATTTCAATTAATTACAATGTTATTTTCAAACAAAGACAAGGTTGTTTGATCTTTGGTTGCATCAGTCGTGTTATTATTTTTTGTTAACTCAAATAATTAAACTTTTGTTATTTTTTCTCGAATTTGTTTAAAAATGTTAATTCAAATAATAAAACATTTATGACTTTAATTAGGAAAATGTCAACAATAAGTTGTTAATGAAGGAAAGTTTAAAAACCAAATTTATAGCATTTAAAACTTTTAAATTCCAATCACAATAAACAGCTTAAGCTTAACTATCATCCTGATTTATAGCCAAAAGCTTTAAATTTCGAATATTTGATTTACTGGAATTTCGGAATTTGATTAATTTAACCTAATTCCTACCACTATATATCTCAGTGCATCCTAAACATCATCTCATTCATCTTTTATAACTTCATACTAAAAAAAAAAAAAAAAAAAAAAAGTAGAGGTATTTTGAAATGCCTAATCATAATCAATAAATTGTAACTTTGTTACCTGTATTTATTTTCATTATTAGTGTTGTTTATATGATTTCATATTTGACCTATGTATTACTGCTGTCTCTATGTAGGCAAAAGGAATGGATCAAGTTTTTACTACATTGAGTGACCTTGACCCTATGCTTGATGATGCCAAAATTCTTGTGAGGGTGGTACGTGTATGGAAGTCTCATCCTCTCATTAATTGTTGTGCATCAATTTATTCACTTTACTTTCATTGTTATTTTTGTAATTTTCGTATCTATACAATGTATGAAACTTATTTGATTTAAATGTGCGTATACATGTATGTATGTTCTAATCTTTTTATGCAGACAATTTATTTGATCTTTATTTTCCACATTCATGTTATAAGTTGTAACCATTCTTTCATGTATTTGTGAGTAATCAACTGATGTTACCTAATATTTGCATCCTTAACGTGCATATGTTTTTGGTAGTTTGATGTCTAATGTTTTTTGCTTTTATGCTGATGCTACTTATATCCATTCAAAATATTAACCGTTATTTGACATATCTGTGAGTAACCAATAAAATTAAATATACTTTAAAAAGTCAACTGTATTTTGTATCATTAGAATGTATCAAGTTGTAACCATTCTTGAAACCTAAGTTGTAACCATTCTTGAAACTTATTTGTTAGTACTCAATGGATGTTCTGTATTTACATCATATATACATATTTTACATACTTTGTGATTAATCAATTTATGTTAACTGATATTGCAACCTGACCATGCGTATGTTTTTAGTAGTTTGATGTGTAATGGTTTTTTCCTTCATTACCGATGCTTCTTAGATCCCTTAAAACCAGTAACCATTCTTTGACATATCTGTGCGTAAGGCATTCAAGGTATATATAGTTTAAAAAGTCAATAGTAGTTTGTATATATAGAATGTAATTGTTATTTGCATCCCGAACATGCATCCGTTTATATGAAGCTATGCTTTTGGCTTTTCCTACGTACCTAAATTTTAGATTAAACGGTATAAGACATTGTATTTATCAACTGTTTTTATATTTATACATTTTTTAATCATATTCAAGGGTAACCGTATTCAAGCTTCAATAAAGAAGGCGGATATAAACAAGTTTCAAGCTATTCTTGATGAAGGTTCCTGCTACAAAGTCGGAAGCTTTGGGGTGGGTGAGAACGGAGGAAAGTTCCCGTTGCTGAGTCACCGTTACAAAATCGGTTTCTATAAGAATACCTCTGTCACAAGAGTTGCTCCGTTTGACCAGAATACCCGTGGTTTCAGATTTGAATCATTTCAAAACTTTACGAGAAGACGCTTCTCAGAAACAGACATTGTTGGTAATATTTATTGTGTTTCGTTTATTTTTTATTAATGCGTTATCAATGTTTCTTGATGATAATTTATTTCAATCAATCTTCGTACTAAAAATAATGTGGATTTGTATGTCAACGCAGATGTAATTGGGACTATAACATCCATATCTGAACCAATACCCTATGAAAGCTATGGTACTAAAAAATATAGAAGGACAGTCACATTGGAAGATGTCGAGTAAGAATTATGCTTTTTGTTACATATTAAATTACCCGCTTATGTGTATTAACATGTTTTATAATAATACAGTGGTGTTTCTCTGGATTGCTGTTTCTTTGACGGATGGGTTGATCAGTTCAACAATTTGGCCCAGCAATTGGATAAAATGCGAAATGTTGTGATGATTCTTCAAATTGCAAAAGTCAAATACTTTAATGGTAAAATATTATATAACCAATGTTCATATTTATATTTGTTATCTTTAATTTTTTTACAATGCAATAATGTTGATATTCTACTGCTGTAGATAAGCCGTCGGTTAGCAATGGGGCATTTTCATCGAAGCTTTATCTAAATGATAACATACCAGAGATTAATACGTTTAGAAAGATGTAAGTACTTCAACCATAAAACTAATATTTCAGAATAATATAACATATTTTTCATTTTTTATCATTATCAAAATAATATTGTTTAAAATATGTTTTCCAGACGGTATTGACATCAGTCAAACCTGTATAACAAATGATCTTTTTATTGCTTAGATTATTAGTTTATCATTCTAGATGATTTTTACGTGTTACACAATAACGTATTTGAAATGAGGAAGATCATCAAGATCTGTATATGTTAGTATGTTGATGCCCTTTCACACTGCTCCAATACTTACAAAAATAGTACTTGGTATAGAATTTTACGTTCTCCGGTGTAACATTTTATATGTTTGTTATAGAAGCGTATAATAATGTTAGCATTTTGCTTGATAGAAATCCAATTGTTTATAGATGGTTCTGTATAATTGTCTAGACAACTTTAGTGTTTTTTAATTTTCCAACGTGATGTAGAAAATAATATCAAGATTCACTATTTTCTGTTGTATGGGTACCAAGAAATGGATGGGTATGTTGAGAAGAATATTGTTTTAAATATTTTTCCCCATCCAGAAAGGAATTGACATCTGATGAATTCTTTGAGAATGTTGTTAGAAAAATGGTTGGGTCTATTCGTGATTCTGAATACGTAAGCTATTTCTAATTATTATAATCCTTTTTTTATCAGTATAAATGTTGTTTACTAATTTATTAATCGTGTTATGCAGCAATGCGAGGCGATTGTGTATGCAAAGATACACAAGATACATAAAGAACATGGTTGGTGGTATCTCGCCTGCAAGAAATGTGGGTGTGTCGCCAAAGAACCTGAAGAATATGGTCAATCGTCGTCATCCAAAAAGAAAAACAAGAACAAGTTGTGGTGATGCAAAAAGGAAAAAGAGATTAGTAATGTGGGACCAAGGTAACGTTTGTTGTTGTCATGCTAAATTCCTGAAAGATACATTCTATTCATTTATTTTAATAACATACTTGTGGTGCCGTTATTGTATGTTAAATTTTAGGTACAAAGTAATAATTCGTGTCATTGAAGACACTGGCTCGGCATCACTTTTACTATATGAGGATATTATCACTAAGTTGATTGACATCCCGTGTTACAAGCTCAAGTCAAAGTATGGAGACCAGGCCGATGAAATATTTCCTGATGAATTGGTGAATATTGTTGGAAGAAAATTGTTGTTCCGCTTTGTTTATTCTTCATATAATATAAACAACAACAACCATGTTTATCAAGTCAAGATGATTTCTGAAGATGATGATATGATAAAGACCTTTAAACATGGGTTTATCAATGATGTTCTTTTATTAACTCTTGCAAATCTAAAATTTTCTATTGATTTAGTAAAAATTATTACAGACAGGTAAGATTCTCAAATTGTTTATCACAGGAAAATGAAGGTGAGGTGCAGACTCCCGTTACCCCTGTTGTTAACACAAGCAAGTTCAATGGTGTGGAAAACATTCCATTCAACATTGAACACACTCCTGAGTTTAAGAAGGAAGTACCAAATGGTGATGATGCAAGTACCGGTTCTGGGAAGTCAAAGTGTGATGCAATTGATATTGATGATTGTGTGAATGAAGATACCTTTGTGAAGAAATCAAGGAATGATGATACGTTTGAATCAGGCAATTGCAAGGATAACTGATGATCGTTATCTGTCATGGAACAACATCAGCAACATGCTAATTTATCATCTTTTTGTTTGGTTTATATTTTGGTAAACAATGTGGTTGCAGTTTTATTTTCTGCTTTTGATTGGTTTGATACAGTTTGTTTTTTTATGATTTTATCACATAGACATTTTCATGAAATGCTTTAATTCTAATTGATGTTGGTCTATAGACATGGTTATATATATACATGGAGTTTGTATTTAGGATTTTTTAATTTTACATTGTTACATTAATTGCCTTTTAATAGCAATCAGTTGTATAAAAAAAAATTTGAATTGATTATGAACTTCTTTTTTCATCCACTCAGCCAATCTCTATTTTTTATACCAAACTTACAATGGGTATACTCAAAATATTCAATATGAACAGGTAATATTTTTGACATAAATTGAAATTCAAATAACGATATGTCATTTGGTATAGAATTTATTACTCATTATTATAAAAATGTTTTGAAAATACATTACAAGTCTATATTCATATATAAAGTCTATATAAATTCATACTAATATTTAGTATTATCAAACTACACATTTTTTTAATACCTTTATAGATATGGCAAACAAATGATCACCGAAGTTATACATTTTGTTTGGCGTTTGTTGAACTTTGCACAACGAGTGTGGCATTCATTTTGCATCAACTAATACTGATTTGGTTAATAACAATGATGGAATAGTATGATTAGCGAATGTATATTTTTTATTACAAAATATGTAACTTATTGTTACAATGTTTTTTTGTTTTTTTATCATTTGCAGATTGTTTAATAAACAACTAAACGTGTAAAATTAAGAAATATAAATGTTATAACAAACAGTGTGATCTGTCTGAGTTTGTCAGATGATGACAAAATTAGCAAATGTTGCGGATACAACAACAATTGAAAATCAACCTCATGAGAATCATGAAGTGATGAAATGCATATCTTCTTCACACAAAGCAACATAAACAAACCTGGATTAATTATCCTCTATACATATTTTTTCAAATTAAACTACTGCCATGACTTTGTCCTAATACATTTTCAATACATACTTAGCTTTGAAATAGATAACCCTAACCAAAAGACAATGTAAACACAGATTGTTTGCCAAATATCACAAGTTGTTTACGAAAAAATGAGAAGCACACAAACCAACGAAAACATAGCAAGTTGGTGTATCAGCAGATGTGGAACACTGGGATTTCTTCCTCATGATCGACGTCGTTAATAAAATGCATCAACCGGAACCTCATTACTTTGTTGTATGCAAAAGAGCAGTCTCTTGCAAATTGTTTCCACGGACCGTACACTGCAATGTGGGTTGTCCTCCACGGTCTTTGACTGTGCGGCACCATCGTCAGTACCATCGTCTTTTCATAATCTTTATGCTTCATCACAGCATGATGATACCTGTCCATATGGAGTTCCTCACAGAAATCTGACGGTATTGTCTGCACCATTATGTTTAAGTTGTTATTTCTTATTAGATAATTATATGCTAAACATTATGCGGTGCAATAATAAAAAAATAAATTGTATATACCAGTCTTTGTTTGTCCACGGTTGATGCGTACGTCTTATAGAACGTATCATCGTCTTCTTGGTAGTGATCCCTGTGCCAGTCCCATTGGCAGATATGATTCATTCGATCATCATCTGCAAGTTCACAAAAGTCATTTAAATTTACACATACATTACTTAACGCCAAATCAAATTTGTATATGCTGTTGTGTCACATAATTCAAATTTGAATAATAATTAGTTGTATAACTTACTAAGTTCATGATATTCCAATGGTAGCTGAACTCATCTCAAACGGTTTGCACCATGAAAAATGACGTCCGTGTGTGCCGTGCCATCACCGTGAAATGCCATTAAGAACAACCGATTCAAAGGATTTTTGGCAAACACTATTGTCATTCCCATTTCAAGCTCAAGAGTTTCAACCACAGTATTCCATGAACCACTATCTATTTTAAACATGCCCCCATTAACACGTTCCATACGCACAGGCAACAGGTTCCCATTAGCCAAAACATAGATTTCTGAGTTTTGTGGTACTCCTTCCAAGAAAGATGCATCGATTATCTACAAACATAGTGATAGACAATAATGAGGTTTTATGAACAAAACAACTATTTTATTCGATACACATTGCCTCATTTCATGTAATTTCAAATACACTAATATGGGTTACCTGTGCTATATTTGGGTATGTGTGATGATGTGTCATAAACCTCGACATCCTTCCCCTGACTCCTTCATAACCACCATATTCTATTCCTTTAGCATTATAGCCTGTCACATAAAACGAGTCCTCTCCCTCCTCGACAAAATGCAACACCCTAACTCCGTCATCAAAGTGTCTCGAAACAAACTGGTTCCATTTTAAACCATGAACCTCTATTGTGCCATTCCTTTTTAAAGTTAATTCTACCTTGAATTTATAGCCTTGGTGGCCAGTCAAGTATAGATGGTGATTGCCATTGTATCCTTCTCGGAGGTAAGCAGGTGGTAGTATCTTCAAACATGTTGCAAAAACATTACTTTTAACAACTATACTAACATTAGCTTTGTCCTATATCATAAATTTAATTACTGAAATACCTGTGAATATTCATAATTTCCTGGGTTTATCGTTGCCAAAAACTCCATAGTCGTCATAATCCTAACAAATTAATTATATACGTGTCAAAATACACATAAAACTAACAACAATAATATACTATTTGTATTATATTGAACTTTACTCTGTATTTTTTTGTTTTTACAAACTCTTGAACATATATACCCTGATGATCAACATGAAAATTCATAATTCATAAGTTTCCTTTAACAACCCTATGTAAACTAATTATTTTCTTTCAAAGGAGCATTCAATTTCATGTTTTACACATTTTTTTCAAAATCAAAAACTAACTACAAATTGGTGTTCTAATCTAACTATAAATTATAAGTAACTCATAGGCTCTAAACTTTGTATAAAATAAATCCTAATGTTAATGTACGTTCTAACTGAAGATGCAATTACGCATTCTTCTAAATAATGTAGTCAGTAATTAACGACGCAAGGAAAGGGATCCTTAGATATATGATCCTCTAAACACATGCATGACATTAAAAAAAAAAAAAAAAAAAAAAAAAAAAAAAAAAAAAAAAAAAATTACCTGAATCTTTGTTAAAGCAGAGGAAGAAGAAGAGTTACTGTAGCAGAACTTGAAATTTTGTATCGAGCCGTGTGATATTAGATGAGAGGTGGATGGACAGGCAAGTTGTGGTAGCTTTGATGATTACCTTATTGAATACATTATACACGGTACAAAGATATTGTGTGAAAGGGTTTTTTACTAATCCATACATACATGAGTTAAATAATAATATGTAAAATACCAATCAACATAACTAACCCTTATAATGATCCAAAATGTATATTGTCCAAACTATGTAAAATCTTAATTCATCTAAATTTTAAAAAAACTACACATGCATTTTAATGTAGTTAAACCACCAATGCATTAGTTTCCAACTAATTATTTTATGTTTATAAAAATGAGTAGATTGTTACTTCACAATTACCAACCACGTTAACTATGATTTGTTACCGGTCCTATACATGCGCAACGTATCAATAATATAGTATAAAATATTTTGTATGACAGCCGCATACAATTATTCCATTCTGATATCAACCATTTTGTTATCTTTAACCAAATCATGTCAACAGTTACATGTACATCAACAACTTTACCTAAATCTTTACCATGTTGAATAAACAAGCTCGAATAGTCAGATGTACGTGAACAACTTTCCCTAAACATTTTCAAATTAGGAATGATATTTCCAATTATAAATATGCTTATTACTTCAACTGACAAGAAAATGTCCTTTAAACTCAATAGAAGACAGTTTAATTTTCAAATGTGTTTTGGAATGATAATAAACAGTGGTCACGAACAAACAAGAGTTAGGATATTAATCATGAAGCTATACCGAGTTTAATGGAATTAAAAAATATATATATTCTTATGTCATTAACAATTATCAAATTTTTGTAAATTATGGGCTTGAACAAGTAATAAACATAATCATTTGTGAAAAATGACATTGTGCTTAAACAATTTGTTAACAAGAATATGATTGTTGGGCTTAAACATGTGGGTGTTCATTATTTTCTGTCCTGCATTATTTTTATTTAACTTTCCTATCAAATAATTATATGTAAAATACCAATCAACATTACTAACCCTTATAATGATCCAAAATGTATAATTGGCCAAACCATGTAAAATCTGAATTCATCTAACTTTGAATAAACTATACACGCATTTTTAATGTAGTTAAACCACCAACACATTAGTTTCGAACTAATTATTTGAAGTTTATAAAAAGGGGTAGATTGTTACTTCACAATTACCAACCACGTTAAGTATGAGTGATATTTCCAATTACAAATATGCTTCTTACTTCAAGTAAATATAAAATGTCATTTAAACTCAATAGAAGACAGTTTAATTTTCAATTGTGTTTTGGAATGATAATAAACAATGGTCACGGAAAAACAAGAGTTAGAATATTAATCATGAAGCTATACCAAGTTTAATGGAATTAAAAAAAAAATTGTGTCAGTAACAATTAAGTCAAGTTTTTCTAAAATATGGGCTTGAACAACTAATAAGCATCATCATTTGTGAAAAATGAAATTGGGCTTAAACAATTTTGGTAACAAGAATATGATTGTTGGTCCTAAACATATGGGTGTTCATTAGTTTGTGTCCTGTATTATTTTTATTTAACTTTCCTATCAAAATTTATTTAATCAAAATCATGTCCTTAATTATCCTAAACTAATACCCGTTTTTCAAGTTATCTTTTAAACATGTGAATTTGAAATTTATTTTGATGAGATTCTTAGCATAAGAGATTTTCGAATTTAAAAAAGAAAAAAAATAAAAAAATAAAAAAATAAATAAATCTTTAGTGATATTGTTATCAATTTAAATTATAAAGCATATCAACTCCTAAAATATATCAATCAAATGCATATATATAATATAATATAATATATATATATATATATATATATATATATATATATATATATATATATATATATATATATATATATATATATATATATATATATTTTATATATATCACTGTCCTTGCATCCCAAAACAATAAAACTCACGCTTTTCCTTTGATCTAAAATGTCGAAACCTGCAAAACAATTCGAACACCCACCACCCAGCTTTGTGAACACGGAAACACACAAGAATGAGGTACCAAACATTCAGTTTGAAGTTCCACCAAAAGAAATTGCTACGCATCATTCTGACCATAGTAACGACAAGGAAAATAAGAATGCTGAATCTCTACCAAATTCCGAAGGTATTGTATACGTATAATATTTATAATAAAAAAGTATCATATGTTCATTTGTTTTGTTATATTTCTACAAGATAATTGTTTCTAAAATATGATACAGATAGGTATGTTTGCTACAATGGTACTTGGCATAAGGTTAAGAAGAAGCATGTTTGTAATTGCGATTGGAGGAGCATGATGGATTCCGTCAAAAAGGCAGATGAAATGATCAAACAACTACGTGCATCAGGACACAATATAACACAGGACTATATGGTTGATCACAACGTTAGTGACGATGAATAATAAGTTTTGGACATGTTTTGGTGATGATGTAATTGTCATGATCACAATGTTTTTCATTTTCGTTTAATGTTTATTTGTTTTTCGTTCGTTTGAAGTACTCTTTTCCGGTTAGGTTTGTAATAAATTGGCTTTTGCAATTTTTGCAAAGCATGTTTATGATCATTATGTTACTATCAAAATATATTTTTTATTAGCATGACATATTTGTTTGTTTCTTTATTTCTTCGTATTCATGTTTATAATAATTCCATGTTAAAGAATACTTTTGTAACAATGGTTGTATTTACAGCGGTACAATTTTATATTGTTACAATCAAATATATCAACAAACGACAGTATATTATAACAAAAATTTGTAGTTCCTTTATTGGATACAATGGGATAAATAACTATTTTGTCTTATAAAGTTGTTTACAAATTTACATTGTTATTCTAAAAACGACATCCCGAATAATTATTACATGATAATCTCATAATATAAGTACTTTGTTTTGGTTATCACAATGTTCAATTGTTTTTTAACCAAATATATTTCAATGAGGCACAATGGTCACAATGGATCATTACATAAATTGGTTAAAGTCCCAACTCATAATTTATAAGATTTCCACTTTACATTGTTCTAAATGTACCAAATATTTATGTGTTTAACATTTTTTCGTCTACATTGATTCATCAAAAAAACAACATTAAAAAATAAACCATGCAACAATTTTATTTAAACTTAAATATCATATCATGGCTCACTGTATTTTAAACCCACATTATCATCTTAAGTTGACCATAATCACATCCTAAAATATACATAACAAACATTCAACTTTTGAATGATATTCTTCAATTCACATTTTAAAATTTTGAATACCATATCATTTCCTAAAATTGCTTCATATCGAGTGTATATAAATACCATCAAGCAATGTCATCTCTAATTATATCATATTTTTCCATTCACTACTTCATGGATCACACTAAATCACCTACGGTTAAAAACTTTGTTTTTTGTATATCGTGTATATGTATATTTCATTTTATTGCGTTAAATGTATAATTTATACTATATGTATTGTAATATATTTATCACATTCACAGGTTTTCAATGCTGAAGAACATCCAAATGAAGCAAATCGTGAATCCATGAATAACAATTTGATTATCCTATCTGATGATGATTTGGTATGTGTGACCTCTTATCATATTATTATTGATTATGTTCTTCCTTATTTTTTATTTAAATAACATGCAGGATTTCCCCATAACCAAGAAACGCGAAAGACAAGCAAAAGAAGATCGTAAAATGAGCAACAACATTATTACTATTCTCTCTTCTGATGATGAGAAGGATGCCCACGTATCAAATAGCAAAAAGTGTGAAGATCACACAAAAAATAATGAAAATTTGGTATAAAAATATTGTATCCATATTACATGTTTTTACTTTAATAAACACTTAACAGATTATCACTCTAATTCTACTTATTACTAATTTGTTTTTTTCTTCATGAATAATATAAACTAGGATTCTGATGATGACCATCCAGTTTGTTTCAAGCGTTCGAAAAACGCTAAGCCAACTTGCTTTTCAAAAAAAGAAACTTATCGTCTTATCGATGAACCAAGTGATGAAGAAAATGATGATGCTATAAGTATGACATAAATTTTTGACAACTTAATTGATGAAGAGGCAAAGGACGATTCACAACTTAGTGGTGAAAACATTGATAACGAAACTGATGACCACATCCATTTAGAAGACTTGATTGTTGAACAATCTTCACATGATGAAGATGAAGCTACTGATGAATTTGACAGTTTCATCGATGATGCAAACCTTGATGATGAAGCTACTTATAACAGTTCGGACAGCGAAGTTTGAGAATATAGATTTATTTGTTATTCACATGTTAAGAATAATGCAAACAAGCAATGTTTCTTTCCACTTTTTTTCAATTATTTGAATAAAATTATTGTTATGTAGTTCAATCGTGTACACGAATGCATTCGTCAAAGAATGTATGCTATTGAATATTAACCCAATCACGATTCATGAAAACAATTAATCCTTATAATACACGATAAGCCAACTTGCTTTTCAAAAAAAGAAACTTATCGTCTTATCGATGAACCAAGTGATGAAGAAAATGATGATGCTATAAGTATGACACAAATTTTTGACAATCTTCACATGATGAAGATGAAGCTACTGATGAATTTGACAATTTCATCGATGATGCAAACCTTGATGATGAAGCTACTCATAACAGTTCGGACAGTGAAGTTTGAGAATATAGATTTATTTGTTATTCACACGTTAAGAATAATGCATACAAGCAATGTTTCTTTCCACGTTTTTTCAATTATTTGAATAAAATTATCGTTATGTTGTTCAATCGTGTACACGAATGCATTTGTCAAAGAATGTATGCTATTGAATATTAACCCAATCACGATTCCTGAAAAAATTAATCCTTATAATACACGATAAGTCATTCATGGACAAATTAACATACAATGTTTATTTGCAATTTTGCAATAAAAATTTAATTGTCCTTATATAAACAAACCCAACCACCCATACTGCAACAATGCCAAGATTATGATGTTAGATTATTTAGGCAAATTATGCTCTTAATATGTATTCAAAATATCAAATCAATCAATGTTTTAAAAATGTATTATCATCCTAAACAAATACAGGATATTTTGCAACAAACTATAGCAATTTTTAGGAAATGATTAGCATCCTATAATTAAAATGTAACAACTTGCAACACTTCATGGATAAGTCTGTACACATTTAATGATTTAAATTGAATGATTAACCTTGCAACTTCCTTAAATAATAGCATGTCGATTCAGTGTTCTTGTGCACTATAAAACCTGTTTATTCGTCATTAACAAATCACAAACAAATAATAATTAACATAAGCTACTCATCATGTTTCCTTTAACCAATGTGCCAAAACGCCCTGCTGAAAATGACCAAAATGAATACAACCTCCCCAGGTAAGTTTAACAGTCATTTGTATATTCTTTGCCTTTCTTCCATCGTGTTTTTACGTTATAAAAATTACTTTGACATAGTAGGAAGAAGCGAATAGTGTCAGTAAAGGAAAACTCTATGAAAGAATCTGTTGGGTCAACAGGTTAGTTTATGGTTGTTTACAAGTTTTTGTTGATCATCCGGAATTATTTATAACATGTGAATATAAATAGTATTAATAGTAATCATTTACTTAGTTGTATAATTTTAAAAAAATTTATTTTTGCTTTTGCTAATCTTATAAATTGTTTAATCTTTGTTAGAAGTAATCAATGCTGAATCAAAGGATGATGCAACAAGCTCTGTCTTGCATCCTGCCGAGTTGTGGTTTTCTCTACAGGCTAAAGCAAGACACACTACTAGAAAAAGGGCCTTTAATGACATGCTTTTTATGACACACACAATGTAATGACACGCAAAATTGTAAGTCATAAAAAAACTGTCATAAATTGTAAAATTGAAGGCTAGACGACGGCATTTTTGTATGTCATAAAATTCATGTCATCTCTCAAATTTTTTTAAAAACACGGATCACAAAAGCTTGAAAACTTTCAAATTTTTTAAAAAACACCGCCTCTCTTTCCCAAGATCTGATCTTATCTTAAGATCTATCTCCCTCACTACACAGCCTCACCCACTCTCCTCCTACTCTCTTGATAACCGCCTCTCCACCGCCTCATTTCACGGCCACCACACCATCACGAGTTGCCACCATCATCCATTTTTATTGAAGGTCCATGGTTGTGGTGTCATTTGGGGTTTAAATCATGGTCTTCAAATCCAATACAGACCATTACTTGTACGCAACACCTACTTTTTTTTATTTTATTTAGTACAGACTTTATCTGTATGTCATATCCAATCAATTCTCTATCCCTATTGATATAAAACCTGTCTCAACTCCTCTCCCTCTCCAAAGATAAAAACGAACCGGCACCACCACCAGGCCTGCCAACGCCACACCGCATTCACCACCAGTCACTGAGATACACCGCCACCACCAAACAACTCAGCAACATCTCCTCTACCACCTACGCTGCCCCACGCGCCACTCTGATTGACACACCATAGTCATCCGCGTAAAACCACGCGCCGGCAAGAACTCATTCTTATCATCTCCTCGACACTCGCAAAGTGTTGATTGATAGAATCAGGTATGACCCACGCACGTATACGAGTCAACTCGGTTTAATCTTGATATCTTGTCGGGTTTAATAACGAACGGGTTTAAAGGTTTTATTAAATAAATATGATTAAAATCGGATTTGGTATCGAAGTGGGTTTGTGTGTGTCGAGTGGTGACTCACGGTATTTGTTGATGTTCTTGGTGTTGTTGATTGTTTTTATTTTTTGTTTTTGGGTTCGGTGTTGGAATTTACTTTGGTACCGTTTGATTTAAGCCGAGGAGTAGGATTGGATTGAGACTTTGGGTTCGGTTTGTTGCTGTGGGTTGAGCCGAGAGAGTTAGGATTTGATTTGGGTTGGTTTTGATTTTAGGCCGTATACTTGGATATTGTTGTTGTTGTTTTAATCTTTGTGGCTAAGCCGTGTTTTTGTTGTTTATGATTGGTTCGGATTCGGACTTTGTGGGTTTCGATGTTGATTTTGGCCGAGGAATAGAACTAGGAAAACTAGGAAAACGGGTTGGTGTTGATGGTGAACTGCTGGGGAACAAGCCGAGACCACTAGGGTCTCGACCGTGTTTTATTTGATTATCGTTGTTGATTAACATTTGGTCTCGGCCGTGATCATTATTGTTTTCATTTGTGCCTGGTAAACCCACATAGGGTGCGCTTCGTTTGGTTGTTTGCTGCTGTCACAGCCCACCCAAATAGGGTGTTTAACTATTTGATCTTTATGTTTTAATGCTGTTTCTTTCAGTACCAAGGAATGCTCCAGCTGCTAATGCAGTTGCTTCTAAGGAGGTCGCGTACACTCATTTTACATTCAGATTTGATTTCCGAGATTGGAAGGTAATTCTATAAGAATCTGAATTTTGCTTTTATTGCAGATATTACTCTGTAGGTCTGTTGATGAATGCTAATAGAATCAAGTATGTTGCAATGTGTGTTTCAATCTGATTACATTTTTTGGTATCATATCTATATTAGTTATACGTAGTTGATTACCGATTTTGCTTATATTAAACTCCATATCAGACAATAAGTCAATAAGTACTATCCGGATTTGATAAATTCAATATTTGATCCTTATTTAGTATATCGATACACATTTACATATATGTTTTCTGTTTTTGTTTTGTGAACCTTTTTGCGTTAGTCTCACCTTTTAATTTTGTAAGGTTGCAGTATAGGTGTCTAGTTTAATAATTTAGGATGTTAACTTTATGCCATTATAAAACTCTGTTAGACTTATAAGGTTGCAGCATTGCCTATTGTTCAATTTAAGTATGAAAATCTGTGGGTAAAATCGGTATACTCCTCCTTTGAATTTGTTTTTGTATTTGTATACAGTATAGCTAATTGAATGTTGATAATCAAGAAACATCAGATATCTTCAGACATGAGACCATCTAGCTTCATAAAATCTGTTCATTGACATGTGTTTTGAATTTACAGTTGATGCAGGACTCTGTTACTGAAGGAGAAGAACTCATGCCATACAGGATCCCAGCTGATGCATCAGCAACTTCTCATCGAAAAATCCCTTCAGCTGAAAATGAGTCTGTTTTGCCCACAACACCAATAAGGAAATTTTCAAGGAATCGTGGTCTGGTTCTACAAGAACAAACAGTGGTCGAAGACTCGCCTGAAAGTAGTGATTCAGGATCAAGAGGTGGCAGGATCTGTAAAAGGAAGCGAATAATCGGGTAAAGAGGGTTTTATCTTGAAAAGATTAGATAATATTTTGTGGAGTGATAATAACTTGTAGTTGTATGAAACGCATTGTTTTGATATTATATGAAATGTGCTTTTTTGCTATTTGTGTATTTATTTGTATTATGAGATTATCTGTTATTTAATGTGGGGATATTATTAATTTTATATATATTATTTTTTTTTTTTAAATTTGACCCATGACACGCAAAAAAGGGGTCATAAAATAGTGTCATAAAAGTTTGTCGTAAAAGGGTGTCATAAAAGCGTGTCATAAATTCATGACGCGCGAAATGCGTGTCATAAAGCTTTATGACGGGTCGATCAATGACACCAAAAAGCGCGTCATCTGGCCCCTTTTATGACACGCAATGCGCGTCATTAAAGGCCTTTTTTCTAGTAGTGACAAAAAAAATGGAAAGCCTATGTAAAGCGCAACATGAAACGAAGGTCGAAGACTAAACCAAATAAGCTGAAGACTGCAATCAAAAGAAAATTAAAAAAACATGAGCTTGAGGAACCAGAAGATTTCACTGACGATGAGCCTTTGGAAGCAATGGACTACGACAATGTTCATTTAGCGTTTGATCCAGAAAAATCACCTAAGTTTAATTTTTAAGTTGTATTTTGATGCCTTTTTTTGTTGATGACATTTTTATATATATTTGAATTTGAATTATCAATTTTGTTGTTGATAACATTTTATATAAATTTGAATTTGAATTATCAATTTATTTTTATGTGTTTTTATTTTTATTTTTTATTATTATTATTTTTTTTGAACTATATATTCTTTGATGGGTTTATATAAATTTTAATTTGACTAATATGTAAGCTTTATCAATTATGAAAATATTGATGATGAAACTAATGATGAGAGTTCTGATAGCGATTTTTGATAAAGCAAATTCATAGGCTATTAACATGTTATACATAATGAATACAAGCAATTTTTTGATCCACATTTTTCAGTTATTCGAATCAAATTATCGTGACGATGTAATTCAATCGCTTACACGTATGCAATTTTCAAGGAGTATACCCTATTGAATATCAACAATCTAATAAATAATGTGTTTTACAATGAATGTGTATAGTGTTAATGTATATTGTGAGTTATCATTTATATATAACTTTATCATGTTTATATCTCAATAGCAATTATAATGTACATTATCAATACTAAAACCATTTTGAACAAGCAAGTTTCTAAAGCTGATATTCAACATAAATCAACAACTAATCACATATAAATGAGGATTTGGGCCTTTACATTAGTTTCTAAATCGTATAAACAACATAAAGCATCAACTAATCACATATAAATGAGGAATTGGGCCTGTACATTATGTTACACTGATTTAGTATATACATTGGGCCTCATTTAATTATTTTTAGGTTACAACAGTGTTTGTTAATCTGATAATGAATGTTGTCTTATTTGTTAATGACCTACGTAATTTTCTCAATCAATCATTCAAATATGGAATGAATTTAAACTTTAGATTTCCTTTATTTGCAGCAATTGTATGCAACGATATGCATAATTGTGTCGCATAACTTGATATAAATTTCATGTATCATTAGATGAATAACCAAAGGAACAATAATGAATCAATTCACTGGAAGGGAGAATTTTCATAAGGGTTATATAAACAATATTGAAAGAGTTGTTGGTATGCAAAGTGATCAAAGGTCAAACAATATTTCTTCATCTGGTTTTTTAAGTTGAAATGACTCCCATGTCTTAGCCTATCAAATGCTGAACGATTCTTCATATAAGTTGTTAGTTTTTGGTGTTGTTTTATTTACATATATACAATTTTTTTTTACGTTATAATAGTTTTTTTGTTTGTATAAAATTTCAAAAATGTTTGATTATTGTCACGATTTGTTGTTGATGGACTATCAGTAAACCCATCACAAGATCATTCAGATATCCGCAACAAGAGAAAGTCTGTTACGACAGACAATACCCTAAATGATGATGTTTTATCTTTCAATGATTTGCCATACAATAAGGCTCTTCAGTTTGACCCTGTATATATGCCGACAACTCTTATACCTATTGGTACGTTATGATCATATATGTATATACTGATAGTACGGTTTTATTACTATTACATGTTTATCTTATGCATTTGTTGTATGTTCGACTCACAATGAAATCTTTATGATTGACATTTTTTTATGTTATACCTTTTTTATAGGTACGTCGAATAATTATCAATGGCAGAAACGTAAAATTCTGCGTAACCAACACACTTATCAACCTAAAGCAGTTTATCATGATAGAGGAATATTGTCTACTATTAGTCAAGATTTTGAAAATAATTATGATGTAGGCATGTCAACAAATCCCGTCCAACGTTCGAGATATTCAAGTGTTGTTGATGTATTACCTACTATGCATTTTCAACGACCTCCTCTACATGAAATGACTACAAGTAATTTTATATCCATAATTTTTTAATCAAATATTTATTTCTATGTTCTTTACACCTTATTTGACAATATTTGTTTATGTAATAGGTACATGTTTATACATGAACCAAACTTTGCAAACTTCTCAATCACGGAATATGAATTCCATTTTCACAAATCCTACACCACTTAAGAGAGCACGTGGACGTCCACGCAAGGAAGATGTACCAACCGTCGCTTTACCACAGCTTAATTCTGGCCGAACTACACAGTTTGCTATAGAAAAAAACAGTCTTCGTGTTCTTAATGATGTTACAAACACGGTAGGAAATATAAACCTCTGTGGACGTCCCCGTAAGAATCCTTTAGTTAGTCATGTCTCATCAAACGTTAACGAAGTAGCATCCAATGAAAGTGTACAAAAAGTCCCTAAACGACCCGGAAGACCTCCCAAAGTAGTTTGCGAAACCGGTACGAAGTTTGGTATTATAAATTATGAATATACCTTTTAGTTGTAACCATCGTAAATTTAACACGCATGATCCTTATTGTTTTAAAATCCTGTTAACAGACAAGTCTACAATAGGAAATGTACCTAAAAGACCTGGAAGGCCTCCCAAAGCAGGTACATGCTTTGAGTACACTATGTATAAAGTATTTTATATTTAATCTTTCTGCATTTTGAATTTTTTTTTTTTTTTTTTTTTTTTTTTTTTTTTTTTTTTTTTGGTTGATAAGTCGAAACAATAGACAATTGTACCACTACAGTTGCTTCACCAAACCTTTCTGAAGGTGCTTCTCTGGATGTTACAATACGAAATATACCTAAACGACGCGGAAGACCTCCCAAGACAGGTACATGTTTTTAGCGAGAACACCTTTATAAAGTATATATGTTTAATCCTTTTGAAGTTATACATCATTTTTTTTTTGTCCTTGCAAAAATAGATAATCGTACAGGTAGTGTTATAAACCAAACTGTCCCCAACATGTCTCCCACCAATGTTAATGGATCTCTAAGTCCTACTATGTTCACACCTGAAATACATTCAAACATCCCATGCCAAGGTATCAGTTCTACAAGTAACTCGTGGACTACTTTTCTATCTATAAATTTGGTATTGTAACACATTATAAGTTCCCCAATGACTAAACATGGTATACAGGTAGCATTGCTAAAAGAACTCACAGATCAATATTAGTTAATAATAGTCCAGTTCAATTTCACATTGGTGAGCATAACTACTTTCGTTCATACCCTATTCATTTTATATGACAATTTCATGCACAGAAGGTATATTGATAAGTATAATTATATAAATCTGCAACAGATAGTCCAGCTATTGTCTCGCCAAGTCCGTCTAGAAATAATAATGCTTATTTAACAAGACACCGTAACAGCAAAGACAAAGGCAAGTCAATAGCACATACAACGGAAGTTGATTTATCAGATGATGTTTCTGAGGATGAACATGGATATATTGAACGTATTTCTGGCATATCTAAAGGTATAATTATTTTTTACATATTTATTAATCGTTAAGTCCTTTTTACTATTGATATGTTTAAGTCGTATATATATATATATATATATATATATATATATATATATATATATATATATATATATATATATATATATATATTGAAGTTAACGATCCTTTTTTTTTTGTCATCGGAAAAATAGATAATCGTACAAGTAGCAGTATAAACCAAGCTGTCCCCAACATATCTTCAAGCAATGTTGGTGTATCTCTAACTCCTAATATGTTCACACCTGAAATACATGCAAACATCCCATGCCAAGATGTCGATTCTACAAGTAAGTCGTGTCATATGTTTTTTATCTATAAATTTTGCATCTTAACACATTATAAGTTCATAACTCATTAAGCTTGGTATACAGGTAACATGTCGAAAAGAACTCGCAGGTTACAAATACGCAATAACAGTCCTGTTCAGTTTCACATTGGTTAGCATTACTAGTGTCTCCTAAATTGTATTCATGTTATATGAAAATTTCATTCACACAAATATTGTTAAGTATATCTATATATACATGTAACAGGTACTCCGTGTACTGTTTCACCAAGTCCGTCTGCAAATAATGATGTTCATTCAACAAGACAACGTAACATCATTAACAAGGGCAAGTCAATAGCACATACAACGGAAGGGTATTTATCAGAGGATGTTTCTAATGATGAACATGGATATATTGAACGTATTTCAGGCATATCTAAAGGTATAATTATTGTTTACATATTTATTAATCGTTAAGTTCTTTTTTTTATTATTGATAGTTTTAGTCCGTGTATATATTTTTGTGTCCTAATACACAATACATTTATATATTTTTGTTAGACTACCTCGACCATGGTGATCAGGATGTTCAATGCCAAAAATGTGGATCAATGTTATGGCTTGCCGAAAGTAACAGAGGAGCTAATCACTCTGCTTCCACTGATGCATTTTCTCTATGTTGTGGTCGAGGAAAAGTGGTATTACCTGTTGCATTGAAGGATCCTCCTGAATTGTTAACCAAACTCATGAATGGTGAACACCGAAAAAGCAAGTCATATCTTGAGAACATATGCCGCTATAACTCGATGTTTGCTTTTACATCCATGGGTGGTAACATTGACCATTCAGTTAACAATGGTCGCGCACCATATTGTTTTAGAATACAAGGGCAAAACTACCATTTAATTGGAGATTTGTTACCCAAAGCTGGCGATACACCAAAGTTTTCTCAGCTTTATATTTATGATCCACAAAACGAAATTCAAAACCGCATTAATGCTGTCAGGTAATTATAATCTATGCCGTTTCCTGTTATTAATTTTTTTAGCCTTTTAATTTCCATGTCATAGAATAATATATTAAATACACTAACTATAATGTTTTTTCCTATTCATGACAGCTCCAATGAGAGTGGATCATCTTCTTCTAATAAAAAAATAGACCGTCAACTAACTAAAGACCTTAAAACAATGCTTGATCGTGATAACCCTCTGGTAAAGAAGTTTCGAATGGCTGGTCAGGAAATTGCTAATGGAGTGGAGAATGTTAAAATCAGGCTGATAGGAAGGCGTGAAAAAGATGGTAGGCAATATAACCTTCCCACAGCAAATGAAGTGGCTGCACTTATTGTTGGTGATTTTGATAATAATCATAACGAAAGAGACATTGTTGTGCAAAAAAATAGTGGGAAGAAGAAAAAAATTAGTGAGTTACATGTGGAATACCTTCCGTTACAGTACCCGTTGTTGTTCCCTTACGCAGAAGATGGTTATAGAACTGACATATACCATCAAGGTATTACTGATGCCACCCCAGACAAGGATAAAAAATATGTGACAATGCGTGAATGGTTTGCTTACCGTGTGCAAGATAGGCCAAATGTCTTTTCAACCATTTTAAACGGTAGGCGATTATTTCAGCAGTTTTATGCAAAAAATAAGAACAGTGAGTTAAGATGTGAAACTTATTCTCGATTAGCTAAAGCTGCTGAATCATCCAACCAAGAAAACAAGAAACGTGGTAAAAAGGTGATTTTACCCTCATCATTCACAGGCAGCCCGAGATATATGATGCAGAATTACTTGGACGCTATGGCAATGTGCAAGTTTTATGGATATCCTGATCTATTTATAACCTTTACATGTAATCCAAAGTGGCCTGAGATTACAAGGTTTTTACGTAAAAAGGGTCTAAAATCAGAGGATCGTCCCGACATTACCACAAGAGTTTTTAAGATCAAGTTGGATCAGTTGATAAAAGACATTAAGGAGAAACACATTTTTGGTCGTGTTCATGCAGGTACATTTGAAACTTTACTTAAGTTTTGTTTCCAAATATAATTTTTAAACAACTTGCATTTTAGGAATACCAATATGTTTATCATTTTTTTTATTAATTTTTTTTACAGAGGTTTACACAATTGAATTTCAAAAACGTGAACTGCCTCACTGTCACTTATGTGTATGGTCGGAATCGGATGACAAGTTGAGATTCCCCGCAGATATAGATAGATGTATATCTGCTGAGATACCAGATATAGATGAAGACCCCGAACTACACCAATTGGTTAAAGAATTTATGATGCACGGTCCTTGTGGTCCTGATCATAGAAGTTGCCCGTGCATGGTTGAAGATAAGTGCTCAAAGAAATTTCCAAAGCCATTTAACGAGTCTACTTTCATAGACGAAAGCGGATATGCTATATATAAAAGGACTGATGATGGGAGAACTATTAAAAAACAAGGCGCAGATCTTCACTGTGGCTTTGTTGTTCCCTACAATCCAACTTTATTGAGAAGGTACCAAGCTCACGTCAATGTAGAATGGTGCAATCAGTTTGGATCCATCAAGTATTTATTCAAGTACATAAACAAGGGATCGGATAGGATTACTGCAGCTGTCGAAGATGGAGAGACGGATGAGATTAAAGACTTTTACGATTGCCGTTATTTATCAGCTTGCGAAGCTGCATGGAGGATATTTAAGTTTGATATACACCACAGGTTTCGTGGAGTAGAGCGTTTGCCATTTCACCTTCCAAACAAGCATTCTGTTGTATTTGATCCCACTGAAAGTATCAAATTTCAACTAGAGCAGGCCTCAGCTAATACCACCAAGTTTTTGGTTTATATGGATCTCAACAAAGAAGATAGCTTAGCGCAATCGTTGTTGTATATTGAGATCCTAAAATATTTTGTTTGGAATAGCCAAGACAAAATATGGACTCAACGAAAGCAAGGCAAAAGCCTAGGTCGGATCCATCACGTTCCTCCATCTTGGGGCGAGCTTTTTTATTTACGTATGCTCTTAAACAAAGTTTGAAGTGCAACAGAATGGGACGACTTTAAGAAAGTCGATGGTGTATTATATGCTACATATAAAGAGGCTTGTGACGCGCGTGGATTGTTAGAGGATGACAAGGAATACATCGAAGGCATAATTGAAGTAAGTGTGATGGGATCTGTGGAGTACCTTCGTAATCATTTCGTTATGTTGATACTATCGGATAGTATGTCAAGACCTGAGGTCGTTTGGGAGAAGTCGTGGAAACTCTTAGCAGAAGACGTGGAATGTTTGGAAAGGAAAAAATGAAATCATCCAGGTATCCTACAATTTCATTTTTAGACCATAAATATTAATAATATTGTACAAATATATTTCAATTTTATTTTCATCTTTTAAATTCATTCAACGATATTTCACTCATTTTGTGCAGGACTACAACTAAAGGATAAAAAAAAGTACAACATATGTTTAACGTATATTGAGGACAAGCTGCTCAGCAATTCGAAAAGCCTCAAAAATATTGTGAATATGCCGTATCCGGATTCAGAGTTCACAATGGATGGATACAATAGGTTGATTTATGATGAACTTGATTATAATGTTCCAGAATTGATACTACAACATCAAGCCCTATATGGATGTTTGGCAGATGAACAGAAAGGGATATATGATACCATAATAGATGCTTGCGATAATGACAAAGGAGGTATGTTTTTTGTATATGGGTACGGAGGTACAGGGAAGACCTTCCTGTACAAGACATTGACAGCTGCTTTAAGGTCCAAGAGTCAAATAGTTCTAAACGTAGCATCCAGTGGTATAGCTGCGCTTTTGCTTGATGGTGGTAGAACAGCTCATTCTCGGTTTGCAATCCCTATTAATGTTGTTGAAGATTCAATGTGTACTATTAGCGCTGATGGTGATCTTGCTGAATTGATTCGCGAGACAAAGTTAATTATATGGGACGAAGCGCCAATGGTTAACAGACTTTGTTTTGAAGCTTTTGACGGAACTTTACGAGACATTTCAACAGGTACGTTATACTTCTTTTATGCGATTCTTTTACATAGGTACAGTATTACATGTATATTATTTTATACTAATGTTACTAAAAAGCTTTCTAAATGTTAACCCAATAATCTAATTTACTATGTGTGTTAATAACCATCTTACAATTTTTCTAACTTTCAACCCTATGCATCCTTGCTAATTAACCAAATCCATTTATACATTTTTTCCCTCAATATGCACGTTTATGTTTAACCATGTAGAACAAAATATGGGATTTGTGCTCCGAAATTATTGTTAACCAAATACGTTACCGTTTTAGTGTTGTTTATAGTTTATATGTAATTTTCAAATTGTCTTTTCAATAGGTACTTATACGTCAGTTTCCGATAAAGTGTTCGGTGGTAAAGTTGTTGTCTTTGGTGGCGATTTTAGGCAAATACTACCGGTTATTCCAAATGGTAGCAGGCACGATGTCGTACATGCTTCCTTAAATCAGTCTTATCTATGGAAGAATTGCACGGTTATTAAACTTACCGAGAATATGAGGCTTTGTGTTGGTTGCAATCCTGCAGATGCAGAACAAATTAAAGATTTTGCTGAATGGATTTTGAGTATTGGCGATGGGACAATAGGTGGCACTAAAGATGGAACTGCTGAGGTTGAATTCTTAGAAGAAATGCTAATACCTGATTCTGATGATCATGTACAAGCTATCATACAAGAAACTTACGATAATTGGGAAAATAATCTTTGGGATCCATCTTATTTCCAAGATCGAGCCATTCTTGCACCAACACACGAAGAAGTTGACAAAGTTAATGACCGTATGCTTTCTCAACTTAGTGGCAGAGAGAAAGTATATTTTAGTTCGGATACAGTATCAGATTTAGACGTGGATTTTAATCATAGTGAGGATATGTACACTACAAAATTCTTGAATACAATCAAAATATCTAGACTTCCACACCATAAATTAGTTTTGAAGATTGGCACTCCCGTCATGTGTTTGCGCAACATTAATCAACGAGGTGGATTGTGTAACGGCACCAGGTTACAAGTGCTTAGAATGGGAAAAAATAACATTGAGGAAAAGATTATATCAGGTGGTAAAGTGGGTGAGGTTCGCTCTATACCTAGAATGATTATAAGCCCATTCGACAAGAAAATGCCTTCTCAACTTAATAGGAGACAATTCCCTATTTCCGTTTGTTTTGCCATGACTATAAACAAAAGTCAAGGTCAAACATTGTCTAAAGTTGGGCTATATTTGGAACGGCCTATTTTTTCCCATGGACAACTTTATGTGGCCGTTTCCAGAGTAAAAAGCAAGAGAGGTCTAAAAGTGTTGTGTTGTGACAAAGACGGCAACTACACCAACTCTACGACAAATGTTGTATATAGAGAAGTTCTTCATAGATTATAAATTATATGTAATTTGATATTTTATAATGTTATGTTTCATTAAACGTTATTGTTTTATTGATAATAGCACGTCGATTTTATTCATTTCAGTGTCATTGGTTTAACTACACTTTCATACATATTTTCTATATTGACTAACTTTTAACACGTATGCATCCTTTCTAATTAACCCATTAAATTTCTTCATTTTAATTGTCATTATAAACATTCATTTCTAACCATGTAGAAAATCATATGGGATTTGTATTCGCTTATTATTGTTACCAAGTTAAACAATATATATTGACATGAAAAAATTAATGTAGAAAAAAAATTCATTGCCAGTATAATTTTTTATTTGTGTTGATACGCAATATAAACACAGTATATTTCTAAACTGTATATATTAATGTTTAAATGGTCTTTTTAAACTATATCTTACTTTTTTGCAAAACAACATTTGGTTTTGTTAAACTTTATTATTTTATTAATAGTAGCATGTTTATTTTTATTTTTTTCATTTATGTTGCTACACGTTCATACTTATATTACTATTAATTTGATTGTATAATCAAATTCTTAAAGATACCGATAATGAACATACTGATGACGATTTTGAAATTTATAACGCCTATATTGGTTATTATTTTGATTCACCATGTATATGTTACAAAACTTTCAATATTCTCTTTGTTCTTTGTTGAATCCATTCTTATCAATGAAATCAGTTATGATTCTTATCTTTTTCCCCGTATATTTCAACATAACATGTAAATTATAATCAAAGACCATCTTAAACATATGCGCTAACACAAGTATTCCACAGATATTTGAAGAAAGGTTTTGAACTCAAATTATATTAGCCGTTTCAAAATATATAACCAAAAGCAATCCCAAACACCCTTTAAATATCCTTTAAACATAACAAATTGAGGCATTCTTCAATGGACACTTAAAAATCCAAACAATAAACATAACATAAGCAGATGCATAGTAATATACATTTCATTAATATGATAACCATATTACAACTATTTTAGTTTAAACAACCAACACTTAACTGAGTCATCAGCAAAACTGCTACCTTCCAAACCATCCATCAACTAGCACTTACACAAACATTATCACTGCAAACAAGAACTACCTAAACCTTCAACATCGTGACTATGAACCATGGCTATTTACATAAACCATCCAACACAATTCAACTACTTACCCATAATAAGGTTGTCATAGTTAAAACTGCAAAAAATAACTACCTAAACCTTCAACATTTAGACTATGAACCATGACTATTTACACAAACTATCCAACACAGTTCCAATACTTACCCATAATTAGGTTGTCATAGTTAAAAGCATAAACTTACAAAAGACAGCTACTTCCGCCCACCAGAACGACCTTCAGACTTAATCAACTTTCAATATTTTTTTTGTCATCTTAAACTTCTCATAAGCACGACGGCCACTTACCTGGCGCCTCACATTCAACAAGCCAACTTCCTCCAAATCCTCTTGTTGTGTCAACCTCAGACGTTCCAACGGTTCCTGAAGTACCAATGGGTTACCAAACTTCTCTAGCTCCTTGATAAAAGCATCCCTTTGCTTAACACGACTTTCAATCTCCTCCCTAATATTTTCATATGCTAGCTCATCAGCCCTGTTTGCCTTTCTCTCCCGTTCAAAAAGAACGGCAAGAACATCCTCAAAACGGCGAGAAGGAGCTTCCTTTGCTAACATATCATACATTGGAAACCTAGAAGCCATGATTTTGAAGAGATTTTATTTGAATACAATTTCCCTAAAATAAAGTTAGGTTATACTATAATGATCACTAAACACCTCGAGAATATATAAACACAATGGCAGATGCATAGCCAAGTAAACACCTCGAGAAGTTAAAAGATAATGATCACTAATAATGAACTTAAACCCATTTAATGCCAGTGTTGTTAGGATATTTACTGCTAACATTTTATTAAAAAAAAAGGGTCAAAATTATAGTAACACTTATAAAATAAATGTGTCTATATTATTACCCAAAAAACATATTACACTACAAAACATAACCATTGTTAAAACCGACATAAATGCAACATATAAGAATTAATATGAAACCTAATTTCAACAAAGCAAGAGAGGTATTAAAGTAGCCGTCTCTAGAGTAAAAAGCAAGAGAGGTCTAAAAGTGTTGTGTTTCCTAAGGATGGGATATAGAGAAGTTCTTCATAGATTTTAAACTATATGTAATTCGGTTATTTTGAACTTTAGGTTTTGTTTAACGTTATTATTTTCTTTATAATGTCATGTTTATTTTATTCATTTTCGTCTCTTGGATGTGACTACACGTTCATATTTATTTTACTATTAATTTTATTGTATAATCAAATTTTTAAAGCTAGCCGCCCCATCGGAGCGGGCCTTGCATCTAGTAGCTTTTATATATTACGAGTATTATAATGAATTCGTAAAAGCTATATCAGTTAATGATAAATATAAAACTTAACCTAGGATCTCCTTTTATAGGACTAGGAGTCCTTTACAAGTAAACAATCTACCGTATAAACCTAACTTTATAAGATATACATTAAATCTTTTCTATATATATCTTCACACGGTTTCATCTTAATCTTATAAGCAGTACTAACTCTTCTTATAAACAGTACCAACTGTTGATGTATTCTTCAGCAACACTTCAACCGTACTAACTTATACAGAACCGTACCAACTGCTTAATTTAGTTCCCAACAATCCTCCCCTAAACTTATGATTTCTGTGTAAATCAACAAGTTTCTTGAATTAAACTTCAACGTTGTATGATGAGGTGGATTCTTTCAAACACTTATCTTCAATCTTGAAACACTTGGGAATTTTCTTCACATATCTACCTTTTGACCAATATTCATAATAATACATCAAATTCGGTCAACTCCTCAAAAGTCTCCATAATTAAACTTATTCCTGCAAGGAATTAATTCCTAATACCAACCCAGCATTCAATGGCATTAAATCTCCATTGGTTCTTTAAAAGATCTTGAATTATCAACACTAACCCATCACATTCTTCAAAACACAACTATCAAACACAATGAGTTCATCCAATCCAAACATGATTGAGATTTCATCGGATTCGTCTTTAGATTTAGGAAGTGAAGGATGGAAAAATTACTTTCCACCAAACTACACTAATCTGACTATCAGGAACCCAAATCCACAAGCAGAAGAAGTATCTTCTGATGACCTTCCAACTTCCTCTGATGATGACGATCAGCAAACACAGCCACCTCCACTATCAGTTTTACTAATAAGGGAGATCGAAAAAGGTGTGTCAGGTATGAGTAGGATCTCGGTGCCTGTAGGAAATCAACCACGACCAAAACCAGATAAACAAGTGATGGGGCTCCCAAGTCCGAAGGTGTGGAACTCAATCAAAGACAAAGGAGTTCACAAGTCCATGCCTGACTTTAAGGATAAAGGGGAGAGGAAGCTTGAGTAGTGATGAAGGTGTTAGGTTTGTTTAGGTTTGTGTGTTGGTTATGTTGACTTTGAGTCCCGGATTATAACAAAACTTCTGCTTAAGTAATGAATGCACCACTTTAATGAATAAACTTTATCTCCTTGTGTACATATACATTCTATAATCCTTTGAACAAACTTTAACAGTAAGTACTTCAGCATAAACTACACACTTATCTCAGATTCTGAATTGATATCCTCCCCTGAATTATATAATCATCTTTAACAGCAACTGAACAAACATTTAATTCCTCCCCTGTTTGGAAGAATCTTCACCATCAGATGAACTAGAACATAGGACATTCGAGCTAAGCATTCAATATGACAATTTGTACAAGTTACCATCAATTCAGTTTTGTAGTTTCAAACTGCTCTCAACACTTCCAGATGTGTAACCTTCTGAGAGAGGTGAATCATAGAGCATAAACTTAGAATGAACCAAGTTTGAAAAAGCAGTACAAACTAGTTGAAACTAGCAGTACTAACTATTTAAAAATTTTCTGAGATAAAATCAAAGTTAATTGTAATGTGAATTTGAAAACACTTTTATCTACGTATAGTTTTTAGCAAACTATCAGCAATCAATGGATTAGTTATATCTTTACCAATAGCCGTTTGCTATGGACTAACCAACTCTTCTCACTTAGATATGGTGAGTTGATAACCATCCAGTTTTTGGTAAACTGTCAACCATAAACGGATTTGAGAAGTCTTTACCAGAAACTGTTTGATCTGGACAAGTTGGTTCTTATGTGAATTAGACATGGTGAACCAATTACCATTTGTTGTGTGACAAGCATGCACACTTGATAGTCCAAACCACCATACTTCCCAAAGCACAATCCAAAGCAAAAAGCTTTTCTTAACCTGAAATGTTAGTCCAAAACCAAAGAAAACACAATACACAATATTTTCCTTTAACAGTTATCACAAGTGACTAACAAATTCACAAGTAGTACTAAAAATTACCGAGCAGCACAAACTATACAAATAGCACAACTAGCAGTACGAAAACCAAAAACACTTAGACATTAATATTTTGAAGGATTAAGCATTCCAATACCTATTACCAAGTACTGAAATCTTCCCACATCAAAACCTTTTGGTTAAGAGATCAGCAAAGTTGTCATCAGTATGTATTTTAACAATTTGGATTAACTTCTTTTCAGCACAGTCTCTTATAAAATGATATCTAATCTCAATATGTTTAGTTTTTGAATGTTGAACTGGATTCTTAATGATACACATTGTACTTCTATTGTCTATATGTATAATTGTGTTTAAGAAATTGTACCCATAATCAAGCATCTGGTTTTGAATCCAAAGAACTTGAGCATAACAACTTGCTGCTGCCACATATTCTGCTTCAGTAGTAGAAGTGGCCACCATAGTCTGCTTCTTACACTGCCAAGAAATTAATCTACAACCCAAGAACTGACAACCACCCACTGTATATTTTCTATCCATGCTAGCACCAGCATAATCAGAATCTGATAATGCCACTAGATTAAATGCAGATTCTTTAGGATACCATAGCCCCAAGTTAGGTTGACCTTTAAGGTATCTGAAGATTCTCTTTACTGCTGTGAGATGAGACACCTTAGGATTTACTTGGAATCTTGCACAAGCACAAACTGAAAACATAATGTCAGGCCTGGATGATGTGAGATACATCAAAGACCCAATCATAGATCTATACATGTGCACATCCACATCTTCACCACTGTGATCCTTTAATAGCAAATGTGTCTCCTTATCAACTGGTGTGCTAACAACCTTGGCATCTGTGAATTGGAATTTCCTCAATATTTCACCAACATATTTATCCTGAGAGATAAATATTCCATCAGACTTTTGCTGTACTTGAAGCCCAAGAAAGAAAGTAAGCTCACCCATAGAGCTCATATCAAACTAATCTTTCATTAATTTCTCAAACTCTCTGCACATTTCTTTGTTTGTAGAACCAAAGATGATATCATCTACATAAACTTGAACCAGTAGAATATCACCCTTGTTCTTCTTGATAAACAGAGTTTGATCAATTTTACCCCTATTGAACCCATTCTTCAATAAATAAGTAGCAAGAGTCCCATACCAAGCTCTTGGAGCTTGATGCAATCCATAAAGAGCTTTAACCACCTTATAAACTTTGTCAGGATGGTCTGGGTCTATGAAACTAGGAGGTTGAGATACATATACCTCCTCATCAATAGTACCATACAAAAAGGCACTCTTCACATCCATTTGATAGACTAGAAAACCCATAGAGGAAGCATAAGCAATATATAACCTTATTGCTTCAAGTCTAGCAACAGGATCAAAAACTTCCTCATAATCAATCCCTTCTTCCTGTGTACAGCCTTGAGTAACCAATCTTGCTTTGTTCTTTATCACAATGCCTCTCTCATCCTTCTTGTTCCTGAATACCCACTTAGTACTAATCACTCTCATTCCCTTTGGCAGATCAACCAGAACCCAAACCTTCTGAATTTTGAATTGAAGCAGTTCTTCTTGCATAGGCTCAACCCAACTTGATTCTTCTAAAGCCTTTAGCACATTCTTGGGTTCTACCTGAGATAGAAAACATATAAACATACACACATGCTCATCATCATGATGTTTCTCCTCATATACCACACAGAGAAATCCATGATGATCTGGGTCTTGAATTTGCCTTCTCGTCTTGACTCCAGATTGTACATCTCCTATGACATTGGAAAGTGGATTATTCCTATGTACAATTATATGGGGAGTAGAAGGAATTGCATAGGTGATAGGCATATTTTGCAGACCATCTCCAAAGAAATCAAACTCATCAACTTGAGGAGCAGTATGAACTGGTGGATCAAGATGAGGTTGAATTGGTCCAGCAGCATCACTATTTTGCTCAGCAGTAGGAACTTGTCGATCAGCAGTATTAACTCCATTTGTACTCCTCGTTGGATTTTCAGTTTCTTTACCATTCTGTCCACTGGTTTCAGCAACATCTTTCTCTTTGTCTACATAACTTGATGAAGGAATATCATCATTCTTTGTAGAAGACTCATACATTGGACTATCCTCCATGATTGGTATCAAAATGCAATCTTCATCTTCCTCCTCTGAACCTGCACCATGGTTAGTATTTGTACCTGTAACAGGCACATAATTCATGGAATCTGAAAGACTGTCAATATCAAAGATCCAATCTGGACCAACACCTGTAACATTTGGTTTATTCTCCAAAAATTCTATGTGCAGATTTTCTTCTACGTGCTTGGTGCTTTTATTGTACACCCTAAAAGCCTTGTTGTGCAGAGAATAACCAACAAAGAAACCTTCCTCAGATTTCCCATCAAACTTTCCTTGTTGGTCTTTGGTATTAAGGATAGTAACATGACAACCAAAAGGTCTCATGAAGCTTAAAGCAGGGGTTCTACCTCTAAGAAGCTCATAAGCAGTCTTATTGTGAGGTTGCACAACTAAAACCCTATTCAATACATAACAAGCAGTGCTAACTGCTTCAGCCCAAAATGAAACTGGTAGCTTAGAGTCAGCTAACATTGTCCTAACAACCTCTATAAGAGTCCTATTCTTTCTCTCAGCTACTCCATTTTGCTGTGGGGTTCTAGCTACACTAAACTCTCTCTTAATACCTTTTTCTCTACAAAATTCATCAATCACTCTATTCTTAAATTCAGTCCCCTTGTCACATCTGATTAATTTAACTTTATTATCAACTAGGTTTTCTACTTCAACAATGCAGGTCTTAAGGATTTCACTTGTCTCATCCTTAGATTGCATAAAGAATACCCAAGAAAACCTACTGTAATCATCAGTAACAACAAGTCAGTATCTTTTAAAATTCAAGCTATTCACAGAAGTAAGACCAAATAAGTCCATATGCAACATATATAAAGCTTGAGAAATAGAGTTCTGGGCCTTTGGCTTACATGAGGCTCTGTGTTGCTTACCTTTAAGGCAAGAAACACAGGTTTGGTCATTGAGAAAAGTTTTATTTGGTAAACCTCTTACCAACCCATTTTTAGCAATTTTGTTAATGGTTTTAAAATTAACATGACCAAGCCTTCTGTGCCACAACATTGATTCTTCTAATGTGGCATTTGCAACAAGGCAAGTAAGACCTGCTTTAGGAACAAGGTTGTTCATCTCAATACTGTATGTATTACCCTTTCTGGGGATTTTAAGCAATACTTGATTTTCATCAGGAAGCTTGAAATCAGGAGAAAGAATAAGGCAGTCAGTATCAGTAAAAAGAACCTTATTCTTTTTATCACATATCTGTGACACACTAAAGAGGTTGTACTTTAACTCTGGTACAAAATACACATTATCAAAATCAAGATTACCAGTTTTTATGACACCTTTACCAGTCATCCGTCCACCAACACCACCACCAAAGACAACTGGTCCACCATCCAATGCTATGAAATCTTAAAGATAGGACATGTTGCCAGTCATGTGCCTAGAACATCCACTGTATGAGTATCCTCTATCTTCTTCACCATTTGAAGGATGTTCCTGCAACAAAATAAAGGTGTTAGTTTCTTTTGGGGACCCAAACCATCACTGGTTTGGATCTGCCTTGTGCATCAAGATGAGACAATTTGTTGGAGGTCATTGATGCACCATTGGGTTTGGTAGATTTTCTAACCCAATGTGCTGAGGCCTTGACAGCATTGCCCCTTTTTCCCTTAACATTTAAGTGCCTAGCAGTAGGATTTACTGGTCTAGCAGTTGGAACTGCTGACCTAGCAGTTGGAACTGCTTGTTTAAATTTTGGCACCCATTTCTGATTGGTCATTGCTGTTTTCTTATAAAAATGCCTTTTAACTATTTGTGCATGATTTGAAAATTGTTTTGCACTTGAAACAGTTTGCTTGTTATTAAACCACTTATTTTGACTAGCAGTTGAAACTGTTTTGATGCCAGTCTTTAACATAACAGCTTTGGGTGACATCTTATGATTTGCATTAGGGCTTGTCAATCTAGTTGGACTGTTTTGAGTTACCCTAGCATTGTTATTCCTATTCACCCTTTTATTCCCAGAAACCCTCTTTTTCCATGGGTTAGAATCACAATAAGCAGCCATATGATCAAAACTTCCGCAAACAAAGCACACTTTTATAATCATAGCAAACTTATCATCCATTTGCTTAGATTTTGAGGCATTCCAGTTTCTATGACTACCCTCAGAAACTGGTGATCTGTTCTTAGTCCTATACATCTCAGCATATTGAACACTTTTCCTAACTAGTTTTATGTTTTCAGTCTTAACCACTTTAGGAGCATGTTTAACTTCTACCTTAACAACATTAGGTTTGACCTTAACCTTTGCATCCTCATCATCAGATATCCAATCCTCAATAGTTGGTGCATCTGAGTTCCTATCAGAGGACATCTTTTCCTCAGAATGAGATTTATCACTAGCACTCACAAAAGAATCTTCTGCCTTAACAAATTTAACAGGATTCTCACTCACTTTAACACCATATCCAGGAAAATCCATATCCTTAAACTCTTCTAAACCTGTATGAGCTAAATCAATTCCTGGTGGAACAAACATTCCTCTAAGAGGGGGTGCAACTGACTTATACCCTAAACCAGACTTAGCTTTGTTAAGTATTTGATTCTCTACTATTTTCTGAACTCCCTTTGAAGTATGTTCAAGAGTATCTACACTTAACTGAATATTTTCTTTTTCCTTTTTAAGCTTCTCTAGTTCATATACAAGTCCACTCATTTTATCATCTTTTAGTTGCAAATCCCTCTTTAAAACACCTTTCTCATCAGAGAAGTTTGACTCATTCTGTCTATAAAACACAATTTGTTCTTCCAAAACCGCTAGTCCTCTTTTATGATTTTCCAGACTAAAATTTACTTGATTAAATTCTACTCTATGATCATCATACTGTTTCTTAGGAAACTCATAATCTTTTAAAGCATAACAAGTAATTGAACATTTTTGAACAATATGTACCTCAGAGTCTGAGAAAGCCATCAAACCCAAGTTAGCTGGTTCCTCTTCTTCCTCCACGAAGCTCCAATCAAATCCAGCTCCATCTACAGCTACCATAGCCTTGGAAGAAGGCTCTTCAACATTAACTATTCTCCTTGTTCCTTGCTGATTCTTAAACACTTGAATCTGGTTGCTTTGTTGTCTTGGACCTCTACATTCCCTGGCAAAGTACCCCATCTTGTGACAATTATAGCACTCCACCTTAGACTTATCATACCCAGCAACGTCTCTTCCATTAAAGGTAATCTTATTCCCAGTCCTTTGGTAGTACTTCTTAGCCCTGATGCTTATCAAAGCCAACTGCCACTTTAAATCCATAGCTTCCAAATCATCTTCAACAATTTGAAGAAGATCTTCATTAAAGATCTGAGACCCATCAGGTGGTAAAGTGGGTGAGGTTCGCTCTATACCTAGAATGATTATAAGCCCATCCAACAAGAAAATGCCTTTTCAACTTAATAGGAAACAATTCCCTATTTCCGTTTGTTTTGCCATGACTATAAACAAAAGTCAAGGTCAAACAATGTCTAAAGTTGGGCTATATTTGGAACGGCCTATTTTTTCCCATGGACAACTTTATGTGGCCGTTTCCAGAGTAAAAAGCAAGAGAGGTCTAAAAGTGTTGTGTTGTGACAAAGACGGCAACTACACCAACTCTACGACAAATGTTGTATATAGAGAAGTTCTTCATAGATTATAAATTATATGTAATTTGATATTTTATAATGTTATGTTTCATTAAACGTTATTGTTTTATTGATAATAGCACGTCGATTTTATTCATTTCAGTGTCATTGGTTTAACTACACTTTCATACATATTTTCTATATTGACTAACTTTTAACACGTATGCATCCTTTCTAATTAACCCATTAAATTTCTTCATTTTAATTGTCATTATAAACATTCATTTCTAACCATGTAGAAAATCATATGGGATTTGCATTCGCTTATTATTGTTACCAAGTTAAACAATATATACTGACATGAAAAAATTAATGTAGAAAAAAAATTCATTGCCAGTATAATTTTTTATTTATGTTGATACGCAATATAAACACAGTATATTTCTAAACTGTATATATTAATGTTTAAATGGTCTTTTTAAACTATATCTTACTTTTTTGCAAAACAACATTTGGTTTTGTTAAACTTTATTATTTTATTAATAGTAGCATGTTTATTTTTATTTTTTTCATTTATGTTGCTACACGTTCATACTTATATTACTATTAATTTGATTGTATAATCAAATTCTTAAAGATACCGATAATGAACATACTGATGACGATTTTGAAATTTATAACGCCTATATTGGTTATTATTTTGATTCACCATGTATATGTTACAAAACTTTCAATATTCTCTTTGTTCTTTGTTGAATCCATTCTTATCAATGAAATCAGTTATGATTCTTATCTTTTTCGCCCGTATATTTCAACATAACATGTAAATTATAATCAAAGACCATCTTAAACATATGCGCTAACACAAGTATTCCACAGATATTTGAAGAAAGGTATTGAACTCAAATTATATTAGCCGTTTCAAAATATATAACCAAAAGCAATCCCAAACACCCTTTAAATATCCTTTAAACATAACAAATTGAGGCATTCTTCAATGGACACTTAAAAATCCAAACAATAAACATAACATAAGCCGATGCATAGTAATAGACATTTCATTAATATGATAACCATATTACAACTATTTTAGTTTAAACAACCAACACTTAACTGAGTCATCAGCAAAACTACTACCTTCCAAACCATCCATCAACTAGCACTTACACAAACATTATCACTGCAAACAAGAACTACCTAAACCTTCAACATCGTGACTATAAACCATGGCTATTTACATAAACCATCCAACACAATTCCACTACTTACCCATAATAAGGTTGTCATAGTTAAAACTGCAAAAAATAACAACCTAAACCTTCAACATTTAGACTATGAACCATGACTATTTACATAAACCATCCAACACAGTTCTACTACTTACCCATAATTAGGTTGTCATAGTTAAAAGCATAAACTTACAAAAGACAGCTACTTTCGCCCACCAGAACGACCTTCAGACTTAATCAACTTTCAATATTTTTTTTTGTCATCTTAAACTTCTCAAAAGCACGACGGCCACTTACCTGGCGCCTCACATTCAACAAGCCAACTTCCTCCAAATCCTCTTGTTGTGCCAACCTCAGACGTTCCAACGGTTCCTGAAGCACCAATGGGTTACCAAACTTCTCCAGCTCCTTGATAAAAGCATCCCTTTGCTTAACACGACTTTCAATCTCCTCCCTAATATTTTCATATGCTAGCTCATTAGCCCTGTTTGCCTTTCTCTCCCGTTCAAAAAGAACGGCAAGAACATCCTCAAAACGGCGAGAAGGAGCTTCCTTTGCTAACATATCATACATTGGAAACCTAGAAGCCATGATTTTGAAGAGATTTTATTTGAATACAATTTCCCTAAAATAAAGTTAGGTTATACTATAATGATCACTAAACACCTCGAGAATATATAAACACAATGGCAGATGCATAGCCACGTAAACACCTCGAGAAGTTAAAAGATAATGATCACTAATAATGAACTTAAACCCATTTAATGCCAGTGTTGTTAGGATATTTACTGCTAACATTTTATTAAAAAAAAAGGGTCAAAATTATAGTAACACTTATAAAATAAATGTGTCTATATTATTACCCAAAAAACATATTACACTACAAAATATAACCATTGTTAAAACCGACACAAATGCACCATATAAGAATTAATATGAAACCTAATTTCAACAAAGCAAGAGAGGTATAAAAGTAGCCGTCTCTAGAGTAAAAAGCAAGAGAGGTCTAAAAGTGTTGTGTTGCCTAAGGTTGGGATATAGAGAATTTCTTCATAGATTTTAAACTATATGTAATTCGGTTATTTTGAACTTTAGGTTTTGTTTAACGTTATTATTTTCTTTATAATGTCATGTTTATTTTATTCATTTTCGTCTCTTGGATGTGACTACACGTTCATATTTATTTTACTATTAATTTTATTGTATAATCAAATTTTTAAAGCTAGCCGCCCCATCGGAGCGGGCCTTGCATCTAGTAGCTTTTATATATTACGAGTATTATAATGAATTCGTAAAAGCTATATCAATTAATGATATATATAAAACTTAACCTAGGATCTCATTTTATAGGACTAGGAGTCCTTTACAAGTAAACAATCTACCGTATAAACCTAACTTTATAAGATATACATTAAATCTTTTCTATATATATCTTCACACGGTTTCATCTTAATCTTATAAGCAGTACTAACTCTTCTTATCAACAGTACCAACTATTGATGTATTCTTCAGCAACACTTCAACCGTACTAACTTATACAGAACCGTACCAACTGCTTAATTTAATTCCCAACAATCCTCCCCTAAACTTATGATTTCTGTGTAAATCAACAATTTTCTTGAATTAAACTTCAACGTTATATGATGAGGTGGATTCTTTCAAACACTTATCTTCAATCTTGAAACACTTGGGAATTTTCTTCACATATCTACCTTTTGACCAATATTCATAATAATACATCAAATTCGGTCAACTCCTCAAAAGTCTCCATAATTAAACTTATTCATGCAAGGAATTAATTCCTAATAACAACCCAGCATTCAATGGCATTAAATCTTCATTGGTTCTTTAAAAGATCTTGAATTATCAACACTAACCCAGCACATTCTTCAAAACACAATGAGTTCATCCAATCCAAACATGATTGAGATTTCATCGGATTCGTCTTCAGATTCAGGAAGTGAAGTATGGAAAAATTACTTTCCACCAAACTACACTAATCTGACTATCAGGAACCCAAATCCACAAGCAGAAGAAGTATCTTCTGATGACCTTCCAACTTCCTCTGATGATGACAATCAGCAAACACAGTCACCTCCACTATCAGTTTTACTAATAAGGGAGATCGAAAAAGCTGTGTTAGGTATGAGTAGGATCTCGGTACCTGTAGGAAATCAACCACGACCAAAACCAGATAAACAAGTGATGGGGCTCCAAAGTCCGAAGGTGTGGAACTCAATCAAAGACAAAGGAGTTCACAAGTCCATGCCTGACTTTAAGGATAAAGGGAAAAGGAAGCTTGAGTAGTGATGATGGTGTTAGGTTTGTTTAGGTTTGTGTGTTGGTTATGTTGACTTTGAGTCCCGGATTATAACAAAACTTCTGCTTATGTAATGAATGCACCACTTTAATGAATAAACTTTATCTCCTTGTGTACAGATACATTCTATAATCCTTTGAACAAACTTTAACAGTAAGTACTTCAGCATAAACTACACACTTATCTCAGATTCTGAATTGATATCCTCCCCTGAATTATATAATCATCTTTAACAGCAACTGAACAAACTTTTAATTCCTCCCCTGTTTTGAAGAATCTTCACCATCAGATGAACTAGAACATAGGACATTCGAGCTCAGCATCCAATATGATAATTTGTACAAGTTACCAACAATTCAGTTTTGTAGTTTCAAACTACTCTCAACACTTCCAGATGTGTAACCTTCTGAGAGAGGTGAATCATAGAGCATAAACTTAGAATGAACCAAGTTTGAAAAAGCAGTACAAACTAGTTGAAACTAGCAGTACTAACTGTTTAAAAATTTTCTGAGATAAAATCAAAGTTAATTGTAATGTGGATTTGAAAACACTTTTGTCTACTTATAGTTTTTAGCAAACTATCAGCTATCAACGGATTTGTTATGTCTTTACCAATAGCCGTTTGCTATGGACTAGCCAACTCTTCACACTTAGATATGGTGAGTTGATAACCATCCAGTTTTTGGTAAACTGTCAACCATAAACGGATTTGAGAAGTCTTTACCAGAAACCGTTTGATCTGGACTAGTTGGTTCTTAAGTGAATTAGACATGGTGAACCAATTACCATTTGTTTTGTGACAAGCATGCACACTTGATAGTCCAAACCACCATACTTCCCAATGCACAATCCAAAGCAAAAAGCTTTTCTTAACCTAAAATGTTAGTCCAAAACCAAAGAAAACACAATACACAATATTTTCTTTTAAGAGTTATCACAAGTGACTAACAAATTCACAAGCAATACTAAAAATTACCGAGCAGCACAAACTATACAAATAGCACAACTAGCTGTACAAAAACCAAAAACACTTAGACATTAATCTTTTGATGGATTAAGCATTCCAATACCTGTTACCAAGTACTGAAATCTTCCCACATCAAAACCTTTTGTTAAGTGATCAGCAAAGTTGTCATCAGTATGTATTTTAACAACTTGGATTAACTTCTTATCAGCACAGTCTCTTATAAAATGATATCTAATCTGAATGTGTTTAGTTTTTGAATGTTGAACTAGATTCTTAATGATACACATTGTACTTCTATTGTCTATATGTATAATTGTGTTTAAGAAATTGTACTCATAATCAAGCATCTGGTTTTGAATCCAAAGAACTTGAGCATAACAACTTGCTGCTGCCACATATTCTGCTTCAGTAGTAGAAGTGGCCACCATAGTCTGCTTCTTACACTTCCAAGAAATTAATCTACAACCCAAGAACTGACAACCACCCATTGTATATTTTCTATCCATGCTAGCACCAGCATAATCAGAATCTGAGAATGCAACTAGATTAAAAGCAGATTCTTTAGGATACCATAGCCCCAAGTTAGGTTGACCTTTAAGGTATCTGAAGATTCTCTTTACTGCTGTGAGATGAGACACCTTAGGATTTACTTGGAATCTTGCACAAGCACAAACTGAAAACATAATGTCAGGCCTGGATGATGTGAGATACATCAAAGACCCAATCATAGATCTATACATGTGCACATCCACATCTTCACCACTGTGATCCTTTAATAGCAAATGTGTCTCCTTATCAACTGGTGTGCTAACAACCTTGGCATCTGTGAATTGGAATTTCCTCAATATTTCACCAACATATTTATCCTGAGAGATAAATATTCCATAGAGCTCAAGAAAGAAAGTAAGCTAACCCATAGAGCTCATATCAAACTGATCTTTCATTAATTTCTTAAACTCTCTGCACATTTCTTTGTTTGTAGAACCAAAGATGATATCATCTACATAAACTTGAACCAGTAGAATATCACCCTTGTTCTTCTTGATAAACAGAGTTTGATCAATTTTACCCCTATTGAACCCATTCTTCAATAAATAAGTAGCAAGAGTCCCATACCAAGCTCTTGGAGCTTGATGCAATCCATAAAGAGCTTTAACCACCTTATAAACTTTGTCAGGATGGTCTGGGTCTATGAAACTAGGAGGTTGAGATACATATACCTCCTCATCAATAGTACCATACAAAAAGGCACTCTTCACATCCATTTGATAGACTAGAAAACCCATATAGGAAGCATAAGCAAGAAATAACCTTATTGCTTCAAGTCTAGCAACAGGAGCAAAAACCACCTCATAATCAATCCCTTCTTCCTGTGTATAGCCTTGAGCAACCAATCTTGCTTTGTTCTTTATCACAATGCCTCTCTCATCCTTCTTGTTCCTGAATACCCACTTAGTACCAATCACTCTCATTCCCTTTGGCAGATCAACCAGAACCCAAACCTTCTGAATTTTGAATTGAAGCAGTTCTTCTTGCATAGCCTCAACCCAACTTGATTCTTCTAAAGCCTTTAGCACATTCTTGGGTTCTACCTGAGATAGAAAACATACAAACATACACTCATGCTCATCATCATGATGTTTCTCCTCATATACCACACTGAGAAATCCATGATGATCTGGGTCTTGAATTTGCCTTCTGGTCTTGACTCCAGATTGTACATCTCCTATGACATTGGAAAGTGGATGATTCCTATGTACAATTGTATGGGGAGTAGAAGGAGCTGCATAGGTGATAGGCATATTTTGCAGACCATCTCCAAAGAAATCAAACTCATCAACTTGAGGAGCAGTATGAACTGGTGATTCAAGATGAGGTTGACTTGGTCCAGCAGCATCACTATTTTACTCAGCAGTAGGAACTTGTGGCTCAGCAGTACTAACTCCATTTGTACTGCTCGTTGGATTTTCAGTTTCTTTACCATTCTGTCCACTGGTTTCAGCAACATCTTTCTCTTTGTCTACACCACTTGATGAGGAATATCATCATTCTTTGTAGAAGACTCATACATTGGACTGTCCTCCATGATTGGTATCAAAATGCAATCTTCATCTTCCTCCTCTGAACCTGCACCATGGTTAGTATTTGTACCTGTAACAGGCACATAATTCAAGGCATCTGAAAGACTGTCAATATCAAAGATCCAATCTAGACCAACACCTGTAACATTTTGTTTATTCTCCAAAAATTCTATGTGTAGATTTTCTTCTACATGCTTGGTGCTTTTATTGTACACCCTAAAAGCCTTGTTGTGCAGAGAATAACCATCAAAGAAACCTTCCTCATATTTACCATCAAACTTTCCTTGTTGGTCTTTGGTATTAAGGATAGTAACATGACAACCAAAAGGTCTCATGAAGCTTAAAGCAGGGGTTCTACCTCTAAGAAGCTCATAAGCAGTCTTATTGTGAGGTTGCACAACTAAAACCCTATTCAATAAATAACAAGCAGTGCTAACTGCTTCAGCCCAAAATGAAACTGGTAGCTTAGAGTCAGCTAACATTGTCCTAGCAGCCTCTATAAGAGTCCTATTCTTTCTCTCAGCTACTCTATTTTGCTGTGGGGTTCTAGCTACACTAAACTCTCTCTTAATACCTTTTTCTCTACAAAATTCATCCATCACTCTATTCTTAAATTCAGTCCCATTGTCACATCTGATTAATTTAGCTTTCTTATCAACTAGGTTTTCTACTTCAACAATGAAGGTCTTAAGGATTTCACTTGTCTCATCCTTAGATTACATAAAGAATACCCACGAAAACCTACTGTAATCATCAGTAACAACAAGGCAGTATCTTTTAAAATTCAAGCTATTCACAGAAGTAAGACCAAATAAGTCCATATGCAACATATATAAAGCTTGAGAAATAGAGTTCTGGGCCTTTGGCTTACATGAGGCTCTGTGTTGCTTACCTTTAAGGCAAGAAACACAGGTTTGGTCATTGAGAAAAGTTTTATTTGGTAAACCTCTTACCAACCCATTTTTAGCAATTTTGTTAATGGTTTTAAAATTAACATGACCAAGCCTTCTGTGCCACAACATTGATTCTTCCAATGTGGCATTTGCAACAAGGCAAGTAAGACCTGCTTTAGGAACAAGGTTGTTCATCTCAATACTGTATGTATTACCCTTTCTGGGGATTTTAAGCAATACTTGATTTTCATCAGGAAGCTTGAAATCAGGAGAAAGAATAAGGCAGTCAGTATCAATAAAAAGAACCTTATTCTTTTTATCACATATTTGCGACACACTAAAGAGGTTGTACTTTAACTCTGGTACAAAATACACATTATCAAAATCAAGATTACCAGATTTTATGAAACCTTTACCAGTCATCCGTCCACCAACACCACCACCAAAGACAACTGGTCCACCATCCAATGCTATGAATTCTTAAAGATAGGACATGTTTCCAGTCATGTGCCTAGACCATCCACTGTATGAGTATCCTCTATCTTATTCACCATTTGAAGGATGTTCCTGCACACAAAATAAAGGTGTTAGTTTCTTTTGGGGACCCAAACCATCACTGGTTTGGATCTTCCTTGTGCATCAAGATGAGAAAATTTGTTGGAGGTCATTGATGCACCATTGGGTTTGGTAGATTTTCTAACCCAATGTGTTGAGGCCTTGACAGCATTGCCCCTTTTTCCCTTAACATTTAAGTGCCTAGCAGTAGGATTTGCTGGTCTAGCAGTTGGAACTGCTGACCTAACAGTTGGAACTGCTTGTTTAAATTTTGGCACCCATTTCTGATTGGTCATTGCTGTTTTCTTATAAAAATGCCTTTTAACTGTTTGTGCATGATTTGAAAATTGTTTTGCACTTGAAACAGTTTGCTTGTTATTAAACCAGTTATTTTGACTAGCAGTTGAAACTGTTTTGATGCCAGTCTTTAACATAACAGCTTTGGGTGACATCTTATGATTTGCATTAGGGCTTGTCAATCTAGTTGGACTGTTTTGAGTTACCCTAGCATTGTTATTCCTATTCACCCTTGTATTCCCAGAAACCCTCTTTTTCCATGGGTTAGAATCACAATAAGCAGCCATATGATCAAAACTTCCACAAACAAAGCACACTTTTCTAATCATAGCAAACTTATCATCCATTTGCTTAGATTTTGAGGCATTCCAGTTTCTATGACTACCCTCAGAAACTGGTGATCTGTTCTTAGTCCTATACATCTCAGCATATTGAACACTTTTCCTAACTAGTTTTATGTTTTCAGTCTTAACCACTTTAGGAGCATGTTTAACTTCTACCTTAACAACATTAGGTTTGACCTTAACCTTTGCATCCTCATCATTAGATATCCAATCCTCAATAGTTGGTGCATCTGAGTTCCTATCAGAGGACATCTTTTCCTCGGAATGAGATTTATCACTAGCACTCACAAAAGAATCTTCTGCCTTAACAAATTTAACAGGATTCTCACTCACTTTAACACCATATCCAGGAAAATCCATATTCTTAAACTCTTCTAAACCTGTATGAGCTAAATCAATTCCTGGTGGAACAAACATTCCTCTAAGAGGGGGTGCAACTGACTTATACCCTAAACCAGACTTAGCTTTGTTAAGTATTTGATTCTCTACTATTTTCTGAACTCCCTTTGAAGTATGTTCAAGAGTATCTACACTTAACTAAATATTTTCTTTTTCTTTTTTAAGCTTCTCTAGTTCATATACAAGTCCACTCATTTTATCATCTTTTAGTTGCAAATCCCTCTTTAAAACACCTTTCTCATCAGAGAAGTTTGACTCATTCTGTCTATAAAACACAATTTGTTCTTCCAAAACAGCTAGTCCTCTTTTATGATTTGCAAGACTAAAATTTACTTGATTAAATTCTACTCTAAGATCATCATATTGTTTCTTAAGAAACTCATAATCTTTTAAAGCATAACAAGTATTTGAACATTTTTGAACAATATGTACCTTAGAGTCTGAGAAAGCCATCAAACCCAAGTAAGCTGGTTCCTCTTCTTCCTCCACGAAGCTCCGATCAAATCTAGCTCCATCTACAGCTACCATAGCCTTGGAAAAGGCTCTTCAACATTAACTATTCTCCTTGTTCCTTGCTGATTCTTAAACCCTTGAATCTGGTTGCTTTATTGTCTTAGACCTCTACATTCCCTGGCAAAGTACCCCATCTTGTGAAAATTATAGCACTCCACCTTAGACTTATCATACCCAGCAACATCTCTTCCATTAAAGGTAATCTTATTCCCAGTCCATTGGTAATACTTCTTAGCCCTGATGCTTATCAAAGCCAACTGCCACTTTAAATCCATAGCTTCCAAATCATCTTCAGCAATTTGAAGAAGATCTTCATTAAAGATCTGAGACCCACCAGATTGTTCTGACACAAATACATATATGGTCTCTTCAGTCAAGCCAGCAGTACTAGTTTTTACACTAGCAGTGCTAACTGTTGGTTTAGCAGTACCAACTGCTTCTTTATCTTCATGATTCAAACTGTTTGAAGAAGATAAGAAAGCCATATTCCCTGAACTAGAACTGGTGTTACCACTCTTCTTCACCTTCTGCTCAACAATCTTAAGGTTGTTGTAAAGCTCATTCAATGTCATTTTCTCCAGTTATGGTTTATTGCTCCAAACCACAACATAAGTGTTCCATTCAGTAGGTAAACTATTTAGAAACTTCATGTTGAGGTCTTCATGTGGAATCACAATCTTCAACACAGTAAGTAACTGGTGATCTTTTGAAGCCTATTAAAGATATGGTCCAAAGTTTCATTGCTTGTTGCAGTGAAGTTCTCATAACTTTGTTTAAGTAGAGTTCTCTGTGCCTTCTTGGTAGCTTCATTTCCACCAAATCTTTCCACCACTGCTTCAAAAAGGGTCTTAGCAGTCTCATATTGGCTAAAGTTCAGCACTTGATCATTAGGAATTGCCATTAGTAACAAATTCCTAGCCTTCTGATCATTTTTTTTTTATTCTCTCCTCATTAGTAACAAGCTCAGTGTTGAGCTTTGTTGTCTTTGAGCCATCAGCATGTGTTTCCTCAGTTGGAATTGGTTTGAATGAATCACCATTGATAATTATATCCCATAATGCATAGTCTTGCACCATGAAATATTGCTCTATTCTGAGCCACCATAAATCGTATTCATTATGTTTCAGCATGGGGAGTTTAGCAAGGATTGAGGTTTGTGGTGTCTCCATGTACATCTTCTTGGTAGCAAGTTAATGAATACTTCTGGATCTTCTAAATCAAAGTATCAGAACCTGGCTCTGATACCACTTGACCGGATCTAAACACACAAGTTGTGTTGGAGATACTTTGAGTATATACTTGACAGCACGCGGAATTTACTATCAAGTACTTAGAAGAATTCTTGTTTGATAATTGTATGTGATTGTATGAATGTAACAATAAAGATAATCGCACACAGTTTAACCAAACAAATAGCTTTTATATATTACGAGTATTACAATGAATTCATAAAAGCTTTATCAATTAATGATATATATAAAACTTAACCTAGGATCTCCTTTTATAGGACAAAGAGTCCTTTACAAGTAAACAATCTACCGTATAAACCTAACTTTATAAGATATACATTAAATCTTTTCTATATATATCTTCACACGGTTTCATCTTAATCTTATAAGCAGTACTAACTCTTCTTATCAACAGTACCAACTGTTGATGTATTCTTCAACAACACTTCAACCGTACTAACTTATACAGAACCGTACCAACTGCTTAATTTAATTCCCAACACAATCTTTTCTATACTTATCCTTCTACACGTCTTCTAAAGACAATCTTCATGCATCAGTCTTCTATACTACCAGTACTAACTTAGCAGTTTGTACTGTTTGTTGTCTTCAACAGTCTTGAACTTACACTAGCAGTTTGTACTGTTAGTGTTATCTTCAGCAGTACTAAGTCAAAACTAAGTCTTCAACATTTATTTTCTAACAATCCTCCCCTAAACTTGTGATTTACCCTAAATCATCAAGTTTCTGAATTAAATGATTACCTTGTGAGGATTGTAAGGATTCTTCCAAACACTATAATGTCAGTCTTAGTCTTTTAGCCTTCATTTTTTCTGAAATATTTTTCTCACTAATTCTCTTGCCATTTCTGACTCTTCATCAACTTTGAGTCTGGCAGCTGGCATGACAAGTAGTATCTCTACTCTCAGTGGATAATCCTTCTCAACTAGCATGTAGACTTCCACTCCTGCTTTAGTAGATACCAGATGAACACCACTATTGTCAAACAGTCTCCAAGTAGTAGCCAAGTCATGGGCTTGAAATCTTCATAGAACATCATCTGAGTCAGGCTCATATAGCCTCTTCAGCTCCACCCATAACTCCTTGTCTTTGTCTTCAGAAGGATCTTTTGATCAGAATCTTTCTTGAACTAAAATCCATAGCTTGTCCAAGTCTTCTCTATCAACTGACTTGATCAACTATTCAAAGTATTTATATACCTCTGATTGTCCTCCAACCCTGATGATTTTCCAGCCTTGAGTAACTCCATCTGAGTAAACCCCCCAGTCAATTATGGGATGTTTAGCTGAAATAGGATCCACATTTAATGTATCTGGAACTACTACCATCATACCATGAATTTGTTCATCAGTCAATACATCTTCTTCTTTTCCTTCCTCAGTCCTTTGTTTCTTGGACTCCTCTGACTCTAATTGCTTACATGTTCTCTTTTCACCTTTACTTGTCTCAACTGTTTCTGTATCTCCTCTTAAGAAATTCTGAATTCTTCTATGAGCATTGAAGTACAACTTCTCTATTTATTCATAAGATCTACCTTTAAAGTGTTTTTCCTTACAATAATCTTGATGTTTTAGGTAGTCTTTCATGTACCTCAGTTGTTCCTTTCTTGTAGGAAGTTTCTTCTGTGCAACTTGCTTCTTGCTTTGACTCTTTCTAATCTGCTCCAATAGATCACTGATTTCTTGTTCTTGTAACACCCCAACCCGACCTTGGTTAAGATGCCACATTATGGTGTCTATCAGAACATACAAAATAAACACAAGCGGAAGACTTCATAAATAAAGCAAAGTCAAGAACATCATGACTTACAAATTACCAGCTCCTAAAAGTCTAAACAATATCCAAATGAAATGAAATGAAATAAAACATCCAACATAAGTCCAAAACAAATACAAGACAATGGGGAAATCTAAATAAGGTAGGTCTTCTACTCCTACTCACATCTCTCTTGCCCCGCATCCCGCTTATTACCTGCCGCATTGAAAAGAAAACGCGGCTGAGCTTAAAAAGCCCAGTGAACAGATATATACACAAAGCATAAAAGGTAATAAGCATAAGCAAACGAATATGAATCAAATGGATCAAATGCATAAATATCATGAGTCAGAATAGCTCTAAGAGTCAAATAATAATACGGCAACGAACGCGTCCAAACGAGCCACTCGAATAGACCACATAATCACATATACATATCAAATCATAAGTGTACGGAGAGGGGAGGCCTCTAAGTACCAAATAGTGAGTGGGGTGTAGGGCACACACAGCCAGTCACCAAACCATATCATATCAAATCACATATCAAATCATATAAGCCTAGGATGCATCCATACGCCCCCCCCCCCACAAACAAATCATATACGTACCATGTACTAGACAAACATACGCATATATCAAAATGGCCAAGAGCTCACATATCATATCATATCATATCATATCAAATGGGGACGTCGTGTATCAATCACACCTCCACAGAAAGTGTCATGCCATTGGTGCCTTAATGACATGGCCATGGTACCTCCATGGCTAGTTAGCTCGGGCGACAAAACAGAACATATCATATCATATCATAGCATAGATTCAAATCAAATGGAATCATAGCAATGGTTCATATCAACTGAATCATAACAAAGGAGCATATCAAAGGATCATAGCAAAGTTCATATCAGAAGGGATCATAGCAAAGGATCATATCAAAGGATCATATCATATCAAAGCAAACGAATCAAGTCAAGGATCAAAAGTCATGAGAAAAGACACCCTTACTGAGAAAGGGTAGAATATATGTACCTTATGCAAGCAACCAACGAAATAAGAAAGCACACCGAAATAGGGAAATTACTCCTTCTTCACCGAACCTATACAAATTAATGATCACGTATTATTATAAGCTCATTTTACAAGTTTACCACTTATAGTTATTAAGGTTTCCCATTTATGGTTTCTTTCCATTTTTAGAAACTTTTCACTTTTAGTAACTTTCCATTATTAGAAACTTTCTACTTTTAGTAACTTTCTATTTTTAGTAACTTTCCTTATTTAGTAACTTTCTAAATTTAGTAAGTTTCTATAATTAGTAAGTTTCCTGATTTAATGACTTTTAGGGTTATAAATGATAATTAAGTAAACTTCAAGACATAATATGACCAACATTATAGTTTAGGGTTTAATAAGATAACTTTTAATAGCTTAGTGTTTAAACTGTCATTTTATCAAAGTTCAAGGTCTAAAGTGTAAATTACATAATTATATAGAAATTCTCATACATGTACATTTTAAACACCTCATTAATTATCCCATGCAATTAAACCCTAATTCATTTATTAGAAACCCTAACTCGACGTACCCTCAACCCGTTAAACCTTTTTTACCATAACCATATCGACTCAAAATCCTTTTCTTTTACCCATTTTAACGACACAAACCAACCACGAAAGCCACACTATTCGAACCACATACGACCCAATGTTTAACCCATTCGACCCTTTTTTTCTTGACCCTAACACCCACACACTCGACACCCTTTTACCAGCCTACACAACACCGAACTACATCACACCCACTCGACTTCATGCAAGAACAGGACCACATAAAATAACAAACCATTCAAGCCCTAGTTTCCGTGTACTCAACCCATTTATATCAGCCATACACACATCAACTCAACCATAATTCCATACACACAACACCAGGTTTTTGACATGCATACTAGACTCATATTTATATGTACATTCACCACCCAAAATAGACCCATTCGATAGTAATAACATGCATGTTATTTCATCATTTTATGTACGTACAAAGCTAGGTTTTCATGCATGAGTTAGCTCATAAAACAAACGTGTATCTCCTGATTCAATTGACTCCATGCATGACCTGTTTATTTGTATATTTCATACGACCCTCCTCCAGATTTTTCACCGTATAATAGTGATTAAACCAACGTTTTTATTACAGATTCTAACAATCATGCCAACCCTTATATCGACGTCTCTATTATACTATTTCGTGCGATTATGCAACTCATCATTTTATGTGATGTTTAACTGTTGGGTATGCTTCTCGCACCAAAATGTGACAACATATTTGTGATTACATTAGTTATCTTATTTGCCACAAACACATGGACTAAAAGTGTCATTATTGTAAAGTCATGTGTTTTGGCCCTATATATACCTAGCGGTGGCAATTTTCGACACGACACGCTAACCGACACGGACACGACACGAAGATAAACGGGTTTAGGTCGATGATAAATGGGTTTGGGTCAAAAAAAGGTTAACCCGTATAACCCGTTTAATAAATGGGTCGTGTATGGGTTTAGTAAATTTAAACAGGTCAACCCGTGAACCCGTTTAAATATATAAACTTTTAATCAATAAAATATATAACTACCTAATATGATATATGTACTCATTTAGGATGTGGATCTATGTTTTCTTAAGTGCTACTATAATATATATTAGTATTTACGTGTTATTATTTGAACACTTACACTCTTCAACACTCAAACTAATTAAACCTTTTAACTAGTTTATTTAAACGGGTTACACGGGTCATAAATGGGTTACACATGTTAGGTGTGTGCGGGTTAGGGTTGAGGTTTTTGACACGATTAATAAATGGGTCATGTTTGGGTTGAGGCTTTACCAACCCGCCAACCCGAGTGGGTCGACACGGACACGACTCGATTGCCACCCCTATATATACCCCTCCTAGACTTCACTAGGAGGGTTGAAGCTTGTGTGTGTTTTTTATTTTCAATATCATTAATAAAATCATCCAAGTTTCCTCTTTATCTCTCTACACTTTCTCTCACTAACTCTAACCATGAAGAGAGTGTATGTTCTTTGTTGCTCTTTGACTTTTCTTGCATTTTTTTGCAAAAACACACTTTTTCCAAATGAATCTGCATTCAGGGGGAAGAAATGTGCACATTGGGGACGCATAACAAACTCACGTGATCGAGCTTACAATTTTATTACTACCGGAAGACGTCCGTAGAGATGATCAGTGGTTCAGTTTTATGATTTTGGTGCAATCGTTTCCACTTTCGCAGGGTGTGATGTGCGAAGTAGCCTACTTATATGAGAAGATCTTGCTAATTTCTTGCATGTTACCCCCGAATGGGACTTCCGCATTGAGCATAATCGTTACTTAGTACTAGTCAGATTTGCGTGGTGTGGTTTACGATGTCATCTACAAATTCCGCTGCGTACTTACAACCTTCAAAAGTTAGAAGACGTGTTAACTACATCAAAGTTTCAAATCTGCTGAAGACGGTTGTCAGTTTGGGGGGAAGCTGATTCAGAAACTTCGCCAAAAAGAAGTATATGAAGAAGCCGTTAAAAACATGCAGCATGAATTGGGGGGAAGTTAATCCAGTTCATGTATATTACATCATGTGACTACGAGTAAAGAAAAGTTCTCAAGCCGACGTACAAGATAAAGAAAAAGAGCGTCAACTGTAATCATCATCGGCACATGAAGAGCTTATGAAGACCTTTCTTTATTTGTATTTTTACTTGTAGGATATGATGTAAGTAATCCCATATGTTGCCACATTAGGGGAAGATTATTGGGTATGCTTCTCGCACCAAAATGTGAACATATTTGTGATTACATTAGTTATCTTATTTGCCACAAACACATGGACTAAAAGTGTCATTATTGTAAAGTCATGTGTTTTGGCCGTATATATACCCCTCCTAGACTTCACTAGGAGGGTTGGAGCTTGTGTGTGTTTTTCATCTTTTCTTTCATTATCAATAAAACATAAGATTCCTCTTTATCTTTTCTATACTTTATCTCTCTAAAATTTTGCCATGGAGATGATGATCTTTCATCATCCAAGGCCTCCCGATTCACAATAAGTTAACCAAAACACGATCCATCATTAACCTTTCATTTTGATTATTTTAGATCGACATAGATTAATTCAAAGTACCAACTATATATACATTTTCCACGCTCATGACGAGAAGAAGTAAGTCAAGAGTAGATTATACCTTTGTCGATCTAGATGAGAGAACAAGAACAAGGAGACCAGAATTAAACCCAGAAAATGACCTTATTCAAACGAAAACGAGGCCCCTCGAACCTGGATATAACCACGATCAAAACAGCCTCTTGACACCTCCTTTGTACCACCTTGCACTCGAATGAAGAAGAATAGAACTACTGCCGTCACTCTAATTGTTTTAGGGTTTTATTGTGCTTGTTGTTTGTGTGAATTTCGGTTGAAAAATGATAGAAGGGGGGGGGGAGATTATAAGGGAAAATAGTCGAGCTTTGGGGCTAGGGGAAAGACCAAGTTCATCAATTCAAATTTTAAAATAATTCTAGACTTTTCTATACCAAAGTTATGTACAAGATTTTTTTATTTATTTTGGACCTAGCATAGGACATGTTCAATGTGTGATATGTGTGCATATTAAATCATGTATATCGAATTTTATGTGGCTTATATTATGGCTTTCTTATTTTGCAAATTCTCATGGTATAGCTCATAACTACTTAGGTTATAATCGGTTTCAAGTTCAAGTTCAATTTAGTACGTATTTCAGAATTCACGTTCTAGGTTATTATAATTCTTCCCCTCTAAACGAAAAATTTCATCCTCGAAATTTGAAATAGAAATCAATGAATACGTACCGAATCACGAAAAGAAATGTGGATAACTAGCTCACATCGACTCTTCGGTTTCCCAAGTAGCCTCACTCTTGGGTTGATTCCTCCAAAGAATTTTAACGAATGGAATGGTTTTGTTTCTCATGACTCGATCCTGATGCTCCAAAATAGCCTCAGGCTCCTCAATATAAGACAAATCTTCTCGAATTTGATCCAAAGGATAAGTATAAGTAACAACATGGAGTGGATTATAATTGTATCCCCTCAGAGGAGATACATGGAACACATTATGCGCATGAGCAAGTTGCGGGGGAAGTGCCAAACGATAAGAAACCTTACCAACTCGGTCTAAAATCTCAAAAGGACCAATAAATCGCGGACTGAGTTTCCCTTTTATACCAAAAACGCTTAACACCACGAAATGGAGAAACTTTAAGAAAAACATGATCACCAGGACTAAATTCCAACGCATGACGATGACGATCAGCATAACTTTTCTATCGAGCCCTAGCCTTCCTGAGCTTCTCCTTACCAATGGCAACCTTCTCATTAGTTACCTCAATCAACTCGGGACCTTCAATGAGTCTCTCACCAACCTCATTCCAACAAATAGGAGCCCTACACTTTCGTTCGTACAACAACTTGAAAGGAGCTCCTTTAATACTGGTGTGCCAACTGTTGTTGTATGCGAACTCAACCAGACATAAATAATCATCCCAATGTCCCGACCATTCTAGAGCACACGACCTCAACATATCTTCCAAGGTCTGAATGGTTCGTTCTGACTGCCCGTCTGTCTGTGGATGAAATGTTGTACTAAACTTAAGCTGAGTACCCCAATCCTTGTGCAAACCCATCCAAAAATCTGAGGTAAAATGCGGATCTCGATCAGATATAATAGCTAACGGAGTGCCATGTAACTGAACAATCTCCTGCTGGAAAAGTCGTGCCAACATACTACCCGAATAGTCCTTTCGAATAGGCAGAAAATGAGCGGATTTAGTCAAACGATCGACAATAACCCAGATGGCATCATGCATCTTCTGTGTGCGAGGAAAGCCCGTAACAAAATCCATGGAAATCTGTTCCCACTTCCAAGTAGGAATCTCTAGAGGTTGCAAAAGACCACTAGCCCACTGGTGTTCTATCTTAACCTGCTGACAGGTCATACACTTAGCCACAAACATCGCTACATCCTGCTTCATGCCGTTCCACCAGAAGTGCTACTTTAGATCTCTATACATCTTTGTAGAGCCTGGATGAATAGTGAAAGGAGAACTATGTACCTCGGATAACACAGCTTCACGAATAGATGAATCATTAGGAACACACAACCGATCCCCATACCATACAATCCCGTCTTCATCAACACGAAACTCTGGCTGCTTTCCTTCCTCCACATTCTGAACAATAGACCATAACTCACCATCATCCTTCTGAGCTTCTTTAATCCGCAACATAAGGTTAGATTCCACCTTCAGACTGGCCCAGTAACCATCATGCCCACGAATACACAACTCAACCTCCATGAGTTCTAAGTCATTGAATATCCTCGGCTCGATCTCAAGACTAGCAATCATCCCTGACTTTCTACTAAGAGCGTCTGCTACAACATTCGCCTTACCCAGATGGTACTGAATGTTAGCATCATAATCCTTCAAAAGTTCCAACCAACGCCTCTGCCTCATGTTTAACTCCTTCTAGGTGAAAATATACTTTAAGCTCTTGTGATCCGTGAAAATGTCACACGTATCGCCATACAAGTAATGTCTCCAAATTTAGAGTGCAAAGACCACAGCTGCTAACTCCAAGTCATGCGTCGGATAATTCTCTTCATATGGTTTCAACTGTCTGGATGCGTAGGCAATAACCTTCCCATGCTGCATAAGAACACATCCAAGACCTTTCTTTGAAGCATCACTATAAATCTAAAAACCACCGGTACCTGATGGAAGAATAAAAATAGGCGCAGAAACTAATCTCTTCTTCAAATTCTCAAAACTTTTCTCCCTTTCATCAGTCCATACAAACTTCTCACCTTTCCGCATCAGTTTCGTCAATGGCAACGCTAAACGTGAGAATCCCTCCACAAATCTCCGATAGTAGCCCGCAAGACTCAAGAAACTCCTAACCTCTGTCACATCCGTAGGTCTTGGCCACTTGTAATCGCCTCAACCTTAGCCGGATCCATCTTAATTATATCCGCCGATACAACGTGACCCAAAAAGCCACTTGTTCCAACCAGAACTCACACTTAGAAAATTTTTCATACAACTTCTTCTGACGCAGGATTTCCAACACGATACGAAGATGTTCCTCATGTTCTTTCTTTGTCTTAGAGTAAATCAGGATGTCATCGATAAACACAGTGACGAATTTATCAAGATATTCATGGAATAGGCGGTTCATCAAATCCATGAAGACAGTTGGAGCATTTGTCAGACCAAAAGGCATAACCAAGAATACATAATGACCATAGCGGGTACGGAAGGCAGTCTTAAAAAAATCATGTTCCTTTACACGCAGCTGGTGATACCCGGATCTCAAATCAGTTTTAGAAAAAAATTTAGCTCCTTGAAGCTGATCAAACAAATCGTCAATACAAGGAAGCGGATAATGGTTTCTGATAGTGATACGGTTCAGCTCCCGGTAGTCAATGCACAACCTCATACTGCCATCCTTCTTCTTTACAAACAAAATAGGAGCAACCCACGGAGAGACACTCGGACGAATAAAACCACGTTCTAAGAGTTCCTGAAGTTGCTCCTTTAGTTCCTTCAAATCAACTGGGGCCATACGATAAGGAGCTTTAGAGATAGGTTCAGCACCCGAAATTAAATCAATGCTAAATTCAAATTCCCGTGCAGTTGGCATGCCCGAAAGTTCATCAGGAAAAACGTCAGAAAAGTCACAAACTACTAGATGGCTCTCGATACTAGGACCATCCACTGAAGTGTCTTTAATTGAAGTCAAGAATCCTTCACAACCATGTGAAAGTAGTGAACGGTCTTTCATAACTGAGATAATCTTAATAGACTTACCAGGTTGGGAACCCTGGTAAACAAATTCAGAAGCATTTAGATCACCTAAAATAACTCTTCTGGCATGACAGTCAATAGTTGCCCGATGCTCGGACAACCAGTCCATGCCTAAAATAATATCAAAATCATTCATGTCCATAGGAAGCAAATTGGTGGAACGGATTTTATCAGCAAAACGAAGAGGACAGTTCAAAAATTCGTGATCTATAATCACATGGTTCTTCATAGGGGTGGATATAGATAAGACATAATTTAATGGTGTTGCATTCATATTAAGATATTTGGCAATTGAAGTAGAAACCATTGAATGTGTGGCACCCGTATCAAATAAAATAAATATTGAACGATCATGTAAATAGAGAGTGCCCGTGACGATACCTGAGGCACTAGCCGCCTGGTCCCTGGTCAAGCAAAATACCCGACCCCTGGTAGCTGTCTGACGATCATTTCCCCTGTTGTTGTTACTACCAGCCTAGGTACAGTCCCTAGCCATGTGTCCCGTCTGTCCACAAATAAAACAAGCACCCGAAGCCCGATGACATCTACCAGAATGCAACTTCCCGCATGTGGTGCAAGGAGGAGGAGGAGGAGGTGAAATATAATCCCTTTGACCTGATGAAGCTAAAGTGCGGTTACGCTGTTGACCGCGGTGCTGCTGGTCCCGGTCTTGCTGATCACGATGATGTTGGTCGCGCCCCGACCTCTTATTACCGTAGCCATACCTGTCATTCCCCCTTCTATCATTCCCACGCTGATCATTACCCCTAGAATCGTTTCCCCGCTGGTTGTTCCCTGAAGCTGGTCGGACATGATCACCATCCCTATACCTCTTCACACCCTGTCTAACTCGCTCTTGCATAATCTCAATATTTCTAACTGCATTGGCCACCTGTGCTACGTCCTCGAATTGAATGTTCACTACCCTATCTAGAAGATTGTTCCTGAGAGCCTACTTGAACTTATTTGCTTGCTCTTCCTGTATCCCTGCTTTAGCACCCAAGAATCCCGCCAGTCACAGAAACCTCTTCATAAACTCTGCGCTCGTCTCCCTCTCATACTAGAAAATAGAATGATACTCCCTTGCAAACTTTTCTTTTTCTGATTTCGAAAAGTACTGAAGATAGAAAGTGTCACGAAAATCGTTCCATGATAGAGCCGCCACAAAGTTATCTCCTCCCTTCGCCTGTTTGTAAGCTTTCCACCAACTGAGGGCATCTCCCTCGAATTTATAGCTAGCCAACCTAGCTTTATACTCATCATCACAACCTAATACCTCGAATATCTTTTCCATGTGAGCAATCCAATTTTCTGCATCAATAGGAGCATTTGCAGAACTGAAAGAACGAGGCTTTTGTTTACAAAACCTTTCCAGCCACGTATGAATGGTCACTGGTGGAGCACAAGCACCCAAACCCCCACTTCCACTACCACTGGTCGTATTTTGACGGATCTGGGTCTCAATCCTTTCAGTATGGCCCTGAATCAGTGCTTCTACAGTCAGTTGAACTGCGGCTGTAAATGCAGGGTTGTTACTGAAATCTTCGTTATGATGAGTGTTCACCATCTGGAAGGTCATAAACGGATTAGCAAAGACAAAACAAATTTAAAGAGCAATATATGAAGGAAAAGATCTTGTCAAAGCGAAACCTAAAGTCTACCCAATCCTCACCGGTCAAAACCTAAGTCCTACAGGGCGAAACCTAAGGGTCCAGATTTTACAGGCCATAACTTATGAGCTACAAGTCGCAACCTGGGCTTTGATACCATAATTGTAACACCCCAACCCGACCTTGGTTAGGATGCTACATTATGGTTTCCATCAGAACATACAAAATAAACGCAAGCGGAAGACTTTATAAATAAAGCAAAGTCAAGAACATCATGGCTTATAAATTAAAAGCTCCCAAAAGTCTAAACAATATCCAAATGAAATGAAATGAAATAAAACATCCAACATAAGTCCAAAACAAATCCAAGACAATGGGGAAATCTAAATAAGGTAGGTCTTCTACTCCTACTCACATCTCTCTTGCCCCGCATCCCGCTTATTACCTGCCGCATGGAAAAAAAACGCGGCTGAGCTTAAAAAGTCCAGTGAACAGATATATACACATAGCAGAAAAGGTAATAAGCATAAGAAAACGAATATGAATCAAATGGATCAAATGCATAAATATCATGAGTCAGAATAGCTCTAAGAGTCAAATAATAATACGGCAACGAACGCGTTCGAATGAGCCACTCGAACGGACCAAAGATACCTAACAGATAGCCATGAGCCTGTCTAAATGAGCCACTCGAATAGACCACATAATCACATATACATATCAAATCATAAGTGTACGAAGAGGGGAGGCCTCTAAGTACCAAATAGTGAGTGGGGTGTAGGGCACACACAGCCAGTCACCAAACCATATCATATCAAATCACATATCAAATCATATAAGCCTAGGATGCATCAATACGCCCCCCACAAACAAATCATATACGTACCATGTACTAGACAAGCATACGCATATATCAAAATGGCCAAGAGCTCACATATCATATCATATCATATCATATCAAATGGGGACGCCGTGGATCAATCACACCTCCACAGAAAGTGTCATGCCATTGGTGCCTCAATGACATGGCCATGGTACCTCCATGGCTAGTTAGCTCGAGCGACAAAACAAAACATATCATATCATAGCATAGAATCAAATCAAAGGGAATCATAGCAATGGTTCATATCAACTGAATCATAACAAAGGAGCATATCAAAGGATCATAGCAAAGTTCATATCAGAAGGGATCATAGCAAAGGATCATATCAAAGGATCATATCATATCAAAGCAAACGAATCAAGTCAAGGATCAAAAGTCATGAGAAAAGACACCCTTACTGAGAAAGGGTAGAATATTTGTACCTTATGCAAGCAAACAACGAAATAAGAAAGCACACCGAAATAGGGAAATCACCCCTTCTTCACCGAACCTATACAAATTAATGATCACGTATTATTTATAAGCTCATTTTACAAGTTTACCACTTATAGTTATTAAGGTCTCCCATTTATGGTTTCTTTCCATTTTTAGAAACTTTCCACTTTTAGTAACTTTCCATTTTTAGAAACTTTCAATTTTTACTAACTTTCTATTTTTAGTAAGTTTCATTATTTGTAACTTTCTAAATTTAGTAAGTTTCTATAATTAGTAAGTTTCCCGATTTAATGACTTTTAGGGTTGTAAATGATAATTAAGTAAACTTCAAAACTTAATATGACCAACATTATAGTTTAGGGTTTAATATGACAACTTTTAATAGCTTAGGGTTTAAACTGTCATTTTATGAAAGTTCATGGGCTAAAGTGTAAATTACATAATTATATAGAAATTCTCATACTTGTACATTTTAAACACCTCATTAATTATCCCATGCAATTAAACCCTAATTCATTTATTAGAAACCCTAACTCGACGTTCCCTCAACCCGTTAACCCTTTTTTATCCTAACCATATCGACTCAAAATCCATTTCTTCTACCCATTTTAACGACACAAACCAACCATGAAAGCCACACTATTCGAACCACGTACGACCCAATGTTTAACCCATTCGACCCTTGTTTTCTTGACACTAACACCCACACACTCGACACCCTTTTACCAGCCTACACAACACCGAACTACATCACACCCACTCGACCTCATTCAAGAACAGGACCACGTAAAATAACAAACCATTCAAGCCCTAGTTTCCTTGTACTTGGCCCATTTATATCAGCCATACACACATCAACCCAACTATAATTCCATAAACAAGACCAGGTTTTTGACATGCATACTAGACTCATATTTATATGTACATTCACCATCCAAAACAGACCCATTCGATAGTAATAACATGCATGACATTTCATCATTATATGTATGTACAAAGCTAGGTTTTCATGCATGAGTTAGCTCCCAAAACGAAAGTGTATCTCCTGATTCAATTGACAGCATACATGACCTATTTATATGTATATTTCATACGACCCTCCTCCAGATTTTACACCGTATAATAGTGATTAAACCAACATTTTTATTACAGATTCTAACAATCATGCCATTATGCAACTCATCATTTTATGTGATGTTTAACCTTTCATTTTGATTATTTTAGATCGACATAGATTGATTCAAAGTAACGACTATATATGCATTTTCCACGCTCATGACGAGAAGAAGTAAGTCAAGATTAGATTATACCTTTGTCGATCTAGATGAGAGAACAAGAATAAGGAGACCAGAATTAAACCCAGAAAATGACCTTATTCGAACCCAAACGAGACACCCTCGAACCTGGATATAACCACGATCAAAACAGCCTCTTGACACCTCCTTTGTACCACCTTGCACTCGAATGAACAAGAATAGAACTACTGCCGTCACTCTAATTGTTTTAGGGTTTTATTGTGCTTGTTGTTTGTGTGAATTTTGGTTAGAAAATGAATGGGGGTGGGGGAGATTATAAGGTAAAACAGCCGAGCTTTGGGGCTAAGGGAAAGACCAAGTTCATCAATTCAAATTTTAAAATAATTCTTGACTTTTCTATACCAAAGTTATGTACAAGATTTTTTTATTTATTTTGGACCTAGCATAGGACATGTTCAGTGTGTGATATGTGTACATATTTAATCATGTATATCGAATTTTATGTGGCTTATATTTTGGCTTTCATATTTTGCAAATTCTCATGGTATAGCTCATAACTACTTAGGTTATATTCGGTTTCAAGTTCAAGTTCAATTTAGTACGTATTTTAGAATTCACGTTCTAGGTTATTATAGTTCTTGTTCTTCAGTTGTGAACTGTGATCTTTCTTCCTCTTGCATCCTTGCAGCTAATTCCCTATCAGCTTGTTCTTGAGTAGCTTTTTCTTGTTCTTCTCTGAGTAGCTTCTGTTCAACCACGAACTGAGCAATTCTTTCTTCTTCAGCTGCTCTTGCTACTTCTTCATCATGAAGTCTTTGAGCAAGTTCTTCATCATGAGCAATTTAAGCTTGAGATTTTTGACTTATCTTCTTGGATGGTTCTTCTTCAATCATCACACTTTTTCCCTTTTCTGCTCTTGGTCTTCTCATGTATACTACACCAGTAGTACTAATCCCTATTCTAGCAGTACCTTGTTTTTGTTGATGACCCTGATTAGTTTCTTTCATTTGTTCATCTGGCCTCCCCTGAGCACCAGATTCTTCTTGAACCAATGAAACATTGGGGTCTTCATCTATCTTGGCTATCTTCCTCCCCTGTTTGGAAGACTCCTCACCCATATCATCATGTTGATCACCATCTAAGCTGGAAGAGCTAAAGATTCCACCATGTGAGCTGTTCTTTTTCTTTGGAGAGTCTTAACTTTCTGCTCCAACTTCTTCACCTTCAAAACAAGTTTCGTGTAGACTTTTCCAAAGACCTTTTTGTGTGTTGTGAGCTCAGCCTCCAAGTTAGAAATCTTATCGAACAGTTTTGTACAATAGTCCATCAATTCATTTACTGTCTGTCTACCCTCAGTACTTCCTGATGTGTGACCTTCAAGGAGAGGTGCATCATAGGGCATAGACTCAGACTCCACCACATGGTGAGCATCTGAGCCACCCAATTGTTCCAGTTGGCTTGGGATTCCACCACTAGTACTTGGTTCAAAAGAACTTGGTACTATAGGTGTTGCCATAGGTTGGGTCTTACTTATGTTACCCCTTTCCTGCCCAGCTTCTAAGCCAGTGACAGTAGGGGTAGCCCTTCCTACACTGACATTGTCAGCCTCATCTGCACCATGGGAAGTAGTAGGAACTCTGTGCTTAGGAACAATAAAGCCCTCTCTGGATAAACTCCTAGCTGGTGATGAAGTGGGTTGTGAGGCTAATTGTGATGAATTTGTGGGTGTGTGTTTGGAATCAACTAGGGTTATTGACCCTTAACCCTGTACCTGTATCATAGAATCAAACAAAGGCACTTCTACCCCACTATACCCTTTTGAGGCCATCCTCATATTACTAAAAAGCTTTTGGTTAAGTGTTGGTGTTTGATAAACAGTTTGGTGAGGTAGAAGTTGATTTTTCCTCATGTTCAAAATTGTTTGAATGAACCTTGGATACATCAAAAAATTTGATTTACTGTCCACATTCTTTACCATTCCTTCAAAAATAAGTTTTGAAAAATTGTAAGTCCTATTAGTTGATAAGCAAATGAGAGCAGTTGCAATATTGCTACTGAACTGTTCCCATAAAGTTTTCTTAGGACTTAAACAATGAAGGATGGTATGAATTAAAAACCTCCATTATGGGGCAAAACAACCTTTTTGAAAAGTTAAAGATTGTGATGTGGTGTTGTACCCCATTCTGGATAGTGTTTGAAAATTTTTAGTATTTGGCAAGTTACTAATACCATTGTCATCAGCTAGGTGGAGATGCCTCCTAACTGATGATTCAGTAAGAGTAATGGTTTTACCATCTACTATTGCATTAAGTTTTTTGTCTCCAGTTTCAATAGTTCTGACAGTGACAGTTTGCCAAAACTGCTTTACTTGGGAGACATAGATAGTAGGATTTAGAGTTAAAGAATACCTTATGTGAGAAGCATTCAAGAAATTCACTATCTGATGAAATTGTGTACCCTCCTCTGTTTTGTCCAAAAAGGCCACCATATTATGTTTGTCGACAAAAGATAAAGTAGCCATAATTGTCAATAAAAGTTGGTTGTTACTACTTGGATTTGATTGATGAGATAAGAAAGTAAAGTGAGTAAAATGAATTGAGATGTAAAGAATGATTCTTAGGGTTTCTATTGGACCGACTTCAATAAAATATAACTTTGAATTGAAGAAAGGTAATAAAGTAAATAAAAAGTGAAAATATCCAATATTGAAAACCCTTAAGTAAAGTAATTGTCCAATAAAATCTCAATGGTTTTACAACGGCTATTTTTAACAAGCGGTTATTTCTCACCAGTACTAACGGCTATCCAGCAGTACAAAGTTTAGCCTAGTAGTACTAAGTTTTGTCTAGCAGTACTAAGTTTTGGAAAAACTTTGACTCAGCAGTATTAACTCAATTTTTTATTAAAACAATACTGCATACCAACATTTTGAAGGGATTAAGTGTAAAAACAGACACTTAATCAAGTTTCGGTTTAATGCAACCTCTGGTTGTGTGAGAACCAATAATTTTAGTTATGAATAACTGCTTGTGATCAGATAAACTCATTCAAAGAGCTTTCTTGATAGGGTTTCGAGCTCATGGCAGGTGTTGCCTCTAACACAAATGTGTTAGATTCACTTTTGCTCGTTGTTCTCTCTACCAGATGTCCTTGGACTAACACATTATACTAATAAAAGTATAAAATGGTAAAGAGTGAGTTAGATCAGTTACTATCTGACTAACTATACCATCAATACATATGCAAAAACATCATAATAAGATTTCAAGAAAGATATTTTAAAGAATCTCTCAACTTAGATGTAAAACCTTTGTTAAGTGATCCCCAAATTTTGTCCATCATCAAACTATTATGTCAGCAACCAATCCACCATTTGCTGATCACACAATGCACTAGTAAATCCCTTGTGCTTAAATTCCATACCTGCAAATGTTAGTCCAAAAGCAAGAAAAAAAATGCAAAGCATTTGCTTCATAGAAGTATAAACTTATGACTAACAATTCAAACATAACAATCCTAATTTGTACTAGCAGTACAAACTATACACAGCAGTACTAATTGACAAACCTAGCAGTACAAATCCAATTTCATGTACAAAAACACACAGATTAAAAACATGTAAGGATTAAGCATTCCAATACTTGCTACCAAGTATTGAAACCTTCCAACATCAAAAGCTTTAGTAAGATCCGCAAAATTGTAATCAGTATGAATTTTAACAACTTGTACTAACTTTTTCTCATTGTAGTCTCTTATAAAATGATGCCTAATTTCTATGTGTTTTGTTTTAGAATGTTGCACTGGATTTTTAATAATGCATATTGTACTGCTATTGTCAATATATATCATAGTATTCATAAAATTGTACCAATAGTCAAGCATCTGATTCTGAATGCATAGAACTTTACCACAGCAACTTGCAGCAGCTACATACTCAACTTCAGTTATAGAAGTTGCCACAATTGTCTACTTCTTGCATTGCCATGATATAAGTCTACAACCTAGGAACTAACAACCACCTGTTGTTGATTTCCTATTCAGACTAGCACCAGCATAGTCACTGTCTGAGTATGCTACCACATCAAAAGGTGATTCCCTAGGATACCATAGACGCAACTTAGGTTGACCCTTGAGGTATCTAAAGATCCTCTTCACAACAACTAAATGTGAAGTCTTGGGATTGACTTGAAACCTTGCACATGCTCACACAGAAAACATAATATATGGTCTTGATGAAGTTAGATACATCAAGGACCCTATCATTGACCTATAGGTTTGTACATCAACACTTTCTCCATCTGCATCTTTAAGCAAAGGTTTCTCAGGATCAACAAGTGTGCTTGCCACTTTAGCATCAGTAAACTGAAACTTCCTTAATATCTCAGTTACATATTTATCTTGACTAATAAATATACCTTCTGCTGATTACTTCACTTGCAGCCCTAAAAAGAAGGTAAGTTCACCCATGGAACTCATTTGAAACTTATCATGAATAAGTTTCTCAAATTCTATGCACATCTCCTTCTTTGCGGATCCAAAGATGATGTCATCCACATAAACCTGTACCAGCAAGATATCTCCTTTGTTCTTCTTGATTAATAGAGTCTGATCAATCTTACCTCTTTGGAACCCATTCTCTAACAGATAAGTAGCCAATGTTCTATACCAAGCTCTAGGAGCTTGATGCAGTCCATAAAGAGCTTTCACCACCTTGTACACCTTGTCTGGATGTTCAAGATCTACAAAACCTGGAGGTTGAGAAACATAGACCTCCTCTTCAATAGTACCATAAAGAAAGGTACTCTTGACATCCATCTGGTAAACCATGAACCCCATGAAAGAAGGATAAGCTAAGAATAATCTTATAGCTTCAATCCTAGCTACAGGTGTAAAAACCTCTTGATAGTCTACTCCTTCTTCTTGTGTATACCCCTAGGCTACATGCCTTGCCTAATTTCTGATCACTATCACCCTCTCATCTTTCTTGTTTTTTAATATCCAATTTAGTACCAACAACCCTCATGCCTTTGGGTAAATCAACCACTACACAAACCTTTTAAATCTTGAATTGTAGAAGCTCCTCTTGCATAGCTTCCACCCAGCTTGAGTGTTCTAAGGCTTTAAGTATGTTCTTGGGTTCTGCTTGGGAAAGGAAACATACTGTTGGATCCCTTTCTAAATCATTCCACACATATATTCAATATTAGAGAGAGAAAGATTATGTTTAGAGAGAGAAAGAAACTAGAGAGAATAAAGAGGAATTTCTCTATTGCATAAACAATCAACACCTCTCAAATGAGAGGTTTACATGTATATACAGTCTTCCATATGATGAGAATAAGGAAGTGTGCCGTGTTTACATTTTTCACTAATTCGACATTAGCCTAAATACTATGACTAAACTAAACGGCACACTTCTACTATCATGTAGACTATATTTTTACGATTCTAACAAGCTATTACATGAGTATATTACAAGACTCATTAACTCGATAATGATCGTCACTTTAAGTGTTCCCAATAATCTCCCCCTAAGGGACGATCATTGAGCTCTCTTTTTGATTACATTTATGATCATCACTTTTGCGTTTCCAACAATCTCCCCCTAAAGGGTGATCATTGAGATCTCTTTTTGTGACATATGGTTTATGGGTCCTCCAATAGAAATGGATGATCATTTAACTTCTTTGATGCTTGTTGTCTTAAACTTTGAGTCTTTATGTAATAGCTTTGCTAGATCATTTGTTCCAATCATGCTTTGTGATCTTTGTTCTTCGTTCTTGTTCTTGTGATCATTTGTGGTATTCGCCTGCCTTTCATCAACGTCTTCATAACTGGTGTCTTTACGTCTTTCTAACATGCTCATACTTCTTGTTAATTTTGAGTTTCATACATTTGGAGTTCCCATTCATTGATTTTGATCTTTGTCTCTTTACTTTGCAGATTCTTTGACTTTGACGCAAAATCATTCTGAACTTTGATTTACTTTGATCTTTTATGAGAACTTTCTTTGAACTTTGCTTAACTTTATCTTTCGTAATGTTGTTGGTATAAGCATGTGGAGCTGGAAGTGAGTTGATGATTATGGTGGTAGTGGAACTCCTAGTCTCCATAAGTACCTGCATGAAAATAGTTAGCAATAAAGCATCCGGCACTTACAGGTTTGGACTTCGAGATCGTCAACAGCATAGTGTGAAGACTTTCTCTAATCCTTGCCAAGGCCGTTCCTGAACCAGATGCCCCCAAGGGAGCTAAATTAGATTCACCAAAATGTATCAACGATTCAGGTGAGCCGCTGAAGTATACCAAAGTATCACTCCACGACTGTAGACCGTTTGGAGCCACCTTGAACACTAAGCGTAATCCACAAGGGATTACCGAAGTGACCTGCTGTCAGGGCTGTTTAATGTTGACCATGGCAGGAATTTCTACTCAATCACTGAGAATCACAATTGTGAATTCCCTCATGAATGTTCTTGGCAGATTACTAAGATTTGCGTAGGACTCTTGTAATTTACAACTGGTGTCCATAATGTTGAACAACCAGTGTAGAAATGTTAATTGTTCCTAAGAGATCTTTTGATGTATCTCGCGGCTCTAGACTCGATTAATTGCTTATTGGGTTTTAGTCGTCGGAGGCATGGAGCAGAGTGCCTCCTTTTCAATATCAACTCATCTCGGAATGAGAGGTCGATAGATAATGAAGGGTTCTCCGTGAGAAATAAAACAAGTATCTTTTGAGAGACACTTGAGTGGCTAGAAGGTTTAGTGCAGTGTGTCACTGGGTCCATGATGGATTTGTCTTCAATACCGGTGTTACTTGTAGTGACATCCAGTAGCATATGAATTGAACCCGATTTCTGCCCTAAGGTTGAACATATGAAGGGCTATTTCTTTTCACCCTTTCTTTTACTTTTCTTTTTAATTCTTCAACCCCTTCTTTCTCTTTTCATTTCTTTACTCCTTTTTTCAATCATACCTAAGGACTTTCTAGTTCTAAACTATTTGTATTATCCATGGGTAGATCCCTCCGGCTCTGGCAGATCATAGGACGGTTTCCTAACCTTAGTCTCCTTATATCTCCATGACTATCCTATGTTGCCATAAAACCAATCATTTGAAAATCTCTCAAAGTGTTTATGACTGTAAAACATATATTGTTTACACTTTGAGAGTTTTGCATTTTTCAGAAATACTCCCCCTTCACATGTGCTCATAAGTTATTAATATGAATTTGCACATGTCGGGTGGAGTTAGCACTTTTGAATTGATAGATTTTCAGTGAATATGACCGTTGTGAGACACGTTTACATCACTAGTTAAACTAGCTTGAAATTATTACCCGTCCAGGTCATATTCAAAGAAGAATCTCTCGAAATCGGTACACTCTAAATAGACAAGTCCTTTGCGAGACACGTTTACATCACTGGATAAACCAGCTTGAAATTATTACCCGTCCAGGACATGTCTTTTCGATTAATGACATTTGATATTTGTCAATTCGAGGGTACAATCTGAGTCGATCTCATGCGAGATTTCATCTTTTCAATTACCATATTTTAATCACATACTTATTCTCCCCCTCAAAAATAGCATATTCATGTTATTTTTAAAAAACTTTTGATTAAAATATGCTTTTTGAGGTTTATTGGAAGAATTCCAACAAGAACATTTGTGTTTTGAACAAAGATTTTTGTTTCAAGTACTCCCCATTAACAAGGGCGTACTTGTCCTTTTGAGCATAATTTTGAAAAAAGAAATCAAAATTTTCATTAATTCTGCTCAAAAGTAAGAAGCTTTCGCTCCTTATGTTAGGATTGAGGCACTGAAGCGTACCTCAGGGTCCTTTCTTTACAAGTACGGGTTGTGCACTGTTATTTGTGCACAAGCCATTAAGCATGATTTTGATGGAATATTTTTTGTTTTGGAAATACTCCCCCTCAAAACTCGCATTTGTTTTGAGAATTTTAAACTTTTTAAAGTTTGAGGGAATGAGTCTTCTTGAAGCAAAATTTTTAAAGATTTAGAAATTTTAGTTTGAAAAATTCTTGAATAAATTTTGCTTCAAGGTAACTAAAACGTTATACTCTGAAATACTTCCCCTCAAAACTAGCATATGTTTTGACATTTTTTAAACTTTGGAGCGAATTGGGGAGTAAAGATTTGAAAATATTGAGCAAAATTTGGAAAAATTTTTAAAAAACCTTTTAAAAAATTTTGAATAAATTTTACTCAAGATTAAGAAGTTTTTGATAAACTTTGCGTAAGAACCTTTATTCTGTTAGGATTGTCGCACCAAAACGTACAATAGGGTCCTTTCTTTGAAAAATCGCAGTGTTATCTAGCATTAGATCAACAACCGTTGACTTGAGCTTAAAGATTTTTGAAAGTTTCTCTAATATAGCTCAAGCCAGAGAAGAATTTGCTTTTTGTTTTTTAGGATAAGTGCACGCTTGGTTTTAAAGAATGGTTTAGCAAGGCACTTTCCTTTCTTTGAAACCCGAGTTGTACACTGAAATGTGTGTACAAGTCGTTACGTTGAAGTCCGAGTCCTTAGCTGAAGTACAAAGAAGTCATATAAAGTTTAGATTAGACAACAACCTTGGGAACCCATTTAAGCACGGCGCTAACGGGTTTACCAAATTTTGAAATCCATTTGTAGGTTGTGTCAATCTGATTTAATGATTTTGAATTCCAACGAGGACTGAAAACCGGTGTTTCATTTTGAAATAACACTCGTGGAATCAATGGAGATTTAAAACTCTTTTTTGGTTGAAAATTGTTTGAGAAACCCGGTGTTTCTCTTCGAGTTTTAAAATCTGAAGACGAAGATTTCCATCTAGAGTTGAACCTCATGGGTTCTCTTTGAAGATTTGTTTTTGTGATAAATGGAAATCTTTCTGTATTTGGAATGTTCAAAGCAGAGTTATTCTTATGTTGCAGCGAAAGAAATTCTGATATTGAATATTTGAAAGGTTTTGAACGACTTTGCTTTGGTCTCCACACTTGCTTTACCGGTGTAAAACGAGAGTGTGGAGTTTGAAAAACTTGATTCTTTGAAGCATTTGGGGGTTTTAAACAACTTTGATTAGGTCTCCACACTTGCTTTACTGGCGTAAAACAAGAATGTGGATTTTGAAAAACTTGAGTCTTTTCTTTTGAAGCATTTGGATTTGAAAACTTTTGAGAATTAAGTGTTTCAGAAAAACTTGGTTTCTTCAAAAACTTCCTTCCTTTTTGGAAAGAATAGGTTGTAAACTGGGAAACCTATTTCGAAAATGGTTTTGAAGATTCACCCGTGTAAACCTTCTTCGAAACACTCACTTCTGGTGTTGAAAATTTTGAAATAGGAGCTTTTCCCTTTGATCGGTTAAGAGAATCAAACTTCACTTTTAAAGCATTGTATGAAGTTCTTAAATCACTGTATTCTTTTTGAAGAGAAAGATGATCTTGGGATGCCAATTTTGATTCTAAAGAGGCAATTTGTTTCAAAAGTTGATCTTTTTCGGCTTTAGAATCATCCATTTTACGAGCCAATTTTCGTTCGAACTCAACGTTTTCTTTTTCATGTATTTCAAAATAATTTTCGAATTTGATCGTTTTGTTGAAAAAATAAGTTTTGGCATCCTCAAAATCATTTGTTTGTTGAGCTAAAATCGTTTCAAGCTCAACCACTTTTGTTTGAAGCATACGATTTTCTGTTTCAAAAAGATACATTTTCTCCCCCGTTTCCTTTTCAAAATCTGGAGTATTAGAATCGAACAAGGGATTTGGAAAGGAAACTTTTGTGATTTGATACTCAACCTTTCTCATTTTCATTGATTCAATCTTTTGCAAAACATTTTCAAACTTTTTATCAGCGAATTCAGACAATTGAGACTTCAAATCTTCAGTCTCTTTTTGTTTCATGTTTGAGTTTTATGTCTGAAGTCGTGAACGTTTGATTGAATCAAACAGGTTTTTGTAAATCTGTTTCAAATGCTCATTTTCATTTTGTAATGATGCCACAATATGTTCCAACTCAATAATTTTTGTTTCAAGTTTTTCAAAATCAAACTTGATTTTGGCATTATCATAGTTTTCCGTAAAAACTTTTTCTTTTCCTTTAAGCACCGATGACAAAGATTTTTCAGACTCGAGAGTTTGTTTTGACAGTTCAGTTGTTTTATTTTTAATTAATGAAACAAGTGAAGGACATTTGTCGTGAAATTGTTCAACATTCTTGTCAACCTCTCCTTCCTTAGTGAATTGAGGTTGCTCAGAATGCTGTATTTCAGAAGATGAAGAAATCATATCATTGACATAAAAAATGTTATAATTTGGTACCTCAGCCATAGTCTCTGTGTCATAAATGGGTCTGATATATGCACTTTCAGCATCAGTATCATTCCCTGATATGCGTTTTTCTTCTTGTTGTTCTGATTATGTCCCACTGCTTTTTGTAACAACCAAACTAGCACCCATTTCTTTAACCTCATTAACCTGTTCCTCTTGAGTCTACAACCTCCTTTCATTCATCATTCTGTCTTACTCTCTTCTGTGAAGTACTCTTTCAGAAATTGACTTCTCAATAGAGTCCATTTGTTGGATCAATATGTCTTTGAAAGTTTGAACCTCGATTCGAGTGTATTCTATAAAATACTTGCGTACCATTACACTGTCATAATCCGAAGAGAACCAAGAATCGATGAACTGCTGAAACTGTTCCTTGAGCACTCTAAAGAAGACCGTGGATCCATTCTTGTGAAATTCTTCGTTTTCAAGTTGCTTCTCTAGTTGATCCACGTTGAGGAACATAGATTTTGTGAATATCTCAACATCTTCTCTAAAGAGTGATGGAAATGCCCGTTTAAATCCATTCTTGGTACGAGTTCCTACTAAGTCTTTGTTTGAAAGGACCTTAAAGTGTGAATGAAGTACTCTAAAACATGCCATGCATTTTTCTTTTGCTTCTCTCTCTTTTTCTATCATTAATAGCTCTTGTGTATCTCTCTCTTTTGAACTTGATTCCATTTAATTTCGATGTGAAATGAAAATGGATCTTGTAGACGATAAAGAAGTAGACGTGTTTTTCAAGTGAATCTTTTGACAATCGTTCACGATTTCACAATAACTAGCACGATAATTATATTCAAATATTCTCAACCCAAAATAATAATCACCCTCAAATTCTCGAAGCTCAAATAAATCCGTAGTCCAAAATTAACCAATAATTCTCAACCTACACAACAAATCAAAAGCAAATGCGGGCTTATGAAATAAAATTAGTAATTCGTCCTTGTTTGTATGCACAGCCCAACACCTTGTTTGACAATACTTAGCATAAATATTAATCCCGTCTAAAAAACTAATAAGCCCAAATACAAATCCTCCCTTGTTGGATTTCCAGCCCACACAACTAATACCCTAAACTTGGATTATATAATACCCCTAATATTTCTCAACCCTAACCCTAATATCACTCTTACACACGCAGTCAATCACTCTCACATTCACTTGAAACCACACAAAAATCCGTCCCTTTTCTTTTTTTTTTTTTTTTTTTTTTTTTTTTTTTTTTTTTTTTTTCTTGTTTACCGCTCGAACAAAACCACAACGAAATAAAAGGATCACCTCAAGGTATTTTGATATTTTTCTTGTAAACGAAACGAAAGAAGGAGAAGAACACGTTTCTTCTCTTTCTTTTTTATAGGTTTCGAATATTAAATGAAGATAAGCTTTAAAAAGATCAATGATGAAGTCGTGTTTAAATCCTCTAAAGATTTGTTACACTCTCTTTAAAACACGAATCTGAGATCTTTACTTTGTATTTTTGAATATATATGGGTTAAATTGACCGAAGTAAGGTGAGAATGAAATCGATTTGGTTTTGTTTTAACTTTTATTTTATCGGATATTGAAAAGAAATGTCTCATTTCTTTTATAGATCTATGATGTGTTTAAATTCAATTTTATAAGATCTTTTAAAAGATTGTTACACATGTTGAACTAAAATTGAGATTTTTTATTTTGTTTTTGTTTGAGATTAGAAACTGAGTTGGAGTTTTTTGTTTGTTTGGTTTTTTGACTTTTGTAAGATCAATGATGAGATAGTTTCGTGTGTTTGGATCTATTGAAGGTTTTGTATCACGAAACTAGACTGAGATCTTTATTTTATTTTTATTTTGCTTTTGAGTTTGAAGATCTATGATGTATTCGTTCTTTTGTGTTTAGATCTTTTAAGATCTTCTTGTTTGATGAACCACACAAAATAAAGAAGCAAAAACTGAGATTGGATTCATTTTTTTTTCATACTCAGGTCTGAGTGTAGTTGTGAGTTATGGTTGAGAGTTGAAAAGTGACGGTGAGGGTATGGATGTGTCTCGTATGTAGGATTAGTGTCGGTTTCTGTTTTTGGTCTTGTCTTTGGTGCGACTGCTTTTACTTCACTTTTTCATTTCATTTTGATTTGGTTCGAGTCTTAGTTGTGGTAGTGGAGACGAGGTGATGTGATGTTGTTAACTGTTGGTGTTGTTTGTTGTGATGAGAAAATTCAATTCCGACAACAATCTAATTCTGATAACACAATTCAATTCCGACAACAAGTTCAATTTCGACAACCAAAGTTCAATTCCTACAACACAAAATCAATTCCGATAAAACAAAATCCAATTCCGACAACAAAGATCCAATTGCAATGACACAGATCCAACTGCGATAACCTTATCAAAATTTCTTTACAAGAAATTGATACCAATTCCGATGAACCTTGAAGTGTAATTCCGATGGACCCTCGTGTCAATTCCGATAAACCCTTGAATGCGATTCCGATGGACAAGGGTCTGTCGGAATTTCTTTACAAGAAATTCCGTTAAAAGAGGGTTCTAATTTTTCCGATGAGTTTTAGACCAATCTTTTCCGACCAACCCTTTTTACCAGTTTTTCGACCAAGTTATTGACCACTTTATCACCATAAATTCCAACTGTGTACAAAATAAGCAGTTTTGGTGATAATCTTAAATCTTGACTGTTTTGACTGAATAAGCAGAAAATAAGCACGATAAAAGCACGTACTAAGCTGTTTGGACCTTAATAAGCAAAACAAACCTTTTCAACTTTATGAAATAAGCTTAAAAATAAAATACGAAAACAGTATGATAAGCTTTTGTTTAGACTCAATAAGCACGAAATAAGCAGAAAATAAGCCACGAATAAGCTAAAGACGTGAACAGTAAAACATGAACAGTAACAGAAAAATAAAAACACGAAAAAAATTCTAAATCATCTTCTAGCTCTGATACCACTTGTTGGATCCCTTTCTAAATAATATCACACATATATTAATTATTAGAGAGAGAAAGATTATGTTTAGAGAGAGAAAGAACTATGGAGGAAAATAAGAGAGAGTTTCTTATTCCATAAACAATTAACACCTCCAAATGAGAGGTTTACATGTATATATAGTCTTCCATATGATGAGAATAAGGAAGTGTACCTTATTTACATATTTCAATAATTCGACATTAGCCTAAATACTATGACTAAACTAAACGGCAAACTTCTACTATCATGTAGACTATATTTCTACGATTCTAACGAGCTATTACATGACCAGATTACAAGACTCATTAACTCGATAATGATCGTCACTTTAAGCGTTCCCAACACATACAAACAGACATGTGTTGGCCTCTACATGCTTCTTCTCTTCATAAATAGCACTGAGAAAGCCATGTTGATCTTAAGTCATTGTATGCCTTCTTGTCTTCACACCAGACCATATGTCTCCAATCACAATCTTTAGGGAGTGATCAAGTGAGTGGTATGTTGTTGATACCCACTTTATCTTCTGAGAAATCATCAGCATTAGTAACTGATGGGCCAGCAGTATGAACATTTTGCCCAGGATTACTATCATTAGGCTCAGCAGTACAATCTCCATTTGTACTATTTTCATGATTCTCTGGTTTTTCAACACCACCTTCATTGTTTCCATCTTTATAAACCTTCTTGTTAGCATCATTAGAAGGCTCAATATCCTTTGAAGATGAACCAACACTATTCCATATTGGCATCAGTATGTGATCTTGATCTTTCTCCTTTTCCAAGCTTGGTTCATTTGTTTCAACACCATCTTCTGAACCTGCAAAATCATTAGAAAATGTCCCTGCAACAACCGGTACATAGTTCATAGATTGGGTTAGAGTATCGAGATCAAATAGCCATTTTGGACCTTCACCTACAACATTAGACTTATTCTCTAGAAACTGAACATGCATGTTTTCCTCTACTTTCTTGGTTCTTGTGTTGTATACCCCTAAAGGCTTTGCTATTCAATGAGTACCCAACCAAGAAACCCTCGTCTGATTTACCATCAAATTGTCCCAAATGGTCTAAGGTATTAAGAATAGTGACATGACACCCAAATGGCCTTAGAAAACCTAAAGCAAGTGTTTTACCCCTAAACAGTTCATATGGTGTCTTGTTGTGAGGTCTGACTACTAAAACCCTGTTCTGCACATAACAAGCAGTATTAACTACTTCAGCCCAAAAGGTGATGGGAAGTTTAGAATCGTCTAACATGGTCCTAGCAGCCTCTATTAATGTTCTGTTCCTCCTTTCAGCAAACCCATTCTGCTGAGGAGTTCTAGCTACACTTAACTCTCTCTTAATACCTTTTTCCCTACATAAATCATCCATAACTCTATTCTTAAACTCTGTCCCATTATCACACCTGATGATTTTCACTTTCTTATCAACTAGGTTTTCTATTTCAGTTATAAAAGACTTAAGAATGCTAGTTGTCTCATCCTTATATCATAAAAAGAAATCCCATGTGAATCTACTAAAATCATCAGTTACTACTAGACAGTACTTCTTATGTTGTATACTACTCACAGATGTAGGACCAAACAAGTCCATATGCAACATAAACAAAGGTTGAGTAATAGAGTTTTGGGTCTTTGGCTTACAAGAAGCCTTGTGTTGTTTGCCTTTGAGTTAGGCAACATAAGTTTGGTCATTTTCAAAATGTTTTTGAGGCAAGCCTCTTACCAAACCATCTTTAACAATTTTATTTATTGTTTTAAAGTTGACATGACTAAGTCTTCTATGCCAAAGCATTGACTCATCCAATGTGGCTTTTGCAACAAGACAAGTGAGAGCCTCTTTAGGAACAATTTTCTTCATATCAACACTGTACATATTGCCCTTTCTTGGAACTTTAAGTAGTATTTGACTTTCATCAGGTAATTTAAAGTCTGGAGAAAGCACAAGACATTCAGTGTCAGTAAAAAGAACTTTGTTCTTTTTGTCACACATCTGTGAGACACTAAAGAGATTATACTTGAGCTCCTGCACAAAATACACATCTTCAAAGTCAAGTTCATCAGTTTTCAAAGTACCTTTACCAGTAATCCTTCCTCCAATTCCTCCCACAAAGGTAACACATCCTCCATCCATTGGTGTAAAGTCTAAAAGATAGGACATGTTCCCTATCATGTGCCTTGAGCATCCATAATCTGCATAGCCTTGATCTTCTTTATCATCTTATGGATGTCCCTGCACATTACTGACTTGGGTTTGCCTCGTGCATCAATAGAGTCAAATCTCTTTAATGTGATTGATGCACCATTGGGTTTGATTGGTCTCCATACCTAATATGCTGAGGCCTTAACAACATTTTCCCTCTTATCCCTTGCAGTGCTTTTAGTCCTACCAGTACTAACTGCTGGTCTAATAGTATTAACTGCTGGCTTGGCAGTTTTACCTTTTGAGTTCCAAAATTTGTTTTGAACCACTGCTTTCTTGTGAAAAGGCTTGTGAACAGTTTTTTGTGCATTTTCAGAAATTAGTTTTGCACTTGAAACTGTTAGTTTATGGTAAACAGTTTTAATTGGTCTAGCAGTACTAACTGCTGGTTGGGCAGTACTAACTGGTTTGAGGCCAGACTTCATTAAAATTTCCCTGGGAGTCATTCTATTAACATTAGGGTGAGATCTAACCAATCTCGAGCTATTTAAGTTCACCTTCTCAGTTGTGTTCCCATGAACCCTTTTATTCCCTGTAACCATCTTTTTTCTTTGATGGTTATGACAAAAAGCCTGTAGGTGGACAAAGCTACCACAAGAAAAACAAACCTTGTTATACCTGACAAAGTCACTACCTAGTTGATGGGACTTGAGGTAATTCCAATTCCTCTGGTTTCCCCTAGGCTTGTTTGTGGATCTATACATTTCAAAATATCTAACTGTCTGCCTAGTTTGTTTTACATTTGTTTTAGGTTTAACGGTTTCAGTTTTAACCACCTTAGGAGCAACAGTTCCTTCTTTCTTTTCTACATCAGGTTTAATCACAAACTGATCTTCATCATCAGATTCCCAATCTTTAATTATGGGAGCATCTGAGTTCCTATCATCTGACACCTTGTCCTCAGCAAGAGAGGTGTCACTAGCAGTCTCAAAAGGCTCATTCAACACATCAGGTTTATTAACATTAACATTTTCTTTAGCCTTACAACCATATTCTAATTTTGGCTTTTGAAACTCAGCTAAACCTGTGTGCTCTAAGTCAATTCCTGGGTGCAGGCAGTCCTCTATGAGGAGGTGGACATGTGTTATAGCCTAACCCTGACTTAGCCTTATTAACCATTTGACACTCTATAATTTTATTGACTCCCTTTGATGTATACTCCAGAGTGTCTACAGTTAATTGAATATTATCTTTTGCCTTTTTGATCTTATCTAACTCAGCTTTTAGCATACTAATCTCACCATTTTTAAGAGTCAAATCTCTTTTAAGTACAGCTATATCCTTAGTAAAGACATACTCATTTTTCTTATAATGCAAAATTTGTTCTTCTAAGACTGTTAAACCTCTTTTATGATTAGATAAATTATAGTTTGTTTGGTTTAACTCTATTCTCTGCTCATCATAATGTTTCTTTAATGTTTCATATTCTTCAAGAGCATAACAACTTTTAGAACAATTTTTAGCTGAGTGTACCTCTGAGTCAGAAAAAGCCATAAGTGTCATCTCAGCTGGTGCTTCCTCTTCTTCAACCATGAAGCTCCAGTAGTAACCCATACCATCAATGGCAACCATAGCTTTTGAAGATGTCTCTGCCTCTTTCACTGCTTTTGGCTTGCTTCCATAGCCCTTGCTCTTGCTATCCTGCTGCCTAGGCCTCCTACACTCTAGCAAAATTCCCCAACTTGTGACAGTTAAAGCACTCTACCTTAGACTTATCAAAACCAGTAGTATCATTACCACTGATGTTGATCTTTTTTCCAGTTCTTTGAAAGAATTTCTTAGCCCTCATGCTAAGAAGTGAAACCTGCCACTTTAGGTCCATCTCTTCTAAATCATCATCATCAATCTATTCCATATCTTCATGTGACAGCATAGATCCATCAGATTGGCTAGTCAGGAATGCATAAAAAGTGGTATCACTTGAGCTAGTAGTACTAACACTAGGGTTCGCAGTACTAACTCATAAAGCCACTTTCACCTCTGTTAATACAAATAGCGTCTCAAAAACGTTATCTATATTCTTTGATCTTTCATTAGTTTTGTTAATGACAAATAAAAGGAATATCTTTTAGCAAATAATAAATACTAGCTTAAGTCTCTTAAGTACACATTTTACACTTCACATAATAACCAAGAATTACAAGTTTGCTTATTTAGTAACTTGTTTCCTTAAAAGGAAACTTTAATTCTAAAATCATTCCATGACATCATTGCATACATCACATACAATATCTTTGATATATCTTGTTTAGATTTGCAAGATACATAGTTGACATTTGAGGATCTTGGATGATTTGGTAAGATATAGTAAGAGACAACTAAACCTTAGCTGTCACATCCCACGGATCCAAATCCAATGAAGGACGGATCCCTTGTGAGGGATCCGTGGAATCCGTGAGCTGAAGATCAGCTTGCCTATAAATAGCAAGCTGATCATTTGGCTTTCTCATCACTCATATAGCTTTAACACACATATTCATTCAGTGCATATCTTACTAACATCATTCATAGTTGCATTTCACTTTGATCTTTCATTTTGTAGAAAAGAGATCAAGCATTCAAGGATCTACAGAACCGTAATCCTTTAGTTGCATTACTGTGTGATATTGTAGTTTGTTTCACACATCATATCTATCATTTGTAATCAGTGAATGTGGTTAGTGCTTTAGTCCTTAAAGCACAAAGAGTGTAGGGAGTAGTTGTACCCGTGTAAAGAACTCGACATCTAGCTTAGTGTCGGTAAAGTAAATAGGTGATGAACTCAAATAAATACATTTTATTACTATCATTTATCCTATTAATCTGACTTGTTTTATTATATTATGTATGAGAATTGATACTTAATCGTTTACTTTTGTAATTCTCAGGTAAAAACAAGCATTTGGTTAAACTTGGTGATTTTGGACTAATTATGGAGCAAAACAAGCAAGAAGTTAAGAGTCTACTGAAATGTACAAGATCAAGACAAATCTGCTCCAGATGCGCCGCATCTCACTTATTACATACGGCGCATCACTATCAAGATTTCACAAGATATTATCCAAGACTGCAAAGGACATTCGCCGCATCCAAGAATGAAGATACGCCGCATCTTTTGGCAGTGTACGAATATTCCTGAATATATTAATCTTGGACCCCACGCGAAGTTAAGTCAATGTGCCGCATCTTACCCTCAGACAGAAACTATAAATACCCCAAAGACCAGACGAATTAAGGAGTTCCGGAGTTCGACAGTTTTAGAAGACCGAAGTACAGAAACCCTAGGACGAATTCAGTCGAAGTAGCAACACAAGACACACCTAGAACGAAGATACAAGAGCTGTAAAAAGGTCCTGCATGTGTTTAATTCATTAAGTAGTTTTGTTTTATTGTGTTAGTAAACTTTAATTCATCAGGATTGGTGGCTTGTGTAATGTGACAACGGAAAGATTGCACTCCCTTAAAACTGATTTCCCATTAATTAAAGTTTATATGTTGATGTCTTTGGTGACTTTTATTAGTGCATTGATAACCTCTGTGTCTAGCTGAGCGTTGATCGGGTCGCCATGCCTCTGCCCTCGCCTATTTATTAGATCGCCTATGCATTCTATTGTCTGTAGAAAAGTAGGAAGAAAGATAAATAGGATAGTCATAAGTAATCATTAAGGGTTTACTCGCCGATAAGATTAGAACAAACGAGAAAGGACTTAATCTCGGTGCGTTGCATCGAACTATACACTTCATATAAAACTAGCAATAAAACAAGTGACAAGCTACTTAACTATCAGGACAGGTCTTCTTATTGTCTCGTGTATTTATCTGTGTACGTGTGTGCTATTCGTTGATTCGTGCCTATTGGTTTAGTTTATTATTTAATTGCAACCAAATCGTGCCAGTCTCTCAGGCTGAACCCCCTTGCGTTAAATTAGGTTGTATAGCTAACATAGATATTAAAATACTGATTAGAATAACTAGATAATACGTTCCACTCTTAGTGATCGACACTCTACTTACCATTATATACATACTGACCGGGTACACTGCTCGTTAAAGTGTGTGTGTTACTGATAAGTCGGCTAAATATAAATTTAAAACTTGAATACTGCTAAAACCACAACGACATACCGTGGGTATAAATTAGAGCACTCGCACGCACGCATCAAGTTTTTGGCGCCGCTGCCGGTGAGTGAATTGTTATTATCTGTTAATTTGATTAGTATTTTAATTAGGTTTTTCTTTTTAATTTTTAATCTAACCGCTAACTGTGTTGTATATTAGATTAAATTGCATTCATTGTATTATTTTGCATATTTTCTATTTGGTGTGTTATTTGTTTGCTTTTATTTGTGTTTATTTTCGTTTGTGTTTTTATTTGTTTTTATTTTTCGTATTTTCTGTATTCTGCTATCGTTGTACTGAGCTTATTCAAACGATACGGCGCATCTGATTTCTCAGATACGGCATATTGCGTTTAATTTTTATAAAATACAATGCGTTTAATTAATTCGATATGACGCATCTTTTCCCCAAGATACGGCGTATATGTTTTTAATAAGAAATTTTTTCTAAACGATAAAGTCATACGATGCATCTGCTTTGGCAGATACGGCGTATCTATTATTTTAATTAAAAACAGTTTTAGAATTATTAAACAGATACGACGCATCGATCTCTGTCGATACGGCGTATCTTCTGAATCAAAAATCTTATATTTTGAAATGTAACGAAAATACGGCGCATTAACTTTTGTTAATACGACGCATTTAATTTTAAATAAATATCGATTTTTGATAATTAAAATTGATACGGCGCATTCTAATTTCTAAGCGGCGTATCTATTTTCTGAATAAAAGTCTGATTTAATTTTAACGATTATAAGATACGGCGTATCCAACTTTTTGGATACGGCGAATCGTCTGCAGATATCAGCTATTTTTATTCTTATATCCGTTACTATATTCATTAATTTTTCTTCTAGCGAACAAATCCTACTGATGATTTTACCTATGATGACAGGTTTTGCTATGGAAGACATGTCAGTGAACGGATATCTTGCTAAGGAACTCTTGCTTTCGGATTCCTTCGAAGTGAAAGTTTTTGATGATGTCAACTTCAATGTGCTCATGATTGATGCAGATTTATTTTCTTGGGAAACCCCTCTTGAAGCTACTTATAAGGAATTCAAGCGCTTATGCAATATTGAAGATGGGATTTTCTCGTATGATTTACTAACGAGCTACACTGAAGATGAATTGGTACTCTTATGGCCCATCATTGAATCTAAGGGATTGACTTGGACTATTATCAAAGAGAATGATGGGAAATTCCAAATTGAATTCATGAACTCAAGCAATAAAAGCTGTGGTGGAGGCAATACCCAACCTATGCAAATTTCTTACATGCCTTATTCCGAACAGTACTGGGGATTAAATGAGAACTATCTGGACGATGAAAGAATTTATGCTGTGGCGGAGTTACTATTTCATGGCAGGTTGGTAAGGTTGATGGACATCTCCCTCGAAGAATGGCTTGAACTTAAATATGGTAGTCCGAAATTTGCCCCTGCAAATGAAGTTAAGCGGATTATGACTTCATGGTTGACACGGAGTTTTAGGGAGCAATTTAACGAGTTCATGGAGATAAGGAGGAAAATGATTGGTAAAGCTTGCTTTGACGTTGACCATGATCCTAACAATGTTGATTTTTCAGAGTGGTTGGCTAGTAAGTTCAATAACCATAAGAGCATGGATCAAGCTACTAAAGATACGTTATGGGTATATTGGATGAGAGGTGAAGACGAAGAAGTAGAGAGCGACCATGGGTCGTCACTTCATGATTCAACAGTCAATGAGGGCATTGAAGAATTATTCAGAATAGACATTGACGTGTTCGATTATGAGACACCCTTGTGCAAACAATTCAAAGAATTTAATTACCTTCTTCAAGTCGAAGATGATGTGCTTACTGGAGATTTACCAGGATTCAAGACTTATGATGATTTCAAAAACACCTGGTACTACGAATGGAATGACCAAATACCATGGGTTTGGGATAAACCATGGGAATTTGAGCACATTAATCACACCTGTACACCTTTCGTTTTCAAGGATGGGAGTAGTGTTTGGCCGACCTGTGATTATAAGAGTGACGGAACCTGTAATGGGGGAAGTATAATTGGGATGAAACGGGTTGGAAACGATGTAACCTTTGAAGACTATGAGTGGTATGATAATGTTGAAGACTGCCCACAAAAAGCGGAGGCTTTGCAAGAAAAGGGTAGAATTGAATACTTGAAAGAGCTAAAGGGAACATCGAATACTACTTTCTGGGAATGGGTGCATGAACAATTTGATGATTACACGAAGCTTAGTCGACGGCTACAATGGGAATGAAAGAATGGGAGCAATTCAATGATGAACAATAAGTCATTCATTGATGAACTTGATGACTATTTGATTAAGGATCCTTATTTTAAGTTTGTTGATAAAGACGAAGAAGAATTCACCAAAAGAAAGTGTCAACTACTTGGGATCCCTTATAATGAGCCACCCATGATTATTTCTGAAAAATTTAAAATCATCAAATACTCTTTGGGACCAGATGAGGAATATGTTGCGACGAAGACCAAGAGTTATACTAGATTAAGTCGAACGGAAGAAAACGTCGCAAAGCTATACGGGAACATCTTTCGGATGAAGGAAGAAGGATGGACCGTGACAAGGACTAAATAATGAGCTGAACGTGAGTCTAACTTGAAGACTCTGGAATAAAGACAAGTGCTGACCGGGAGACAACCCGGAAAATTTTTATTATTCTGTTCTGTGTCGAGTCAGTCAGGCCGCAGCAGATACGGCGCATCTCAATCCTGAGATGCGACGCATCTCCTGCACTGGTCATATCTTACTTTATTTTTCTGCATTTTTTATTTTCGACTTTAAAACTTTTTATCAGTTTATTTTAATGCGGCGCATCCCTGGCTCGATACGGCGTATCTTCTTCCATAAGATACGGTGCATCGACTGACCTGATGATTTTCATTTTTATTTTTATGTTTTATTTTTCCTAACTACTAATGTATTATGCAAGTTTGAACCTTTCTTAACTTAGGTGTGTTTAAAGTCTTGGTGGTATTATAGATTCCTGCATTTCCTGTGGATACATCGATTATGAAGCTTAAACGTTCTAATCCACAAGAAAGATGATTTTTGCTCTTATACAAATGAAGGATCATACCGAGCAAATCTCAGGGGAGTTTTTCTGTTCTAATTCTTTTATTTTCCAGTTTTTAATCTTTGATACAAACAACGAGGACGTTGTTTAACTTAAGTGGGGGGATTGGAGAATTAGAACACTTAACACTTACTTGTCCTAAACTTTTCAAAATATGCTTAAAATGTACTTAATAAATCAAAATTTAAAAAATTTTAGCATGTTTTTGTTTAAGATCTAAGTTGCATAGCTGCACACATGACGTTATTTTCAAAAATTGTGATTTTTCAAAATTCACAAATCTATGAGTGTGCCGGTGACTTGTAAACTTTAGAACTTGGCTTGTATACTATTCGAGACCACCATAATAAGTATTATTTTATATAATTGGAATGACTTGTCTAAATTGGTAAATTTCTAGGATTACACCTAAAAAGCCTATTATATGTTTTGTGTTATTAGCTAACTACACTAGTTAGTTAACCCCCGTAAAAACCTTTTGTTACTCTCACTTTTAGAGTAAGATACCCCTAGAAAAACCCTCAGAGCCATTCCTTTCATTTCTTACACCTTTGTTAAAATGTTTCGTTACACCCTTACACCTTAGCCTACCCTGTAGATTAAAATCCGTGGTTGGTTAATTGCTTTAGGCAAAGTGTGTTTCCTTACATTACCTGTGTTCGCGTGCGTAATTCATTATCTTTGGTTAGGTCGGGAAATTGCACAATGCAATTGGAGTGAAAGTAAATATTGTATATCTTTGAGTTTATTTTTCGTGTGTTTACTACTTTCACTATTACCGTTATTTCTAAAATCATGAAAAGTATGGAAAAATTATCCAGAATTATCATTATAGTGATGTGGTGAAATTTTACACATCTTTGTTTCAAGTAAAAATAAAATAAAATAAAATAAAATAAAATCGAAAAATTAAGAAAAGAAAAAGAAAGAAAAAAGAAAAGTTGGATGTTTGTTTTAACCAACTTATGTAAAGTTTTGTATTAAGTGGGCGATATCACCACTAGTTGTTGTATATTATATCTATGGATTGAATGGGAGTTGGCAGTTATGGGAACACCAACTAAGGTTTATTATTTGATTAAGATCTTGTTGTGTATAATTCGTGTCTACCTAAAGCGTGTGTTTCAAGTGTTAAAGCATGAGTTATTCTATGATATGAGTCTTATTCATGGGATGGTTGGGATATTGATTAACCACACTTAGAATTTTAATTTATTTGTTTTGTTTATTTTTCATTTTACACCAATTTATATCCCAAATATTATCCATACCCTATGTTATTCTTTATCCAAACCTTTGATTTATTGAGATTAGGGATTTGAGCAATCTTAAGTATCGTAGTCGTGGATTCGGCTATGTATTTATGATTTTGTCGCCCTTTTTGATATCGGGTCGAATTCGGGTCAAACGAATCACAAGTCAAACGTCTCACGAAGAAAAGTCAACTCGGAACGGTTCAACGCAAAAACAACCAATTGTAATAAACCGGATAAGCGAATACCCGGGTCGTTCTCCCTGCGAGGCGTGAAATTGAGAATATCGTTTTTGGTTCGTAATTAAAGTGCTTGAAAAGACGAGAGTTTGTTTTGGTTACTAAAATCTATTAAAACGAAAATTCAATAACGTAAACGATAAACTACGAACGAATAAAAACGTAAAATATTTGAGAAACTAATCCTACGTATATCAAAATAATTTTCCTACGACTTAAATATAAAAAGAAAATTTTGGAAAAAAAGAAAAATAATTTTTTGATTTTTAAATGATTTTTTATAAATTAAAAACTATTTAAAAGAAAATAATTGATAAAAAATATTAAATGAAAAAGATAAAATCTGAAAATTTTTTTTTTAGGGAATACTTTAAACTATTTTTAAGCTAAGAAAAACAAGAATTTATTTTAAACAAGATTTTTAAACTTTTTAAACAAACAATACTAAAAGAAAACTTTTTAAACTTAACAACTGTTTTTGCAATATATATATATATATATATATATATATATTTTTTTTTTTTTTTTTTTTTTTTCTTGATTATCTTTTGAAACAAACAACTAACAATCAGAAACAACTAACAATCAAACACAAACACAAACAAAAACACCAACATTAAAAATAAAACAAGATAAAAACTGCTAAAACACATAAACATTAAAACAAAACACAAACATTAAAACTCAAACACACAAACATTAAAACTGCTAATAGTAAACTCAAACACAAACATTAAACAAAAACACATTCAATAAGCAGTTACTAAAAGAAAAAATACGACTAGTGCTACCCTATTGACCCGTTTGACTTTAAAAGTCAAAACAGCCTTACTATAACAAACTCAATAAACAATAACCGATCCAAATCAAATCTCAACTAAAGCAACACTTACACTATTTTTTTTTCTTTTTCACTTACTGAAACACAAACAGAAACAATAACTAAAGCCAACACAAACACAAACCTTAAAACCTTAATAACAACTAGCAAGACTTAACCCAAACAAACACAAACATTAAACATTAACCCAAATCTAAATTCAACTCAAACTAAAGCTACACTTAAAACTATTTTTTTTTTTTTTTTTTTTTCTTTTTCGCTTACTGAAACACAAACAAGAACAAGAACTAAAAGAGTTTACCAAACTAACAAGAACAACAAGAGCAAAACAACAAGAGCAGAAATTCTAAACGATTCACCTCAAAAACACTAAATAACTAAACAATAACTAAATAACGATACGCAGTAACAAGAACTTAATAAGCGAAAAAAAAACAGTAAATTAAACGAATAAAAATTAAAACAGAAATACCATTTAAATTAAAACCGAATTTAAATTACATTAAAAAGAAAAATACAAATTACCTTAAAAAAAAGCTAAAAATAAACCTAGAAGAAGAAGGAAAATATTCGACTGCTACTCGCTATTTATAAGAAAAAAATACGAAAACCCTAGCTACTTGTGTGTTTTTGTGTGAGAGTGTTCCTTCTTGTGCACTTGTGCTTCTTTACTAGCCCTTGGATGAAACGTGCTCCCCAAATCTTGAAATCTTGATCGTTGGATTACTTTTGTTTCCCTCGGATCGCTGAGGTGGAGGGGAGGGGACCATGGACAAAGTCATGTGATGTCTTTGGCTTGTTGTGTGAGGTGGGATGGGGGTGATTAGCGGCGGATGGAGGGAAATTAGGGGTTGAAGAAAGGTTGTGGCGAATTAGGGTTGGGATAATGGTTTAATTGAAATTTTGACCAACAAATGGGGATTTGACCCTCTTTATCTCACCCGGTATTAGTTAAGGTTGATGGGTGGGTCGGGTATGGTTAGTTGGAGTGGGCTTCGGTGTGGTTTAAGTGGGCCGTGTGATGTAGTATTGGGATGGGTTGGGGTTATTGTTGTTGGGATTTGTTGGTTTAAGTGGGTTGGGATTTAGCGGAATTTAGTGGGCTGAGGGTAGTGTTTATGAGCTTTTGTGGGTCGGTGGGGTGTAGGTGAAGTGTGAATCCGGTAGTTAAAGTTTTAGGATGTGTTGGATTTTAGAGTTGGTATAGAATTAAAAATCAAGGACCAAAGGTGTAATTTATGAAATCGTAGGGACCATTTTTGCCATCTCTTCAAAGATAATCTAGGGACCAATAGTGGCAAATAAAAAAATAATCCAAGGGCTCTTCGGGATTTTTGCACAATAACTCGACCAAACTCGCGAATTTCTTCCCGGGTCCCGTCTTTTGCGCTCTTGTCCAATCCATGCTCGGTTTTGCCTCATTTGCCTCGTTTTCAATCCTTTTTGTACCTGCAACAACTAAAACACAATCCAAGGATATTTGATATAATATATGGTCCATTTGGGTGTTTTTGGTCGTTTTTGTGGGGTTTTTCGGGTCTAAAATGATGAGTAAAAGGCCACTCATCAATCCCCCACACTAAGCAATTGCTAGTCCCTAGCAATCCGATCATATAAAGTAATGAAAGGATCAAAAATATCAAGGTTACCAAAAATATACCACCCCGATTTGACTTTATAAAATGCAAGTAAATTAAAACGAGATAAATCGTAAATAATATGCTTGATTTTCAAAAGTGGCATCATGGAACGGGAATCACACAAAATGGGTGACTCCGGGGAATTGTAATCGTCATCCTCTTTTTATACTCCCCAACTAAGTCTAAAAACCCTTGTGCAAACGTTTTTGTAAAATGCTAACGCTACTTATATTAGCAACCTATGTAAGCCGAGGCTTAACTTTTCACTCCCACAATTATTCATAAGTTAGGTGTGTGTGCTTGTTTTCAAAGTTTTGATCGTAAAAATCGACATTTATTAGGGTTAAAAACCGACAATGATTTAGAAATTAGAGATTCAAAGGTGAGATCACTCCATGTAGCGACTTTCTTCTCAGCTTATCCTTAGTAAACTTAGGAGGCTAGGTTTTTACACCCTCGAGAATAGTATCGGAGCTCACGGGATCTTTGAAGTCAACAATTTCTAAATCACCGTCCAACTTTTAGACAATATTGACGAATACTAGTTCAACTTTCGATTTAAATTTGAGAAGAAGCAAGTTTCTCACATTTATTCATAAACAAACATAAACATTTTTTTTTTTTTTTTTTTTTTTTTTCCTTTCATTTTTTTTTTTTTTTTTTTTTTTTTTTTTTTTTTTTCACTAACTTTTTACTTGTGTACTCTAAACGACGGACCTTCACGGTTTAGTTCCAAGACCTTAACGCCTTTCGGAATAAAGGATCCAAGGGCCGTTACAACGGAGAGTTCCAAGACCTTAACGCCTTTCAGAATTAAGGGTCCAAGGGCCGGTGCAAGAGGGTAGCCAAGACCTAAACGCCTTTCGGAATTAAGGATCCAAGGCCCGATCTCGAATCCGTAGCTTAGAGCACTTATTTATTAATACTTAAAACTTTAACTTTTGCAACTTTCAAGCAACTGCTCACTTTCATTTTGCATTCTTATTGGGTTTGTAAGAAAGCATGCTTGTTCCAAAATTTAAATAAAACTTTGAACTAGTATTCTAAATCAAGATTGTATAAAAATTTATTTGCTTAACAAAAACGGTTTTTGCGTTCAAAAGTTTGAAAATAGCACTAATTTTAATCCGATTAGGATCTTCTGGGAGGAAAAGCCATAGATTACTTATATAAGCTCTAAAGAGAACCAACTACTCCACGCTTAGCATTTTCATTTGCACAATTCGCAAAAACTTAGCCTAAACGTTAAGGGTAGCAGCTAGATCAACACTCTAGCAGAGTCGGGATTCCCCTTGTTCTAGCCTAATCAAGTCTAAACTTTCATTAATACCGAAGCATTAATGTATAGCAAATTATTTTTTTTATGTGCAAAGCACTTCTTTTAGACTAAAAATACGATAAAAATTTTAAAATTTTTGGTCAAAACGGGGGTGCTAGGAGACTAGAAGGTACAATATGTGAAAATTTTTTAAAATTTTGAAATTTTGGGTCAAATTCGCAAGAATCCCTCCCCCACACTTAGAAATGAATATTGCCCTCAATATTCAAAGTACCGGCCTGAGCCGACACTATAGAACGTAAAAAGGAAACACTACAATCTAAGTATGGAAAAGAAATCTTGGTTTTCACAAAAAGGATTTTTAAGATATCCCTGGATAATCATAAATACAAAGATAGGATATTGGGCGGCTGGATTGAAAACAGGCGCGTCAATCATCACAATCTACGGGAATCCTGAAAACAAAGGCAAACATACAACCACAAAGCAACAAGTAGAGGAACTCCCCCACACTTAGTGTTAGAAAATAGAAAGAAGTCAGAATGATAAGCATGGGTTGCCACCCACGAAGCGCTTGTTTTTGGTAACCGAGTCACATGAGCTTGACTCGACCCCGAATTTAATTGTCCTTGGGGGAGCAAGTGGAAGAGATAATCTCCATCGGACTTTCATTCAAGATGTTTGGATAAACATTGAAGCATATGAAAGTTCCACTCCGATGAGATACCCACGGTTTTAGAAGATAAAAGCGGTGATGCCGGGGTCAAAAACTTTGTCTTCGTTTCCGGCTGGGAACGATAGTAAAGTTTCAATCAGAGACAACTCCATGCAGAACGGGAGTTTTTGACCAGAAAGAAGTAGAGGGGAAAGAAGTAGAGGTGAATCATTTTTCTCCAGAATTAAAAGTTCCTTAGATGAGGCGGGAAACTTTAAATTCTTATCAAGAGTCAATTTCATCAAAGGATGAGTTTTACCATCATCGAGTATGCCTGGATTAAACACTTTGTCTTCACAAGAAAACTCAGCAGGGTACTCGATGGGAGACTCAATGGAGAAAAGGAAATCATCCTCGGGAAAATGAGGAGATAAGTCATTAGAAACAATTGTATCATCCTCAATTATGTTTTCCATTTTAGGGCCTTTTTCATCACTAGGTTTCCCATATAAAAGATTTCTCCATTCGGTTTGATCGGCCCCAAAATCGAAGAGGTCATCATCATCTTGTAAATCATTAAGCTCGGTGTAAGAAACAGATGATGGAGAATGGTATAAAAGTTTTTCGACTTCTTTAAGATCAGCATGAAAGTCGAAAAGATCATCATCATCTGATGGAAGTGGATCGTCGTGAGCGAGTTCATCGGCGAACTCCTCGGGATAAGAATCACATCTAGATGGATCACGGTTCAGCAAAAATTCCAATTCTTTAAGATCAGATTCAAAATCAAAGTCATCGTCCTCATCTCCCGGTGGGATTGGATCGATGTGAGCGAGTTCATCGGCGAACTCCTCAAGAAGAGAATCAATACTAGAAGTGGTACTGCCACTACTTTGCTCTTCTGATTTTGAAACAGCAACTTGAACGGATTTAGGAAGCTTTTCTTCTTTAACATCTTCCGGGGGAAGGAAAAATAATGGTTCATCAAATTTCATTTGTAATAACGAGACATCTTCCCCGGGATCACTATCGGTCTCAACAATTTCCGGCGAAATTGGAGCATCATCAAAGAACACATCGAGCTCTTCCCTCGAGAGATCACTTTCCTCAATCGGAGGAGAAGGATGGGAAGAGTCGGAAAGGTTTGGTTCAACAATCTCAATTCTATAAATCGATTCCGGAGGTGGGACAAGTGGTGTGCTCTTAGAGCTAGCAATTTCCACCACTTCCGTTGTGATCTCCGAATCTGATTCATCATCATCAAGAATACTCTTAACATCCGCGGAACAACTTGCAAACCATTTGCTTGAACCGGGAGTAATTTTCATAGCTTTTAGCTCAGCACGTTTTTCAGACATACTCTTAACCGCAAATCTTGAGAGAATCGAATCACTTCTTTTGGAAGCAATTACTGGATCAGATTTTTGATTAACCACAGCAACGTTGCTTTTGGTGGTTAGCGGTTTAGAGTTTTGATTGATTTGAAACGTGACTTTGTCATCATCAACTCTTAGAGTTATTTCTTCTCCGTACACGTCAATCAAAGCCCGCCCGGTCCTCAAAAATGATCTTCCGAGAATTAGAGGAACCCGGGGGTCAGCATCAAAATCAACCACCACAAAATCGGCGGGAAAATGGAATTTCCCAACCTTAACAAAGACATCCTCGGCTATTCCAAGTGGACGGGTTATGGTCCGGTCCGCAAGCTCGAGGGTCATGCAAGTGGGGGTATATTCGGGCAGAGAAAGTTTTTTCCAAACAGAGAGCGGCATTAGGTTGATGCTTGCACCAAGATCGGCCAAGGCGTAGCATTCAACCATCCCCGGAAATTCACATGGAATGAGGAATTTTCCGGGATCTCCAAGCTTTTCCGGAAGCTTTTTTAGGAGAACCGCTGAGCAGTGTTCATTTAACGGAGTTTTTGCTAATTCAATTAATTTTTCCTTGTTGCTCAATAAACTCTTCATGGTGGAAACAAACTTAGGCATCAGAAGTAAAGCATCCGCAAAGCTTATATCGAAATGCAATTCTTGAAAGATTTGGAAGAATTTTTCCATTTGAATACTAGCTTTTTCGCGGAGCTTTTGGTCATTAAGTCTAGATGGGTATGGGATAGAAGGTTTAGGTTGAGACTTTGGAACATCGGGTTCCGGAATTGGGGTGGGGACTACCGAAGGTTGGACGTGTGCGGTACTTTGTGGGCTTGTGGAATGCACCTTGTCCTTTGTCACCTCGGTCTCACGGTCAACTACTTTTGTAGAAGAAGAAGAAGTAGTAGTTGGAACCGTGGGTCCCTCATAAGCTTTACCACTTCGGGTGGTGATGGCTTTCAATTCACCCTTTGGGTTAAGAATTGTATTACCCGGGAGAGTTCCCGAGGATGAAGCTTGGTGAAATTGGTTGATAAGGGTATCAAACATATTTTCAATCTTTGTTTGAGATTGATCAATTTTGTTCTTAAGCTCATTACCCTGCTTAATCATTGAATTTTCAAATTCGTTTTTCAAATTTGTGATTTGATTTTGCATAGCCCTCATTTTCACCTCATTTGTCATAATGTAATTTGAAAGATCATTAGAGGGAGCAATCGAGGCTGGGTAATTTTGAGCTTGATACCCTTGATTGTAATTGACCTCTTGGGTCGGGTATTGGTTAGTAGGGGCTTGATATGGAACATTTTGCCCCCTACTTTGGTTTTGATTTTTTTGAGGAAAACCGGGTGGTCCTGCTTGATAGCTAGCACGATAGCTCGAGTCACCTTGAGGACGGTATTGAGTACCTCCTTGATTGTAAGACCCGACTACGGCATTGATTTCAAAAGGACGGCCATCGGTGGCGGTACAATTGTAATAAGCATGAGGACCACCACAAGTAACACAACTTTCTTCCACCGCTTTGACTTGAGCGGGTGGAGAAGCTTGTGGAGTAGAAGAAATGGTAGAAGAAGAAGGATTTTTCTGATTAGAGAAAACCAAAGCTTGAATTGCATCCGTGAGCTTGTCAATTTTAGCATCCGTGCTAGAAGTACTCATCGAATGTGAAGTAGAAGGTGAAACACTCACTTGAGAAACAACCGGCTTGCTTCGTGAAGTGCGAACCTTTGACTTGTTCTCGATGATGGACAAAGCATCACGCGTAGTTCGATTCAATATATAACCACCGGAGGCGGCATTTAGAGAATCTTGGTCAGTTTGGTTCAATCCATTGTAAAACGTATCAATTTGGTGTAACTCGGAAAAACCGTGGTGAGGACATTTGCGAAGTAAGTCTTTGAAACGATCCCACGCTTCACTAAAAGATTCATCAAATTTTTGAGTAAATTTGGTAATTTCATTCTTAAGACTTGTGGTTCTGGAAGGGGGAAAGAATTCGTTCACAAATTTCGACACCAAATCTTCCCAAGTTAAGATAGAACGAGGGGGTTGTTTTTCAAGCCAAGTCCGGGCTGCCCCCTCGAGAGAGAAAGGAAAGAGAAGCAATTTAATTGCTTCTTGAGGAACATTCCTACATTTGACGGTAGATGAAATTTTGTTAAACCATCGAATGTGGGAATGAGGGTCATCCCTCTCGAAACCGTAAAATTGATTCGACGTTACTAAGGATAGTAATGCCGGTTTAAGTTCGAAATTATCGGCAACGATCGGGGGAACAACAATAGCATCTCCATAACCCTCGGTGGGTGCTTGGAGAAGCTCAAGCATGGTGCGATTCTCCGCCATTATGGGAGGATCGGGATTAGTACGAATCTCGGGTTCGACTAATGAGGCAGCACGTCTACGATTACGTCTTCGCGGAATTGCGACGAGTTCAAGAAAGGGACTCGATGACGAAGAAGAACGTGTGCGCATGCACCAAGAACATTAAGGTTAAGAAGAATATTTTTGGGTTTTTTTGGGTTTTTGGATAGAAAATATTTACAAGATATTTACGAAACTTCACGAGGAAGGTTCTTCAAGTCACTAATCGTCAAACCGTGACGATATTGTCGCAACACACCTCCCCGGCAGCGGCGCCAATATTTGATATCGGGTCGAATTCGGGTCAAACGAATCACAAGTCAAACGTCTCACGAAGAAAAGTCAACTCGAAACCGTTCAACGCAAAAACAACCAATTGTAATAAACCGGATAAGCGAATACCCGGGTCGTTCTCCCTGCGAGGCGTGAAATTGAGAATATCGTTTTCGGTTCGTAATTAAAGTGCTTGAAAAGACGAGAGTTTGTTTTGGTTACTAAAATCTATTAAAACGAAAATTCAATAACGTAAACGATAAACTACGAACGAATAAAAACGTAAAATATTTGAGAAACTAATCCTACGTATATCAAAATAATTTTCCTACGACTTAAATATAAAAAGAAAATTTTGGAAAAAAAGAAAAATAATTTTTTGATTTTTAAATGATTTTTTATAAATTAAAAACTATTTAAAAGAAAATAATTGATAAAAAATATTAAATGAAAAAGATAAAATCTGAAAATTTTTTTTTTAGGGAATACTTTAAACTATTTTTAAGCTAAGAAAAACAAGAATTTATTTTAAACAAGATTTTTAAACTTTTTAAACAAACAATACTAAAAGAAAACTTTTTAAACTTAACAACTGTTTTTGCAATATATATATATATATATATATATATATATATTTTTTTTTTTTTTTTTTTTTCTTGATTATCTTTTGAAACAAACAACTAACAATCAGAAACAACTAACAATCAAACACAAACACAAACAAAAACACCAACATTAAAAATAAAACAAGATAAAAACTGCTAAAACACATAAACATTAAAACAAAACACAAACATTAAAACTCAAACACACAAACATTAAAACTGCTAATAGTAAACTCAAACACAAACATTAAACAAAAACACATTCAATAAGCAGTTACTAAAAGAAAAAATACGACTAGTGCTACCCTATTGACCCGTTTGACTTTAAAAGTCAAAACAGCCTTACTATAACAAACTCAATAAACAATAACCGATCCAAATCAAATCTCAACTAAAGCAACACTTACACTATTTTTTTTTCTTTTTCACTTACTGAAACACAAACAGAAACAATAACTAAAGCCAACACAAACACAAACCTTAAAACCTTAATAACAACTAGCAAGACTTAACCCAAACAAACACAAACATTAAACATTAACCCAAATCTAAATTCAACTCAAACTAAAGCTACACTTAAAACTATTTTTTTTTTTTTTTTTTTTTCTTTTTCGCTTACTGAAACACAAACAAGAACAAGAACTAAAAGAGTTTACCAAACTAACAAGAACAACAAGAGCAAAACAACAAGAGCAGAAATTCTAAACGATTCACCTCAAAAACACTAAATAACTAAACAATAACTAAATAACGATACGCAGTAACAAGAACTTAATAAGCGAAAAAAAACAGTAAATTAAACGAATAAAAATTAAAACAGAAATACCATTTAAATTAAAACCGAATTTAAATTACATTAAAAAGAAAAATACAAATTACCTTAAAAAAAAGCTAAAAATAAACCTAGAAGAAGAAGGAAAATATTCGACTGCTACTCGCTATTTATAAGAAAAAAATACGAAAACCCTAGCTACTTGTGTGTTTTTCGTGTGAGAGTGTTCCTTCTTGTGCACTTGTGCTTCTTTACTAGCCCTTGGATGAAACGTGCTCCCCAAATCTTGAAATCTTGATCGTTGGATTACTTTTGTTTCCCTCGGATCGCTGAGGTGGAGGGGAGGGGACCATGGACAAAGTCATGTGATGTCTTTGGCTTGTTGTGTGAGGTGGGATGGGGGTGATTAGCGGCGGATGGAGGGAAATTAGGGGTTGAAGAAAGGTTGTGGCGAATTAGGGTTGGGATAATGGTTTAATTGAAATTTTGACCAACAAATGGGGATTTGACCCTCTTTATCTCACCCGGTATTAGTTAAGGTTGATGGGTGGGTCGGGTATGGTTAGTTGGAGTGGGCTTCGGTGTGGTTTAAGTGGGCCGTGTGATGTAGTATTGGGATGGGTTGGGGTTATTGTTGTTGGGATTTGTTGGTTTAAGTGGGTTGGGATTTAGCGGAATTTAGTGGGCTGAGGGTAGTGTTTATGAGCTTTTGTGGGTCGGTGGGGTGTAGGTGAAGTGTGAATCCGGTAGTTAAAGTTTTAGGATGTGTTGGATTTTAGAGTTGGTATAGAATTAAAAATCAAGGACCAAAGGTGTAATTTATGAAATCGTAGGGACCATTTTTGCCATCTCTTCAAAGATAATCTAGGGACCAATAGTGGCAAATAAAAAAATAATCCAAGGGCTCTTCGGGATTTTTGCACAATAACTCGACCAAACTCGTGAATTTCTTCCCGGGTCCCGTCTTTTGCGCTCTTGTCCAATCCATGCTCGGTTTTGCCTCATTTGCCTCGTTTTCAATCCTTTTTGTACCTGCAACAACTAAAACACAATCCAAGGATATTTGATATAATATATGGTCCATTTGGGTGTTTTTGGTCGTTTTTGTGGGGTTTTTCGGGTCTAAAATGATGAGTAAAAGGCCACTCATCATTGCACAACTAAAACCCTTTTTGATATAATATTATTGGTAAAGATTACTTGGTCCTATCTTTAGCCTGTTCGAGTTAAGGATTTGAGCAATTGCAAGTATCGTGTTCGTGGATTCGATCATGTATTTGTGATTTTGTCGCCTTTTCTGGAATTTGAGATCGATAGAGATTAAGGAGAATGATTAACCCTTAAACCTCAAAACCCTTTTTACCGCTTTAGACTTGTTATTCCTTGGCTTTAGTGGGGGAGATGTGTATACTTGCCAAGCTTATGATAGAATATTCGTCACGACTGGACAGTTAAACGATTAGATTTGCTTTTATCAAAATATTTTATTTTACTTCTAATTCGTTAAGTGTTTGGTTGTGTGATTATGACAAAAAATGAATACATGCTTAAATATAAAAATAAATCCTAATATCTTTTAGGATACATTTTCATAAGATTAATTCTAAGGTTTACTTGGGGACAAGTAAAGTTCAAGTGGGGGATATTTGATGAACTCAAATAAGTACATTTTATTACTATCATTTATCCTATTAATCTGACTTGTTTTATTATATTATGTATGAGAATTGATACTTAATCGTTTACTTTTGTAATTCTCAGGTAAAAACAAGCATTTGGTGAAACTTGGCGATTTTGGACTAATTATGGAGCAAAACAAGCAAGAAGTTAAGAGTCTACTGAAATGTACAAGATCAAGACAAATCTGCTCCAGATGCGCCGCATCTCACTTATTACATACGGCGCATCACTATCAAGATTTCACAAGATATTATCCAAGACGGCAAAGGACATGCGCCGCATCCAAGAATGAAGATACGCCGCATCTTCTGGCGGTGTACGAATATTCCTGAATATATTAATCTTGGACCCCACGCGAAGTTAAGTCAATGCGCCGCATCTACTTATTAGATGCGCCGCATCTTACCCTCAGACAGAAACTATAAATACCCCAAAGACCATACGAATTAAGGAGTTTCGGAGTTCGACAGTTTTAGAAGACCGAAGTACAGAAACACTAGGACGAATTCAGTCGAAGTAGCAACACAAGACACACCTAGAACGAAGATACAAGAGCTGTAAGAAGGTCCTGCATGTGTTTAATTCATTAAGTAGTTTTGTTTTATTGTGTTAGTAAACTTTAATTCATCAGGATTGGTGGCTTGTGTAATGTGACAACGGAAAGATTGCACTCCCTTAAAACTGCTTTCCCATTAATTAAAGTTTATATGTTGATGTCTTTGGTGACTTTTATTAGTGCATTGATAACCTCTGTGTCTAGCTGAGCGTTGATCGGGTCGCCATGCCTCTGCCCTCGCCTATTTATTAGATCGCCTATGCATTCTATTGTCTGTAGAAAAGTAGGAAGAAAGATAAATAGGATAGTCATAAGTAATCATTAAGGGTTTACTCGCCGATAAGATTAGAACCAACGAGAAAGGACTTAATCTCGGTGCGTTGCATCGAACTATACACTTCATATTAAACAAGCAATAAAACAAGTGACAAGCTACTTAACTATCAGGACATGTCTTCTTATTGTCTCATGTATTTATCTGTGTACGTGTGTGCTATTCGCTGATTCGTGCCTATTGGTTTAGTTTATTATTTAATTGCAACCAAATCGTGCCAGTCTCTCAGGCTGAACCCCCTTGCGTTAAATTAGGTTGTATAGCTAACATAGATATTAAACTACTGATTAGAATAACTAGATAATGCGTTCCACTCTTAGTGATCGACACTCTACTTACCATTATATACATACTGACCGGGTACACTGCTCGTGAAAGTGTGTGTGTTACTGATAAGTCGGCTAAATATAAATTTAAAACTTGAATACTGCTAAAACCACAACGACATACCGTGGGTATAAATTAGAGCACTCGCACGCACGCATCAATAGGCGACGTCAGGTTGGTTCTACCTTGTGAAGGAACCTGGTGTTTAGCTTAGTACCAGAAAAGGAAGTAAGCGACGTGTAAAGGTTTTCTCCGCCTAGAAAAGGAGTTTGTTTCTTAGTGAAAGATAAACTCTCGAGTAGGAAACTCGGGGAGTGGAGTAGGGCAAGGAAGAGAGTCCTTGTAGCCGAACCACTATAAACAACAGTGTCGTGTGGTTTGATCTTTCCTCTCTTTATCTTTTGTTTACATTGTGTGATTATTTATTTGAGATTGTTTCCTTTGAAATTAACATATAGTAACAAAGCAAATAAAACTTGAAAAACGGTAAAAACTATTCAACCCCCCTTCTAGTTTTCCACAATTGGCATCAAGAGCTACGTTACTTAAGATCTTTAAAATATATTATATTTTAAAACTTAAAACGATCCATGGATTTTGAAAACTTTAAAGAAGGGCAATCTATGCAGAGACCACCTCTATTTGAACCAAATTGTTTTATTTATTGGAAAAATCGCTTTGAGACTTATGTAAAGTCAAAGGACATAGATCTATGGTATATTATAGTTGATGGTGATTACAAACCTATTAGTAATGATATTTCGAGTGGTCGGGATGAAGGAGCTTCTTTTACTCGTCACAGTGATGAGCAAAAGAAACTAATTGCCAAAAATAATGAAGCCAAAATGATGCTTTATAATGCCTTACCAAAGAAAGAATATGAAAGAGTTTTTATGTGTAAAACGGCTAAGGATATTTGGCAATCTCTTATTATCACACATCAAGGGAACTCACAAGTAAAAGATAACAAAATTGATCTTCTTGTCCAACAATACGAACAATTTGTTATCTCTGAAGATGAGACCATTGATAGTGCGTTTGCTAAGTTCAATACTATTATTACATCACTTAAAGCACTTGATGAATCTTTTTCTAGTAAGAATTTTGTCAGGAAATTTCTAAGAGCACTCCATCCGAAATGGAGAGAAAAGGTGACAGCTATTGAAGAATCTAAAGATCTCTCAAGCATGACACTGGATGAGCTCATAGGAAACCTAAAAGTTCACGAAATGATTATGGAAAAAGACTCGGAAATTGTCAAAGGCAAAAAGGAGAAGATTAAGTCTATTGCCTTGAAAGCCAAAGTCGAGTCAAGTGATGATGATGAGTCTTGTTCAAACAGTGATGATGAAGAGTATGCCATGGCCGTGAGGGATTTCAAGAAATTCTTCAGGAGACGAGGAAAGTTTGTAAAACCACCTCGTGATGAAAATAAATCCTCTCGGAAAGATCGTGATGATAAGAAAGGTAAGGTTGATAGGAAATGCTATAGGTGTGGTGACTCCAGTCACTTAATAGGAGAATGTCCAAAGCCTCCAAAGACCAAGTCTCAAAGAGCCTTCGTTAGTGGAGCTTGGAGCGATAGTGAAGGAGATGATGATGATGAGCCTAAGAACTACGAAATGGCACTTATGGCTAATGACACAGAAGAGGTACATTCTGATTCATACTCCTCTATAGATGACGAAACCTTAGAAGTAGAATATAACAAACTGTGTGACGTTACTTTAAAAATCATAAACAAAAACAAGTTTTTGAAAACAAAGACAACACTTTTAGAAAATGAAGTATTTTCGCTTAAAGAAAAAGCAATACGAATTAAAAAAGGTAAAGATAGTAAAGAAACGTGTGTGTCTTGTCAAGAACTAAAACTTGAATTAGAAACCTTAAGAACCACACAGGAAGATTTGATCAAACAAAATTCAAAGTTTAAAAGGTTTGATAAAAACATAAGGTGTGCAGATGAAATAATGAAAATGCAAAAGCTACCTCATGATAAAACAGGACTAGGCTATATGAAACTAGGAACCTTAAGTGATTATAAGGAACAGACTGTGAATAAAACTGATTCAACCAAGTTGGACACTCACGGATCCGACAGATCCAAAAATTTGGATCCGCCAAGTGTATCCAAAGGATCCGCGAGTACAGAAGTTGAACAGAAGGTTCACAAAGTCGACCGTTCTGAGTTTGTTAAAGTTACTAAGAAACCTAACAGTAGTATAACCAATAATAAACATAAACCAGCAGTATCTTTAGGAAGAGGACAAGCTAGAAATGAATATAGAGTTAAAACGAATCAACAGAGACCTCAAATGAGTTTTCCCAAACACCCCTTTCCAAAGAGTATAGTTAATCCACAACATACTTATCAAAATAATTGGAACCAAAACATACCTAGAAACTTTCATGGTCCTAGTTATATGTCATGGAACAATTGTCCACCATTTACATACATAAACCATGATAATGTCATGTTTAACCCAAACGGACCCATGAGATATTGGGGACCAAATGCTTGAGTCTTTTATGAACTTAGGTATGCTTGAAAGTTGATCTTGAACCTGATGAGTAGATCAAAGATAGTGGGTGCTCAAGACACATGACGGGAAACAAAAATCTTTTCTCAACCTATCAAGTGTATGACGGAGGTAATGTCACATTCGGTAGCAAGCTTAAAAGTAAAATCATCGGAAAAGGTACAATCTCTCATGACTCTCTATCTATTGATGATGTAGCTCATGTAGATAATTTAGGATTTAATTTACTTAGTATAAGTCAATTGTGCCGCAAAAAGTATAACGTCCTTTTCAGTGAAAATGGAAGTAAAATACTTAAAGATGGCATAACCGTAGGAAAAGGTGTTTTAAAGAATAATGTCTATGTTATGAAATTAGATAAAACACCTAAAGATAAGTTATGTCTTACCTCCTTGGACGAAAACTCAACTCTATGGCATCGACGCTTAGGTCATGCTAATATGAGGCTTATTCAATCTTTGTCATCCAAAGAACTCGTTAGGAACCTACCCAAGTTGAAATATGACCAACACTTTTGTGATGCTTGCAAAATTGGGAAACAAGTACATAATAGCCATAAGGCTAAAAACATGGTATCTACATCTAGATGCCTAGAATTATTACATATGGATTTGTTTGGCCCGTCGGCTATACAAAGTTATGGAGGAAATTTTTACACTTTAGTCATAGTAGATGATTACTCTAGATATACATGGACAAAGTTTTTGAAAACTAAAAATGAGGCATTCGACAAATTTGAAATTCTAAGCAAGAAAATTCAAAATAAAATAGGAAGTAATATAGTATCTATTAGAACTGACCATGGTCGAGAATTTGACAATGAAATTCAATTTGGAAATTTTTGTGATAATAATGGAATAACTCATAATTTCTCAGCTCCTCGTACACCTCAATCTAATGGTGTAGTAGAACGTAAAAATAGAACAATTCAAGAAATGAGTAGAACTATGTTAAATGAACAAAACATACCACAAAAGTTTTGGTGTCACGCTGTAGATACTTCTACATATATCCTAAATAGAGTTTTAATTAGACAATTTTTAAATAAAACTCCTTATGAAATTTATCAAGGCAAAAAGCCTACATTAGGATATTTTAGAGTTTTTGGAAGCAAGTGCTTCATTTTAAACACAAAGGATTATCTCACTAAGTTCGACCCATAGTCGTATGAAGGTGTATTTCTTGGGTACTCACAAAACAGTAAAGCATACATTGTATTAAACAAGGAAACATCAAGAGTCGAGGAATCGTTGAACGTAACATTCAACGAAAGTCCACCTCCCTCTAAGACATCACCTTTGGTAGATGATGACTTAGTTGAAAGTCAAATGGTTAATGATATAGAAAACATTGAAAATGACAATGAACCCGTAAAAGGAGAAATAGTCAATATTAAAGAAACTAAAAGTCATCCATTAGAAAACGTCATAGGAAAACTTAATGAAAGAACATTAAGATCCAAAGCTCAAAATGAAAGTAATTATTTTTGTTTTATTTCAACTATTGAACCTAAAAATATAGACGAGGCAATAAAAGATGAATCTTGGGTAATTGCTATGCAAGAAGAACTTAATCAATTTATTAGAAATGATGTTTGGACATTGGTCCCTCCACCTAAAAACCAAACCATAATAGGCACCAAATGGGTCTTTAGAAATAAAATGGATGAAAAAGGTATTATATCTAGAAATAAAGCTAGGCTAGTAGCTCAAGGTTACAATCAACAAGAAGGTATAGATTACGATGAAACCTTTGCACCCGTAGCTAGACTTGAGTCTATTAGAATATTACTTGCATATGCATGTGCACATGATTTTAAGTTATTTCAAATGGATGTCAAAAGTGCTTTCTTAAATGGTCTTATAAATGAAGAAGTATATGTTGCGCAACCTCCCGGCTTTGCCGACTTTGAAAAACCAAATTATGTTTTCAAACTTAAGAAAGCTTTATACGTACTTAAGCAAGCACCAAAGGCTTGGTATGATCGACTTAAGACTTTCCTAGTTGACCATAAGTATACCATGGGCCTAGTAGATAATACTCTCTTCACCAAGAAAAAGGGATCACATATTATCATAGTCCAAATATATGTGGATGACATTATATTCGGTTCAACTTGTCAAGAGTTATGCGACGATTTCTCAAAAATCATGCATGACGAGTTTGAAATGAGTATGATGGGGGAACTAAACTTTTTCTTAGGTCTCCAAATTAAACAACTAGAAGATGGGATATTCTTCAACCAATCAAAGTATATCAAAGATATGCTTAAGAAGTTTGGTCTTGAAGACTCAAAACCCATGAGAACACCCATGTCCTCCTAAACCAAACTTACTAAGGATGAAGAAAATGAATCCGTAGATAGCACTAAATATAGAGGAATGATTGGTAGTTTACTCTATCTTACGGCTAGTAGGCCTGACATTATGTTTAGTGTTTGTCTATGTGCACGTTTTCAAGAAGATCCAAAAACGTCCCATCTTGAAGCCGTTAAAAGAATATTTAGGTACATCAAAGGTACTACACACTTAGGATTATGGTATCCCAAAGGAACGGGTGTAGAAACCATAGTGTATACTGACTCAGATCACGCAGGTGATTATGTTGATAGGAAAAGTACTAGCGGTATTTGTACTTTTGTAGGATATTGTCTAACATCATGGTTCGCTAAGAAACAAACTGCCCTCGCAATCTCAACAACAGAGGCAGAGTATGTGTCTGCAGGAAAGGCGTGTCAACAAGCACTGTGGATGAAACAAGCTCTCGTCGACTATGGAATTGAACTCAACAACATTCCCATTCTTTGCGACAACAAAGGTGCTATCGATCTAAGCAAAAATCCAGTCCAACAAGCAAGAACCAAACATATTGAAATACGCCATCACTTCCTTCGCGACAATGTACAGAAGGGAATCATCTCAATTGAGAAAGTTTCCTCAGAGGACAACATTGCCGATATTCTCACAAAACCACTTAAACGAGAACCTTTCAACTATCTTAGACTTGGATTAGGATTAATGGAACCTAGTGATTAGGTGAAACATAAGTATAAACATTAGTTTAGCCACACACGACACTAAACCAAAACATGTGTTCTGATCCGCGGATCCAATCGACAACAAGGACGGATCCTTTGTTTTGGATCCGCCGGATCCGTCGCATGCTGAGTTCAGTTTATTATTAAATAAACAAGAACAACTACTATTCATTCCTCACTCCAAAACATATCACCTTACTATACTCGACACACACTTAATCTCCATCACCATTTAGACCATTTTCTTCCACAAATTTGTGCTTCTAACATCACTGTAAGTATTCTTATCATATTTATACTCCTGATCTGCGTCTAGGATTTCCATTTCATGCACAAAACCAAACCTTGGGGTATATGCATAATTCTTGAAAAATCATGAAGCATATTTATTGCATTATACTTAAAAACATGTTTTTCATAGTTAGGAATTGCATCTCATAGCACATTGTCTTAATTTAACAAAAACCCCATGAAAATTTTTTACTAAAATCTTCTAACGACTAGGTAAAATGATCTTTTTGAACATTGTCCATACAAATGCAAAAATGTTATCTTTTAGACTTCACTTGCATAATGTCTCTTGAATGCTAAAGGGAATACATAATTAATATGTATTTTCGGGTACATTCAACCGTAGCTACATTAAAATAGGAGCGTTTGGGTTATCTCTCGTTTATAAACAAAACTTGCATAAACTAATTTTTCTTGCATCAAAAGGAGTCGAGATAACCGCACCTCCACATTGTCCCCATGTAGGCACACACTAGGAATTTTACACTTACTTTGATCATTTTAACTAAAACTATGTAACTTTTGTACTTAGGAAAATCATGCCTCCCGCAACCAACTACGATCACAAAAGAACCGTTAACTACTTACCCGATGTCCACAAAACCAAAGGTCTAACCAATGCCCAAATCGAAATTTTCAAAGCCTTAGTGAAAAAGTATGTCCATGAGGGTAGAGTCGTAGATTCATCGTTCTATGAAGGAACACAACTTAGGGAACAATTAGCCGCAATTCGATTTGATTCTCTTTTAGATATAGATGAACCAATTGTTCCTAGGTTCATACTTGAGTTCTATGCTAGTGTAGGTCTTAGTTCGAGTGACCAAGGTTACTTAAGTCTTCATTTTACTCTAAATGGAAATCTTGTCAACATCCCTCTTGATCAATTTGGTGAGGCCTTAGGAATTCCAAACCAAGGGACATGTCTTTACTCGGACAAATGGTCCTTAACAATCTTAGAATCCAATCTCGATAGGACGGCACCATATGTCACTCCTCTCGAATCAAAAGAAGTGATTAGGGAACATCTCTTCATTCCTAAGAACAACCCCACAAGAATGTATCGTGGTCGTGAAGTTGCTAGAGATCCATTTGAATGGAGCTAAATGAACTCAAACCCGAATTCAAGAAAATGGAAGATGTCTTAAGGGCTAATGTGATGTGCACCATAGGAAACCGTGATCACATCAATGCTTGTTTGTGTCATATGATGTACAACATCTCTACTCGTCAACCCTTCAATCTTGCTTATTATGTTGCCAAAAGAATGTGTGACATTCCGGTTCAAAGCAAGATTGCAATGCCTTATGGTATGCTCTTAACCCGACTCTATAGAGCCTTTGCACCCGCTCGTCCAAATCATTTAGGCTTTATTCCGGATTACAATGAAATTGAACATACCTTCGTTCCTTTGAGCGACTTTAGGGTTAGTGTTGATAAGGGCAAACGTCCTCGTGTGCCAACATCATCCTCATCATCTTCAATGAGTGAAGATGATGGTTTGCCAAACTCTAGGATTCCTCCACCCAAATACTTGAGCCATCTTCCTCCAATTCAAAATGAATCCGCTGAATATCGAAACATCAAAGGAATGGTGAAGAATCTTGGTCGTTGAATGATGAAATTGCACAAGGGGATGAAGAAGTTGAAGAAAAAACTTACATGATGGAGTGTTTGGTTTTGAACAATGTTGGATATTGTGATGTTAAACTTCTATGTGTCTCGAATTTATCTGATAATACTTGTTGTATATGTGTAATAACTAACATTTGCAGGTAGATAACCATCATGGTTATCAATTTTCCGGGTTATAGCCTATGTTTGGCATAACACCTAAAACGGTAAGTTTCTAAGAACGGATTAAACTATGTGCAATCATGTGTTAATGTTATCATATTTAGTTGTTTTGCTATACATATTAGATGTTAAGTAAGGTCTAGGTGAATTTTCGGGTTTTCGTCGAAAAACGAGAAATATGACATATGTTCTGTTTAGTTTTTAAGTTTTAGGCATACGGATCCGACGGATCCCAAAACAGGGCTCCGCCAAGGCTTATCGTTGGATCCGCCATCCGCCAACTTGCGGATTCGGCGGATCCCTGAATAAGGTTCCGCCTTTTATTCAACTTGGATCCGCAGCTTTCCCAGTAAAATTATAAAACTTTTTCGACTTATCCCGATTCTTAAATCTTAGTATTTAGTATCATTTAGGATTTATTCTCTGATCATAATTCATCTTAGAATCATTTAGGAATTCTTAGAAACTTAGGAACAAAATTTCCCACCAAAATTTAAATTTTTGAATTTTAGGTGTGAGTTACCAAACTGATACAAAGAAGGAACCCTTTTTAGGGATCTGTCAAATCCGTGGAAATATCAAATCATCAGATTTTCCACTATCTCCTTGTATTAACTGCAAATCCACAACACATTACTCAACCAAAGCTCAATGGATTGACTTCCTTGATATGACCTGCACAAATTTTTGTTCCAAATCATTAGAAACCAACATTCTCTATTGGATTCACATCAAATCCAAACACACAGACTCACAAACCTTCTGTCTATAAATTAGCACTTTAGGATCTTCAATTCACATCACAACCATCTCTTCTCCTGTACATTTTAGCTATCATACTTCACCTAAAAGTCTCAATGACAAAATCACACAACTCCTCTACATCCAAGCCACTAAAACGAACAGCCCGTATGAGTGTGAAACCTTGTTGTTTCATCAACATTCACAACTCATCCTCTGAAGAATCATCACCACTTAACATATCCTCACCCATTGCTAGTGAAAACTTCCTTACTTTATCCACTCCAACTCCCTCACATGTAGTCATAAAAACACCACCTCCTACCATCACTCCTGTAGCAACCACACCACCACCCGCTCCCGCTCCCGCTCCATCACAGTCAGAGAAGTCTGCCTCATCACCATCCTCACCAAAAATCCAACCCATGGAACTATTTAGGACACCACCAACATCTCCACAACCATATCTTGAAGAGTTAGAAGATCTTCCATCTACATCAACCAATCCTCCACCAATAAGTCTTGAAAACTTAGAACCTATGCTATTTCATCCTCTCCATCCGGAGATTCATGGTCCTCTATACCGAGAAGCACCACAACCTCGTCCACAAATACCACCACTCTCACCAACTTCAACACTCATTGCCATTGATGAAGCAATGTGGAGCAACATTCCTCAAACACAAGAGGAGATAAGTTCAGAGTTAACACAACTCTATACTCTCTCGGGTATGGTTGACCATCGCCTTCATGAAGCAATGGACATTCAAAACATCCTTATGAACTCCCTCCAAACACCACAACAACCATCAAACAACAACAACAACCAACCACCATCACCACCACCACCACCACAAAACTTGGAGCCTAGTCTTCCTCCCGGCTTCTCAAGTCATGATTGCGCACATTGTGAGAGAACGGCTCACTTGGCCCAAAGGACCAACATCTTGGTCCATGAGCTTCAAAATGAGATGAGGTTCATCTTGAACCATGTTCTTGAACGTTTAAACGCAATCTCTCATCCTCCTCAATAGGAGATTTCTAGACTAGTTGTTAGGACCTTTTAAATTGTTGCTTTAGGACTTTTTATTTTCTTTCTAGGATGTCTTTTTATTGTACTTGTAACATCATTTCATCATTGTGACTTTTGTCACAAAATTTTCAATATCTATGAATGTGATGTTTTATGCTTATGAGTGATCAACATATTGCATATTATCATTATCATTATGAACTAACATCATATTATACCTTCATTATGCTTGCTTTAGGTAAAAATAATGATCAGACACTTAGTTTGACTTTTAAAAGTCAAAACATATTGAAAGGCTTGTCTGGAGGAATACTTCACAAGCATTCTACTTCTTCATTGAAGTCATTCATTACTAACACTTCATTTGCAGCATATCATACCCTTCATAGTATACGTTGGTACACGAGAAGTGAGGAGTATACATCAAGGGGGAGCATCTCATAAGCATTTCATATACTAACCGTTTGTTTTGTAGATTCATGCATTATTTCCTTGATTACTCCATCTAGGGGGAGTATAAAACAAGGGGGAGCTTTAAAGTTCTCAAAATCGCATTCCGCTACGCTACTCTTTTTGTTTCGACAAAAAAGGGGAGAAAGGACTAAGTTTGCATTAACTGTGATTCATCACAGTACATACATTTTTACAAAACTTTTCGTTAATAAACAAATTTAATATATATTTTTAAGAACTCATGCTATATTTATTCTCTTGCTCAAAAATATACCTTATGTTTTGTCATCAACAAAAAGGGGGAGATTGTTAATACAAATAGCGTCTCAAAAACGTTATCTATATTCTTTGATCTTTCATTAGTTTTGTTAATGACAAATAAAAGGAATATCTTTTAGCAAATAATAAATACTAGCTTAAGTCTCATAAGTACACATTTTACACTTCACATAATAACCAAGAATTACAAGTTTACTTATTTAGTAACTTGTTTCCTTAAAAGGAAACTTTAATTCTAAAATCATTCCATGACATCATTGCATACATCACATACAATATCTTTGATATATCTTGTTTAGATTTGCAAGATACATAGTTGACATTTGAGGATCTTGGATGATTTGGTAAGATATGGTAAGAGACAACTAAACCTTAGCTGTCACATCCCACGGATCTAAATCTAATGAAGGACGGATCCCTCATGAGGGATTCGTGGGATCCGTGAGCTGAAGATCAGCTTGCCTATAAATAGCAAGCTGATCATTTGGCTTTCTCATCACTCATATAGCTTTAACACACATATTCATTCAGTACATATCTTACTAACATCATTCATAGTTGCATTTCACTTTGATCTTTCATTTTGTAGAAAAGAGATCAAGCATTCAAGGATCTACAGAACCGTAATCCTTTAGTTGCATTACTGTGTGATATTGTAGTTTGTTTCACACATCATATCTATCATTTGTAATCAGTGAGTGTGGTTAGTGCTTTAGTCCTTAAAGCACAAAGAGTGTAGGGAGTAGTTGTACCCGTGTAAAGAACTCGACATCTAGCTTAGTGTCGGTAAAGTAAATAGGCGACATCAGGTTGGTTCTACCTTGTGAAAGAACCCGGTGTTTAGCTTAGTACCGGAAAAGGAAGTAAGCGACGTGTAAAGGTTTTCTCCGCCTAGAAAAGGAGTTTGTTTCTTAGTGAAAGATAAACTCTCGAGTAGGAAACTCGGGGAGTGGAGTAGGGCAAGGAAGAGAGTCCTTGTAGCCGAACCACTATAAACAACAGTGTCGTGTGGTTTGATCTTTCCTCTCTTTATCTTTTGTTTACATTGTGTGATTATTTATTTGAGATTGTTTCCTTTGAAATTAACATATAGTAACAAAGCAAATAAAACTTGAAAAACGGTAAAAACTATTCAACCCCCCTTCTAGTTTTCCACAACCTCTTCTAGACTTGTATTACTGGAAGATGACACAAATGCCATGTTCCTAGTGCTTGAACTTGAACTACCAGATTTCTTCACTTCCTGTTCAACAATCTTAAAATTGTTGTATAGATCATTGAGGCTCATTGTGTCGATCTCTGGCTTGTTCTTCCAGACCACCACATGAGTATACCATTCAGTGGGTAAACTCCTTAAGAACTTGGAGTTCAGATCTTCTTGAGGGATTTCAACTCCAAGCACATCCAGTTGGCTGACAATCTACTGCAAACTATTAAACATGTGATCTAAAAACTCATTACTGGTAGCACTAAAATTCTTAAAATTCTGCTTCAGTAAGGTCTTTTGGGTCTTCTTGGTGGCTTCATTACCACCAAACCGAGTAGTGATTGCTTCAAATAAGGATTTTGCATCCTTGTATTTGCTGAATGTTAGGAGTTGATCATTGGGGATGGTCATCATCAACAAACTCCTAGCTTTGACATCATTCTTCTTTTGCAGCTTCTCTTCTATAGTAACTGGAGAGGTATTCACAGTTGTCTTTTCCTCACCATCAACTATTGTTATATTTGTTGATGGTTTAAAGGAGTTCCCATCTTCAATGATTTCTCAGAGTGCATAGTCCTGCACTTGGAAGTACTGTTCTATCCGAAGCCTCCACATCTCGAAATCATTCTGCTTCAGCATAGGCAACTTTGCAGCCATGTTGGTCTGTGTTGTTTTCATGTCCATTGTCTTTAAGGAATAAAGATTTCTTCTTCTAAATCAAAGTATCAACCTGTCTCTGATACCACTTGAGAGGATCTAACACACTTAGAATGTGTTGAGGATACATTGAGTTTATATCAACAAGTATGCGGAATCTACTTGTTAATACTTAGAAGATTTGTTTAATGTAACAGTAATGGATAATGTATGAACAATGAATAACTTCAAACGATTCAATATTATTAGATAATAATACGAGTTATCTCTGATATCACTAGGGTTACAAAACCTTGAATCTTAACAAAATCGTATATCGACATATATCTAAACATCTAACCTAGGACCTCCTTTTATAGGCACAAGGAGTCATTTAAAAGATAAGTATCTCTCCGTATAATTCTAACTAAATAAGATATAAATACAATCTTTTCTATACTTATCCTTCTACATGTCTTCTAAAGACAATCTTCATGCATCAGTCTTCTATACTAGCAATATTAACTTAGCAGTTTGTATTGTTAGTTGTCTTCAACAGTCTTGAACTTACACTAGTAGTTTGTACTGTTAGTGATGACGTATAGTCTACACCCGGGTCACGAACCCAATTAGTAAACAATACTAATAATTAAGCCCACCACGTATGGGCCGCTACGGCAACAACTGGACTACCAGTTATGCGGTTGGGTCCGACAAGGCCCAAGCCCAAAGTTATCTTTGGATAAGATATGGAATATCTTCTAAAAAGAGAGGATATATACTATATATCCGATGTCGGCAAACACGCCGAGGAGTGGGGAACACGAAACCCACTAGGGTTTCATGCATATATAAAGGGCACCCAAGCCCTCGGTAAAGGGACGATCTACTGAAAACCCTAACTCTTCGCTAAAACCCTAAATTCGATTACTTACTCTCACGCCGGAGGATAATCGGGGGAGACAATCCCTCGATAAGCCTAACGGTGTTTGTTCTTTTTCTTAGTGCGCAGGTTCCATCAAGCATTAAGAGTTAATTGGTACGAGAATAGAAGTCCTCACAAGGAACGCTCAACTTTTGTATCAACAAGTGGCGCCATCCGTGGGACCCTACACTAAGAATTTTACCAAGAACTAGAATGACGAAACACGGAAGTCACAAGAGTCCGCATGGGAAGAAAGCGCATGATGACTCACTAGGGAAAAAGCATCAAACGGATGCGCCCCCTAAGCAGGCCACTGGGACAACCAGCACGCCTAGAAGCTTAGGAGCGTATTCAGATCTGGTCTTTCCTGCGGTAGAATCACTTACCAAAACTACCCCCGCTATTACAACAAGTACTAGCGCGGTAGAACTGGAGCGCACTCCTCTTGCCATGCCAGAGGTGAACTTCACTGAACCTCCCAACGCGCCTATCCGAAACAAGGATCCTACCTTGGAAACAGACTCCATCGCGCTAGAAGGAGTCACTTCCGAATTGGCGCCAAGCGACTTTGTATCCCAAAACTACGAAGCCTTGACTGCGCTCATGCGAGAGGAGGCAAAGAAGAGGTCAAGCCAAAGTCTGCACGGCAGACTCAACTTCGACCCTGTGCATGAAGTATCTCCTCCGCGCTACCAAAAGGAAAGACGCGAGAAGGATAGCCGCAAACAACCAGTGTTTGCCAGGATTGGAAGGAAGGTTGTGGACGATGAAGCAGCCGACCTTCAACATCTGGAAGAGCCCGAAGAGGGGGAGCGGCGCGCCAATGTCCACGCTAGACTTGGCAGTCGCAGGATCCAAGATAGGCTTGGGCGACGATGCTCCCCAAGTGAAAGCCCCTCAAGCTCTGACTCTGAGGATAGTCGGCGCAAGCGCCGCAGAGGAGCAAGCTCAGACTCTGATGATAGTCGACGCAAGCGTCACAAAAGAGTTCGCACATCTTCAAGAGATTCCTCGGACAGCGAGACTGGACACTGGAAATCAAGAGGAAAATACCGCGACCAGGAAGACGAAGACATGTCTCTTCCCTGGCGTCGCCAAAAGGTTGATGCGTTCACTAGGCGCATCAGCGATTTTTCGGAGAATAAGAAAAGACGCATGCCTGCTAACGTCAAAACATATGATGGGACAGGTGATCCTGATGATCACCTAAAAATTTTCGAATCAGCAGCTACTATCGAAAATTGGCCACAACCTGTGTGGTGCCATATGTTCAACTCTACATTAGTAGGGAATGCGCGCAATTGGTTTAGCAAGCTTCCACGTAGAAGCATCGCTGGGTTTGAGGAGTTGCGCAAGGCGTTTCGCTTAAACTTTACTCAAAGGAAGAAGTGCGCCAAAAACCCTGTCGAACTTGCTAGGGTTAAACAGCGACAAGGGGAACCCACAAGTGCTTTCATGGAACGCTTTAAGGACGAATGTATGAAAGTCAAGGCGTGTCCAGAGATACTAAAAATATCGGGTTTTATGAATGCGATCAATAACCCAGATTTGATAAAAAAGTTAAATGATAAGGTTCCCTTAACTTTCGATGAACTCATGAAGCGCACGAGGTCTTTCGTCCAAGGAGAAGAAGCCGCTGCGGATAGCAAGAAAGGCTATTCGAACCATAGGGCGCAAGAAGAGTCAAGGAGACAATCCAATGACCAGAGCGGCAATCGTAATAGGAGTTACCGCAATCAAGGCCGTGGAAGGGGAAACGACAAGTATACCCCATTAACAAAAACTCCAAAGGAGATATTCGCAACAGAAGGGGCGAACTTCCCAAAACCACCACCAATGCGCACCCCAGAGGATCGGCGCACAGGGAATGGTTATTGCGAATACCATGGACAAAAAGGCCACACAACTAACGACTGCGTCCAACTGCGCCAATTGATTGACAAATTGGTAAAGGAAGGAAAGATGGACCACCTCGTAAAAAATATCAGAGAAGGGAAAGACAAACCAAAACAGGGGCCAAGAAGGAGACATCAAAAGAAAAGGCAGATATCATCTACATGATACACCCATGGCAGCGCGCGACAAGACAGAAGGTCAGTCAACGGTTTTCTAAGGAAAACGAGATCTCTTTCCCCTCCCTGACTGCGAACAACGCAGTGGTGGATCCACTTACCATTGAAATACATACGGGGGGTCACGACATCCGTCGCATGTATATAGATGGAGGTGCATCCGCTAATATTATATATGAACACTGTTTCAGGAAATTGCGACCTGAGATACAGAGTCAGTTGATCCCAGCCACAGCACCGCTCACTGGCTTCACAGGGGAGAAGATATGGCCCATGGGGCAATTGCGTCTATTTGTAGAAGTTGGTGACAAACCACACTCTACAGTCACCTGGATGGACTTCATGGTAATCAGATCCCCCTCTCCGTACAATGGCATCATCGGGAGACCTGGAATATCGTCTATCCGCGCCGTGCCATCCACAGCGCACGGGATGCTAAAGTTCCCAGTGGAAGGAGGTATTGTCACTCTTTACAATACCACCATACCACCCAAAGAATGCAACGCAGTGGCAAACGACGTAAGCGATGCTCCAGAACAGCGCGCAATCAAAGTCCCAAACCTAAAGGTCGCCATCCACCTTGACTACCCGGATCAACAAGTATCTATTGGCGGGTCTCTGTCTGACAAAGGCAAATCAGCAATATGCGCACTCTTGCAAAATAACTTAGATATTTTTGCATGGGAGCCAAAGCACATGACAGGAGTGCCACGTTCTATCACGGAACACAAGCTACAAATCCGACAAGGATATCTTCCAGTACGACAGAAAAAGCGCGGACAAGCCCCAGACCGCGCAAAAGCCATCCTGGAAGAAGTACACAAATTAGTAAACGCAGGCATTATGCGGGAAGTGTACTACCATGATTGGCTCTCTAACCCAGTAATGGTAAAAAAGAGCGATGGCAGTTGGAGAATGTGCGTAGACTTCACAGACCTCAATAAAGCATGTCCACAGGACTGTTACCCGCTACCGGAGATAGACTGGAAGATCGAATCTCTGTGTGGATATCCCTTCAAATGCTTCCTGGACGCATACAAGGGATACCACCAAATTCAAATGGCGGAGGAAGATGAAGAAAAAACGGCCTTCCACACAAGTCAAGGGGTCTATTGCTATACAAAGATGCCCTTTGGCCTAAAGAACGCAGGAGCAACATACCAGCGATTGGTAGACACTGCGTTCGAGAAACAAGTAGGCCGCAACTTGGAAGTATACGTCGATGACCTCGTCATCAAAAGCCATACAGAGGAAGAACTAGTGCGCGACATGGAGGAAACGTTCAGAACACTGAGGAGAATCAACATGAAATTGAATCCCAAGAAGTGTACGTTTGGCGCTACAGAAGGCATGTTTCTTGGGTATCTGATAGAACCCGATGGAATCAAGCCTTGCCCAGAAAAGACTCAAGCAGTCATTGACCTTCCCTCACCGTGCACACTAAAGGAGGTTCAGTCCCTAAACGGCAAACTAGCCGGACTGAACCGATTCTTATCTAAATCAGCGGACAAGTCACTTCCCTTATTCAAAACACTCAAGAAGTGTACAAAAAAGGGAGACTTCAGGTGGACCGCGGAAGCAGAAGAAGCCTTCCAACAGCTCAAACAACACATAGCAGCCTTACCAAAGCTTGTCGCGCCCCGACCTAGGGGAAGAGCTGATCATGTACCTATCTGCGACTCAGGGAGCAGTCAGCGCAGTACTACTGACTGACAGGAACTCTGTCCAAACACCCATCTATTTCGTTAGCAAGGCGCTCAAGAAGACGGAGATTAACTACACTGCAATGGAAAAGTTGGTCCTAGCTTTAGTATTTGCAGCAAAAAGACTGCGCAGGTATTTCCAGGCGCACCCAATAGCTGTTATCACAGACCAACCCATCAAACAAGTTATCTCGAAACCCGACGCATCGGGACGCCTACAAAAATGGAGCGTTTTACTGGGTGAGCATAACATATCATACAGACCGCGCACTGCAATTAAAGGGCAGATATTGGCCGACTTTATCATCGAGAAGCCAGATACTGACACTACACCTGCGACAAGCAAGGGGGAACCTCAAGAACCATGGATCCTATTCACTGATGGATCCTCATGCGTAGATGGATCAGGAGGTGGCCTTATTCTAACTAACCCAGAAGGAGCTGAATTCACATATGCTCTGCGCTTTGAATTCACAGCCACGAACAACGAGGCAGAATACGAAGCACTCCTGGCTGGGTTACGCATCGCAATTCAAATGGGGGCACGCAACTTAGAAGCGAATGTTGATTCACGGCTAGTTGCTAACCACGGGTCAGGCGAGTATGTAGCAAAGGAGGAACACATGATCCAATACCTCGAAAAAACCAAATCTCTGATCCAGAACTTCGATAGGTTTACCATCAAGCAGGTTCCCAGGGGTGAAAACAGGAAAGCAGATGCGCTGAGCAAGATTGCATCCACCAGTTTCGCACATTTATCGAAGCAAGTATTGGTTGAAACCTTGAAAAATAAGTCAATTGAAGAGATGGAAATATCCACAGCGATAGAAGAAGAAGGCCCTACGTGGATGACACCAATCATTGACTTCATTAGTAAGGGCATACTCCCCCAAGAACAGAAGGAAGCTAGAAGAATCCGGCGCACAGCGCAGCGATTCGAGCTCAGAGATAACGTCCTATATAGACGCTCATTCCTACAACCATGGCTCAGGTGCGTTGGACCTCTCCAGGCAGACTATGTACTTCGAGAGATCCACGCAGGCTCATGCAGCATGCACTCAGGACCACGGTCTATTGTAGCGCGCGCACTAAGGTCTGGATACTATTGGCCAACTATGCACCGTGACGCGCGAGACTTGGTACGGAAGTGCAGTGATTGCCAGGTTCACAGACCCATTCCGCGCCGACCACAGCATGAGCTAACGCCTATTACATCGCCATGGCCATTCCACAAATGGGGTATCGACATCGCTGGACCTTTCCCTATTGCCGCAGGCGGATTGAAATTCCTTATTGTAGCAATAGACTACTTTACTAAGTGGATCGAAGCAAAGGCAGTAGCGACCATAACAGGTAACCAGATAAAACGATTCGTGTGGGACAACATAGTATGTCGCTTTGGATTACCTGGCGAAATTATCTCAGATAACGGAAAACAATTCCGTGATAACCCGTTCAAGGATTGGTGCGAACAGCTGAACATCACGCAACACTTTGCGTCAGTAACTCATCCACAAACCAATGGTCTGGTTGAACGCGCAAATAGAAGCCTAGGCGAAGGAATCAAAGCGCGCCTAGACAGACACAAAGGAAGATGGGTAGAAGAACTATCACATGTTCTCTGGGCGCATCGAACAACCATCAAGGTTAGCAACGGGGACACTCCCTTCTCTTTGGTCTATGGGACAGAAGCTGTAATACCAGCTGAAATCAGAATGCCAACCATCCGCACTGCGGAAGTTAATGTGGCAACCAATGATGATGAGCGGCGCATAGACTTAGATCTATTGGAAGAGCGACGTGAACGCGCAGCAATACGCGAAGAGAAAGCCAAGTCAAGAATGAAAGGATATTATGATGCCAAAGTACGCAGCACGTCATTCAGACCAGGTGACTTCGTATACCGCGAAAACGACTCAAGCCGCGCAGAAGACACTGGTAAGCTAGGACCAAAGTGGGAAGGACCTTACGAGGTCATAGAAGCACTTGGCAATGGAGCGTACAAGTTACGCGACAAGGACGGACATGAGCTACAGCGAACATGGAACGTCCGCAACCTGAAGCGGTGCTACCTTTAAAACAGGCTACGGCCCAACATGGACACTCATGCACTTTAGAAAGTGCCCCCAATAAAGATCCATGTAATTTTTTTTTTTTTTTTTTAAGTATTATCTAGATAAACATTCTCTTTTCAAACTTGCAAGTATTAATAAAACGTTATGGTTTCTAGCTAACTCCATAACACATTTAACTCTATTGTTTGCATCTTTCATTATCGTGTTTCAATATTGTTATAATTTTGCCTACATGGCGTGCATGCACACACTAAGACCCACGATGACAGAAAGGATGAGCAAACCTAAAAAACAACTCGTTGAGTAAGAGGGTTGCAAACCCATCAACTTTGGATCACGAATCCTTGTTAAACACCTTGCGCTCAAGACGTTGGCGCAAGTTCCTTACGCATTCCACGACGGATGCGCGCTAGGGCACACTGTGCGCGTTTAACAACTCAGGAAATCAAGACCCTTGATTCCTTATAGTAAAAAACGACAAGTAAACTTACAAAAATACATAGACAACTATGGTTCTTTTTTCTTCATTAAGTGGAAAAAATTCAATACACGACTACGGTCCTTAAGAAATCTCATAATGATTCTTCTTTTCTAAGTACGCTTATACACCCAAAGATATCTTCACGCAAAGATACATAAACTATATAAGAACTACGAGTTCAAAAGCATAAGTATTTGAAGTGGTAAAAAAACACTAAGTACAAAAGCAAGATTTCTATACACAGGAACATGTTCCTACAAAAAACTTGCACAAAAAATCTAAATGCTATATGTGCGCCTTAGCTGACTAGAGCCCCCACTCAAAGCTGTTTCCTTTGCATCCTCGAGCCTCTTCAACAACGCTGCATCATCAAGGGAAACAGTGGCCACGCAGACAGGCACACCATCGGATCTAGGCTGATGCGCAGCGCCTATGCCGCACAGAATGGCCTTTCCTTTCTCGCCTTTCTTTCGGGCGACCCTGGAAACATGCGCATTTAGCGATCTTTGCAAAGAAATCTCTTTCTCAATACGGAAAGGATTCAGAATGTCACGAGGCTGAGCAAAAATGGGTACCTTTAACTGCGCCACATCGGGCTTCAAGTAGAAGTCCACCTGCTGATCTGCATCATCCTGCAGATGCCTGGGAAGAGTGAGCCCCGCCATAATCACGCTGATAGGCTGATCCTGATCACGCTCCAAAAGAGCGATATGCGGAAGCTCAAGCTTTTTTAAATCTTCCATAGCAGCAACAAGCTCAGCTCGGGCATCCGCCTTGTACCCAGGGACCTCCGCAAGCGGCACGGTCAACAACTTGTCCTCAGCAAGTTTGTCCGCGGCCAAGGTCTTACCATGTGCAATAGCGCACTCCACAACCTTGCCAAAGGAGGTGGTGACCTCGGGATGCTCCAGCGTGCACATGGCGGCCAGGCGAAGACCATGACTGATCAGCCACCTACGAAAAAAACACAAGTGTTATTAAGAAAAAGGGTCTCAAATATACACAAGCTATAAAGAGATCAAATCAGCATATACCTGCGCTCAGCTACGGACTGAACCATGTGAGGGTATAGCTCCTCATCATACTCAATGCTGAGCTTGCGGAGCTTCTCTTCTTGCGTCTTCAGCGCAAGCTCCACTTTGCTACGGAACTCTTCAATATTGGCAAAGTGCTTGCTCCTATTCTGTTTCAAGTACTTCAGCGCCCATAAAGAATTTCGCCTCTGAAGATCCGCAGCAGCACGCTCCTTCTCCAACTCAGCCATCATAAACATCTTCCCCTCCCCCAACCTTTGCGCAGACGCCTCTGCGCGCTCCAGTTTAGCCTTGGAGCTCAGCTGCTCAGCTTTAGAGCTTGCTAATTCAGCCTGCACAGACGCTAATTGCGCCTGCAGTCTGGAAATTTCCTCAGACTTGTGCACCCTTGCCTGCGCCACCAGCTCAGACTGGCGCACAGCGATGGAGGCCAGCTCCTCCATCGTAGAGTCAAATGGACTTGACTCCACTTCAACATCCCTCGGTGAACGCGCCCCGTCCAGAGCATGACTCACCTCGGGTGGCGCACTTCCATCTAGGACGCCAGAGTCCTCCACAGGCTGTTCACTGCACAAAAGATCAAGAGGCAAGGTTAGCGCACAGGCAAGCATACACAAAATCCTAAGGAATTGCTACAAAATACTTACATAGGGGGAGGAGTTGAGAGCACATCCCTCTCAGTCTCAGTCTCAGCCGTGGACGCACCTCCACCAGACTTCTCAGCATCCACACTGAGGACACGAAGGAACAAAGTTAGCACAAAATATAACTTGACAAAAGTTTATAACTAATAACCAAGGTACTTACTTCATCTGCACCTCAGTAAAAGACAAGCTTCCCCCAGCCTCAGTCCGCGGCCTCTTGGAAGGACCTTCACCATCACCACTAAGCGCTCTCTTGCACGTCAGTGGGGAGCTCTCCTCCATGTCACTTTCGGTCTCCTCTAAATGGATCACCATCTCGGGGGGAGGAGTCTGCGCAATGTCAGGACCCTGCTGCACAGGAGGAGCCACCTCCTGCAACGGCTCAGCTACCACCACATCAGGAGAGCCTTCAGGATCTGGAATAACCAAATCCACGACGCGCCCAGCCGTCGCCTGCAGAATAGTCTGCTCACCATCCCCCAGAGGACGCACTCCCACCGCCACGGAACGCGGATTCTCCAGGTGCACAACCGAAAAAAGATCCATCTCTGCGCATACAATAGACAAAAAGAAGCAAGTTACATAAAGTATGGAAAACGAAGAAACGCTTACACTAATAACGACAGTAAGGCGACAGAAGGAGCACCCACCCGTTCCATCCGCATTCAAGAATGTGGGAACTTCTGTCTCATGCTCAAAGTAGTTGCGACTGATGCCCATGTGCACCAGAAACGCTTCCGGATATGGTTTGATCGGAAGGCGGTTCTCATCTATGATCGCCGCATGATCCACGTTATACCACGTCTCAGGGGGGCGCTCATCCTTGGGCAGATTGGCACGGGTGTAAAACGGAAAGTGGGAAGGAAAGACGGCGGCGTCAATCCAAAAGAATTTCTCCCTCCAGTCCTTGAATTTATCCACCTTCTGCACATAACACTGTAACTTGCCTACGCTCTTGGAGAAGGTAACCCACCCATTTGACCACGTCGCGTGATAGAACGCGCGGAATAAGTGGAGGGACGGGTGTATCGCCAACAAGCGACAGTTCACCTCAAAATTGGCGATCTTCCCAGCACCAATACAATGCAATTGGGAGATGTGGAGCTCGTAATAATTGAGTATATCACTCAAGAGCACGGAAATGGGTACGCGCTGATTCGCCCACTCGAAAAAGCGCGTATATAGCCCCACCTTCCCATCGGGGAAATTCGCGATGGTGTCATTCGGACCTGGTACCTCGGGGCGCAGGCCCAAAGGGATAAAATAATCCGAAGTGAACTGCATCAGTTCATCCTCGGTTATGTTAGAATGGAAATCATGAAGTTGCGCTACCATTTTGTGATTCAGACTATGTGCGCACGCGCTATTACCTATGAATTATCGTTCTTGAAAGCAGAATTGAAGATGTAAAAATGGTGGAATTGTGATTTTTTAACTGTGGACAACACAGTGAAAGGAGGCGGAAGTCTATATAGTTTCCCATCCACCACAGATGATTGACATGTGTATCCCACTATCTCACATCGTGTGGCTAGGATATATGACGGTACAAGACAAGTGGGCAACCTCTCCACTTCCCAAGGTACCCAAATTGCACTTTTTTGGACTAGATACATAATACGTGTATTTTTAGGCGGTATATTTTTGAAACCTTCCCGCGTACGCGTGGGGAATAATTTCGACACGACTTTAGTCTAGCATCCGCAGGGTTTACCCTGCGCACACTAGACTGGGGGGACATGATGACGTATAGTCTACACCCGGGTCACGAACCCGATTAGTAAACAATACTAATAATTAAGCCCACCACGTATGGGCCGCTACGGCAACAACTGGACTACCAGTTATGCGGTTGGGTCCGACAAGGCCCAAGCCCAAAGTTATCTTTGGATAAGATATGGAATATCTTCTAAAAAGAGAGGATATATACTATATATCCGATGTCGGCTAACACGCCGAGGAGTGGGGAACACGAAACCCACTAGGGTTTCATGCATATATAAAGGGCACCCAAGCCCTCGGTAAAGGGACGATCTACTGAAAACCCTAACTCTTCGCTAAAACCCTAAATTCGATTACTTACTCTCACGCCGGAGGATAATCGGGGGAGACAATCCCTCGATAAGCCTAACGGTGTTTGTTCTTTTTCTTAGTGCGGAGGTTCCATCAAGCATTAAGAGTTAATTGGTATGAGAATAGAAGTCCTCACAAGGAACGCCCAACTTTTGTATCAACAGTTAGTGTTATCTTTAGCCGTACTAAGTCAAAACTAGGTCTTCAACATTTAATTCCTAACAATCACAATCTGAGTATGCCACCAGATCAAAAGGAGATTCTCTAGGATATCATAGACCCAATTTAGGTTGACATTTGAGGTACCTAAAGATTCTCTTCACAACAACTAAATATGAGGCTTTGGGATTAACTTGAAACCTTGCACATGCACACATAGCAAACATAATATCTGGTCTTGATGAAGTAAGGTACATCAAGGACCCAATTATGGACCTGTAGGTGTGTACATCAACATTTTCACCATCCGAATCTTTGAGCAAAGGTTTCTCTGGATCAACAGGAGTACTTGCTACTTTTTCATCTGTAAACTAAAAATTTCTCAATATCTCAGTCACATATTTATCTTGACTGATAAATATTCCTTCAGCTTTTTGCTTCACCTGCAGCCCCAAGAAGAAAATGAGTTGACCCATGGAACTCATTTGAAACTTATCATGCATAAGTTTCTCAAATTCAATGCACATCTCCTTTTTTATAGATCCAAAAATGATGTCATCTACATAGACATGTACAAGGAAAATATCTCCCTTTTGCTTCTTAATAAATAAGGTCTGATCAATCTTGCCTCTATGAAACCTATTTTCAAATAAGTAAGTAGCCAAAGTTCCATACTAGGCTCTAGGAGCTTGATGCAAGCCATATAGAGCTTTTACCACCTTGTATACCTTGTCTGGATGTTTTGGATCTTCAAAACCTGGAGGTTGAGAAACATAAACCTCTTCTTCAATAGTACCATAAAGAAAGGCACTTTTGACATCCATCTGATATACCATAAACCCCATGAATGAAGCATAATCTAAGAATAATCTTATGGCTTCAATCCTAGCTACAGGTGCAAAAACCTCTTCATAATCAATTCCTTCCTCTTGTGTGTAACCCTGAGCTACAAGTCTTGCTTTATTCTTGATTACTATCCCCTTTTCCTCTTTCTTATTCCTGAAAATCCACTTTGTACCAATAACCCTCATACCCTTAGGCAAATCTACCAGCACCTAAACCTTTTGAATCTTGAACTGTAAAAGCTCTTCTTGCATTTCTTCCATGCAGCTTGAATCCTGTAGGGCCTTAAGTATTTTCTTGGGTTCTTCTTGTGAAAGAAAACATACAAACGGACATGTATTGGCATCTTCATGCTTTTTCTTTTCATAAACTGCACTGAGAAAGCCTTGTTGATCTGAATTCTTTGTCTGCCTTCTTGTCTTAACACCAGACTGTATATCTCCAATCACATTCTCCAGGGAGTAATTCTTGTGAACTCTTGTGTGTGGAGTTGTAGTAACTGGATAAGTGAGTGGCATGTTATTAAGATCCACTTCATCCTCAGAGAAATCTTCAGCAGTAGTAACTGGTGGGCTAGCAGTATGATCAGTTTGCCCAGCAGTACTAACATTTGGCTCAGCAGTACAAACACCATTTGTACTGTCTTCTGGATTCTCTTGTTCTTCAACACCACTTTTTGGGTTTCCATCTTCAGAACCCTTCGTGTTTGCATCACTAGAAGGTTCAGCAGCCTTTGAATATGAATCAACAGTATTCCAAATTGGCATCAGAATATGATATTGATCATTCTCTTTCTCCATGCTTGGTTCACCTGTTTCAACACTATCTTCTGAACCTGTAAAATCATTAGAATATGTTCCTGCAACAACTGGTACATAGTTCATAGATTGTGTTAGAGAATCAAGATCAAACAGTCATTTTGGACCTTCACCTGCAACATTAGACTTATTCTCTAAAAACTGAACATGCACATTTTCCTCTACTTTTCTGGTTCTTATGTTGTATACCCTAAATGCTTGCTGTTTAATGAGTACCCAACAAAGAAACCCTCATCTGACTTTCCGTCAAATTTTCCCAAATAATCTAAGGTATTGAGAATAGTGACATGACATCCAAATGGTCTTAGAAAACCTAAAGCATGTGTTCTACCTCTAAATAGTTCATATGGTGTCTTGTTGTGAGATTTGACCACTAAAACCCTGTTCATAACAAGCAGTATTAACTGCTTCAGCCCAAAAAGTAATGGGCAGGTTTGAATCAGCTAACATGGTCCTAGCAGCCTCTATTACTGTCCTATTCCAACTTTCAGAAACTCCATTCTGCTGAGGAGTTCTAGCTACACTAAACTCTCTCTTAATACCTTTTTCTCTACAAAACTCATCCAAAACTCTATTCTTAAATTCTATCCCATTGTCACACCTGATGATTTTCACTTTCTTATCAACTAGGTTTTCTATTTCAGTTATAAAAGTCTTAAGAATGCTACTTGTTTCATCCTTAGATACTAGAAAGAAAACCCATGTGAACATGCTATAATCATCAGTTACCACAAGACAGTATTTCTTATTCTATATACTACTCACAGAAGTAGGACCAAACAAGTCCATATGAAGCATAAATAATGGTTGAGTAATAGAGTTCTGGGTCTTGGGCTTACAAGAAGCTTTTTGTTGTTTGTCTTTGAGACAGGCAACACAAGTTTGGTCATTTTCAAAATATTTTTGAGGCAAGCCTCTTACCAAACCATCTTTAACAATCTTATTTATGGTTTTAAAGTTAACATGACCAAGTCTCATATGCCAAAGCATTGACTCATCCAATGTGGCTTTTGCTACAAGACAAGTTAGAGCCTCTTTAGGAACAATTTTCTTCATGTCAACACTATACATATTGCCCTTTATAGGAACTTTAAGTAGTACTTGACTTTCATCAGGTAACTTAAAGTCAGGAGAAAGAACAAGACATTCAGTGTCTGTAAAAAGAACTTTGTTCTTTTTGTCACACATTTGTAAGACACTAAAGAGATTATACTCGAGTTCTAGCACAAAATACACATTTTCAAAGTCAAGTTTACCAGTTTTTAAAGTACCTTTACCAGTAATTCTGCCATCAATTCCCCCCCCACCACAAAAGTAACATATCTGTAACAACCGTCAAATTTCAAGTCATTATTTTTACTAATTTTATTTGCTTATTATGCTATTTTATGTAAATAGGCTTTTGCCGGGAAAGTTGCCCGCGTACATCGTGACACGTACACTTAAATCCGTAATTTGACTCTGACTAATCCCAGTCTACCCATAAATATGATTTATTTTCCCCCACGTACTTTTTTTCATATGGTATAATTTAATTTTCCATTTCCACGCGAAGTGTGCACAATTTACGTTTTACGCGTTTTCAGCTCGCGTTTTTAAGCTTTAACGACATTATAACACACCGAAAGGCTCGGGAAATTTATGAAACATCAATTTGGGTCATTTTAAGTTAAATGTGATATTTTTATGAAAAATTTATCCTTGTGACATTTATTTTTACAAACTATGCATAAAAAGTACCCGATTTAGTGATTTTCGCGTTTCTAGCTATTCATGAGAAGTGCTTAGGATTTCTATCCGTTTTCATGTCATTAGTAGTTTAATATTCCATCATATGCTCCTAGTATTCAAAAATTTCTATATTTCACATTTTCTGTTTCGTTTCACGATTTCATCAAATTTTTGTAACAACTCGCGTTTTGAGCCTGCGTTTTTGATTTTTAGTTTCGTTTTAACACTCCGGGAAACACAAGGCTCCTATGAAATATTAAAATTATCCATTTTAACACTTCATAACAATTTCATAATGTTTTGATAACACTTTTCTAAAGTTCACGTTTTCAGTTCACCCGGTACTACTAATTCGCGTTTTTAAGACCGTACGCTTGATTTAAACCCCACAAACACACTAATACTTCAAATATTAATCAAATATAGATAAAACCTGATCTTTTTCTAGCATTGGAACCCCAAAAACCGTACACCCCTTTTAATGCCCCCACATGTGACACTTTATCATTTTCAAGAAAAACACTCTTTATTACATGTAAAACAAGATCTTAGCTCCATTTTTCCTCTCCCCTCTTCTGATGAACGACCCAAAACAGCCCCCACACACCATTTTAATATTCATTTTGCTAAGTTCTTATACCCATTGATTGAAGATTAAATGGCCTACTAGTTTCTTGGTTCATTTCTATCCAAATCTCATCATCTTAGTAAGTATCTTATGTCTTTTTTATCTCATCTTGGCTTTTTAGAGATTTCATTAGGATTAAACTAATCAACCCTTGCATTCAATATTTTGGATGATTTGATCAAGATCTCACAGGATTTAAGGTGTTAGATTAGTTAGTTATGCTTGATTGGGTTTAAATTGCATGACTTGCTCGCTATGAGATTGTTAATCTTGATTTTCACATTGATTTGTTTATAAGAAAACCATTCTATATTTTATTTGAAAACCATTTAACCCCTGGTCATTTTGGTTATTAGATCTACAAAAATAATTATAATGATTAAACCTTGCATGCTTTACACAAAAACCCATTAGATAGACATAAAGCATCTTGCTTGTCATTGGTTGTAACCTGTCCAGGATCTTATGCAACAAAAATGACTCACCATTTTGTCCTCAATGGGTTTTAAGCTAAAATAAAAATATTAAGAGTTAGCCTCATGTCTTAGTATCATTTCCCCGAAAACCTTACATCTTAATTCATCCAGATGATTTTTGGAGAAAATCTACACTAAATCTTGTCCAGGATTGCATGTCAGATTTGATAGGCCATTCACTCTAAAATGTTGCAAAGAACCCTAGGTTGGTAAAAAACATGAAAGTTTGAGCTAAGACCAGTAGAAAAATTCTCTCACTGGCCTTGTGTCCATTAGACCTGTAGATAAAAAGATATGCTCATTTTGTTAAACTTAATTGGATGCTGGAAGTAACTGCATAGAGACACAGGGGTAAATTAGTAATTTCACTCATGTTTGGAAGTTCTCAGTTAAGTGAGGCCTTTATTTTCATATATTAGAGATCCATACCTTTCTAAGCATATAAAGTTCATAATTTTAGCCTTCACGGTTTAGAAATGGTGACCCGATTAGTGCGGTAATTCTATAAATTTTCCATCAGCTTTGTGATTTAAACCATATAAGTTGTTTCAAACATCTTTTCGACCCATGACTTACTATAAAACTTTTAACTAAATTACCTGATGGTATTACAAGTACAAGTACTGAATGAAAGCATAAGTATAAGTGTTACACCTTAATTCCCCGAGCCTAAGTCGTGTTGTATTTTATTTAGGTCACTTGTGATCTTTGCGGTTTTCCTCAACATGCACACTTCTCCGGTTTCTTTTACTACTTCATCGTTGGTGAGTTCATAGCCCCAATTTTTACTACAATTGTTTTACAAACTCCGTGGGGGAGATACATGCTATAAATATTACTTACGATCACAATTGCTTTGAAATTGTATGCTATCCTGATATTATTATTGCCTAAGATTCCCATAGCCTAAAAGTCCCTTCTATCATGAACCGTTAATTACATGCGTGTAAACGCAAATTCCGTGAATAGATCTATTGGGAATGACATCCCCCATTTTGGACTGCCCTGTTGGGCTACCGTATGCACTGTATTTGAGCTTGCTAGGTAAATAGGCTATTACCTATTGTCGAAGGGCATCTTTATATTCTGTTAGAATATCTGAAAATGACGTTAAAGTTCGGTGTCATGAGCTTAGGGCAATAATAACTTTTCTGACTTTGTATTTGTTGCTTAGTCGCTTTCATAAACTGAATTATATTGTGAACAACTGCTTATTACTAAAACTCTATGGATTCATTCAACCTTTGTGTTGACGTTTTTAGCATGTTTTATCTCAGGTTTTAAGGCATGAAGGTCTTGGTTGGAGTCGCACGGATATCTTTTGAAGACTCGGCATATTTTCACATTTGAAGAGACTATATTTTAAAGATTTATGTTATGTCTAAAACATTTGTGATCTTTTGAAAAACATTGTATTTTTATGAAAACTGTTGGGACCTTTACAAACTCTAAGGTTTTAATGTATCAAATGTGAAACACTTTTAAAACGTCTCTTTTAAAGGGTCGTTTTCTATGACTTATACTTTGTGCTAGGAAGTAATACCCCAGTGAACTATCTTCCGCTGCAATAATTTTGGAGGTGTTACAGATTGGCATCAGAGCTACAGTTATAGAGAACTGGTTCATTTTTGAAACCTAGACTACAACTATTTTTCACTAAAGAGTCTCTCATTGCCGTATCCAATATCCGTGCGCGTATACCACCAGACTGCCTATGTTGTTATACTTATGTCATCACTATTGGTATTATATAATGTATACTTATATACACTATTATTTATATAAAGGTTAGTTATATAAATGTTTGACTGATTTTGACCTCTTACGCTTATTTTCGGAGCTTGAGCTCAAACCCTGTTTTCCTCAACTACATACCTATACTTACATTTTAGTGATCTCAAAAACTTTCCTAAGATATTGTGGATGACACAATGATCTTATTTGTTTTCAAGACATTGTGAGAGAAACAATGGCCTCAGTTATTTTCAAAATATTGCAAGTAATACTATGATTCACTATAACTTTTCATGACATTTTATAGCATCGTTTTACGCAAAACCCGTTACAGTCTATCGATTTTCACTCGATTGTCTTACTATCCATCTCCAACGATGAGTTAAAACATTTTTCTCATACTTTTAGAACACCTACATCGCCTCGTAAACCATCGCCTAAAGACACGCCGGATGATTAGAGCATGACTTTAACGTGCCGCCTTGGAACACCCTGCTTTCGGAACATGACTTTTAATGTCTCATTATTTTTCACTCCTTGTACTTTGAAGAATCACGCCGCTAGGAAGGTAACACCGAAGTTTGACAATAACGTTTACCTTAACTTAATGCCATCTTTCGATTTCGAGGACACAAATTGGAAACTTGTCGACCACCATTCTGACACCCACTTCACCAACTTATATACTAATGTCTAATAGTGAGACAAAGCCATTCGAGGACAAGGCTATAGAGTGTGAACTCAAATCAAAAGATTACTCACTTGAAGAAGAATCCCTCAGAAGATAAGGAGGAGAACCATTACTGCACCTACTCCTCCCACTCGACCAGAGACTATCACCAGAGAGTCCATCCACCACAGCATTCCATCGTTGGTAACACCCATGCCACATCATGAGAGATATTACACGTCAGCAGAAACTGTGATGGCCAACCTACAGTCTCGTTGGAGCAGAGTAAAGCTCGAGGAGCCAAGTGCGGATCTTACTTAATCAACTTTCGTGATACTCAATGCCTTTCTCATTTTATGTTGTTAATTAACATGCATGTTTTCAACGTAATGTTTTTCTCATTTACTGTTGATCCCCATTCATTCTCAATTAGCAATCACAATGCTTATTGTCTTTGTCACTTATTACGTTTCTCATTAATTGTTTACCCTCAGCTAGCATTCGTGCTACTTTTTGTATTTCTTATTTATTGATTGTTCTCATTTCTTCTCCTCATTTAGCATTCGATATGCACATTATCTTTCTAATTTATTGATTTTCTCAGTTATTCTCATATAACATTCGTGATATTTATGGATTTCATCATTTACCGTTTGTTCTCTTCCATGACATTTATCGTCTTTCTCCTTTATTATTTGCCTTCACATTTATTGCCTATCTCATTTGTTCACATTTAAAGTATCGTTACGCTTATTGCTTTCTTAATTCTATTCTATTTCACTTCATCTCTTTTAACAATCGTATGTCTATTATCCTTCTCAGTTTTTGATTTTCCTTATTTATTCTCAATTGACACTCGTAAAGAATATTGTCTGTCTCGTTTATTATTGAACCTCATTTAGAATTATGTCTTTTAGTATTGGTCTCTTTTGACTATTGGTTTGATTTGTTGGTTGTCTCGATTAATTAATTATTTGTGTTAATATTCTATATCTCTTCGCTTTACTATTATTGTGATTTATGGTTCTTTTTTTTTGCCTTAATTTGAGTCATTGACCTCTCTTTTACACACCCTTTCATTTGCTTCTTCGTTCGTATGAATATCAATTTTTTTTTTCGAGCACTCTATGCTCATACTAGCACGAATGATATGGACATCTTAATCCATTCATCATTGTTTTGATTCATTGAACCTTTCATTTGCATCGATTGATAACCGCTTACTTCTTTGTTCATACAAATACCTAATCTTTCTTTCGAGCACTTTTACTCATGCTAGTACCAATATTCTTGACATCAAATTTTGGTCCACTAGTGTAATTCATGGATTCTTTGGTTGCATTAATCAATATTGACTTGCTCCTTGTTCATACAGATATTTAATCTATACATTTCAAGCAGTCTTGCTCCTAAAACATTATACTCGACATAAACTTATTACCATTTTATGGTTCATCAAGATCTTTCGTTTGTATTATTAATTACTCCTTGTAACTATCTTTTACCCCAAGGCATTGACATCTACCTCTTTCGGCTGATAGTACGCTCCCGTAGTAATCCCATTCGCATTAATCATTTGTACGCATCAAGGCATGGGAACCACACTCCAGGACAACAAGCTACAAGCAGTACAAGATCGTCAGGAGAGTTACATGAAAGTTCGCCAATAAAGAACGTGCTATGTTTCAGAAAATGATGAAAACTGAACTCGATGTACGTTGAACCCTACAAGAATTTGGCAAAAGCTGGACGGGTAGCTTATTCACTCAAACTTCTGCAAGAGCTCAGTAGTGCTCACAACACGTATCACGATTCAAACTCGAAGAAGTGCCTAACAGAAGAATCCCACGTCATTCCACTAGAGGATATTCAACTTGACGACAATTTTAACTTTGACGAGGAACCAGTTGAGATCACAAAGTAGGAAGTCAAGCAACTCAAGCAGAGTGCATTCCCATTGTCAAGGTTCGTTGGAATACTCGACATGGACCTGAGTACACATGGGAGCGAAAAGATCAGATTGCGACGAGTGTACCCTCATTTTTATTTCTCTACACACCGTCAACCGATAAGATAAGCTGAATCACGAGGACGTGATTCCTTTTTAACGGATGGGTAACGTAACAACCGTGAAATTTCAAGTCATTATTTTTACTTATTTTATTTGCTTATTATGCTATTTTATGTAAATAGGCTTTTTCTGGGAAAGTTGCCCGCGTACGTCATGACACGTACACTTAAATCCGTAATTTGACTCAGACTATGCCCAGTCTACCCATAAATATGATTTATTTTCCCTCACGTACTTGTTTTCATATGGAATAATTTAATTTTCCATTTCTACACGAAGTGTGCACAGTTTACGTTTTACGCGTTTTCAGCTCGCGTTTTAAGCTTTAACGACATTATAACACTCCGAAAGGCTCAAGAAATTTATGAAATATCAATTTGAGTCATTTTAAGTTAAATGTGATATTTTTATGAAAATATTATCCTTGTGACATTTATTTTTACAAACTACGCATAAAAAATACCCGATTTAACGATTTTCGCGTTTCTAGCTATTTATGAGCAGTGCTTAGGATTTCTATCCATTTTCAGGTCATTAGTGGTGTAATATTCCATCATATGCTTCTAGTATTCAAAAATTTATATATTTCATATTTTCTGTTTCGTTTCACTCGTCAAATTTTGGTAACTCGCGTTTTGAGACTGCGTTTTTGATTTTTAGTTTCATTTTAACACTCTAGGAAACATAAGGCTCCCATGAAATATTAAAATTATCCATTTTAACACTTCATAACAATTTCATAATGTTTTGGTAACACTTTTCTAAAGTTCATGTTTTCAGTTCACCCGGTACTACGTAATTCGCGTTTTTAAGACGGTACGCTTAATTTAAACCCCACAAACGCACTAATACTTCAAATATTAATCAAATATAGATAACCTGATCTTTGGCTTGCATTGGAACCCCAAAAACCGTTCACCCCTTTTAATACCCCCACATGTGACACTTTATCATTTTCAAGAAAAACATTCTTTATTACATGCAAAACAAGATCGTAGCTCCATTTTTCCTCTCCCCTCTTGTGATTAACGACCCAAAACAGCCCCCACTTACCATTTTAATCTTCATTTTGCTATGTTCTTATACCCATTGATTGAAGATTAAATGGCCTACTAGTTTCTTGGTTCATTTCTACCCGAATCTCATCATCTTGGTAAGTATCTTATGTCTTTTTATTCTCATCTTGGCTTTTTAGAGATTTCATTATGATTAAACTAATCAACCCTTGCATGCAATATTTTGGATGATTTAATCAAGATCTCATAGGATTTAAGGTGTTAGATTAGTTAGTTATGCTTGATTGGGTTTGAATTGCAAGAGTTGCTCGCTATGAGATTGTTAATCTTGATTTTCACATTGATTTGTTTATAAGAAAACCATTCTATATTTTATTTGAAAACCATTTAACCCCTGGTCATTTTGGGTATTAGATCTACAAAAATAATTATAATGATTAAACCTTGCATGCTTTACACAAAAACCCATTAGATAGACATAAAGCATCTTGCTTGTCAATGGTTGTAGTATGTCCAGGATCTTATGCAACAAAAATGACTCACCATTTTTTTCTTAGTGTGGTTTAAGCTAAAATAAAAATATTCAAAGTTATCCTCAGGTGTTAGGATCATTTCCCCGAAAACCTTACATCTTAATTCATCCTGATAATTTTTGGAGAAAATCTACACTAAAACTTGTCCAGGATTGCATGTCAGATTTGATAGGCCATTTACTCTAAAATGTTGCAAAGAACCCTAGGTTTGTAAAAACATGAAAGTTTGAGCTAATACATGTAGAAAAATTCTCCCACTGGCCTCGTGTCAATTAGACCTATAGATAAAAAGATATCCTCTTTTTCTAAACTTAATTGGATGCTGGAAGTAACTGCACAGAGACACAGGGGTAAATAAGTAATTTAACCTATGTTATGAAGTTCTCAATTAAGTGAGGCCTTTATTTTCATATGGTACAGATCCATACCTTTCTAAACATATAAAGTTCATAATTTTAGCCTTCACGGTTTAGAAATGGCGACCCGATTAGTGTGGTAATTTTATAAATTTTCCTTCAGCTTTGTGATTTAAACCATATAAGTTGTTTCAAACATCTTTTTGACCCATGACTTACTATAAAACTTTTAACTAAATTACCTTATGGTATTACAAGTACAAGTACTGAATTAAAGCATAAGTATAAGTGTAACACCTTAATTCCCTGAGCCTAAGTCGTGTTGTATTTTATTTAGGTCACTTGTGATCTTTGCGGTTTTCCTCAACGTGCACACTTCTCCGGTTTCTGTTACTACTTCATCGTTGGTGAGTTCATAGCCCCAATTTTTACTACAATTGTTTTACAAACTCCGTGGGGGAGATACATGCTATAAATATTACTTACGATCATAATTGCTTTGAAATTGTATGTTATCGTGATATTATTATTGCCTAAGATTCCCATAGCCTGAAAGTCCCTTCTATCTTGAACCGTTAATTACATGAGTGTAAACGCAAATGCCGTGAATAGATCTATTGGGAATGACATCCCCCATTTTGGACTGCCCTGTTGGGCTACCATATGCACTGTATTTGAGGTTGCTAGGTAAATAGGCTATTACCTATTGTCGAAGGACATCTTTATATTCTGTTAGAATATCTGAAAATGACGTTAAAGTTCGGTGTCATGAGCTTAGGGCAATAATAACTTTTCCAACTTTGTATTTGTTGCTTAGTCGCTTTCATAAACTGAATTATATTGTGATCGACTGCTTATTACTAAAACTCTATGGATTCACTCAACCTTTTTGTTGACGTTTTTAGCATGTTTTATCTTCGGTTTCAAGGCATGAAGGTCTTGGTTGGAGTTGCACGGATATCTTTTGAAGACTCGGCATATTTTCACATTTGAAGAGACTATATTTTAAAGATTTATGTTATGTTTAAAACATTTGTGATCTTTTGAAAACATTGTGTTTTTATGAAAACTGTTGGGACCTTTACAAACTCTGAGGTTTTAATGTATCAAATGCGAAAGACTTTTAAAACGTCTCTTTTGAAGGGTCGTTTTTCATAACTTGTACTTTGTGCTAGGAAGTAATACCCCAGTGAACTATCTTCAGCTGCAATAATTTTGGGGGTGTTACAGTATCCTCCATCCATAGGTGTAAAGTTTGAGAGGTAGGACATGTTCCCAGTCATGTGCCTAGAGCATCCGCTATTAGCATATCCTTAATCTTCTTCATCATCTTGTGGTGGATGTCCCTGCACATACAATAAAAGAAATTAGTTTCCTTTGATAACCCAAGCCATTGCTGACTTGGATCTGCCTCGTGCATCAATGTAATCATATTTCTTCATTGTGATTGATGCACCATTGGGTTTGATAGGTCTCCATACCCAACTTGCTGAGGCCTTAACAGCATTTCCCCCATTTGCCCTAGCAGTGTTTCTTGGCCTAACAGTACAAACTGCTTGTCTAGCAGTACAAACTGCTGGCCTAGCAGTTTTAACTTTTTTATTCCAAAATTTGTTATGAAACATTGCTTTCTTATAAAGAGGCCTGTGAACAGTTTGTTGTGCTATTTTAGAAAAACTTGAAGATGATTTAGCACTTGAAACTACTTGTTTAGGGTAAACTGTCTTAATTGGTCTGGCAATACTAACTGCTGATCTAGCAGTACAAACTGGTTTAAGGCCAGACTTTATCAAAATTGCTCTGGGAGTCATATTACTGTTAACATTAGGGTGAGTTTATCTTGAAAAGCTGCTTATGTTCACTCTTTCATTTGTATTCCCATGCACCCTTGTATCTCCTGTAACCACCCTTTTCCCTTGATGCTTGTTGCAAAAAGCCTGCAAGTGATCAAAACTACCACAAGTATAGCAAGCCTTATTGTACATGACAAACTCATTTCCTAATTGTTGGGACTTAAGATTGTTCCAGTTTCTCTGGTTTCCCCTAGGGCATTGAGACATGTTTGTGGACCCATATAACTCAGCATATCTAACTGTTGGCCTATCTTGTTTTAATTGTTTTCTAGGTGTAACAGTTTCTACCTTAACCACCTTAGGAACAGCAATTTCTTTTTGCTTTTCTATTTCAGGTTTAGACTCAACCTGATCCTCATCATCAGATTCCCAATCTTCAATAATTGGTGCATCTGAGTTCCTCTTATCTTCTTACACCTTTTCCTCAACAAGAGAGGTGTCACTGGCACTCTTAAAAGATTCATTAACTTCTACTGGTTTATTAACCCTTTCTTTAGCTCTAGATCCATATTCAAATTTTGGCTCTTGAAATTCAGCTAAACTTGTGTGTTCTAAGTCAATACCTGGGGGTGAAAGCACTCCTCTATGTGGAGGTGGACACGTTTTGTAACCTAAACCTGACTTAGCTTTATTAACCAGTTGACACTCAATGATCTTATTAACTCCCTTAGATGCATATTCTAGAGTGTCTAAACTTAAGTGTATGTAATATTTTGCCTTTTTAATCTTTTCCAACTCAGCTCTAAGCACACTTATCTCAGCATCTTTATGAATCATATCTCTTTTAAGCACAGTTATATCTTCAGAAAAGACAGACTCATTTTTCTTATAAAACAAAATTTGTTCTTCTAAGACAGCTAAACCTCTTTTATGATTTGATAAATTATAATTAGTTTGGTTTAACTCTACTCTTTGTTCATCATAATGCTTTTTAAGTGTTTCATAATCTTTTAAAGCAGAACAAGATTTAGAACAACTCTTTACTGAATGTACCTCTGAGTGAGAAAATGCCATCAGTGCCATCTCAGTTGGTGCTTCTTCCTCATCAGTCATGAAGCTCCAATCATATTCAAGACCATCAATAGCAACCATTGCCTTGGAAGAAGGCTCTTCCACTTCCACAGCCTTTCTAGTTTTTGGCTTGTTCCTATACCCCTTGCTTTTGTTGTCCTGTTGCCTTGGTCTTCTGCATTCTCTAGCAAAATGTCCCAACTTATGGCAGTCGAAACATTCTACCTTGGATTAATCAAAACTAGTTGTATCACTACCACTGATTGTGATCTTCTTCCCTGTCCTCTGCCAGAATTTCTTGGCTCTCATGCTTAGCAGTGCAACCTGCCACTTTAAGTCCATCTCTTCCAGATCATCTTCATCTATATGTTCAAGATCTTCATGGGATAGCATAGACCCATTGGCTTGACTGGTCAGGAAAGTATAGAATGTAGTATCACTTATGCTAGCAGTACTAACATTAGGGTTAGCAGTACTAACTCCTGAAGCCACACTAACACTCCTCTGGACTGATATTACTAGGAGATGACACAAATTCCATGTTCCCAGAACTTGAACTTGAACTTCCAGACTTCTTCACTTCCTGTTCAATAATTTTAAAATTGTTGTATAGATCATTAAGGCTCATTGTGTCAATTTCTGGCTTGTTCTTCCAGACAACCACATGAGTGTACCAATCAGCAGGCAAACTTCTTAGGAATTTGGAATTCAAATCTTCTTGGGGGATCTCAACACCTAATACAGCCAGTTGGCTGACTATCTTCTGCAGCCTGTTGAACATATGATCAAGAGATTCATTGCTAGTAGCACTGAAGTTCTCAAAACTCTGCTTCAGCAAGGTCTTCTGTGTCTTTTTGGTGGCCTCATTACCACCAAACCTGGTAGTTATTGCTTCAAACAAGGATTTGGCATCCTTGTATTTGCTGAATGTCAGAAGTTGATCATTAGGAATGGTCATAAGTAACAAACTCCTTTCTTTAGCATCATTCTTTTTCTGCAGATTTTCTTCTGTAGTAACAGGAGAAGTGTTCACAGTTGTAACCTTTTGACCATCAACTGTTGTTTCAGTTGTTGATGGTTTGAAGGAGTTTCCATCCTCTATGATTTCCCAAAGTGCATAATCCTACACTTGGAAGTACTGTTCTATCCGGAGTCTCCACATCTCAAAGTCATTCTGTTTGAGCATTGGTAACTTGGCAGCAGTGTTGGTCTGAGTAGTCTCCATGTCCATCGTCTTTATTGGGAATAAAGAGTTCTTCAGAAAAGTATCTTCTAAATCAAAGTATCAAAAACCTGGCTCTGATACCACTTGAGAGGATCTAAACACACACTAATTGTGTTGAGGATACTTTGAGTATATACCAAATAGTATGCGGAATCTACTACTTGATACTTAGAAGATTTTATCAATGAAACAGTAATTGTATGAACAGTTTATATGAACAAAGATATCACCAAACGCTTCAATATTATTAGGTATAATACGAGTGATCTTGCTTATCACTATAGGGTTTACAAACCTTGAAGCTTAACAAAATATACGTCTTAATCATCTAACCTGGGACCTCTTTTTATAACACAAGGAGTCCTTTACAAGATAAGTATGATATTCTAAACATGCAGAATATCCGTATAATTCTAACTATATAAGATATAAACAAAATCTATTATATACTTATCCTTTTACACGTCTTCATAAGCAGTACTATCTTCAGTCTTCAAGCAGTCCAGCAGTATCAACTTCTATACTAGCAGTACTAATTCAGCCAGTTAGTACTGTTAGTTATATTTGGCAGTACTAATACTTACACTAGTAGTACTAACTCAGTTAGTACTATTAGTGTTATTCCTTAGCAGTACAAACACAAAACCAATGCCTTGAACATTTTATTCCTAACATCATGTTTATCATTCTTTGCTTGATTGTGTCTTTTACTTGTTCTTTGTATGCTATGTCAGGCTAGATCTTATAGTGTTTATACAGAATTGCATGAAACTTGTTTTTAATTACTTGTGTTTACCGATTTCTTTTTGGTGATTGTGATTAGCTATTGCTTTCGAATTGATTAGATCTCTAATAGTGATAATTTTGTGATAATTGTTAACTTACAGACAAAGAATGTCACACCCCCAAAATGTCGCAGTAGAAAGGAAACTGGGGGCGTGACATTCATAGCACAAAGTCACAAGATATAAAGAACGACCTCTACATGAGTCGTTTAAAAGTACACGTTCGATTAAAGAAATAGTGTTTTACAAACATAGCCCAAGAGTTTCACAATATAAAATGAAGTTTTTGTTTTATAATCAAACATTAAGTAATGCAACAAAGCTTGGTCAAAATGAAATCCCAAAATACAACTCTATGCCATGCTCCATGCAAACCAAGCTAGCAAAATTAAAAACCTGAGAAATACATGCTAAAACATCAACATAATGTTGGTGAGTTCATAGGTTTAAGTAAATGTAAATATGGACCACAAGATTTAATGTTTGTTTAGATAGTACATTCGGTCATGTATGTACAATTGCACTAAGCTCATGACACTGAAGCCTTAATGTATGTATGTTTGACCAGTACAGTCAGTCTTGTTTCCCCTGTAGGTGCTTTGCCAAACACCTAGAGTTCCTCGAATGAAATGCGTCCGTTTAACCAGTAAAGTCAGTCAGGTGACAGCTACAAACACCCGGACAGGGGAGTCAACTCAATAGATATATTTACAACACTCGCGCTTACTACGTAATTAACTTTCATGATAATGGGGACTTCATGGCAAATGTGGTAACTTAGGCAATCCGTAAAAGTTTTAAGTACTTGTGTCCGTATGTAAAAGCAAGAAATGTATTCTCACCCAAAAGTATTTCAAAACAATTATAAACAACTAAAAGTGGGGCTATGAAACTCACCTTAACCAAGCGGTGAATAAAGGAAATGATAAGTAAGTTCACCGAACGCAAAAATCCTATATGCGACCAAGAATAATAAGTCATTTTAGGAATGATACGACATGTACTATATGCATGTGAGTTTTATAGAGTTTTCTCACACTTATATACTTGTAGTTAGGTTTTATAAAGTTACGTAAGTCAAAACGTGTAAAAAAGCATATAAACGATATCAAAAACCTTATTGATAAGGATTTATTCGGTGCCTTTTTAAGGGATCATTTAAGCCTAAAATCGAGTAAATGTGATCAAATATTGTCTCAAATCATTTCTTTTTGTATTTTAGGTACTTGGGACGAGAATTCTGGAAATCGACAATTTTGGAGCATATTTGGATGAAAAGTGAAGAAAACGACGAAGTCGCGAAAAACCTATCAGACAACAGTATTTGACGGCGTCACATGCTATAATGTGACGCCGTCCCTTACAAATTTGAGATGGATTTCTAGTGTTAAGCTAACAAGTGACGCCTCAGAGAATTTTAAAGACTTTATAACCTGACGCTGTCAGGAGTTAAATGGAGGAGGGCGTCACGTTTTAAGGTTACAAGAGACGGTCTAGAAGAATTTTAAAAGTGACGGCCTCAAATCCCTTTCTGACGTCGTCAGAGCGGAGATTTACATAGACGAAACCCTAATTCAAGGCGAGATGACGGTGTCCGAATCTACAAGCTGACGCCGTTAGAGTTGTATTCCTATATATATTTTTGAATGTTTTCATTGTTAAGTGTGACATCTTTGGAGAATAAACCCTAGTCGAATTTCAGCAGCTTTGTAAGGGTTTTTCAACCCTTGAGCCTTATGCTTTATTGAAGATAAGTTATTCGTTTAATCATTCAATATGTCTATGTGTTGTTTGATTAATTTTTTATCTTTTCTTCTATCTATCATGCTAGCTTAAGTTTGTTTGTGTTTGCTTAGATCTAATGAAACATAGTTATTGAATATTGATTTGTTGTCTATTGTTTAGTTGATTGTTATCGCGTTAGGTTAAGAAAACTGGCTGACCTCTTATATGTAACTATCTTGAACGTCTTAAAAACGCAACCGTAGAGTGCACTATTGCTTTTGTTCATTGTATTTATTGCGTGAATTCCGGCTTGTAGATCCTAGAAAACTTAATGGATGTTAAGGGATTTAAGGGAGACTAATATTCATAGAGTTGGGGACTTCGGCACCTCCCCATGACCAATAATAAAGAATACGACGCTTCAACTAAAACAAGGACGTCACAATTCAACGAATCAATAAGAGGTAACTAGGGAGTAATTAAATCTAAGTAAAAACGCTTTTCCTATTATAAGAACTTTACCAATTTACTTTTTCTTGTTTTTAGTTTAATATTAGTTTTATAATTAGTTTTTAGGTTAGTTGATTAACAATTAATTCTGCCCACTCCTTCAAAACCAAGATTTTAATTGCTTTCTAAAAAATATAAAAATACAAAAAGAATCATCCCTCACCTCTAGACCTATCTCGTCATACATCTTGACCTAACGACACTATTCCCCTAGAGAATGATCAATCGCCGGACCTACCTATACTACACTACAATGATCAGGTACACTGCCTGGAGGATTGCAAGCTTCTCAAGATCCCTTGAGAAGTAAAACCTTTTGCGTGGACACAATCCTCGCATCAAGTTTTTGGTGCCGCTTCCGGGGAATAGTTATTTTTTAAGTTCAATTTCTATCTCGTTTAGGTCTACTCACTAGATTCCTATCAAGTGAGATTTTTATTTTCTTCTTTTATTTGCATTCTTTATTCTATCTTTTCTTCGTTCCCTTTGTTCGTATCCCTTCATTCACCATCATGGTGGGTGAAGCCATCTTTGAACCTATCAACCAACAGCACCAAGATCCACCAAACCAACAACAACAACCACACCAACACCCACCAATTAACCAAGATCTACCTCGAGCCCGTACTCTAGGTGAGTACTCCCGACCAAGCCACCAAGCCTATCGAAACACCATTGAGCTCCCTCAAAGAGCCAATGTGTCTCCCTTGCGATCCGACACCATCCGGTTGGTGCAAAGCGGATGTGCATTCCATGGACTTCGTTCCGAAGATCCAAATTAACATCTCAAGGATTTCCTCAAAATTGTAGATTCCATAGACCTTGATGTTGCAACTCAAGAGACAACACAGTTACGTCTCTTTCAATTCTCTCTACAAGACCAAGCTAGTCATTGGCTCTGGCATTTACCCGCAGGATCTATCTCATCTTGGGATGATCTTACTTCTCGTTTCCTCGCTCAATTAGTCCCACCCAAAGCAATTACTTTGTTACGTGACCAAATTGAGAAGGAAATCAATAAACTTATGAGGCTTAATGAATTAATTTAGAGAGAAATTGAGTTTAGAACCAGTCCTTGTATGGATAACACTACCCTTAGTAATAGTTTGGAGAAGGAACTTGATGATGACTACAGGGTTTTTAGAAATTTATTCCCAACATATGAGGAATTGGCCTATCATAAGTTCCTTTTGAATTACCCTTGTCCCTTGAGATATAGGAAGAAACCATGGATTTGGAAGCGCAATTATATGAATATCAAAATCCCTTGCATGGTTGGTTATATGTATAGAGAGCACACATACATTGACTTAAAAACACCTATGAATATTATGTCTAGGCTCTATTACAATTGGATCATGAATGAAAAGTTGAACCCTAGAAAAGATCCTTATAACCCTAATCGATTATGCAATTTTGTTGGGAGAGTTGAGGGGCTACATATCTTTGTGGGAAATTTCACTTATCAATGTGATTTCATAATCCTAGAAGACGTTAGAGGTATCATAGACCAATACTTAGGTGAGGTTGTGTTAGGAAAACCATTCGTAGAAGTGACTAAAATGCTTTGCGATCATGATGAATGGATAGTTCAGTTTACTGATGGAGTAGAAAAGATCAATTTTAAGATGCCCCATAAGAGGGAAGAGTTGAAGGACATTGAGGATTTGGAAGTTGATGTAATTCGAGCATATGAAGTTAAAGATGATACAATTGATGATGATGTTTATTATGGAAGAAAATGGACTTATTATTCGGGTTGCGTCGGTCTAGGTCCAGAGTATAGGCGTGATGAAGGATGGATTAAGAAGTTTGAATGGGCACACAAGTTGTGCAAGAACACGTAATAGAGCATGAATTTGAGTCTAGCTACAAGACTTGTTAATAAAGAAAAGCGCTTCTTGGGAGGCAACCCAAGCTTTTTAATTGTTTGTGTGTTTGTTTTTATTTTGTTTGATTTCATATATATGCTCCATCTTTATTTGTTTATATTTCATGTTTCGAATATAATTTGTGAAAATGTTTTATTTTTTTTTAACCTCGTCTTAACTACATATAAAGGTATTTTACAAAAAGATAAGTGTAGGGAAGATCATATTTGTTTAAAAGAACGAATTCGAACATGAAAGATAACAAGTAATGATTAGCATATATTTATGTGATTGTTTAGAGTCAAATGCTTGTATCGAGTCACAATGAATGTTCTGCAGTTTTTCCAGGTTTTAATACTCAGATTTTTCCAGAAATTTTCCAGAAACAAAACGTAAAAATACTGTCAGGTCATACCTGACGGCGTCAGGCTTAACACCCGACGGCATCAGGCACTATAGCAGCACAGTTTTCCAGATTTTTGTTTTTCTGCTGGAATTTAAATTTTTGAAAAATTTTAAGAATTTTAAATTTCCAATAATCTGTAGACATTTATTTTTCAAGCATTATATCTTACTTTGCTTTCTAGTTTAGTTTTAGTATATATAGTGTTTACCGCCAATTTTATGCAAGGTTTTGTGTTCCATTTTCTTAGTGAATTACAGGTTATATTGGACAAGAAGACGAAAGTATACATTGTAAGTGAAGCTTATCAAGTTTGTTTTCTTGGAGGAAGATCTAACCATGTTTTCACATCATCTATGCCGAGCAAATCAGGGGAGTATTAGTTTCTTTCTCTATTTTATTTTCCCGTTATCATAACTTTGATACTTTTCAAGAACATTGGGGACAATGTTCAATTTAAGTGTAGGGAGGGTAAAATGGGATACCTTAGAAACTATAACTTCGCTTGATATTTGTTTTGTCTTAGAGTAAATGTGTAATAAAACTAAGAAAGATACTTGTTATGGAAATTTTAGCACCAAATTTAAAACTTTTTACAACATATAAGAGTGAAACTTTAGTTTTAATAAGCGTCTCATGGATAGGAATTATATAGCTAGCGCAAAAACCCTTCCTGTAACACCCCAACCCGAGAAAGGTCAAAATGTAACATTATGGTGTCAATCAGAACATAAACGCAAGCGGAAGACTTTATTAATTACAAGGTTACATAAATTCTTCCGAGGAAGGATAAAATACTATGCCTGAAACAGAATAACTTCTAAATGAAACACAATCCCAAACAAATTCTAAATGAAAGATAACTCCAAATCTAATCCAAACGCAAGTGGGTAACTATCGTCAGGGTGGTCCACTAAAAGCTCCTACTCTCATCACTCAATCCCAGCATCCCGCTTAATACCTGCCGCAGGGAACAGAAAATGCGGCTGAGCTTAAAAAGCCCAGTGAACAGATATAAACAAATGAAAGTTAATTAGCGTATATGAAATGATTAAGCGGATGAATCCAAGAGAACCTGCTAAAAAAGATGTCAAACAGAATATGGAACATATGAAAGGAATCAAAGCATAATAATGAACATAAAGTGGATATCAATATCAAGGAAATGCCCAACAAATCGTATAACAAGTTGTACATAGAGTAGCTAGCTCGATGTACCACATAGTGAAATGGGGTGTATTGCACACACACAAGTCCATTCACAATTATATATCAAATCATAACTGAACAAATACCTAGGATGCATCCATACGCTCCTTTCAAAACAGAGATACATATGCCAGTTCTAGACTAAACATACATATAATATACACGGGCCAGGTGCACTATATATAGCAATATAATCAAATGGGAACGCAGTGGACAAAAACCCGCCTCCACTGACAGCGTCATTACCATTGGTGCATCAATGGTACGGTCATGGACTCCCCATAACTGGCTACAAATATGGGCAACATAAATAGGCATAACACATGCAATATAATGATAAGGGTTCATACGTATTTTCAATTGTTCATCGCTGTTGATCTATACGGATTTAATTCTCTTTACTTCCGTATAATCAATCAATTTATTGTTTTTCCTTTACTGTTCAATTTAAACTCAAATTAAATTCGCCTCTTTTATTTCATTTCCACTGTGTAACGGTCCAAGTCCTTTTCCCTCTTCCTTAGTTTGGATTGATATGGTGCCATAACCACTATGTCTGATCCGGATTGGGAACCTAAACTCAATTCGTCCTCAAGTAGGACGGATTCAGCCCTCAAACCCAGGAAAACGACTAGAACCATGAACCCAACTAACAAATCTACCATGAAACCCATGAATATGGTTTCCAAAACCCCTACAGGTACATTTCAGAAAGTTACATCTAGGTCTGCATCTAAGAGTATTGATGAAACAATGGATATGGAAGAATCTGAGCATGGGGAAGATGTCAACGAAACTGCTGAAGTTAATGATGATTTAGGCGAGTTTTGTGCGGATATGAATGAAGTGATTAGCAAGGTTGATAGGTATGAAAATACCTCAATTAACTGTGAAATTACTTACACGAATATAATTGATGAAATTGCGGCTAATATAAGTAATAAGTCTATTCCTGCCACTGATATGTGTAATCCCAATATGTCTAACTCTAATGCTGAGTTTGGGTCCTCTATTGCTAAAACTGCTAGTGGTAATAATAGTGTTAAGAGTCCTACTAAGGCTAGTGTTGGTGAAGAGGGGTTTCCTGGGTTGCTTAATGTTAATGGAAATGTTAGTGAAGTGAGGAAAGGGGATGATGCTGTTACTAACCCTGAAATTGGTGAAAGTAGCAAGGTTCAGGACAGTGCTATGAGGGAGAGGGTTGGTATTGATGGTCATAATTCTTTTGCTAATGTCGTGACGAGAAGCTTTGGAGGGAATGGGAGTGGGAAAAACAAGCTTCATTTTGTTCCTGCTTCTATTATTGGTGAGGGTCGTCTAGTAGCTAAAATGGATCCAATTCTTGAAGAAGGATGTAAGAGATGGGGTAATACTGTGGTAGGTTTCTTTTTTGGCTTCCGTATGAACTATAGGGAATTGGGTTATCACTTGAAGAAGATGTGGAGACTATATCAGTTGGAAGATGTGGTTATGAATCAAAATGGTATGTGTTTTTTTAGTTTCAAGTCTAGGGATGGGATGGAACTTGTGATTGAAAACGGTCCTTGGTTAGTTGACAACAAGCCATTTTTTGTGAAAAAATGGGAACCGGGGCTGTGTATGTCTAAACCTGAAGTTACTAAGGTTCCGGTATGGGTCAAAATTCATGATATTCCGCTAGAGGCATGGAACGTAGAGGGCATCAGTAGGATTGTTAGCAACATTGGAATACCGATAATCATGGACAGGATGACAACTTCCATTTGTGAGAAACCGTATGGTAGAGCATCATTTGCTAGGGTGTTGGTTGAAATTGAATCGAGTAAGGCATTAGTTGATAATGTAGAGTTATAGTACGAAAGCTTGGGCAAGATCTTAAGGTTGAGGGTTGAATACACTTAGGTACCGCCACGGTGCGAGGAGTGTAAAGTATATGGTCATTATCTAAGTGAATGTGCAAAAAAGGTGAATATGGCTAGTAAAGTCAATAAGGATGGTGAAAATGTGAGGTATGCTGATAAGGAAAAGGGTAATAATAATGGTGAGATTAATAATGGTGATGGCGAAGAGGGGTGGCAAACGACTAGCAATCGTAGGAATAATAGGGGAGCTGGTAACAATACTAGTAAAGGGCCCCTTGGTGGTTATAATATGAGAAGAGGAATGAGCGACAATAGGGGAGGGTTTAATAACAGGGTTAATTCAAATGGCAGTAATATCGGTGCTAGAGATACTTACAAGAAGGCGGAACCTGTTACTAATGGAAAAGTGACCAATGAGGATGAAAATGTGGTGGTCAATGGAAAGGGCAAGCCTGCTAACAAGGGTAACAGTAAGAGTGTAAATGGCGAAACTAATATAAATATGGCTAATAAGAATCCTGGAAATAAGAATGGTAAGGGGACTAGAAATGACAACAAAAATACTAAGGGTAGCAGAGGTGGTAAGGATGTCAGTTCTAATGAGTTGGTAGGGGATAAGGAAGTTGCTATTAGTAATAGGTTTGACCTGTTAATGGATGAGGATGTTGATGAGGGTAGTGATCCGTGGATGGAGGCGAAAGAAAAAGTGATTAATGCATGTAAGACGGGTATTCCTATTGAGAAGAATGTGTTGGAAGCTTGGAACGCCGACATGGTTCGGTTTTATTCTGTCAAGTGGAATAACAGACCTAGGAATGGTGTTCCTTTTGTAGAGCAAGTGGAAAATGAAATGAAAAGTTTGTCAAATCAAATTACTCAACTCTACAGGAATCTCAATAAGAATTCCAAACTTAACACTGAGAAGATGTGGGAGAATTCTGTCTTAACCACTCGGGATAAAAGTGACATGTCTGCCGACAAATTCTATGATGAAGCTTATAGAGCGGAACTAGCTAAAATAGAGGAACTGAAAAAAGATAAGAGCCTTGCTGAAGTTAAGCTCTTCCTATTATCAAACAAGCCATTGGAGAATGATCGTAAAGAGAAATGGACAGATGATCAGATGGAGTATTATTTGAGCAGATGTGACGACATCAAAAGTGACCGTATAAATGGTCATCTGCTCGACACGGGAGATCCATGTCCTATTAGTGAAGTGGAGGAGGATACAAGTGGTTCTGCTCAATTCATGGTTCATAATGAAATCACTAATGTTAGCGACAAATCTGTGGTGCAAAATGGTGGTGCTGTTGCATCACACCTCTCAACCGTCCAATGTTAGTAAAGATAGGTGCCTGGAACATTCGTGGAATGTCCAAAACCACTAGGCAGGAGGTAGTGAAGATGTTAATCAGAGAGGAAAGACTTGGTATGTGTGCTATTTTGGAAACCCGTCTTAGGAAGAAGTTTGTTAAACCAGTTGGTGATAATATCTTTGGTAACTGGTCCTGGGTTTCTAACATTACGGATTATAGAAGCGTTTGTCGGATTATGGTAGGATGGGATACTAATGTGATTGGTGCTAACTTGATCTCACATTCTGATCAGGCCATGCACTTTGAAATTAATTTTGCCCATGACCACAGAAAGCATTTCATTACCTTTGTTTATGCAAAAAAATTTGAAGGTGAAAGAAAGGCGTTATGGGATAACTTGGTGGAGCACAGCAAGCTTGTCAAGGATGACCCGTGGGTTCTTATGGGTGATTTCAATGTGGCTTTAAACAATGGCGATTGCTCTGAAATCTCTGCTGTCAAAACTAAAGATATTGACGATTTCAGAAATTGCTTAGAGAATTTGGAAGTGGAAGACATTACTAGCAAAGGTATGTTTTATACTTGGATTCAAAAGCGAAAGGATCCTAACACTGGTATTCTAAAGAAATTAGACAGAGTCCTGTGTAATAGTAGCTTTATGGCCTCCTATAATAACTGCTTTGCTGAATTTTTTCCCTTTGTCACTTCTGATCACTGCCCCTCCACCTTAGTTTATCCTTCTGCTAAGCCTCCTAAACCTAGGTCCTTCCGGTTTGCTAATTTCCTTGCTGATAAGGAGGGGTTCCTTCCTATGGTGAGAGATAATTGGGGTATTAACGTGCAAGGCTTTAGTATGTTTATTCTGGCCAAAAGACTTAAAAATATGAAGAGGCACCTGAGAAATTTAAATAGAACTAATGGGAATGTGTTTAGTAAGGTGAAAGCTTTAAGAGTGGAGCTCAAGAGGGTCCAGCAACATTTAGATAAAGAGTCGAATAATAGCAGTCTTAGAGAAGAGGAGATCATTTACTGTAAGGCTTATAAGGATGCAGTTAGGGACGAGGAGAGCTTATTGAGGCAAAAAACTAAGATCCAGTGGTTAAAAGATGGGGATCAAAACACGTCGTATTTCCATAATGTGCTTAAGGGCAGAATTAATAAGAGCATAATTCAGGTTGTTCATGATGAGCAGGGTAACAAATACTATGATGAAGATGTTCCGGGTTGTTTCGTTAATCATTTTCAAAATTTCCTGGGTGTTGAAGATGACGTGTCTCCTATTGATGACTGTGATGAGCTGTTTACTAAAAAGCTTGATCCTTTGGTTGCCGTAAACATGCTTAGATTAGTCACGGATACTGAAATTAAGGAGGTTATGTTCAGCATCGAGGAAGACAAAACTGCTGGCCCGGACGGTTTCACCTCCAAGTTTTTTAAAGTTGCCTGGAGTATTGTGGGTAGCAACGTTTGCGCAGCAGTTAAAGAATTTTTTAGCTTTGGGAATTTGCTTGGAGAATTTAACGCCAACCTCATTTCTCTCATTCCTAAGATCCAAGTTCCTTTGAAGGTTTCGGATTATAGACCGATTGCGTGTGGTAATGTTATTTATAAATGTATCAGTAAGATCATCACAAATAGACTCAAAGAAGGCTTATGTGACCTGATTGATAGCAACCAGTGTGCTTTCATCCCGGGAAGAGAGATCAGTGACAACATCCTCTTGGCTCAGGAGCTTATGCAGGGCTACAGCTGGAACAGTAAGGTAAGCAAGTGCGCGTTCAAGGTGGATATTCAGAAATCGTATGATACCGTTAACTAGAATTTCTTAAAGACCATTCTCACCAGGTTCGGCTTCCATAACTCCATGGTGCACTGGATCATGGTATGTCTCACTTCCGCTTCTTTCTCTATCTGTGTTAATGGGGAATTACATGGGTTTTTTAAGAGCAAACGGGGGCTGAGGCAGGGGGACCCTATGTCGCCTTATCTCTTTACGATTGTTATGGAAATTTTTAACTTAATGGTGAAAAGGCAGATTAGGAAAGATAATAGATTTCACTACCACTGGGGCTGTAAGAGGCTATTGCTGACCCATTTATGCTTTGCGGATGACCTATTATTATTATGCCATGGTGACGAGTTCTCTGCATGTATTCTTAGAAGGGCCTTAGACGAGTTTACCATGACCTCTGGTCTTTTCCCTAGTCCTGCTAAAAGCTCATCCTTTTTTGGTAATGTTTCTGACCATGCTAAATCTAGGATTCTTCTTGCTATGCCTTTTAATATTGGTGAGCTCCCAATGAAATATTTGGGCATTTCTCTTACGGGTAAGAGAATTCGTAATATTGATTGCAAAATCTTAATTGAAAACGTTAAGAATAGAATCCATGACTGGAAAAATAAAACCTTATCGTTTGCGGGTAGACTTCAGTTAATCGCTTCTGTTCTTGCTTCGCTTCACGTTTATTGGGCCTCTATGTTCATCCTTCCTGTTTACGTTTGTGATAGTATAGATAAGTTACTCAAAAAGTTCCTTTGGTCTGGTGGGGGCGATGGGAGCGGAATTGCTAGTGTTGCTTGGAAAGATATCTGCAAACCTAAAAACCAAGGCGGTCTTGGCCTAAAACCTCTCAGACTCATGAATAAGGCGTTAATGACTAAACACCTTTGGAATGTTATAAGTAAAAAGGATTCGTTGTGGGTGAAATGGGTGCATGCTTATAGGGTAAAGGGTAGAAATATTTGGCACGATGTTAGGTCTGTGAATGGTTCATGGGGCTGGAATCAGATTCTTAAACTTAGGGATAACATTCGTTGCTTTGTTGCTTATAAGCTGGGTAATGGTAGGGAATGCTCTGTTTGGTTTGACAAGTGGCACACGAACGGCCCTTTGTGTAAACTCATCACCCATAGCTTTATCACAGAGCAGAGGTTTGATGTTAACAACAAAGTGGCTAATTTGATTGACATGAATGGATGGAAATGGCCTCCTGAGTGGAATGACTTATTTGGTGAGATTCTGAGGGTCCCGGTTCCTATTCTGAGTAATGACTGTAATGATAAACTTATATGGGTCAATAAGAAGAATAAGGAAATGGAATTTAGTGTTAGGGAAGCTTGGAAAGCTCTAAGAAGTGACTGTCCTAAAGTCTTGTGGCATAAGCAAGTTTGGTTCTCTCAGTGCATTCCTAGGTACGCGTTTGTGCTTTGGATGGCCATGAGGGGTAGACTCAAGACCACGGACAGAATCTCTAGGTGGTTCGATATCTCTAGTAATAGGTGCTCTTTGTGTAATATTGTTGACGAAACCCACTGCCACCTGTTCTATAGTTGCAACTTCTCTCAGAGTGTATGGGATAACCTTAAACCCTTATGTAGGCTTGAGGATTTATCATGTGTATGGGCTGAGATCGTATCGGGATTATCCATAAAAACCGCTAACAACTCCCTATGGAGTGTTATTCAGCGGCTAGTCTTTGGCGCGGCGGTTTATTATATTTGGCAAGAGAGGAACATCAGAATTTTCCAAAAAGATTTTAGGACTGAGGAGACTTTGTTTAGAATCATTGTGGAAACAGTTAGAGATAAGCTTATGGGTCTTAGAATCAAGCTCTCTCGAGAGGTTGAAAAGGCTGCGGTCATTTGGAAACTGCCTTTGAATGGCATTAGTCCGGGTGGAAGAACTGAACAAAATGGTGGTATTGTTGATGATGTTACACAGATCCGGTAGCGGTCCTATGCAATACATGATCGTTCTGATTCGTGTGGATACTTGGTGGTTTTATCAGGGTGATTGGTACTATTCTGGGAATCCGATTACTAACTGTTATTGTACAAGTGTTTTTTATTTTCTGAATCAGTGCAAGCCGGCAGTTCTTCGCATGCGTTGGGTCTACTGGTCTTGCTTGGGCACGGGTTTTTGGAGCTATAATCAAATATTTGACTGGGATGATGGTGCTATCTTACTATGCCGGACCACATGGTTACTTTGTTTGGACTACTGGAAGGTTAACAAAATTTTGATGAAATGTCACTTCTGGTTTTTGGTGGATACCAGTACCACTGAGGGATGCCTGAGAACTGTTAGCTGCTAGAGGTTTATCAAAGCTCATGGTTTTGGTAATTCTGAGTATGATCCTCTATGGTACCTCAGTTTTGGTTTGTGTTTGGGTTATGATCAATGTGGTATTATAGTTATAAATGTGAGGCTCACTAGGTACTGTTGGGGGTATGGGGTTAGTTGTGTGTTCTGGTTTTGGGGCCATATACTCTTAGGAAACTCGCTACACTACCTCCCCCATGACTGCATCCGAAAGAGTTTTGGTCAGACTCCTATGCAACTCAATAGTTATTTCTTAACTTCTGTGAGGGCCTTCTGTTTTGGACCCGACTCTGTCCATTCTTGGGATTCATATATGTTGCGTTGGGTCTACTGGCTTTGCTTGGGCACGGGTTTTTGGAGCTGTAATCAAATATTTGACTGGGATGATGGTACTATTTCTCTATACTGGACCACATGGTTACTTTGTTTAGACTGCTGGAAGGTTAACAAAACTCTGATGAAATGTTTCTTATGGTCTTTGGTGGATTCAAGTGCTACTGAGGGATGTCTGAGAACTGTTAGTTGCGCGATGCTTACCAAATCCCATGGTTTTGCTGTTTTTATATGCTGTATTAGAGGGCTTTCTCTGAGGCGTGAAATTGTTTGTGGGGCTGCTTTGGATTTCAGTTCCAGAAGTCTTGATGTTAATTGGGAAGCTACGGGTTATTTTGAAGTTAATTGCTTCTTTTCTTTCTTTGTGGTTTTACTAGACCAGATCAGTATGGCCAGTTTGGAGTATCTGTTGACTGATGATCCTCCCATGCTCATGGTTGTCATTAGAAGTCTTGTAGTTATTTGGGATTCTACGGACCGTTTAATGCCCAGCAGATCAGTTAAGTATGGCTCTAGAGCTGGATGGGTAAATACTATTCTTGGATGTTCTCTTCATATGGGCTCATTGGTGATTGGGTTACTGCTTGATTCCATCCCTTCTCATAAGCTGCTTCAGTTGATTTGGTTGACTGAGTTTCGACGGTTTTGTCCGGCTTACGCTATTGGAAGAATTTGCTGCACTTTCTTCCCCATGCCTGTTTCTTATGGGTTTTTGCTTTTGTTATTTGGAGTTTCTTTGCTACACTACCATGGCTGCTACAAATGGGTTTTCGCTTGTCAAGGTCTCTTAACGAGACATAAATTAGGGGCAATGTTGCTTGATGAATCACCCTACCCCAACGCTGTTATTGATGATATGGAGTCTTGTGATGATTGTTTATTAGAAGAATTGAAGTGATTGAGGATGCTATGGTTTTATTTTTTCTCAAGCCTGTTGAAGAATTTTCACAGCCTTGCGGCTGCTGCTATGCTTGGTCTTTGCTTTTGGAATATTCTTGGTGCATTATTATTTACTGATATGTATGGTATTTCCCCTTTGCTCAGTCCTAGCAGCCCAGCTTTCTATGGGATGTCATCATATGGTGATGTTTGGAGGTGCATTGGTTGGTCCCTTTGCATTGGCCCATGTATTCAGAGTATGATGGTAACTCTAGATCAAGCTTGTTTTCCTGCTATGAGTTGTTGCTTTGGGGGCTACCTTGGTTATGTTCCCTACTTTTGGTTACTAGCTTTTGTTATCTTATTGCACCTTGTTTCAGAATGGGGTTTTGTCCATTTCTGTATTTGCTTTGTTTGTTTCATTGTCAAGAAAGGGGCTGTTTAGGGGATGTCCTATCAGTTGCCTTCTCTTGTGTTTTTTTTTCCTTTTTTCTTGTACATAACCCTTTCCATTCTAATAAATCTTTACCTTTGAAAAAAAAATAGCTATGTAACTAAAATATAGCATGAAAAGAATAATCAAACGAATAGTAAACAATTATGGATCATATCAAATGGAATCATATCAAATGGATCATTGCAAATGGATCATAACATTGCAAATGAATCAAAGTCAAGGATCAAGAAGTCATGAGAAATCCCTACTGAAAAGGGATAGAATATCTGTACCTTAAACCGCAAATGAACCCATATCAGAAACACATGGATCGGAAGTTACTCCTTCTTCAGCGAATCTACACGAATTAATGATCGTCTTATTATTTAAGAACCATTTCATAAGTTATTACCGATTCATCACTTGTTGTTGAGCAGATTAACATATTAGGGTTTCCTTCTATCTTTAGAAACCATCCATTTTTAGTAACCTTCCATAATTAGTAACTTTCCATAATTAGTAACTTTCCCGAATTAGTAACTTTCCATATTAAGTAACTTTCCCGAATTAGTAACTTTCTGAATTAAGTGAGTTTCCCGAATTAAGTAACTTTCCCGAATTAGTAACTTTCCATATTTAGCAAGTTTCCATAATTAGTAAGTTAGGGTCACATTCATAATTAATCACACTTGGTCAATCCGAACCATATTCTTATGATTTTTAAGGCCTACCAATTAAGCTCCAAAAATTCTGAATTAATTCTCAGTGATTCCTATATCAGTTAAGTACCTTCAAAAATTTTTATAGATTTTATTACCCAGAAAAAGTACTGTTTAAAATTCACATTTCCCAGACCTATTCAGAAAGTTAACTGCAGATACACACAGAAAGTTTGCCTTTATTATACCCATTTCAACCCATCATAAAAATCTACAAAAATTCCAGAAAGTCACGTATAACCTAAGTATCACTCCTGTAAAAGGAAAGCTCTCAGTTCCTTGTGGTTTGATAACTAAAATTCATAAATACTGACTAATTTTTAAGTTCCCAAAACTCAGGTTTGACACATGATCCCATAAATTCATAAACATGACCAATACGAGTCCAATTCACTCCAAACCAATTGAAAAACTTAATTAGGACATTAAACTAGTTTTACAAGAAAAGAACCAGTATTATACACTTATGTAACTCAAGCTATAATGTTCACATATTCAGCCTTCAAAACTGTTTCATTTCAAAACCTGTTTAAAACCATCATATAACTTGTTTACTTCATAACAACGCACACAAGGACCCTTATATACCATGAAACCTGTTTAAATCATTATATTTACATATATATATACAATCATTTTAACCTCACACCAATCACGACCCTACAAAACCCTAACCTCAATTCGCATTTAATACAAAACCACACAACCTAGGGTTCTTATCTTTTTACACCTCATTAATGATCATTAAGTGCAGATTTTTAGTGCTTTTTTAGGTGCATTATATGTCTATTAAGAGCTAACCAAAACCAAACCAAATCAGTCCACACCATCCTTAATTACTAATGAGCCAAAACAAACAAAAACCCTCCACATAAAATCATAGATTTCGAGTTAATAAAGCAGCCTAGGGTTTCTATTTTAAACATTTATTAAAGGTGTCATCAATGTTTTATTTAGGGCTTGTTTGGTTGGTTTAAAGGTCGAGACAAAAGGGCTGAAACAAAAACATCACAACGACACACAAGGTCGCGACACGAAACGATCACAAAGCATATAAAGTTCTATGGTTGTTTGCATGTTTTCATGTTATACTTATACATATATATGGATTCGAAAAATCACAAGGACGAGATAAAGGTACCTCCAATGATTTCTAACTGATCAACATAACAAATCAAAGAGCCAACCGCCAAAACCTTTGTCGAATCAAACTCCTACGATTACACCAAATGCATAAACACCACGATCACCAAGGGCTTATACACTACGAACTGATCACCCCTTGCTGTAAATCCCTTTGCACCTCTTGGATCTTGAGAGGACTAGAAAACCACTGGTCTTAAACTTGAGATGATGATGGAATCGATTGGAGTTGTGTTTTAGGGTTTCTTGAGGTGAAACAAAAAATGTTATACGGTTCACTAGGAAAAGAAAACCGAATGGGAATAAAATTCTGGATGGGCCGAGTATTTGATAATGATAATGATACACGCAATCTTTTATCTTTTGTAGTGATACTTATGTTGTTCTTATCCTTTGTATACCAACGACCCAAAAGAATGGGCTAGGCCAAAGAAAATTGGTTAGGCTAGGACTAGGATAGGAATTTGTTATTTAGGTAACTTAGTATATATTTTAATAAGTTTAGGATTAAATTCATATAATGTAGTTTTATTTATAAGGTATAGTTTTATGACATATATTTAATATTTCATATTAGGTTAAAATTCAAAATGGTGCAAAAATTATGGTTCAAATATTCTGGGTTTTACAACTCTTTCCTTCTAAAAAGAAAATTTCGTCCTCGAAATTGAAGTCACAACAGTTAGACAGAGACGTACCAATTCACTAAAAGAAATGACAATAAATAGCCTCACGCTCGGAGAGGTTCTTCCAAAAACATCTTCACAACGGAATACTTTTATTTCTCATGACTCGATCCCGACAACTAGGATAGCCCCAGGCTCTCCACAGAACACAAATCATAACAAATCTGATCCAACGAATACGAAACAAATGCGTAGCAGATGACGGTTGTAATCTCATAAAGAGATACATGAAACACATATAGACATAAGGTAATTACGGAGGTAATGCTAAATGGTAAGAAAAACTCCATCAACTTTATCCAGATTCTGAACGAACTAACTTGCTAATAATCAGAGAAGCACATATCGAATCATCAAACGTATCAAAAGTTTCATAAAGAGATGGGTAACATATTCGTACTGACGATCAATTAAGCACATATCGGAATATCAAAACGTATCTGAATGGATAATGGAACAAGTGGAATAATCGTACGGATAAGAACGAATATAAGGTCTAACGTATCGCAAACTAAATCTTCCTTATATGCCAAACGTGTAACTCTTCTGTACAGAAACATCATACGGAACATACAAATTCCCAGTCTAAAGATTCAAAATTTCTCTTCCACAATGATAACTAATCCATTAGTCACTGTAATCAACTCCGGACCTTCAATAAGTAACTCTTTGACTTAATTCAACCAAAAAGTGCTCCACGTCTCCGTTTATACACAACTCCAAGAGGAAAAATCTTGTCACTTACATGCCCTCTATCTTAGTGAGCAAACACAACCACGCCAAATACTTGTTGAATTTCTTGCTCACACATCTTCCAAGCTCGAATAGTTGTTCTGCTTATCCATCAGTCTGGAGGTGCAATGTAACACCCCCATTTTCGATATACGCAGTGGAATATACGTTGGGGGATTACTTCAGGTATCGTAGTCATGAAAATAGAAAACGACTCAAAAAGAGACGTTTTATATTAAATTGTTATCACTCATTTATTTAAATCAGAGTTATATAATAGAGGTCCCAGCGGAAAGTTTTGAAATACGTTATAAAAGATACATTATTGGTTGAATGATAACAAAATAGACACCCTTTTTATAAGGAGAAAGTCCATTGCCACTCCGTGCCAAGTCATGCTTTTAGTTACCTGAGATAAAACATGCTAAAAAGTCAACACAAAGGTTGAGTGAATCCAAAGCGTTTAAAGTTATAATCAGTTGAACACAAGCTAAGTAGAAAGTAAATTAGTAATATTGCAGTTCTGTATATTGCCCTAAGTCACATGACACGCAAACGTTAACAGGATGGACATCATAGCAATTAACTATTGATGTAATTACTACATAATTAAATGTAGTAATACTGCCCTCGAGTAGGAGTTTGCCATTCTCTTTATTGATCTCAAATAAAGTGTATTTGGCTACTTATCCAACAACACAAATGGGTCGTCAACTGCCAATAGATCTATTCACTATATTCGCGTTCACCCGAAAGTGATTAATGGTTCATGATAGAGGGTCTTTTAGAGGCAACAGTTACACTTTGGCAATATCAATCTGGATAGCATACAAAAAAAAAACTTGTGTTCGGTTTGTAGCATGTATCTCCCCATAAGTTTGGAAAATGTATGAAAAATGGGACTATGAACTCACCTTAGCAGTCTGGATGGAAAACAAATTAAATATAGTTGATAGACGTCTCCGGCACGCGACCTGAGTTGGTATGTCAAGTTTTTAGTACTCGTATTCAAATATACGTAAGTCTTAGTATTCGTTTCGTAACGTTTTGGTTGACAGTTAAATGTTAAAATGAGACAACATGAAGTCTCTTCAAAAGTTGGTGGATGATAATATTTTATCTTATTTCATGTGTTTATGTTTATGTTTCATTTGTTTGTTATCAAGATAAATGTATTTCATTTATTAGTTTCTATTATAAATCGATTCGAAATATATTTCTAATAATAATTATAAAATTTTACGCTTTTTACCCTTATAGTTTCATATATTGACAGTTTATACCCCTGAACTTTCATAAAATGACAATTTTTACCCCTGAACTTTCATAAAATGACAATTTTTACCCCTCAACTTGGTAAAATGTCAGTTTTTACCCCTGTAGTTTCAAAAATGACAATTTATACCCACAACTATATGTCGTTGGCAAAAATAGTCCTTGTTTTAATAACTTTGAAATATTTACACTTTTGGCCAAATAAAACTCCATCTTTCCGTTTGGCATGTTTTACCCTTAAACTTTATGTCGATTTCAGTTTAATTCCTAGTTATAAAAACAAGTAGAGTTTTGGTAGTTTTGACCCTCAAGGCATTTAGGTTGTTTCACTCGACATCCTTATTTTAATTTAACGCGTTTTAAGCTTAGGAAAAAGGCACGACTTGCTATGACTCTTTTATACAAGTTATGTTAAGTTTGTAAACATCACTTTTGTAGCTTATTAGCTTATAATTCGAGCTTATGAGCTCGAAATAATAAAAAGTGGTGCGCTAGTTTCAGTTTGCGACAAGACCATTTGGGACTCGAATAAAAGCGAGGTAAAACAATGTTTTTACGATGTTCTTGATCCTACTATTAGCTAGCTGGGGGGTCTTTAATATGGCCAAGTTTCAGATTCTATTAACATCATTTGAATGTCAAAACAATTGTTCCAAGTTGGGTGTTTGGAACATAGTCTCGACAAAAACTGAAAAAGAATAAGGGTTTGGTTTTTGATTTTCAAACTTATAACCTAGTTTTTAATGCATGATAACATGATTATAAACCTATCTAATTTATCTCTTGAGTGTTTTAAAGGTTCTTTGATTAATAATGTGTAAAATAATAAAATGGGGTGTTCTTGGTTGTGCTCGACAAAAGGAAAAAGAAAGGAAAACATGAATTTTGACCTATCTTTCAATCACAACATATTTTGTATCATTTTTAAGAGTATTTAAAGTTTATAAAAGAAATGAAAAGGGTCTTGTTTACTTACTTGAGTAGTTATTCGATTAAGAGGGATTTTTGGACAATTTGGATTTGCGAATGAATACCATGGTTCTCACCCCTTCTAGGCTTCCTAAGATCTTTCCTTAGCTTCCTTATGGACTGTTTGACCAAGGTTTAAGTGGGTGTGGGCTGTTTTGGGTGTGGTTCGAATTTTGGGATGAATATGGCTTCATGGTTGGTCGATTTATATAGAAATGGAAAAGCTAGGGTTTCAAGACTCTTCTAGTCACTATGTCTAGGGAGAAGAGACATGGTGAGGTAGCCTCTTGGAGCTTGTGAGGTTGCATGTGATGGGGATGAGGTGTTTTTACCCTAGACCTTAGATTTTACCTACATTATTTGACTAGGTTAAAAATAAAAGAGACTTGATTATGTAGAGACATATGGGACTTAGAAGAGAACTTATGGTATATGTGTTGCTTAGTAGTTAGTGAGAAAATGATTTGGTTTTCTTGTGGTTTGGATCGAACAAGGGAACTTTGATAGGGATCGAATGGCTTTAAAGGGTGATACATTGGGCTATATCATGTTGTACCTAGGGTTTATGTGGAGTAACTTAGGTTAGTTTAGGGTTAGGTTTAAGTATTTGTTGAGTAGTAATTAAATTAGGGTTTGCTTATTTAATATATATGTCGAATTGTATATAAAAGGAAAAGAAATAATGTTGTGCTTTAAGGGGTTGTACCATGGGCTTATTAGGGTTGTACTAAGGTTTAAGTAGTATAGAAAATATATTTTTAGAGTTTGCTTAAGTTAATTTAGGTATATGTTTTTTTAATTAGGTTTAAAAGTATATAAATGTAGTTTTTAGTTTTTTATGCATTAGACACTTGTACATTAGGTTTAGGGACTTTTACTTATAATTAGTTAGTTTAAGAAATCTATTTTTAAGGTTGGTGCATAGAGGACTTGGATAATGTGCTTTAAAGTAAGTACATTTAGGTTTGTAATGTGATTTATATATATATATTATGTTGTTATGCGTAAATGACTTGTACCTTGGTTTGAAAGACTTGTACACTTATAATTTGTAAAAATCATATATATATATATATTAATTAGGGTTTGTGATTTTATTACATAAAGTCATAGTTTTGTGAGTTTAGGGTTTGTATCGGGAGTTAAAGTGAATTTAGGGTTTCCGTGCTTTAAAAGCTTGTACCTTAGCTTGGATGAGTTGTACTTTAGTGTTTTAGGGTTTAGTTATTCATATTCATTGTTATAATGGTTTAGGGTTTCGTAGAAACTCTAATAGATAAGAAATGTTTAGTTTGAACGTTTATTAGTCGTACGTTAACGAATTAACGTAAAGTGGCAAATGGAATATCGTAGGATTTTTATACTTGACATATATAAATGTTTATGTGAAATAAACATTAAGTAAGTTGAGGTTGGTCCGCGTGAGAGCACGTTTATCGAGGATGTGAGTTACGTCACCTTTGATAGTAGTTATGATCAGATAAAAAAAGAATTATACGTAGAAAAAGGATAAGTATTCTTTATTTAAAATATGAAATAGTTTATTACATAGCGAAATTTTACGAGTGGTTACAGTATCCCCCCGTTGAAGGAATCTCGTCCCGAGATTCAGTCTGTGTTGGTCGAGGTGTGGGGAAAAAGTGAAATATAAAAGGAGTTGGGCTTGTGTTGGGCTACTGTGAACAGTGGATGACTCTAGGAGTTGGGCTGAGATTTATTTAGCCCATTTAATAATCTTAGGCATATATTTTGATTCCATGATTCGCGTGCGAGCTCGTCTCGAAATTCAAGTTTAATGTGGTTATTAGGGTTAGAGGTTATGGAAAAAGGGTCGTCGAGGAATTTTCATTCGGTATTCAAGAAAACGTAACTTCGTTAGATTTATTCATACTAGATAAAGTAAATTTGAATGTTTCGCCACCTAATAAATCCAACGGCTGTGAATAGTGAAAAATAACAGTCATGAACAGTAAATCCTAACAGCTATAAACAGTGGTCGTGAACAGTGAAATCTAACGGCTAGTTTTTCTCCTATATATACTCCATTTTAATCTCCATTCTTCCACCAAACATACATCTCTCATTTATTACTTCCAATATGCCGCACCTCATTACTATCCTAGCAATCGTGTATGTTGTTCTTGCTGTTACCTACTTGGCGGACGTTCCTGATGAAGATTACTTATTCTTGGTTTGCATTCTAGCGGTTCTTATGCCAATCGTGATCCTAGCTATCGGTGTGGACAAGTTATGGGGGTAATAGTATTGTGCTAGGGTTGTTAAAATGAGTCCTTGTTGTATTTCTATGTAATCCTAATTAAAAGTGAAATAACACTCATTGGTCTTTATGTTTAAGATCTAGTCTTGCTATCGTGTTTAATGGTTTGTTTGTATTTATCGTACAGAATAATCAAGGTGATACATCCCGTGGTGGCTCTCGCTATTGCTGGATTGGTGGTGGTCTTTGTTGCTATGGCGGGTCAACCTATTGGCGATTTCATACCTTTCCTTGTAATCATTGTAACATTAGCACTTCCATTGCTAATTATGTCGTTATGTATGAATTTTCGTGGATTCTAATAAAATTTGTGCTATTTGTGTTTTTCGTAAATCTTTGTGAATTCTTAGGGTTCTAATGTTTGTACTTTTGTTAGTTTCCTATCATAGTGGTGATGGGTAATAGGTGTAGGTATCTATTGAGGATGGTCAAAAGGGATGTTTTATGAACAGTTTGTTTTGTCTCAAAATTTTGCTTTTGAATGAAAATTGTTATTAGGAAATCTGAAAAGATAACTGTTCCATTTATGACATGATTCTTCCTAAATTATATATAGTTGATCAGGCTATGTATAATTGAGGACCAAATGATGTGATGTTTGACTCAGTCATTGTGGTATTTATGCTTTTCGAATAGTTTTAGATGGTGTTCAACGTGTTTTTTTTGGAAAATAATAGCATAATTATTTTTCAAAAGAATAAGAAAATTTTGATTCATACTATGGTGATGAGTTAGGAATTTCTAGGGTTTGTGTGAGAATCTTAGAAATTCCTAGGGTTCGTGTGATGAGTTATAATAGGGTATCCTTGAAATGAATCTTAGGGTTCATGTGAGAATCTTACAGGGTGTTAATAGTCTATTGTTCGGTAAAAAAAATGGTATTAACCAAATTTCTATTGGGATGGCAGTGTGTAATGACTATGAACAAGGTGGTTGGAATGGAAACTGAGATTAGACGTAAATTGTGATTATTATTGAAATGTTACAAGGTAGAGATTTCATATGATAGAAAGGTAGTTGTTACACTTATGTTACATCCATCGTAACTAAGGTAAAGTACAAGAGGAAATACACTTAGAAAGTTTTAAACTACGGTTTATTTATCTATAACAGGAAACTCTCTTTTATTTAAGCATGGGTGTCATCCTTCGACGTTGTTGGGATCCTACCAAGTTCTCATTCTCTTGCACTTGTAAAACCCTAAAATTAGCATAATCTGAAAGGACTAAAATACCCTCTGAATTTAAACTTTTAAGAACTTAAGAACATTATATAAGTATCATCATTTGTGGCTTAACCAAAAGTAAAATATGTCCTAAGTTATTTGATAAATTACGCTACTAAATAAAGCATTACATTATGTAAATAATATGTCACAAAATAAATAATCCTACATCACTAGCTAAGCTAGTGATTTCTTTTGTGTACAATATACTCAAATATTTTGGCCCAAAGAAAATAAAAAGATAACCATGCATTTATTTGATCATTAAGCCATAATAATGATATTGATACACCCCCTTAATTAGGCAAATCATAACCCACGGCTTTCCTAAATTCCTCATAACCGAACATTTTTTTTTTCACCAAAATCCTAAACTTTCTCTCAACTCCATCTCCATATTCGGTTGAAGAAAAACAAACCCTAAACTCCCCTACAATCAAAAAGTCGACTGCTACTCCTTGTTTACTTCTTGTTCGATCCACCTAAGAGGGGAAAAGGAAAAGATTTGATCACCATTCTCATTACCCAATTCGAACTGCTGCTGTTTTTTTTTTCTTCTTACTGCTGCTGTCGACTCAAACTAGGCAGAAAGAGAGGTGTTGATCACCATCTTATTATATAATTCGTAACATAAGGTAATTGAATAGCCATCTCATTTATTCATTCGAATTCTGTACCAAACCCTAATCGATCTTGTGTTCCTTCTCGTTTGTTTACTGCTGTGCGAACCCACAAGAAAAGAAGAAGGAATATTGTGGTGAGTTGATCGTGTGGTTGGCTTTGGCTTTGGTTCGAGAAGTTTAAGCCTCGGTCCCTTGGTCCTGATGTCGTTCATTTGATCCGACGTGAGGTACTCCTATCGTCTTCGTGTCCTTTTGATTCAATATATATATAAAACGTGTGCGTATAACTATGAAAAATTAATCCTTGTTCATGTAATATGGGAATATGTATTGAAGTATATAAGTCATGATAAAGGAAAACGTATAAGACTTGTACATGGACCTTTCTGTTCCGTTAAACATGGGTTTATGATTTCAGAGAATATGTATAGATAAGTTGTGAAAACTCTAGGCTAAGTAACGTGTGAGTCCTTTGATTTTCGTGAAGACCTGGTGGCGTTCGGTTCGTAAATATCATGGGTTATATAAAAGTATATCGTATGAACAACACAATCAGATTCTAGCTAAACTATAGGGTCGAGTATGGTTTTCTTTTCTGTCGACCCTCTTTGTTCAGCCCTATGGGTTGAGTCGTTAGTTATCATGCATCATTCTAGTATGTTACGCGTTAAAACGGCATTAATATATAAGAACGATAATTGTAAATTCAATATTAATATGGGACGATTAGATTTCGGTTAAAACAGGTTTGGTTGTGAAGTTTTTGGTATTTCATGCAATTGGTTTAGATTAATCCCGTCTCGTACTGGCGTGTGTGTGTGAGTGTCGACCTGTCAAGTATTTGAAGTACGAATGTCTTACTGGCTGTTTTTGTTTGGACAAGAGGTCCTTTGGTTTGTGGGAATATGCGTTAAAAAGCTATGAATGAAAAAGGGCAAAACAATACAACCTGTAAGTGAAAGAGTTGTGTTAATTGTAATAAACACGTGGGTTTTTTTTAGAGTTAAACAGCCCTTATTTGAAGACATCGTAGGGGTTGTCATGCAAAATACGGTATGATGGTTAAAAAACTTAAAACGTGATACCTTTCGATTAAAGTACATTGCATAATTGTTACGTCTAAGAACACAAGAAGTGAACACGTTATATGGTCATATCAGCATATAAGTTATATTTGCAGCTAGTGTATATATGTTGAGTCGAATGATGTTTAAACTTATATAAATTCACGTAAGGAACATATATGTGATGCATGGGTCTAAGTATATTAGAATAAATTTATAAAGGGCCTAAAACTAAAAAGAACCATACATGTGAGATGAGAGTTAACTTACTAATTATGAATAAACCCTAAACATGTAAATTTAGTAACAATAATCGGTTATGTCATTATACAATAAATAGACTCCTAAATGATAAATGATCATTAATTCAGGTAGATCATTTGAAGAAGGAGTGACGTGTGTCTCTTGTGATCCTTTCATTTGCTTATAAGGTACAGATATTCTGACCTTTCTTTTAAGGTTTCTCATGATCTCTTTCGTATTCTGATCCGTTAGTTTCTGATTCGATTGCTATGATTCCCTTTGCTTGAACCTTCTCTGTTGATCCCATGTGATATGACCTCTGTTATGAATCTATGTTATGAAAACCTTTTATAATTATACCTTGAAAATGTTTTGAGAAAAACCATATTAAAAAGATGTTTATCAACGAGGCGAAACCACTTTTATATAAAATGTTACTGACTTATGTGAATATTATATTTGGAAGACTATTTTATAAAAAAAACGTTTTGAAAGATTGTTTTTATGAAAACCACCTTAAAGGATCGTTTTATGAAAATCATGAATAAAGGATTGTTTAAAATGGACTTTTGATAGAAACTTTTGGAATGAACTTTTGATCTGAACTTTGACTTGATTACTTAATATGAACCTTGATCTGGTAAACTCTGATTTGGACCTTTGGCATTACATCTGATATATCTGTTATGAACCATCTGTATGGACCATCTGATTTGACCTTTGATATATGACACTCTGATTATGATGTGATATCCGACTCTTAGTTTGATACCCGAGCCATTTCACTAGGCATGGGGGTTCCATGTCCGTGTCATTGATGCACCAATGGCATGACTCTAGGGCGGTAGAGTGATGTTCCGCCACGTCCCCATTCTGATTATGATATGCGCATTACTTTGATTATGGATTATATATGTTTCTGGGGGCGTATGGATGCATCCTAGATCTGTTCTGTTTAGTGGATTTAACTATATATGATATGATTTCCGTTCTGGTGACTGGTACTGTGTGCAATACATGCCTTTCACATATGTCTGGGAGCTAGCTACTCCATTTGAAGAATGAGGAAACCCCTCATATTATCTGATTATCTGAGAGGTCTCCCCTCTATATGATTATGAAGATTATGGTTACGATATGATATGATCTATTTCTGGGCTCGTGGTGGATTACTATCCCTTTCTCTTTCCCTTATACTTATTCATTGACTTATCCCTTGAACCATACTACATCTGTTTGACCTTTGTTTCTATTATTCTGTACATTTCTCTATTTCTGTTTATTATCGTTATATCTGTTCACTGGGCTTTTTAAGCTCAGCCGCACGTTTTCTTTTCGTGTGCGGCAGGTTATAAGCAGGATGACGGGTTTGGGTATGAGTGAAGAGACTTTTGGACTTAGAAGACCTTGACAGTTATTCTGAAGTAGAAGTCATTAGAAGGATTGCATTTGCAGACTTAGTATTTAGTTTTGATTCATTCCTGACCTTGTAATGTTAGTATTTCATTTGTAACCTTTGAGAATCTTTGTATTACTTTTGAATGTATGCTTTGTTATATCTGATATGAAACCATTTGCGTGACATCTTTACCCTTGTAGGGTTGGGGTGTTACAATTATGGTATCAGAGAGACAGGCTGCGACTCGTAATACATTTACCCTTGACCTGTGTAAGTTAGACCACTAAGTTTCCACTGTAAGCGCTCACCAGATAACCTTTAAGATTTTGCTTTAGGATTTCCCTATAGGAACTTAAGTTCTGACCAGTGAGGAATGGGTAGACTATAAGGCTTTTGTTTAAGTATCATTGCTTCCGCATCACTCTGATTCGTGCCCCATTTGTTGAGAGCATTTTGGAGATTGAAAGCTCACGCTTTGCACCACCTAAGATTCCGACTCCGACCTCTGATTCTTTTGTTAATCATTTTGATGTCTCTTCGGGTATTCTGAGAATCTCCATGACGATAACCTACTTGATACATTCTGTTACTTGCTTTTGATAATCTATGAATCTTCTGACCCTATCTGAGTTCGTCTTAAACATCTCCGTTTCCATGAGAAGTCTGGTGGTGCTTTAACCACGTGTATAAGAATGCTTTCCTCTCATTTTTAAAAGATAAGACTTGCGTTGTCAATCTGTTTTTCCATTGAATAGTTAACTTTGATTTTAGTCTGATAAAGGATAGGTTGATTGATCATTGACGACTACCCTCTGATGTTTCACCTTCGGTGTTTGAAAACCATTTTGAACTCCCTACCATGATTTCCGATTGTTAAACTTTTTGCCATTACTACCAAATTTTATTCTTCACTTCCGACCTGTTTGATAAGCAGTTTGATACTCCTCTGACCATCCCGACGGTCATTTAATCCTAATGTGTTTGACACATGTTATAAATTCATTTCGGTGCTGGATATAAATGTATCATCTGATATTACTCTGTCCTTGCAAAGTCCATTACTACTCCTATGAGGACTCTGGTGATTATTAGCCATGGACTGCGACGATAATTTTGTCTCGATGTGAAATTGTTAACTGAGCATGATGATACTGATTATTGACATTCTATATGCCTCACTTTTTACAGTTATACGACGTTCATATTACCGATGACTCACAACCTACCTGCCACTTATGTTATTTAGCCAAACAAGAATCCAACACCTTGAATTGTTCGCTTATCTAATTCCACACTTTGATGAACCATGTACTTAACCCTGAGATATGAACTATCCGTCTGGCTTGGCGACCGTACTCATCCTACGAATCCGTTTGCTTTGATATATTCGATTTTGTGGACTTTAAGATATGGACTGGCTGGCCCTCATACGCTGCCAGGGACTACTGTATCTGATTTGTGACCTTTAGTAATATGTTTCATCCCACTTTTGTTATGATAACCTTAACCGCTCAAATCTGTTAAGCTTAACGCCGTTATGGAAAAATCTCATTCGATTGTCGATTATCCCCTGACACCTACTAGTACCCACCCTAGAAGCTTTGGCATTGGAAATTTTGTTGTACAAATTTTCTGTTGTTCTCCGATGAAACTCTTGGGTTTCCCTCCTGGTTGAGAAGTAGAAGGAAAATTTGAACCAATCCCGGTTGACGGACCATGATGCCATAGAAGTTGAGAAATTGGATAAGATGATGGAATATGATTTTGTTCACCTCAGTGTTTCATTTTGAATACCCTGTTAGCTTGTGAAGAAGAAAGAGAAAACTTTGGAGTATTGACTATTGTAAATCTAATCGTATCACTGCCATGACAACCTTTCAATTCAGCGTATCAATGATTGATTCTACCTTTGTAAACTCCATACCAGACGACCTCTGTGGATGATGGAAGGACTGAAGAAGCAACCACAAGAACTTCTAAGAAGAGAGATGACAAAACGAGAGTAACCTCCGGGAAGTATTTCAGTTTTATGCACAAAGAGGAGCATGTAAATCATCTTGTAAAAGGACCCTTATTCTGGAGGAAACAGATTTGATTGGCACCTAGCGATTGTAGCAGACAACACTACCATACATCCGGCGATGACGGCAGTTTGAGATGGCGAATTCTGAACTGTGCTGAAGACCTGTCGAAGACATGCAGTCTTGCTTCTCTATTCGTCTTAGTTGTACTAAGAGGAATTGAGAGCAGAAGCAGACTAGCGAACGGAAGAATGCACAGTGACCATACCGGAGATTCACGTTACTACACCTCAGTTCCAAGGAGAAGTGCCGAAGGCTTGAGGGATCAGACTCGAGTTGATATTTCTTTTCCACGCTATGATTATACGATAGATTGCATGGACTTGGAAGAAGTTTAAGATCATGGACGATAATTCTGAAGTGAACGTTTGTGTTTGGAAGAGTTGATTTTGGTGAAGAATGAAGCTATGGATGACGTAATTCATTTCCTCTTGACCTACTCAAATTTACGTGACTTAAGATAGGATTCCCTGAATGATTTATATTCCCTGTTAGTAATTCCGCTCGGTGTTCATTCTGCGTAGGGTGGACGATGGTTTTGTTATGTGAAATTTGACGAATGATGGATGATCTGATGCTTTTAATGATGTACCAAATTTTGATAGACAATCTGAGATTTCCGTTAACTTTTTCGAGTAGTTCGTTCCCCTCTTAGTTATGGTGTTTGATTTTGATGACCTCTGAGACTGTAGAAGTACTAGGTGGATTAAGATAGGTGGTTTTGATTACGACTTGAGATAAAGTATGATCATCATGAAGGCATATTTATGTGGTGCTAGTATTATGACGCCTGATCAACGTGATAATACTTACACCATATAACGTGCACTCATTGTGGCCATAGGATATCTTGGGGGGTACCTAAGAAGTTTAGAATCTGATCTCCGTTGGATTATCCGTGATTAATGAGACATTAGGCTCATTCTACCTATGCGTATACTCTGCTCTCGTTTATTAAATATCTGGATGAGTTTGGACTCCCGTATTGCATTCTGTTGACCTCAGTTATATATCTTAAACTCCTTGTAGAACTCTCTACTGATGGTACAGTTAATCTGATTTGAAATTCTGTTCGTATTTTCATATAAGCTTTTCAGAAGACTCACCTATCATCCATTTTATATCGTATGGTTCTTTTGATCTGAAGCAACCTAATTTGTCTCCTCTGAGAAACCTGAAATCACCTTGTTTTGATCGAATCATGAGAAACCTTTTGTTTTGAAGAGCTTTTTGGAGGAACCTCCTCGGGCGTAAAAAAATGTTTGTGATGATCTTTTGCGACTTGCTACGACTTCGTTTAACTTTGCGACTTCAATTTTCGAGGACGAAAATTTCTTTTAAGAGGGGAGGAAGTTGTAAAACCCTAAAATTAGCATAATCTGAAAGGACTAAAATACCCTCTGAATTTAAACTTTTAAGAACTTAAGAACATTATATAAGTATCATCATTTGTGGCTTAACCAAAAGTAAAATATGTCCTAAGTTATTTGATAAATTACGCTACTAAATAAAGCATTACATTATGTAAATAATATGTCACAAAATAAATAATCCTACATCACTAGCTAAGCTAGTGATTTCTTTTGTGTACAATATACTCAAATATTTTGGCCCAAAGAAAATAAAAAGATAACCATGCATTTATTTGATCATTAAGCCATAATAATGATATTGATACACCCCCTTAATTAGGCAAATCATAACCCACGGCTTTCCTAAATTCCTCATAACCGAACATTTTTTTTTCACCAAAATCCTAAACTTTCTCTCAACTCCATCTCCATATTCGGTTGAAGAAAAACAAACCCTAAACTCCCCTACAATCAAAAAGTCGACTGCTACTCCTTGTTTACTTCTTGTTCGATCCACCTAAGAGGGGAAAAGGAAAAGATTTGATCACCATTCTCATTACCCAATTCGAACTGCTGCTGTTTTTTTTTTCTTCTTACTGCTGCTGTCGACTCAAACTAGGCAGAAAGAGAGGTGTTGATCACCATCTTATTATATAATTCGTAACATAAGGTAATTGAATAGCCATCTCATTTATTCATTCGAATTCTGTACCAAACCCTAATCGATCTTGTGTTCCTTCTCGTTTGTTTACTGCTGTGCGAACCCACAAGAAAAGAAGAAGGAATATTGTGGTGAGTTGATCGTGTGGTTGGCTTTGGCTTTGGTTCGAGAAGTTTAAGCCTCGGTCCCTTGGTCCTGATGTCGTTCATTTGATCCGACGTGAGGTACTCCTATCGTCTTCGTGTCCTTTTGATTCAATATATATATAAAACGTGTGCGTATAACTATGAAAAATTAATCCTTGTTCATGTAATATGGGAATATGTATTGAAGTATATAAGTCATGATAAAGGAAAACGTATAAGACTTGTACATGGACCTTTCTGTTCCGTTAAACATGGGTTTATGATTTCAGAGAATATGTATAGATAAGTTGTGAAAACTCTAGGCTAAGTAACGTGTGAGTCCTTTGATTTTCGTGAAGACCTGGTGGCGTTCGGTTCGTAAATATCATGGGTTATATAAAAGTATATCGTATGAACAACACAATCAGATTCTAGCTAAACTATAGGGTCGAGTATGGTTTTCTTTTCTGTCGACCCTCTTTGTTCAGCCCTATGGGTTGAGTCGTTAGTTATCATGCATCATTCTAGTATGTTACGCGTTAAAACGGCATTAATATATAAGAACGATAATTGTAAATTCAATATTAATATGGGACGATTAGATTTCGGTTAAAACAGGTTTGGTTGTGAAGTTTTTGGTATTTCATGCAATTGGTTTAGATTAATCCCGTCTCGTATTGGCGTGTGTGTGTGAGTGTCGACCTGTCAAGTATTTGAAGTACGAATGTCTTACTGGCTGTTTTTGTTTGGACAAGAGGTCCTTTGGTTTGTGGGAATATGCGTTAAAAAGCTATGAATGAAAAAGGGCAAAACAATACAACCTGTAAGTGAAAGAGTTGTGTTAATTGTAATAAACACGTGGGTTTTTTTTAGAGTTAAACAGCCCTTATTTGAAGACATCGTAGGGGTTGTCATGCAAAATACGGTATGATGGTTAAAAAACTTAAAACGTAATACCTTTCGATTAAAGTACATTGCATAATTGTTACGTCTAAGAACACAAGAAGTGAACACGTTATATGGTCATATCAGCATATAAGTTATATTTGCAGCTAGTGTATATATGTTGAGTCGAATGATGTTTAAACTTATATAAATTCACGTAAGGAACATATATGTGATGCATGGGTCTAAGTATATTAGAATAAATTTATAAAGGGCCTAAAACTAAAAAGAACCATACATGTGAGATGAGAGTTAACTTACTAATTATGAATAAACCCTAAACATGTAAATTTAGTAACAATAATCGGTTATGTCATTATACAATAAATAGACTCCTAAATGATAAATGATCATTAATTCAGGTAGATCATTTGAAGAAGGAGTGACGTGTGTCTCTTGTGATCCTTTCATTTGCTTATAAGGTACAGATATTCTGACCTTTTCTTTTAAGGTTTCTCATGATCTCTTTCGTATTCTGATCCGTTAGTTTCTGATTCGATTGCTATGATTCCCTTTGCTTGAACCTTCTCTGTTGATCCCATGTGATATGACCTCTGTTATGAATCTATGTTATGAAAACCTTTTATAATTATACCTTGAAAATGTTTTGAGAAAAACCATATTAAAAAGATGTTTATCAACGAGGCGAAACCACTTTTATATAAAATGTTACTGACTTATGTGAATACTATATTTGGAAGACTATTTTATAAAAAAACGTTTTGAAAGATTGTTTTTATGAAAACCACCTTAAAGGATCGTTTTATGAAAATCATGAATAAAGGATTGTTTAAAATGGACTTTTGATAGAAACTTTTGGAATGAACTTTTGATCTGAACTTTGACTCGATTACTTAATATGAACCTTGATCTGGTAAACTCTGATTTGGACCTTTGGCATTACATCTGATATATCTGTTATGAACCATCTGTATGGACCATCTGATTTGACCTTTGATATATGACACTCTGATTATGATGTGATATCCGACTCTTAGTTTGATACCCGAGCCATTTCACTAGGCATGGGGGTTCCATGTCCGTGTCATTGATGCACCAATGGCATGACTCTAGGGCGGTAGAGTGATGTTCCGCCACGTCCCCATTCTGATTATGATATGCGCATTACTTTGATTATGGATTATATATGTTTCTGGGGGCGTATGGATGCATCCTAGATCTGTTCTGTTTAGTGGATTTAACTATATATGATATGATTTCCGTTCTGGTGACTGGTACTGTGTGCAATACATGCCTTTCACATATGTCTGGGAGCTAGCTACTCCATTTGAAGAATGAGGACACCCCTCATATTATCTGATTATCTGAGAGGTCTCCCCTCTATATGATTATGAAGATTATGGTTACGATATGATATGATCTATTTCTGGGCTCGTGGTGGATTACTATCCCTTTCTCTTTCCCTTATACTTATTCATTGACTTATCCCTTGAACCATACTACATCTGTTTGACCTTTGTTTCTATTATTCTGTACATTTCTCTATTTCTGTTTATTATCGTTATATCTGTTCACTGGGCTTTTTAAGCTCAGCCGCACGTTTTCTTTTCGTGTGCGGCAGGTTATAAGCAGGATGACGGGTTTGGGTATGAGTGAAGAGACTTTTGGACTTAGAAGACCTTGACAGTTATTCTGAAGTAGAAGTCATTAGAAGGATTGCATTTGCAGACTTAGTATTTAGTTTTGATTCATTCCTGACCTTGTAATGTTAGTATTTCATTTGTAACCTTTGAGAATCTTTGTATTACTTTTGAATGTATGCTTTGTTATATCTGATATGAAACCATTTGCGTGACATCTTTACCCTTGTAGGGTTGGGGTGTTACAATTATGGTATCAGAGAGACAGGCTGCGACTCGTAATACATTTACCCTTGACCTGTGTAAGTTAGAGCACTAAGTTTCCACTGTAAGCGCTCACCAGATAACCTTTAAGATTTTGCTTTAGGATTTCCCTATAGGAACTTAAGTTCTGACCAGTGAGGAATGGGTAGACTATAAGGCTTTTGTTTAAGTATCATTGCTTCCGCATCACTCTGATTCGTGCCCCATTTGTTGAGAGCATTTTGGAGATTGAAAGCTCACGCTTTGCACCACCTAAGATTCCGACTCCGACCTCTGATTCTTTTGTTAATCATTTTGATGTCTCTTCGGGTATTCTGAGAATCTCCATGACGATAACCTACTTGATACATTCTGTTACTTGCTTTTGATAATCTATGAATCTTCTGACCCTATCTGAGTTCGTCTTAAACATCTCCGTTTCCATGAGAAGTCTGGTGGTGCTTTAACCACGTGTATAAGAATGCTTTCCTCTCATTTTTAAAAGATAAGACTTGCGTTGTCAATCTGTTTTTCCATTGAATAGTTAACTTTGATTTTAGTCTGATAAAGGATAGGTTGATTGATCATTGACGACTACCCTCTGATGTTTCACCTTCGGTGTTTGAAAACCATTTTGAACTCCCTACCATGATTTCCGATTGTTAAACTTTTTGCCATTACTACCAAATTTTATTCTTCACTTCCGACCTGTTTGATAAGCAGTTTGATACTCCTCTGACCATCCCGACGGTCATTTAATCCTAATGTGTTTGACACATGTTATAAATTCATTTCGGTGCTGGATATAAATGTATCATCTGATATTACTCTGTCCTTGCAAAGTCCATTACTACTCCTATGAGGACTCTGGTGATTATTAGCCATGGACTGCGACGATAATTTTGTCTCGATGTGAAATTGTTAACTGAGCATGATGATACTGATTATTGACATTCTATATGCCTCACTTTTTACAGTTATACGACGTTCATATTACCGATGACTCACAACCTACCTGCCACTTATGTTATTTAGCCAAACAAGAATCCAACACCTTGAATTGTTCGCTTATCTAATTCCACACTTTGATGAACCATGTACTTAACCCTGAGATATGAACTATCCGTCTGGCTTGGCGACCGTACTCATCCTACGAATCCGTTTGCTTTGATATATTCGATTTTGTGGACTTTAAGATATGGACTGGCTGGCCCTCATACGCTGCCAGGGACTACTGTATCTGATTTGTGACCTTTAGTAATATGTTTCATCCCACTTTTGTTATGATAACCTTAACCGCTCAAATCTGTTAAGCTTAACGCCGTTATGGAAAAATCTCATTCGATTGTCGATTGTCCCCTGACACCTACTAGTACCCACCCTAGAAGCTTTGGCATTGGAAATTTTGTTGTACAAATTTTCTGTTGTTCTCCGATGAAACTCTTGGGTTTCCCTCCTGGTTGAGAAGTAGAAGGAAAATTTGAACCAATCCCGGTTGACGGACCATGATGCCATAGAAGTTGAGAAATTGGATAAGATGATGGAATATGATTTTGTTCACCTCAGTGTTTCATTTTGAATACCCTGTTAGCTTGTGAAGAAGAAAGAGAAAACTTTGGAGTATTGACTATTGTAAATCTAATCGTATCACTGCCATGACAACCTTTCAATTCAGCGTATCAATGATTGATTCTACCTTTGTAAACTCCATACCAGACGACCTCTGTGGATGATGGAAGGACTGAAGAAGCAACCACAAGAACTTCTAAGAAGAGAGATGACAAAACGAGAGTAACCTCCGGGAAGTATTTCAGTTTTATGCACAAAGAGGAGCATGTAAATCATCTTGTAAAAGGACCCTTATTCTGGAGGAAACAGATTTGATTGGCACCTAGCGATTGTAGCAGACAACACTACCATACATCCGGCGATGACGGCAGTTTGAGATGGCGAATTCTGAACTGTGCTGAAGACCTGTCGAAGACATGCAGTCTTGCTTCTCTATTCGTCTTAGTTGTACTAAGAGGAATTGAGAGCAGAAGCAGACTAGCGAACGGAAGAATGCACAGTGACCATACCGGAGATTCACGTTACTACACCTCAGTTCCAAGGAGAAGTGCCGAAGGCTTGAGGGATCAGACTCGAGTTGATATTTCTTTTCCACGCTATGATTATACGATAGATTGCATGGACTTGGAAGAAGTTTAAGATCATGGACGATAATTCTGAAGTGAACGTTTGTGTTTGGAAGAGTTGATTTTGGTGAAGAATGAAGCTATGGATGACGTAATTCATTTCCTCTTGACCTACTCAAATTTACGTGACTTAAGATAGGATTCCCTGAATGATTTATATTCCCTGTTAGTAATTCCGCTCGGTGTTCATTCTGCGTAGGGTGGACGATGGTTTTGTTATGTGAAATTTGACGAATGATGGATGATCTGATGCTTTTAATGATGTACCAAATTTTGATAGACAATCTGAGATTTCCGTTAACTTTTTCGAGTAGTTCGTTCCCCTCTTAGTTATGGTGTTTGATTTTGATGACCTCTGAGACTGTAGAAGTACTAGGTGGATTAAGATAGGTGGTTTTGATTACGACTTGAGATAAAGTATGATCATCATGAAGGCATATTTATGTGGTGCTAGTATTATGACGCCTGATCAACGTGATAATACTTACACCATATAACGTGCACTCATTGTGGCCATAGGATATCTTGGGGGGTACCTAAGAAGTTTAGAATCTGATCTCCGTTGGATTATCCGTGATTAATGAGACATTAGGCTCATTCTACCTATGCGTATACTCTGCTCTCGTTTATTAAATATCTGGATGAGTTTGGACTCCCGTATTGCATTCTGTTGACCTCAGTTATATATCTTAAACTCCTTGTAGAACTCTCTACTGATGGTACAGTTAATCTGATTTGAAATTCTGTTCGTATTTTCATATAAGCTTTTCAGAAGACTCACCTATCATCCATTTTATATCGTATGGTTCTTTTGATCTGAAGCAACCTAATTTGTCTCCTCTGAGAAACCTGAAATCACCTTGTTTTGATCGAATCATGAGAAACCTTTTGTTTTGAAGAGCTTTTTGGAGGAACCTCCTCGGGCGTAAAAAAATGTTTGTGATGATCTTTTGCGACTTGCTACGACTTCGTTTAACTTTGCGACTTCAATTTTCGAGGACGAAAATTTCTTTTAAGAGGGGAGGAAGTTGTAAAACCCTAAAATTAGCATAATCTGAAAGGACTAAAATACCCTCTGAATTTAAACTTTTAAGAACTTAAGAACATTATATAAGTATCATCATTTGTGGCTTAACCAAAAGTAAAATATGTCCTAAGTTATTTGATAAATTACGCTACTAAATAAAGCATTACATTATGTAAATAATATGTCACAAAATAAATAATCCTACATCACTAGCTAAGCTAGTGATTTCTTTTGTGTACAATATACTCAAATATTTTGGCCCAAAGAAAATAAAAAGATAACCATGCATTTATTTGATCATTAAGCCATAATAATGATATTGATACACCCCCTTAATTAGGCAAATCATAACCCACGGCTTTCCTAAATTCCTCATAACCGAACATTTTTTTTTTCACCAAAATCCTAAACTTTCTCTCAACTCCATCTCCATATTCGGTTGAAGAAAAACAAACCCTAAACTCCCCTACAATCAAAAAGTCGACTGCTACTCCTTGTTTACTTCTTGTTCGATCCACCTAAGAGGGGAAAAGGAAAAGATTTGATCACCATTCTCATTACCCAATTCGAACTGCTGCTGTTTTTTTTTTCTTCTTACTGCTGCTGTCGACTCAAACTAGGCAGAAAGAGAGGTGTTGATCACCATCTTATTATATAATTCGTAACATAAGGTAATTGAATAGCCATCTCATTTATTCATTCGAATTCTGTACCAAACCCTAATCGATCTTGTGTTCCTTCTCGTTTGTTTACTGCTGTGCGAACCCACAAGAAAAGAAGAAGGAATATTGTGGTGAGTTGATCGTGTGGTTGGCTTTGGCTTTGGTTCGAGAAGTTTAAGCCTCGGTCCCTTGGTCCTGATGTCGTTCATTTGATCCGACGTGAGGTACTCCTATCGTCTTCGTGTCCTTTTGATTCAATATATATATAAAACGTGTGCGTATAACTATGAAAAATTAATCCTTGTTCATGTAATATGGGAATATGTATTGAAGTATATAAGTCATGATAAAGGAAAACGTATAAGACTTGTACATGGACCTTTCTGTTCCGTTAAACATGGGTTTATGATTTCAGAGAATATGTATAGATAAGTTGTGAAAACTCTAGGCTAAGTAACGTGTGAGTCCTTTGATTTTCGTGAAGACCTGGTGGCGTTCGGTTCGTAAATATCATGGGTTATATAAAAGTATATCGTATGAACAACACAATCAGATTCTAGCTAAACTATAGGGTCGAGTATGGTTTTCTTTTCTGTCGACCCTCTTTGTTCAGCCCTATGGGTTGAGTCGTTAGTTATCATGCATCATTCTAGTATGTTACGCGTTAAAACGGCATTAATATATAAGAACGATAATTGTAAATTCAATATTAATATGGGACGATTAGATTTCGGTTAAAACAGGTTTGGTTGTGAAGTTTTTGGTATTTCATGCAATTGGTTTAGATTAATCCCGTCTCGTATTGGCGTGTGTGTGTGAGTGTCGACCTGTCAAGTATTTGAAGTACGAATGTCTTACTGGCTGTTTTTGTTTGGACAAGAGGTCCTTTGGTTTGTGGGAATATGCGTTAAAAAGCTATGAATGAAAAAGGGCAAAACAATACAACCTGTAAGTGAAAGAGTTGTGTTAATTGTAATAAACACGTGGTTTTTTTTTTAGAGTTAAACAGCCCTTATTTGAAGACATCGTAGGGGTTGTCATGCAAAATACGGTATGATGGTTAAAAAACTTAAAACGTGATACCTTTCGATTAAAGTACATTGCATAATTGTTACGTCTAAGAACACAAGAAGTGAACACGTTATATGGTCATATCAGCATATAAGTTATATTTGCAGCTAGTGTATATATGTTGAGTCGAATGATGTTTAAACTTATATAAATTCACGTAAGGAACATATATGTGATGCATGGGTCTAAGTATATTAGAATAAATTTATAAAGGGCCTAAAACTAAAAAGAACCATACATGTGAGATGAGAGTTAACTTACTAATTATGAATAAACCCTAAACATGTAAATTTAGTAACAATAATCGGTTATGTCATTATACAATAAATAGACTCCTAAATGATAAATGATCATTAATTCAGGTAGATCATTTGAAGAAGGAGTGACGTGTGTCTCTTGTGATCCTTTCATTTGCTTATAAGGTACAGATATTCTGACCTTTTCTTTTAAGGTTTCTCATGATCTCTTTCGTATTCTGATCCGTTAGTTTCTGATTCGATTGCTATGATTCCCTTTGCTTGAACCTTCTCTGTTGATCCCATGTGATATGACCTCTGTTATGAATCTATGTTATGAAAACCTTTTATAATTATACCTTGAAAATGTTTTGAGAAAAACCATATTAAAAAGATGTTTATCAACGAGGCGAAACCACTTTTATATAAAATGTTACTGACTTATGTGAATACTATATTTGGAAGACTATTTTATAAAAAAACGTTTTGAAAGATTGTTTTTATGAAAACCACCTTAAAGGATCGTTTTATGAAAATCATGAATAAAGGATTGTTTAAAATGGACTTTTGATAGAAACTTTTGGAATGAACTTTTGATCTGAACTTTGACTCGATTACTTAATATGAACCTTGATCTGGTAAACTCTGATTTGGACCTTTGGCATTACATCTGATATATCTGTTATGAACCATCTGTATGGACCATCTGATTTGACCTTTGATATATGACACTCTGATTATGATGTGATATCCGACTCTTAGTTTGATACCCGAGCCATTTCACTAGGCATGGGGGTTCCATGTCCGTGTCATTGATGCACCAATGGCATGACTCTAGGGCGGTAGAGTGATGTTCCGCCACGTCCCCATTCTGATTATGATATGCGCATTACTTTGATTATGGATTATATATGTTTCTGGGGGCGTATGGATGCATCCTAGATCTGTTCTGTTTAGTGGATTTAACTATATATGATATGATTTCCGTTCTGGTGACTGGTACTGTGTGCAATACATGCCTTTCACATATGTCTGGGAGCTAGCTACTCCATTTGAAGAATGAGGACACCCCTCATATTATCTGATTATCTGAGAGGTCTCCCCTCTATATGATTATGAAGATTATGGTTACGATATGATATGATCTGTTTCTGGGCTCGTGGTGGATTACTATCCCTTTCTCTTTCCCTTATACTTATTCATTGACTTATCCCTTGAACCATACTACATCTGTTTGACCTTTGTTTCTATTATTCTGTACATTTCTCTATTTCTGTTTATTATCGTTATATCTGTTCACTGGGCTTTTTAAGCTCAGCCGCACGTTTTCTTTTCGTGTGCGGCAGGTTATAAGCAGGATGACGGGTTTGGGTATGAGTGAAGAGACTTTTGGACTTAGAAGACCTTGACAGTTATTCTGAAGTAGAAGTCATTAGAAGGATTGCATTTGCAGACTTAGTATTTAGTTTTGATTCATTCCTGACCTTGTAATGTTAGTATTTCATTTGTAACCTTTGAGAATCTTTGTATTACTTTTGAATGTATGCTTTGTTATATCTGATATGAAACCATTTGCGTGACATCTTTACCCTTGTAGGGTTGGGGTGTTACAGCACTAGTCTTGGTTCTGCTGTGCGTTTCCATCTCCTAGCACATAAGCTCGTCCACGGGCACCGTTGTTCTGGTTGGCATTCGGCTTCAGGCACCGGCTCTTGAAATGCCCCTTCTCACCATATCCGTAGCAAGTTATGGCTACTGGCTGTAGATTTGCTCCTGTTGCTTTACAGTCTTTGGTCTGATCTCCAACTTTCTGACACTTTGCGCACTTAACAGCGCATGGACCATAGTGGTGCAATGATCATCGACTGCAAAATGGTTTTCTTCCGACATAACCACTCCCCTCAGCAGGTTTGGCAGTGTAGGCTCTGACAGTTTCCTGTCGACGATTCGATTGGTGGTGGTGGTGCTTGTTATGGTTTTGTTGATAGTTGTTCTGATTGTTGCGGTAGTTGTTGTTGTTGGGTTGGTTGTTGTGGTAATGGGTGGTTCTCCGATCATCAAGCTTTCGCTTGTTATCATTATTTCCTTGGGTGGAACTACGCTTGATTTCGCGATCCATTAACTGTTGGGCTATGGTAATTGCCTCTTCCAACGACTGAGGCTTGGATGCAGTAACATTTCCCTCGATACTTCGAGGTAATCCTTCAGTGTACTTCTCCAACGTTTTCTCAAGATCTGGCACAACAGTTAGGCACAGAATAGCAAGTTCTTAAAACCTCCTATTGTAGGCCTTAAGATCAGTTCCTTTCACAACTAGCTGGTGAAACTCATCCTCCAGCTTTTTAATCTCAGTACGGAGGCAGTATTTCTTCAGCATTTTCTTCTTGAAATCACCCCAAGTGAGTTGATGAGCTGCTTCAACACCCATAGTTTGGGCGGTAGAAGTCCACCAAGACAGGGCATCGTCCAAGAAAGTCCATGTAGCAAAAGTAACCTTACAGTCTTCGGTACATCCAATTCTCACGAAGACTATTTCTGTATGCTTAAACCAACGAGCCAACTCAGTTGCTCCTTCTGTTCCTTTAAAGAAAGTTGGTTTGCAGTTTATGAAGTCCTTGTAAGTGCACTTGCGAGCTGTAGATGTCTCGCTTTCTCCATTGGGTCTGCTAATGCTTCCAGAACGGGCCATGGCTTTTGCTTGGGTCTCGAGTGCTACAGCAACACTGTCTGCAACTAGTTTTTGGATAGCAGCTGGGGACATGGCTTGTTCTGGGATTGAAATTGATTTTCTTGGAGGCATATTTCTATTAATACCACAAGAAAACATTTGTTTAGAATTCGCATAATGACCATGTTAAATAACAAGGTAAAACCACAGTACTACAACAATTTAAATCCACAATAATCGTAAGATCACAACATGTCTAAATACTGTCATACATGTATCTAAAATGATCAACACTGGCTCACATCAGTCAATTTCGTAACACAGTAAAATACAACAAAATCACAACCACATATAGCCATAAATAACTTGCTGATTTGTTATATATATATATAACAAAATTGATACAAGTATCATATTTATGTCACACATCCCGTGGCTGGGATATAGTATAAAAGCTGATAGATAAAGACCTAATCTAATGACTGCCAGGTGTTCCTCTGATACGATTATCAAGATCTACAATCATGCTGAGAAGGATATGTGTATCCTCCTGATACTAGGCCTGGATATCCATCACTAACTCCTCTAGTGTGGCAATCTTATAGTAAGCCACTACTAGCTCATCACTCTGCATCATCATAGCCTGAGACATTAACTCGTCGTTGTCGTATAGCAGTGGTATCTCATGACACAGCTGTCCATGTTGTTCCTCCAATTCATGTACTTGCTCACGAGTTTCATGTAACTCAGTGTTCAAGGCACCTAATTCTTGCTGCATGGTCATTTGGCTATTTATCAAGTTCTCAGTTGTATACCCCATCGTCTCTATACGCTCGAGAGGTAGCTCATCAAGATGACCCAATGCAGTCTCAATCTGTTCCTCATGGCGATCCATACGTGTCATGAGGGTAGAGATGGTAGGCTGCCGGTTTGCTACTGCCTAGGAACTCTCGCCTCTCTCGAACACACGTAGTGGAGGAGTGATATCTGGTGAGGGTGATCTAGGTAATGAGTGGTATCAGGAAATAGCGGCTTTAGCCTCCTCACTGAGCCTAAATGGCCGAGACGGGGGAGTAAAATCCGTAGATAATGGTGTAGAGAAGCGTATCCTCTTTTGAGTTGGCATCGCCTCCTCAGGGATAGCATCTCGGGAAGGAAGTGATGGTGTAGGTGGTGGTGAAGATACCAGAACTGGGGGTGGTACATACGTGGTTAGCATGTACGAATGTGGAGGTGACGGTGGTGATACTGGAGGTGAGGGCACGGAAAATGTCCTTTTTCGTGCGGACTCACGGGTTCTCCTGGGGTGAACTGGTGGTGTATCCGATGAGGATGATGGTGGTGGTGCTAATGGTGCAGGTGGTGGCACTTCAGTAACACGTGGTTGAATACGAAGGACCCGTTTTCATGGAGTATTCTTCCTAACTGGACCGTTAGGATGACGACGGAATGCTTGCATGAACGGCTCCGGTTCATAAGGCTGCTAGACTCGAACTCTCCTATGTCTAACCGGAGATGGTGGTGCTGGTAGTGACTCAGAAAACAAAGAAGAATCCGACTCGGACGGCTCTACCTCTGCAAACGTACGATATCCTCTCTTAGCAAGAATATACGGATCGTTAGGTAATGAAGCGATATCAGGTACCGTCGTAACGTCATCTGACTCCGTAACATGACTCGGTGCTGGGTCGATATCAGGTACAACTACGAACTCCTCAGATGACTCTTCTGAGGGATCAGACTCCGTATCTGATGTAGCATGGCTGGGTACTGGGGAATGAACTGGTGTGGAGGGAATAGTCTCCTCGGGCTCAGAATCCGAATCCGATAAGATAATATTAAGGGGAGTAGAGGGGGGCATAACTCTGTAACAACCCGGTATTTATAAATATTTCACTATGTAACTAAATAATCAGCATAAGCATGCATAAGTAATGTTTTAGTGGCGTTGTGGCACGGAGGACTTTAATTAAGTTTGTGAAAATTGGTTATAGTTTGGGTTTACACCATGTTCTCTATAACCATGGTTCTGATACCAATCTGTAACACCCCCATTTTCGTTATACGCAGCGGAATATAAGTTGGGGTATTACTTCAGGTATCATAGTCATGAAAATAGAAAACGAATCGAAAAGAGACGTTTTATATAAAATTGATATCATTCATATATTTAAATCAGAGTTATATAATAGAGGTCCTAGCGGGAAGTTTTGAAATACATTATAAAAGATACATTATTGGTTGAATGATAACAAAATAGACACCCTTTTTATAAGGAGAAAGTCCATTGCCACTCCGTGCCAAGTCATGCTTTTAGTTACCTGAGATAAAACATGCTAAAAAGTCAACACAAAGGTTGAGTGAATCCATAGCGTTTAAAGTTATAATCAGTTGAACACAAGCTAAGTAGAAAGTAAATTAGTAATATTGCAGTTCAGTATATTGCCCTAAGTCTCACGACATGCAAACGTTAACAGGATGGACATCATAGCAATTAACTATTGACATAATTACTACGTAATTAAATGTAGTAATACTGCCCTCGAGTAGGAGTTTGCCATTCTCGTTATTGATCTCAAATAAAGTGCATTTGGCTACTTATCCAGCAACACAAATGGGTCGTCAACTGCCAATAGATCTATTCACTATATTCGCGTTCACCCGAAAGTGATTAATGGTTCATGATAGAGGGTCTTTTAGAGGCAACAGTTAAACTTAGGCAATATCAATCAGGATAGCATACAGAAAAAAATACGTGTGTTCGGTTTGAAGCATGTATCTCCCCACAAGTTTGGAAAATGTATGAAAAGTGGGACTATGAACTCACCTTAGCAATCTGGATTGAAAACAAATTAAATATAGTTGATAAACGTCTCCGGCACGCGACCTGGGTTGTTATGTCAAGTTTTAAGTACTCGTATTCAAATATATGTAAGTCTTGGTATTCGTTTCGTAACGTTTTGGTTGACAGTTAAATGTTAAACTGAGACAGCATGAAGTCTCTTCAAAAGTTGGTGGATGATAAGGTTTTATCTTATTTCATGTGTTTATGTTTATGTTTCGTTTGTTTGTTATCAAGATAAATGTATTTCGTTTATTAGTTTCTATATAAATGATTCGAGATATATTTCTGATAATAATTATAAAATATTACGCTTTTTACCCTTATAGTTTCATATATTGATAGTTTATACCCCTGAATTTTCATAAAATGACAATTTTTACCCCCCAACTTTGTTAAAATATCAGTTTTTACCCTTGTAGTTTCAAAAATGACAATTTATACCCACAACTATATGTGGTTGGCAAAAATAGTCCTTGTTTTATTAACTTTAAAATATTTACACTTTTGGCCCAATAAAACTCCATCTTTCAGATTTGGCCTGTTTTAACCTTAAACTTTATGTCGATTTCAGTTTAAGTCCTAGTTATAAAAACAAGTAGAGTTTTGGTAGTTTTGACCCTCAGGGCATTTAGGTTGTTTCACTCGACATCCTTATTTCAATTTAACGCGTTTTAAGCTTAGGAAAAAGGCACGACTTGCTACGACTCTTTTATACAAGTTATGTTAAGTTTGTAAACATCACTTTTGTAGCTTATTAACTTATAATTCAAGCTTATGAGCTCGAAATAATAAAAAGTGGTGCGCTAGTTTCAGTTTGCGACAAGACCATTTGGGACTCGAATAAAAGCGAGGTAAAACAATGTTTTTACGACGTTCTTGATCCTACTATTAGCTAGCTGGGGGGTCTTTAATATGGCCAAGTTTCAAATTTTATTAACATCATTTGAATGTCGAAACAATTGTTCCAAGTTGGGTGTTTGGAACATAGTCTCGACAAAAACTGAAAAAGAATAAGGGTTTGGTTTTTGATTTTCAAACTTACAACCTAGTTTTTAATGCATGATAACATGATTATAAACCTATCTAATTTATCTCTTGAGTGTTTTAAAGGTTCATTGATTAATAATGGGTAAAAAAATAAAATGAGGTGTTCTTGGTTGTGCTCGACAAAAGGAAAAAGAAAGGAAAACGTGAATTTTGACCTATCTTTCTATCACAACATATTTTGTATCATTTTTAAGAGTATTTAAAGTTTATAAAAGAAATGAAAAGGGTCTTGTTTACTTACTTGATTAGTTATTCGATTAAGAGGGATTTTTGGACAATTTGGATTTGCGAATGAATACCAAGGTTTTCTCCCCTTCTAGGCTTCATAAGATCTTTCCTTAGCTTCCTTATGGACTGTTTGATCAGGGTTTAAGTGGGTGTGGGCTGTTTTGGGTGTGGTTCGAATTTTGGGATGAATATGGCTTCATGGTTGGTCTATTTATATAGAAATGGAAAAGCTAGGGTTTCAAGACTCTTCTAGTCACCATTTCTAGGGAGAAAAGACATGGTGAGGTAGCCTCTAGGAGCTTGTGAGGTTGCATGTGATGGGGATGAGGTGTTTTTACCCTAGACCTTAGATTTTACCTACTTTATTTGACTAGGTTAAAAATCCAAGAGACTTGATTATGTGGAGACATATGGGACTTAGAAGAGAACTTGTGGTATATGTGTTGCTTTGTAGTTAGTGAGAAAATGATTTCGTTTGCTTGTAGTTTGGATCAAACTAGGGAATTTTGATAAGGATCGAATGGCTTTAAAGGGTGATACATTGGGCTATGTCATGTTGTACCTAGGGTTTATGTGGAGTAACTTAGGTTAGTTTAGGGTTAGGTTTAAGTATTTGTTGAGTAGTAATTAAATTAGGGTTTGCTTATTTAATATATATGTCGAATTGTATATAAAAGGAAAAGAAATCATGTTTTGCTTTAAGGGGTTGTACCATGGGCTTATTAGGGTTGTACTAAGGTTTAAGTAGTATAGAAAATATATTTTTAGAGTTTGCTTAAGTTAATTTAAATATATGTTGTTTTAATTAGGTTTAAAAGTATATAAATGTAGTTTTTAGGTTTTTATGCATTAGACACTTGTACATTAAGTTTAGGGACTTGTACTTATAATTAGTGAGTTTAAGAAATCTATTTTTAAGTTTGGTGCATAGAGGACTTGGATAATGTGCTTTAAAATAAGTACATTTAGGTTTGTAATGTGATTTATATATTATATATATATATATATATATATATATATATATATATATATATATATATATATATATATATATATATATATTATGTTGTTATGCATAAATAACTTGTACCTTGGCTTGAAAGACTTGTACACTTATAATTTGTAAAAATCATATATATATATATTAATTAGGGTTTGTGATTTTATTTCATAAAGTCATAGTTTTGTGAGTTTAGGGTTTGTATCGGGAGTTAAAGTGAATTTAGGGTTTCCGTGCTTTAGAAGCTTGTACCTTAGCTTGGATGAGTTGCACTTTAGTGTTTTAGGGTTTAGTTATTCATATTCATTGTTATAATGGTTTAGGGTTTCGTAAAAACTCTATTAGATAAGAAATGTTTAGTTTGAACGTTTATTAGTCGTACGTTAACGAATTAACGTAAAGTGGCAAATGGAATATCATAGGATTTTTATACTTGACATATATCTATACTACATATAATGGAGGAAGCACTCTCTCTCCAAAATTTTCAGACATACAAGAAATAATGCATTGTTTACAACACTTTAATGCACCCAATTTTCAGAATTACAACAAAGTAAGCATATTGTACAACAAAATAAAGCGTGGTGTTATTTTAAGACCAAAATTCTATCAAACAACATTAATGCTATTAAAAACACCCCTTCACCAAAAATTAAAACCATTTAAGCACAATGTACAATAGCTGCAACCCTCCATTAAAACCCATCCATATTAATGCACATAATTTTCAGAGTTACAATAAAATAAGCATAGTGTATAACAACATAAGCATGCTGTAATTTTTAGACTTACAACATTAATGCTATTAATTAATACACCCCATCATCAATTAATACAAAATGTAAAGCACAATGTACAAATACATATCCACACAATTTGATGGCTGCTTCAATACGTATCAGCCCAAAATATATCCACAAAAGTTCCAGCTTTTGATCTCAAATCGAAACAAATCAAAACTAAATCCAACATCCAAACTACAAACATAAATAGAATGTTAGAAATTAAAAGAAAACAAAATAAATACTAACTCGCCCGAGTCAACGCGAGTTGACTCGGTGAGTCACCGAGTTGGACTGAGTCATACCGAGTCGTAGTCAAAATAATAGATCCACATGATTTTTAACATAAATAAAAGGTTTTATAAAAGATTTAAAGTAAAAATCGGTGTTATAAAAGTTTTAAAAAAAATTTAGGGTTTCGAATAAAAATAAATGAGGTAAGGAGAGGGCGCGAGAGGTGTTACCGATGAGGGGGAAAGTGGTGGAGAGGCGGTGGAGCGACGGTGGTGGTGTGGCAGTGGCAGTGGCGTTGAAGTGGTGTTTCCGTATCAAACGATCTCCAAAGGGGATCAACTGCTCCAGAAATGGATGAAATGGGCTGATCTATCGATTTGGGGAGTTAAGGTTTTCGCCTGAAAATTTTTCCGCCGATGGAAGGTGGCGGCCGGCCGGCGGTTACCGAAGGTGAGGAGTTGTCCGGCGAGGGTTAGAGAGAGAGGAGAAGCATGTGTGTTTGTGTTAATAATTGTGAGGTAGAGAGAGAGAAATTTTGAGTTTTATTAAAATGGGTGGGTCAAAAACGGACAAACAAAACTAGAAGGGTGAGAACGAAAAATAGGGGCGGAGGGGTTAAAGGGTTAACTTAGTGAAACTTTTGAAATATTAATCGTGGGACCCATTTGACGTACCAAACGGACTCGAAAAATTACGAAACTTGCGCCATTGTTCTCGAAATAATTTTTCCAATAAAAACGGGTATAAATACGCATAACTTTCTCGAAGTTAATTTATTTGGCAAATTTGATTCGTTTCGTGCTTTCTAGGTTGTGCCGGCTCGATAAAGGAATAACGCTCACGTTTATTAAGATATTTACCGGTTTTCAAGCCCAAGCAAGTTCAAAGAAGTTTAAAAGTCATGAGAGATCAAAAATAAATATTTTGGATAGAAAATAAGTTTAGGAAATTTACCGGGTGTTACAGCACATACCCCTTAAAAGGAATAGCGTTCCCGCGATTCAGTTCAAGTTATGGGTTGGAATAGTGTTGGTGAAAAGGTGATGGTACGGGTAGTAGATTTGGGTCTCACTAGGTTGTAATTATTTTATTGTCTTAACTAAATTTATTGTTATTTATAAATTAATTGTTAAAAAAAATATGGTCGCATAACACCACATTGCCAGAAAATATAGTCACAGGGTACCCGCCGCCGTATCGCGCGGGTACCCTGCTAGTAAATGTTTATGTGAAATAAACATTAAGTAAGTTGAGGTTGGTCCACATGAGAGCACATTTATCGAGGATGTGAGTTACGTCACATTAGATAGTAGTTATGATCAGATAAAAAAAATTATACTGTGGGAAACTAGAAGGGGGGTTGAATAGTTTACCGTTTTAAAAATCTTGTTTTAAAAGTTAGCAATTGGAAACATTGATTCGAACTTTATATGTAACCAATCAACACCAATATGAACTACACACTAAGCTAAGTAATAATAACAAATAAAAGTAAAGGGTAGAGTTGGAAAGATCAAACCGAGACAGAGGATTTATAGTGGTTCGGCTACGAAGCTCTTCTTCGCCCTACTCCACTCCCCGAGTACCACACTCGAGAGTTTCAAACACTATATCAACAACCTCCCTTAAGGCGGAGAAAACCGTACACGTCGCTTATCCTATTACCGACACTAAGCTAGGTGTCGACTGCTAATCTTAGCTAGCACCAATCTACCAAGGTCCACGTGACCAAACACTCAAGCCCAGTGGCTTCAAGAGATCACCAAGATCTCAACACGATCACAATGATCAACACTCACTTCACTCTACTCAACTAACACTAATCTATCGACCCTTGATCTTCTTGATCAATCACACAAGCCCAATGGCTATAAGAGATGTTCACTATCTCTATAGATCACACTTGATCTTCACTCTCACTCACAAAAGATAAGAAAGCTTGATGTATGCAAAGATACAACAAGGTTGTAACAAGTGTTACAAAAACCTAACAACTATAACTCTTGTATCTTCTTGAACACTTGAGTTCTTCTCTTGCTAATGATGAGGGATGACAACACCTTGTATCTACTTGGATACTTGTGTTCTTCTCTTGCTAGTGAAGAGGTATGAAGAGGATCACTTGAAGGATGATTGGATCACTCTTGAAACAAAGAAAACTAATCTAAAGAAGTGAAAGGTTTGAGAGGATTAAGCTAGGGGATTTTTCTGTGTGTGAAGGGTGCCTAAAACTATGAAAGTGGTTGATATTTATAGGCAAGAAAAATCTGAACGTTACAGAAAAAATGGTACGGACGGCTCCGTTAAATACCACACGGCTCCATTAAATTTAACGGAACCGTGGAGCCGTCGTAGACTAGGACGCTCCAAATTTTGTCTTTTCTGGTGAAAACTTATTTGGGGAAGGTTGGAGCTGATTTTGGGCGGGGGAAATAGCTGTTATGATTTTCAAACTAATTTTTCCATTAAAACATTTCTTAATAATTCAAAAATAATTTGTCATGTGTATTTTTGAAAAAATGTTTTGTCCCATTTAAAATGTGAATTTTCAAAATATAAATTCACTTCTTTGATCACTAGTTCAAGTTGTAACTTTGTTCAAGAGTGATTTGCGTAGAAACAGGATGTTCCGATTAAAGACTTGTTTACGTTGATTTTAACGTATCGTGATTTCACATTTTGTCATCCTCAAAACGTGATGTAATCGAAAGATATAAATAACGTTTTTAGAACATTATTTGCATCAACAATCTCCCCCTTTTTGATGATGACAAAATATAAACTCATGTTAGGTTAAAATTAGTTTTAACAAGTTTTTAATGAGTTTACTCCCATTTCTCCCCCTTTTTGTCTAATCAAAAAGGTGACGAAGGCTCCCCCTTGATGTGTACTCCCCCTCATTTGGAGAACACAAAGGAATTGAGCAATGGTTCGTGCTACAAAACAAGGTTAGACGACAAATATCTAACAAGTAGCACATTTGACAAATATCCAACCACACAAAAAAAATATGGCTAAGTAGCCAAAATGAAAAGCCCATTTCATAAATATAAAATAAATGTCATACATAAGTATGACTACAATAGGAAAGCAAATTAAACTAACAAGAAGACACATAAACATCTAAAGTAACATGAGGCTTCTAGATTTGCTTCCAACTTCAAAAGGTTCCTAATCATTTATTGGGAGACCAAACACAATCATTTTTAGTTTGGGCTATTGTGTGGTGGAGGTGGTGGAAGGATGATGGGTCCCATGGGTGGTGTGAGGAGGTGTTCTAGGTATGAAAACCTAAAGCTAAGCTCATCTCTAAGGTTCATGATGAGCTCAAAGTTGTGATGGCAACAAGCACAACTTAAGGTGTGTGTGTGTAGGGGATAAAGGATGGGATAACCCAATAAGTGTTGAGGTGATGGTGATATGGAAGGTGATGATGAGTTGCTCCCAAATTCAAATGGAGTTTTTGGTGATAAGGTGAGGGTGAGAGCTAGAGGTTGCGGTGATGGTGAAAGTGATGAGGGTGTTGTGTTAGTTCCCAATTCAAGGGAAGTTGATGGTGATGAGTTAAGTGTTAAGGCTAAAGGGTGAATGGGACTAGGTTGAGATGAGTGTGTGTTGGTTCTTGTTGTGGAGGATGAGGATGTGAGTTTATTAGGGGTTGCCTTGGATGGAGCTTGGGGTATAGTGAAGGAAGATGATGATTTGGTAGAGGTTATGGGTGTGTGGGTTTCATCTTCATCATCCAAGGTGAGATCAATGAAGGCAATGTCATTGGTGATATGTTTAGTTGATGATTGAGGTGTGTGAACATTCTTGATCCATTGATCAACTAGAGTGGTTTGATTTATTGGTTTGATGTTGAATCTAGGTTTCTTGTTCTTGTGTGAGGTGGAAGCAATGGTGGAAGACATGGTGTATGAATGGTGAGTTGTGAAGGTGTGAAGATGGCAATGCATAATGTTAGCTTAAATAGCCAAATCATAAGCATGCAAGGTTGAAAAGGATGTTGAGTTTGGGGATTTGTGTGCATAGGAATCAGGTTCTGTTTGCAGTTTTTCAGGGAAAGAAAGTCAAAAAGTGAAAGAGAATTGTTAAATTCGTCTTCCAGAGGCACGGTACCATTAAAGGTACTACGGCACCACTAAATTTAGTTGAGCCATGGCCTATTAAATGGAGCCGTGGGCTCTTTTGACCTTCTTTCCAGGTCTGCAGGTTTTAGGCAGCCTAAATGGGGAAATTTTCTAGGGAATCCATTGGCTGCAAATCTCAAAGCCTCAAATCACTAAACACATAGAATTCCTAAAGCTAGTTTCAACTAGAAACTAACATGATCATGTGATCATCTATGTATTTAGGTAACTATTAAGCATGCATGAATCCAAGCATTTTTAACATCTAGTGCATGTGATAAAATAAGCTAACATGCATGAGTTAGGCAAGATAAACCAACATGAGGATTAATTAACAAGAGAATTAATCATGTACAAGTGTTAAAAGGAAGTACATCAAGCTAGTTAATGTATTAAGCAAGAATGCCACAAACTATTAGTAGTATTTTAATCATAATACTTATATTAATAATACTACTTAAGTTATTTCCATCTAATCCTTTCTTTTCCCCAACCTCTTCAACTTGTTCCCGAGTCCTTTTAATGCCTTCCCAATGGACTTGAACCCCCCGACAGTTTGCTCATGCATTGAGACTTGTCGATTGTACATTACTGTTTGTCTCCTCATTAGGTTAGGTAGGTTGACGTCACCAAACTCAAGGTCGGAGGTTGGTTGGAATGACGAAGTGTCAAGGTTACGAAAGTAGGTGTCGGGAGAACGGATTTGAGAACTAGACGTTCCTTCTTCGTTCACCTCATCATCGTCCTCATCCATAGGCTCAGATGATCATTCGTGACTGAAGGAGGAGGATGAATTAGGAATGTCGGAAGTGGATTTACGACCACGTTTGGACCCTTTGTCCTTACGTTGCTTTGTGCGACGTTGTGGTCCACCAAGTGGTTTCATAATCCGATTGACTAGGACATAGTCGCCACTTTGAAGATGTGGGAAATGTTCCATAACCCACCTGAACAAACGAGTAAGTAGCATGCCGTATGGCATGAACTCATCGGAGCGACGATGAATGTTGGCCATCCGTTTGACCATGTAGTATGTGAGGTTGAATGGTTCCTCGATAATGAGATAGTAGAGCATGAGGGCAAGACTTGCCGATACGTGATCACGGTTGTCCGCAAGGCTTAACACATTTTCACGTAGAAGAAGTTCCCAACTTCTAAGGTCGGGACGGAGTTCCCTGAGGTAGATTTTGTGTAGGTCGAGAAAGACAATGGAACCATCACGTTTTTGGTATGTGTTGGCGACTCGAGGAATTTGGATTATTTGTTTGATTACTTCAATGTCGGGAATTTCGGTACTATAAGCACCTTCGATCTCAACATTGTGGTAAAGAGACTTTAGAGAGTGGTCGTTAGTGAATGCACACTGACCATGAGAGGGAACACCGAGAATTTGACCAATATCAGTAACAGACAGGGTGATATTTTGGTGTCGAATCCAAAAATCAAGAAAGACGTTTCTGTCAGAGTTAGTGTAGGTACGGACACAACTGTAAAACTCGAGAACGAAAAGGGGACATATTTGATCATTTATTGTGTACAAACAATCGAACCGAATAAAAGGAAAACAAGCACTGAATCTGTCTGACACGACATAAAGTGCATCGACTACACGCCCTTCGTGTATGTATCGTGTTTGCACTTTGGCAAAACAGGCTTTTTGTTCATCAGAAATGTTTGGGTTTTCAAGTGTTTCACGGATGTATTGTCGGGTTAGTTGATAATTATTACGAGGCATTGTTACCTACAAAAAGAATATTTTTGTACATGTTAATTAGTTGGATTTTAATGATTGCATTTCTAGTGTGTGTGCCTAAATGCAAACAATGTGGAGATGCGGTAATCTCGACTCTAAATTCAAACCTATGAGACTAACCAAACGCTCATCACTTCACTTTTGCTCCATGATGGAGCGTGATGTGTCATTGCGGTTTAGCAGTATTAATGCCTACTCAAGTTTTAAATTTATATTTAGCCGACTTATCAATAACACACACACTTAACGAGCAGTGTACCCAGTCAGTATGAATATAATGGTAAGTAGAGTGTCGATCACTAAGAGTGGAACGTATTATCTAGTTATTCTAATCAGTATTTTAATATCCTAAGTTAGCTATACAACCTAATCTAACACAAAGGGGTTCAGCCTAAGAGACTGGCACGGTTTGGTTGTGATTAAATAGTAAACTAAACTAATGAGCACGAATCAGCGATTAGCACACATGTACACAGATAGATAATCGAGACAATAAGAAGACCTGTCCTGATAATTAAGTAGTTTGTCACTTGTTTTATTGCGAGTTTTATATGAAGTGTATGTAATTAAACCTTTATCGTTGGCTCTAATCTTATCGGCGAGTAAACCCTTAATGATTACTTATGTCTATCCTATTTATTAAGCGTCTCTTAAATAGGCGAGGAAGGGGCATGGCGACCCAAGCAATGCTCAGCTAGACACAGAGGTTATCAATGCACTAATAAAAGTCACCAAAGACATCAACATATAAACTTTAATTAATGGGAAAGCAATATTAAGGGGAGTGCATGATTTTCCGTAGTCACATGACACAAGCCCATTAATCCTGATGAATTAAAGTGTACTAATACAATAAAACAAAACTACTTAATGAATTGAATACATGCAGGACCTTCTTACAGCTCTTGTATCTTCGTTTAGGTGTGTCTTGTGCTGCATGGTCGTCTGAATTCGGCTCTAGGGTTTCTGTCTCTCTCTTCTGAGTTAAGCTAAGTGTCAAAGATCTTGAAATTCGTCTGGCCTTGGGGTATTTATAGTTTCTGTCAGAAGGATCGATGCGGCGCATAGAATTGTTAGATGCGGCGCATTGACTTAACTTCGCGTGGGGTCCAAGATTAATATATTCAGGAATATTCGTACACCGTCTTCAGATGCGGCGTATCTCGACCTTTGTATGCGGCGCATGTACTTGGATCGTAACTTGTGAAATCTTGATAGTGATACGCCGTATGTTAGAAGTATGTTGCGGCGTATCTGGAGTAGAACGAGCTTGATCTTCTAGATTTTAGTAGGCTTTTGACATCTCACTCGTTTTGCTCCATAATTAATCCAAAATCGCCAAGTTTCACATAATGCTTGTTTTTACCTGAGAATTACTAAAGTAAACATTAATGTATCGATTCTCATAGATAATATAATAAAACAAGTCAAATAAATAGGATAAATGATGATAATAAAATGTACTTATTTGAGTTCATCAAATATCCCCCCACTTGAACTTTACTTGTCCCCAAGTAAACCTTAGAATTAATCATATGAAAATGTATCCTAAAAGATATTAGGATTTATTTTTATATTTAAGCATGTATTCAAACACTTAACAAAGTAGAAACCAAAATAATTTTTAATGTAAAACAATTCTAAATCGTTTAGTTGCTTAGTTGTGACGAATATTCTATCATATGCTTGGCAAGTATACGCATCTCCCCCACTAAAGCTAAGGAATAACAAGTCTAAAGCGGTAAAAAGGGTTTGTTGGTTAAGGGTTGATCATCCTTTTTAATCTCTATCGATCTCATATTCCAGAAAAGGCGACAAAATCACAAATACATGATCGAATCCACGACCACGATACTTGCAATTGCTCAAATCCTTAACTCGAATAGGCTAAAGATAGGACCAAGTAATCTTTACCAATAATATTATATCAAAAAGGGCGACAAAATCAAAAATACATAGCCGAATCCACGACTACGATACTTAAGATTGTTCAAATCCCTAATCTCAATAAATCAAAGGTTTGGATGAAGAATGATATAGGGTATGGATAATGTTTGAGATACAAATTGGTGTAAAATGAAAAATAAACAAAACAGATAAATTAAAATCCTAAGTGTGATTAATCACTTTCCCAACCATCCCATGAATAAGACTCATATCATTGAATAACTCACGCTTTAACACTTGAAACACACGCTTTAGGTAGACATGAATTATACTCAACAAGATCTCAATCAAAGAATAACCTTAGTTGGCGTTCCCATAACGGCCAACTCCCATTCAATCCATAAATATAATATACAACAAATAAATAGTGGTGATATCACCCACTTAATACAAAACTTTACATAAGTTGGTTAAAACAAACTTCCAACTTTTCTTTTCTTTTTTTCTTTTCTATTTTTTTGATTTTTTTTTTTTTTTTTATAAACTTTAATTGTGTAAAATTTCACAACTTTTCTATCACTTATTTTTCCGGATAATTTTTTTATACTCTTCATACTTTCAGAAATAACTGTAATAGTGAAAGTAGTAAACACACGAAAAGTAAACTAAAAGATATACAATATTTACTTTCATACCAATTGCATTGTGCAATTTTCCGACCTAACCAAAGATAATGAATTACGCACGCGAACACAGGTAATGTAAGGAAACACACTTTGCCTAAAACAATTAACCACGGATTTTAATCTACAGGGTAGGCTAAGGTGTAAGGGTGTATCGAAACATTATAACAAAGGTGTAAGAAACGAAAGGAATGGCTCTGAGGGTTTTTCTAGGGGTATCTTACTCTAAAAATGAGAGTAACAAAGGGTTTATACAGGGGTTAACTAACCAGTGTAGTTAGTTAATATCACATAACATATAAAGGCTATTTGGGTGTAATCCTAGAAATTTACCAATTTAGACAAGTCACTCCAATTATATAGATAATACTTATTATGGTGGTCTCGAATAGTATACAAGCCAAGTTCTAAAGTTTACAAGTCACCAGCACACTAAAGTTTTAATATTTTTGAAAGAATAGAGTTATGTGTGCGGTTATGTAATTTAGACTTTAAACAGAAACAAGCTAAAAAATTTTAAATTTTGATATATTAAGCGCATTTTAAGCATATTTTGAAAAAGTTTAGGACAAGTAAGTGTTCTAATTCTCCAATCCCCCCACTTAAGTTAAACAACGTCCTCGTTGTTTGTATCAAAGGTTAAAAACTGGAAAATAAAAGAATTAGAACAGAAAAACTCCCCTGAGATTTGCTCGGTATGATCCTCCATTGTTCGTATAAGAGCAAAAATCAACTTTCTTGTGGATTAGAACGTTTAAGCTTCATAGATGATGTATCCACAGAAATTGCAGGAATCTATAATACCATTTAGACTTTAACACACCTGAGTTAAGAAGGTTCAAACTTGCATAATACATTAGTAGTTAGTAAAAATAAAACTTAAAAATTAAACTGTAAATCATCAGGTCAGTCGATACGCCGAATCTTATGGAAGAAGATACGCCGTATCGAGCCTGGAATAAATACGAATCAGAATAAAAGATGCGTCGCATCCTTAACCAGGGATGCGCCACATTAAATTACTGACAGAAAGTTTTAAAATCAAAAATAAAAATGCAGAAAATAAAATGCAGAAAATAAAATAAGATATGACCAGTGCAGGTGATGCGTCGCATCTTATGATGGAGATGCGCCGCATCTTCTGCAGGTCTGACAGACTCGACACAGAACAGAAAAGTAAAAATTTTCTTCCGGGTTGTCACCTGGTCAGCACTTGTCTTTATTCCAGAGTCTTCAAGTTAGACTCACGTTCAGCTCCTATTCCAGTAGTTCTGGTTCAAACTCGACAACTTCGTTATCAGCGTTGTCGATGTAATTATCAAGGTATTTCCCTTTAGGTCGTGCCTTTGGAACAAAACTCCTTTAATCACCCTTGACAATTGGTGCACTTCAATCGTCACTTCTCTAATCATATTGTTTTGTTCTTTAAGCAATAGTTCCTTTCCGCTTTCTTGGGTAAACTTTGGTATAATCTCGTCGATTGTAAGTTTGATCCTTGATCCTCCGAACCAGCTTGGGAAAAGATCAATCATCATTCCTGAAACATAGAACAAATAGGCTTCGAAGTAAAAATTTTCTAAGAGACAGGAAAGTTGATTAGAATTTCTCAGTTCGAGATAAATAAAATTTTGCAGATATCTGCAGATGATGCGCCGTATCCAAAACGTTGGATACGCCGTATCTTATTACGTTAAAATTTAATCAGACTTTTATTCAGAAAACAGATACGCCGCTTATAAATTAGAATGCGCCGTATCAGGTTTAAATTATCAAAAATCGATTATATTTATTAAAATTAAATGCGTCGTATCAACAAAAGCTAATGCGCCGTAATTTTCGTTATGTTTCAAAATACAAGATTTTTGATTTAGAAGATGCGCCGTATCGATAAAGATCGATGCGTCGTATCTGTTTAATAATTCGAAAACTGTTTTTAATTTAAATCGAAAATACGCCGTATCTGTTAAAACAGATGCGTCGTATGGCGTTAGGGTTTAGAAAAATTTCTTATTAAAAACAGAATACGCCGTATCTTGGGGAAAGATGCATCGTACTCGAATTTATTAAACGCGTTGTATTTTATAAAAATTAAACGCAATACGCCGTATCTGTGAAAACAGATGCGCCGTATCGTTTGTATCAGCACAGTACAACGATAGCAGAATGCAAAAAAATAGAAAAACAAAAATAAAAACAAACAAAAAAACAAAAATTACAGAAAACAAACAAAAACAGAAAATATGCAAATTATACAATGAATGCAATCTATCTAATATATAACAGGGTTAGTGGTTAGAATCTAAAAATTAAAAAGAAAAACCTAATTAAAATACTAATCAAATTAACAGATAATAACAATTCACTCCCTGGCAACGGCGCCAAAATCTTGATGGAGCGTGATGTGTCGTTGCGGTTTAGCAGTATTAATGCCTACTCAAGTTTTAAATTTATATTTAGCCGACTTATCAATAACACACACACTTAACGAGCAGTGTACCCGGTCAGTATGAATATAATGGTAAGTAGAGTGTCGATCACTAAGAGTAGAACGTATTATCTAGTTATTCTAATCAGTATTTTAATATCCTAAGTTAGCTATACAACCTAATTTAACGCAAAGGGGTTCAGCCTGAGAGACTGGCACGGTTTGGTTGTGATTAAATAGTAAACTAAACTAATGAGCACGAATCAACAATTAGCACACACGTAAACCGATAGATACTCGAGACAATAAGAAGACCTGTCCTGATAATTAAGTAGCTTGTCACTTGTTTTATTGCTAGTTTTATATGAAGTGTATGTAATTAAACCTTTCTCGTTGGCTCTAATCTTATCGGCGAGTAAACCCTTAATGATTACTTATGTCTATCCTATTTATTAAGCGTCTCTTAAATAGGCGAGGAAGGGGTATGGCGACCCAAGCAATGCTCAGCTAGATACAGAGGTTATCAATGCACTAATAAAAGTCACCAAAGACATCAACATATAAACTTTAATTAATGGGAAAGCAATATTAAGGGGAGTGCATGATTTTCCGTAGTCACATGACACAAGCCCATCAATCCTGATGAATTAAAGTGTACTAATACAATAAAACAAAACTACTTAATGAATTGAATACATGAAGGACCTTCTTACAGCTCTTGTATCTTCGTTTAGGTGTGTCTTGTGCTGCTTGGTCGTCTGAATTCGGCTCTAGGGTTTCTGTCTCTCTCTTCTGAGTTAAGCTAAGTGTTAAAGATCTCGAAATTCGTCTGGCCTTGGGGTATTTATAGTTTCTGTCAGAAGGATCGATGCTGCACATAGAATTGTTAGATGCGGCGCATTGACTTAACTTCGCGTAGGGTCCAAGATTAATATATTCAGGAATATTCGTACACCGTCTTCAGATGCGGCGAATCTCGACCTTTGTATGCGGCGCATGTACTTAGATCGTAACTTGTGAAATCTTGATAGTGATACGCCGTATGTTAGAAGTATGTTGCGGCGTATCTGGAGTAGAACGAGCTTGATCTTCTGGATTTTAGTAGGCTTTTGACATCTCGCTTGTTTTGCTCCATAATTAATCCAAAATCGCCAAGTTTCACATAATGCTTGTTTTTATCTGAGAATTACTAAAGTAAACGTTAATGTATCGATTCTCATAGATAATATAATAAAACCAGTCAAATAAATAGGAAAAATGATGATAATAAAATGTACTTATTTGAGTTTATCACTCCATCAAATATGTCGAACAATACATATTAATTATGTAATTCGACTCGTATTTGAGAGTTCATGTATGCATGAAAAAACGTTTTTAATTTGCATCAACAATGCATAAAAAAGGTTTCATGATCCTAGACTTGTGAAGTTTTTCAAAAAATGATCGAATTGGGTTGTTTGGCAAGCGACTCTTCATGGCGCCAAGAGGCTTAAGTTTGAAAAGCTTTAATGCAAAACGTTCCTAATTCAATTTTAATCATCCTAAACATGATTCCATTACAAATAATCAATCATAATCCAAATTTAGTGATTAATTTCGGATTAGCTTTTGCAACATAAATGGGTTTTTGGAAATCCTAGGTTTAGAGAATCATGTAAATGCTACATTGTCTAATCCTAGTCTTAATTTCACAAGGGTTTAACTAATTTTGAAAATCCCCAATTCGGATTTATACTCAAGAACAAACCCTGGACTTAAATTAAACGAAATTAAGAGTGATTTACTTACAATTAATGATGTTGTGATTAGGATTTGTTGATTCCAATGCCTCAATCTTGATTTGCAAGAGTTTAGTTGAATTAAGGTGTTATGGTTCGGTTTTGACAGCAAGTGAAAGTGTTTTTGGGTGTGTTTGGAAAGTCTGTGCAGAAGAAAGGGAAATGGGCGCGTTTTTCAGATGCACGGCTCCACGGTTCCATTAAACATTAGTGGAGCCGTGGCTCTTTAATGGAGCCGTATATCTGATGGTCCAATTTTTCTTCCGTTTTGACTTTTGGCTGATTAATCTTACTTATTTAGTAAGACTTTTTGACAGGAGAAAATAGTTTATACCTAATAAACTTTTTGGCGAAAGACGGTTAAATGGGATGACCGAAAATGACCTTAGTGTTTCCAAGGAAATTGACTAAGTTGTCATTGGATGAGGATTTACTTCTAGTATTTCCGATGAAATAAATAGAAGTTATGAGTTATGTTTTGGAGGATGACTATAATATTTCCCATGAAATATTTAATTAGTTGGAGTACGCGACACAAGGAATGACTTGATATTTCGCGTGAAATATTCATGAAGTCATGTGAAGAGTTGAAAGGGAATGACTTAGAATTTCTTAAAGAAGTTTCTAAAAATCATGTGACGAGTGAGAAAGATGATTTCAATGTTTCCCGTGAAACTTTTGAGAGGTTGTAGAGGGGATGAGAGGTTATAAGGTATGACGCGAGGGATGACTTTAATATTTCCATAGAAATATTGAAACAGTCATTAGCGGGATGTGAGGAATGACTTGAGAAGTCATATGACGAGACGTGAGAGATGACATTAACATTTCTAATGAAATATTAAGAAGTCATTTGACGAGAATGCAGAGGTTAAGGTGATAAGAGATATTTTTCAAAGAAAAGATTTCTCTTTGGACGTTGTCGTGACGGAGGAGATGTCTTTCCGTGGGGAGATGACGTACTTCGACGAGCTTCATTTATGAGCAAACTATAGGGTTCCCGGACAAGTCTAATGGCATCTTGACTGCTACTCTTCTCAGGAGTTGTCTCATCTATAGTATTTGTTGTCACGCCTTTCCGGCGCTTACGTACTCGGCATTGGTCGTGGAGACAACGAGAGTTGTTTGTTTCTTGGGGAACCAAGATGTCTGTTAACAAACCTATGAAGGTACAAACATTACTCTTTATGTTTCAATCCACATTAACTCTCACATTATCAGAGTTGGTGTAGAAACATTTTCTACATCAATCTCCTCGAGATATCGTAATCTCAAGTGTGTAGTATCTTTAATGTATGGTATGATACATTAAACACTTTGATGTAAGAGGTTTTGGGACACTTCTTACAAGTGGGCACAAAGCCAACACTATTCATGATAATGGACCTACTTGCCGTTAGGTAAACTAATTTACCTATTATGCCTACAACTCAGTGATATCCACTCACTCACCTTCATCGTCTCTTGTAAGATTTGTATTTGTGGATATGAGCATTAGTGTCTTGTCTAAGTATCACATATATATATATATATATATATATATATATATATATATATATATATATATATATATATATATATATATATATATATATATATATATATATATATATATATATGATAAGTATAGTATACAAGAGTATATGGGGATACTTTCATTGGGCAGAGTTATCAACGGGCAAGGGAAGGAACTCAATTCACTTATCATTTTCGTTTCAAACTTGTCACGCATGATCTTGAGCGATCATCGTACATTTCTGGACAAGTTGAGTTCGTTATGATGAATTGTGAATCTTCGTCTCCTTATGATAGTGCCTACTATGTTATAATCTAATCATTACTATGTACTTAGCATTTCTACCAACAAAGGGTGTTTTAAGGAAGAGTACCTGGACTTGAGGTGTTTCCTTAAAACTTTGAAGACTAAAGTACCTTTGTTGAATGTTAAGCACACGAGACTTGACTTGACCAATGTGTCACAAGATTTGTTTGATCAAAAATCATACTCCACTTATTAAACTTCCAAACTTTATTTACAGTTTAGTTTTCCTAGCAAAACAGAAGTTCAAACATTTGGTCCCCAATATTTCATGGGTCCATAGTTGTTAGAGTTGAACATCCTACGCATTTGTTGCGTTAATTTAGGATGTGAGAATGGAGGACATATTTCCCATGGTAAGTAACCTTGTGGTGGACGATAATTCCAAGTTACAGGAAAGTTGCTTGGATGATTTTGTCTTCTAAGGTTACCTCTCGGTAGAGGAGTTCTAGACCGAGGTTTGGGAGAGTTCACCTTTCTAGGTGGAGGAGTAGTCAACCTAGTGTCACGCTTTACAAATCCATGTTCGGGAGATGACAATGCTTTGTAAGAGCTTTTGACCTCCCCTTTACTAGGAGTAGACACACTAGAACTGTTTTTAACTATGTAACTCGGTTTAGGACTTAGGCTATTTTTTAAAATTGACCCAGTTTCGTCTTCAGCACCAGACGGTACCACAGTACCACTAAATTTAGTGGTGCCGTCTGTACCTTTAGTGGTGCCGTCCCCTTCAGACTTAGAAGTTTCATGCATTACAAATTTAACTTGTTTGGTACCACTTGTAGAAGCCTGATTTGAGTCAAAACCTAAACCCGCACGGTCATGTTCACTATATCTAACGTTTTCAAGTATATCATTAAGTGTTTTAGTTCCTTCATCAAACTTAATGATTCTAAAAGCATTTTCTTTAAGTTTTTCATTTTCTACTTGAAGACTTATACATGACCCGCATCCTAAGTCTACTTCCTTGTTTTTCTCAAGTCTTTTGACTTGATCTTTTAGTTCTAGGACTTGTAGTTCTAGTTCTTGTAGTTTTAATTTAAGTTTTGTGTTTCTACCTAAGATCTTAGTACTAACTACGCATAGTTTGTTGTATTCGTCATGCAATTCACTATCATCTATTGATGAATTATTATCACTATAATAAGAAGAGTCGGAATGTACCTCATTAGAAGCTTGATCCGTTAGGCACTTTTCATCGTTAGGCTTCTTCTCTTCTTCTTCACCGCTATCACTCCAAGAGCCTCTTACAAAGGCTCTTTGGTTGTTGGATTTTGGTGGCTTAGGACATTCTCCTATGAAGTGATTAGGATCTCCGCATCTATAGCATTTCCTATCACTTGTCCCTTTTCTTTCATCATGATTTCTTTGGGATGACCTCTTCTCATCGCGAGGTGGTCTAGGAAATCTACCTTTCCTCCTAAAGAACTTTCTAAAGTTCCTAACGGCTAGTGCGTACTCTTCATCTTCACTACCGGAACTCGAACATTCCTCATCACTGGACTCCTTCTTGGCTTTTAATGCTAGAGATCTAACTCTCTCGCTTTTGCATTTGACAATGTCGGAGTCCTTCTTGATGATCATCTCGTGAACTTTCAAATTTCTTATAAGTTCATCGAGTGACAATGCCGCCAAGTCCTTTGAATCTTCTATGGCGGTGACATTTGCTCTCCATTTAGGATGTAGAGCTCTAAGAAACTTCCTAACATAGTTTTTACTAGAATAACCTTCATCAAGAGCTTTAAGACTAGTGATAATAGTATTAAATCTAGCAAAAGCATTATCTATTGACTCATCCTATGAAATGGAGAATTGTTCATATTGTTGAACAAGAAGATCTATCTTGTTCTCTTTGACTTGGTTATTACCTTGGTGAGTGACTAACAAAGTTTTCCAAATATCTTTCGACGTATTACACATGAAAATTCTTTCGAATTCCTTTTTAGGCAAAGCATTATAAATCATCATTTTAGCCTCATTATTTTTGGCTAATTTCCTTTTAAGTTCATCACTTTGTTTATCATAAGAAACTATTTCATCCTTTTTAGTTTCCGGATTCATTTGAATAGGTTGAAAGTCACCCTCGGTAATAACATGCCAAAGATCAATGTCTTTTGATTTCACATACGTTTCGAATCTTGTTTTCCAATATATAAAACAATCAGTTTCGAAAAGTGGTGGTCTTTGCATAGATTGCCCTTCTAGATATTTGTCGGAATCCATTGATCGATTCAAGTTTTAAAATACAATATACTTTAAAGACTTGACTGACGTGGCTTCTGATACCAATTGTGGGAAACTAGAAGGGGGGTTGAATAGTTTACCGTTTTAAAAATCCTTTTAAAAATTTTGTTTTAAAAGTTAGCAATTGGAAACTTTGATTCGAACTTTATATGTAACCAATCAACACCAATATGAACTACACACTAAGCTAAGTAATAATAACAAATAAAAGTAAAGAGTAGAGTTGGAAAGATCGAACTGAGACAGAGGATTTATAGTGGTTCGGCTACGAAGCTCTTCTTCGCCCTACTCCACTCCCCGAGTACCACACTCGAGAGTTTCAAACACTATATCAACAACCTCCCTTCAGGCGGAGAAAACCGTACACGTCGCTTATCCTATTACCGACACTAAGCTAGGTGTCGAGTGCTAATCTTAGCTAGCACCAATCTACCAAGGTCCACGTGACCAAACACTCAAGCCCAGTGGCTTCAAGAGATCACCAAGATCTCAACACGATCACAATGATCAACACTCACTTCACTCTACTCAACTAACACTAATCTATCGACCCTTGATCTTCTTGATCAATCACACAAGCCCAATGGCTATAAGAGATGTTCACTATCTCTACAGATCACACTTGATCTTCACTCTCACTCACAAAAGATAAGAAAGCTTGATGTATGCAAAGATACAACAAGGTTGTAACAAGTGTTACAAAAACCTAACAACTATAACTCTTGTATCTTCTTGAATACTTGAGTTCTTCTCTTGCTAAAGAAGAGGGATGACAACACCTTGTATCTACTTGGATACTTGTGTTCTTCTCTTGCTAGTGAAGAGGTATGAAGAGGATCACTTGAAGGATGATTGGATCACTCTTGAAACAAAGAAAACTAATCTAAAGAAGTGAAAGGTTTGAGAGGATTAAGCTAGGGGATTTTTCTGTGTGTGAAGGGTGCCTAAAACTGTGAAAGGGGTTGAAATTTATAGGCAAGAAAAATCTGAACGTTACAGAAAAAATGGTACGGACGGCTCCGTTAAATACCCCACGGCTCCATTAAATTTAACGGAACCGTAAAGCCGTCGTAGACTAGGACGCTCCAAATTTTGTCTTTTCTGGTGAAAACTTATTTGGGGAAGGTTGGAGCTGATTTTGGGGGGAAAAATAGCTGTTGTGATTTTCAAACTAATTTTTCCATTAAAACATTTCTTAATAATTCAAAAATAATTTGTCACGTGATTTTCAAAATATAAATTCACTTCTTTGATCACTAGTTCAAGTTGTAACTTTGTTCAAGAGTGATTTGCGTAGAAACGGGATGTTCCGATTAAAGACTTGTTTACGTTGATTTTAACGTATCGTGATTTCACATTTTGTCATCCTCAAAACGTGAAGTAATCGAAAGATATAAATAACGTTTTTAGAACATTATTTGCATCAACAATCTCCCCCTTTTTGATGATGACAAAATATAAACTCATGTTAGGTTAAAATTAGTTTTAACAAGTTTTTAATGAGTTTACTCCCATTTCTCCCCCTTTTTGTCTAATCAAAAAGGTGACGAAGGCTCCCCCTTGATGTGTACTCCCCCTCATTTGGAGAACACAAAGGAATTGAGCAATGGTTCGTGCTACAAAACAAGGTTAGACGACAAATATCTAACAAGTAGCACATTTGACAAATATCCAACCACACAAAAAAAATATGGCTAAGTAGCCAAAATGAAAAGCCCATTTCATAAATATAAAATAAATGTCATACATAAGTATGACTACAATAGGAAAGCAAATTAAACTAACAAGAAGACACATAAACATCTAAAGTAACATGAGGCTTCTAGATTTGCTTCCAACTTCAAAAGGTTCCTAATCATTTATTGGGAGACCAAACACAATCATTTTTAGTTTGGGCTATTATGTGGTGGAGGTGGTGGAAGGATGATGGGTCCCATGGGTGGTGTGAGGAGTTGTTCTAGATATGAAAACCTAAAGCTAAGCTCATCTCTAAGGTTCATGATGAGCTCAAAGTTGTGATGGCAACAAGCACAACTTAAGGTGTGTGTGTGTAGGGGATAAAGGATGGGATAACCCATTAAGTGTTGAGGTGATGGTGATATGGAAGGTGATGATGTGTTGCTCCCAAATTTAAATGGAGTTATTGGTGATAAGGTAAGGGTGAGAGATAGAGGTTGTGGTGATGGTGAAAGTGATGAGGGTGTTGTATTAGTTCCCAATTCAAGGGAAGTTGATGGTGATGAGTTGAGTGTTAAGGCTAAAGGGTGAATGAGACTAGGTTGAGATGAGTGTGTGTTGGTTCTTGTTGTGGAGGATAAGGATGTGGGTTTGTTAGGGGTTGCTTTGGATGGAGCTTGGGGTGTAGTGAAGGAAGATGATGATTTGGTAGAGGTTATGGGTATGTGGGTTTCATCTTCATCATCCAAGGTGAGATCAATGAAGGCAATGTCATTGGTGATAGGTTTAGTTGATGATTGAGGTGTGTGAACATTCTTGATCCATTGATCAACTAGAGTGGTTTGATTTGTTGGTTTGATGTTGAATCTAGGTTTCTTGTTCTTGTGTGAGGTGGAAGCAATGGTGGAAGACATGGTGTATAAATGGTGAGTTGTGAAGGTGTGAAGATGGCAATGCATAATGTTAGCTTAAATAGCCAAATCATAAGCATGCAAGGTTGAAAAGGATGTTGAGTTTGGGGATTCGGGTGCATAGGAATCAGGTTTTGTTTGCAGTTTTTCAGGAAAAGAAAGTCAAAAAGTGAAAGAGAATTGTTAAATTCGTCTTCCAGAGGCACGGTACCATTAAAGGTACTACGGCACCACTAAATTTAGTGGAGCCGTGGCCTATTTAATGGAGCCGTGGGCTCTTTTGACCTTCTTTCCAGGTCTGCAGGTTTTAGGCAGCCTAAATGGGGAAATTTTCTGGGGAATCCATTGGCTGCAAATCTCAAAGCCTCAAATCACTAAACACATAGAATTCCTAAAGCTAGTTTCAACTAGCAACTAACATGATCATGTGATCATCTATGTATTTAGGTAACTATTAAGCATGCATGAATCCAAGCATTTTTAACATCTAGTGCATGTAAAAAAATAAGCTAACATGCATGAGTTAGGCAAGATAAACCAACATGAGGATTAATTAACAAGAGAATTAATCATGTTCAAGTGTTAAAAGGAAGTACATCAAGCTAGTTAATGTATTAAGCAACAATGCCACAAACTATTAGTAGTATTTTAATCATAATACTTATATTAATAATACTACTTAAGTTATTTCCATCTAATCCTTTCTTTTCCCCAACTTCTTCAACTTGTTCCCGAGTCCTTTTAATGCCTTCCCAATGGACTTGAACCCCCCGACAATTTGCTCATGCATTGAGACTTGTCGATTGTACATTACTGTTTGTCTCCTCATTAGGTTAGGTAGGTTGACGTCACCAAACTCAAGGTCGGAGGTTGGTTGGAATGACGAAGTGTCAAGGTTACGAAAGTAGGTGTCGAGAGAAGGGATTTGAGAACTAGACGTTCCTTCTTCGTTCACCTCATCATCGTCCTCATCCAAAGGCTCAGATGATGATTCGTAACTGAAGAAGGATGATGAGTGAGGAATGTCGGAAGTGGATTTACGACCACGTTTGGACCCTTTGTCCTTACGTTGCTTTGTGCGACGTTGAGGTCCACCAAGTGGTTTCATAACCCGATTGACTAGGACATAGTCGCCACTTTGAAGATGTAGGAAATGTTCCATAACCCACCTGAACAAACCAGTAAGTAGCATGCCGTATGGCATGAGCTCATCGGAGCGACGATGAATGTTGGCCATCCGTTCGACCATGTAGTATGCGAGGTTGAATGGTTCCTTGATACTGAGACAGTAAAGCATGAGGGCAAGACTTGCCGATACGTGATCACGGTTTCCCGCAAGGCTTAACACATTTTCACGTAGAAGAAGTTCCCAACTTCTAAGGTCGGGACGGAGTTCCCTGAGGTAGATTTTGTGTGGGTCGAGAAAGACAATGGAACCATTACATTTTTGGTACGTGTTGGCGACTCAAGGAATTTGGATTATTTGTTTGATTACTTCAATGTCGGGAATTTCGGTACAATAAGCACCTTCGATCTCAACATTGTGGTAAAGAGACTCTAGAGAGTGGTCGTTAGTGAATGCACACTGACCATGAGAGGGAACACCGAGAATTTGACCAATATCAGTAACAGACAGGGTGATATTTTGGTGTCGAATCCAAAAATCAAGAAAGGCGTGTCCGTCAGAGTTAGTGTAGGTACGGACACGACTGTAAAACTCGAGAACGAAAAGGGGACATATTTGATCGTTTATTGTGTATAAACAATCGAACCGAATAGAAGGAAAACAAGCACTGACTCTGTCTGACATGACATAAAGTGCATCGACTACACGCCCTTCGTGTATATATCGTGTTTGCACTTTGGCAAAATAGGCTTTTTGTTCATCAGAAATGTTTGGGTTTTCAAGTGTTTCACGGATGTATTGTCGGGTTAGTTGATAATCATTACGAGGCATTGTTACCTACAAAAAGAATATTTTTGTACATGTTAATTAGTTGGATTTTAATGATTGCATTTCTAGTGTGTGTGCCTAAATGCAAACAATGTGGAGATGCGGTAATCTCGACTCCAAATTCAAACATATGAGACTACCCAAACGCTCCTCACTTCACTTTTGCTCCATCAAATATGTCGAACAATACATATTAATTATGTAATTCGACTCGTATTTGAGAGTTCATGTATGCATGCAAAAACATTTTTAATTTGCATCAACAATGCATGAAAAAGGTTTCATGATCCTAGACTTGTGAAGTTTTTCGAAAAATGATCGAATTGGGTTGTTTGGCAAGCGACTCTTCATGGCGCCAAGAGGCTTAAATTTGAAAAGCTTTAATGCAAAACATTCCTAATTCAATTTTAATCATCCTAAACATGATTCCATTACAAATAATCAATCATAATCTGAATTTAGTGATTAATTTCGGATTAGCTTTTGCAACATAAATAGGTTTTTGGAAATTCTAGGTTTAGAGAATCATGTAAATGCTACATTGTCTAATCCTAGTCTTAATTTCACAAGGGTTTAACTAATTTTGAAAATCTCCAATTCGGATTTATACTCAAGAACAAACCCTGGACTTAAATTAAATGAAATTAAGAGTGATTTACTTACAATTAATGATGTTGTGATTAGGATTTGTTGATTCCAATGCCTCAATCTTGATTTGCAAGAGTTTAGTTGAATTAAGGTGTTATGGTTCGGTTTTGACAGCAAGTGAAAGTGTTTTTGGGTGTGTTTGGAAAGTCTGTGCAGAAGAAAGGGAAATGGGCGTGTTTTTCAAATATACGGCTCTTTAATGGAGCCGTATATCTGATGGTCCAATTTTTCTTCCGTTTTGACTTTTGGCTGATTAATCTTACTTATTTAGTAAGACTTTTTGACACGAGGAAAAAGTTTATACCTAATAAACTTTTTGACGAAAGACGATTAAATGGGATGACCGGAAATGACCTTAGTGTTTCCAAGGAAATTGACTAAGTTGTCATTGGATGAGGATTTACTTCTAGTATTTCCCGTGAAATAAATAGAAGTTATGAGTTGTGTTTTGGAGGATGACTATAATATTTCCTATGAAATATTTAATTAGTCGGAGTACGCGACACAAGGAATGACTTGATATTTCCCGTGAAATATTCATGAAGTCATGTGAAGAGTTGAAAGGGAATGACTTAGAATTTCTTAAAGAAGTTTCTAAAAATCAAGTGACGAGTGAGAAAGATGCTTTCAATGTTTCCCGTGAAACTTTTGAGAGGTTGTAGAGGGGATGAGAGGTTATAAGGTATGACGCGAGGGATGACTTTAATATTTCCATAGAAATATTGAAACAGTCATTAGCGGGATGTGAGGAATGACTTGAGAAGTCATATGACGAGACTTGAGAGATGACATTAACATTTCTAATGAAATATTAAGAAGTCATTTGACGAGAATGCAGAGGTTAAGGTGATAAGAGATATTTTTCAAAGAAAAGATTTCTCTTTGGACGTTGTCGTGACGAAGGAGATGTCTTTCTGTTGGGAGATGACGTACTTCGACGAACTTCATTTATGAGCAAACTATAGGGTTCCCGGACTAGTCTAATGGCATCTTGACTGCTACTCTTCTCAGGAGTTGTCTCATCTATAGTGTTTGTTGTCATGCCTTTCCGGCGCTTACGTACTCGGCTTTGGTCGTGGAGACAACGAGAGTTGTTTGTTTCTTGGGGAACCAATATGTCTGTTAACAAACCTATGAAGGTACAAACATTACTCTTTATGTTTCAATCCACATTAACTCTCACATTATCAGAGTTGGTATAGAAACATTTTCTACATCAATCTCCTCGAGATATCGTAATCTCAAGTGTGTAGTATCTTTAATGTGTGGTATGATACATTAAACACTTTGGTGTAAGAGGTTTTGGGATACTTCTTACAAGTGGGCACAAAGCCAACACTATTTATGATAATGGACCTACTTGCCATTAGGTAAACTAATTTACCTATTATGCCTACAACTCAGTGATATCCACTCACTCACCTTCATCGTCTCTCGTGAGATTTGTATTTGTGGATATGAGCGTTAGTGTCTTGTCTAAGTATCACATATATATAATATATATATATATATATATATTATAGATATTAAATAATTATAATATAATTTATATAGTATACAAGAGTATATGGGGATACTTTCATTGGGCAGTGTTATCAACGGGAAAGGGAAGGAACTCAATTCACTCATCATTTTCATTTCAAACTTGTCACGCATGATCTTGAGGCGATCATCGTACATTTCTGGACAAGTTGAGTTCGTTATGATGAATTGTGAATCTTCGTCTCATTATGATAGTGCCTACTATGTTATAATCTAATCATTACTATGTACTTAGCATTTCTACCAACAAATGGTGTTTTAAGGAAGAGTACCTGGACTTGAGGTGTTTCCTTAAAACTTTGAAGACTAAAGTACCTTTGTTGAATGTTAAGCACACGAGACTTGACTTGACCAATGTGTCACAAGATTTGTTTGATCTCAAATCATACTCCACTTATTAAACTTCCAAACTTTATTTACAGTTTAGTTTTCCTAGAAAAACAGAAGTTCATACATTTGGTCCCCAATATTTCATGGGTCCATAGTTGTTAGAGTTGAACATCCTACGCATTTGTTGCGTTAATTTAGGATGTGAGAATGGAGGACATATTTCCCATGGTAAGTAACCTTGTGGTGGACGATCATTCCAAGTTACGGGAAAGTTACTTGGATGATTTTGTCTTCTAAGGTTACCTCTCGGTAGAGGAGTTCTAGACCGAGGTTTGGGAGAGTTCACCTTTCTAGGTGGAGGAGTAGTCAACCTAGTGTCACGCTTTACAAATCCATGTTCGGGAGATGACAATGGTTTGTAAGAGCTTTTGACCTCCCCTTTACTAGGAGTAGACACACTAGAACTATTTTTAACTATGTGACTCGGTTTAGGACTTAGGCTATTTTTTAAAATTGACCCAGTTTCGTCTTCAGCACCAGACGGTACAACGGTACCACTTAATTTAGTGGTTCCATCTGTACCTTTAGTGGTGCCGTCCCCTTCAGACTTAGACGTTTCAGGCATTAAAAATTTAACTTGTTTGGTACCACTTGTAGAACCCTGATTTGAGTCAAAACCTAAACCCGCATGGTCATGTTCACTATCTCTAATGTTTTCAAGTATATCATTAAGTGTTTTAGTTCCTTCATCAAACTTAATGATTCTTAAAGCATTTTCTTTAAGTTTTTCATTTTCTACTTGAAGACTTATACATGACCCGCATCCTAAGTCTACTTCCTTGTTTTTCTCAAGTCTTTTGACTTGATCTTTTAGTTCTAGGACTTGTAGTTCTAGTTCTTGTAGTTTTAATTTAAGTTTTGTGTTTCTACCTAAGATCTTAGTACTAACTACGCATAGTTTGTTGTATTCGTCATGCAATTCACTATCATCTATTGACGAATTATTATCACTATAATAAGAAGAGTCGGAATGTACCTCATTAGAAGCTTGAGCCATTAGGCACTTTTCATCGTTAGGCTTCTTCTCTTCTTCTTCACCGCTATCACTCCAAGAGCCTCTTACAAAGGCTCTTTGGTTGTTGGATTTTGGTGGCTTAGGACATTCTCCTATGAAGTGATTAGGATCTCCGCATCTATAGCATTTCCTATCACTTGTCCCTTTTCTTTCATCATGATTTCTTTGGGATGACCTCTTCTCATCGCGAGGTTGTCTAGGAAATCTACCTTTCCTCCTAAAGAACTTTCTAAAGTTCCTAACGGCTAGTGCGTACTCTTCATCTTCACTACCGGAACTCGAACATTCCTCATCACTGGACTCCTTCTTGGCTTTTAATGCTAGAGATCTAACTCTCTCGCTTTTGCCTTTGACAATTTCGGAGTCCATCTTGATGATCATCTCGTGAACTTTCAAATTTCCTATAAGTTCATCGAGTGACAATGCCGCCAAGTCCTTTGACTCTTCTATGGCTGTGACCTTTGCTCTCCATTTAAGATATAGAGCTCTAAGAAACTTCCTAACATAGTTCTTACTAGAATAACCTTCATCAAGAGCTTTAATACTAGTGATAATAGTATTAAATCTAGCAAAAGCATTATCTATTGACTCATCCTCTGAAATGGAGAATTGTTCATATTGTTGAACAAGAAGATCTATCTTGTTCTCTTTGACTTGGTTATTACCTTGGTGAGTGACTAACAAAGTTTTCCAAATATCTTTTGCCGTATTACACATGAAAATTCTTTCGAATTCCTTCTTAGGCAAAGCATTATAAATCATCATTTTAGCCTCATTATTTTTGGCTAATTTCCTTTTAAGTTCATCACTTTGTTTATCATAAGAAACTATTTCATCCTTTTTAGTTTCCGGATTCATTTGAATAGATTGAAAGTCACCCTCGGTAATAACATGCCAAAGATCAATGTCTTTTGATTTCACATACGTTTCGAATCTTGTTTTCCAATATATAAAACAATCGGTTTCGAAAAGTGGTGGTCTTTGCACAGATTGCCCTTCTAGATATTTGTCGGAATCCATTGATCGATTCAAGTTTTAAATTACAATATACTTTAAAGACTTGACTGACGTGGCTTCTGATACCAATTGTGGGAAACTAGAAGGGGGGTTGAATAGTTTACTGTTTTAAAAATCCTTTTAAAAATCTTGTTTTAAAAGTTAGCAATTGGAAACTTTGATTCGAACTTTATATGTAACCAATCAACACCAATATGAACTACACACTAAGCTAAGTAATAATAACAAATAAAAGTAAAGAGTAGAGTTGGAAAGATCGAACTGAGACAGAGGATTTATAGTGGTTCGGCTACGAAGCTCTTCTTCGCCCTACTCCACTCCCCGAGTACCACACTCGAGAGTTTCAAACACTATATCAACAACCTCCCTTCAGGCGGAGAAAACCGTACACGTCGCTTATCCTATTACCAACACTAAGCTAGGTGTCGAGTGCTAATCTTAGCTAGCACCAATCTACCAAGGTCCACGTGACCAAACACTCAAGCCCAGTGGCTTCAAGAGATCACCAAGATCTCAACACGATCACAATGATCAACACTCACTTCACTCTACTCAACTAACACTAATCTATCGACCCTTGATCTTCTTGATCAATCACACAAGCCCAATGGCTATAAGAGATGTTCACTATCTCTATAGATCACACTTGATCTTCACTCTCACTCACAAAAGATAAGAAAGCTTGATGTATGCAAAGATACAACAAGGTTGTAACAAGTGTTACAAAAACCTAACAACTATAACTCTTGTATCTTCTTGAATACTTGAGTTCTTCTCTTGCTAATGAAGAGGGATGACAACACCTTGTATCTACTTGGATACTTGTGTTCTTCTCTTGCTAGTGAAGAGGTATGAAGAGGATCACTTGAAGGATGATTGGATCACTCTTGAAACAAAGAAAACTAATCTAAAGAAGTGAAAGGTTTGAGAGGATTAAGCTAGGGGATTTTTCTGTGTGTGAAGGGTGCCTAAAACTGTGAAAGGGGTTGATATTTATAGGCAAGAAAAATCTGAACGTTACAGAAAAAATGGTACGGACGGCTCCATTAAATTTAACGGAACCGTGGAGCCGTCGTAGACTAGGACGCTCCAAATTTTGTCTTTTCTGGTGAAAACTTATTTGGGGAAGGTTGGAGCTGATTTTGGGGGGGAAAATAGCTGTTATGATTTTCAAACTAATTTTTCCATTAAAACATTTCTTAATAATTCAAAAATAATTTGTCATGTGTATTTTTGAAAAAATGTTTTGTCCCATTTAAAATGTGAATTTTCAAAATATAAATTCACTTCTTTGATCACTAGTTCAAGTTGTAACTTTATTCAAGAGTGATTTGCGTAGAAACGGGATCTTCCGATTAAAGACTTGTTTCCATTGATTTTAACGTATCGTGATTTCACATTTTGTCATCCTCAAAATATGAAGTAATCGAAAGATATAAATAAAGTTTTTAGAACATTATTTGCATCAACAATCTCCCCCTTTTTGATGATGACAAAATATAAACTCATGTTAGGTTAAAATTAGTTTTAACAAGTTTTTAATAAGTTTACTCCCATTTCTCCCCCTTTTTGTCTAATCAAAAAGGTGACGAAGGCTCCCCCTTCATGTGTACTCCCCCACATTTGGAAAACACAAAGGAATTGAGCAATGGTTCGTGCTACAAAACAAGGTTAGACGACAAATATCTAACAAGTAGCACATTTGACAAATATCCAACCACACAAAAAAAATATGGCTAAGTAGCCAAAATGAAAAGGCCATTTCATAAATATAAAATAAATGTCACACATAAGTATGACTACAATAGGAAAGCAAATTAAACTAACAAGAAGACACATAAACATCTAAAGTAACATGAGGCTTCTAGATTTGCTTCCAACTTCAAAAGGTTCCTAATCATTTATTGGGAGACCAAACACAATCATGTTTAGTTTGGGCTATTGTGTGGTGGAGGTGGTGGAAGGATGATGGGTCCCATGGGTGGTGTGAGGAGGTGTTCTAGGTATGAAAACCTAAAGCTAAGCTTATCTCTAAGGTTCATGATGAGCTCAAAGTTGTGATGGCAACAAGCACAACATAAGGTGTGTGTGTGTAGGGGATAAAGGATGGGATAACCCATTAAGTGTTGAGGTGATGGTGATATGGAAGGTGATGATGTGTTGCTCCCAAATTCAAATGGAGTTATTGGTGATAAGGTGAGGGTGAGAGCTAGAGGTTGTGGTGTTGGTGAAAGTGATGAGGGTGTTGTGTTAGTTCCCAATTCAAGGGAAGTTGATGGTGATGAGTTGAGTGTTAAGGCTAAAGGGTGAATGGGACTAGGTTGAGATGAGTGTGTGTTGGTTCTTGTTGTGGAGGATGAGGATGTGGGTTTGTTAGGGGTTGCCTTGGATGGAGCTTGGGGTGTAGTGAAGTAAGATGATGATTTGGTAGAGGTTATGGGTGTGTGGGTTTCATCTTCATCATCCAAGGTGAGATCAAAGAAGGCAATGTCATTGGTGATAGGTTTAGTTGATGATTGAGGTGTGTGAACATTCTTGATCCATTGATCAACTAGAGTGGTATGATTTGTTGGTTTGATGTTGAATCTAGGTTTCTTGTTCTTGTGTGAGGTGGAAGCAATGGTGGAAGACATGGTGTATGAATGGTGAGTTGTGAAGGTGTGAAGATGGCAATGCATAATGTTAGCTTAAATAGCCAAATCATAAGCATGCAAGGTTGAAAAGGATGTTGAGTTTGGGGATTTGGGTGCATAGGAATCAGGTTTTGTTTGCAGTTTTTCAGGAAAAGAAAGTCAAAAAGTGAAAGAGAATTGTTAAATTCGTCTTCCAGAGGCACGGTACCATTAAAGGTACTACGGCACCACTAAATTTAGTGGAGCCGTGGGCTCTTTTGACCTTCTTTCCAGGTCTGCAGGTTTTAGGCAGCCTAAATGGGGAAATTTTCTGGGGAATCCATTGGCTGCAAATCTCAAAGCCTCAAATCACTAAACACATAGAATTCCTAAATCTAGTTTCAACTAGCAACTAACATGATCATGTGATCATCTATGTATTTAGGTAACTATTAAGCATGCATGAATCCAAGCATTTTTAACATCTAGTGCATGTAATAAAATAAGCTAACATGCATGAGTTAGGCAAGATAAACCAACATGAGGATTAATTAACAAGAGAATTAATCATGTTCAAGTGTTAAAAGGAAGTACATCAAGCTAGTTAATGTATTAAGCAACAATGCCACAAACTATTAGTAGTATTTTAATCATAATACTTATATTAATAATACTACTTAAGTTATTTCCATCTAATCCTTTCTTTTCCCCAACTTCTTCAACTTGCTCCCGAGTCCTTTTAATGCATTCCCAATGGACTTGAACCCCCCGAAAGTTTGCTCATGCATTGAGACTTGTCGATTGTACATTACTGTTTGTCTCCTCATTAGGTTAGGTAGGTTGACGTCACCAAACTTAAGGTCGGAGGTTGGTTGGAATGACGAAGTGTCAAGGTTACGAAAGTAGGTGTCGGGAGAAGGGATTTGAGAACTAGACGTTCCTTCTTCGTTCACCTCATCATCGTCCTCATCCATAGGCTCAGATGATGATTCGTGACTGAAGAAGGAGGATGAGTGAGGAATGTCGGAAGTGGATTTACGACCACGTTTGGACCCTTTGTCATTACGTTGCTTTGTGCGACGTTGAGGTCCACCAAGTGGTTTCATAACCCGGTTGACTAGGACATAGTCGCCACTTTGAAGATGTGGGAAATGTTCCATAACCTACCTGAACAAACGAGTAAGTAGCATGTCGTATAGCATGAGCTCATCGGAGCGACGATGAATGTTGGCCATCCGTTTGACCATGTAGTATGCGAGGTTGAATGGTTCCTCGATACTGAGACAGTAGAGCATGAGGGCAAGACTTGCCGATACGTGATCACGGTTGCCCGCAAGGCTTAACACATTTTCACGTAGAAGAAGTTCCCAACTTCTTAGGTCGGGACGGAGTTCCCTGAGGTAGATTTTGTGTGGGTCGAGAAAGACAATGGAACCATCACGTTTTTGGTACGTGTTGGCGACTCGAGGAATTTGGATTATTTGTTTGATTACTTCAATGTCGGGAATTTCGGTACTATAAGCACCTTCGATCTCAACATTGTGGTAAAGAGACTCTAGAGAGTGGTCGTTAGTGAATGCACACTGACAATGAGAGGGAACACCGAGAATTTGACCAATATCAGTAACAGACAGGGCGATATTTTGGTGTCGAATCCAAAAATCAAGAAAGGCGTTTCCGTCAGAGTTAGTGTAGGTACGGACACGACTGTAAAACTCGAGAACGAAAAGGGGACATATTTGATCGTTTATTGTGTATAAACAATCGAACCGAATAGAAGGAAAACAAGCACTGACTCTGTCTGACATGACATAAAGTCCATCGACTACACGCCCTTCGTGTATGTATCGTGTTTGCACTTTGGCAAAATAGGCTTTTTGTTCATCAGAAATGTTTGGGTTTTCAAGTGTTTCACGGATGTATTGTCGGGTTAGTTGATAATCATTACGAGGCATTGTTACCTACAAAAAGAATATTTTTGTACACGTTAATTAGTTGGATTTTAATGATTGCATTTCTAGTGTGTGTGCCTAAATGCAAACAATGTGGAGATGCGGTAATCTCGACTCTAAATTCAAACCTATGAGACTACCCAAACGCTCCTCACTTCACTTTTGCTCCATCAAATATGTCGAACAATACATATTAATTATGTAATTCGACTCGTATTTGAGAGTTCATGTATGCATGCAAAAACGTTTTTAATTTGCATCAACAATGCATGAAAAAGGTTTCATGATCCTAGATTTGTGAAGTTTTTCGAAAAATGATCGAATTGGGTTGTTTGGCAAGCGACTCTTCGTGGCGCCAAGAGGCTTAAGTTTGAAAAGCTTTAATGCAAAATGTTCCTAATTCAATTTTAACCATCATAAACTTGATTCCATTACAAATAATCAATCATAATCCAAATTTAGTGATTAATTTCGGATTAGCTTTTGAAACATAAATGGGTTTTTGGAAATCCTAGGTTTAGAGAATCATGTGATCTACATTGTCTAATCCTAGTCTTAATTTCACAAGGGTTTAACTAATTTTGAAAATCCCCAATTCGGATTTATACTCAAGAACAAACCCTGGACTTAAATTAAACGAAATTAAGAGTGATTTACTTACAATTAATGATGTTGTGATTAGGATTTGTTGATTCCAATGCCTCAATCTTGATTTGCAAGAGTTTAGTTGAATTAAGGTGTTATGGTTCGGTTTTGACAGCAAGTGAAAGTGTTTTTGGGTGTGTTTGGAAAGTCTATGCAGAAGAAAGGGAAATGGGCGCGTTTTTCAGATGCACGGCTCCACGGTTCCATTAAATATTAGTGGAGCCATGGCTCTTTAATGGAGCCGTATATCTGATGGTCCAATTTTTCTTCCGTTTTGACTTTTGGCTGATTAATCTTACTTATTTAGTAAGACTTTTTGACACGAGGAAAAAGTTTATACCTAATAAACTTTTTGGCGAAAGACGATTAAATGGGATGACCGGAAATGACCTTAGTGTTTCCAAGGAAATTGACTAAGTTGTCATTGGATGAGGATTTACTTCTAGTATTTCCCGTGAAATAAATAGAAGTTAAGAGTTGTGTTTTGGAGGATGACTATAATATTTCCCATGAAATATTTAATTAGTCGGAGTACGCGACACAAGGAATGACTTGATATTTCCCGTGAAATATTCATGAAGTCATGTGAAGAGATGAAAGGGAATGACTTAGAATTTCTTAAAGAAGTTTCTAAAAATCATGTGACGAGTGAGAAAGATGATTTCAATGTTTCCCGTGAAACTTTTGAGAGGTTGTAGAGGGGATGAAAGGTTATAAGGTATGACGCGAGGGATGACTTTAATATTTCCATAGAAATATTGAAACAGTCATTACGGGAAGTGAGGAATGACTTGAGAAGTCCTATGACGAGACGAGAGAGATGACATTAACATTTCTAATGAAATATTAAGAAGTCATTTGAAGAGAATGCAGAGGTTAAGGTGATAAGAGATATTTTTCAAAGAAAATATTTCTCTTTGGACGTTGTCGTGACGGAGGAGTTGTCTTTCCGTAGGGATATGAGCATTAGTGTCTTGTCTAAGTATCACATATATATATATATATATATATATATATATATATGATAAGTATAGTATACAAGAGTATATGGGGATACTTTCGTTGGGCAGAGTTATCAACGGGCAAGGGAAGGAACTCAATTCACTCATCATTTTCATTTCAAACTTGTCACGCATGATCTTGAGGCGATCATCGTACATTTCTGGACAAGTTGAGTTCGTTATGATGAATTGTGAATCTTCGTCTCATTATGATAGTGCCTACTATGTTATAATCTAATCATTACTATGTAATTAGCATTTCTACCAACAAAGGGTGTTTAAGGAAGAGTACCTGGACTTGAGGTGTTTCCTTAAAACTTTGAAGACTAAAGTACCTTTGTTGAATGTTAAGCACACGAGACTTGACTTGACCAATGTGTCACAAGATTTGTTTGATCACAAATCATACTCCACTTATTAAACTTCCAAACTTTATTTACAGTTTAGTTTTCCTAGCAAAACAGAAGTTCAAACATTTGGTCCCCAATATTTCATGGGTCCATAGTTGTTAGAGTTGAACATCCTACGCATTTGTTGCGTTAATTTAGGATGTGAGAATGGAGGACATATTTCCCATGGTAAGTAACCTTGTGGTGGACGATCATTCCAAGTTACGGGAAAGTTACTTGGATGATTTTGTCTTCTAAGGTTACCTCTCGGTAGAGGAGTTCTAGACCGAGGTTTGGGAGAGTGATAGAGGTCAATTTAATTTCCAAAAAGGAAATCACACAAAAGTGGTGAATTTTATGTGAAAACCCCAGGTTCGTTGTCCCGACGAGGGTGTGAATGGAACTTCGTGTTTTCGGAACGTGAAACGTGTCGTGAATGTGATAAAAAGTGAGAGATTTTGATTTTTACACTACGAATGATCGAATATCAAATAAAAACAACTAATAAAGCTACGAGTACAAGTAATCTAAGCATACGAAATCTAAAACGAACATTTAAATAAAAAACGTACGTTACGAATTTTTAAAAAACTTAAATAAAAAGTAAATTTCTAAATTTTAAAAGCTAAAAAAATATAAAAATAATTTTTCTAAACTCTAAATATAAAAAGAAAATTTTGGAAAAAAGAAATATATTTTTTTTGACTTTTTAATAATTTTTTATAAATTAAAAACTATTTAAACTATTTTAAATTTCTAAAAATACGAAAACTAATGTTAAAAATCTGAAATTTTTTTTTTTTTTTTTTTTTTAAATATTTAATACTAATCTTGAGCTATGAAAAATATAAAGAGTGAAAATGCTTTTTAAATAAGCTGAAAATAAGCAATAGCTCTCAATAAGCTAAAAAAAATAAAAAAGTAAAAAGGGTTTTAAATAAAATTTTTGTAAAGTTTTAACAAAGAAAACAATTGAGTGCAGTGGCTGTGTCGCTTGGTTTGTGGTCTAGCAGACCTGGGTTCGAATCCCAGGTCGAGCAAGTTTTGCTATTTTTTTTTTTTTTCTTTCTTTGTTTATCTTTTGAAAACTCAAATCCAACAAACAATAATAACAAACACGAACAATAAACTAAAAGAACACAAACACAAACTGATGAACACAAACCAAATCAATAATTCTAACACTAACTATAAATATAAACACGAACATTATCAATAAACTTGAACCGATCAGCAACACAACAAGAACAATAATAAATAAGCAGCAACGTAACCTCAAATCAAAGTAACCTCAAATAACTCAATACTTAAACCACAATACTTAAACTAACACAAGAACAAACAATAAGCATAAATCGATCCAAACTATATATATATTTTTTTTCTTTTCTTGATTACTGAAACACAAACACAAACAGTAACAAGAAAAAAAACTAGCAAAACAAGCAGAACAACAAGAAAACAAGATAAGCTAAACTATACGCACTATATTCAGTAAAACTATATTTTTTTCTTTTCAAGCTTAAACTAAGAACATTAAACTAAGTAACAAGATATGCAGTAACAAGAACGAACTAAGCAGAGATTAAGCAGTAACTTAACTAAATAATAAACTTCGACTTGAATTAAATTAAAAAGTAAAGTTACAATTACAACTAAAATAAAAACATACCGAAAAAAAAGCTAAATAAAACCTAGAAAAAAAAAAAAAAGTGGTGCGGCTGCTATGATATTTATACTAAAAAAAATAAGAAAAACCCTAGCCGAGTGTGCTAGTTGTGTGAGAGTGTTTCTTTGATGCTACTTGTGCTTCTTTGTAGACCCTTGGATCGAACTTGGTCCTCACTTCTTTTTATCTTGATCGTCGATTCTATCTTGAAGCCTCGGATTGATGAGGTGGAGGGGAGGGGACCATGGACAAAGTCATGTGGGTGTTTGTCTGGTTGTGGTGAGGTGGAGATTAGGGGATTAGCGGCGGTAATTTAGGGGTGAAGAAGAAGAAGGTGGCTGCTTTAGGGTTGTGTTATTGTTTTGATTGGGATATTGACCAAGTAAAGAGGGATTTGACCAAATGTAAGTTCCGGTGTTTAGTTATAAGAGTGGGTCGGTTTGTTTTTTAGAGGTGTGGGCCGGTTTGTTTTTTAGAGGTGTGGGCCGGTTTGTTTTTTAGAGGTGTGGGCTTATGGGGTTTAAGGGTTATAAAGGTTGGGTCGATGGGGGATAGTTAGTGGATTGAGTTGGGCTATGGTTTAAGTTAAGGATTGGTGGATCCGGTTGTAGGTTTGTTGAGTTAGGATAAATTTAGTTTAGCCAAGGACCAAAAGTGTAATTCATGAAACCTCAAGGACCATATCAGCCATTCTTTCAAAGTTAATCCAAGGGTAATTTTTGCCAAGTAAAAATAATCCAAGGGCCATTCTTCAAAAATATTATCTTTGACGAAATTTTCCCGGCTTCGGCTCTATAAATATCTTTTCCACGTCTCGTGCTCATTTTCTCGGATTTTGCTTGATTTTGTCCATTTTTCAAGATATCCGTACCTGCATAGAAATAAACACAAAAACACAATATCTTTGGCATTTATGGTTAGTTTTTGGTCGTTTTGGGTCCGGTTTTGGTCAAATAAAAGTATGTGTTTAAGCACATACCAAAATTCCCCCAGACTAAGATATTGACGTGTCCTCACGCAATGTTATAAAAACACGTTTTTAAAACCAAAAATTTCCAATCTCTTTTTACTAACTTTGAGAAGTAGCAAAATTTTCAAAAGAGATTAAGAAATCTTAAGTTCTAAAAACTCCCCGATTTTCCTTTTATTCTATTTTTGTATTTTCCTCATAATCATGTGACGGCTTTGTTGACAATCATTATCTCACGATAACTTTTAGGTTCTTCGAGTAGGAAACACGACGCATAAAGAAGTGACCATACGGATAAAATTCGTCGTTCCTGATTTTTCACGAGTCCCCAAACTAAGCGTAAAAACGAAATCATTGTCGTTTACAAGTTAGATTGCTATCACTACTCAGAAAGCTAATTGTGGACTCTTTGTTCCCAAATTCCTATTTTCCTCTATTTATTTTATTTTTGGTGAGAAATGAATTTCTTCAAATTCTCGTTTCGATAATTTTTTTAGCCGATAAAAATACCTTAGTTTAGACGCTAAGTAGTTTCCAAACCTTCCCTCGAAAACCGTTGCATACAAAAATGAGGTCCACATCAAGGTCTCTGATTTAACATGATTTTGAGGATATCCCTTTTATTTGCGACCGAAACAACTCATCTACGAGTCCAGAGACGGAAGCTTTTATTAGGACACCCCCGGAGTCGAAGTTTGGCATTTTTAACATTATAAAGCACATTAACATATTTAATCCTTGGCCCTTTATAACAATCACAACATCGGCTGCGAACCGGCAAGATGTGATAGTCTATTATGACCTTGGAATTTTTCCTCTGCCTTTATTAGAAGTCTACAACATCGGCTGCGAACCGGCAAGATGTAGAAAACTTTTTATGGCTTTGGATTATTATTATACATTATCATATTAATTAATTATTTGCCAAACCCCAAGTCCTACGGCTTTTATAACAATCCCAACATCGGTTGTGAGCCGGCAAGATGGAATAGTCTATTACACCGTAACACTGGCAGTACCTTAATGTGTACCCAACTTTCATAAGCAAGAATTCTCTAAGGAAGAAATAAAAAACTAATTATCGCCAAAACCAAAATACCTTTAATTATTCCTAGATTACTATTTTTGAGTGAAACAAGCTTATGGGAACAAAAAGCCACAAATAACTTCGATGAGCTTTAAAGAGAACCAACTACTCCACGTTTAGCAATCTAACTTATGAACAACTCTATCATTTCTCGTTCTTCGCAAATTTAAAATCTTAAATAATAAGATCCGCGAATGCTTAGCCTTATAATCAAGCCATGCATATATAAAGTCGATACGGGAACTTGCAAACTCTTAAAAAGAATTCGCATTTTATAGCTCCTTGTGTAAAAGACTAGCACAAGCTTATAGATTATAAATGGTTAAGGGGACAAGCTAGGGCTCAACACGCCCGGTCAAGTCAGAATTTTATTCCTACTCTCACCAGCGGAAAGTCAACAAAAATGTCAAAATTTATTATATTTTTGCAAAAATTTTTAAATTTTTTTCATTTTTTTGATTTTTTTTTTTGATTTTTTTTTTTTTTTTTTTTTTTTTTTCAAATTTTGAGGAAAAACGGGGTTGCGAGAGAAAACGGCAAAAATGCAAGGCAAAAATCAAATCGAAAGATTACCCCCCCAGACTAAAACGAGACATTGTCCTCAATGTCTTAAAGGTAAGGGTTCTCCTACATAAATCTAAGGCCGTTTATTAATTATGCCAAAGATAAACGTAAAATGATAAGATTAAGGATATCGGATGAGCAACGAATGATGAAACTCGAGTGGAGAGAAGGCAGAACCATGAGCACGAGAGTGCTCATTTTCTCGGATTTTGCTTGATTTTGTCAATTTTTCAAGATATCCGTACCTGCATAGAAATAAACACAAAAACACAATATCTTTGGCATTTATGGTTAGTTTTTGGTCGTTTTGGGTCCGGTTTTGGTCAAATAAAAGTATGTGTTTAAGCACATACCAAAATTCCCCCAGACTAAGATATTGACGTGTCCTCACGCAATGTTATAAAAACACGTTTTTAAAACCAAAAATTTCCAATCTCTTTTTACTAACTTTGAGAAGTAGCAAAATTTTCAAAAGAGATTAAGAAATCTTAAGTTCTAAAAACTCCCCGATTTTCCTTTTATTCTATTTTTGTATTTTCCTCATAATCATGTGACGGCTTTGTTGACAATCATTATCTCACGATAACTTTTAGGTTCTTCGAGTAGGAAACACGACTCATAAAGAAGTGACCATACGGATAAAATTCGTCGTTCCTGATTTTTCACGAGTCCCCAAACTAAGCGTAAAAACGAAATCATTGTCGTTTACAAGTTAGATTGCTATCACTACTCAGAAAGCTAATTGTGGACTCTTTGTTCCCAAATTCCTATTTTCCTCTATTTATTTTATTTTTGGTGAGAAATGAATTTCTTCAAATTCTCGTTTCGATAATTTTTTTAGCCGATAAAAATACCTTAGTTTAGACGCTAAGTAGTTTCCAAACCTTCCCTCGAAAACCGTTGCATACAAAAATGAGGTCCACATCAAGGTCTCTGATTTAACATGATTTTGAGGATATCCCTTTTATTTGCGACCGAAACAACTCATCTACGAGTCCAGAGACGGAAGCTTTTATTAGGACCACCCCGGAGTCGAAGTTTGGCATTTTTAACATTATAAAGCACATTAACATATTTAATCCTTGGCCCTTTATAACAATCACAACATCGGCTGCGAACCGGCAAGATGTGATAGTCTATTATGACCTTGGAATTTTTCCTCTGCCTTTATTAGAAGTCTACAACATCGGCTGCGAACCGGCAAGATGTAGAAAACTTTTTATGGCTTTGGATTATTATTATACATTATCATATTAATTAATTATTTGCCAAACCCCAAGTCCTACGGCTTTTATAACAATCCCAACATCGGTTGTGAGCCGGCAAGATGGAATAGTCTATTACACCGTAAACACTGGCAGTACCTTAATGTGTACCCAACTTTCATAAGTAAGAATTCTCTAAGGAAGAAATAAAAAACTAATTATCGCCAAAACCAAAATACCTTTAATTATTCCTAGATTACTATTTTTGAGTGAAACAAGCTTATGGGAACAAAAAGCCACAAATAACTTCGATGAGCTTTAAAGAGAACCAACTACTCCACGTTTAGCAATCTAACTTATGAACAACTCTATCATTTCTCGTTCTTCGCAAATTTAAAATCTTAAATAATAAGATCCGCGAATGCTTAGCCTTATAATCAAGCCATGCATATATAAAGTCGATACGGGAACTTGCAAACTCTTAAAAAGAATTCGCATTTTATAGCTCCTTGTGTAAAAGACTAGCACAAGCTTATAGATTATAAATGGTTAAGGGGACAAGCTAGGGCTCAACACGCCCGGTCAAGTCAGAATTTTATTCCTACTCTCACCAGCGGAAAGTCAACAAAAATGTCAAAATTTATTATATTTTTGCAAAAATTTTTAAATTTTTTTCATTTTTTTGATTTTTTTTTTTTGATTTTTTTTTTTTTTTTTTTTTTTTTTTTCAAATTTTGAGGAAAAACGGGGTTGCGAGAGAAAACGGCAAAAATGCAAGGCAAAAATCAAATCGAAAGATTACCCCCCCAGACTAAAACGAGACATTGTCCTCAATGTCTTAAAGGTAAGGGTTCTCCTACATAAATCTAAGGCCGTTTATTAATTATGCCAAAGATAAACGTAAAATGATAAGATTAAGGATATCGGATGAGCAACGAATGATGAAACTCGAGTGGAGAGAAGGCAGAACCATGAGCACGAGAGTCTTCATCATTGGGCAATCCTGAACACAGCACAGAAAACCACGAAACACAACAATTGGAAGAGGAAATCCCTCCTCACGTCACTTTATTAGAAAATAGATGGATAAGCATGGGGAGCCTCCCACGAAGCGCTTGTTTTGGTATCGAGTCGGAAAGCTTAGACTCGCCCCGAATTCATTTGTCCATGGGGGAGCATGTGGGAAAAGAAATCTCCATCGGACTTTCGTTCAAGATGTTTGGATAAACATTGAAGCATAAGAAAGTTCCACTCCGATGAGATACCCGCGGTATTTTTAGAAAGAAGAACCAGAAATGGTAATACCGGGGTCAAAGATGGTATCCTCACTCCCGAAGGAGTGAAGGATGGGAGAAGCCACAACATATGTGATGAAGAGCATAAAGATTTGGATAATTATCATGAAATACTCTTCATCATCAGCAGAAGTTTTGTCAAGAATCTCGGGCGGGAGGGTCGGGATGAAATCTTCATGAGAAGGTACACCTCCCCCCAGACTAGTATCTTCCTCCAGATCAAAATAGAATTTATCATATTCTGGAGGAGATAACAAAAGAGAGAGTTCATCGGAGAACTCCTCGTGATAGAGATCATTCATATCAAAATGAAATGAATCATATTCGGGAGGAGAGATATGAGCATGAGAAGTGGTACTGCCACTACTCGTCTCCTCCGAATGATCAATATCAAAGTAGAAGGCTTCAAAAGCCGGGATAGAGAAATCAGAATGAGAAGTGGGATTGCCACTACTCTCAGCATCAAATATGAAACTCTCATATTCGGGAAAAGCATCCTTGAGCTCGAGCTCCAAAGGATCTAACGGCTTTTCCTTAACATCTTCCGGGGGAAAGGAAAATGGTTCATCAACTTTCATTTTTAATAACGAAACATCTTCCCCCGGATCACTATCGGTCTCAACAATTTCTGGAGAAATTGGAGCATCATCAAAGAACACCTCGATCTCTTCCCTCGAGATAACACTTCCCTCAATCGGAGGAGAAGGATGGGAAGAGTCGGAAACGTTTGGTTCAGAATTTGGAGTGAGAGGTATAGAATTAATAGTCTCAATTCGATAAACCGTTTCCGGAGATGGGACAAGTGGTGTGCTCTTAGAGCTAGCAATTTCCACCACTTCCGTTGTGGTCTCCGAATCTGATTCATCATCATCAAGAATACTCTTTACATCCGCGGAACATTTTTCAAACCATTTACTAGAACCGGGTGTAATTTTCATAGCCTTAAGCTCAGCACGTTTTTCTGACATACTCTTAACCGCAAATCTGGAAAGAATCGAATCACTTCTTTTGGAAGTAATTACGGGATCAGATTTTTGATTAACCGTAGCAACGTTGCATTTGTCGGTTAGCGGTTTAGAGTTTTGATTGATTTGAAACGTGACTTTTTCATTGTCCACCCGCAGCGTAATTTCTTCTCCATACACATCAATCAAAGCCCGCCCGGTCCTCAAAAATGATCTTCCGAGAATAAGAGGAACCCGGGGGTCAGCATCAAAATCAACCACCACAAAATCGGTGGGAAAATGGAACTTCCCCACCTTGACAAAGACATCCTCGGCTACACCTTTAGGAAGGGTTATGGAACGATCCGCAAGCTCGAGGGTCATGCAAGTGGGGGTAAGTTTGGGCAGAGAAAGTTTTTCCCAAATGGACAACGGCATTAGGTTGATACTAGCACCAAGATCGGCCAAGGCGCAGCATTCAACCATTCCCGGAAATTCACAAGGAATAAGAAATTTTCCGGGATCTCCAAGCTTTTCCGGAAGCTTTTTGAGAATTGCCGCTGAGCAGTTTTCATTAAGAGGAGTTTTTGCCAATTCAAATAATTTTTCTTTGTTGGTCAATAAACCCTTGAGCGTGGAAGCAAACTTAGGCATCAGAAGTAAAGCATCCGCAAAGCTTATATCAAATTGCAAATCTTGGAGGATTTGGTAGAATTTTTCCATTTGATTTGAAGCTTTATCGCGGAGCTTTTGATCATTCATTCTCGATGGATAAGGAAGTGTTGTTTTTATGGGAGCTTTTTCGGGCTCAAGCACATCCTTAAGTTTAGAAGGTTGGACAACCGGAGGTTGGACGTCTTCGGTCCTTCCGTTGTTAGTAGGAAGTTCCGTGTCCTTTGTCACCTCGGTCTCACGGGCAACTACCTTGGGAGGAAGAGAAGAAGCGGTAGTCGGAGCCGTGGGTCCATCATATGATACACCACTCCTTGTAGTGATCGCCTTAACATCGCCCCTCGGGTTAGCGATCGTATTGCTTGGAAGAGTTCCAGAGCCCGAGGGTCGATCATTTAAAGACTTTTTCATTTCGGTCATTTCCTTAATCAAAAACCTAGTTGTTTCTTCTTGGGATTTGTTAAATTTTAGTTGGTTTTGACTTTGAAGAACTAGTTGTTTCAACAACTCTTCCGAGGGCGATGGGTTTTGCACAAATCCTTGATTTTGATTGTTGTTGAGATTTGCCCCTCGGGTGTTTTGATTAAAACCCTGGTTGTTGTTTTGAAAATTTCCCTGATTAAAATTTCCTGGGTTCTGATTTTGAAAATTTCCCTGATTTTGAAAATTTTGCCCTTGATTGAAATTCCCTTGATTAGCCCGATTTTGATTGTATGAAGCTGGATTGTTGAAACCTGGTGGTCCAAGATAATTGTTAGAACGGTAGCTGAGAAGATTACGGTCTCCTTGTGGTTGGTAACCATTACCTCCCTGGTTGTAGGATCCCGAAGCAGCATAAACGCTCTCTTGAGTGTAGCCACCGGCGGCTGGACACTCGAAATACGGATGTGGACCACCACAAGTTTCACAACTTTGGTTTAGAACATTGACTTGATGATTGTAATGTTGAGGGAAAGGGTTTTGATTGTTGTGGAATGGAGAAAGGCCGGGTGGTCCCATTTGGTTTTGAGGACGGAATCCTTGAATCTGATTGTAGGTTACTGATGCTACGGTAGCATTCGAACCTTGGCCACCGGAGGCTTGACAATCATAATAAGGATGTGGACCACCACAAATTTCACATTTTTGGTTCATAACATTGACGGGCTGAGAAGGTCTTTCTTTATCAATTAAACGCCCGATTTGTTTAGTGAAAGCGGCAAAAGCCTCTTCTTGTTTGCTAAGAGCTCGGGTGAAAGCATCATCTGATTTGTTACTCATATTTGAAACTTGAGCTTTTGTTCTAGAACTTCTCACTCTGGCTTTATTTTCAATGATAGTCAAAGCTTCTTGAGTGTTTCTAGTCAGAAAATTTCCACCCGCAGCGGAATTGAGTGAATCTTGATCAGATGGATTCAACCCATGATAGAAAGTATCAATCTGGAGTAAGGTTGAAAATCCGTGATTAGGACATTTTTTTAACAACTCTTTGAATCTATCCCAAGCTTCGTTGAACGATTCATCGAAAGCTTGCTGAAATCGAGTGATTTGATTTCTGAGATTCGATGTTTTAGAAGGAGGATAAAAGTAGTTCACGAACTTAGAGGCTAAGTCATCCCATGTAAAGATTGAATTAGGAGGTTCCTTATCGAGCCAAGTCCGGGCTGCTCCTACCAGAGAAAAAGGAAACAACCTCAATTTAAGCACATTGTGAGGAACGTGATTTAAGTTGAGTGTCTCAGTGATGTCAATGAATTTCTGGACATGGGAATGAGGATCTTCATTTTCGAAGCCGTGAAAAGAAATACCGGTGATGAGATTAAGTAACCCAGTTTTAATTTCAAATTGATTTTGAAACATATTGGGTATCACGATTGCTTTGCCAGCACCATTGAAAGGTGATTGGAGTAATTCCTCCATTGGTCGGAGATCGGGAGCTGGCATGTGATTTTCACCACCCACCGGCGGGGGTTGATTGTTTGGTTCGTCGGCCATTTCCTCAACGGTTGAGAAATGAACACGGGGATTGTGACGAACAATCCTCTCGGGATTCGATAATGGTGAAAGAAGAGGTTGAGAAGAAGAACGGGTGTGCATACACCGAAAACAAACAAAGGTTTAAAAAGAAAACCAAATTTGAAAATGAAAATATTTTTGAGTTTTTTTTTTTTTTTTTTTTTTTATATAAAAGAAAACTTTAAAATCAAAATATTTTTGTATTTTTCTTTTGTTTTGTTATTATTGTGATCGATTCGTCACCCGAAAACGTTTCCTTCAAATCTACGCACAACGAGGGTGTCGGTTGTAGAATTAAAGTAATCCGAAACCGAGTAATTTCACAATCTCTTTTTGCGTTTGAACTTATTTGGTTTACAACCGCCCTCCTTCAACGGAAGACCGAGGATGTTTATTATATATATTTTTTTTGGTATTTTGCAAACACTTTAGGAAAAGTGTTTAATATTTTATTTTCTTTTTGTTTTTTTTTTTTTGTTTTTTTTAAAACGAATAACTTCCGAGGGAAGGATCTTCAAACACGAATCGAGAAACAAATTCACGAATTCATTTCAACCCTCCCCGGCAGCGGCGCCAAAAATTGATAGACGTCAATTTAATATCCAAAAAGGAAATCACACAAAAGTGGTGAAATTTTATGTGAAAACCCCAGGTTCGTTGTCCCGACGAGGGTGTGAATGGAACTTCGTGTTTTCGGAACGTGAAACGTGTCGTGAATGTGATAAAAAGTGAGAGATTTTGATTTTTACACTACGAATGATCGAATATCAAATAAAAACAACTAATAAAGCTACGAGTACAAGTAATCTAAGCATACGAAATCTAAAACGAACATTTAAATAAAAAACGTACGTTACGAATTTTTAAAGAACGTAAATAAAAAGTAAATTTCTAAATTTTAAAAGCTAAAAAAATATAAAAATAATTTTTCTAAACTCTAAATATAAAAAGAAAATTTTGGAAAAAAGAAATATATTTTTTTTGACTTTTTAATAATTTTTTATAAATTAAAAACTATTTAAACTATTTTAAATTTCTAAAAATACGAAAACTAATGTTAAAAATCTGAAATTTTTTTTTTTTTTTTTTTTTTAAATATTTAATACTAATCTTGAGCTATGAAAAATATAAAGAGTGAAAATGCTTTTTAAATAAGCTGAAAATAAGCAATAGCTCTCAATAAGCTAAAAAAAATAAAAAAGTAAAAAGGGTTTTAAATAAAATTTTTGTAAAGTTTTAACAAAGAAAACAATTGAGTGCAGTGGCTGTGTCGCTTGGTTTGTGGTCTAGCAGACCTGGGTTCGAATCCCAGGTCGAGCAAGTTTTGCTATTTTTTTTTTTTTTTCTTTCTTTGTTTATCTTTTGAAAACTCAAATCCAACAAACAATAATAACAAACACGAACAATAAACTAAAAGAACACAAACACAAACTGATGAACACAAACCAAATCAATAATTCTAACACTAACTTTAAATATAAACACGAACATTATCAATAAACTTGAACCGATCAGCAACACAACAAGAACAATAATAAATAAGCAGCAACGTAACCTCAAATCAAAGTAACCTCAAATAACTCAATACTTAAACCACAATACTTAAACTAACACAAGAACAAACAATAAGCATAAATCGATCCAAACTATATATATTTTTTTTTCTTTTCTTGATTACTGAAACACAAACACAAACAGTAACAAGAAAAAAAACTAGCAAAACAAGCAGAACAACAAGAAAACAAGATAAGCTAAACTATACGCACTATATTCAGTAAAACTATATTTTTTTCTTTTCAAGCTTAAACTAAGAACATTAAACTAAGTAACAAGATATGCAGTAACAAGAACGAACTAAGCAGAGATTAAGCAGTAACTTAACTAAATAATAAACTTCGACTTGAATTAAATTAAAAAGTAAAGTTACAATTACAACTAAAATAAAAACATACCGAAAAAAAAGCTAAATAAAACCTAGAAAAAAAAAAGAAAGTGGTGCGGCTGCTATGATATTTATACTAAAAAAAAAATAAGAAAAACCCTAGCCGAGTGTGCTAGTTGTGTGAGAGTGTTTCTTTGATGCTACTTGTGCTTCTTTGTAGACCCTTGGATCGAACTTGGTCCTCACTTCTTTTTATCTTGATCGTCGATTCTATCTTGAAGCCTCGGATTGATGAGGTGGAGGGGAGGGGACCATGGACAAAGTCATGTGGGTGTTTGTCTGGTTGTGGTGAGGTGGAGATTAGGGGATTAGCGGCGGTAATTTAGGGGTGAGGAAGAAGAAGGTGGCTGCTTTAGGGTTGTGTTATTGTTTTGATTGGGATATTGACCAAGTAAAGAGGGATTTGACCAAATGTAAGTTCCGGTGTTTAGTTATAAGAGTGGGTCGGTTTGTTTTTTAGAGGTGTGGGCCGGTTTTTTTTTAGAGGTGTGGGCCGGTTGTGGGCTTATGGGGTTTAAGGGTTATAAAGGTTGGGTCGATGGGGGATAGTTAGTGGATTGAGTTGGGCTATGGTTTAAGTTAAGGATTGGTGGATCCGGTTGTAGGTTTGTTGAGTTAGGATAAATTTAGTTTAGCCAAGGACCAAAAGTGTAATTCATGAAACCTCAAGGACCATATCAGCCATTCTTTCAAAGTTAATCCAAGGGTAATTTTTGCCAAGTAAAAATAATCCAAGGGCCATTCTTCAAAAATATTATCTTTGACGAAATTTTCCCCGGCTTCGGCTCTATAAATATCTTTTCCACGTCTCGTGCTCATTTTCTCGGATTTTGCTTGATTTTGTCAATTTTTCAAGATATCCGTACCTGCATAGAAATAAACACAAAAACACAATATCTTTGGCATTTATGGTTAGTTTTTGGTCGTTTTGGGTCCGGTTTTGGTCAAATAAAAGTATGTGTTTAAGCACATACCAGAGAGTTCACCTTTCTAGGTGGAGGAGTAGTCAACCTAGTGTCACGCTTTACAAATCCATGTTCGGGAGATGACAATGGTTTGTAAGAGCTTTTGACCTCCCCTTTACTAGGAGTAGACACACTAGAACTATTTTTAACTATGTGACTCGGTTTAGGACTTAGGCTATTTTTTAAAATTGACCCAGTTTCGTCTTCAGCACTAGACGGTACCACGGTACCACTAAATTTAGTGGTGCCGTCTGTACCTTTAGTGGTGCCGTCCCCTTCAGACTTAGACATTTCAGGCATTACAAATTTAACTTGTTTGGTACCACTTGTAGAAGCCTGATTTGATTCAAAACCTAAACCCGCACGGTCCTGTTCACTATATCTAATGTTTTCAAGTATATCATTAAGTGTTTTAGTTCCTTCATCAAACTTAATGATTCTTAAAGCATTTTCTTTAAGTTTTTTGTTTTCTACTTGAAGACTTATACATGACCCGCATCCTAAGTCTACTTCCTTGTTTTTCTCAAGTCTTTTGACTTGATCTTTTAGTTCTAGGACTTGTAGTTCTAGTTCTTGTAGTTTTAATTTAAGTTTTGTGTTTCTACCTAAGATCTTAGTACTAACTACGCATAGTTTGTTGTATTCGTCATGCAATTCACTATCATCTATTGACGAATTATTATCACTATAATAAGAAGAGTCGGAATGTACCTCATTAGAAGCTTGAGCCATTAGGCACTTTTCATCGTTAGGCTTCTTCTCTTCTTCTTCACCGCTATCACTCCAAGAGCCTCTTACAAAGGCTCTTTGGTTGTTGGATTTTTGTGGCTTAGGACATTCTCCTATGAAGTGATTAGGATCTCCGCATCTATAGCATTTCCTATCACTTGTCCCTTTTCTTTCATCATGATTTCTTTGGGATGACCTCTTCTCATCGCGAGGTTGTCTAGGAAATCTACCTTTCCTCCTAAAGAACTTTCTAAAGTTCCTAACGGCTAGTGCGTACTCTTCATCTTCACTACCGGAACTCGAACATTCCTCATCACTGGACTCCTTCTTGGCTTTTAATGCTAGAGATCTAACTCTCTCGCTTTTGCCTTTGAAAATGTCGGAGTCCTTCTTGATGATCATCTCGTGAACTTTCAAATTTCCTATAAGTTCATCGAGTGACAATGCTGCCAAGTCCTTTGACTCTTCTATGGCTGTGACCTTTGCTCTCCATTTAGGATGAAGAGCTCTAAGAAACTTCCTAACATAGTTTTTACTAGAATAACATTCATCAAGAGCTTTAAGACTAGTGATAATAGTATTAAATCTAGCAAAAGCATTATCTATTGACTCATCCTCCGAAATGGAGAATTGTTCATATTGTTGAACAAGTAGATCTATCTTGTTCTCTTTGACTGGGTTATTACCTTGGTGAGTGACTAACAAAGTTTTCCAAATATCTTTTGCCGTATTACACATGAAAATTCTTTCGAATTCCTTTTTAGGCAAAGCTTTATAAATCATCATTTTAGCCTCATTATTTTTGGCTAATTTCCTTTTAAGTTCATCACTTTGTTTATCATAAGAAACTATTTCATCCTTTTTAGTTTCTGGATTCATTTGAATAGGTTGAAAGTCACCCTCGGTAATAACATGCCAAAGATCAATGTCTTTTGATTTCACATACATTTCGAATCTTGTTTTCCAATATATAAAACAATCGGTTTCGAAAAGTAGTGGTCTTTGCATAGATTGCCCTTCTAGATATTTTTCGGAATCCATTGATCGATTCAAGTTTTAAAATACAATATACTTTAAAGACTTGACGGACGTGGCTTCTGATACCAATTGTGGGAAACTAGAAGGGGGGTTGAATAGTTTACCGTTTTAAAAATCCTTTTAAAAATCTTGTTTTAAAAGTTAGCAATTGGAAACTTTGATTCGAACTTTATATGTAACCAATCAACACCAATATGAACTACACACTAAGCTAAGTAATAATAACAAATAAAAGTAAAGAGTAGAGTTGGAAAGATCGAACCAAGACAGAGGATTTATAGTGGTTCGGCTACGAAGCTCTTCTTCGCCCTACTCCACTCCCCGAGTACCACACTCGAGAGTTTCAAACACTATATCAACAACCTCCCTTCAGGCGGAGAAAACCGTACACGTCGATTATCCTATTACCGACACTAAGCTAGGTGTCGAGTGCTAATCTTTGCTAGCACCAATCTACCAAGGTCCACGTGACCAAACACTCAAGCCCAGTGGCTTCAAGAGATCACCAAGATCTCAACACGATCACAATGATCAACACTCACTTCACTCTACTCAACTAACACTAATCTATCGACCCTTGATCTTCTTGATCAATCACACAAGCCCAATGGCTATAAGAGATGTTCACTATCTCTATAGATCACACTTGATCTTCACTCTCACTCACAAAAGATAAGAAAGCTTGATGTATGCAAAGATACAACAAGGTTGTAACAGGTGTTACAAAAACCTAACAACTATAACTCTTGTATCTTCTTGAATACTTGAGTTCTTCTCTTGCTAATGAAGAGGGATGACAACACCTTGTATCTACTTGGATACTTGTGTTCTTCTCTTGCTAGTGAAGAGGTATGAAGAGGATCACTTGAAGGATGATTGGATCACTCTTGAAACAAAGAAAACTAATCTAAAGAAGTGAAAGGTTTGAGAGGATTAAGCTAGGGGATTTTTCTGTGTGTGAAGGGTGCCTAAAACTGTGAAAGGGGTTGATATTTATAGGCAAGAAAAATATGAACGTTACAGAAAAAATGGTACGGACGGCTCCGTTAAATACCACACGGCTCCATTAAATTTAACGAAACCGTGGAGCCGTCGAAGACTAGGACGCTCCAAATTTTGTCTTTTTTGGTGAAAACTTATTTGGGGAAGGTTGGAGCTGATTTTGGGGGGGGGGGGAATAGCTGTTATGGTTTTCAAACTAATTTTTCCATTAAAACATTTCTTAATAATTCAAAAATAATTTGTCATGTGTATTTTTGAAAAAATGTTTTGTCCCATTTAAAATGTGAATTTTCAAAATATAAATTCACTTCTTTGATCACTAGTTCAAGTTGTAACTTTGTTCAAGAGTGATTTGCGTAGAAACGGGATCTTCCGATTAAAGACTTGTTTACGTTGATTTTAACGTATAGTGATTTCACATTTTGTCATCCTCAAAACGTGAAGTAATCGAAAGATATAAATAACGTTTTTAGAACATTATTTGCATCAACATATACGTAGAAAAATGATAAGTATTCTTTATTTAAAATTCGAAATAGTTTATTATAGAGTGAAATTTTACGAGTGGTTACATGCAACGCATTACTAATCTTGAGTCTGGTTCCTCAAGCCTTCAGTAGTTCTTCCTAGGAATGTGAAGTAGAACGCGAATCTCTGACACGATCACTGCAGGTGCGCCATGTAGCTTGAATAATCTTCTGCCAAAAGAAATCTCTGCCAATCTTCCAAGTGAGCCGACCTAGTCAAATGAACAACTCAATTCTTGTTGTCTATCCAAAATGTGCGCGGAAATCCCGTTACAAGGTCTATGAAGGTTTAATCTCACTTCCACATAAGAATATCCAAAGCTAAGGAAAACCACTCGTACGCTGATGCTGAATCTTAACCTGTTGACACGCTAAACACTTCGCCACCAAGGGAGTCACAATCATCTTTATACCATTCCATCAAAATTTTGCTTCAAGTTTCTATACATATTAGTACAACTAAGATGCATAGAGCAGATAGATCTGTGTGCTTCAGTTAAAACCGCTTCCTTCAAGTCTTCTAACCTAGATCAGATTCCACCATCTTGCTCCTGAGCTTCTTCATACCTGTCACAAATCTCTCCCAAGTCATGTCTCAGATAGTTCACTTCCCACGGTCTAGCTGTACTGATGCACTACCAACCATCTTCCCGTGTTGCATAAGGACATAGCTAAGTCTCCTTCTTGAGTAGAAACAAATCTCTTCTCAGCTTCTCAAAATTCACCTCTCATTCTTCATCCCAACCAAGATTTACTCTTCGAGAATATAACATAGAGCTTCTTCTGACGTAGAAATCTCAACACAGAGTATGAAGATGATTTTCGTGTTTCTCTTTCATCTCTGAATATACCAATATGTCATACTATGACAAATTGTCCAAGTATTCATGAAAGACACGATTTAACAAGTCTATAGGAACAGTCGAAGCAGTAGCTAATACAATTGGCATCACAACACTCATAGAGATCATAACGAATACGGAAAGCAATTCCAGGAATATCTTGCTCCTTCATACGTAACTTAAAATAATCATATCTAAAATTCGTCATTGAGAAAACTTCACACTCTGAAGTTGATTAATGAAATCGTCAATTCGAAGTAAAGGATAACGGTTCTAACTATAATATTATTCAGTTTCCAAAATTCAACACACAACTTCATGCAATCATCATCCTTCTTCACGAATAAAACTGGAGCACGACACAGAGACACCCTCGGACAGATAAAACCACTTCTTAGAAGTTGATCCTTCAATTCTTTCCTTTTAACTGATTTCGTTCAATACGAAGCTTTAGAATTAGGCAAAACGTTGCTCTTATATGGATAGGGTTTTTGAATCAACCAACTTACTGATCTCAGGCACTGCTCAAGATCTCCTATGATCCCAATAAGTTCAAGTTATATGATGTAACTATTATCACGTTGGCCAGGCATCATATACACATGCCTTTATTGCAATCACATTCTACCTCGAGTCGTGACTATGCAAATTCTCATAATCAGATCAAAACAACTTCACATTCAGATGGTAATCTTGGTAGTTCCTTAAGAAATACATCGCGAACATTTCAAACAACCGAATAACTCTCGAGGTGATTTTCATCAAACAAAGTATCTTCACAACCGCGAGGGATTAACGTATGAGTTTTCAAAGCAAAGATGATCATAATTGTTTACCAGGTTGGGAACCATGGTACAGAATTTTGAGTTTCTCAATCGCCAAAGACGACAAATCTAATATGATCGTTGTTAGCATCTCGATGCTCAGTCAACAAATCCGTATCCAGAATAATATCGAATCAAATATTCCAGAGAAAGACAGATCAGCAAAGTGGATCTTATCATTCAGAACTGAGGGAAACATTCCCATACAAGATTTCTCATATGAATAAGATTGGGTAAGATGAATCTAATAGTGTAGGGAGGCTTAAATATGCTTAGCAAAAGCAAGAGAAGTCACAGAATGTGTCAAACACATCATGGTCACAAGAATTCTCAGAATGATCGAAGATGCATTGATGAGTGCCTATTTACTCATCATTTTATGCCCATTTAATACATAAAAATAACTAAAAACAGCTAAATATGCCAATTTATATTGCAAATATCCTTGGATTATGTTTTTATGTATTTCAGGTACAAAGGATTGAAAATAGAGCGAAAACGGACATTTTTGGATCGACTTGACAATGTTTTTGCATTTGATCTAGTCAAGACGAAGTCAAAGTCAACCCTGGGAGATAGCATTGGAATGAGCATGGAAAAACGAACCCGAAATCATTTTTCATAGGCCAACCCGACCCAATTTAATGGGCCAAGTCAGCCCCATTTAATCACTATTATACCAAATCCTAAACTAAACCAAATCCAGACCAAAACAAAACCAAGCCCAAACCAAATCCTAGCCCAAAACATAAACCCAAGTAAACAAAATCCAACCCGTCCCCTTTTTATTAATAAACCCCGGTCAAAAAGTCAACCCCACCCCTTTATCCCTTTTACCCGCCAAACCGAAAGCTGGAACCCAGCTCATCTTTTCCTGCTCACCCTGCTCCATGCAACCTCTCTTCACCTGCTCCAGCCACCCTACTCACCCCATGCGCTTATCAGTCACATGATACCAATGCCACGCTGGCAATCCAAGGTTAATTTTGGCGCCAAAGAACAAATCAAAGGCTGTGATGATTCAAGAATAAATCCAAGGGCTCAGAGGCAATCCAAAGAAGCACAAGTTGAATTCAAAGTTGTACTCTCTCACAAAAGAAACACAATGGCAGTAGAACCCTAGTTTTTAGCTTTAGTATAAATAGGATCCTCATTGTAGCCAAAAAAGAGTGAGAAGTTTAAGTTTATTTTAAGTTTTCAATTGCATTTTCAGCTTGTAATCTCTTTTCATTAATGAAAGTTTCAGTTTCAAGTCTAATTCCTGTCCTTTATTATTTCATTACTGTAAAAAAAATTGTGATAAGCTCTTAACAGCTTCTCATTAAGACTTAAGCTCAAAAAGCTAACCAATAGCTCATTTGGATTCTAAGTTTAGCATTGGTACATTTCAAAGCTTTCCTTTCAGTTTCAAAATAAATTAAAAAAAAAATGAAAATCACTAAAAAAAATAAAAAAATAGCAGTTGGATGATAAGCTTACCTTGGAAGAGCTTATAGGACTTTTACTAGCTTGTTTTCAACAAGCTAGAGCTGTAGAGTAGCTCCTCGAGCCTTTTAAACCCTTGTTTTGAGCAAAGGGTCCTGTAAGTTCAATTTTCTTTTCTTTTAGCTTATTATTGTTCATTGGCTTATTAACTGCTCACTCCTGTTTCTTTCTGCTTATTCATGTGCATTGTTGCTTATTAAGCTTAGATTATAGGTTAGGACAGCTTTGTTTTAGATTCTTAGCAAAACAGTCCACACTAGCTTTAGAATTGCTTATTTTGGTTGGCTTATTTATAAGTGTTTTCAAAAGTATAAACCTACTTTTTACAACTCACATAACTTAGTTAAAAGCTTATTTTCACAAGTCTCTCATTAAAACAGTTTTACTTAGTGCAAAAATCAAGACAGTCCCTTGTAAAGGGGTGTTTGGCATAAGCCATTACATTGACTTTTTGGCTGTGTTTCTGAGTTTGACCTCTTGGGATACTTTGATTTAGCTTAATTGGTGTCATATAAGCTGTTAGTTGTTAGTTTTAAGCTGTTTTGAATAGTTTTGCATGTTTTTGTTAGATTTTCAAGTTTTTAGGTTCATAACTGCCATTATTAGCTTATTATTTAGGAATCAGTTATTAGTCCTTGTTCTTGCAATTTTTATGCTCATTGTACTAATTTAAGTTGTTTGATATTAGTTGGTTGCATTTCATTAGGTTTTAGAGTATTTTTGGTCTTATTTTGCTTTGATTCTTTCACAGAACAAAAATTCCACATCTGTTCAGTTATAGCAGTTTCTTTAGTCCATTTAGAGTGCTTTATTGTTGATCTTATTGTCTGATTTTCATGTTCTGAGTAGATTGCTTATTGTAGTATGTTGATTACTAGATTTATTTCCATGTCTCAACTTATAAGTGCTTAATTAATAGCCTTAAAAGAGCCTAATCAACTAGTATACACTGTTACATCAGTGTATATTTGTGTTGAATAGCCATTTTCTTAGCTTCTTTTTAAGCACAAAATAAGCTCTATTTGGTCTGAATTTTGTTCTACTAGCTTATTGGTGTTTGAGCTTCATTGGTTTTCAGTTATTAGTTGTGTAGCTTATTACTTTTGGGCTTATTCTTGAGCTCAAAAGTACCCTTGTGGTCTGTTTTGGGCCTGCAAGTTTGCCTTTACAGCTTATTTGGTTAAATTGTGCTTATTGGCTGATATTTATTGCTTTTTCTAATTTCATTTCCTTATTCTGGTTGCTTTTAGTATATTTTAGCTTATTTTAGTCAACCTTATCACACACACACCTCTACCATCTGCCCTTGGGACTTCTCTGGTTAACTTCTCCCTTGTTTATTACTTAACCATTCTTTAGCAGTTTTGCCTTATTTCTTTTATTTGCTTATTTTCTGCTTATCTAAATAAGTTGTTGGCTTATTTTTATTTTTCCTAGGTTCTTGTGAACTTAAAGTATTTTTCTGCAAAGTTTCGTAATTTTTCACTTTAGTTTAATATTTTTTATATATTTTTTTTTTCAAAATAGTTTTTAATTCATAAAAATTAAAATAAAAATCAAAAAAATACAAATTTCTTTTCTAAAATTCTTTTTTATTATTTAGGATTTTTAGAAATTGATTTTGCACTCCTAGAGTAGTTTTTTAAGATTTTAGTTTTTAGGCTCGTTTTTGGAATTTCCGTTTACGTTTTTAGCGTAACTTGATTTTTGCTTTATTTTCTTTGTATATTTGCTTTCCGTACCTTAATTAGAATTAGAAAACAAAAACAAAAGTGAAAATCATCTTTCAAGCACTTTAATTCCAAACTGTATACGAAATCCTCGATTCACACCTCGTCGGGAAACAACCCGGGTAACACTTGTCCGGATTCTTATATCGTATTGAGTTGTGTTTTGCACGTTGACCTTTTTACTAAAAAATTGACTTGTACATTCACAACCAATCAATTTTTGACGCCGCTGCTGGGGAGGTTGTGTTGCGACAATATCGTTAAGGTTTAAACGATTAGTGACTTGAAGATCTTTCATAAAAATATAAAAAAAACAAAAATATTTTTCTTTTTCTTTGTATATATATATAAGATAAAAAATACAAAAACAATTTTCGGTTTATTGTGTTAAATAAAGATAAAAGACAACCTCAATATAATACTCTCAACTTTGAGTATTGTCATAATAAGTTCCCAAACAAAAGATCAAAACTTGCCTTTGTGTCACTTGCGAAAATCGGCTCACCTTTGATTGATAAACAAACTGTAAGAGGGGTATAAGGAGGGGCGATCCAACGAACTTCGCGCTGAAAAGAGATCCATTCTTCTCTTCAGCTCCTTTGTGCGTTTATCTTTTAAAGAGCTACCGTACGCTTGTTGATTATTGGTTTAAGTTCCTTGTTTTTTGATTCGGTTTCGTTTTAATTGAGTTGTTTTTTTTAGTGCATGTGCACTCGTTCTTCTACGTCGTCAAGTCCTTTACTTGAACTTGTAAAAATTCCTAGAAGACGTAATCGAATGCGTTCCACCCCAATAGTCAAACCCGAGATTCGTACTATTCCCAATCCTCCCATTGTCATAATGGCGGATGATCGTACCATGTCTGAGCTTCTCCAAGCACCCACCGAGGGTTACGGAGACGCTATCGTTGTTCCGGCAATCGTTGCCGATAGCTTTGAGCTTAAGACCGGGTTGCTATCCTTAGTAACTTCAAGTCAATATTTCGGATTTGAGAGGGACGATCCTCATTCCCACATTTGATGGTTTAACAAGATCATCTCTACCATCAAATACCGAAATGTTCCTCAAGAAGCTATCAAACTACTTCTTTTTCCTTTTTCTCTCGAGGGGGCTGCCCGAATTTTGCTCGAAAAACAACCCCATCCTTCGATCGAAACATGGGAAGATTTAGTATCGAAGTTTGTGAATGAATTATTTCCTCCATCTAAAACCACAAGCCTTAAAAATGAAATCACCAAATTCACTCAAAAATTTGATGAATCCTTTAGTGAAGCGTGGGACCGTTTTAAAGAATTACTTCGCAAATGTCCTCATCATGGTTTTTCCGAGTTGCATCAACTCGATACTTTTTACAATGGTTTGAACCAAACCGACCAAGACTCTCTTAATGCCGTCGCCGGTGGTAATCTTTTGAATCGGACTCCGAAAGATGCTTTAGCTATCATTGAGAACAAGTCTAAGGTTCGCACTACACGAAGCAAGCCGGTTGTTTCCCAAGTGAGTGCTTCTCCTTCTACTTCATCTCCAGTGAATTCTTCTAGTACGGATGCTAAGATAGACAAACTTATGGAGGTTATCCAAGCTTTGGTTGTTTCCAAACAAAAGAAATTTTCTACTCCACAAACTTCTTCTCCCGCTCAAGTCAAAGCGGTGGAAGAAACTTATGTCACTTGTGGAGGACCTCATGCATACTACAATTGTACTACCACCGATGGTAGTCAATTTGAGATAAAAGCCGTAGTCGGGGCTTACAACCAAGGAGGTAACCAATACCGTCCTCAAGTTGACCCGAACTATCGTGCTAGCAATCAAAGTGGACCACCCGGATTTTCTCAACCCAACAATCCAAATAGATTCAATCAAAATCAACCCAGAGGGCAAAATGTTCAAAACCAATTTCAATCCCCGATCAATCAATACCCAACCCAAGGGGTTAATTTCAATCAAGGCTTTCAAGCTTCTAATTACCAAGCCCCAATTGTTCCCTCTAATTAACTTGCTAATTACATCAAGTCAAATGAGGCTAACATGAGGTCAATGCAAAATCAAATTACAACTTTGAAAAATGATTTCCAAACTTCAATGTCAAAACAAGGTAATGAGCTTAAAAGTGAACTTAGGACTACAAATCACAAAATTGATCAATCTCAAAGCAAAATTGAGAACATGTTTGCTAGTCTCATGAATCAAATGAATCAAGCTTCAACTTCTGGAACTCTCCCGGGAAATACCATTCCCAACCCAAAGGGTGAGTTGAAAGCTATCACCACTCGAAGTGGTAAGGCATATGATGGACCCTCGATTCCTACTCCTTCTCCGGTGAGGGAAGTGGAACGAGAGACCAAGGTGACAAAGGAAAAAGTGCACTCTTCAAGCCCACAAAGTACCGCACCCGTCCAACCTTCGATAGTCCAAACTTTAATTCTGGAACCCGATGTTCCGAACACCAATCCTAAGCCTTTTATTCCATATCCTTCGAGGCTTAACGATCAAAAGCTCCGTGACAAAACTAATAGCCAAATGATGAAGTTTCTTGAAATCTTTCAAAAATTACACTTCGATATTAGTTTCGCGGATGCTCTTCTTTATATGCCAAAATTTGCTTCTACATTCAAGAGTCTCCTTAGCAATAAGGAAATTTTTTTTGAGTTGACTAAGACTCCATTGAATGAGAATTGCTCGGCGGTGCTTCTTAAAAAGTTGCCCGAAAAACTAGGAGACCCCGGCAAATTTCTCATTCCTTGTGATTTTCAGAAGCTAGATGAATGCTTAGCCTTGGCCGATCTCGGCGCTAGCATCAATCTAATGCCTCTTTCCATTTGGGAAAAGCTTTCTCTTCTAGAGCTTACTCCTACGCGAATGACTCTCGAACTTGCAAACCGATCGGTTACTATTCTGAAAGGTATTGCCTAAGATGTCTTCGTTAAGGTAGGCAAGTTCCATTTTCCTGCTGACTTCGTAGTGGTCGATTTTGATGCCGATCCCCGTGTCCCCCTTATCTTGGAAAGACCATTCTTGAAAATGGCTCGTGCATTAATTGATGTCTACGAAGGTGAGATGACTCTTAGGGTCGGAGATGAAAAATTGGTCATAAATATTGAGAGCACTTCAAAATATCCTCTCGAGCATGGAAGCGAGTCAATTAACCAGATTGATATCATTGATGCTACATGCGAGGAATACTTCCATGAAGTGCTAAGTGGCAATCCCACTTCATTAGATCATACCGTTGCTCTCTCTTCCCCCTCTCTCACTCCGTTTGAGGGAGGTGACTTCATTTTGGAAAAGATTGAAGCTTGTTTATCTTGTGATTCAATTCCATCTGGAATTGATAATGGTGTATTTGACCCGGCGGGAGACATTCTTCTCCTTGAGAAGTTGATTAATGATGATCTATCATCTCTCCCTCCAAAAGAACTTCATAATGAGGAAATCAAACCTATTGAAAATTCTAATGATCCTATGGAGGTCGAACTTAAGGACTTACCGCCTCATCTCGAATATGCATTTTTGGAGGGTACCGATAAATTGTAACACCCCCAATTTCGACTATGCAGCGGAATTCAAACTGGATGTTACTCGACGGCACAACAGTCATAATAATAGAAAACAAACTCTAACTGAGTCGTTTAAAAAGACTTATCATTCGAATTATTGAAATATAACAGAGTTTACAAAGATAGGTCCCAGATGGTTCCATGTTTACAAAATACATCAATATAAAGTCTTTTGATATTTTTCGAATGATAAAGTAAGTTATAGCCTTCTTGATTGAGTCAGTGCCCCTCCGTGCCATCCTTGATTATTATGCACTTGAGATACATGCTTAAAATGGTCAACACAAAGGTTGATTTATATTCATAGAGTTTAGGTAATCAGTTGAACACAATATTTGTAACCTGAGGTAATTAGTCTCACATTCATAGTTTATAAAACAAAACAATTATTATTGCGCTAAGCTCATGTCACCGAAAACGTTAACAGTTTGTGAATAGAAATTGATATAATAGTAACAGTGCCCTAATAGGTAATTTGCCATTAAACCTATGGTTCTTCAAACAGAGTGCGTTTGTTTACCGGACTTGGTTAACAAACGGGAATTGTCAATCCCGATATGCCTATCCACATTATTCGCGTTCATTTCACTCGTGATTAATAGTTCATGATAATAGGGACTTAAGTTTGGCAATAGCGGTACTTAGTGCAAATAACAGATTCAGATATAGCATACAGTTTCAAAGCAATGTGTTCAGTTTAAAAATAGCATGTATCCCCCCCAAGAGTTTGTAAAACAATTAAGTAATAGAAGTGGGGCTATGAACTCACCGTGAGTTATGTAGTGAGAAATGAAAATGGTAGTCGAGTCGTGAAAGTCTCTAAGAGCAACCTATAATAGAATGTTGCGATTTAGGTTGGAATAATGTCTAAGAATACAATGACGTGCCTATATATGTCTTCATATTGTTCATGATGTAGTACTTAGTATGTTGTGTATGCCGTTGCATAAAAATGGTTTATGAAACATGTTTAGTTTGTATATCTCATACTACCGTTCGGGCCATCATAATTCAGAGGTCATGCAGTAAACGTTCGAGGAGCTAGGACATTTTAATTCGTAAATCCAGCAACTCGTCGATCCGTTTTACTCTAATGAACCCCTTACATGAAGATCCCTAGTATTGTAGTATTCGATATAAAATATATGTTTTTGGTTATTAAAAGTTACATGACCGAAGGTCGAATAAACTTAGGAAAGTTTATTTTGAATGAAGATTGTTATCTCTATAAGCTTATTAAGTCTAGTACGGATGTGATATTACTTAAAAATCCCCCGGTTTATTGATGGAATAGATCCAAATTGTTTTGTTTTGTTAAGACTAAAACTTTAGTTAATTATTTCGGTTTAGAAAGCCTTAAGGTCTTAGCCGTGGCCTTGCCGTGGCTTTGGTCTTGGCTACCACGTCTTTGAGATCTCAACCTTGGCCTTAGCCGAGTTTGTGATCTCAATCCTAGGCCTTTAGGCCATTTGGTTTTACTTAGCCGTGACAAATACATAATCGTTTAGGTACAATAAAGGGGTTGTTAAGAATTTGAAGAAAAATATCATTCGTTATACGTTTTCAGGGGCTGTGCACTTATGTTTTGGAATAAAACGTCGTTCTGGACAACTTTCGTGTTTTAACTTTTTGATGAATCGGACCAGAAGGGCCTTGTTCAAAATGGACAGCTGCTTAACAGCTTGTAAATGGCAGTTTCGGCGTTTTGGTTTCGCTAACTTCTTTTGGCCATATCTTTTTACTCGTGTACTCGGTTTTGCCGATTCAAATTGCTATGTTTTCCTTGTAAAGTCCTCTTTAACAGTAGGTAAGTGTCTAATATCATGGTTATACTATTTTGGTCGTATTTCACAATATATATCACTAGTTTTCTTGTTTACCTATTTTAAGTTAACATATAGTTCTCATAACTTGTTTTAAAGGTTTTTGTACATCATGAACATAATATAAAGACCATATATAGCATAAATAAAGTATAAGAAGCATGTAAATGATGTTAAGCAAGAGTTGTGGTTAGTTTTCTTACAACTTTTGGCTTTCACTTAAGAAAGGAAATCAAAGACCAAAGAACTAGAACAAGTACTATGAAACCCTAGCTTTCACTTCTTCAATCTCTTGATAGCAAGTTAAGATAGCTTGTGGAAGTACTTGAAGTCTTCTACTAGAACACTTCTTTTTGTAGCTTGAAATTCACCAAAGGAAGGAAGAAACTAGAATTTGGATCAATCAAAACTTAACAAGAGCTTTGGAATTGATAAGGATCTTGTGTTTCTTGAATAATACTTGAAAGAAATTAGCAAAAGTGAAGTATGTATGTGTGTGAGACGTTTGAATGGTGAGGAAAAGGGAGAGGATGAGTGCCTATATATACTAAAATGAGGAGGTTACATTTGTAGGCTAGTTCTTATCAATTTTGCAACTTAACTACACTTGTTCTAATCTTAGGATGTCAAGGCATGAGATTAGAACACATTGGTGATGAATCCCCCTATAGTCGGCCAAGGGTGATATAGGGTGACTAGATGAGTAGTCTTGGTATTATCTTGGTTACGGAGTGAGTTTTGGTTCCGTTAATCGCTAACTGTAAGCCGTTAAGTCACGAAACGTAAAACCGGGTATCGTAAAAATACGAAACTTATAGAAATGATTAAAATTGTCAATATACTCATTATTATCTTATAAAAATGAGTGATAAGTTTAATGGGTCGCGAAAACGCTGATAACGCTGGAAACGTAGGTTTAAAACGCGTTAAACGTAAAATGTACGAAAGTTGCGTAAAACTGAGAAAAGTAAAATGTAACTTTTCTATTATGATAAAAATAAAATAAAAAGACTTATAATGTCTAGATTAGGCTGAGTCTAGTGTCGGTTGGTGTTAAACGTTCTTTAGACCTAAAATCGCGTAAATCGTGTAAAACGCAGATTCAAAAAATGTAAAATTCCAAAATTCCTGAGAATGTCACGGAAGGTGAAAAACTTACATTTCTCTTGTTTGTGATGTTGTGGGAACATATCGGGATGCCTAAACGACGTTTAAACCTTAAAGTAATTCTCAGACACGGTTTCGTGATTTTTGCAGAAATGATCCGACGAGTGTCAAACTCTAGGATTATCATTAAAATAGTTTAACTTACGTGAATATGAAATAAAAATTTCAGGAATGAATAGTGAAAATGAATAGTAAAAATTCGGGAATAGAAATTAACCTGAAAATACGAATTGTTACATAAATTACCCGTCATAATTGCTAAAGATTTGAATGATGAGGAGAAAGCCGCTCTCATAAAGGTTTGAAAGTCACACAAGCGAGCCATCGCTTGGAAACTTTCCGACATTAAGGGTATTAAACCCGAATTTTGCACACAAGATTTTAATGGAGGATGACTTTAAACCAGTGGTTCAACATCAAAGAAGGGTTAATCCTAAAATCCACGAGGTTATCAAAAAGGAGGTTCTCAAACTCCTGGATGCCGGCTTGATTTACCCTATCTCGGATAGTCCTTGGGTGAGCCCCGTGCATTGTGTGCCTAAAAAGGGTGGCATTACCGTTGTTGAAAATGATGAAAACGAGTTGATTCCTACTCGATTGGTAATGGGATGGCGTGTATGCATTGACTACCGAAAGCTAAATGACGCCACCCGTAAAGACCTTTTTCCTTTACCCTTCATGGACCAAATGCTCGAAAGACTAGCGGGAAACGAGTACTATTGTTTTCTCGACGGTTTCTCGGGTTACTTCCAAATTCCCATTGATCCGCAAGATCAAGAAAATACCACTTTCACGTGCCCTTACGGAACATTTGCCTACCGACGCATGCCTTTTGGCTTATGTAATGCTCCAGGCACGTCCCAAAGGTGTATGATGGCCATATTTCATGATATGATCGAGAAAACTATGGAGGTCTTTATGGACGATTTCTCGGTCTTTGGGGATTCTTTCAAAACATGTCTTTCCCATTTGGACAATATGCTTAAACGTTGTGAAGACACTAATCTTTGTCTAAATTGGGAGAAAAGTCATTTCATGGTCAAAGAGGGCATTGTCCTCGGCCATAAGATTTCTAAGAACGGGAGTGAGGTCGATAAGGCTAAAGTTGATGTTATTGCTAAGCTACCTCATCCCACAATCGTCAAAGGTGTTCGGAGTTTTCTTGGTCACGCCGGTTTCTATCGTAGATTCATTCAAGATTTTTCAAAAATCGCCCGGCCGATGACTCGTCTCTTTGAGAAAGAAACTCCATTCATTTTTTCTAAAGAGTGCATTGAAGCTTTTCAAACTCTTAAGAAGAAACTTACAGAAGCACCAATCTTAGTTGCCCCCGATTAGGACCTACCTTTTGAGCTCATGTGTGATGCTAGTGATTTTTCCATAGGTGCGGTCTTGGGGCAACGAAAAAAAAAACATTTTCAGCCTATAAACTATGCAAGCAAAACTATGACCGATGCTCAAGCTCATTACACCACAACGGAGAAAGAATTATTAGTCTTGGTGTATGCTTTCGAAAAATTCCGGCCATACTTAATCTTGTCAAAAAGCATAGTGTATACGGATCACTCGGCTCTTAAATATTTTTTTTCAAAACAAGATGCAAAGCCGAGATTGCTCCGATGGGTTCTCCTCCTTCAAGAATTTGATATCATCATCCGTGATAAAAAAGGAGCCGAGAACCTCGCGGCTGATCATCTGTCCCGATTAGAGAATCCTCATCAAAGTGTGCTCGAGAAAAAGGAAATAAATGAAACATTTCCTCTCGAGACACTTAACATGGTATCTTTTCGTGGTGATTCTAGTACCCCATGGTTTGCCGATTTTGCAAACTACCATGCGGGGAACTTTGTTGTTAAAGGGATGTCGTCCCAACAAAAGAACAAATTCTTCAAAGACGTGAAGCATTACTTTTGGGACGAACCCTACTTGTTTAAAGTGTGTGTGGATCAAGTCATCCGGTGGTGTATTCACGGCCAAGAAGCCATGGATATTCTTAAGGCTTGCCACAATGGACCCACCGGGGGACATCATAGCCCGAATTACACCGTTAAAAAGGTGTTTGACTCCGGTTTCTATTGGCCCACAATTTATCGTGATGCCCATGACTTAGTCAAATCTTGTGACTCTTGTCAACGTCACGGGAAAATCTCGCAAAAAGATGAAATGCCACAAAATGCCATTCAAGTTTGCGAAATCTTTGACATATGGGGCATAGACTTTATGGGACCGTTCCCGTCTTCACGAGGGAACATGTACAGGCTGTTGATTACTTGTCTAAATGGGTTGAAACGAAAGCACTCCCCACCAACGACGCCCGAGTAGTTGTTAAAATTTTGAAATCTCTCTTTGCTCGGTTTGGAACTCCTCGTGCTATCATTAGTGATCGCGGTACGCACTTTTGCAATGACCAATTTGAAAAGGTCATGCTTAAGTACGGTGTCACTCACCATCTTGCTACCGCGTATCACCCACAATCCAGTGGACAAGTGGAAGTTTCCAACCGTGGTTTAAAAAGAATTCTGGAAAGGACCGTAGGTGATAACCGTGCCTCTTGGTAGGATAAATTAGATGATACACTTTGGGCCTTCCGTACCGCTTACAAAACACCCATCGGGTGTACTCCTTACAAGCTTGTGTACGGAAAGGCATGTCATCTACCGATTGAGCTCGAGCACAAAGCCTATTGGGCCTAGAAGCATGCAAACTTTGACCTTAAGTCCGCGGGTGATCACCGGAAGGTTCAACTCAATGAATTAAATGAACTTCGTGATCAAGCCTACGAGAACTCTTTGATATACAAAGAGAAGACAAAGAAGATCCACTACTCCAAAATCAAGAACCGCTTTTTCAACGTTGGTGACCGAGTCATTCTTTTCAATTATCGATTAAAGATGTGTGGAACGCTTTTTGTTTAATATGTTCTTGAAGTTCAAACACTTGGGATATGAATCTTAGTAAAGTGTTTGAGAGATATTTATGTATTGAATGTGTTTAGCATGCGGAATCTACTACAACACACTTTAAAAGAACACAAGGTGATGAGTTTAAGTAAAATGTGTGAATGCAATGAACAAAGAACACAAACTTTGGTTAGAACAAAACGATTCAATATTATTGATGAAATAATACGGATGATCTAAATATCACCAGGATTACAAAGTAATCTTGAATCTAAGATTGTAAAAAGGATTTGTGATTCGAAGTAACTAAGTTACTTGAGAGATAGTTTGGTTCGTAGTTATTAGTTGTGAAAGATGCATGCATGAAGTAGTGACTAAGATATCCTTTTATAAGATAAGGATATCTTATTACATGTTGTCAAGTAGATGAATATAATACTATACTTTGACTATATTGGCGCCTACAATTAAATACAACTACCCATGTACACTCTGATATATTCTTCTGTCACCACAGAAGACTAATCTACTTCTACATAACGTATAACAATGTACAAAGACTAATAATTCAACTAAATATCTATTACAAAATATCTAATCGACTTGACAGAAGCTTGGCAGGCTCTTCATTAGCTAGCAGTACCTTCTACCCAGAAGGTACTGGTAGAACATCTTCGTACACTACAAAATCAACTAGCAGGCTCTTCTCATCATTGGCAGGCTCTTTGACTTTGATCATTTTATTCCCAACAATCCTCCCCTAAACTTGTTATTTCCATTTAAAATACACAAGTTTCTGATGAATAAAATACATACCTTGAGGATTTGAGAACTCTTCCAAAAACCTTACTTTCTATCCTTCCTTTTTCTTTCATATTGCTCAGATATGCTCCTCAGCAAACTCTGAACAATCTCTGAGTTTTCTTCATCCTTGTCACACCTTAATCTCTTGGAGATCATAGCTTTAAGCACTTCATAGCTAAGAGGATACTCTTTCTCAGCTAACATAAAAAGTTCTATCCCACTCTGTGTGAAAAGATGATGAGTATGGCTATGACTTAGAAATTCCCAAGTTGTTGAAGGATCATAATAGGGAAATTTCCAATGAACATCTTTGGGATCAGGATCGAACATCCTATTGAATTCCACCCAAAGCTCTTGTTCCTTAGCATCTGTACTAGAATTTGTGGCTAACCTAATCTGCACTAGATTCCACAATTCTTCCAAATCTGCTCTATCAGATGCTCTAACTAAATTTTCAAAATTCTTGAAGATAGCAGACTGTCCCCCAACCCTTAATATTTTCCATGACTTACCAAATCTATCATGGTGTATTTCCCAATCAATTATAGGGTGTCTAGACCTAATTGGATCAGCATGAATGATAGTAGGTAAAGTAATCAACATTTTACTTACTTGCCCTTGATCCAATTTTGCTACTTCTTTCTTTTGAGCATCTTCCTTCTTCTTAGATGGATGTACATCAGATGGAACATTATAGTAAAGATTCTTGTAGGCTTGAAGATATAAAAAGAAGATTTCATCAGCAGATTTCTTCTTAAGTTGATAATCAGTCCAATTTGCCTGATTCTTCAAAAATTTCTTCATAAAGATTGTTTGATCTTTGTTAGATTTGCCCACTTTAAAACCTCTCTTCTGACTTTCCTTCATCTTCTCAAAAATGTCAGCCAAAGCTGCTTCTTTGTATTTCTTGTTGATGAATGATTCAAGTGCTTCAGTCTTCTCATCAGAATTGAGTGTCTTGTCATTTACTATATTTGCTGCATGACCTTTCACAATTGGATCATTGTTAATAATCCATAACATCTGTGCATCAAAGGTCTCTTGAGCAATTTGAGTATCAAGAAGAGCTTGAGCAGCTTCTTCAGCTTCTTTCTGCTCTTTCATTTCTTCAAGCATTCTTGAAGCTTCTCTAGCTTTTAGCTCTTCTTCTTGAACTCTTTTGGCCTCTTCTTCTCCTAAAGCCATCTGAATTTGCTGAGTTCTTTTCAACTTCTTGGACTTTGGCTCATCTTCAATTAGAATACCTTTGCCCTTATCCTTTGGAGTTTGATCTTGTGTTGGAGCAGAGGATTGCTCATCAGCAACTAAAATCCTCTTTCTCTTGTACACTCTCTCAGCAGATCCTTTATACCCCATAGCCAATAGCCTTTCTCTCCTGGCAGACTCTTCTTCTGCCCTAGCAGGCTCTTGCCCTGCTCCAACAGGCTCTTCATCATAAACTTGAGTTCCATCATGGAATTCAAATTGAGCCTGTTCCTCCTCTTCTTCCTCATCTTCAGACATATCCTTCCTCCCCTTTTTGGAAGAGTGATCTATCCTATCAGCATCTGACTGTGAAGAACTAGATAAAACAACCTTTGCAGACTTTTTACCTTTTAACTTCTTCACTTCACCCTCCAATCTCTTAACCCTCTTAACCAATTTGATGTTGATCTTAGAAAATCTTTCATTTTGACGTTTAAGAGCTTTCTCTAAGAACTTCACCTTGTCTTTCAACTCTTGCATTGTCTGAGGTGATTGGGTTTGTGATGTATGATGTGTGGATGGTGGTGGTGTTGCTGATGGTACTGGAGATGGTGTTGGTGATTTTTGATGTGTTTGTGAAATGAAACCATGTGAAGAACTAGATGATGGTGTATCAGCAGATGGTGTGGGTTCTTCTGGATGTTGTGGTACCATTTCATCAAAAGTGGAACTTCCTCCCCTCTAAAACCAATTCTCATATTTGAAAATACTTTTTGAGAAAGTTTTGGTGTTTCATAAACCGAGTCTGTGGGAAGCAACACATGTTGTAATTTTCCAATGATGCAACCAATAAATCTTGGATACATCAAAAACTTTGTTTTACTTTTCACATTGTTTATCAATCCTTCAAAAATATATTTAGAAAAGTTGTATTTTCTGTTTGTTGCTAAGCAAATGAGAGCAGAAGCCATGTTGCCACTAAATTGCTCCCAAGAGGTTTTCTTCTGGCTCAAACAGTGAAGGATTGTGTGAATCAAAAATCTCCATTGTGGAGTAAGATGCTTTTTCAGAAAAGTGAGTTTGTTGGACTCAGCATGATACCCCATTCTTGTTAAATTTTCAAAAATTTCAGTATCTGGTAACTGACTAATACCATCAGAATCATCCAAATGAAGATGCCTTCTTAAGGATGACTCAGTAAGAGTCAAATGTTTACCATCCACTTTGGCTTTTATTCTTTGTTCCCCATTTTCAGAAGTTTTAATTTTAGCAGATTACCAAAATTGTAAAATTTGATTTTCATAAATAGTGGGATTGACTAGCAAAGCAAACCTGATGTAGGAGTTGTTTAAAAAGTCCACTACTTGATGAAATGAGGCATTATCCTCTGACTTCTCCAAAAATGCTAACTGATTATGACGTTGAACAAAGTTTAGATCAATTGTGGAAGCCATAATGAAAATTTTGAATATGTTGGTGGGATTTGTTGGTAGTACTGGTAAAAGATGAAAGGTGTATGTGAATTATGATAGTGACTGATGAAAGAAGATATGAGAGAATTACTTTTAACCGACAATAAGAAAGATTAAAATAAGTGAATGAAAAGGCGGTTAAAAAGATCTTTTATATGTAAAATATAATATAATATAATCATCAGTGAATTACATAACTACCCCAACGGCTAATTTTAACTACCAGGCCTAATGGCTAAAACTTTTTCTGACAGGCTCAACGGCTATCTAGCAGTACCTTTGTACTCTAGCAGTACCATTTTAGTACTAGCAGTACCTTTTAAAGTTTTATAAAAATCCCTTATAGTTTTTAGCAAACTATCAGCTATCAACGGATTTGAGTTGTCTTTACCAAAAGCCGTTTGCTTAAGGACTAGCTAACTATTTACAATTAAGTATGGTTAGTTAACAACCATATAGTTTTTGGTAAACTATCAACCATCAACGGATTTGATTTGTCTTTACCAAAAGCCGTTTGCTTAAGGACTAGCCAACTCTTAAGTTTGTGAAAACTTGGTGAGCTGAATACCAAAAGCCATGATGGCCCAAAAGATGGTGCAATTTCCTTGGATGGAGGAAATGTAAATCAGGCAATGATGCTGTGTATCTTGGATGATTAGTTCAACAAGTGAAATCATCTAATGTCATGCCTTTGAGTTGAAACCTTTCTTAGTTTGATCTAGATAGAACTTTCTCCTTTGAGAAATGCTTCATCCCTTCTAGATATATGAGCTAACTCTCTTTATTTCAACTCTGCATCATCTTGTATGCTCTTGTCTTTTCTTTCATAAATTGGTCTTTCTTCCATTCTGGACTATAAAATCCTCCCCTGAGATTGTTGTTTCTCCTGAAATGAATAAAACTTTTGTTGTCCCTTTTGTTTGAAAGAACTCTTGTTTTGTTATCAACCTGAAATATGTTAGTTGCAAACCAAAAGAACAAAGTGTAGAACACTTGATCTATATAATTGTAAACATTCAAGCATTTATATGAACAAAACATAGCAATTTTGTATCAGCAGGACCAATTATGAACTAACAGGACCTTTTGACTAACTAGCAGTACCATGTTAAAAATGCAATACCAGTTAATTTTTATGAACAAAAACACATGTTTTTCAAAGATTTATCATTCCAATACCTCCTACAAGATATTTGAATCTACCTAAATCAAAAGCTTTGGTGAGAAGGTCTGCATAATTCTTTTCAGAATCAATTTTAACTACTTGAATTAACCTCTTCTCATTGCAATCCCTTATGAAATGGTGTCTGATTTCAATATGTTTTGTTTTTGAGTGTTGAACTGGGTTTTTAATGATACAAATAGTACTGCTATTGTCAATATAAATAATGGTGTTAAGAAAATTGTACCCATAGTCAAGCAATTGATTTTGGATCCAAAGAACTTGCCCACAACAACTTGCACCAGCAACATATTCTGCTTCAGTTGTAGAATTGGCCACCATTGTTTGTTTCTTGCATTGCCAAGAGATTAGTCTGCAACCAAGAAATTGACATCCACCAGTTGTGGATTTTCTGTCTAGTGTTGCACCAGCATAGTCACTATCCGAATAAGCCATCAATTCAAAAGATGATTCCCTTGGATACCAAAGACCCAACCTAGGTTGACCCTTAAGATATCTAAAGATTCTTTTGACTGCTGTGAGATGAGAGATTTTGGGATGTATTTGAAACCTTGCACACACACATACTGAGAACATGATATCTGGTCTTGATGATGTAAGATACATCAAAGATCCAATCATAGACCTATAATTGTGCAAATCCATATCTTCTCCTTCAGCATCCTTGAGTAGCCCTTTGTCTGGATCCATTGGTGTACTTGCAACCTTAGAATCAGCAAAATTGAATTTCCTTAAGATCTCTGCTACATACTTATCTTGGCTGATAAATATGCCTTCTTTTGATTGTTTCACTTGGAGACCTAAAAAGAAAGTAAGTTCCCCCATGGAACTCATTTCAAACTTACTGTGCATAAGTTTTTCAAATTCTACACACAAGCCTTGGTTTGTTGATCCAAAGATTATGTCATCAACATAAATCTGCACTAACAAGATGTCTTTCTTTGTCCTTTTGATGAACAAAGTTGGATCAATCCTGCCTCTTTGGAATCCACTTTCTAGTAGAAAACAAGCCAATGTTTCATACCATGCCCTTGGAGCTTGATGTAGTCCATACAAAGCCTTGGTAACCTTGTAAACTTTATCTGGATACTCAGCATCAATGAAGCCTGGAGGTTGAGATACATATACTGGTTCTTCAATTTCACCATACAAAAATGCACTCTTAACATCCATTTGATAGACAGTAAAGCCTATGAATGAAGCATAGGCTAAGAAAAGCCTAATTGCTTCAAGTCTTGCAACTGGAGCAAACACTTCTTCATAATCTACCCCTTCCTCTTGAGTATATCCTTGTGCTACCAATCTAGCCTTGTTCCTGATTACTATACCCCTTTCATCCTTCTTGTTTCTGAACACCCATTTGGTTCCAATTGCCCTATGACCTCTGGGCAAATCAACCAATATCCAAACCTTCTGAATCTTGAATTGGAGAAGCTCTTCTTGCATAGCTTCCACCCAACTTGCATCATCTAAAGCTTTGTTTATGTTCTTGGGTTCAGCCTGAGATAGAAAACATGAAAACAGGCATATATTGGAATTATCATTATTCTTTTCTTCATACATAGAGGAGATTAACCCTTCTTCATTTGAGGATAAGACTTGAGATAAACCAACTTGAGATCTTGTTCTAACACCAGAAGTCATGCTACCAATCACATCATCAGTTGAGTGATCTTTGAGAATTCTAGTGTTTGGTGTTTTAGGAACTTCATATGTAGTTGGAAGATTGCTAATCCCAACCTCTTCTTGAAAAGAATCATCTATTTGAACATTCAATGGCTCAGCAGTACCAATACTTGTACTAGCAGGACCATCTGAAGAACTGGCAGTACCATTGTCATTAGCACCACTTTCTTGATTCTCTTGATTCTGTGTTCCTTGATCTTCTTCATTGCCTTCAATTGTTGTGTCTGAAGGTCCTTCTTCACTTGAAGATAGATCCATACTTTTCCAAATTGGCATCCAGATGAAATCTTGATCTTTAGGAGCTTCAACATTTTCTTTAGAACCTGCATTATCATTAGCATGTGTACCTGAAACAGGCACATAATTCATAGATTCTGAAAGCCTATCAACATCAAACATCCAATCTGGTCCAACTCCTTTCACATTTGCTAGTTTCTCTTGAAACTCTATGTGAAGATTTTCTTCTACTAGCCTAGTGCAAGTGTTAAACACTCTATAGGCCTTACTCTGCAAGGAATACCCTATCAAAAAGCCAACATCTGCTTTTCCATCAAATTTGCCTAAATGATCTTTGGTATTGAGAATAGTGACCTGACAACCAAAAGGTCTCATAAAACTTAAAGATGGTTTTCTACCAAAGAAAAGTTCATAAGGTGTTTTTCTATGTGGTTTTGTCACAAGAACCCTGTTTTGTACATAACAAGCAGTACCAACTGCTTCAGCCCAAAATGAAATAGGCAACTTAGAGTCTACTAACATAGTTCTAGCAGCCTCTATAAGTGTTCTATTCTTTCTTTCTGCTACTCCATTTTGCTGAGGTGTTCTAGCTACACTAAACTCTCTTTTTATGCCTTTTTCCTTGCAAAAGTCATCCATAACTCTATTCTTGAACTCTGTCCCATTGTCACACCTGATGATTTTGACTTTCTTGTCAGATTGGTTTTCTACCTCAGTGATATAGGTTTTAAGTATCTCACTAGTTTCATGTTTAGATCTTAAGAAGAAAACCCATGAAAATCTGCTATAGTCATCAGTAACAACCAGACAATATTTCTTTCCATTCAAGCTGCACACATTAGTAGGACCAAAGAGATCCATATGAAGCATATGTAAAGCCTGAGTAATAGAGTTTTGGGTCTTGGGCTTACAAGAAGCTCTATGTTGTTTGCCTTTTTGACAGTCAACACAAGTTTGGTCGTTTTGGAAAATCTTTTTGGGTAAACCTCTTACTAAATCATATTTTGCAATAGTGTTGATTGTTTTAAAGTTTACATGACCAAGCCTTCTATGCCAAATCATAGATTCATCCAATGAGGCTTTTGCTACCAAACAAGTTAAACCTTCCTTGGGATCAATGTTCTTTAAATTGACACTATACATATTGTTCCTTTTTGGAATTTTAAGAAGTATCTGACTCTCATCAGGCATCTTAAAATCCGAAGAAAGAACCATACATCCATTGTCAGTAAATAGAACATTGTTCTTTTTGTCACACATTTGTGAGACACTAAGAAGATTAAACTGAAGTTCTTTCACAAAATACACATTTTCAAAATCTATTTTACTGGTTTTGATAGTACCTTTACCAGTGATCTTTCCTTTTATTCCACCCCCAAAGGTAACATATCCTCCATCAAATGTTTTGAAATCTGAGAGGAATGACATGTTGCCTGTCATGTGCCTTGAACACCCACTATCAACATATCCTTGATCTTCAATATCAGTTGAATGTTCCTGCACATAAATAAACATATTAGTTTCCTTGGGGTACCCAAGCCATGACAGACTTGGGTTTGCCTCTTGCATCAATGAAGTCAAACCTTTTCAGGATTGTTGATGCACCTTTAGATTGGATTGGTTTCCAAATCCAACATGCTGAGGACTTAACAGCACTTTCCCTTTTAATCCATTGTGTGGTCTTTGGTCTATCAGTACCAATTTTGGCAATACCAACTTTGGCAGTACCATGTGGTCTAGCAGGACCTTTGGTTTTTGGACTCCAAACTTTTGTTTTGACCACATTTATCTTTTGAATAGGATTCTTCTCAACTTTTGGTACACTTTTGAAAGTGTTTCTTGTACCCTTTTCAGTTGGTTTTGTAATAACAGGCTTATGTTGTCTAACAGTATGTTTATCATTTGTGATGTTAGACTTAACAAAACTTTTTCTGGGGTGAGTAATATTTGTTTTAACTTTTGATTTACTCCCAGAAACCCATTTATTACAATAAGCATGAAGATGATTAAAGCTTCCACAATAATAACAAGCCTTATTAAACATAACAAAGTCATCACCTAGTTGTTGTGACTTTAGGTTGTTCCAATTTCTTTGGCTTCCCCTAGGTTTGTTATTACAATTTTTACAACTTTCAACTGTCTTCAAAACAGTTTTGGCCTTAGCTTTAACTTCTACTTTCTTGGGACTGGTTGGTCCTACTTTGATTCCTTTGATAGGAATAGTCTGATCTTCATCATCATCAGATACCCAATCCTCAATAATTAGGACATCTGGTCTCTTATCAGTGAGCACCTTAGAGAGTGGAACATTCTTAGCACTCTCAGAAGGTCCACTTATCACTACAGGTTTATCCAATGGTTTGTTAACAAATTCATGTAAACCTGATACAGCAAGATCACTACCCTGGGGACATGGAATTCCTCTATAAGGAGGTGGACATTCATTGTATCCTATCCCTGATTTTATTTTCTTATTCAACTGATTCTCTACTATGCTCTTAGTACACTCAGAAGCATTTTCTAATTTAGTAACAGTCAGTTGAATATTGTCTCTAGCTAATGTCACTTTAGTGCATTCAGTCCTTAACATTTCTATTTCAGTATCTTTCAAATATATTTGTCTATTAAGAGCACCTTTAGCATCAGAAAATGTGAGTTCATTTTCTCTATAGTGAATGATTTGTTTTTCTAGCTTGGACATACCACACTGATGGTTAAATAAGGTTTGTTGGGTTTTTCTATGTTCTAATACTTCTGTATCATAAGCTTTACTTATGATTTCTAATTCTTTAAGAGATTCACAATTATTAGAACATTTGATAATTTGTACCTCAGGGGTGGAGAATGCCATCAAAGCCAATTCATCAGAAATTGACTCATCTTCACCCATGAAACTCCAATCAAAACCCATGCCATCAATAGCAACCATTGCTTTTGGCTCTGCAACTTCAACAACCTTACTCTTGCTTTCAAAGCTTCCTTTCTTCTCAAAGCTTCCTTTATTCCTGTTGTCAAACCCTCTACCCTTGTCATCCTGCTTCTTAGGTCTTCTACACTCTCTAGAGTAGTGACCTTTCATGTGGCAGTTGTAACACTCCACCTTTGACTTATCATAGCCAGCAGGCTCATTTCCATCTATCAGAATCTTCTTGCCAGTTCTCATCATCAACTTCTTGGCTCTAATGCTTAAAAGTGAAAGTTGCCACTTTATGTCCATTTCTTCAAGATCATCAGGATGAATCTCTTGAAGGTCTTCAAATGATAATACAGACCCATTGTGCTGAGATGTAAGAAAAGCACACCCAATTGTTTCATCTAATATGGATTTGGTACTACCAGAAGTACCAGCAGTACCAAAAGTTGTATTAGCAGTACCTTCTTCTCTGCTACCTTGTTCTTCATTATCAACCTTTGACATGCTTGGGGATGAAACAAAAGCCATATTTCCAGAACTTGACCCAGTAGTCTTCTTTACTTCATGCTCTACTATTTTGAAATTGTTGTAGAGATCATTGAGACTCATCTGGTCAATATCTGACTTGTTCTTCCATACAATGACATGCATAGACCATTCTGAAGGTAAACTTCTAAGAAATTTAGAGTTTAGGTCTTCTTGAGTTATCATCACTTCATGGATGGCTAACTGACTTGCAAGCTTCTGAAGTCTATTGAACATACTGTCCAAAGACTCATTGGTTGTGGCTGTGAAGTTCTCAAATTGTTGTTTGAGAAGGGTTTTCTGTGTTTTCTTGGTAGCATCATTACCACCAAACCTAGCCACAATTGCTTCAAAAAGGGTTTTGGCATCTTTGTATTTGTTGAAGATCAGAAGTTGATCATTTGGAATAGTCATCAGTAACATACTCCTTGCCTTTAGATCATTCCTCTTCTGAACTTTTTCATCTGCATTTGATGGTTGATCTTGTATTCTTGTTATAAGAGCATCATTTACTGTTGTAGTGGTGATTTGGGGTTTGAAGGAATTGCCTTGTTCAATGATCTCCCAAAGTGCATAGTCCTGCACTTGAAAGTATTGTTCAACCCTTAGTCTCCACATTTCAAACTCGTTTTGCTTGAGTAATGGAAGTTTAGCTGCAACATTGGTTTGAATATGTTCAACATCCATTTTTCTTTTAAATTAGTAAATATCAAGCCTATCTCTGATACCACTTGTGGAACGCTTTTGTTTAATATGTTCTTGAAGTTCAAACACTTGGGATATGAATCTTAGTAAAGTGTTTGAGAGATATTTATGTATTGAATGTGTTTAGCATGCGGAATCTACTACAACACACTTTAAAAGAACACAAGGTGATGAGTTTAAGTAAATGTGTGAATGCAATGAACAAAGAACACAAACTTTGGTTAGAACAAAACGATTCAATATTATTGATGAAATAATACGGATGATCTAAATATCACCAGGATTACAAAGTAATCTTGAATCTAAGATTGTAAAAAGGATTTGTGATTCGAAGTAACTAAGTTACTTGAGAGATAGTTTGGTTCGTAGTTATTAGTTGTGAAAGATGCATGCATGAAGTAGTGACTAAGATATCCTTTTATAAGATAAGGATATCTTATTACATGTTGTCAAGTAGATGAATATAATACTATACTTTGACTATATTGGCGCCTACAATTAAATACAACTACCCATGTACACTCTGATATATTCTTCTGTCACCACAGAAGACTAATCTACTTCTACATAACGTATAACAATGTACAAAGACTAATAATTCAACTAAATATCTATTACAAAATATCTAATCGACTTGACAGAAGCTTGGCAGGCTCTTCATTAGCTAGCAGTACCTTCTACCCAGAAGGTACTGGTAGAACATCTTCGTACACTACAAAATCAACTAGCAGGCTCTTCTCATCATTGGCAGGCTCTTTGACTTTGATCATTTTATTCCCAACAAGATGTTCTCGGGAAAACTTAAAACCCGTTGGACCGGACCATTCACCGTTGCCAAAGTTTTTCCGTATGGTGCCGTCGAGTTATCTCAAACCGACGGACCAAACTTCAAGGTGAATGGTCATAGGTTGAAGCATTACTTTAGAGGGGACATACCACCCATGGTTGTCCCGGATCTCCAAACTTTCCCCATGGACCAATGAATTCGAGGTCGAGTAAAGCTAGTGACTCGGTTAGCAAAAACATTAGCACTTCATGGGTGACAACCCATGTTTCTGACTTCTTTCTATTTTCTAACACTAAGTGTGGGGGAATTCCTCTACTGTGCTTTGCTTTTGTGTGTTTGCTCTTATTTTCAAGTTTCCCTTAGATTGTGATGATTGAAGCGCCTGTTTTCAATCCAGCCGCCCAATATCTAATCTTTTTGCTAACGATTATCTAGGGATATCTTATTAATCCTGTTTGTGAAAAAAGATTTATTTCCCACACTTGGCTAGTAGTATTACCTTTTTACGTTCTAAGTGTCGGCATAATAGCCGGTACTTTGAATATTTAGGGCAATATTCAATTCTAAGTGTGTGTGGGTGTGAGGGGGGGGGGGGGATTCTAGTGAATTTAATCACATGTGTACCTTCTAGTGCCTTAGTGCCCCCGTTTTGACCAAAATTTTTAATTTTTTTTTAAATAAGAAATTGCATGAAAAAGAAGTGCTTTGCACATAAAAAAAATAATAAAAATAAATAAATAAATAAAAAATGTTTATTCTTGATTAGGTTAGAACAAGGGGAATCCCGACTCTGCCAGAGTGTTGATCTGGCTGCTTCCTTAACGATTAGACTAAGGTTTTACAAATTGTGCAAATGAAAATGCTAAGCGTGGAGTAGTTGGTTCTCTTTAGAGCTTATATAAGTAATCTATGGCTTTTCCTCCAAGGAGCTCCTAATCTGACTAAATAAGTGTTGTTTTCAAACTTTTGAACGTTAAAATCGTTTTGTTATGCAAAACAAATTTTTATACAATTTTGATATAGAGTCCAAGTTCAACTTTTTATTTAAATTTTGGAGAAAGCATACTTTCTTAAAATGGAATGATATTGCAAAATGAAGTAAGTTATAATGTTGCAAAAGTAAAGATGTAAGTATAATATTTAAAAAAAATGAAAATATGTGTTGCTTGAATAAAAATGTTTATATGAATAAATGTACGAAACTTACTTTTTCTTAAATTTAAATCGGGAGTTGAACTAGTATTCGTCAATTTTGTCATAAAGGTTAAACGGTAATTTGGTAGATTGTTGATTTCAAAGATCCCGTAAGCTCCGATTCTATTCTCTGTGAGGTGTCAAAAGCCTGGTCACCTAAAGCCAACTGGTTTGGGATGTGCCGAGAAGAAATTCGTTACATGGAGTGATCGATCCTTTGAGTCAATCTCTAAATGATCGTTTGTTGCTATTTATTTAACTATTTGATACTAACTTAGTGGGAATATCTAAAATCTTTGAATCGAAATCCCGCTGATTCCGGTACTATTCTCTGTGAAGTGTCAAAAGCCTGGTCACCTAAAACCAACTGGTTTGGGATGTGCCGAGAAGAAAGCCGCTACATGAAAAAGGCCTTTTTGATCCTTAGATTTTCGAAGTTCTCGGTAAATTAGTATTTGACTTAAAACAAATAACAACCATAATAAATGTCGATTTTTAGGTTCAAAATTTTGAAAATGAGCACACTCACCTAACTTCTTGAATAAATTGTGGGAGTGAAAAATTAAGTTCGGCTTACATAGATTACTAGTATAAGTAGCGTTAGCATTTTACAAAAACATTTGCACAATGAGTTTAAGCTTAGTTGGGAGTATTAAAAAGAGGATGACGATTACAATTTCCTGGAGACACCCAGTTTGTGTGAATCCCGTTCCATGATGCCATTTTTGAAAATCAAGCATGTTATCTATTTTTGTTCTAGTTTAAATCTCTTGCATCGAATAAAAAGTCAAAACGAGGTATCCTTGGTATTCTTTTGATCCTTTCATTACTTTATATGATCGAATTGCTAGGGACTAGCAATTGATAGTTTGGAGGGATGATGAGTGCCTATTTACTCATCATTTTATGCCCATTTAATACATAAAAATAACTAAAAATAGCCAAATATGCCAATTTATAATGCAGATATCCTTGGATTATGTTTTTATGTATTTCAGGTACAAATGATTGAAAACATAGCGAAAACAGACATTTTTGGATCGACTCGACAACGTTTGTGCATTTGATCTAGTCAAGACGAAGTCAAAGTCAACCCTGGGATATAGCATTGGAATGAGCATGGAAAAACGAACCCGAAACCATTTTTCATAGGCCAACCCGACCCAATTTAATGGGCCAAGTCAGCCCATTTAATCACTATTATACCAAATCCTAAACTAAACCAAATCCGGACCAAAACAAAACCAAGCCCAAACCAAATCCTAGCCCAAAACATAAACCCGACTAAACCAAATCTAACCCGTCCCTTTTTTATTAATAAACCTCGGTCAAAAAGTCAACCCCCACCCCTTTACCCCTTTTACCCGCCAAACCAAAAGCTGGAACCCTGCTAATCTTTTCTTGCTTAGCCTGCTCCATGCAACCTCTCTTCACCTGCTCCAGCCACCCTACTCACCCCATGCGCTTATCAGTCACATGATACCAATGCCAAGCTGGCAATCCAAGGTTAATTTTGGCGCCAAAGTACAAATCAAAGGCTGTGATGATTCAAGAATAAATCCAAAGGCTCAGAGGCAATCCAAAGAAGCACAAGTTGAATTCAAAGTTGTACTCTCTCACAAAAGAAACACGATGGCAGTAGAACCCTAGTTTTTAGCTTTAGTATAAATAGGATCCTCATTGTAGCCAAAAAAGAGTGAGAAGTTTAAGTTTATTTTAAGTTTTCAAATACATTTTCAGCTTGTAATCTCTTTTCATTAATGAAAGTTTCAGTTTCAAGTCTAATTCCTGTCCTTTATTATTTCATTACTGTAAAAAAAATTGTGATAAGCTCTTAACAGCTTCTCATTAAGACTTAAGCTCAAAAAGCTAACCAATAGCTCATTTGGGTTCTAAGATTAGCATTGGTATATTTAAAAGCTTTCCTTTCACTTTCAAAATAAATTAAAAAAAAAATGAAAATCACTAAAAAAAAATAAAAAATAGCAGTTGGATGATAAGCTTACCTTGGAAGAGCTTATAGGACTTTTACTAGCTTGTTTTCAACAAGCTAGAGCTGTAGAGTAGCTCCTCGAGCCTTTTAAACCCTTGTCTTGAGCAAAGGGTCCTGTAAGTTCAATTTTCTTTTTCTTTTAGCTTATTACTGTTCATTGGCTTATTAACTGCTCACTCCTGTTTCTTTCTTCTTATTCATGTGCATTATTGCTTATTAAGCTTAGATTATAGGTTAGGACAACTTTGTTTTAGATTCTTAGCAAAACAGTCCACACTAGCTTTAGAATTGCTTATTTTGGTTAGCTTATTTCTAAGTGTTTTCAAAAGTATAAACCTACTTTTTACAACTCCCATAACTTAGTTAAAAGCTTATTTTCACAAGTCTCTCATTAAAACAGTTTTACTTAGTGCAAAAATCAAGACAGTCCCTTGTAAATGGGTGTTTGGCATAAGCCATTACATTGACTTTTTGGCTGTGTTTCTGAGTTTGACCTCTTGGGATACTTTGATTTAACTTAATTGGTGTCATATAAGCTGTTAGCTGTTAGTTTTAAGCTGTTTTGAATAGTTTTGCATGTTTTTGTTGGATTTTCAAATTTTTAGGTTCATAACTGCCATTATTAGCTTATTATTTAGGAATCAGTTATTAGTCCTTGTTCTTGCAATTTTTATGCTCATTCTAGTAATTTAAGTTGTTTGATATTAGTTGGTTGCATTTCATTAGGTTTCGGAGTATTTTTGGTCTTATTTTGCTTTGATTCTGTTATAGAACAAAAAATTCCACATCTGTTCTGTTATAGCAGTTTCTTTAGTCCATTTAGAGTGCTTTATTGTTGATCTTATTGTCTGATTTTCATGTTCTGAGTAGATTGCTTATTGTAGTATGTTGATTACTAGATTTATTTCCAAGTCTCAGCTTATAAGTGCTTAATTAATAGCCTTAAAAGTGCCTAATCAACTAGTATACACTGTTACATCAGTGTATATTTGTGTTGAATAGCCATTTTCTTAGCTTCTTTTTAAGCACAAAATAAGCTCTATTTGGTCTGAATTTTGTTCTACTAGCTTATTGGTGTTTGAGCTTCATTGGTTTTCAGTTATTAGTTGAGTAGCTTATTACTTTTGGGCTTATTCTTGAGCTCAAAAGTGCCCTTGTGGTCTGTTTTGGGCCTGCAAGTTTGCCTTTATAGCTTATTTGGTTAAATTGTGCTTATTGGCTGATGTTTATTGCTTTTTCTGATTTCATTTCCTTATTCTGTTTGCTTTTAGTATATGTTAGCTTATTTTAGTTTCACTTTAGCTTTTGTTAGCTTATTTGCTTTTTCATCAGTCCACTTTTGCTCTTTTCTTCTATATATCAGTCAAACCTTTGACTGCTTATTCTGGCTTATTTACTTAAATCTAAAAATAGTTGTTTCACAAAAAGTTCTTATTTCTTGCTTATTAGCAACTTTCAAAAGAAAATTTTCCATTAAAAAAATAAAAAGGGACAAGGGAAGTCCAAGGTGAGCCAGGCTCGAACCCTGGACCTCAACCTTATCACACACACACCTCTACCATCTGCCCTTGGGACTTCTCTGGTTAACTTCTCCCTTGTTTATTACTTAACAATTCTTTAGCAGTTTTGCCTTATTTCTCTTATTTGCTTATTTTCTGCTTATCTAAATAAGCTGTTGGCTTATTTTTATTTTTCCTAGGTTCTTGTGAACTTAAAGTATTTTTCTGCAAAGTTTCGTAATTTTTCACTTTAATTTAATATTTTTTATATATATATTTTTTTTCAAAATAGTTTTTAATTCATAAAAATTAAAATAAAAATAAAAAAAATACAATTTTTTTTTTCTAAAATTCTTTTTTATTATTTAGGATTTTTATAAATTGATTTTGCACTCCTAGAGTAGTTTTTTAAGATTTTGGTTTTTAGGCTCGTTTTTGGAATTCCCGTTTACGTTTTTAGCGTAACTTGATTTTTGCTTTATTTTCTTTGTATATTTGCTTTCCGTACCTTAATTAGAATTAGAAAACAAAAAAAAAAAAGTGAAAATCATCTTTCAAGCACTTTAATTCCAAACCGTACACGAAATCCTCGATTCACACCTCGTCGGGAAACGACCCGGGTAACACTTGCCCGGATTCTTATATCGTATTGAGTTGTGTTTTGCACGTTGACCTTTTTGCTAAAAAGTTGACTTGTAAATTCACAACCAATCAGGCATCTAAATGATTAACAAATGAATCAGATTTTAAGTTCAGAATCAGAAAATAAGGCTTGTATAGTGTCAGGCATTACTACAGAATTCTCAATGCGTTCTAAACTTACTCGGTCACAAATCTTAGGTTGTGCAAAATAGTAAGTTTCGAATCTCCGTAAAAAGTGATCTTAAAAGATTTTAACTAAAAGTAAGGCATGAATCAGAATGATGCGGAAGCAATGATACTTAAACAAATGTCTTATAGTCTACCCAATCCTTACCAGTTATAATTTAAGTTTCTTCAGAGTGGAAATCCTAAGGCAAATTCTTAAATGTTGTTTCATAAGCTCCTATAGTGCAAACCTAAGGGCCAAATCTTTCACATGTCATAACTTAAAGTACTACAGGTCGAAGCCTAAGCTCTGATACCATAATTGTAACACCCCAACCCGAGAAGGGTCAAAATGTAACATTATGGTGTCAATCAGAACATAAACGCAAGCGGAAGACTTTATTAATTACAAGGTTACATAAATTCTTCCGAGGAAGGATAAAATACTAAGTCTGAAATAGAATATCTTCTAAATGAAACACAATCCCAAACAAAGTCTAAATGAAAGATAACTCCAAATCTAATCCAAACGCAAGTGGGTAACTATCGTCAGGGTGGTCCACTAAAAGCTCCTACTCTCATCACTCAATCCTAGCATCCCGCTTGATACCTGCCGCAGGGAACAGAAAATGCGGCTGAGCTTAAAAATCCCAGTGAACAGATATAAATAAATGAAAGGTAATAAGCGTATACGAAATGAATAAGCGAATGAGTCCAAGAGAACCTGCTAAACAAGATGTCAAACAGAATATGGAACATATGAAAGGAATCAAAGCATAATAATGAACATAAAGTGGATATTAATATCAAGGAAATGTCCAACAAATCATATAACAAATTGTACATGGAGTAGCTAGCTCGATGTACCACATAGTGAAATGAGGTGTATTACACACACATAAGTCCATTCACAATCATATATCAAATCATAACTGAACAAATACCTAGGATGCATCCATACGCTCCCTTCAAAACAGCGATACATATGCCAGTTCTAGACTAAACATACATATAATATACACGGGCCAGGTGCGCTATATATAGCAATATAATCAAATGGGAACGCAGTGGACAAAAACCCGCCTACACTGACAGCGTCATTACCATTAGTACATCAATGGAACGGTCATGGACTCCCCATGACTGGCTACAAATATGGGCAACATAAATAGGCATAACACATGCAATATAATGATAAGGAATAATTACAGCTCAGATAATAGCTATGTAACTAGAATATAGCATGAAACGAATAATCAAACAAATAGTAAACAATTATGGATCATATCAAACGGAATCACATCAAACAGATCATTGCAAATGGATCATAACATAGCAAATGAATCAAAGTCAAGGATCAAGAAGTCATGAGAAATCTCTACTGGTACCGTGGACGCTCCTTCGTTTGTCTTTAGTGGTGAATGTTTATTTGGGAATATTTAGAGCTGTTTTGGGGGGGAAATTGACTGTTGGGATTTTTAAACTTATTTTTCAAAATAAAACATTTCTTTTTAATTCAAAAATATTTTGTAAAATATATTTTTGAAAAAATGTTTTGTCACATTAAAAATGTGAAGTTTAGAAAAATATAATTCTTTGATCATTTGTCAAGTAGTAGATTTGTTTGTCCATACCTTGAGTGATTTATGTCGGGATGGAAATCTACGACTTTGTTGAAGCATACTTGAGACATCGGGAGGTGTTGAAGTAAGTATGCATTGATTATTTGTGTTTACAAGTAACTTGCACATTTTACGTTATGTATTACAAGTTACATGTTTGTCATTATTAAAACCAAAGAAATCGTTTAGTTTAAATATCGTAATATTTGCACTAACAATTGTTGCAACATATATGTTTAAACCCCTTTGTTAATTGTCTAATCAGTTACATGGTTGCTAAGTCGAGTCATATCTTGTAAATACAGTTTTGGGATGATTGGGACTCATGGGTAAAAGTACTAGTTGTTATGGAGTAATGGGGAAGAACATCAATGATTATTACCCCCATATATGCGTTAATGTTTAAAGTACTCCAAGTGTTTTGATTTTCTTAATTCGGGTCATTAGTTAGTTATGTGTAAAGTATGTAAAAGTTCAAGTGTAGGGAGGCTGCAAGATCCCTTTGTAATGATGTATTATTTTGGATGGTAGGGCAAAAATGTATGAAAAAAATCGAAAAAAAAGAAGAGAAAAAGAAAAAAAAAAAGTGTGAAAAAAAAAAAAAAAAAAAAGACAAGAGAAAAAAAAACATACGGACTACCTTCCCGTTTCTTTTATTTATGTTTAAGTCAAAATAGTGTCAAGAAAATACAAAAAGAGTTAGTAGTTAGCGAGTCGAGTCGAGTCTTGGCTTAGCAATGCCTCATTGTCATGTAATTGACAAGATAATTGACTTGCCACCAGTAAAAAAAAATTTATCCAACAAACCGTGTTTATCATACCCTTACACCTAAGGTTACAACCCTTTAAAAGACCTCTTTGATAGTTTATCCTAAGTGCTTACACCAAAGTGGTTGAGGTTTTTGATCCGTTCTCAAGCCTATGGTAATCTATGTGCTATGACAGGTAGAGAGTGTTTTAGTTTCAACTTTTCCATATGTGATATAACTTTATACACCCGAGAGATGTGAGAATCCAAACACTTTATCTTAGGTGCTAGTATATAATCTTCGTGCTTATTTTGACTAACGTGGAATGATTTTATGTTGTAATTACTTTTATATTAATGTTAATTGACCCCTAACTTGTAAATTGATTAGAATAAAAGCTCATTTGCTTGAGGACAAGCAAATCCCAAGTGTAGGGATATTTGATAAGAATTTATTTGGTACCTTTTTAAGGGGTCATTTAAGTCTAAAATCGAGTAAATATGATCAAATATTGCCTCAAATCGTTTCTTTTTGTATTTTAGGTACATGGAACGAGAATTCTGGAAATCGGCACTTTTGGAGCATATTTGGACAAAAAAGTGAAGAAAAGACGAAGTCGCGAAAAACCTGTCAGACAACAGTGTCTGACGGCGTCACATGCTACAACGTGACGCCGTCCCTTACAAATTCGAGATGGATTTCTAGTGTTAATCTAACAAGTGACGCCTCAGAGAATTTTGAAGATTTTATAACCTGACGCTGTCAGGTGTTAAATGGAGGAGGGCGTCACGTTTTAATGTTACAAGAGACGGCCCAGAAGAATTTTACAAGTGACGGCCTCAAATCCCTTTCTGACGCCTTCAGAGCGGGGATTTACACAGACGAAACCCTAATTCAAGGCGAGTTGACGGCGTCAGAAGCTATAAGCTGACGCCGTCAGAGTTGTATTCCTATATATATTTTCGAATGTTTTCATTGTTAAGTGTGACATATTTGGAGAATAAACCCTAGTCAAATTTCAACATCTTTGTAAGGGTTTTTCAACCCTTGAACCTTATGCTTTATTGAGGATAAGTTATTCGTTTAATCATTCAATATGTCTATGTGCTGTTTGATTAATTGTTTATCTTTTCTTCTATCTATCATGCTAGCTTAAGTTTGTTTGTGTTTGCTTAGATCTAATGAAACCTAGTTATGAATATTGATTTGTTGTCTTTTGTTTAGTTGATTGTTATCGCGTTAGGTTAAGAAAACTGGCTGACCTCTTATATGTAACTAGCTTGAACGTCTTAAAAACGCAACCGTAGAGTGCACTATTGGTTTTGTTCGTTGTATTTATTGCGTGAATTGCGGCTTGTAGATCCTAGAAAACTTAATGGATGTTAAGGGATTTAGGGGAGACTAATATTCATAGAGTTGGGGACTTCGACACCTCCCCACGACCAATAATAAGGAATACGACGCTTCAACTAAAACAAGGACGTGAAAATTCAACGAATCAATAGGAGATAACTAGGGAGTAATTAAATCTAAGTAAACACGCTTTTCCTATCATAAGAAGTTCACCAATTTACTTTTTCTTGTTTTTAGTTTAATTTTAGTTTTATAATTAGTTTTTGGGTTAGTTGATTACCAACTAATTTTGCCCACTCCTTCAAAACTGAGATTTTAATTGCATTCTAAAAAATATAAAAATACAAAAAGAATCATCCCTCACCCCTAGACCTATCTCGTCATATATCTTGACCTAACGACACTATTCTTTTAGAGAACGATCAATCCCCCGGACCTACCTATACTACACTACAACGATCAGTTACACTGCCTGGAGGATTGCAAGCTTTTCAAGATTCCTTGAGAAGTAAAACATTTTGCGTGGACACAATCCTCGCATCACTTATTAATAAGTTGCTGTTTGGAAAATAATCCGACTTTAAATGGGCGTAACTCCTTCATTTCTAGCCCGTTTATGGTGTGTGAAATGGAGTCACAAGTGTTGGTATTTATAGTGCAAAGTTTAGTAAGTTGAATGGCAAACTCATAGGTCACAAGATGATGCATAGACAATTGAAGAAAGGGAGTCACAAGAGGGTGTTGGGCGTGGATATGCATGGGGAGGGGGAGTTAGGTTTCAATGCATGGTGTAGCTTTTTAGGCTTAGCAAGGTTAGGACATTTTTGTACTTTACAACTTTCAAAAGCAATTGTTGGTATTACTAAGGTAGTGGCCGGTTTTTAGGACTATGGGGTTTCATTTTGAATTTTGATAAATATAAGTGTGTAATGTGTATGTAATGTAATGGCGGTGAATTAGTTAAGTATTGCATGCATGCATGAGACTTAATGCAAGTCTTAAGCGAATTACATATAATTTATGAAACCAAATGTAAATGACTTATGAAATATGCTCACGAGAGTGGTAAAGTACTTAGTTGACGTAGTGCCGGTATACGTTTAAAGTAGTTTTTCATTTTACACGGGTTAACCTAACGGTTATACGTAAAGGCATGAATTCAAGTGTTTAAAATAAAATGTTTTAAGTTTATGGTTAAGTAGTGACCTGAAAAATGTGAGTTGTCACAAAGAACCACATAAATCTTAGAATTTTCTTAGATAATTGGTCTTGCTAAGTTGCCTAGAATTCTTTGATTAGTTTATGTGCTACAGATAGCGACTGTCGAACGGTGTTGGACTGCGAGACGTTAATAGGTTGGATAATTAATGCATGATTATTAGTTATAGGAGTTGGACTAAGGCAATAGGCTAGTTATTATAGGATGTATGAGCTGGACAAATGAACTACACAAATTTAGGCATATCCTCCATAACAACTAATTATGCGTGACAAATTCAGTAGATATAGCTAGTTAATAATAAGGAGTAGTGCACCATAGATAAATACTTTTTTCTCATCTACAAGTTTAAACGCAAATTTACTTTCCTTGCATTTTATTTACTTATTTTTTAGGTTACTATTAGTTTAAAACCAAATCACTTAAAACCCTGACAATTTAATTGCTTTCAATTAAATACACAAAAATGCCAAAAATAATCGTCTTTAGCTCTTTAGAATGATTTCATCATACTCAACGAACCTACCTAACTATTCCCTCAGATAATGATTAATCCCTCAAACTTTTATTTACTACTCCCTCCGTCCCACTATAAGTGTCCACAATGGTATCTTTGCTTGTCCCATATTAAGTGTCCAGGGAATATTTTCAACCAATGAGAAGAGACTTTAGTGGGTAATAGTGATATTTGATTGGTGGAGAGTGTAGTTGGCCCCACTTTCCTAAAACTTTGTGCAAATGAAAAGTGGACACTTATAGTGGGACGGGGGGAGTACAATATATCGGTACATTGTCTAAGGGGGTTGTAAAGCTTGCTTTGCACATCAAACCCCACATCAATCGCCTCTTTTAAAAACTTTAGATTCATAATATTTAATTATTCTTGTCCATCGGATGATGTAAACAAGAATTGTTTGAAATCCATTTATTGTGAGAAATGAAATATATGAATTTGTATTAATGATATTGAATATGTTTTGATAATATGAATAAAATTGAAAAAGTATTAGAATATTTATAGTGTGTAAAGTTAATAAAAATAAAAATATATAGTTTTTAATAAATACCACCAACGCCCAAAAAATAGACCGCTGGCTTTTTTTTCACGCTCCATAAGTCGGTCTTTTGAACAACCAACATCTCAACAAAACACACCAAGCATGTGTCGTGTGTGTTTAAACAAAGACGCGTGGGTGAGGGCCAAACACACGTGATTCGACCCTTACTAGACCGTCACTATGAACGTTCTAAAATAAATAAATAAAACACTCTAAAAACAAAGATTTTTTATTTAAAAACATAAATAAATAAATAACAAAAAAACTTTAGATTATAACAAAAGTAAAATAAGGACCAAAAGTTCCAAAGTCTCTCAACATGAAACAAACCGACCCGAGTGACTCAGTGTAGTCAGTCTCCTTCACCTTCAACTCCAACTCCAAAAATCACCATCTCTTCTCTTCTCTGCAAAATAATAAAAATAAATAATAATACCCCCACACGCTTCTATCTCTTTCTCTAACCCTAATATCACCTTTTTCCATTATTACCCTTTAATCCAACGGCCCATATCTCCCCACGTATCCATCACCATCTTCATCCTCACCTCCTTCTCTATCACACCCACAAATTTAATTTCTATAAGATCCCTTTTCTAGGGTTTTCTAAAACACACACTAATTTGGGGAAAACTTGTTATGAAGAAATTTTAATCAATTCTTAGCTTATTCTTTGTGGGTTTTGCTCAATTAAGGTAAATATTTGATCCAATTTCATTGCCGTGATTTGTATCTATGTGTAATGCTTGTTTTTTGTTTCAAGATTTTGTCTTTTTGTGTTTTTATGGTGTTTTGATTAATGAGTGTCTTTTAAAATTTGATTTTGTATTAGGGTTTGTGATGAATTGAGGTAATTTGAAGTGGGCTGGTTGAATTTTGAATTTTTCGGGTTTTTTATGATGGCGATTGAGAAGAATAGTTTTAAAGCTGTTGCGAATAGTAGGTTAGAGTCTGAGTTTAGTAGGGAGGAGAGTATGTCAAGTGAAGAGGATGAGTTTCGGCGAGGGGGTTTGGAGTTAGATGAGGAGGGAGATGGTTTTGGTTACGATGAGTGTGATTCGGGTGCTGCTTCTGATGATTTTGATTTGCTTGAGTTGGGTGAGACTGGTGAGGAGTTTTGTCAAATTGAGGATCAGACATGTAGCATTCCGTTTGAGTTGTATGATCTTTCGGGGTTAGAGGATATTTTGTCTATGGATGTTTGGAACGATGTTTTGACGGAAGATGAGCGATTAAGTCTTACAAAATACCTTCCTGATATGGACCAAGAACATTTTATGCGTACCATGAAAGAGCTTTTCACGGGTTCAAATTTTCATTTCGGGGTTCCGGTAAATAAGCTTTTTGAGATGTTGAAGGGTGGTTTGTGTGAGCCAAGAGTCTCGCTTTATCGACAAGGGTTAGGTTTCTTCCAGAAACATAAGCATTATCATGTTATTAGGAAGCATCAGAATACTATGGTCAACAATCTTGTTCAGATACGTGATGCTTGGTCAAAGTGTAGGGGGTATAGCATTGATGAAAAGCTTCGTGTTTTGAATATCATGAAGAGTCAAAAAAGCTTAATGTATGAGAAGATGGAAGAATTGGAAACTGATTCCTCTGAAGTTGAGGAATCTGCAGATGGATTTTGGAGCAACAAGAAGATTAAAGATCATAAACAGAAGTGGGGTCCGGGTCAGGGTCAATATCTCGGATATCGATCTAGTCCAGCATTAGCTTTTGAACCAGCCAGTTTCGGGAAGCAGAATACGAAAGGAATGCTAAAGGTGGCAGGGTCGAATATGCTGGAAGTAAAACCAGGGCCTTCGGGTTCTTCATCATTTCTTTCTAAACAAATGAAGGATTATTACAGAGGCAAAGAAGATGAAGAAAAAACAATGTATGATGTCACTGCTCATCGAGATCATAATTTAGCTGGGAAGAAATATAAAGGTTCGAGAGGTTCAGAATTTCCCGAAGCTTTCATGGGTATGCCTGTGCCTTTCAAGACCGACTTGCATACCCCTTACGGTAGGAATAGGCCCGTAAATCAATTGTCAGATATTAAAGTGTTGACTGCAAAACCGTCTAATTCAAGATATCCTTATGATTATGGGAAGAAGCTTAAACGGCCTGAACATAATCAGAAAATTGGTTTACAAGATGCATTGATGTACAGAGATCCACGAGGACCAACTCCGTCACAGATAGCTAGTCAACAAGGTATGTACGTTGTAGGTGAGCCATACTGGCACAACCAGGCACATGGAGAACCCATCGATCTACCATATAGGTATGTTGATTCGCGTATTTTGTCTGAATTTCTGTTTTTTTGATAATATTCTGTATCCCTTAGTTTAATGCACAAATAAACAAATCTGCTTCTACAAGAATAAATATATAATTGACAATTTGACATATAGAGGGTGTTTGGGATTGCTTATTTTTTTTGCTTTTCTGCCAGTTTTTCCATTCAAACACTTCTGGCTTATCTGCTTCTTTTAAGTAGAAAACTAATTTTCATTAGCAGGCAAGGGGCTGCATATTTCGTATTGTTTATGTGATACTAAACTAAAATTAGTTTTTACTCTCAGATTTAACCTAAAACCTTCAACAAATGAATTTGATTGAAAATTTCTATCAAATTATCACTTCTACAAATATTGCCGTTTTTTACAAAATAAGCAAACCCAAACACCAGTTCCAAAAGTAATTATTTCAAGCAGCTTATAAGTACTTATTTTTAAGCAGAAGCATAAGCAAAAAAAAAAAAAAAAAAAAAAGGCAATCCCAAAGACTTTTATAATCAGTTTTGGTTGATTGATTTATGCAAAACCATTTGATTATTATATGGTTAAGCAATTTTACGTAATTGCCCTTTTTTAAATATCCTTTTCATTTGATACTAGAACGTCCTTGTACATCAAAATAATCAGAAAATTGCACTTAATACATCAAAAGAACATACAGAGAATATCTACTACTAGTACTAGTTATGTGATTTTGATTGATCAAAATAACACAACCACTTTGAAAACACACATCCAAACACCCCCTTAAAGAATCTTCTGATTTTAAAGTCAACAAATTTTATACATTTTGGATATAGGACGGGGTCAAAGAAGAACAAGGCGGCTTCTACACAAAATGGAGCACGGATTGTGACCGCTGCTGAAGGAATGAAAATGCTGGCAAAGGGCGAGGAAACAGAATCTGATTCATCAGAACAGTACGGGGATGACGATGACGATAGTAATCCTTTGATGAGAAGCAAGTGGGCTTATCCTAGTGGTGTGAAATCCATACCAAGTTCAAAGAAACCTAAACATGGGGCAAAGAACAATAATAAGAGCGTTAAAGATCTTGATGGGTCTTTACAAAATTTAAGAAAGAAGGGTAAGACACATGGTAACAATTTTTTTAATGAGCCCTATATGTCAGGACCTGGCATGTTTAATGGTGGTGGTCATATCGAAGGTATGTATCAGTTGCCCATAAGAAAAACGTATCCTGGTGGGAAGAAGCAGAAAGGGGAATATGGGCCAAGGCACATAAACGATTTTGTTGGAGATCATGTTTCTGTTGGTGGTTCTGCTAATAGAAGTCAAATGATTGAAGCTTATAGCTATGATCATCCGGAAATGGTGGATGCAAGGTTATTGGGATGCAACTCAGGGTCCAAGAAGCGTAAAGTAAAAGATGAAGTGATCTATATCGATGATCAACCAAGTCATGATCAACTTGAGTATGTTAAAAGCATGGGGAAACGGAAATGGAGAGATGAGAGTCCGTTTGAAAATGTAATACTTGAGGCACAGGCACCGGTTATAGAAGTACAAGAGGAGGAACCTCAGAAAAAACCGTTTATTTTGATTACTCCTACTGTTCACACGGGATTTTCTTTCTCAATCATACACCTTTTGTCGGCTGTCCGGATGGCAATGGTGACTCAACTTCCGGAAGACACCATGGAAGTTGCCAAGAATCCTAATGTAAATGACGCGGGCGAGGTAAAGCAGGATGCTGTCAACGGAGATCAAGCTGTAACTAGTTGTGATCCTCCTCCTGTTAATCCAAATGTACCTTCTCTGACCGTTAAGGATATAGTCAACCGAGTAAGGACAAACCCTGGAGACCCGTGTATTCTGGAAACTCAAGAACCATTACAAGATTTAGTAAGAGGGGTTCTGAAGATATTTGCTTCAAAAACCGCACCTTTGGGTGCAAAGGCATGGAAGGCACTCGTGTTATACAAGAAGTCAACTAAAAGCTGGTCTTGGGTTGGTCCTGTTTCTCAGAGTTCAGCAGATCAGGAGATAGTCGAGGAGGTAACATCTCCTGATTCTTGGGGTCTTCCACACAAAACGCTTGTTAAATTAGTGGACTCATTTGCTAATTGGCTGAAAAGTGGTCAAGAAACGTTGCAGCAAATTGGAAGTCTTCCCGCTCCCCCTGTGGCACTAATGCAGCAAAATTATGATGAGAAAGAAAGATTTAGAGACTTGCGAGCTCAGAAAAGTCTCAACACGATAAATCCAAGCTCTGAAGAAATTCGGGAATATTTCCGTAAAGAAGAAGTTCTTCGGTATTTAATACCCGACCGGGCATTTGCATATACAGCTGCTGATGGTAAAAAGTCATGTGTAGCTCCTTCAAGAAGAGGTGCAGGAAAGCCGACATCAAAAGCCCGTGATCATTTCATGCTGAAAAAAGATCGGCCACCCCATGTGACTATTCTTTGCCTGGTTCGAGACGCGGCTGCTAGATTACCAGGAAGTATCGGAACACGTGCCGATGTTTGTACTTTAATCCGGGACTCGCAATATATAGTAGAAGAGGTTTCTGATGCTCAAGTAAATCAAGTTGTTAGTGGTGCATTGGACCGTTTACACTATGAACGGGATCCGTGTGTGCAGTTTGACGGGGAGAGGAAGTTATGGGTTTATTTGCATAGAGAACGAGAAGAAGAAGATTTTGAAGATGATGGAACCTCTTCTACTAAGAAATGGAAACGGCAAAAGAAAGAACCGGCTGAAGCTTCTGAACAGGGTGCAGTCACTTCGGCTGATCAGGTTGCAGTCCCTTTGGCTAATCAGGGTGCTGTCACTTTGGCTGATCAGGGTGCGGTCACTTTGGCTGATCAGGGTGCTGTCACTTTGGCTAATCAGGGTGCGGTCACTTTGGCTGATCAGGGTGCGGTCACTTTGGCTTATCAGGGAACTAGTGAACGAACTGGGTTTGATTTGAGCTCTGACCTAAATATCCAGCCTTCTGGTGTCCATGAAGCTATTGCGTTGGATGACAAATTGCCATCTCAAAATACTTTTGCTAATGAAACTCTAAGCTTGGATGGCAAATTGCTTTCTCAAAATAATTCTGCCAATGTATCTCTCGGGTTGGATGTCAATTTACTATCTCAAAATAACTCTGCTCATGAAGCTCCTGGGTTGGATGTCAAATTACTATCTCAAAATAATTCTGCGGGTGAAACTCTCGGGTTGGATGGCAAATTACTATCTCAAAATAATTCTGCTAATGCTGCTCCCGGGTTAGATAGCAGATTACTAGCCCAAAATAATTCTACGAATGAAGCTCTCCGGTTGGATGACAAATTACCTTCTCAAGATAATTCTGCTAATCAAGACATTGACGAAGTACGAGAGAAAGTTGCTGAGTTGTTAAACACAAGTGTATCTTGATGAATATTCTTAAAGGTAATAGAATTTTAGTTAGTTAATTTTCCTTTATTATGTACAGTTAACAATAGTTACTCGTGTTTGTGGGAAACTTGATTGAGTTTGAACCGTTTGCTTGCAAGATGGTTAACAATGAGTAAATTGCAAATTTTGTACTAATGTGTACATTATGGATTTCATCCAAAAGTTTCTAAACACAGCTGGAGTTTTAAAACGGTTCCAAACACAATCAATGCCAAATTTAATCATTTGCATGGTACATGATGGGTAAATGATCGAATATTGGTATAAACTGAATTTGTACTTTACGCAAGATATGATATCTGAAAATGTAAGGTAGGACCACAATTTATTGGAAGTTTTGTTGCACTGCAGGTCTGTATTTTGATATGATTTGTAATTTACACGGGCATATCTTTGTACAGTATGCAGGTTATAGTACATTAAAGATGCACCAATATACACGTAACCGATATGTATAGTTCAACATTGTAGGAAAGAAAATGTATGATTTCCCAAGGTACTGTAGTTATGTATCAGTAGTTTAGTGTAGACCACTTTTTTTTAACTTAACAAGATCTGTAGTGTGAAAGAGGAATAGATTATAGTTAAAGCTGTAAACATTCTCAATTTTCGCGAGTTTTTATTGGTCTTAGTGTGCGTGTATTAAGTATGAATTCAGCATTTGTATAAGGTTCTTGATGTGATTATTTTTATGCAGGCCAAATGCTCTTGTACTATTACTTATAATCCGTGTCTGCTTCTGGTTAAGAAACTGGAGCTAATTGAGAAGGTAAATAAAATTCAGCTAGCCGAAGATATGGAATCAACTTGACGCATCATTTATGAGGAGTGTAATAATAAAATGCACAGTTATGAATGAATTTTTGACATAGAAGGCTACAAAAAGAAGGCCCATGTTTTAAGTGTTGATGACCAGTATGTAGTTTAGTATATAGCTTTTTCCTGTGGTAAGAAGCTGGGTAAAATCTGTGAACTAGTGTTGACGGTTTGCGTATGCATATTTTTTATATACTAGCTACTACGTCATTACTAGCTACGAGGGGTGGGACACGTCATTACTAGCTACGAGGGGTGGGATTCTCGTGTCATTACCAAGTTTGCAACTTTTCTAGGGTATCTATCGAGTTCTGCTCACCGATTGTGTATTTGCTAAATCTTCGTGATATTAGCCGAGGAGCCCTTCAAATGTTTTGGTGGTTTAATATTCCATTTGAGTACAATACAATTAATCTTTCAATTCCGTGCGCGTGTGATCAACAGTTGGAAAACAATAAACCAACCATAATCTAAACCACATACAAAGTCAAAGCAAATGCTTTATAAACTCTAAAGAACATGGAGAACTTCATTATTTACAAGGTAGAGTGGAAAGATATTGCATATAAAAACATGGTAGAAGCTGTAATAATGACTTTCAATTATATGAAAATAGAGAGAACTCAGTTATGTAAGGCCAACGCCAAAACCTGAAACAATAACAACATACTTGAATTATGTGGCAAACGAGTTCAAATGACATGAGTCGAGGGCAAAGGCGGCTGGGAGTGTAATTCCAAGTGTTACAAGTGGCTAGATCGAGCAGGCAACACCCAACGACCAGCAGGGGCTGCAATAACCAGATGGGTTGGTTTAAACTAGGGGCTGCAATTTACTCTGAAAAGAAAACAAGAAATAAAGAGATGCAGAGGAGTGGGTGTAGCAATTTAAAGGATTTCATAATCCCATAGGATGGATTTTGTTAGAAAGGTTTGTTGGAAAATACTATATTGCCCTTGTGTGCAACATGAGGGACTTTAACAGAAAACGATTAACAGTGACACACTTATGGATCCAACATGTGAATATTTTGAAACACAGGCTATGCTTGCAACACTTCAAAGTTGGAGACTCGGCTGCTATATGGCCCAAATTACTGTGCGCTAACTGTAATTCACTCTGATAGCTGTGATCATAGATTGAGTGACAATATGAAGAGACAGTTATTATTGACAGTCATTGGTGCACTCGTGCACGCGTGTGTGATTAGCAAAAGGTAACTATGCCCATGTGGTAAGAGAGTTTGCAGATAATATATATATATATATATATATATATATATATATATATATATATATATATATATATATATATATATATATATGGGTTAGGGTTATAATGAAAAGGGGGTTATAATAGAAAGGGTAGGAAATAATCTTAGCCATTGGATCAGATTTGATCAGATCAAATTGAGCGGTGGCATTTCTGTAAATAATGCAAACTTCAGGGGCAAATTCGTTATAGTTTATTTTCTACACAAAACCTATCCCGTCATTTATCTCAAACCAATTCCTGGATCTTGCTTTCTCTCTCTAAACACACTTTCTCACACTAGAAATTCACACACATTGGGTAGGGTTATAATGAAAAGGGTGTTATAATAGAAGGGGTAGAAAGGAATCTTAGCCATTGGATCAGATTTGACCAGATCAAATTGGGCGGTGGCATTTCTGTAAATAATGCAAACTTCAGGGGCAAATTCATTATAGTTTATTTTCTACACAAAACATATCCCGTCATTTATCTCAAACCAATTCCTCGATCTCGCTTTCTCTCTCTAAACACACTTTATCACACTAGAAATTCACACACATCTTAATCATATTCATCTCTAATCGAATCATTACTCATCATAATCAAATTGTTAAACCTTCTAATCACGATCTAAGACGAATCTACCGCATCTTAAACGACCTTGTAACACCCCGACCCGTTAAGGCCAATATATCACATTATGGTGTCATACAAAGCATACATTACGCAAGCGGAAGTCTTTTAAATAAATAACCAAGTCTCAACATCAAGACTGGTATCAAAAGATAATCTCAAATGCATAGTGGGTTAACCAAACAAAACCAAAGTAAAATAATATTCAAAGTACTGAAAGAAATGAAAGTCTGAAACAATGGACAACGAAATGATAAATAAATAGGTCTCTAAGTCCTATGCTCTCTCATTCTCAAGCCCGTCGCCCCGCTTATTACCTGCCGCATAAGAAAAGAAAACATGCGGCTGAGCTTAAAAAGCCCAGTGAACATATATATATATAACATAACATAACGGTAAATAAGCATAAGCAACGAAGGAATAAGAATACAAAACGAAACGTATAATCATGAAAGTCATACGAATTTTAAAGAGAACTAAGAATCAAGAATGCATGAGAACTGAATAAGAAATGAATCAAGAGAATAATGAAATAAGGGAAAAGTTCATATAAGGATGTGCCATAAGAACTACATACATAATTCGTCATATCATACTAAGCAATGCAAGTATACGAAAAGGGGAGACCTCTAAGTAATAAAAGTGTGAGAAGGAGTGTAAGGCACACACCACCTGGTCACCATAATCATATAAACATAAACCTAGGATGCATCCATACGCTCCCTAACATAAGTATGTATGTCAGTACTAGACTGGTCACACATATAAAGTTGGCCAATAGTGTACACAAAAATCATAACATAAAGGGGAATGCCGTAGATCTATCACACCTCTACGGGAGTGTCATGCCTAGGGTGCCATCAAAGACATGGTCATGGTACCTCCACAACTAGGTTAGCTCAGGCACAAATCTATCATAGCATACAACAAATATAATCTAGCATGGCAAGAGAAACAAAATAGTAACTCAATAAGCATGTCAAACATAAGTATAGCATAGCAGAGACATTTAAATAAATGTCGGAATGAATCAATAAGAATAACAATCATACAATGAAAGTCATGAGTCAAATAAGAGAATCATATCAGGCATAGGATCGATAGAAATATCCCTACTGAAAAGGGAAAGAATATATGTACCTTATCAAAGCACACAAATCAAAGCAATAAGATGAATAGAAGCAGATGATCACTCCTTTTTCACCCAATCTACATTAATCATAAGTTTATTTATAAGTTTCATAGTTTCATAATCATAAAAGGTTTCATTTTAGTTTTCTTTCCATTTTAGGTAACTTTTCATATTTAGCAGGTTTCCATATTTAGTAACTTTCCAAAAATAGTAACTTTCCATATTTAGCAGGTTTCCATAATTAGTAACTTTCCAAAAGTAGTAACTTTTCATATTTAGGTTTAAAAGCAATTTAGGGTTTCTAAAAATAGTAAATAGTATTTAAAAAGGTTTAAATAGTTATTAATGTCGAAATTGAGTTTCATATATTAATGTAATCATAAAATGATGTCATTTCACAATTTAGGGTTTTACAAGTCAAAATAGGGTTTCCAAATTAAGTAAATGTGAGATTAGGGTTTCTAATTACACAAGTCATTTTAATTGATCATTTAAAGTGATTAAACTCCAATTAGGGTTTCATACATTCAATTAGGTCATAATTAAGTTATATTTCCCGAATTAGCAGTTTTAGGGTTTAATTCATATAATTTGGGTTTCATATTATCATTATTCAAATATTAGGGTTACTATTGCAATTATGCCAAAGTTAAAGGTTAATATGATAATTAATCAAAACATTAGTTAAATGCCTATAAGATGACAAATAGCTTATTTAGGTTCAAAAGGTGAAGCAATTATGCTTATAAGTATTCTAAATAAGTAATTACTTAAATTCAGAATTAACATTAAAATCAGGTCTAACTTTATATATTTTTAACACACCTTAAATGAGCTCATAAAATTCTATAATTTTACCCATATATACCTATATGTCATAAGTATTTTACACAATTTTTTCAGATTTTATTAAGTAGTACAAGTACAAACTAAAAATCGACAAACACAACACTTTCCCGAATTCGACCTGCTGGAACACCCCGAAAGTATGTAATTATTTACCCAGGTTAGACATCTCAAAAAAAATCTACAAAAATTATACAACGTAACTCATATACCAAATATTATTCTGTCAAAATCTCAGGTCTTAATTCATTATAGATTTTAAATTAAAAATCATAGAACACGTTTGAATTTTCATAACCCGAAATACAGTTTTGACACATGAATTTCTAAAAATCAAATGGTTGCCTTCTAGACCTCTAAAAATCACCAAACCAATTTTATTTGATCACTACTTCATTGAATTCAGTTTTAGACCAAAGAACCACTAAAATTCATGTTTGTATCATCGGTTAAAAATTCACTTAGTTAGCACAAAATTTCTGATCGATTAGTTTCTTATATATAGGTCCGATTTCCATAACATAATTAATCACATTAACACATATTAATATATATTGATACGAAAATATTGTTATAGATTAGAGTTTACATGGTTACCTCTTATATTAGATCGAATGGAATAAGAACACAAGGATTTCTAGGTCGAACAAATCACCAACACTTCTCCTTTCCTTGATCAAGATCGAATGAAGAAAAATCGAGTATGGATCGGTTAGGTTTTTATTCAACAAATTTGAATGGATTAAATAATGATGTGTATTTGATTACCTTATGTGTGATACGGATTGAATAAGAACACAATGATCACGATCTTCTCTTCCTCTCCTCTTGATGGATCGAATAGGATAAAGATTTTTTTAGGGTTCTTGGTGGATTTTCTCTTTGCCGTACAAATGGAGTAGAGAAAAGGGATTTTAGGGTTTGTTGTGGTGATACAAGTATCCACGGTTATGGGTAGAAGAATTAGGAGACTTAGCCGAGAATTAGGGTGATCAAAATGGGTGATTAGCTCCTTCCAAAATTAGCCAAATATTCATACTTATCTTATTAATATGTTGTGTACAAGTTTTTATTAATTTTGGCCTATAAAGACCTTCTTAACGTAACATACTTTTATACCATAAGGTTCATATATAATTTTGTATAATACTTTAGGTTATGTGTTCATATTGTATGTTTTTTAGTCATAACATGTTATATAACTCAAGTTTTAATTTATAGCGTATTTTATAAGTCGTATTTAATTTAGGGTGTTATAGACCTCGTAAGTTGATTTATGAACACTAATTATGTTACTGCATCTTTTTGTTACTTTTGGTTTTCTAAAATCTTGTTTTATTTATCAATTTAGGTTCATTTTTTTAATATGATGAAGTAGACTTTCAAATCTATTGAAGAGTGTGTGTATGTGTATGCTTATGTATGTTTTCTTGTAGATCTGGAACAAAATGTAGAAAAAATAAAAATAAATAACGTGTTTAAGAAAGTTGCGTACAAGATGTTTGATAAAATGTCTCAAATAGATTTTATAACTATGATGCGCTAAATTTACATTGTGATGCAGTAGGTTTTTATTTTAATTGTGATGCAGTAGGTTATTTGAGCTTGTATGTTTGGTTATTTGTTCGATGCACTTGATTTTGTACTATGATGGAGTAGGTGTTCAGCTCCGTGTATAAGGATGTATTTGGTTAAGCGTATGTTGCATTATGTGCATAAATGTGTTTGTATGTTTGGTTGTTTGTGTTATGCACTTGAATATGAACTGTGATGCAGTAGGTTATATATTCCGGCATATGAAGTTCGATTAGGTCACGCGTAGTGAGTTTTAGTTTTTGAAATGTGCTTGTATGTGTTTTTGAATGCTTGATGCAGTAGTTGTAAAGAAGTGATGCAGTAGGTTATGTTTTGCAGTGTATGATGTTTGATTAGCTTGTGCGTAGTTTGTTTTAGTTGTCGAAATGTGCTTGTGTGTGTATTTGAATGCATGATGCAGTAGTTGTAAAGAAGTGATGAAGTAGGTTATGTTTTCTGGTGTATGATGATTGATTAGGTCAGGTGTAGTGTGCTTTAGTTGTCAAAAAGTGCTTGTTTGTGTATTTGAATACTTGATGCAGTATTTGTAAAGAAGTGATTTAGTAGATTTTCATTTTAAACTGAGATGCAGTAGGTTTCAATAGATAGCTGATTTAGGTTAAATGTATGTTGAATTATGTGTGTAAATGTGTTTGTATGGTTGATTGAATGTACGATGCACTTGATTTTGAACTTGATGCAGTAGGGGTTGAGTTGTCATGTATAAGGATAAATTCGGTTAAGCGTAGGTTGTGTTATGTGAGTAAATGTGTTGTATAGTTGATTATATGTCTGATGCACTGATTTTGTATTGTGATGCAGTAGGTGCTGAGTTGTCATGTTTAAGGATGAATTAGGCTAAGCATAGGTCGCGTTATGTGAGTAAATATGTTTGTATGGTTGATTGTATATTTGATGCACTTGATTTTGAACTGTGATGTAGTTGGTGTTTATTTGTCTCATATAAGGATAAATTAGACTAAGCGTAGGTTGCGTTATGTGCGTAAATGTGTTGGTATGGTTTGTTGTATGTGCAATGCACTTGATTCTGAACTGTGATGCAGTAGGTATTTAGTTGTCGCATATAATGAGGAATTAAGCTAAACATAGGTTACATTATGTGCGTAAATGTGTTTGTATGTGTGATACATTTGAATTTGAAATGTGATACAGTAGGTGTTCATAGGTCGCGTACAAGGATGATTAGGCTAAAGCGCGTGTTATTTTATATGTTTAAATGTCTTTGTATGCTTGGTTGTATGTACGATGCACTGGAAAATGAACTGAGATGCAGTAGGTGTTCAGTTGTCGCGTGTAAGGATGAAATAGGCTAAGCGTAGGTTGTTTTATGTGTGTAAATGTGTTCGTATGCTTGGTTGTATATGTGATGCACTGGAATTTGAACTGAGATGCAGTAGGTATTCAGTTGTCACGTGTAAGGATGAAATAGGCTAAGTGTAGGTTGTTTTATGTGTGTAAATGTGTTTGTATGCTTGGTTGTATATGTGATTCACTGGAATTTGAATTGAGATGCAGTAGGTATTCAATTGTCACGTGTAAGTGTTGGGTCCATTCAGTACCTAAGCGTCCTGAAACAAAGATTTGAATACAAATTAGCCCAAGTGTCGAACAACCTTAAACACTCTCACGTCACTGAGTGAACAGTCACTCAGTGAGTTATCTTCAGGATGCTTAGGACGAGTCTAAGAAGAAAGATTCACCATTCAGTGAGGCAGAACTCCCTGAGTGTCACTTAAGAAGAAGATAATGGGTTCAGTGAGTGATGACAATAACTCACTGAATCCCAGTTTCCTCAACAACTATAAAGAATGAAGATGAAGACTGAAGACCAAGACTGAAGAACCTGAAGTCTGAAAGAAAGGCGGGACAAGGCGGGAAGAGTTTGAAAAGATAAGGAGAAGTCCTTATCAGGCCAAAGTCAAACTTTCCCTGAAAGGCTTGAAAACAAGAGCAGTGTCATCACTATTACTCAGAAAGCATGTTTGTCTTATACCCAAAATAGGTTCTTGTAACAAGGACAAAATATATCAGTATTTTTTCCTGATTAGTTAGGTCATTCTCTTTGTCTTTTTAGTCATGGGTGCTCATTTATACTTGTGTATAAATAGGATCATAAGGGAGAAAAGTGGATAAATTTTGTGCACTTAATGCTTAGACATTCACAAAACCACTTTTCTCCCCCAAAGAGCAACCTAGTCCCTGAGATAGCTCAGTGGTTCATTCATAGTTGCCACTTAAGCATAGCTTAAGTTTAGTGAGGAGAACATACCATACTTTGTCATTTCAATCCCAAGTGTTTATTCCGCGAACACTTGGGTATAGATTCTTTTGATTAACTTCTAATAAGAATTTAAACGTTGAAAATTTCTTGTGTTTTATCTTTTACGTTTTACTTATTTTGCTTTGTTAATCAATACATTACTTAGTCATGGAACATGATTAGGTTAACTTTGTAGTTAATTCTAATTGTGTAACGGGAACAACAAGTGGTATTAGAGCCTCTGGTTTGTAAAATCTTTCAAAAACTAAAAAGTGCTCAAAAGGTTTTTAAAACCAAGATCCTACCATGGCTGATATTACTGTGCCCCAACTAGTTGACAAAAAGGGAGGAAGCTATTTAGCTGTTACTCCCAGACTAGAAGCTGGAAATTTTAGCAAGTGGAAAAAGCGTATGCTTTGCTACTTGACTGGTATAGAACGATACTACATCACATGTATCAATGAAGGTCCCTTTGTCCCTAAGACTGCTAAAGGGTTACCTAAACCTGAAGCTCAGTGGACCATTGATGAGAGAAGGGTGGTTAACCAAGACCAACGCCTGAAAAGCATCATTATATCTTGTCTTCCTGACGATATAATGGAATCAGTCATTAACTGTACAACAGCCAAACAAACTTGGCTTGACTTGGTTCATAGCTTGGAAGGTCCCTCAGATACCAAGGAAAACAGGATTATGGACCTGAAACTTGAGTATAACACTTTCAGGGCTAAAGACTCTGAAAGTCTCTCTCAGACCTATACCAGATACAAAACCTTGATAAATGAACTATCAAATGATGGTGTAGTTTTGTCTAAGCATGAAATCAATGTTGGCTTTGTCAACAGTCTCCCTGAGAAGTGGTTAAACTTCTCTTAGGGCCTCAGGAATGCTAACCACATTCAGACCCTTGAGCTCCCTGAGATCTATGGGAAGTTTGTCTACGAGGACAACTTAATCTCTAGGAGATACCCTGACTCAAAGAAAGCTCTTGAGACCAAAAAGGCCCTGACAACCATACCCATATCAACTGCCTTTTATTCTAATGGTGTTGTGCAGGATTTCCAAGAGAATTCTGATGATGAGGCTGATGAGAGAACCAGTGAGGAGTACCTTAATGATTTACACTTAGAATTTCAAGAAAGGGCACTCCTTGCTAATTCAAAAAAGTTTATTAAAAGAAATCAGTCAAACTTTTCTAAAGCAAAAGCAAATGAAACCACTGAATGTTTCAAATGTGGTAAAAAGGGTCATTTTGCAAAAGACTGTTTTTCTAAAACCACCTCAGAACCCTCTTATAAATTCTCTGGTAATAGTTCTTCTTCAGGAACTAACAAGTTTCAACCTAAAATGCTTCAGTCTACTCAACATTTTCAGAACAAAACTGTTCAAAATGGTCAAAAAGATTTTGAAGCTAAATATAGAAAAGCTAAAGCTTAAACTTGCTCTCCTTGAGGCCAATCCCTCAATGTCTCAGGCTGCTCAAACTTCTAAACCTGTTCAAACCAAGAACAAGGTTCTTGTAGCTGAAACCTATGACTGGGATGAAGAAGAGGTCTCCTCAGATGATGAAAAAGTAAGAGTCAGTGCACTGACGGCACTTTCAGACAATGATCAGTTGGCTGTTGGAAAAAGCCATGCAAGAAATGGATAGTGGGTTAACATCACCATGAAAAAGGTAAATATTTTACTTTGTATGGATGATGATTCTGATTGGAAATCTTACATGAATTACATTAATGTAGATCTTAAGTTTGTTGAAGAGCAAAGACTTAATTTGCTTTCAGAATATAACAATCTTGTTCAAGAATTAAATAAGTGTAGAGATGAATTGCTTGTCTTAAAACAAGCCAAGCTAGAAGCTGTTACACTTCAAATTCAAAACACTGAGATTTTGAAACAAAATCAAGCTCTTCAAAATGAACTTAACAAAGAATAGGCTGTCATTGAAAGCTGGACTAAAAAGAATCCTAAAGTCTATGAAACTGTTAGTCTTATTCCTAGTTCTAACAAGAAAGTCAAAGGAGAAGACCAACTCACTGAATCCCTCAGTGAGAGTCATAGTGAAAAGGCCTTTATACCAGCTGGCATATCTTTTGAGCAAGAAATGCTACCCAAATCTAGTGATTGGGTTGTCAGAAACAACCCAGTCAGTAAGTTACCTAACTTTGAGACAGGGAAAATCTTGCAACCTGAAAGTCAGGCTATAAAAGATATGCTTGGACTCACTGATAAACTCAGTAATACTGTGTCTGTAAATGAGTCTGAATCAGAATCTCATGCACCACTCCCTCCTCTGAAAGTCCTTTAAGGAGCTGCAGCTTGCTCAGACCTTACACCACTAGTCTACTCTCAACATTCTCCAAAGGAGAAGTCAGGATTGGGAAAAACAATCCTGAAGAGACCCACACCTGAAGTCTCAGTTCCTACTGATAACTCAACAACTTCAGTCCCTACTGAGGTAAAAACTAAAAGCCTTGATTCAAAATATGATCAGTTGGCTGAGCTTGTCAGGAAGCTGAGTGAGAAGATTGAATCTTCTGAGAAACCCCCTCAATCCAAGATTAAGGAACTCAAATCAGCTTCCTCAAGCACCTCCAAACCAAAATCCACAAAACCTCAGCAAAGATGTGAGCTGTGTAATTATACAAATCATTCCACTGATGATTGTTATAGAATCCTCTTTTGCATGATATGCAAAAAGGAAGATCACAGGACTTCTGATCACCAGTCATACACAGCCACATCAAGTGTTGCAAACTTTAAAGCACAAGATTTTAAGTATCCCTCTGATTCTAAGCAGAAGCAGAGACAAAAGGATAAGCCTTTTTCACCTTGCCCACATTGTGGCTTCAATGACCACCTTCCTAAGGATTGTCTAATGGATCCTAGTTGTGACATATGTGGAGATCCCACTCATGACACCTCAGGACATGAAAAGGTCATTCTGGCTAGAAGAGGAATCACCAAGTCATGCTCTCAGTCTTTTGAGTCCACATCTGCAATTAAATGCAAAATCTATGAAAGCTCACTCCATACCACAACTGACCATGCATCAATTGTTACTTTTAAAAAGGCCTTTAAAGCCAAGCCCTCCAAGAAGAGGGGTCCTAGAAAAAACTGACACAATTTACTATTTGTGCAGAGACATGCCAGGGAGCCAGTTTAGCATCTAGATAGTGGATGTTCAAGAAGCATGACTGGTGCGAAAGAATATCTGCACAAATATGTAGAGGAACCAAGACCTCAGGTGGTATTTTCTGATAACTCATCATGTCTCACTGAAGGTTATGGTTCAGTAAACTGTAGTGGAATAGTTTTTACTAGGATAGCTTATGTTAATGGTCAAAAGTACAATCTCATCAGTGTCAGTCAACTATGTGATGCAAAATACATAGTTCAGTTTGATGATAAGCAAGGTACCATCTTTAATGCAAATAAAGAAGTAGTTCTTATTGCACCAAGAAGACAAGATGTTTATGTGTTAGATATGTTTACTCTAACTCAAAATGGAACTTGCCTCTTTGCTATGGCCACTGAAACCCTAAACTGGCTTTGGCATAAGAGACTCTCCTATCTGAACTTCAAAAACATAAACAATCTTGTCAAACAAAATAAGGTCCTTGGATTACCATCACTTGTGTTTTCAAATGATAAACCCTGCTCTGCATGTGAAAAAGGTAAACATCATAGAGCATCCTTTAAAACCAAACAAAACTTCTCCATCAAAAGCTGCCTTCATCTTCTCCATATGGATCTCTTTGGGCCCATCAGTCCTAGGTCCATTAACCATGAGAAGTATACTCTGGTCATTGTGGATGAATACTCAAGATACACTTGGGTTTACTTCCTGACCAAAAAGAGTCAGGCAGCTGGAACAATGTCCTTTGTCAGGAACATTGAAAACCAAAATGACATAAAAGTCAAACAAATCAGGACTGACAATGGAACTGAGTTCAAAAACCATGAACTTGAGTGTTTATGTGATGATAAAGGTATTTCTCAAAATTTCTCCTCTCCTTACACACCTGAAAGGAAGAATAGAACACTCATTGAGGCTGCTAGGACAATTCTAAATGGATCATTCCTATCCAAACACTTTTGGACTGAAGCAGTCAAAACTGCCTGTTATACTCAAAACAGATCCATCATTATCAAGAGACATAGCAAAACTCCTTATGAGTTATTCAAGGGAAGAATCCCTGACATCATCTATTTTCATGTCTTTGGGTGCCCTGTGTTTATTCATAATCACAAGGATCACTTAGGGAAGTTTGATGCAAAAGCTGATGATGGATACTTTCTAGGATACTCCCTTGTCTCTAAAGCCTTCAGGGTGTTCAATACAAGGAGACTACAAACTGAGGAAACATTCCATGTCACCTTTGATGAGAGTGCTGAAGCAATCAGATTCTCAAACTCCTTAGTGGAAGATATAGGAATTGATGATTCATCAAGATATCCTCCTGATGAATATCATCCTGACAATAATCCTTCCACTCAATATCAAGCAGATGTTGATATTTCCTATTACATTGTCCCTCACAACCTTCCTTATCCAACCATCACTGAGTTTGTTGAAGCACAAACAGGTACTGATGCAATCAATCAGTCTGAACAAAGTGCTTAGGAACCAATCAATCTCAGTGATCAACCAATTCAGACAGACACTCAAGATCCTGAAGATCATCAAGTGTCTGCACCAGAACCTACACCTCCACCCAATCAGGCCTCCACAAGTTCTAATCAATATCCAAGACCTCAGGACAGTTGGACTAGGTCTAAAGATATAGAACTTGTCAACATAATTGGAGAGCCTACTGAAGGTATGCTTACTAGAAGCATGGCTGCTAAACTAAAGGCAGCCTCAGCCAATGAATGCCTGTTTGTGGACTTCATTTCCACTATTTAACCTAAAAGTGTCAAAGAAGCACTGAAACATCCCAGTTGGGTTCAGGCTATGCATGATGAACTAGAACAATTTGACAGAAACAAGGTAATGACCTTGGTCAAATGTCCTCAGGATGTTTCAGTCATTGGCATGAAATGGGTGTTCAAAAACAAAACTGATGAAAATGGCATATTCATTAAAAACAAGGCTAGACTTGTTGCCAAAGGCTACAATCAATAAGAAGGCATTGACTATGAAGAGACATTTGCACTAGTGGCCAGGATGGAAGCCATCAGGATCTTCCTTGCATTTGCAACCTACATGAACTTCAAAGTGTATCAGATGGATGTAAAAAGTGCATTCCTAAATGGATCACTGAAAGAAGAAGTTTATGTTCAACAAACTCCTGGATTTGAAAGCAGTGAGTTTCCTGACTATGTCTGCAAGCTTGACAAAGCCCTATATGGACTGAAACAAGCTCCTAGGGCATGGTATGAAACTCTTTCAGCCTTCCTTATCCAGAACAAATTTGTCAGAGGTAAGATAGACAACACATTGTCTATCTATAGGACAAATGGAGATGTCATTCTTGTTCAAGTGTATGTGGATGGCATCATATTTGGCTCAACAAGTTATAAACTTTGCAAACAGTTTGAAAAACTGATGGAAAAGAAATTTGAAATGAGCATGATGGGAGAACTCACTTACTTCCTTGGACTGCAAATTAAGCAGACTAATAAGGGAACCTCTATCAGTCAAGAGAAGTATCCTAGAAGCCTACTGAAAAAATATGAGCTCAGTGACTGTGCCTCAGTGAAAACTCCCATGGTTCCCCCAAACAACCTTGGTCCTGACCTTGCTAGTAAACCATTCAATCAAACTCTATTTAGATGAATGATTGGGTCACTGATGTACCTACTTGCATCAAGGCCTGATACCTAATTCTCAGTCTGTTTGTGTGCCAGATATCAATCTAACCCAAAAGAATCACATCTCACAGCTGTGAAAAGGATCCTCAGGTACCTGAAAGGTACTCCAAGTCTTGGATTGTACTATCCTAAATGTTTAGGCATATCAGTCTAACCCAAAAGAATCACATCTCACAGTTGTGAAAAGGATCATCAGGTACCTGAAAGGTACTCCAAGTCTTGGATTGTACTATCCTAAATGTTTAGGCTTTGATCTTAAAGGGTACTCAGACTCTGACTATGCAGGCTGCAACAAGGATAGAAAAAGTACCTCAGGCTCCTGCCAATTCCTTGGTGGAAAATTAGTCTGTTGGAGTACTAAGAAGTAACAATCAGTTGCCATGTCCTCAGCAGAAGCTGAAAATGTTGCAGCAGCCAGTTATTGTGCAAATGTGCTATGGATGAAGAGTCAACTCAGTGACTATGACATCCATTATAAGATGGTTCCCATTTTTTGTGATAACACAAGTGCAATTGCTATCTCAAACAACATTGTTCGTCATCAGAGAACCAAACACATTGATATCATGTAAAACCAGAAAATTCAAAACATGCAAAATGACCAAAATACCCTTGCAACTTATAAATTCAATTAATAATCATATAAACCTCAAATAAATCTCAAACCTTTGGAAATTAACCACATATGAAGTAAGATAATTTTTAGTACAACATTTCAACATTATACAATGTACAAAAATTATTTGTCACACAAAAATAATGCATGGACCGAAAATAATATAAGTATTACATTTAATTAATTTGTTTTGTATTTTAAATAATGTAAATAAGAGATAAGCATCAAGTAAATATGGAAACTAGGCACAAAATCAGTAAAATTATTCTTTTCACTATTTTTAGCCGTGTATACCTCCCCCCCTGACCACAAGGTATTTTTAATTATCTCCCCATTTGTTCCACCGAAAACCCTAAATCTCACACATAAAACTCTCTCTAATCCATTCGAAATTCTGGAAGCTTTTGGGTATTTTTCTGGTGTTCCTCTAAGTCCAAAGAAGGTAGGAAAAATAGCTTGGAGGTCGTTGGATCGTTTGTTTGATTCGTGGGAGTTTTTCTTGTTGTCGAGTTTTTAAGCCGAGAGAACCAAAACTCATACGCCTTCATCCGATCGTCTAAAAACACATCTGGTATTTTTCTTGTGTTCTTTACATCACATATGATTCATATAAAATAGTCACATTGATCCATGCACGTTAGTTTGATTGTGATAATTATAAGTATCAAAAACGCAAATAAAACCTATATTAATCCATACGATTTTTCTGGGTTGCAAACCTATTTTATTTAAGATCTATACATGTCATATGATTCTGGAAAAATGATGTTTGTAATGATCGAAGCTTATATCACCTTTGAGAAATTATTTGTATTAATCGGGTTTTAAAGAAAAAGAAGAAAAAAAATATAAAATCAAGTCGAACTGAATTAGGGTTAGGATCTTGGGATTAGATCTGATGTAATGATGATGTTTTAATGACATTTTGATGAATTGGTGATGATTAGAAATTTAGGGTGAGGGTTTTGTTAAATAAAATGTATACCGATTGGGTTTTTTAAAACTAAAAGGGTGTGTTTTGTAATTTGTTAAACTTGTGGGTTATTTTTGTAAGTCACTTTGGATCAGGGGTAAAATGTATAAAATATAATATGGGGGTATCTTGTGTAAAATTTGTAAGTAAAAGGTTTATTTCGAAAATTGTGATTCGAATTGTAATTATGTAAAATTAAGGGACTTGTTTTGTAATTATGTAAAACTGAAGGTGGTTTGTACTAAAAGTATCTTAAGGGGTGTAATGTGTAATTTTGGATACTTAAAGGCTTAATGTGTAATTATGGATATTTTGAGGATCGAATGGTAATCTATTTAAATAAAGGGTTTAATTTGTAAAATTGTTAAAGATGAAGTGTTAAAATTGTAATTATGGATAACTTGTGAATTAAAAAGAGTAACTTGTGATATTTTCATTTTAAACCTTTAACTTTGGTATATTTACATTTGAAACCCTAAAATATGGAAACTTGTTATATTTAACCCTAGACTTTTATAACTTGCTAAAATAAACCCTATTTCCATAATAATACTAAATTGATGACTTAACCTAAATTATAATATTTAAATCCTTCTAATTATGGAAATCTGCTAAATATGGAAAGTTGCTATTTTTGGAAAGTTACCTAAAAAGGAAAGTTACTAAAAATGGAAAGCCGACTAAAATAAGTAGTCTGAATCAAATAAGCTATTAATAAGGCAGTCATGAATTCGTGTAGATTCGCTGAAGGTGGAGTTTGCTTCCGACCTTTATGTTCTGTTGTATTTTCACTTGCGGTATAAGGTACAGATATTCTGACCTTCTCACAGGTTTCTCATGAACTCCTTCTCTTTTATATCTTGTTCCCCTTGAACCTTGCTATGCTTCCCCTGTTTTGTGAACCTTGTTATGATCTCTTTCATATTCTGATCTGTTTAGCTTCTGATTTGATTCCATTGCTATGATTTCCTTTGCTTTGAACCTTTTCTATGATTCCCTTTGTTATGACCTCTGATATAAATCGATGATGTGAAAACCTTTTAATTATGACATGGAAATGTTTTGAGAAAACCATTTATTTAAATGATGTTTATGAATACCATACGATGCTACTTTTATATGAAATTCTACTAACTTTTATGAAAACTATTTTTAAAGACTATCTTTATGAAAAACCGTTTTGAAAGATCATTTTTATGAAAACAATTATTAAAGGATTTCTTTAAATGGACTTTTGATAGAAACTTCTGAAATGAACTTTTGATCTGAACCTTGACTTGATTATTGATATAAACTCTGATCTGATAAACTCTAATATGAACCTAATTGATTTTTGAATCTTTGCTATTTACTTCTGAAATATTTGACATGAACCTTCTGATATGACACTCTGATTATGACATGATATTTGACCATGACCCACAGTTTGATACTACGAGCCACTATTCATTTCACTAGGCATGAGGGTTTCATGTCCTTGTCATTGATGCACCGATGACTTGACTCTAGGGTAGGAGAGTGATGACCTATCCCGTCCCTGATTTTATCTGTTATGTAGGAGAAGAATCTGGCCTACTGGGGCGTATGGATGCATCCTAGATTTGATCTGTATCTGTTTCTGTTTATCTGTATTTGTTTATCTGTTATATATATGATGAGGCGAAAAGTGTACCGCTTTTAAGGGGTCATTTAAGCCCGAAATCGTATTTATTTGATCAAATATTGCCCTAAATCGTTCCTTTTGTCATTTTAGGTACTTTTGAGGAGAAATCTGGAAAAGGAGGCATTTTGGACGTTTTTGGAGCATTAAAGTGAAGAAAACGGCAAAGTCTCAAGAATCGGCTAAAAGTTACTCTTGACGGCGTCAATATATCTGGTGACTAATGGTGTGTGCGATACACGTCTTTCACATATCTGGGAGCTGATCACTCCATTTGATACATGAGGACATTCCTCATATTATCTGGTTACTTGAGAGGTATCCCCTCTAGATTGCTTATGTGGTTCCATTGTTATGATATTATCTGTTCTGGGCTCGTGGTGGATTACTGCTTTCTTACCTTATAACCTTTTTCTTTTCCTTTATTCTTATCTATTATTATCCCTTGACTCTTATTATATCTGCATGACTTTTACATCTTTTACTTTTCACTTTTCTCTACAACTGCTTTGTTATCGTTATATCTGTTCACTGAGCTCTCGTAGCTCAGCCGCATTTCTTTTCCTGTGGCAGGTTTTAGTTTGGAAGCTAGGTTATGAGTGGAGAGAACCTTGGACTTAGAAGATCTTGATAGCTATTCTGGATTAGGGATGACTAGAAGTTATTATATTTTAGAATTAGTATTTATTGGAAATTCTCGTTTGTAACCTTGTAGTTTCAGAAATTCATTTGTAACCTTTGAGATTTCTTATATTACTATGGGTGTATGCTTTTGTTCGATCTGATAATGAAACCATTATTGTGACCTCTTTACCCTCGTCGGGTTGGGGTGTTACAATTTATGGTATCATCGAGACAGGCTGTGACTCGTAATACATTTACCCTTGGCATGTGAAGTTTGGACCACTAAGTTCCACTGTAGGCGCTCATAAGACAACCTTTGAAAATTTGCTTTAGGATTTCACTATAGGAACTTAAGTTCTGACCAGTGAGGAATGAGTAAACTATTAGGCATTTGTTTAAGTATCATTGCTTCCGCATCACTCTGATTTGTGCCTTGATTTTGGTTAAGCCTGTTGAAATCATATCTGGAGGTTGAAAGCTTATGCCTTGCACCACCTAAGATTTGAAACCTAAATAAATCTTGAAGGCATTGAGAGTTGCATAGTAGTTTCCTGACTATATTTAATCCTTATCTTCAGATTCCGACTCTGACCTCTGATCCTCTTTTTAATCATTTTGATGCCTCTTCGGGCATTCTGAGAATCTCCATGACGATGACATACTTGATACATTCTGTTATTTGTCTCTTGCTTTTGATAAACATCTATGAACTTTTCCGACGCTATTTGATTCCGTCTTACCCATCTCTGTCCCTACGAGAAGTCTTGTGATGTTTAACCACGAGTATAAGAATGTTTCCTTTCACTTTTGAACGATAAGACTTGCTTGTCGATCTGTTTTCCTTCGGATAGTTAACTTTGATTTTATTCTGATAAAGGATTGGTTGATTGATCATTCAATATTGACAACTATCCTCCTATGTCTCACCTTTGACGTTTGAAACAATTTTGAACTCCCTGCCATGATTTCCGATTGTTAAACTTTTGCTACCACTACCTGATTTTGATCTGCACTTCCGATCTGTTTGATAAACAGTTTGAAACCTCTCCGACCATCTCAAAGGTCATTTAACCCCAATGTGTTTGACACATTCTATAAATTCATTACCAGTGCTGGATATAAATGTATCATCCGAAACTACTCAGTCCTGCAAAATCCATTACTACTCCTATGAGAACTCTGGTGATTATTAACTATGAATATAGAAAGTTTTACCTTCCGCCCTTTGAATGATAAATCTTGTCTGCCAACCAGTTCCTTTGGAAGAATACGATGTAAAGACTTCCTCAGTATGGATTTGTTAACTAAGCATAACAATGCTGACAACTGATATCCCATGCGTCTTATTTTTTTTACAACCTTACGGTGTTCGTATTACCAATGATGCACGCCCTACCTGCCCCTATGCTAAAAGCTAAACAAAATTTCAACACCTCGAACTGTTCATTTATCTATCTCAACACTATATTAAACCATGTACTCAACCTCGATATATAAACTAACTGTCTGGCTTGACGACCGTACTCATCCTACTAATCCGTTTACTTTTGATATATTCGATTTTGAGGTCTTTAGGTTATGGATTGGCTGGCCCTCATAAGCTGCCAGGGATTACCGTATTTGATATGTGACTTTTAGGAATCTATTTTCATCCTACTTTTGTTATGATGAACCTCAACCGCTCAAATCTGATAAGATTAATGTTGCTATGGAAACACTTACTCCGGTCTCATTTGATTGTCAATTTCTTCTGACACCTATTAGTATCCACCCTTAGGAAGCTTTGGCATTGGAAGTCTTGTTGTACAAATTTTCTGGTGTTTTCTGATGAACCTTTTGGGATTCTCTCCTGCTCGGGAGATAGAGTTGGCATTGAACTGATCTCAGTTGATGAACCATGATGCTATAGAAGTTGAGAGATTGAAGAAGCTGATGGAATATGATTTTGTTCACCTCAGTATTCCCTTGAATACCCCTATTAGTTTATGAAGAAGAAAGAGGAAATTATGCGTCAGCGTATCGACTATCGTAAACCTAACCGTATCACTACCCGTAATCATTTTTCATTTCCACGTGTCAATGATTGAATTGTTCTATCTTTGTAAATTCTGTATCAGACGGCCTCATTTAATGTTTGAAGGACTGAAGAAGCAACCACAAGAACTTCTAAGATAGGAGATGACTAACTGAGAGTAACGTCCGTGAAGCATTTCAGTTTTATTCGTAAGGAAGAAGATTGGTGATGTGAAGTAGATATGAAGCTTTCCCTGAGACGATTCATGAAGCTGCTTTCGTACTCGTTGTGATCATTACGAGTTTTAGATGATGCCAATTGTATTGGCTAATGGAATCATGTTTTTCGCGAGTATTTGGACAATTGTCATAGTATGACAGTGTGTTTGTGCTCAGAGACGAAAGAGGAATATGTAGACCATTTCGTATTAAGTAGAATGACCCTTTGTTCTGGAAAAATAGGTTTGATTGGCGTTCGGAGATTGTTGCAGACAACACTACCGGGTATCCTGTGATGTCAGCAATTGAGTTGGCGAATTTCAAACTGTGCTAGAAGACCTGTCAAAGACGCACAGTCTTGCTTCTCTATTCATTTTAGTTGTACTAAGATGAATTGAGAGCAGAAGCAGACTCGCGAATGGAAAATGCACGGTGATCATGTCAGAGATTCACGTTACCACACCGTAGTGTCCAAAAGAAGTGTCGAAGGCTTGAGGGACCAGAATCAAATTTATAACTCATTTCCACCCTATGATCATATGGACAGACGTAGACAGACTGCTTGGACTTGGAAGGGGTTTAAGATCATGTATTTGAATGGATGAAAAATTCTGACGCGAACGTTTGTGTTTGGAAAAGTTGATTCTGTAAAGGATGAAGCTATGGATGACGTAATTCACTTCCTCTTAACTTACTTAAATATTTCTGTTACCTGATGATAAGATCCTTTGAATGACTTTTGTTCCCTATTAGAAATTTCGTTCTGTGTTCGTTATGCGTTTGTTGGATGATGGTCTTGTTATGAGCACTATGATGAATTGTGGAAAATCTGACGTTTTGACGATGAACTTCATTTGATGCTTACTAATTCCGTTACACTATTTGTACGTTCTGTTTCTTCGATTTTGGATTCGTAATGATGATCGATTCGGACCAACCCTAGGAGGTAGAAGGACTGGTAGGTGGTTAAGATAAGTTGTTTTGTTCACGACTTGAGATAAAGTATGACCATCATGAGGGCATATTTATATGATGCCAGTATTATGACGTCTGGCCAACGTGATAATACTTACCTCATATAACATGCAATTGTTGTGGGCATAGGATATTTCGAGGAGTGCCTTAGAGCTTTAGAAATTCTGATAATTGTTTGAGATTATCTGCGTTAGTGAGACTTTAAGTTCATTCTACCTATGCGCGTAATCTGCTTTCACCGTTATGCGAATTGATACGTCTGGATTCAAGTCACGCATTTTGCTGACCTCTGCACTTCCAATAAGAATCTTAGGTTCTGTTGTAAAACTTTCTGCCAATAGATGTTATCGACAATCTATTTTCTGCACGTTCTCATCTGATTTGTCTAATAAAATTCTGTGGACGGCATATCCGTCAAAATCCTATGTATTTCCTGCGTCTCTTCCGAGAGAATCCGATTACCATCTATTATGTTTGGAACGTTATTTTTTTTATCTGTATTTAGTATGATTTGTCTTTTCTGAGGAAACCGAAGCCTTGATCAACAAGATAGAGTCATGAGAAACAAGTTCTTCATATTTCTGTTCACAGTCAGTTGTGTTTCCGTTATGTTTCACCTCAAATTTACGAGGACAAAAAATTTTCTTTTAGAGGGGAAGAAGTTGTAAAACCCGAAAATTCAAAACATGCAAAATGACCAAAATACCCTTGCAACTTATAAATTCAATTAATAATTATATAAACCTCAAATAAATCTCAAACCTTTGGAAATTAACCACATATGAAGTAAGGTAATTTTTATTACAACATTTCAACATTATTCAATGTACAAAAATTATTTGTCACACAAAAATAATGCATGGACCGAAAATAATATAAGTATTACATTTAATTAATTTGTTTTGTATTTTAAATAATTTAAATAAGAGATAAGCATCAAGTAAATATGGAAACTAGGCACGAAATCAGTAAAATTATTCTTATCATTATTTTTAGCCGTGTATACCTCCCCCTCCCCCCTGACCACACGGTATTTTTAATTATTTCCCCATTTGTTCCACCGAAAACCCTAAATCTCACACACAAAACTCTCTCTAATCCATTCGAAATTCTGGAAGCTTTTGGGTATTTTACTGGTGTTCCTCTAAGTCCAAAGAAGGTAGGAAAAATAGCTTGGAGGTCGTTGGATCGTTTGTTTGATTCGTGGGAGTTTTTCTTGTTGTCGAGTTTTTAAGCCGAGAGAACCAAAACTCATACGCCTTCATCCGATCGTCTAAAAACACATCTGGTATTTTTCTTGTGTTCTTTACATCACATATGATTCATATAAAATAGTCACATTGATTGATGAACGTTAGTTTGATTGTGATAATTATAAGTATCAAAAACGCAAATAAAACCTATATTAATCCATACGATTTTTCTGGGTTGCAAACCTATTTTATTTGAGATCTATACATGTCATATGATTCTGGAAAAATGATTTTTGTAATGATCGAAGCTTATATCACCTTTGAGAAATTATTTGTATTAATCGGGTTTTAAAGAAAAAGAAGAAAAAAAATATAAAATAAAGTCGAACTGAATTAGGGTTAGGATCTTGGGATTAGATCTGATGTAATGATGATGTTTTAATGACGTTTTGATGATTTGGTGATGATTAGAAATTTAGGGTGAGGGTTTTGTTAAATAAAATGTATACCGATTGGGTTTTTTAAAACTAAAAGGGTGTGTTTTGTAATTTGTTAAACTTGTGGGTTATTTTTGTAAGTCACTTTGGATCAGGGGTAAAATGTATAAAATATAATATGGGGGTATCTTGCGTAAAATTTGTAAGTAAAAGGTTTATTTGGAAAATTGTGATTCGAATTGTAATTATGTAAAATTAAGGGACTTGTTTTGTAATTATGCAAAACTGAAGGTGGTTCGTACTAAAAGTATCTTAAGGGGTGTAATGTGTAATATTGGATACTTAAAGGCTTAATGTGTAATTATGAATATTTTGAGGATCGAATGGTAATTTATTTAAATAAAGGGTTTAATTTGTAAAATTGTTAAAGATGAAGTGTTAAAATTGTAATTATGGATAACTTGTGAATTAAAAAGAGTAACTTGTGATATTTTCATTTTAAACCTTTAACTTTGGTATATTTACATTTGAAACCCTAAAATATGGAAACTTGTTATATTTAACCCTAGACTTTTATAACTTGCTAAAATAAACCCTATTTCCATAATAATACTAAATTGATGACTTAACCTAAATTATAATATTTAAATCCTTCTAATTATGGAAATCTGCTAAATATGGAAAGTTGCTATTTTTGGAAAGTTACCTAAAAAGGAAAGTTACTAAAAATGGAAAGCCGACTAAAATAAGTAGTCTGAATCAAATAAGCTATTAATAAGGCAGTCATGAATTCGTGTAGATTCGCTGAAGGTGGAGTTTGCTTCCGACCTTTATGTTCTGTTGTATTTTCACTTGCGGTATAAGGTACAGATATTCTGACCTTCTCACAGGTTTTCATGAACTCCTTCTCTTTTATATCTTGTTCCCCTTGAACCTTGCTATGCTTCCCCTGTTTTGTGAACCTTGTTATGATCTCTTTCATATTCTGATCTGTTTAGCTTCTGATTTGATTCCATTGCTATGATTTCCTTTGCTTTGAACCTTTTCTATGATTCCCTTTGTTATGACCTCTGATATAAATCGATGATGTGAAAACCTTTTAATTATGACATGGAAATGTTTTGAGAAAACCATTTATTTAAATGATGTTTATGAATACCATACGATGCTACTTTTATATGAAATTCTACTAACTTTTATGAAAACTATTTTTAAAGACTATCTTTATGAAAAACCGTTTTGAAAGATCATTTTTATGAAAACAATTATTAAAGGATTTCTTTAAATGGACTTTTGATAGAAACTTCTGAAATGAACTTTTGATCTGAACCTTGACTTGATTATTCATATAAACCCTGATCTGATAAACTCTGATATGAACCTAATTGATTTTTGAATCTTTGCTATTTACTTCTGAAATATTTGACATGAACCTTATGCTATGAACCTTCTGATATGACACTCTGATTATGACATGATATTTGACCATGACCCACAGTTTGATACTACGAGCCACTATTCATTTCACTAGGCATGAGGGTTTCATGTCCTTGTCATTGATGCACCGATGACTTGACTCTAGGGTAGGAGAGTGATGACCTATCCCGTCCCTGATTTTATCTGTTATGTAGGAGAAGAATCTGGCCTACTGGGGCGTATGGATGCATCCTAGATTTGATCTGTATCTGTTTCTGTTTATCTGTATTTGTTTATCTGTTATATATATCTGGTGACTGTTGGTGTGTGCGATACACGTCTTTCACATATCTGGGAGCTGATCACTCCATTTGATACATGAGGACACCCCTCATATTATCTGGTTACTTGAGAGGTATCCCCTCTAGATTGCTTATGTGGTTCCATTATTATGATATTATCTGTTCTGGGCTCGTGGTGGATTACTGCTTTCTTACCTTATAACCTTTTTCTTTTCCTTTATTCTTATCCATTATTATCCCTTGACTCTTATTATATCTGCATGACTTTTACATCTTTTACTTTTCACTTTTCTCTACTAGTAATTTGTTATCGTTATATCTGTTCACTGAGCTCTCGTAGCTCAGCCGCATTTCTTTTCCTGTGGTAGGTTTTAGTTTGGAAGCTGGGTTATGAGTGGAGAGAACCTTGGACTTAGAAGATCTTGATAGCTATTCTGGATTAGGGATGACTAGAAGTTATTATATTTTAGAATTAGTATTTATTGGAAATTCTCGTTTGTAACCTTGTAGTTTCAGAAATTCATTTGTAACCTTTGAGATTTCTTGTATTACTATGGATGTATGCTTTTGTTCGATCTGATAATGAAACCATTATTGTGACCTCTTTACCCTCTTCGGGTTGGGGTGTTACATATCAGATATCATTTCATTAGGGACCGTGTCATGAATGGTGACATTGAATTGCACTTCATTCCCACTGAATATCAGCTTGCTGATATATTCACCAAACCATTGGATGAACCAACTTTCACAAGACTGAAAGCTGAATTGGGAATGTTGGATATTGAGAATCAGTCCACTAATTGAATCCATCCAACTTAGTGTATACTCTGATAACCTTTGGTCCCTGACACAACAAATCTCTCAGTGAATAAGTATCTCACTGAATAACCTTCCTTGAACACCCTCATACTGAATGAAAAGTCATTCAGGGGCCTCAAGACTCAACAAATGACATTCAATGCTATACTTAAAGCTCTAAGTATTTAGTTAGTAAATGTCCGAGGTTGGTAGCTGAACACCTATTTAATATAGGAATATATGTTCTTTTTCCTTCTGACATCCACATCTTGGGCCCCCACTTCATCACCACATATTCCACTTGGCATTTAATGCCTCTCCTCACAAATAATATCCTTTGATATTATATAGGGTGATGTCACTCTGCAAAATACACTTTTTGCAGACGGCACAACTGTTCACCTTGGCAGTTGCTTAAAACTCAGGAAATGGAGTGGTGGCATTTAATGCGGATATCAAACGTTTATACAAAACAGTTTTTAAATTTTTGAGAAAAATTCGCTATAATGCCAAAACCACCTCCTCTCCACTTCCCTATAAATACCCTCAAATAAAATAACACACACACGTTTTAGAAATTTTTGATCAAACTCTTGTTTTTTTCAAAACTAGTGTGTGTGTTCTTGACCTCTAAACCTAGACCTTTTTCTTGCAAAACCAAGACCACCTTTACAATGGCTGCTTCTAGAGCTATTACCTGCGCCCCTAATGTGGAATTCCAACTAGAGGGCGTAGATTTGACCAAGAATAATGTCGTAGGGAATTTTGCCTACCCGAAAAAATTTCCGGCCTATAAGGATATGGTGAAATACTTGCAAAATTGCTTCCTCTCTACGGCATTCACCAAGACACCCCCAATCATCTACCATGACTACCTAAGGGAGTTCTGGTGCACAGCAGTGGTCACCAAACCTGATGTCACCAAGGACGCCATCATCACTTTCTCAGTGAACAATGGGAGAAAGACCCTCTCCCTAGACTACCAAACCTTCATCAAAGCCACAGACCTTGATTTCACTGAGAACTTTGTCCCTCACCCTACTGAGAGTGAAGTAAAGGCCGAACTGCTTTTACTTGGGCCACATGATGACAAACACCCTGATGTGGCCTCAAGGACTCTTTTGGCCAAGGCCCCAATCATCAAAACTTGGTTTCCTGTAGTCTGGAGGATACTGATGACCTTTGTCATTCAGGTCCTTGGTGGAAACAAGTCCTCCACGGAGCAATTGAACACTGCTCAACAAATGATAGTGTTCAGCCTCCTGGAGGGTAGAAAAATATATATTGGAGAGATAATCTTCAAAGACCTCATAGTCAAGCTATCAGGAAAGTCCAGGAAAAGACACATGTCTTACCCTAGGTTCATTTCCTGTGTGCTTCAAGACTTATTAGGATCTGCGTATGTTAGACGCAATGTCCAAGGATCTGACCCTGATGTCTTACACAAGGAAAACTACTCGAGAGACCTCACTGAGGTTACACCCGTTGCCCTGACCACATACATGCTGATAGTCATTCAGGGCGCAGACGCAATATCACCAGTACCTTCTCCTTCCAAGAAGGAGAAGAAGAAAAAGAAGGCAGGGTCCAGGAAGGTGGTTCAACCCAAACCACTCGACACTGAGACCTCCGCCTCCAAGCCTGAGAAAAGAAGGCAAGAAACGGCCAAGCCTACTGAGACACCCACAGTTGAGACCCAATTGGCCAAAGAACAACCGCCAACGGAGGGCACTGAGAAATCACCCTCAGTGTCCTCGGGCAAACCTACTCCTCAAGGCTTTGCTGGCATATACAAGTCAGTAGGGCCAGGAACCATCCAACCCTCACTTCCCGATGAAGGCATTCATCAATCACCACCTTTGCCTGAGGGAGAACAGGGTCCTATATCCTCAGTAGAGCAGTACTACTCTGCTGAGAAGGGGACCCACACCCTCTTACATCCTGTTTACGGCTTTGGCAAATCACAGTCAGAGTCTCAGGGAGGACTGGCCCCTAAATCTTCATCAAGGCAACACAACCTTGGTGGAAAGGGGGACCTCAACATTCAACATCCTGCTTACGGCTCTGGTTAATCACAACCAGGGTCTCAGGGAGTAACGGTCCATATATCTTCGTCAGGGCAGTACAACCCTGATGGAAAGGGGGACCTCAACACCTCATTGCCTAGTGATGGCACTGGAGAAAACCCACCAGTCCCTGAAGGCACTTTAGGGGATAAAGACTCAGGGGGCATGCAACCACCCGCTGATATGGAACCTACACCCCCATGGCAAATCGAGTCTCTCGGGAATTGGCCCTAAGGACCAGGCAGATAAAACCAAGTCTGCTGGAATAGGGGGTCAAGACTTGGCCACAACGAAAGCGATCCCTTTTTTGAGGGGGAGCCGGATACACACCTGGTTCCAACTCTTGCTGATCTCCAAATGCTCATAAATGAAGAATCATAAGAGGAAAAGGTTGACTTTGGAGATGACGAAGTCTTTGCTGCTGGGGATGACATGGAGACTAAGACTTACAACTCTCCTTAACACACTAAACTACCAACATCATCTCCTCCTCCTGAGGATCAACAACCCCATCACAACCCAACATCATCATCATCATCATCAGGAAACTCTTCAGACTCTGCTCCTACAACTCCTGAATATCTGCAGAAGTATAACAACGTTCTTCCTCTCACTGAAAGGCAGCTGGTAAAGTTCCTCAGAAAATCCAACACTGCCCTCTTCACTGAGATCACCAAAGAATAATGGGATCAGCACACTGACGCAGCAGCCTCATATGCTGACTCCAGGGCTGCTGTTGAAGGCGCTCATGGTAAACTTCATCAGGTCACTGCTTTCACAAATAAACATATCAGTGACCTGAGGACCTCTGTTGAGCAACTGGGCTTTGATCAAGACACACACTTCCATAATGTGTTGCAGACTCTCAGTGCAATTCAGGAAGAATTCAAAGATGACCCAGCTCTTCTTACCAAGCTGACTGAGTTCATGGATACTCAGAAGACTACCTCCTCCAACATTAGTGAGCTTCTCAAGCTCCTCAAGGAGGTGGATCTTGCACCTCTCAGGTCTCAGCAAGACGTCATTCAGAGGTCCGTATCTGATGCCCAGGGATATCTGAAGGAAATTTCATCAGCCTTTGACCAGCTCTCCACTAAACATAATGAGCTGGTCAGTCATTACACCACCAAAGTCACTGAACTCTCAGCAGCTCAAGTCTCCATGGCCGCTGACATATCCACACTGAAGAACGAGACCACTGATATCAAGCATATGGTCTCCACCATACTGACAGTTCTTCATACTTTTCCAGTTCCACCAGCTCCTCAGTCAACAGATGCTTACCCTGAAGCTCCAGCAACTGTTGAGGGGGAGAAACCTGATGACCAAGTTCCTGAAACTGAAGCTACAAACATCACTGAAGCTATTCCTCTACAAAGATTCATGCCAGGAACGTCAACTTCCTCAGCTCTTGTTGTTCTTACTACCACTCCCATTCCAACTGAAGCAACAACAACAGAGTTTCCTGAAGCCTCCTTCAGTACACCCCCTCCCACTGACAAAGGGAAGGGAATTATGACTGAAGACTCTCCTCCAAAACTGGTAAAGGCACCAAGAGAAGTGCATCCTGACCCAGATGCACTCTTGGAAATCATCTTGGATGATGGGAGAAAATTCAAGGGCACCAAAGAAGAAGTGGCCGCCATTTTAGATGTAGAGGAAAGGCTCAAGACTGAAAGCCTCAGTAGGCCAGTGATTGCTGAAGTGGCCAAAGAAGTCATCAGGGAAACTGAGCAAGTTATCAGGGGGAACAATTCCTCAAACTTCAGGCTGACTGAATCAAAAAACATAATCTTAAGGTCAAGCTCAATACTGAAAGGAAGAGGAAGAATTATGAGAAGTATGTCTGGTACATGACGAAGACAAAGGGTAAAGGTCCCATTATTGACATGACCATTCACGCCAACACTGATCCCATAGCCATCACTATTCACAGAGGGCCAAGGAAGTCTGAGAAGAACAAACCCTTCAAGTTCTCAGAATATGGGATAAAGGAATGGGATATGATGGGGCCCATCCTGAGGAAGAAGCAGAACAGGTGTGTTCCTGACCTTCTGGCTGCCCTTAGCAACAAATATGAGGAACTGGAAAGGGTGGCCAAGAGCTTGGGAATAGATCATCAGAAGGCACTTGCTTCTCATAGACTTACAATCCCTGAACCATCCCAGAAGACTGGGAAGAAGAGAAAAGCTATAGGCCAAGAACCTGAACAATTCATAGCTGCTCTTCACTGCAATAGGATTCCTCCAGAAGGGGTCAAGTTCGTTCCCAACAAAGTAATCAAGCTTCCTGAGTTTGGTATCTTCTTCGTCAACGAGTTTGACCAACAGGCCTTTCAAAGAGTCAGTGACATACACATGGTGGAAACAACAACTCTTCTGGCATACAAGCTGATGGCACTTCACGTGAAGAGTCCTGAGAATGAAGAGTTTATAAGACTGATGGACAAGATGATGAATGAAAGACCCGACAAGGAGAAGTTGGTGTCTAAGAAAGCTAAGTTGGAACTCATGGGAATTATGGAAGCCTGAGTACATATCCCTGAGTATTATGTTTAGATTATAGGACTGATGTAATGAAATAAATAAAATGATGGCCCACGTTTTGTTATATCAATGTTCTTTAATACTCCCTCCGTCTCAATTTATTTGTCCATATTTTCTTTTATTGATGTCTCAAATTAATTGTCCACTTTCCTTATTTAGTAAAAACTAGAGAATCTAGTGGAGGAATATTCTATTTTAGTGGTTGAAAATTAAAGTGGCCCCACTTTTATTAAACTTTGTGTTTTCTCTCTCCTGACAAATAAATTGAGACGGAGGGAGTAGCTTTCTAGAGTATTCAGTGTGAGAAGAAGCCCTTTTGCTCCCTCACACTGATCATAACACTTAGGCATAATTTATATCCAAATAAGGGGAGATTGTTGGGTCCATTCAGTACCCAAGAGTCCTGAAACAAAGATTTGAATACAAATTAGCCCAAGTGTCGAACAACCATAAACACTCTCAGGTCACTGAGTGGACAGTCACTAAGTGAGTTATCTTCAGGATTCTTAGGACGAGTCTAAGAAGAAAGATTCACCATTCAGTGAGGCGGAACTCCCTGACTGTCACTTAAGCCAAAGAAGAAGATAATGGGTTCAGTGAGTGATGACAATTGTAACACCCCTATTTTTGAAATACGCAGCGGAATATAAGTTTGGGGTGTTACTTCATGGTTCACAGACATGAGAATAGAAAACAACTCAAAAAGAGACGTTTTAAATAAAATTGTTATCATTCATTTATTTAAATCATAGTACATAATATAGGTCCCAGAGGGAGGTTCGGAAAATATATTATAAAAGATACATTATTCATTGAATGATAACAAAGTGGACACTCTTAAAAAGATAGTCCACAGCCACTCCGTGCCGATAGCCATACTCCTAGTTACCTGAGATAAACATGCTTAAAAAGTAAACACGAAGGTTGAGTGAATCTATAGTGTTTAAAGTAACAATCAGTTTTGAACACAAGATAAATAGTAAAGAAATCAGTTCAATCATAATTCAGAATATTGCACTAAACCTCATGACACGCAATGCGTTGACAGTTTTCAGTCTCACTAACATAATTAAATGGTAGTGGTTTGCCCCCGAGTTTAAGAAATCAAATATAATGCATCTGCCTAACCGGCTACCACGAAGATATCCATCCGATTACTACAAATGGGTCGTCAGACCAATAGATCTATTCACTATATTCGCGCTCACCCTGCGGGTGACTAATGGTGCATGATATGAGGGTCTTTCAATAAATACAATCACAATAATAAGGGACAGTTAGCCTAGTGCAATAACAATCAGGAAAATAATTGTGTTCGGTTTGATAGCATGTATCTCCCCACATATTTGGAAAAACGTATAAAGGAAAAGTGGGACTATAAACTCACCTGAAAGTCTGGATGGAAAACAAAGTTTAAATAAAGTTGACAAACGTCTCCGGCTTGCAACCTGGGTTGGTTATGTCAAGTTTTCAGTAACTGTTTCTGAACATATAAGTTTTATTATTTGTTTCGTTCGTTAAATAGGTAATTCATTCGTTCGTTATCGTATTTTAATTCTTATTAATAATAATTCTAATAATTCTTAAATTTAATAATAATATATAATAATAATAATAAAAATAACTAATAATAATAATAATAATAATAATAATAATAATAATTAATAATAATAATAATAGTTTGAACATTTTCACTTCTTCCCCTAAAGTTCTACATATTTTCAACTTTTACCCTTGAACTTTCATAAAATGACAAGTTTTACCCCTCAACTTTTACAAAATTACGATTTTTACCCCTCAACTTTGGTTAAATGACAACTTTTACCCCTATAGTTTCAAAAATGACATTTTCTATCCCTAGGGTTTAGGTCGACTGCATCTTAAGTCCTTATTATAAAACTATTTAGAGTTTTGTCACAAAATACCCTTGAACGTCCTATGTCGTTTCACCCGTTATCCTTATTCTTTAAAAACGCTCTATATCTTATGATTTATAACAAAACTTTTTGCGACTCTTTTGTAAACTTGTTTATTAGTTCTTAAACTTAATTTTTACAAAAACTTAGCTCGTGAATCGAACCCACGAGCTCAAAATAATTTATTTTAGGGTGTGTTTGGGCTGTTTGTCGAGGCAGTGAACACGCCTCAAAGAAATGGTTGTATCTCACTCGTTTCTTAGTCAAATGACCTGATTCTTTTTCCTATAGTTAGCTAATTAAGTGGTCTATAAGTGTGCAAAAACCTAGAATTTTAGATACTCGTTTACTGGTCGAATTTTGGGTTACAAAACCCAGGTCTGCTGTTGGTCGCGACAACATCAAAAAGAAGGAAAAATTCTTGTTTTAAATTTTTAGACTTGTTAACTAGGAAACTTAAGTTATATTCAACATATTTATAAGACTTCTAAATTATTTTAAGTGTTCTAGGGTTTGTAATTAATATTTTTAAGAGTATGTTTGTTTGTGTTACTCGACAAGAACAAAAAGAAAGAAAACATTGAATTTTTCTATTTTTAGGTTATATCTAGTTTTAGTGATCATTTACAAATGTTATTAGAAGTATTTTAAGTATAGAAAATGAATGAAAAAATGTTTGGAACATACCTAATGGAATATGGGTCGATTAGGGCAAGGTTCGTGGACTTTGGTTCTTGAAATGATTACTAAGCCTATAACCTTCCTTCCTTGGCTTCCTATGAGTGTCCTTGATCTTGTGTGAAGGCTGTGGGATCATAAATATGGGGGTTTGTGGCTGTAGAATTTGGGTCGATGGGTTAAGGGTGATGGAGAGGGTTTTGGGTGCCTTTTATTTATAGAGGGTGGAGTAGGGTTTTCTAAAGGTTTCTAGTGATGTTATTGGAGTGAGTGAGTGAAGGTTTGGTGAGGTGTGAGGCTATTTTAGGCGCCACATGAGAGGAAGAGGGAAAGTGATATGTGGAAGTTTATGTATCATACATGTGACCTAATTTCTAGAAGAGGGAGGTGTGGCACACTAGGGTTCATCCAAATGGAGCCTTAGGGTTTAAGATTTCTAGTGTTTAGCTTGGTTCTAGTGTGATTCGAACTAAACTAGGAGAATTAGATGGGTTTGGTTCATTAGGTGCATCAAGGGATTGTACATAGGGCTTGGTCAAGTGGTACTCTAGGGTTTGGGTCTTAGCTAGGGTTTCTAGGTTTAGGGTTTGCTTGGAAATGATTTTTTTTAGAGTTCTAGAAAATAAATAAATGTATATCGATTTACATATATACAAAGAAAAATGCTTTTGTGCTTTGGGAGGTTGTACTCTAGGCCTAGGAAGGTTGTACTAGGGTTTAGAAAATAGGAAAAATATAACTTTATTAATTTCCTAATTTTATATAATTTTTATTAATGTTTTAAAGTAATTAAATAGGTTTTTAGGTTTTTGTGCAATAGGGTGTTGTACTATGAGTTTGAGGGTTTGTACATTTATTAAATAAATTAATAAATTTATTTTTAAAAATTAATGTGTAGAATTATTGCAAAGTATGCTTTTTAAATAATTTAGTTTTTATGCTTTAAAGACTTGTACCTTGATTTAGAAGACTTGTACATATATATTTTGTAAAAATGTTAATTAGGGTTTGTGAATTTATTACATATAATAATAGTTTTATGAAATTAGGGTTTTATCGGGAGTTATAGTGGTATCAGGGTTTCTGTGCTTTAGTGACTTGTACATTAGCTAAATAAATTATATTTTTGTATTTTTAGGGTTTCGTTATTTTTATATGTTGCTATGGTAGTTTAAGGTTTCATAAAAACTCTTATTAAATAAGAAACGTTTAGTTTTAAATATACGTTAACGAAATAACGTGAAGTGGTAAATGAGATCTCATCAAGTTTCAGGTCAAAGATGCTTAAATACTAAATCAGTTGAGGTTGGATTACAAGCACGTTTATCAGGAATATAATTTATGTCACATAAGTAATCAGATAATAAATAAATAAATAAATAATTCTACGTGGAAAAAGGATAAGTACTAGATAATTATATAGGGAAATCTTACAGTGGTTACATTATCCCCCCGTTGAAAGGAATCTCGTCCCGAGATTCAGTCGACGTTGGTTGGTGAATTAAGAAAAAGGTGTGGGTACTTGGCCCGGATTTGATCTTCTCGTTCCCAGGTAAATTCTGGTCCTCTTTTGGAGTTCCATCTAACCTTTACGATGGGAACGCGACTTCGCTTGAGCTGTTTGATTTCTCTATCCATGATTTCCACGGGTTCTTCCACAAAATTAAGCTTATCATTGAGACGAAGCTCTTTCATGGGAATCACAAGTGTTTCATCTGATAGACACTTCTTTAGATTAGAGACGTGGAAAACAGGGTGTATTTTACTGAGTTCTACGGGAAGTTCGAGTCGATAAGCTAATGGACCGATCCTCTCCAGAATCTTAAATGGCCCAATATATCGGGGATTCAACTTTCCTCTTTTTCCGAATCTGACCATGCCCTTCCATGGTGACACCTTTAACATAACTCTATCTCCAATTTCAAACTCCATAGGCTTCCGTCTTGCATCTGCGTAGCTCTTTTGCCTATCTCGGGCAGCTTGCAGATGTTGTCGGATTTGCACTATCTTATCGGTAGTCTCTTGAATTATCTCGGGTCCGGTAAGTTGGGATTCTCCGACTTCTGCCCAACAAACAGCGGATCGGCACTTCCGTCCGTACAGTGCCTCAAACGGTGCTGCTTTGATGCTAGCATGGTAACTATTATTGTATGAGAATTCTGCCAAAGGCAAATGTCTATCCCATCCTTTACCAAAGTCTATTACACATGCTCTGAGCATATCCTCCAATGTTTGAATAGTTCTCTCGCTCTGTCCGTCGGTTTATGGATGATAAGCCGTACTCATATCTAAATTAGTATCCAAAGCTTTCTGAAGCTTTTCCCAAAATCGAGACGTGAAACGAGAATCACGATCTGAAATAATGGAAACTGGTACTCCATGTCGGGAAACTATCTCTTTTAGATATAATTTGGCTAAATCCTCTACTCCATCAGTCTCCTTGATTGGCAAGAAGTGAGCTGATTTAGTAAGACGATCAACTATGACCCAAATAGTGTCATATCCACTAGACGTCCTAGGTAATTTGGTGATAAAATCCATAGTTATTCGTTCCCATTTCCATTCAGGAATCTCAGGTTGAGTCAATAGACCGGATGGCCTTTGATGCTCCGCTTTAACTCGTGCACATGTCAAACATTTACTGACATATTCAGCTATGTCGGCTTTCATGTTTGGCCACCAGTAAAGCTTTTTGAGATCCTGGTACATCTTTTCAGATCCTGGATGGATTGAATACTTGGACTTATGTGATTCGTGCATAATCACATTTCTTAAATCACCAAAGAGCGGTAACCAACTTCGGCTCTTTATACAACATGTCCCATCAGGACGGATTTCAAACGCTTTGTCCATACCTCTCAAATTCTCCGCCTGAACATTCTCTTCCTTTACTGCTTCGGCTTGTGCATTGAGAATTTGGGATGGCAAGCCCAAATTAATGGTCATTACTAAAGCTTTAACTCGGAGAGGTTTAATTCGTTCCTTCCTGCTCAAAGCATCTGCTACAACATTTGCTTTTCCAGGGTGGTAACGAATTTTACAATCGTAGTCACTCAGTAACTCTAACCATCGACGTTGTCTCATATTTAATTCTTTTTGATCGAGAATATGTTGGAGGCTCTTATGATCTGTGAATACGACGCACTTCGTACCATACAGATAATGTCTCCAGATTTTAAGAGCAAATACAACTGCTCATAGCTCAAGATCATGAGTAGTATAATTCTCCTCATGAGGCTTAAGCTGTCTAGAGGCATAAGCAATCACTTTATTCCTTTGCATCAACACCGTGCCTAAACCTTGGTGTGACGTGTCACAGTAAACAACAAAATCTTCACTTCCTTCTGGTAAAGCTAAAATTGGAGCTTCACAAAGCTTTTGCTTTAATAGCTGGAAAGCTTTCTCTTGATTCTCTCCCCAGACATACTTCTTATTTTTCTGGGTCAATTCGGTTAAAGATTTGGAAATCTTCGAAAATCCCTCAATAAATCTCCGATAGTAGCCTGCAAGTCCTAAAAATTGACGCACCTCCGTAGGAGTCGTCGGTGTCGGCCAATTTTTGACTGCTTCTATTTTGGAAGGATCCACGTGAATTCCATGGTGGTCAACCACGTGTCCAAGAAACTGCACGGTATGAATCCAAAAATCACATTTGGAAAATTTAGCGTACAGCTGTTCTCTCTTGAGTAGTTCCAAAATAGTCTTCAAATGCTCCGTATGTTCTTCTTTACTCCGAGAGTAGATGAGAATATCATCGATGAACACGATCACGAATTTATCCAAATAAGGTTTACATACACGATTCATGAGATCCATGAATATCGCTGGTGCATTAGTTAACCCAAATGGCATTACTTGAAATTCGCAGTGACCGTATCTCATTCTAAAAGCTGTTTTAGGAATATCCTCATCCCTAACACACAATTGATGATATCCAGATCTTAGGTCGATTTTTAAGTAGACGCTTGACCCTTGCAGTTGGTCAAACAAGTCATCGATCCTTGGTAATGGATATCGATTCTTCACCGTAAGTTTATTCAACACTCGGTAATCAATATACATCCTAATAGATCCGTCCTTTTTCTTGACGAATAGGACAGGTGCTCCCCAAGAGGATGAGCTTGGTCGAATAAAACCTTTATCCAATAACTCCCGCAGTTGATTGGATAGTTCTTGCATTTCCGATGGCGCTAAACGGTAAGGTGCTCGTGCTACTGGCGCTGCTCCCGGCACGAAGTCGATCTGAAACTCTACCTGACGAACAGGTGGTAGTCCAGGTAACTCTTCAGGAAATATTTCCAGAAAATCTCGTACTACAGGTACATCTTCCAATCGTTTTTCATTCATCTTCTTCTCAGTCACATGAGCTAAGAATGCTTGACATCCTCTGTTGATATATTTCATGGTTTTGATGCAAGACATTATGCTTAGTCTAGTTTTACTTTGATCACCCTGGATAATCAAAGTCTCACCCTCGAAAGGGATGTGAACCACTTTCTCGTCGCATAAAATCTTTGCATGACATTTGGATAACCAATCCATACCAACGATTACGTCGAAGCTTCCTAGTTCAATAGGCATAAGGTCGATGTCGAAGGGCTGATTTAGTAGGGTTAAGGTACAGCCTCGGATTATAGAGTTAGTGCCTACTAATTTTCCATTAGCTAGCTCAATTTCGTAAGTATGGTTTAAGGTAGTGGGAGTGAGTTTAAGCAAAGTAGCGAAAGTAAGAGATATAAAACTTTTATCGGCTCCGGTATCAAATAATACTTTAGCTAAATGTTGATTGAGAGGAAACGTACCCATGACTATGTCCGGGTTCTGCTGCACGTTGCCATCTCCCAACACGTATACTCGTCCGCGTGCACCATTGTTCGGATTTGCGTTCAGCTTAGGACACTGGTTCCTATAATGCCCTTTCTCACCACATCTGTGGCATGTCATGATCACCAGCTGCAGATTCGCTCCTGTCGCCTTACAGTCTTTGGTCTGATGTCCGACCTTCTGACACTTCATGCACTTAACGGTGCATGGACCAAAGTGGTGCAACAAGCATCGATTGCATAACGGCTTCGTTCCGACATAACCACTCTTCTCAGTAGGAGCGGCAGTATAGGCTTTGGCTGCTTCCTGCCGTCGGTTTTGCTGGTGATGGTATTGGTTACGGTTTTGGTGGTAGTTGTTTTGAATGTGACGATTGTTATTGGGACGATTGTCGTAATGACGGAAATTTCTGCCATCATCAAACATTCATTTGTGATCACTGATTCCCTGAATAGAATTTCGCTTGATTTCTCGATCCATCAGCTTCTGAGCCGTGGTCATTGCTTCTTCCAGCGATTGAGGCTTTGAAACAGTAACATTCCCCTCGATGCTTCGAGGTAATCCTTCAATATACTTCTCCAGCAACTTCTTAAGATCAGGCACAATAGTAGGACATAGGAGAGTAATTTCCTGAAACCTTCTATTGTATGCCTTGACATCTGTTCCTTTCACCGCTAGCTGGTGAAATTCATCTTCCAACTTTTTGATTTTGGTACGGGGACAGTACTTCTTCAGCATTTTCTTTTTAAGATCATCCCAAGTGAGTTGATGAGCTGCTTCTATCCCCATAGTCCGGGAAGTAGTAGACCACCAAGACAAGGCATCATCTAACAAGGTCTCGGTAGCGAAAGCAACTTTGCAGTCGTCAGAACACCCGCTCCTTACAAAGACCACTTTCGTACGTTCAAACCAACGAGCTAATTCTGTAGCTCCTTCTGTTCCCTTGAAGAAAGTCGGTTTGCAGTTCATGAAATCTTTGTAAGTGCACTTGCGAGCATTAGCTGACTCACTATCTCCATTGGGTCGGCTTGAGCTTCCAGTACGAGCCATTTCCGCTGCTTGAGTCTCAAGTGCTGCAGCAACACTGTCTGCAACAAGCTTTCGGATAGCAGCTTGGGACATGGCTGGTTCTGGGGATTTGCGAGACATATTTCTATTATTATTACAAGAAAACATACGTTTAGATTTTTGCATTGTGATTATATCATACACAGCCAAATATCTTAGCCATATATAGTCATAAATAACTTGTTATTTTGTTATACATATAACAAAATTGCCACAAGTGTCTTATCTATGCTAGATATCTCATGGCTAACATAAAGTACAAAAGCTGTTTGATACACACTGCATACTAGTGCTATGTCTATACCATATACTCCAAAATTTAGACGTAGCACCAAAAGATAATATATATATCGATCTGGTCTACTGACCACCAGGAGCTCCCTTAAGTTCAGCTATCATGCTGACGAGAACCTGTATGTTCGTCTGCATCTCCGTGACCGTCATTTCCAAAACCGCGATCCGGTTCTGTGCCGTTGCCAGTTCCTCATTCCTTTTGATCATTTCTTCTATCAGTTTCAATTCATTTTCATAGACAACAGGTATTTCGCGTCTGACCTGCTCATAACGCTTCTCGAACTCTTCACGATTTTCATCTACCTTCTGCTTCATTGCTTCTTGACCCGTCATCAGATCTTCTACTCTATACTCAATGCCTTCAATGCGTTCTAATGGAAGTTCGTCAAGATGCCCCAATGCAGTCTCAATCTGCTCCTCTTGGCGCTCTAGCCGTGATAGAAGAGTAGAGACGGACGGTTGACGTTCCTGCTCTGCCTGGGAACTTTCTCCTATTTCGAAAACTCGCGAAGGGTTAGAGACGTTAGAAGTAGGTGATTGAGGTACAGTATTATATCGGGCTATAATGGCTTGGACCTCATCACTAAGTTCAAACGGAATGGATGGACGAGTGAAATCGGTAGATAACGGTGGCGGCGGGGGTAAAGACGTTGGGACTGAGAGTTCAAAAGTAGGCAACATATATAGATATGGACGGGGTAAGGGTGAGGAGAGCACGGGGAGTGTTCTCATTTGCGCCGTCCTTCGGATGCTCTCTGACTGTATCTCCATAATTAAAGAGGAATCTGGTTCGAATGACCCTCCATCTGTAATTATACGAGCTCTCTCTCTGGTCTGCATGTAAGGATCATCAGAAAATGGCACAACATCAGGCATCAAAGTGTCTTTGGACGGCTCTTCAGAAGGATCCGACTCTGCATCATGCTCGAATGCCGGAGAAATCTCAGGTACCACAGTAACATCTTCAGATGGATCCAAATCCGTTACTCGTCTTGGTACTGCCATGACGTCAGGTACAATCGCGACGTTTTCCAAATCCGATGTAAGAGTAATAGAATGAGGAGAAGAAACCATAGCTCTGTAACCATCCGGTAAGTATGAATATTCCACTATATAACTAACAATTAACAATAAACCATGTATTAAATAATTTGGTCGTGGCACGGAGGACTCTGGGCATGTTTTGTGAAAATTTGGTTATAGTTCAATGTTTGAAAACATTTGGCTCTCTATAACCATGAGCTCTGATACCAATCTGTAACACCCTCGTTTTTGAAATATGCAATGGAATATAAGTTTGGGGTGTTACTTCATGGTTCACAGTCATGAGAATAGAAAACAACTCAAAAAGAGACGTTTTAAATAAAATTGTTATCATTCATTTATTTAAATCAGAGTACATAATATAGGTCCCAGAGGGAGGTTCGGAAAATATATTATAAAAGATACATTATTCATTGAATGATAACAAAGTGGACACTCTTAAAAAGATAGTCCACAGCCACTCCGTGCCGATAGCCATACTCCTAGTTACCTGAGATAAACATGCTTAAAAAGTCAACACGAAGGTTGAGTGAATCTATAGTGTTTAAAGTAACAATCAGTTTTGAACACAAGATAAATAGTAAAGAAATCAGTTCAATCATAATTCAGAATATTGCACTAAACCTCATGACACGCAATGCGTTGACAGTTTTCAGTCTCACTAACATAATTAAATGGTAGTGGTTTGCCCCCGAGTTTAAGAAATCAAATATAATGCATCTGCCTAACCGGCTACCACGAAGATATCCATCCGATTACTACAAATGGGTCGTCAGACCAATAGATCTATTCACTATATTCGCGCTCACCCTGCGGGTGACTAATGGTGCATGATATGAGGGTCTTTCAATAAATACAATCACAATAATAAGGGACAGTTAGCCTAGTGCAATAACAATCAGGAAAATAATTGTGTTCGGTTTGATAGCATGTATCTCCCCACATATTTGGAAAAACGTATAAAGGAAAAGTGGGACTATAAACTCACCTGAAAGTCTGGATGGAAAACAAAGTTTAAATAAAGTTGACAAACGTCTCCGGCTTGCAACCTGGGTTGGTTATGTCAAGTTTTCAGTAACTGTTTCTGAACATATAAGTTTTATTATTTGTTTCGTTCGTTAAATAGGTAATTCATTCGTTCGTTATCGTATTTTAATTCTTATTAATAATAATTCTAATAATAATAATAATAATAATAATAATAATAATAATAATAATAATAATAATAATAATAATAATAATAATAATAATAACGAGGAAAAAACGACCCGCCGCGCTGCGGCGGGGTAGCTTTTTTTTTTTGCCAGAGATAAGGTAACTGTAGAAAGGTGCTTGATAGTTTTAGAGTATCGTTTCAGCAGAATCCTGTGGCTATCGTTTGTAAATGGTGAATGTGTATGAACTATTGGCGGATGCCAGCTTTGTTGTGCTCCTGACTTGCTTTGGTATAGCAGAGTTGTTTTTGTAATGTGTTATAAGTCAATTGAACTAGCGTTGTTTTATTTGGATATTTTTGGTTGCAATGGCATCTTAAAAAGTACACGAACGGTAACAGTAGATGTACATTACACGTTTAGTACAAAGGTTCTACAAAACCTGTGCCATCACCTTGTGCGGCAACATTGGTACACGTGTCTGCTACATAAGGTGATTCTACTATCGCTTAACTGAAAATGTGTCCGTTAACATTTTTCGGACACGCTATCCCTTTGCAGACACATACATATAGGTACGAAAGTAATTAATTTACATACTCCTTCGCTAGTGTGTGCGAAGGTTTCATGGTAGATGCCAGTTCCTGCTTTAAATAACCAGCGCCGTTGTAGGAGTTTTTCAAAATTCGTGTCGTTTCGGTCTGAGGTGGTGATGCTGGTAAACGCTGAGCAGCTTCTGCTGGTGGTGTCAGCGTTTAATCAGGGTCACTTTCTTCATTTAAAGTGAACCGGTGTAACTTTCTGTTGCTTCCTTTCCCAAAGTGTATCACAAACCTACGTCGGGTGTTTTCCAAGTCCTTTATGATAGGTGGCACAGTAAAAGCATATATCCGGAACATAGCTTAGAAGCTCTGTAATTGCTAGCAGGAACGAATGAGCCTCTGGGCTATAACATGAGATCAAGATACTTCCAGTCGCGTCTGCTACAATTGCTTTTAGGCAATAACTAAAATGAGAAAGTGTTTGTAAGTATATGATTTATTGATAAAACAGTTTCGGTAACTTAAAAGCGTTTGCATATACACCGTCTGCACCTGTAGTTTGGCACCACTGGTGTCCCTGGCGGCTGGCAATGCCAATGCGGAGAAATATCTTCTATCCTTTGGCCGCATGTTTTACACCTATTCATGTACCAGCCGTTACTTCCTTCAATTGCCATTATGACCCCTCGATGACGAACCGTTGTGATGACTATTCAATAGAAGGTATTAGTAATGATAATGATAAAAATAAAGATGAACTTTTGTTTGTATATTACCGGCACATTATCTGTGTTGATCTGTAGGAGTTCAGCTATTGTTATCTGTTGCTGGGACGAAGGGTATTCCTGGGATTGTATCGCCAAATCGGTGGATGGGGCGGAGATTATGGGACCAAGCAAATCGTTATAACTGTATGGAACCAAATGTTAAGGAAACTTACACTTCCCGTATGTAACGACTTTCCGGAACATCTGGATTAAAGTAATAGTGCGTAGTAGGACTGGCAGAAAGTTGCATTGAACCTATCGTTTAGATGTGTTAGATGCCAGTTCCTGCTTTAAATAACCAGCGCCGTTGTAGGAGTTTTTCAAAATTCGTGTCGTTTCGGTCTGAGGTGGTGATGCTGGTAAACGCTGAGCAGCTTCTGCTGGTGGTGTCAGCGTTTCATCAGGGTCACTTTCTTCATTTAAAGTGAACCGGTGTAACTTTCTGTTGCTTCCTTTCCCAAAGTGTATCACAAACCTACGTCGGGTGTTTTCCAAGTCCTTTATGATAGGTGGCACAGTAAAAGCATATATCCGGAACATAGCTTAGAAGCTCTGTAATTGCTAGCAGGAACGAATGAGCCTCTGGGCTATAACATGAGATCAAGATACTTCCAGTCGCGTCTGCTACAATTGCTTTTAGGCAATAACTAAAATGAGAAAGTGTTTGTAAGTATATGATTTATTGATAAAACAGTTTCGGTAACTTAAAAGCGTTTGCATATACACCGTCTGCACCTGTAGTTTGGCACCACTGGTGTCCCTGGCGGCTGGCAATGCCAATGCGGAGAAATATCTTCTATCCTTTGGCCGCATGTTTTACACCTATTCATGTACCAGCCGTTACTTCCTTCAATTGCCATTATGACCCCTCGATGACGAACCGTTGTGATGACTATTCAATAGAAGGTATTAGTAATGATAATGATAAAAATAAAGATGAACTTTTGTTTGTATATTACCGGCACATTATCTGTGTTGATCTGTAGGAGTTCAGCTATTGTTATCTGTTGCTGGGACGAAGGATATTCCTGGGATTGTATCGCCAAATCGGTGGATGGGGCGGAGATTATGGGACCAAGCAAATCGTTATAACTGTATGGAACCAAATGTTAAGGAAACTTACACTTCCCGTATGTAACGACTTTCCGGAACATCTGGATTAAAGTAATAGTGCGTAGTAGGACTGGCAGAAAGTTGCATTGAACCTATCGTTTAGATGTGTTAGATGCCAGTTCCTGCTTTAAATAACCAGCGCCGTTGTAGGAGTTTTTCAAAATTCGTGTCGTTTCGGTCTGAGGTGGTGATGCTGGTAAACGCTGAGCAGCTTCTGCTGGTGGTGTCAGCGTTTCATCAGGGTCACTTTCTTCATTTAAAGTGAACCGGTGTAACTTTCTGTTGCTTCCTTTCCCAAAGTGTATCACAAACCTACGTCGGGTGTTTTCCAAGTCCTTTATGATAGGTGGCACAGTAAAAGCATATATCCGGAACATAGCTTAGAAGCTCTGTAATTGCTAGCAGGAACGAATGAGCCTCTGGGCTATAACATGAGATCAAGATACTTCCAGTCGCGTCTGCTACAATTGCTTTTAGGCAATAACTAAAATGAGAAAGTGTTTGTAAGTATATGATTTATTGATAAAACAGTTTCGGTAACTTAAAAGCGTTTGCATATACACCGTCTGCACCTGTAGTTTGGCACCACTGGTGTCCCTGGCGGCTGGCAATGCCAATGCGGAGAAATATCTTCTATCCTTTGGCCGCATGTTTTACACCTATTCATGTACCAGCCGTTACTTCCTTCAATTGCCATTATGACCCCCTCGATGACGAACCGTTGTGATGACTATTCAATAGAAGGTATTAGTAATGATAATGATAAAAATAAAGATGAACTTTTGTTTGTATATTACCGGCACATTATCTGTGTTGATCTGTAGGAGTTCAGCTATTGTTATCTGTTGCTGGGACGAAGGATATTCCTGGGATTGTATCGCCAAATCGGTGGATGGGGCGGAGATTATGGGACCAAGCAAATCGTTATAACTGTATGGAACCAAATGTTAAGGAAACTTACACTTCCCGTATGTAACGACTTTCCGGAACATCTGGATTAAAGTAATAGTGCGTAGTAGGACTGGCAGAAAGTTGCATTGAACCTATCGTTTAGATGTGTTAGATGCCAGTTCCTGCTTTAAATAACCAGCGCCGTTGTAGGAGTTTTTCAAAATTCGTGTCGTTTCGGTCTGAGGTGGTGATGCTGGTAAACGCTGAGCAGCTTCTGCTGGTGGTGTCAGCGTTTCATCAGGGTCACTTTCTTCATTTAAAGTGAACCGGTGTAACTTTCTGTTGCTTCCTTTCCCAAAGTGTATCACAAACCTACGTCGGGTGTTTTCCAAGTCCTTTATGATAGGTGGCACAGTAAAAGCATATATCCGGAACATAGCTTAGAAGCTCTGTAATTGCTAGCAGGAACGAATGAGCCTCTGGGCTATAACATGAGATCAAGATACTTCCAGTCGCGTCTGCTACAATTGCTTTTAGGCAATAACTAAAATGAGAAAGTGTTTGTAAGTATATGATTTATTGATAAAACAGTTTCGGTAACTTAAAAGCGTTTGCATATACACCGTCTGCACCTGTAGTTTGGCACCACTGGTGTCCCTGGCGGCTGGCAATGCCAATGCGGAGAAATATCTTCTATCCTTTGGCCGCATGTTTTACACCTATTCATGTACCAGCCGTTACTTCCTTCAATTGCCATTATGACCCCCTCGATGACGAACCGTTGTGATGACTATTCAATAGAAGGTATTAGTAATGATAATGATAAAAATAAAGATGAACTTTTGTTTGTATATTACCGGCACATTATCTGTGTTGATCTGTAGGAGTTCAGCTATTGTTATCTGTTGCTGGGACGAAGGATATTCCTGGGATTGTATCGCCAAATCGGTGGATGGGGCGGAGATTATGGGACCAAGCAAATCGTTATAACTGTATGGAACCAAATGTTAAGGAAACTTACACTTCCCGTATGTAACGACTTTCCGGAACATCTGGATTAAAGTAATAGTGCGTAGTAGGACTGGCAGAAAGTTGCATTGAACCTATCGTTTAGATGTGTTATTTTTCATCATCTATTGTCACCAATTTCACTAATAAAAAGTCAGGTAAAGAAAATACCTCCATACGTTTTTACTATACATGAACTCACTGCTAGTATTTTCGGCTGCTCGTGTTGCATAAGCAGATGCTCTTCAAAGGACGCGGCCATTTCATTCCAAAAACTCAGGGTAACGGTGTTTCCACTGTAAAATAACCAATAGTCAGAGGTGCTATATAATGTCACCCAACCGATGGAATAAATTTTTGGTTGTTTAACGTACTTCAAATTTTGTATGTCAACGTTTTTTATATACATACATATATTTTATATAATAAACTTTCCAGAAAACACGGTAACTCAGGTAACACTCACAACAATTTTCTCAACTTCAATGTTTAGCATTATGATAAACATGACGTAATATACTCTAATATACTTATTAGCATCAGGATTGGAATTTTCTTTTAATCTCATTACAATGGCTTCTTTTTAGTAACTACATATGCGGAACATCAGCCAAATCATAGTATCTAAATTTATGAGAAATTTGTCAACAAATGGCATTACACTGACATATAATAGGTGTAAGAGTTAAGGAAAAAAAAAGTGGACCAGTTTTGAGAATACCTTCATTTCCAATAGTCATTTCCAACCATGGCTTAAAGTCGAAATCACATAAAGCTGTAAACGATAAGTGATCTTTAGTTAGAACCTTTTCTCATCATTGAGGCATTTAATCAAGAACTTAGTATACATATAATATTATAACTTACATAGAACTTTTATCCATTTGTGAAGATGATGAATTTAAATTCACGACTCGACCTGTTCACAAATTTAAATTCCTGATTATATACTAGAATGAACACGAAAAACGTAAACGGCGTTAGTATAATCATTAAAAACAACTACTTATTGGGAATAAATTGGAAAATATGAAGATCAATAAAGTAAATCTTGTGTTGGTACCTTGAGCAGATTGTGGGGAGGGTTTTCCGATCATCAAAAAATCGTTTCTTTAATAGAGTAAAGAAATTGGTGCTGGCGTGTTGTTAGTTTATCCCAGATCCGGTTTTTGGGGAGGTGTATTCTCAAGGATTTAGTAATAGATTGTGTGTTTTTCAGTTAGGATTTGTGTTTAGGGTGTGTGTGGTTTTTTTTTTAATTGTTTGGATGATTTGATCCGTGTTTGTTTTTTTATCATTTGAGAGAGGATTACTGGGAACTTTTATGATCCATAATCTTTTGCTAGTGTGTGTGTATGTTTTAGGCGGTGGTATAGGTGGTATAGATGAAGGAGATGGATGGAGAGACTTGTGGAGGTAATTCAGTCGGTTACTTCTAGTGTGGGAAACCTTTCGCCAGAAGATAGTAGAAGAAAAAGCCACGTCTACCGTTCAGCTACCTCGACTATGTAGCAAACTCATGAACATGCATTAAACCAGACCACTGATGGGCTAATGAGACAGCGTATATAAGGCCAATTAAACGGGCCCAAACTAAAACACTATAATAATAAGGATATTATTATTTTAAGCCCACCGACATTAAGAAATAACATATATAGTAATAATAATAATAATAATAATAATAATAATAATAATAATAATAATAATAATAATAATAATAATAATAATAATAGTTTGAACATTTTCACTTCTTCCCCTAAAGTTCTACATATTTTCAACTTTTACCCTTGAACTTTCATAAAATGACAAGTTTTACCCCTCAACTTTTACAAAATTATGATTTTTACCCCTCAACTTTGGTTAAATGACAACTTTTACCCCTATAGTTTCAAAAATGACATTTTCTATCCCTAGGGTTTAGGTCGACTGCATCTTAAGTCCTTATTATAAAACTATTTAGAGTTTTGTCACAAAATACCCTTGAACGTCCTATGTCGTTTCACCTGTTATCCTTATTCTTTAAAAACGCTCTATATCTTATGATTTATAACAAAACTTTTTGCGACTCTTTTGTAAACTTGTTTATTAGTTCTTAAACTTAATTTTTACAAAAACTTAGCTCGTGAATCGAACCCACGAGCTCAAAATAATTTATTTTAGGGTGCGTTTGGGCTGTTTGTCGAGGCAGTGAACACGCCTCAAAGAAATGGTTGTATCTCACTCGTTTCTTAGTCAAATGACCTGATTCTTTTTCCTATAGTTAGCTAATTAAGTGGTCTATAAGTGTGCAAAAACCTAGAATTTTAGATACTCATTTACTGGTCGAATTTTGGGTTACAAAACCCAGGTCTGCTGTTGGTCGCGACAACATCAAAAAGAAGGGAAAATTCTTGTTTTAAATTTTTAGACTTGTTAACTAGGAAACTTAAGTTATATTCAACATATTTATAAGACTTCTAAATTATTTTAAGTGTTCTAGGGTTTGTAATTAATATTTTTAAGAGTATGTTTGTTTGTGTTACTCGACAAGAACAAAAAGAAAGAAAACATTGAATTTTTCTATTTTTAGGTTATATCTAGTTTTAGTGATCATTTACAAATGTTATTAGAAGTATTTTAAGTATAGAAAATGAATGAAAAAATGTTTGGAACATACCTAATGGAATATGGGTCGATTAGGGCAAGGTTCGTGGACTTTGGTTCTTGAAATGATTACTAAGCCTATAACCTTCCTTCCTTGGCTTCCTATGAGTGTCCTTGATCTTGTGTGAAGGCTGTGGGATCATAAATATGGGGGTTTGTGGCTGTAGACTTTGGGTCGATGGGTTAAGGGTGATGGAGAGGGTTTTGGGTGCCTTTTATTTATAGAGGGTGGAGTAGGGTTTTCTAAAGGTTTCTAGTGATGTTATTGGAGTGAGTGAGTGAAGGTTTGGTGAGGTGTGAGGCTATTTTGGGCTCCACATGAGAGGAAGAGGGAAAGTGATATGTGGAAGTTTATGTATCATACATGTGACCTAATTTCTAGAAGAGGGAGGTGTGGCACACTAGGGTTCATCCAAATGGAGCCTTAGGGTTTAAGATTTCTAGTGTTTAGCTTGGTTCTAGTGTGATTCGAACTAAACTAGGAGAATTAGATGGGTTTGGTTCATTAGGTGCATCAAGGGATTGTACATAGGGCTTGGTCAAGTGGTACTCTAGGGTTTGGGTCTTAGCTAGGGTTTGCATGGAAATGATTTTTTTTAGAGTTCTAGAAAATAAATAAATGTATATCGATTTACATATATACAAAGAAAAATGCTTTTGTGCTTTGGGAGGTTGTACTCTAGGCCTAGGAAGGTTGTACTAGGGTTTAGAAAATAGGAAAAATATAACTTTATTAATTTCCTAATTTTATATAATTTTTATTAATGTTTTAAAGTAATTAAATAGGTGTTTAGGTTTTTGTGCAATAGGGTGTTGTACTATGGGTTTGAGGGTTTGTACATTTATTAAATAAATTAATAAATTTATTTTTAAAAATTAATGTGTAGAATTATTGCAAAGTATGCTTTTTAAATAATTTAGTTTTTATGCTTTAAAGACTTGTACCTTGATTTAGAAGACTTGTACATATATATTTTGTAAAAATGTTAATTAGGGTTTGTGAATTTATTACATATAATAATAGTTTTATGAAATTAGGGTTTTATCGGGAGTTATAGTGGTATCAGGGTTTTTGTGCTTTAGTGACTTGTACATTAGCTAAATAAATTATATTTTTGTATTTTTAGGGTTTCGTTATTTTTATATGTTGCTATGGTAGTTTAAGGTTTCATAAAAACTCTTATTAAATAAGAAACGTTTAGTTTTAAATATACGTTAACGAAATAACGTAAAGTGGTAAATGAGATCTCATAAAGTTTCAGGTCAAAGATGTTTAAATACTAAATCAGTTTAGGTTGGGTTGCAAGCACGTTTATCAGGAATATAATTTATGTCACATAAGTAATCAGATAATAAATAAATAAATAAATAATTCTACGTGGAAAAAGGATAAGTACTAGATAATTATATAAGGAAATCTTACAGTGGTTACAACAATAACTCACTGAACCCCAGTCTCCTCAACTGTTGGGCTATGAAATATCAAAAGTACTGCTGAAAGTCAAAGTACTGCTACTCAAGTCAAAGTACTGCTGTTCGATTAAAGTACTGCTGCTCGTTGAAGGACTGCTATGCAAATAGTTTAAGGACTAATGTGTAATTCTAGAATGTTCGTATTAGATTAGAGTTATAATTAGAATTACTTGTCGTTCAAGTATTGTAAACCGACTAGGGTTTTCCTTGTGCCTATAAAAGGATCCCTAGGTTGGCATTAGAGATATACGAATATAAGCGATTAGAGAAAAGTATTAGTCGATTATTAGAAGTATTAGTGATTAGAGTTTGTTAGTGAATCTGTGTAAGAAAGCAGGTTCAAGGTTTTAATAATATTCGAAGTTGTTCTTCTTAGCTTTGTTGAAGTAGATTCCGCATACTTAGCAAAGTATATCAGTGTTTCATTATTAATAGTTTTGAATTCATTCAAAGTTGTTAAACAGTAGACAAGCTACAAGTTAGTTTGGTCAGAGTATATCGATCCAACAAGTGGTATCAGAGCTTGTGTGGAGACTCTGATTAAGAAGAAACCCTTAAAACCGATTTATCAACAAACCCTCAACAATGTCGACTGAAGCTGCACCTATCCCATCCATCACCTCACTCAGAATTCCTATCATCAAGAAGGGAGAATATGATCTCTGGAGCATGAAGATGAGGCAGTACCTTGCTATTACTGACCATGCTCTATGGGATGTAATTGTCAATGGTAATGTTGTTCTTGATGAACCTTTACAAGTTGAAGGACAACCCAAACCACCTCAACCAACCCTGCCAGCAGCTACAAAGAGAAATCAAGATAAGGCTCTCAACATACTGTTGTCTGCTATTCCTGATGGTCACCTACTGAAGTTCCATGATGCTAAGGATGCAAAGCAATTGTGGGCTGCGATCAAGACAAGATTTGGAGGTAATGATGCTTCAAAGAAGATGCATAGAAACTTATTGAAGCAGCAGTTTGAAACCTTCACTGTTGGTGAAAGAGAAGGTCTTGATGCTGCCTATGACAGATTCCAAAATCTACTTAGTATGTTAGAATTGTATGGAGCAGAGGTATCTGTTGAAGATGCAAATTTGAAGTTCTTAAGGAGTTTGCCATCTGTCTGGCATGTGGTTGCTACTATGATTAGAGGACAACCTGGATTGGAGTCTATGGACTTTGATGATCTCTACAACAATTTGAAAGTGTATGAGCAAGAGATGAATGGTCACAGTTCTCAGAAAACTCACAACATAGCTTTTGTGTCTTCTGAAAACAGAAGCAGTACTTCCACTAAAAGTACTGCTTATCCTTCTCAAAGTACTATTGGTGATTCACAGCATGTTTGCACAACCTCAACTACTCCCATCCCATCACCAACAAACAACACCAATTCTGATGAAGTTGTATGTTCCTTCTTTGCACAACAAGCCACTTTACCTGTTACCTATCAAGAAGACTTGTTGCAGATTGAAGAAGATGCTTTAGAGGAGATTGACATAAGATGGCAAGTAGCTATGATCACTGCAAGGATCAAGAAGTTCATGAACAAGACAGGAAGGGGAATTGATTTCAAAGCCAAACAAGGTATAACTTTTGACAAATCCAAGATTGAATGTTTCAATTGTCAAAAGCTTGGACACTTTGCAAGGGAATGCAAGTTTGCAAAATATCAGGCAAACAGGATGATTGAACAACCCAAGGTTGAAAGAAAGGAGGTTCCTATTACTGAATCACAACCAAAAGCTTTGGTGGCTCAAGAAAATTTAGCAGAGATTGACTGGAGTGCTGAATTTGATGATGAACCTGTAACCTATTCTATGGTTGCAATGGAAGAGTTTGATTGGGGCACAGCTTTTGATGAGGAACCTGGATATGCTGCTTTGGAATCAAGAGATGGTCTTGGAAGCTTTGACTGGAACTTGGAGGATGAAGATGAACCTGTTCAGATTGCTATGGTAGCTACTTCACCAAGTTCATCCAATGTCTCTGAGGTATGCTCTAAGTGTAATGATGTTTATCAAAAGTTGCTTAAAGAATATGTGACTGAAAGAGATAATTGTAGAACAGCTAGGTCTGAGGTAGCTGGTTATCAATTAACTTTAGAGTCAATGGAAGCCAAAATATTAACATATGAAAATAATGAAATGGCTTGGGCAGAAAAATATGAGCAACAAGATTACCAATTGAAATTAAGTGAATGGAAGTTAGGATGTAAGGTGTCTGAAATAGAAAAGATTACTAAGGAAAGAGATGCTTTGTTAGAAAAACTTGGTAGTATTAAACAGGCTGGTCTATCACATGTTCAATTTGTTGAAAAACAAAGAGTCATAAACAGTAGAGCTGGACTAGGCTATGGTGAAGATAGTAGTTCAGATGAGACCTCACCTAGTGATAAGGAAGAAACACCACCTAGTGATAAGGAAGCGATTCCACCTAGTAATGATGACCTTACAAGCTCAGAAGAAAACACATCTAGGAATGAGGAACCAATTAGTGAATCACCTCCTGAGTTTAAGAAAGATAAGGAGTATCACTCAGTTCCTCCACCCACTGGTCAGTTTCAACCTCTTAGGACAGATGTTTCTCGTTATGGTGTAGACAGTCTAGAGTTTAGGAAGAAGCTTACTGGTCAATTTAGTTCTGAGAAACCTAAGAATGATTTTCAAAGGGGTAATGATCAAAAGTTTCCTACAGCCTTTCAAAAACAAGCAGTACCTCCAAAAACTTTTCAAAGTACTGCTGGACATTCAGCAGTACCTCCAAGAGAAACTTTTCAAAATACTGCTCACTATAGGAAATCTTTTAATCATAGAAGAGGATTTGGGAATATGGAGAGAAAGTTATGTTATGTATGCTATAGTCCTGATCATTTGATTAAGCACTGTGACTTACACTCAGAATACTTAAGTCAGTTTCCAAAGAATAGATCTACCACCCATAAGCCAAGAGAGACTAGACCAGTTTGGAATCACTCAAATAAGGTTAACCATAGTAATTTCTCCAAAGACTATAGGTACCCTCACCAGAAAAGGATGTTTTCCAAATCACCAGTACCTTCACACACTGATAAGTCTCAAGAAGTACCTTCTCAAAGGACTGATAAGTTTTCACCCACTCATGGTACTGCTAACACTTTTTCACATAGAAGACCTAAGAGATTCAATTCATATAAAAGGTCTTACACCACAAGCAGAGTACCTAGATCAGAGAAACCTAAGGTCAAACGAAATTGGGTTAAGAAAGAAAGTACTGATGGGGAACAAGAAGTACTTTCATCAGATAAGGGTGAAACAGGGAGTGTTGTTGATAATGCAACACAGGACATGGGACCAACTCAAATAATCATTGAACATGCCTTTAAAACCAGTGGAGATTACATACTGAAGGAATTCAAGTATGTCACTCCACAAGGGGAACACAAGTCAGTAATGGCTTGGGTTCCTAAAAGAAACTAACCCTTTTCTTTAAATGTGCAGGGCAACCCAGAAGAGGAGCTTAAAGATCATATTATTGTTGATAGTGGTTGCTCTGGCAGCATGACAGGGGACAAGGAGATCCTGTCAGATTTTAAGGCATATTATGGAGGAAGAGTTGCATTTGGTAATGATCCTGATGGAGGGAGAATCACTGGCAAAGGCACAATCAAGGCTGGATGTATTGATTTTGAGAATGTTAGATATGTGAAGGAGCTCAAGTTCAACCTATTGTCAGTATCTCAGATTTGTGACAAGAAGTACCCAATTCTGTTCACTGATACAGAATGTCTCATTCTCTCCCCTGAGTTCAAATTTGTTGATGATCACTTGGTAACATTAAGAGTACCAAGAACCAATGATGTGTACAGTTTAGACTTAAAGAGTCTCAATTCTGCTGGAAGAGCAACATGTTTAGTAGCAAAGGCATCATTGGAAGAAGCACATTTGTGGCACAGAAGACTAGGTCATGTTAATTTTAAGAACATCAACAAGCTAGTCAAAGGAAATTTAGTTAGAGGTTTACCTTCCAAAACATTCAAGACTAATCATTCATGCTTGGCTTGCAAGAAGGGTAAACAACATAAAGCTTCATGTAAGAAGCTTGGGGAAAGAGATATTAGAGAACCTTTGGAGTTGCTACACATGGATCTGTTTGGACCAGTTTCAGTAGAGAGTTTAAACAAGAAGAAGTACTGCTTGGTTGTGACAGATGATTGTAGCAGATTTAGTTGGGTCTTTTTCTTGGGATTCAAAGATGAAACCTTTGATGCTATCCATGACCTGATAGTAGCCCTTGAAAATCAATTAAGACTCAAAGTTAGAGGTATTAGATGTGATAATGGAACAGAATTCAAGAACAAGCATATGGATGAATTCTGTGCCAAGAAAGGGATCAAGAGAGAGTTTAGCATTGCTAGAACACCCCAGCAAAATGGTGTTGCAGAAAGAAAGAACAGGACTTTGATAGAAGCAGCTAGAACAATGCTTGCAGATTCCCAATTACCTATTCTCTTTTGGGCTGAAGCCATAAGTACTGCTTGCTATGTGTTAAATAGAGTTTCAGTAACTAAACCTCAGATGAAGACACCTTATGAGTTACTAATGGGAAAGAAACCAAACATTCGTTTTCTAAAACCTTTTGGCTGCTCTCTGACTATTCTAAATACTATTGATTCTTTGGGAAAATTTGATGGTAATTCAGATGAAGGATATCTATTGGGTTATTGTACAAATAGCAAAGGTTTTAGAGTTTATAACAGGAATACCAAAAAGGTACAAGACTGTCTTCATGTTGAATTTTTGGAAGATAAGGAAACTCAGAAAGGTAAAGGTCCTGATTGGATGTTTGATCTTGATCTCATGTTCACTCCATCTATGAATTATGTTCCTGTTAGAGAAGAGAATCAGGCTAATCACAAAGAAGATGATTCACAGTACATTGTTCATGAAGTCAATGTTACAACAGAAGATGTTCCTGACAAAGAACCTGAAGTTACTGATGAGGAACAAAGTACTGCTCACCCAACTAATACAGTATTTGATGAAGATCAAGCCATACAAGATGAACTTAATAGGATGCTTTTTCAAGAAACTATAGCCCAATCCTATGAAGATGAACAAAGGAAGGCTTATGAAGCTGCAAAGAAAAAGAGTAAATTTCAAGATACTGTTCACAGTACTTTTGATCAAAGTACTGCTGATCTTCTTGACAGTACTTCTGGTATGTTAGAACAATCAAATTGGAACAATGCTGATGATTCCAATATTGATGATGATGATTTGGATAATGCTAACATTCCTGGTTTAGAAGAAATTGATGATGAGTTTAATCCAGAAGGTATTTTCTCCAATGAAGGGATTGATTTTACTAACTTGGAGTCTGATCTTCCAGTACCACCAACTCCTACATTGAGAGTTCATAAAGCTCATCCTCAAAGTAACATTATTGGATCACCCTCTTCCGGAGTGGTTACAAGGAACAAAGTTAAAGGACTTTCTAAGCAACATACTGCTTTACTTAGCTTTGTTTACAAACAAAACAGGATGAATCACAAGGATCACCAAACATGCCTGTTTGCTTGCTTTCTATCTCAAGAAGAACCCAAGAAGGTAGCTCAAGCTTTAGCTGATGAAAGTTGGGTTGAAGCCATGCAAGAGGAGCTTCTACAATTCAAGCTTCAAGACGTCTGGGTATTATGTGATTTACCAGATGGCAAAAGAGTCATTGGTACAAGATGGGTTTTCAGAATCAAAAGAGATGAAAGAGGGAATGTTATCAAAAATAAAGCTAGATTGGTTGCACAAGGATATCGCCAAGAAGAAGGAGTGGATTATGATGAAGTGTTTGCTCCTGTTGCAAGGATAGAGGCAATAAGGTTATTTCTTGCCTTTGTATCATACATGGGATTTCCTGTCTACCAAATGGATGTGAAAAGTGCTTTTCTTTATGGCACAATTTCTGAGGAAGTTTATGTTAAACAACCTCCTGGATTTGAAGATCCTGCACATCCAAACAAAGTCTATAAGGTGATCAAGGCACTATATGGCCTTCATCAAGCTCCCAGGGCTTGGTATGAGAGACTCTCAAATTTTCTATCACAACATGGTTATAGGAGAGGAGCAATTGATAAGACTTTGTTTATCAAAAGGGATAAGAAAGACATTATGTTAGTCCAAGTATATGTGGATGATATTATATTTGGAGCAACAAAGAAATCTATGGTGAAAAAATTTGAAGATCTTATGCAGAAGGAGTTTCAAATGAGTTCTATGGGAGAATTAACCTTCTTTTTGGGACTTCAAGTTAAACAAACAAAAGATGGAATCTTCATTAACCAAGAAAAGTATGTTGCAGACATACTTAAAAGATTTGACCTTCCAAATCTCAGGCCTGCCACCACACCCATTGATAACAATAAACCCTTAGGCAAGGATGAAGATGGACAAGCTGTGGATGTCAAGCTTTATAGATCAATGATTGGTTGTCTTATGTACTTAACTGCATCAAGACCTGACATCATGTTTGCTGTATGTTTGTGTGCAAGATATCAGGTTACACCCAAGGTTTCACATATGTATGCAGTCAAGAGGATTTTTCGATATCTCAATCATCAACCAAAGTTAGGATTATGGTATCCTAAGGAGTCACCTTTTCACTTGAAAGCTTTTTCAGATAGTGACTATGCAGGAGATAATTATGATAGAAGATCAACCTCAGGAGGATGTCAATATCTTGGAAGAAGATTAGTTTCCTGGCAATGTAAGAAGCAAACCATTGCTGCAACCTCCTCTACTGAAGCAGAATATGTTGCTGCTGCAAGCTGTTGTGGACAAGTTTTGTGGATGCAAAATCAACTCTTGGATTATGGATTCAACTTCAAAAATACTCCTATCAATATTGATAATGAGAGTATCATCTGAATTGTGAAGAATCCTGTTTATCACTCCAAGACCAAGCATATTCAGATTAGGCATCACTTCATTCGGGATTGTTATGAGCACAGGCTTATAAATGTGGTCAAGGTTCACACAGATGATAATGTAGCTGATCTACTCACTAAGGGATTTGATGTTTCAAGATTCAACCACTTAGTTGTGAGCATTGGGATGATTAACTACTAGGCTACATTTGAGGGGAGGCTTTAGTATTAGTTAGTATACTTTCTTTTAGTTCTTACTGAAAGTATTGGTTTTTAGTAATTTAGTTTAGACTATATGTTGTATTTGAGGGGAGGCAACATAAGCTATTAGTTAGAACTTAAGCATGAACCATTTACAAGTTCTTGGTTTAGTTTGGAGTGTTGATTGTGGATAAGAAGATGGAACGTACTGCTTTGTTTCTTAAAGTACTGCCTCAGCAACGTACTGCTTCAACGTACTGCTTACGTGGACGTACTGTTCCAACGGTCAAAAAAATTGTGGGGCTACGGTTAATTAATTCCTTACGGCGGAGATAATAAGTTATTTAAAATGGTAACTTTATTATTTTGAGTTTGATTTATTTCCATCCTATTTAAAGAAACTCACACCTATTTCCCCGCCTTTTACCGTATTTGAGATCCCTCATTCGCTTTTACACCACAATCTTTTTAACAAAACAAACACTCAAAGCGAATTCTTCTCTACCACTCATCATGGCTAATCGACTCACTGTTAGCAAACACAATATGATCGCTAATTTGGACAAGACGAGGGATAATGTTGATTTTCACGCGATCATTGATTTCTTAACTGGGTCTTCCATCAACTACTCTATTTTAGTTGACCCTGATGTTATTGGTCCCTGGATGCAAGAATTTTGGGCTACTGCAACGATTGAAGATGCCTCGTTGATTAGGGCTACGGTTGCTGGACGCACTATTCGGATTTCTGAGGCCACGATTAGGGATGTTTTGATGTTCAATGATGAAGGGGGGGGCTGTTCGTTTTGAAAAACAAGTGCTTTGGGACACTTTAAGTGATATAGGTTATGAAGGAGATCTGACGAAACTTACTTTTCAGAAGCCTTTGTTTTGTTCTCATTGGAAGTACCTCATTCACGTTTTACTTCATTGTTTAAGTCCCAAGAGTACTTCTTTTGATCAATTTGGTCAAAATATTGCATCTGCATTAGTGGGTTTGGCTACCGATCAAAGATTCAACTTTTCAAGACTAATTACTGATGGTATGCTTACACATATTGCTAATGGTTCGCCATTCTTAATGTATCCAAGGTTTGTTCAGTTATTTTTGAACAATCAACTTGAGGATGTGTAACCACCCGCAATTTTCCGAATATATTTTTATACGAGACTTTACTCGTTTCTCATAAACGGATCCTTTCTGAACTTATTTGGTTTGAAAACATGAAATTTATCTCGCGAAACGCGAAATTCGTACACAAAGCGTACTGGCACAACCGACGATTTGTTTTGATTATTTTATCTTTCGTGAGAAACGAGGCGTATGAATATTCGTTTTTATCAGAAAAATTATTCTAAACGCGAATATTAAATTATTCGGGCAACGAGAAATAAAGCTACGCGTATTTATAACCAAAATTAATGGAAAGGCGATTTTAAAATTAATGGAATAACTTTCGGGTGCTCGGGAAATGTTTACAACACGATTTATTAGTCTCGTTTACGTTTCGTTAAAGATATTAGGGAATGTACAGTTTTAGTCCCTATGGGCGCGCTAGGGTTTACTACTAGTCCTAAAGGTTCCCTATATAAACCCAACTATAATAGATTTAGGGTTTCATCCCTTTCTCCTCCAAAAACAACCGCACCTCTCTCTCTCCCATTCTTCCGGCCATCTCCGGCCACCCTTCGCCGGCAACACCATCATCTCCGGCGACCTCATCACAACCATCATTAAACATCATCAACCCCTCACCATTACACTCCCATATCTTTTTTCTTTCTCTCTCGATAACTAAAGTTTTTCCGGTAAGATTTTCCGGCGACACCTATTTGTAGTCATACAAATGTAGATCGAAGGTTGTTTTGGTTTGTTTTGGTTCGAGTATCATCACTGCTGTCACCACGTCGCTGCCAGCACCACCACAGCCTCCACCTCATCGTCGTTTCCCCCTCCTCCTCTCTTTTCTCGACACGGTAAAATCGAGAAAACATTTGGTTAATTATTGTCTTTTTGATGACATCGATTATAATTATTTTGTTATAATTTTCGTGGATTTAAAAACTGTTATGGGACGAGACTATTAATTTGTGGTTTAAAAATTGATTAAAACTTGTTTTGGAACTAAATTCGTGTGGTAAGATTGATTTAAGATGATGTGTTGTTGATTCGGTCTGAGTTCATGGTTTTGTGTTGGTTCGGGTCGGGGTATAACCCAACTAGAGATTCATTTTTGGATCCAGTTTCACGTCGTTATATTGGTTTAATCTTTGTTGGATTCGAATTTATTTATTGAGTCATTATAGACTCGGCTGTTGTTTGTAAACAAGTCGACTCAGTGAGTTGAGTCGATTGGTGTTGATGTTGGTTCGAACCGAGTTCAATTTAGTCCTTTTGGTTGTTGTTGTTAGCAGATTCGAGCCGAGACCTCTTGGTCTCGGCATGGTAGGGTTAAGATGTTTTTATTCATTGTTATCCTGTTGTAGTGATTGTGGTGCATAGTTTAGTCTTGGGTTGAGCAACCTGTTTAGTAACTCAGTCTCGTGTTTTAAATTTATCTCAGTTGAAGTTGATGAGGTCGTGCTAGTTTTTGAGGCTGCTGCTGTTTGGATCTTGGAATTAGAATTGGAGTTGTTGAATAGTTGGTTGGTTTTGGTCCGTGGCTCACGACCGCACCCACATAGGGTGTTGGGTTGTGTTAGATTGGTTTGGTGAACCACCCCTAAGGGTGTTTAATAACAACTTTATTTAGTGTGTGTTATTTATTTGTTTCGTCAAAATATATCTAGCGTAGTTTGACTTGGATCCTTGGTACGTTTCGGAAACTAAACTTGGAATTGCGATTTGAATTCGGATAATACATATACATAACGGAGTATATATTTGGAATTCACTATTATATTGGGACATTGGACAACCATGGATCGTTATCGGACGTACAACATTAGTATTTGGATTCATTGAACATTTTGAGACTTGAGACGGTATAATATATTAAACTCGAAAAGACTTTAATATATTAAACTCGGACCGGACACAAAATCTTCAATAAAACCAAAACTAATATTTACAAGAACAATAGCGAGACATAAAATTGTTAAAAATTGTAATTTCAGTTTTGGTTAACCTAAGTCTCGACGACTTGAGAAAAACTAATTTTATTAGTTAAACCTGTTTTTATTATAAAACGTTTATGTTTTATACAAACTAGTTGGGGATAACGGGGTAAATGTCGAAACGTACAAATTGATCTATTTATTTGAGGTGTTTGTTTGTCTTTAGCTTCTAAGGTTGTCTTCCTTGGTTTGAGTTCTCTTCAGTATCCTCTCGAGTTTGTCGATGTCTCTTCTCTTTGGCGTGAGTTGTATGTCGAGTCTATGTTTTCTTACCACACCACACGAAACGTTGAAACTAAACTTTTGATAAGCTTTGAAAACTGAGTAATCCACGAAAACTACGACATATTGTCTTTTATAGACTTTACTATTTTGCGAGACGTGTTTTGAGATAACCGTATACGTACTAGGTTGTGCCGATCCTAGACCGTTGTGTACCGCCGTGCTTGTACCTCCGTGTACCGTCGTACCGTATGTTTTGAGAACGTTGTGATATGCTCTAGATGCCAGTCGTGTCAGTTGTGATTCTTGCATTGCTGTGGCTAAGGTGAGTTCATGGCCCCTACTTTTACCGGTTCTCTAACTATTTTTGGGGGAGAATACATGCTCATTTCTACTTAAACTCAATACTGGTTTTACTTGAAACGTGATTTGTTTTCTCCAACGTACTGTTTGGCTGATATATCTGACCTGGTTAATTGAATGCATTATGTGCTTACTTGTTATTTGATATGGCCTGAAACCGTTATGATACTGTTACGCGAGCTGGCTATGGTTATTATATACGCGGGCTCCTTGTGCCTTAGCAATAACGCGGGCTCCTTGTGCCTTAGCATCAACATTGGCTCCTGTGCCTGCTGATTACTATAGTGTGCACCTATAGGGAATTGTTTCTGTGATTTGACTTTTGTGACATAGCCAGCGTAACAGTTAATCTTGCATGACACTATATGAGTATAGTACTTGAATGACTGATTTTGATTGGAGATGTTTGACTATGTTATTAATTGCGGATTTGGTTCTGGAACTATGACTTAGGCAGTGTTAGCCTACGTTGGACTTGACTTGTTTGTGAACGATGATTTGAACTTGAAAACCTTTTGGTTCGACTAAGCTTTTAACTAAAACCTATGAACTCACCAGCGTAAGCTGACCCTTTTAGCATGTATTTTCAGGTTTTATGTGATAGCTTATTTCTGGAGGCGCTTGGCAAGGGGCATGGTCATAGACGACTCTGATAAACATGTTTGGGACCGCTTTATTATTTTTGGGCCTTACTTCCGCACTATTTTCAACTGATGTAAATTTAATACGTTTGATAATGAATTTTTCTTTTAAACGGTTAAAGTAAAACCGTTCTTTGTACCTTGTGTTGTGATACCAATTGAGTAGCGCCCCAATAACATGTATGCTTCTGCTGAACCAGATTTTCGGGGTGTTACAGATTGGTATCAGAGCCTAGGTTATAGAGAACTGGGTTCATTTTCAAAAACCTGGACTATAACCACTTTTGGCGAAAACTTAACCCTATGATCGACACGTGCCTGCCTGCCAAGCTGATGCCTAGCGTATGACTTTGTTTGATGATATGATTGATATGACGAAATAATTGATGATATATTAGATGAGATGTTCATGGTATATTTGACGAGTTATTTGGTGAGATACTTGATTATATATTTGTTGAGATGTGTGCATGACTCTTGGATATTGTATATCCACTCGTTTTAACTGTTCAGTATAAGCATTTTCATATGCTTATACACGCACCGAACCTGTCACGGAGTTACGCTATTTCCTTGCGTAATCTCACTATTGGATGTCGAGTTGTACACTTGTCGTGATTTTTGGGAATGATTTTGGACGTAAAGGACATACTACTAGTATAACTAGGCTTCGTATTACAAAATTCATTGAACCTCGGGTGAATATAGACTGATCACCTATATTCAGCCAGGGACAGTGGGGCATAGCCTGATCACCTATGTCCGACTCAGAGGTGAATATTGTAATACTCAGAGTAGTTATAATGGAATTATGTCCTGTTTGGTTATTGATTTTTGGATGGAACCGTTTCGCGTGGGTACACAGACATTGGAATTTTACTTCCACACACACTACACACTGGCATCACAACACCGCATGAATCGTAATGCCCTTGGCATCGCTATACTCGTCCATTATATGGAATTCCTGTTTGCCGTCGTCTGGCCGTATTTTGCATCGGGTCGAGTTAGATCCGATTGGCACCGTTTGGATCCGAGTTACTTAATTGTAACCCCTTAAGAGCGCTATAAACCGTCCGAGCTTACTGGAACGTTTAGATTCGATTTTGACCACGTTTGGTTTGAATTTTGGCTACGTTTGGATCGATTTTGGCCACGTTTGGAATTGATTTTATCTACGCTTATGTTTGATTTTGGCTACGTCTGGATTTAATTTTTGCCTCGTTTAGATTTGATTCTGGCTACTTTTGGATTCGATTTTTGACTACGTTTCGATTTGATATCGACTATGTTTGGATTAGTCTTGATTCTGATTTAATTCGGATTGTTTGATTGTGTAATCTTGGACGCCATCCTGGATTTGGATTCGTTATTCGGCCTTGTTTTTGTTGTGGCCTTGTTACGGTCGCCGCTACTCTAAGCCTTGTGCTCAATCGATGATGTTCGTCTTTCCGATCGGGATTGTTTAATCGAAACTGTTCAATCAATGTTGTCCTTTCCGTTTTGAGTACCTTGTACACTACTGATTCAATCAACCGATTGCTTATGGCAATCAACATCTTCCCTCAGATTTGTACTCTGAACTCGCTAAACTCTCTATTTGGCAGAGATTCCACGCCCAACAGAAATCTTGAGACTCTAAGGAGTAACTGAAACCGCGATTCCTTAGGACAACCACCTGACTTTTCATTCGTTCCTCGGAAGTACCAGTGATCCTTGCTGCTTTCTTACAGGATAATAAATTTTATCACAAACGAAACCTCGGAAGTAAATCTCGCACCACTACCAGAGTAATTGTTGATAATCCCACCTAATCTACTCACCTTCTCTAATCGATGAAACGACAGTATGGGAAAACTTGCTCGTCCATACTCATATGAAATCATTACCCGGTATAGAGTGTCGACTCTTACCATCCTCTGATCGGGATAGTTGTTTCACATCAAATTCCCGGAAATCACTCCAAGGGCCATGAGGACAGATTTGGAGATGAATACTGTGTATCATCTCCAGACTGATGGCCAAAGTGGAGAGATCATTCAAGTGTTAGAGGACATATTGTGTTCCTGCGTAATTTGGCAATAGTTGGTATCGACACCTCCTGTTGACCAAATCCTCTTATAACGATACTTACGACTCCAGTATTTCAACGACACTGTACTAGACACTTTATGGTTGCGAGTGCCGATCGCCGACGTGATGGGTGGAAGTTGGGGAATACCCAACTTACTGACCCTAAACTTGTTCACGAGACTACTGAGAAGATCGTTCAGATCAGAACCGAGTTACCCGCTGCTCACGAATCGTCAGAAGATTATACTGACAAATAACGTAAACCTCTTGAATTCCCAGTCAAAGCTTAGATTATGCTTAAAGACTCACCATGTGAAGGTGTGATACGTTTAGTAAACGTGGAAAGCTTAATCTCGCTGTATTGATTCTTTTGAAATCCCTGCTAGAGTTGAACCGATAGCACACAGGCTCGAGCTACCGTCAGGACTCAGCAGTATTCGCAACGTTTTTATGCGCATTATGAAGAAATGACTTGCCGATGAGGCAACCGCTATTCCTCCAGGAAAGATCCAGATTGATGAATGTTTAAATCCTTGTTGAGAAACCTATCTAAATCATGAATCGAGAAGTCGAACGACTTTAGTAAAGTCACATCCTTATCGACAAAACTCTTTGAAGCTCCCGAAAAGGTCCTGAACTCACGTGAGAACGTGACGATGAATCCTCGTGTGTATGTACTCATCTCTTTTCAACCGTAACGGGTAACTTGAATTGAATCGCGAGGACGCGATTCTGTTTAAGGAGGTGAGACTGTAACCACCCGCAATTTTCCGAATATATTTTTATACGAGACTTTACCCGTTTCTCATAAACGGATCCTTTCTGAACTTATTTGGTTTGAAAACATGAAATTTATCTCGCGAAACGCGAAATTCGTACACAAAGCGTACTGGCACAACCGACGATTTGTTTTGATTATTTTATCTTTCGTGAGAAACGAGGCGTATGAATATTCGTTTTTATCAGAAAAATTATTCTAAACGCGAATATTAAATTATTCGGGCAACGAGAAATAAAGCTACGCGTATTTATAACCAAAATTAATGGAAAGGCGATTTTAAAATTAATGGAATAACTTTCGGGTGCTCGGGAAATGTTTACAACACGATTTATTAGTCTCGTTTACGTTTCGTTAAAGATATTAGGGAATGTACAGTTTTAGTCCCTATGGGCGCGCTAGGGTTTACTACTAGTCCTAAAGGTTCCCTATATAAACCCAACTATAATAGATTTAGGGTTTCATCCCTTTCTCCTCCAAAAACAACCGCACCTCTCTCTCTCCCATTCTTCCGGCCATCTCCGGCCACCCTTCGCCGGCAACACCATCATCTCCGGCGACCTCATCACAACCATCATTAAACATCATCAACCCCTCACCATTACACTCCCATATCTTTTTTCTTTCTCTCTCGATAACTAAAGTTTTTCCGGTAAGATTTTCCGGCGACACCTATTTGTAGTCATACAAATGTAGATCGAAGGTTGTTTTGGTTTGTTTTGGTTCGAGTATCATCACTGCTGTCACCACGTCGCTGCCAGCACCACCACAGCCTCCACCTCATCGTCGTTTCCCCCTCCTCCTCTCTTTTCTCGACACGGTAAAATCGAGAAAACATTTGGTTAATTATTGTCTTTTTGATGACATCGATTATAATTATTTTGTTATAATTTTCGTGGATTTAAAAACTGTTATGGGACGAGACTATTAATTTGTGGTTTAAAAATTGATTAAAACTTGTTTTGGAACTAAATTCGTGTGGTAAGATTGATTTAAGATGATGTGTTGTTGATTCGGTCTGAGTTCATGGTTTTGTGTTGGTTCGGGTCGGGGTATAACCCAACTAGAGATTCATTTTTGGATCCAGTTTCACGTCGTTATATTGGTTTAATCTTTGTTGGATTCGAATTTATTTATTGAGTCATTATAGACTCGGCTGTTGTTTGTAAACAAGTCGACTCAGTGAGTTGAGTCGATTGGTGTTGATGTTGGTTCGAACCGAGTTCAATTTAGTCCTTTTGGTTGTTGTTGTTAGCAGATTCGAGCCGAGACCTCTTGGTCTCGGCATGGTAGGGTTAAGATGTTTTTATTCATTGTTATCCTGTTGTAGTGATTGTGGTGCATAGTTTAGTCTTGGGTTGAGCAACCTGTTTAGTAACTCAGTCTCGTGTTTTAAATTTATCTCAGTTGAAGTTGATGAGGTCGTGCTAGTTTTTGAGGCTGCTGCTGTTTGGATCTTGGAATTAGAATTGGAGTTGTTGAATAGTTGGTTGGTTTTGGTCCGTGGCTCACGACCGCACCCACATAGGGTGTTGGGTTGTGTTAGATTGGTTTGGTGAACCACCCCTAAGGGTGTTTAATAACAACTTTATTTAGTGTGTGTTATTTATTTGTTTCGTCAAAATATATCTAGCGTAGTTTGACTTGGATCCTTGGTACGTTTCGGAAACTAAACTTGGAATTGCGATTTGAATTCGGATAATACATATACATAACGGAGTATATATTTGGAATTCACTATTATATTGGGACATTGGACAACCATGGATCGTTATCGGACGTACAACATTAGATATTGGATTCATTGAACATTTTGAGACTTGAGACGGTATAATATATTAAACTCGAAAAGACTTTAATATATTAAACTCGGACCGGACACAAAATCTTCAATAAAACCAAAACTAATATTTACAAGAACAATAGCGAGACATAAAATTGTTAAAAATTGTAATTTCAGTTTTGGTTAACCTAAGTCTCGACGACTTGAGAAAAACTAATTTTATTAGTTAAACCTGTTTTTATTATAAAACGTTTATGTTTTATACAAACTAGTTGGGGATAACGGGGTAAATGTCGAAACGTACAAATTGATCTATTTATTTGAGGTGTTTGTTTGTCTTTAGCTTCTAAGGTTGTCTTCCTTGGTTTGAGTTCTCTTCAGTATCCTCTCGAGTTTGTCGATGTCTCTTCTCTTTGGCGTGAGTTGTATGTCGAGTCTATGTTTTCTTACCACACCACACGAAACGTTGAAACTAAACTTTTGATAAGCTTTGAAAACTGAGTAATCCACGAAAACTACGACATATTGTCTTTTATAGACTTTACTATTTTGCGAGACGTGTTTTGAGATAACCGTATACGTACTAGGTTGTGCCGATCCTAGACCGTTGTGTACCGCCGTGCTTGTACCTCCGTGTACCGTCGTACCGTATGTTTTGAGAACGTTGTGATATGCTCTAGATGCCAGTCGTGTCAGTTGTGATTCTTGCATTGCTGTGGCTAAGGTGAGTTCATGGCCCCTACTTTTACCGGTTCTCTAACTATTTTTGGGGGAGAATACATGCTCATTTCTACTTAAACTCAATACTGGTTTTACTTGAAACGTGATTTGTTTTCTCCAACGTACTGTTTGGCTGATATATCTGACCTGGTTAATTGAATGCATTATGTGCTTACTTGTTATTTGATATGGCCTGAAACCGTTATGATACTGTTACGCGAGCTGGCTATGGTTATTATATACGCGGGCTCCTTGTGCCTTAGCAATAACGCGGGCTCCTTGTGCCTTAGCATCAACATTGGCTCCTGTGCCTGCTGATTACTATAGTGTGCACCTATAGGGAATTGTTTCTGTGATTTGACTTTTGTGACATAGCCAGCGTAACAGTTAATCTTGCATGACACTATATGAGTATAGTACTTGAATGACTGATTTTGATTGGAGATGTTTGACTATGTTATTAATTGCGGATTTGGTTCTGGAACTATGACTTAGGCAGTGTTAGCCTACGTTGGACTTGACTTGTTTGTGAACGATGATTTGAACTTGAAAACCTTTTGGTTCGACTAAGCTTTTAACTAAAACCTATGAACTCACCAGCGTAAGCTGACCCTTTTAGCATGTATTTTCAGGTTTTATGTGATAGCTTATTTCTGGAGGCGCTTGGCAAGGGGCATGGTCATAGACGACTCTGATAAACATGTTTGGGACCGCTTTATTATTTTTGGGCCTTACTTCCGCACTATTTTCAACTGATGTAAATTTAATACGTTTGATAATGAATTTTTCTTTTAAACGGTTAAAGTAAAACCGTTCTTTGTACCTTGTGTTGTGATACCAATTGAGTAGCGCCCCAATAACATGTATGCTTCTGCTGAACCAGATTTTCGGGGTGTTACAGGATGTCCCTAAACCTCAAAGTTTTTTACCCACTGTCAAACTTCCACCAAAGGTGTTTACCTTTCTCTCTAAACAAAGTGTCAAGTTTTCTGGAACCAACACACCTTTGACTGCTCATATATTGGGAGTTGCACAAGTTGTTAGAGATGCAGAGCAAGAGCAAGAGCAAGAGCAAGAAGCAAATTCTGAATCAGCAAGCCAAGAGTCTCCAGTTTCTAGAGAAGTTAGTATTCCTCAACCTACTGCTTCTCAACATTCTCCACATTCTGCTACTCGGGAAGATACTGCTCCTATGGATATTCCTACTCATGAGGAGTCAGACCAAGGTATGAATCAACCACCATCTCCTAATGATTATTCTTCCACAAATATGTCTAAGCAATTTGAAGAAAAAGAGACAGAGTTGGATAATTATGGTTTAACAAGGGAGTTAAAGAGGCTGAAAAAGGAGAGTGAGGCTCAAGCTGCTACGATAGTCAAATTAAAGACTAAGTTTCAAAGATTGAAGAAGTTTGCTTGGCCACTAGTTCAACACCATAGATTATGGGTAAAGTCTCAGAAGCAGAGTGGTCAGAAACCTAAGAAGTCTTCTCAGTTAAAGAAGAAAAAGTCAAAGAAGCAATCTTCATTCCAATTGGGGAGGAATTTAGAGAATTTGAATGAAGATGATGCTGGTTTTGAACAAGATTTTGAACAAGATGCTGGATTTATGGATGATACTCAGAAGACACCACCTGAACATATTCCTCAAGATACTGCTGAGAGGAAGAGTGATGAAACAGAGCAAATCAATTTGGAAGAAGCTACTGTTGAAGTAAGAAGTGGTGATACTGAGGAAGTAAATTTGGAAGGAGCTGAAGCTGAAAGTACTGCTCAACAAGGTACTGAGAGGCAATTTACTATTACACCTAGAACTTTGGATTTTGAAAAAGATATTGGTCCTTCAAGACAAGTTCAAGAGGAAGTTGGTCCTTCTAAACCAGCTCAGGAAGAAGATGTTATAGCTCATACTAACAGTGATGATGAAACAATTGCTGATATTATGCTTAATATGTCAAGTCAAAGAGGCATCAGTATTCATGAGGTTGAACAACAACAACAACATCATACTTCTTCTCAACCTACACAAGAGATAGATCCAAAAGATAAAGGTAAAGGGATTTTGGTAGAAAAGAAGAAGAAGAAGATGACATTGGCACAGTTAAGAGAAATTCAGATTGCCAAAGGTGAGGAAGCAGCTAGACTATTGCAAGCTCAGATAGATGCTGAAGAATCAAGGAAGATTGTTCAATCACAAAGGCCAATTAGTAAAGCTAGAGAAAGGAATGATATGATGGCTTATTTGAAAGGTCGAGGATATACAGGATTAGTCAGATTGACATATACAGAGATGAAGGATCTGTATGATGCTGTTAGAGAAGCTATTCAAAAAGATCTTGCAAGTATTATTTCTTTTGAAGATAAGGAGCTTGAAGATAAAAGAAAGGAAAGAGCTGTTACAAGAAGCTCAAAGAGGAAAAGAACAACTGATGAACAGCCATCAAAGAAGTTCAAGGAAGCTGTTGAATTAAGAACAGACACAGTTGATGAGCTCAGGAATTATCTTAGAGTTGTTGACTTTGAAAATCCAAAATTGAAAGAAGATACTGATAAGAAGTCCAAGATATCTACTTTTTCAGTTGTAGAATCACAAGAAGGAAATTATCTGATCTTTCATAGACAAGATGGAAGTTTTAGAGTGTTCAATTCATTATGGGATATACTACATCTGATTGATAGAGATGATATGCTTCAGTTATATCTCCAAGTGCAAACTTATTTTGAGCATATTCCACCACAAGGAGTAGGTTTGGTATTGTTAGGAGATCTCACAACAATCTGGGAGACAGAAGAAACAAAGGACAGTACTTTGTGGGAAAATCAAGACAATTGGGAGATTAACAGATGGAGATTCTTTGAATCAGTTGGAATACATGATTTGGAGTTAGAAGATGGCACTATGATTCATATGCTAGCAGAACAGAGGTATCCACTCACAAGAGATCTGATGATCAGGATGCTAGAACATGGCATGGAAGTGGAACAAGAGAATGAAGTAGCATTGATGGTCATAAAATTATTCATCAAGTGGACAACAGAATCTGAAGATTAATGCATAACTACTGGTATGGTTTAATTATTATATAAATCTTTTGAAAAATAAGTACTTTCTTCAAAGTACTGCTTGTCAGACAGTACTTTCTCAAAGTACTGCTTGAAGCATAAAACCAGTAAAGTCTTTTGATAAAATCAGTAATTTTTGATAAGTGCAAAAACATTTTGAAGCACAAAGATTAAACAGCAACAAATGGTTTTGGAAGCAACAGCATGTTGTTAGTACTTGTACTACACAACAAATGGTAATCAACTCACCATGTTTAATAAACAAGAAAGAGTTTGACTCATCATGAGGGTACGGCTCTGATGTGATTATCAAATCCGTTTTTAGTTGGCAATTTACTAAAAATTGTATGGTTTTCAACTCACCATATCTATATTAGTGAAGAGTTGGCTAGCCCACAAGATAATGGCTTTGTGGTAAAGGCTGTGGAAAACCATTATATGGTAATTAGTTCACCATGGTAGTGATTGTACTAAAAGAACTAGCTAGTCCAAAAGCAAACGGCTATTTGGTAAAGACTACTCAAATCCGTTGATAGCTGATGATTTGCTAAAAATCATATGGTTATCAATGTACCATGGTTTTTCCTAAATCTAAACATTGGCTACTCCAGAGTTAATGGCTTTGGTAAAGAGACATCAAAATCCATTAAGTTTTCAATGATTCACCTCTCACAGGAGTTAACACACCTGGAAGTGATGAGAATAGTATGGAACTTTTAAGATCTGATGTACCTATTGTCAATATGATGCTGAGTTGCTGAAAAGATATGATGCTGAAAAGAATTGTTGCTAATGAAGATTGAAGATACTGATTGCATTGATGATGACAAAACAACAACGAGATAGATTTCAAAGATACAACCTTTCCTTGAAGATAAAGTGTTAAAGTTAAAGACATACAAAGGAACTTGAAATCAAGCAAGTAGAATTCAAGTTAGGGGAGGATTGTTGGGCTATGAAATATCAAAAGTACTGCTGAAAGTCAAAGTACTGCTACTCAAGTCAAAGTACTGCTGTTCGATTAAAGTACTGCTGCTCGTTGAAGGACTGCTATGCAAATAGTTTAAGGACTAATGTGTAATTCTAGAATGTTCGTATTAGATTAGAGTTATAATTAGAATTACTTGTCGTTCAAGTATTATAAACCGACTAGGGTTTTACTTGTGCCTATAAAAGGATCCCTAGGTTGGCATTAGAGATATACGAATATAAGCGATTAGAGAAAAGTATTAGTCGATTATTAGAAGTATTAGTGATTAGAGTTTGTTAGTGAATCTGTGTAAGAAAGCAGGTTCAAGGTTTTAATAATATTCGAAGTTGTTCTTCTTAGCTTTGTTGAAGTAGATTCCGCATACTTAGCAAAGTATATCAGTGTTTCATTATTAATAGTTTTGAATTCATTCAAAGTTGTTAAACAGTAGACAAGCTACAAGTTAGTTTGGTCAGAGTATATCGATCCAACATCAACAACTATAAAGAATGAAGATGAAGACTGAAGACCAAGACTGAAGAACCTGAAGTCTGAAAGAAAGGCGGGACAAGGCGGGAAGAGTTTGAAAAGATAAGGAGAAGTCCTTATCAGGCCAAAGTCAAACTTTCCCTGAAAGGCTTGAAAACAAGAGCAGTGTCATCACAGTTACTCAGAAAGCATGTTTGTCTTATACCCAAAATAGGTTCTTGTAACAAGGAAAAAATACATCAGTATTTTTTCCTGATTAGTTAGGTCATTCTCTTTGTCTTTTTAGTCACGGGTGCTCTTTTATACTTATGTATAAATAGGATCATAAGGGAGAAAAGTGGATAAGTTTTGTGCACTTAATGCTTAGACATTCACAAAACCACTTTTCTCCCCCAAAGAGCAACCTAGTCCTTGAGATAGCTCAGTGGTTCATTCATAGTTGCCACTTAAGCATAGCTTAAGTTTAGTGAGGAAAACATACCATACTTTGTCATTTCAATCCCAAGTGTTTATTCCGCGAACACTTGGGTATAGATTTTTTTTATTAACTTCTGATAAGAATTTAAACGTTGAAAAACTCTTGTGTTTTATCTTTTACGTTTTACTTATTTTGCTTTGTTAATCAATACATTACTCAGTCATGGAACATGATTAGGTTAACTTTGTAGTTAATTCTAATTGTGTAACGGGAACAACAGTAAATATGAAATATGCTAAGCGTAGGTTGTTTTATGTGTGTAAATGTGTTTGTATGCTTGGTTGTATATGTGATGCATTGGAATTTGAACTAAGATGCAGTAGCTATTTAGTTGTCAAGTGAAAGGATGAAATAGGCTAAGCGTAGGTTGTTTTATATATGTAAATGTGTTTGTATGCTTGGTTGTATACATGATGCACTAGAATTTGAACTAAGATGCAGTAGGTATTCAGTTGTCACATGTAAGGATGAAAAAAGCTAAACGTAGGTTGTTTTATGTATGTAAATATGTTTGTATGATTCGTTGTATATGTGATGCACTAAAATTTGAACTGAGATGCAGTAGGTATTCATATGTTTTAGAATGATGAAGTGATGTAGTTGGTTCTTACTGTGGCATATAGGGTTAGATTAGGCCACGCGCAGGGTGTGTTAATTGTTGAAAAGTGTATGTATGTGTGTTTGTATTGATGATGCATTTGGTGTCATAAAGTTATGTAATACGTACATGTTTGTGAAATATAAGGTTAGATTAGGTTAGACTCAGTGTGTTTTATTTGTCGTCAAGTGCATACTGTGTTTTACTTGTCAAAAAGTAGTTGCGTGTGTATTTGTATGCATGATGCAGTTGCAGTAAAGAAGTGATGCAGCAGGTGTTTATTTGTGTCATATAAGGTTCGACTAGGTAACGCGTAGGGTGTAATACTTGTGGAAAAGAGGTTGCATGTATATTTGTATGCATGATACAGTTTTTGTAAAGAAGTGTTGTATCAGGTGTTCATTTGTGGCATATAAGGTTTAATTATGTCACACATAGTGTGTTTTGTTTGTCGAAATGTGCTTGTGTGTGTATTGTATGTATGATTCAATTGATGTAAAGAAGTGATGTAGTAGATGCTTAATTAATGGATTTTGTTTGATCATGTTACAAGTAGAAATAAATGCGAAAATAGCAGACTAAGATATGGTGAATATGATGTTGATCTGGTGAGTAAAAGTTGATTAGAAGATTAGTTGATGTTTTTTACTGCATCATAGTGTTTTAATTAGTGCATCACAATGAAAACACTATATTAATTTAATACTCTATTATAAATTATCACAGATAAACATGCATATTGACTACTAGATGAGGAATAAACACCCAAGATGGAATGAGATGTTTACCACAAGGGTCGTGATTTTTTTGAAGCATATGGAAACTTAAAAGGGTCGTGGTATTTTTGAGGAAAAGTTAAAGAAATAAGATGTAGGTCAAAGATGACAAATCCATCTATTGCAAGCAAACTACACGGCAAAGATGATTCTTACAAGTATGAATAAGGAAAAGACGAAAGTCTTGGCAGGCACAGATGCATATAACAAACTGTAAAGAGTATATTCCAATCCTCTAATACCAAATGATACAATCAAACTGAAAGACGGAATGGTAGAAAGGATTATTGAACGCGTAACAAGGATTCTCGGATGATACTTGTGGATCATTAAAAAACAATGTTTAAATTCAATTGAATGTAATACTTTGGATTATTGAATGTTTAATACTAAGTATTGTACATATTAATGATGACAGTGTTTTTTTAATATTAATTACTTTTGATTATTGCTGATATATGAATGAACATAGATGCACTAAATTATAAATCATATTTCTCTGAAATACTAGTGCATCACATTGTATACAACTGGTGCATCATAATGTATACAATTGGTGCATCATAATGTGTATATCAAGCGCTTCACAATGATGTAAGTTTAATGTATCATAATGTATAAATCTACTACATCACAATGTTAAATATTTTTAAAATTCTACTGCATCACAATATTGTTCTACAGAATCAGAATGTTATCATATTATTGCATCACGATGTTAACATACTGCTGAATCACAATATAATTTTACTGCATCACTATGTTAATTTACTGCATAACAATATCAATTTGCTACATCACAATGTTATACATACTGTTGCTACTCAATATTATCATACTACTAAATCAAAATAAAATTATATTGTATCACAATATTGTTCCACTGCATCAGAAGGTTATCATATTACTATATCACAATGTTATCATACTACTGAATCACAATATAATTCTACTGCATCACTATGTTAATTTACTGCATCATAATGTTAATTTACCATATCATAATGTTATATATATTGTTGCTTCTCAATGTTATCATATTGCCGCACCAAAATAATACTTTATTGAATCTCTGTATTATTTTACTGTATCATAATGATTATTTTACTGCATCATAATGTAAATGTTACTGCATCAAAATGTATATTTTACTGCATCATAATGCACTAAACAAATAAAATAATGAAGTAACTATTATTCATAAAATAGAAAGATACCAAGTATATTTAAGAAACACTATTGAAGTTTGGTAATAAATACTATACATCATAAAACAAAAACCATGTCTTGTAAGTAATTCTTTAATATCTATAGTTTTATACAATACTTATTGCGAATTAAAAAAAAAGAATACTGAAATAATGCTTCTAAGCTTTACGAGATCTTCTAAGCCCAGCTCTTGTCGCTCTTGTCGGCTCTACTGGTTGCTTGCTTTTCTTCGATGGTGGCAATTTTAATGAACATGTCCTAGAATTATGGCCTTCTTTTTCTTCACATACACCACATGTCATCCTTTTATTACTTTAGTGCATCATCATGCTATTCTACTGCATTACAATGTATATATAAACTGTAAGATACACTAGATAAAAATCGAAGATGAAATTAAGAGAAATAACAACAATGAAGTGTAGTTTTAAGTGTGATGCAGTAATAACTCTGTATGCACTTAATAAGTTAACTATGATATAGTGAGCTTAAAGTGTTGATTCAATGATAAGTACGTAAGTATTTGATAAGAAATATGTGATGCAGTAATATGTCGATATGCACATGATAAGATAATTGTGATGCAGTGAACTTAAAGTGTTGATGCAGTGGTTATATATGTTATTATTGTTATATAAAGGAAAGATGAAATAATCTAAGTTATAATTTCATTATCATTGGAAGCATAAAAACAAACATGCTCTTTTTAAACACCGGTAAATTTCCACCTATATTAATATTCTAATGAAAGAATACTTATCCATTTTTCTACGTCTAATTTTTTTTAAGATTAAACGTTATCAGTTTATCTAATCACAACAACTAACTAATGTGACGTAACTCACATTCTTAATAAACATGCTCACACGACACCAACGTGCCTTATATTTATTACAAATAAACATTCCTTATATGTCAAGTATAAAAGTTTTTAACTTTTATTTACCACTTACGTTATTTCGTTAGCATACGATTATTAAACCTTAAAACAAAACGTTTGTCATCTATTAGAGTTTTAACGAAACCCTAATTTATTACAACTATGATTTCACCATAAACCCTAAAGTACAACACTCTAAATCTAGTATACAAGTCATTAAAGCACGAAAATCTAACTTTACTTTATTTCCCGTTACAAACCCTAATTCTATGATTTTATGTAAATAAAATCACACACCTTAATTATTATGTACTTAATTTTTATAAAAAAAGATAGAAATGTACAAGTCTTTCTTGCACATGTACAATTCCTTAATGCACAAGCCTTAAATTGGATTTTCTTATAATTTACAAACTTAAAGTACAAGTCCCTAATGCTTGTAGTACAAGTGCTTAAAGCATGAAACCTAAATCTATACTTTTATTATTCTAAACCTAACTAAACATAACTAAACCTAACTAAATGACTCCAACTAAGGTTACTACACTTCTAAACCTCAAGTACAACATATAATAGCCTAGGTACAAGTATCTTAAGCCTAAAACGCCACCCTTGATCCTTTCTAGTTCGAATGAAACCAAAACATAGCCAAACCAACCCTAACTAGTTTCTAAACAAACTAGAATATCAACTAAGCAAATGTATGAGTACAATGTAGCCACATCACCATGTCCCTTTGATTTTCTACACCTTGGTCTATTTTATCAAACTATACACATGGTTTCTTTTAAAACCATTCAAACAGAAAAGCTAAAATTCGAACAAGTATACACATAAATGTTCTCTTTTTAACCATTCGAACCAAACCCTAAGCTTGTGGCTATGGATCAAACAACTTTACACCATGTCACCTTGTTCCTTAACTCCTACGACATTTTCAACAGTTTTGGAAATTTACATTTTCTGGTTTTGCGTTTTACGCGTTTTAAGCCTACGGTTTTAGATTTTTACGACAATTAAGCACCCCGATAAAATTTATCACTCATTTAATATACTTTTTAGAGTATATTGATATGTTTTAACAATTCTTAGAAGTTTCATATTTTTAGGATACCCAGTTTTAAGTTTCGTGACTTAACGGCTTACAATTAGTGATTAACGGGACCAAAACTCACTCCGTAACTTATATAATACCAAGTTTATCCACCTAGTCGCTCCCACTTAAGTATGAACATGTATATAGTGATTCACCAAGGCCTTGGTGGCTTGGTGAGAGCCATGGAACATTTAGAGCATCATGTGTTACATTAGGAGCCATAGAAAGTCTTAAGGCTAAAAATCAACCAAGTATGCATCATGTGGTTCATTCTAGACCATACCTTAGTGTAAACTAACCTCCTCAAGGCCCTATAAATACCCTCCTCCCCTCTCTTAGTCTTTCACTTCACCAACAACATCAAACACTCTTCATTTGATTTCCAAGTTCTAAGTTATACATAGAAGATGAAGGCCTAGTTGTTCTCTACATAAAACTAGTGTTACTTTGATGATTCCATGGTTGGATTAAGAGCTATACAAGGTGATTAGGGTAAGATTAAAAGGATTTTACAAGGGTTATATCAAGGCTAGCAAAGGTTTGCAAGAGTTGTGTTGAAGGATTGGAAACTAGTGTTTTCGATTGAAGGATTTAGTTTAGTGTTCTAGTTCCTTGTTTCTTGTTTTGTTCTTCACAAGGATTGTAAGTAAACTCCTAGATTTACCTTTGATTACTGTAAATATTAGTATTTCTTATATTTAACATGTTCTATATGCTTATTATATTTGATTATGCTTAGTAAATTGGATTAAAACGCAGAAACATCGTAAGGACTTTAAATGCAAAATAGTTTCTGGACAGGGAGCTGTAAACAGGCAATCTGGGCTAGATCAGTGAACCTTAGACCATAAGTAAAAATATAGGATTATAGTGCTTTGTCTTGTGGTCATTTTGCAGCTTTGCTCACCCCGTAACTCATCTGTATGAATAAATTAGAGCCAAAACGGTAACAAGTGTCAAAATCTGAGTAACATATTTCAATCGGGTAAAACTCATAAACCTTGACTAGAACCCCTTATTGGTCAAAACGTAAAATTTTTAGCTAACATCCTAACTTAAACATGGTTGAAAACCGTGCATAAAACGGAGTCGTATAGACCTACTTATGGCCATCTCTGCGAGACTGTGAGTTGTTGTAACCAACAGCATGTATATAAAAGGGTAAATTAGTAATTTGACCATAGTTAAGTAAATTTAGGGGCAGTGAGACCCACACATATGTAAAGTTCAATTAAATACCTTTCCGAAGACGTAAAAATGGAGTCGTAATCATTTACGGTTTAGAAATAACGGGTAGATTTAGACGGGAAAACTTAAATAAACGAAAATCCCAAACTAGATTTAAACACTTATACAACTTTACAAACATTAAGTATCCAAGCATAATTAATGTAATAACTATATAAGGTATGTTTATATATTCACTTCGTTGTTTTATAACCTAAGACATAACATCATATTCTAGGTTGCGCGTAGAGGTTTCCCCGGCCTATCCATCGATTTCGTTATACGTTTTGATATCATTAGTTCAAGGTGAGTTTCATAGCCCCTACTTTTATATGTTTTGAATTACTTTTGGGGGAGATACATGCTCAAACTATTTTCATTTACTTTCACAAGTCCTCTAAACTTTTACGGATTACCGTGAGTCATAGCCCCTCCTTTCTTATTTTGAATTCTTTGGGGGAGATACATGCTCATTTTACTTACAAATCTTACTTGTTATTCATAAACATTCTACTCGATTTATGAAACACTGTATTTGTTTACTGAAACTTATTACATGTTGAACACAAGTATTTTATGTATGCTATCCTGAATAATATTGCCTAAGACACACTTTTGCCACTAAAAGTCCCTCATATCATGAGCCATTAATCACTTGCAAGTGAACACGAATATCGTGGATAGATCTATTGGCAGTTGGCGCCCCATTTGTGTTAGCCGGATAGGTAACCAAATGCACTTTATTTGAGAGAACAATAGAAAGTTGGCAAGCTCCTACCCGAGGGCATTGTTACTTACATCATCCTTATGATGTCAGTAATTTATATCATTTTTATGATTTCATACACGTTAACGTTTGAGTTCATGAGACTTAGAGCAATAATATGGTACTGTAATGATACGGTACTACCACTACTGAAATTATGGGTACAACAACGGGGCCCACTGTCTATTAAACTTGAAACTTGTGTTCAACTGATTATTATATAAACACTATGGATTCACACAATCTTTGACCCGATTAGGGCAAACAAACACTATAGGTGTAAAACAACGTAGCCCACTATTCATTTTATCGATATTTGTATTTATTGCAATTATCATTCAAACTCAAAACTACAAAAATCAACTGCTTTACTTATAAACCCTATGAACTCACCAACCTTTGTGTTGACACTTTTAGCATGTTTATCTCAGGTCCATAATGAACGAGGATGGCACTGAGGGGCACGGATACTGATAGAAGGCTAAAATGTAATTATCATTTGAAACTTATTTAACAAACTGTAAAACTACTGGGACCTCTTTTTGTAAACTCTGATATTCGAATGATAAATCTTTAAAAATGACTCAAATAGAGATCGCTTTCTATTATTGTAACTGTTGTGCCATCGAGTAACACCCAGTTTGAATTCCGCTTCGTATCATGAAATTGTGGGTGTTACAAATTGGTATAAGAGCTATAGTTATATAGAAACGGGTCTAATTGTGAACTGAACTATAACCACTTTTACAAACAAAACGTTTTATAGCCTTTCGCTCTTCGTGCCTTCCATCCTCCAGACAATTATGTGACTTCTAGGTAATTTATGCTACACAAACACTTTAGTATATTGATATATACACATTCGACATGCTTTCGATCACTTTATACAAATAACGGAATAAACGTACCTGCGTATGCCTATTCTAAGGCATTACGACTCAATCACATTTCCTCGATCTTGTAACTACTCCTACATTTTGTGATTTACGAAACCTTCTCAAGACATTGTAACCAGTTACAATGGTCTAATTTACTTCTCAAACATTGTAATGATACAATGGGTATTTCTCGTTTATTTTACAAGACATTGTGGGTTGTACAATTCTTACCTTATTTACATACTCACCAACTATTTTGAGTACTATGACAATTTTCTTTGATTATCTTACTCGCATCTCCAAAGATGAGTGTAAATACTCCTTCCGTACTCTCGGAACACCTACACATTAAATTACCTTGTCAAATAAGTATGAGTGTTGAGTCAGAAATTCTTAAGTAGGATGATTTACAATGTCTTTATTTGAATAGATTGTGACGCCTTTTTATTTAAATAAATAAATTATGAATCAGCGAACCATAAGTTTATACTTCTTTATTTACAGTGTTTGGGACGCCTCTCTATGTAAGTAATGAATTATAAATGAGTGTGCTTATTTGTATCTGAAATGACATGAGTACGAACTCGAGGATCACAAGAATTCATAAAAATATATGAAAAACACAAATAACGTAAATTTTATTAGAATCCACGAATATTAATACATAACAATATAATTAGCATCGGTAGTGCTAATGTTACAAATATCATTAAGTAAAGTACAGAATCGCCAATTGGTTGATCCGTCAAGCTAATGAAAAACACCACTACACCTACGAGAGCGAGAACCACGACTGGATGTAACACCTTGAATATTATGTACGATAAATACAAACAAATCATTAACACGGTATCAAAAGACATGGTCTCTTGCATAAAAATAAACAAATCTTATTACACATTTATTAAATATTACATGAAAACACAACAAAGACTTATTTCAACATTCCTAACGCAATACTATTACCCCCATACTTTATCCACGCCGATGGCTAGAACCACGAGTGGTACGAGAAGGGCTAACACCACGGCCAAAAATTCATAATCTTCTTCTGGAATGTAGGCCAAGTAGATAGCAGCGGCAACAACATACACAATCGCAAGAATGGTAACAACATGTAGCATTTTGAAAAATTAATGAGAGAAATATGGGTGGTGGAAAAATGAAAATTAAAATAGGGTATTTATAAAAAGAAAAGTAACCGTTGGGCTACTGTTCATAGCCGTTGGGCTACTATTCATGACTGTTTGAAATTACTGTTCATAAAAAAAAAAAAAAAAAAAAAAATCGTAAGGAACAAACTGATTCATCATCTACAAAAGCTGAAGTTCAACAACTTTCTCTACATTCATCAAATTCTCATATGAAATCTTCATTGTTAAAAACATTTTTCGACGTCAATAATTTGATTTTCACAAAACAAGTAATTAGGAACCATGTTATTTTCAAAACCAATTATCAAATCATGATAAACCTTATAAATCAACAATATTCATTCAAAATGAACTTTTTCTAAGTTTATTTTCCCTTTGGAATAGCGTTTATCATGTAAAACAATAAATTCAAACTTATAAATTTTCACAAGTGAAAACAGAATCAAACCTGCTCACCTAGTTACATGATTAACCTAAATCAAATCAGGAGAAATATTTATCTGATAAAACACTTGTTACTCTTCTAAGAGAAAATGACAAATTACACCTTATTCCAAAACGACAAGTTGGAATACATCACTTGTTATCTTATAAATCAATTGACACAAGAAACCACATTTATTCGTCAACATCATTTCAACATCTAACGCGGACTGAATCTCGGGACGAGATTCTATTTAAGGGGGTGAGACTGTAACCACCGGTAAATTTCCACTTATGTTAATATTCTAACGAAAGAATACTTATCCATTTTCTAGGTCTAATTTTTTTTTAAGATTAAACGTTATCAGTTTATCTAATCACAACAACTAACTAATGTGACGTAACCCACATTCTTAATAAACATGCTCACACGACACCAACGTGCCTTATATTTATTACAAATAAACATTCTTATATGTCAAATATAAATTTTTTTAACTTTTATTTACCACTTACGTTATTTCGTTAACATACGATTATTAAACCTTCAAACTAAACGTTTGCCATCCATTAGAGTTTTCACGAAACCCTAATTTATTATAACTATGATTTCACCATAAACCCTAAAGTACAACACTCTAAAGCTAGTGTACAAGTCATTAAAGCACGAAAACCTAACTTTACTTTATTTCTCGTTACAAACCCTAATTCTATGATTTTATGTAAATAAAATCACACACCTTAATTATTATGTACTTGATTTTTATAAAAAAAAAAAATAGAAATGTACAAGTCTTTCTTGCACATGTACAATTCCTTAATGCACAAGCCTTAAATTGGATTTCCTTATAATTTACAAACTTAAAGTAAAAGTCCCTAATGCTTGTAGTACAAGTGCTTAAAGCATGAAACCTAAATCTATACTTTTATTATTCTAAACCTAACTAAACATAACTAAACCTAACTAAAGGACTCCAACTAAGGTTACTACACTTCTAAACCTCAAGTACAACATATTATAGCCTAGGTACAAGTATCTTAAGCCTAAAACGCCACCCTTGATCCTTTCTAGTTCGAATGGAACCAAAAAATAACCAAACTAACCCTAACTAGTTTCTAAACAAACTAGAACATCAACTAAGCAAATGTAGCCACATCACCATGTCCCTTTGATTTTCTACACCTTGGTCCATTTTATCAAGCTATACACATGGTTTCTTTTAAAACCATTCAAACCGAAAGGCTAAAATTCGAACAAGTATACACATAAGTGTTCTCTTTTTAACCATTCGAACCAAACCCTAACCTTGTGGCTATGGATCAAAAAACTTTACACCATGTCACCTTGTTCCTTAACTCCTACGACATTTTCAACAGTTTTGGAAATTTACATTTTCAGGTTTTGCGTTTTACGCATTTTAAGCCTATGGTTTTAGGTTTTTACGACAATTAAGTACCCCAATAAAACTTATCACTCATTTAATATACTTTTTAGAGTATATTGATATGTTTTAACATTTCTTAGAAGTTTCATATTTTTAGGATACCCGGTTTTAACTTTCGTGACTTAACGGCTTACAGTTAGCGATTAACGGGACCAAAACTCACTCCGTAACTTATATAATGCCAAGTTTATCCACCTAGTCCCTCCAACTTAAGTATGAACGAGTATATAGTGATTCACCAAGACCTTGGTAGCTTGGTGAGAGCCATGAAACATTTAGATCATCATGTGTTACATTAGGAGCCATAGAAAGTCTTAAGGCTAAAAATCAACCAAGTATGCATCATGTGGTTCATTCTAGACCATACCTTAGTGTAAACTAACCTCCTCAAGGCCCTATAAATACCCTCCTCCCCACTCTTAGTCATTTACTTCACCAACAACATCAAACACTCTTTATTTGATTTCCAAGTTCCAAGTTATACATAGAAGATGAAGGCCTAGTTATTATCTACATAAAACAAGTGTTACTTTGATGATTCCATGGTTGGATTAAGAGCTATACAAGGTGATTAGGGTAAGATTAAAAGGCTTTTACAAGGGTTATATCAAGGCTAGCAAAGGTTTGCAAGAGTTTTGTTGAAGGATTGGAAACTAGGGTTTTCGATTGGAGGATTTAGTTTACTGTTCTAGTTCCTTGTTTCTTGTTTAGTTCTTCACAAGGATTGTAAGTAAACTTCTAGATTTACCTTTGATTACTATAAATATTAGTATTTCATGTATATAACATGTTCTATACGCTTATTATATTTGATTATGGTTGGTAAATTGGATTAAAACGCTAGAAACATCGTAAGGACTTTAAACGCAAAATAGTTTATGGATAGGGGCTGTAAACGGGCAATCTGGGCTAGATTAATGAACCTTAGATCATAAGTAAAAATATAGGATTATATTTCTTTGTCTTGTGGTCATTTTGCCGCTTGGCTCACCCCGTAACTCATCCATATCAATAAATTAGAGCCAAAACGGTAACAAATGTCAAAATTTGAGTAACATATTTTAGTCGGGTAAAACTCATAAACCTTGACTAGAACCCCTTGTTGGTCAAAACATAAAAGTTTTAGCTAACATCCTAACTTAAACGTGACCGAAAACCGGGCGTAAAACGAAGTCGTATATACCTACTTATGGTCATTTCCGCGAGACTGTGAGTTGCTGTAACCAACAACATGTATATAAAAGGGTAAATTAGTAATTTGACCATATTTAAGTAACTTTATGAGCAGTGGGACCCATAAATCTGTAAATTTCATTTAAATACCTTTCTGAAGACGTAAAAACCGAGTCGTGATCATTTACGGTTTAGAAATAATGGGTAGATTTAGACGGGAAAACTTAAATAAACGAAAATCCCAAACTAGACTTAAACACTTATATAACTTTACAAACATTAAGTATCCAAGCATAATTAATGTAATAACTATATAAGGCATGTTTATATGTTCACTTCGTTATTTTAGAAACTAAGACATAACATCATATTCTATGTTGCGCGTAGAGGTTTCCCCGCCCTATCCATCGATTCCGTTATACGTTTTGATATCATTAGTTCAAGGTGAGTTTCATAGCCCCTGATGAAGCGAAAAGTGTACCGCTTTTAGGGATTCATTTAAGCCCTAAATCTTATTTATTTGATCAAATATTGCCCTAAATCGTTCCTTTTGTCATTTTAGGTACTTTGGAGAAGAAATCTAGAAAAGGAAGCATTTTGGACATTTTTGGAGCATAAAAGTGAAGAAAACGACAAAGTCTCTAAATCTGCTGGAAAAGTACCTGTGACGGCGTCAAGCCCTAGTGTGACGCCGTCAGCCCTTGATAAGCCAGAGAAATTTTGGAAGATTAAAGGGGGACGGCGTCAAGAAGGTCGTCAAGCTTTGATAAGCCAGAGAGGATTTTGGAGGATTAAAGGGGGACGGCGTCAAGAAGGCCATCAAGAAACCCTAAACGCGGCGAGGTGACGGCGTCAAGCTCTATAACGTGACGCCGTCAGATCTGTTTTCCTATATATACTTTCATAATTTTTAGTCATTAGTGTGCAACTTTGGGAGGAGAAACCCTAAGACGAATTTTCTGCCATTTTTAAGGGTTTTATACCCTTGGATCTCCCATGTTTAATTGAAGATAAGTAATCACTTAATCAATCAATATGTCTATGTGTTGTTTGATTATATCTTGTTCTTGTCTTTTAATTAACATGCTAGGCTAGATTTATCTTGTGTTTGCTTAGATCTAATGAAACCTAACTATTGATTATTAGTTGTTGGTGTGTTATTAATTGTATTGGATGATTGTTTATCGATGTTAGGCTTAAGAAAACTGGCTAACCTCCTATACGGTAACTTGCTTGAACGTCTTAAGAAACATGAACCAATGCGTACTAGGTTTATATGGTTGTATTTAATGCATGAGCGAATTCTAGTGATCCCATGTTAGGAGCTTCTTAGCCGGCTCGACATAGGAGTGAAGTAGGAGCTTGTAGAGTTGGGGAAGTACGTACGCCACCCCACGATTGGTATTAAGGAATACACCCGTCATCCACGCAATTAATACACACTAATCAACCGGTAAAAGATAGTTAGGGAGTAAGGAAGTCTAAGTAAACACATTTCTCCCCATATAAGTTCCACAATCCTTTTCATTTTCAGTTATTTTATTTTATTTGCATTTGTAGTTATTTGGGTTAGTTGACTAGCAACTAATTCCGCCCACTCCATCAAACCCGAGATTTTACTTGCTTTCCATAAAATATAAAAATACAAAAAGAATCTTCCCTCACCCTTAGACCTATTAGAGTAGTTTTTCAATCCTAACGATACTATTCCCCTAGAGAACGATCAATCCCCCGGTACTTGCCACTACACTATACTACATCGGTCAGGTACACTGCCTGGTGGGGAATGCAAGCTTCTCGAGATCCCTCGAGAGGTAAAACCTGTTGTAAGGTCGCAAAACCACGCATCAAGTTTTTGGCGCCGCTGCCGGGGAATAGTTATTGTTTAGGTTGAATTTTTTATTTTAATTAGGTCTACTCACTAGATTCCTTTCTAGTGAGATTTTTATTTTATTTTTCTAGGTTTTCTTTAGTCTATCTTTTTTCTTCGTTTCTTTGTTCGTAACCATTACCATCCGACATCATGGAAGGTGGTAATATCCTCGATCCCAACAACCCACCACCACAACAACACCCACCTCCTAGAGCCCGTACCTTAGGAGACTACTCCCGTCCTAGCCACCATGGCTATCGAAACACCATTGAGCTCACTCAAGGAGCCAATGTCACTCCCTTGCGATCCGACACCATCCGGTTGGTGCAAAGCGGATGCGCATTCCATGGACTTCGTTCCGAAGATCCTAATCAACATCTTAAGGACTTTCTCAAAATCGTTGATTCCATAGACCTTGATGTTGCCACTCGAGAGACGACCCGACTGCGTCTCTTTCAATTCTCTCTGCGGGACCAAGCTAGTCAATGGCTAGAGCGTCTACCCGCAGGATCTATCACCTCTTGGGATGATCTCACCACTCGTTTCCTCGCTCAGTTTTTCCCACCAGGAAGAACTACCAAGCTAAGGAATGATATCTTGATGTTCCAACAATGTCAAGGCGAAACCCTCTACGAGGCATGGACTCGATTCAAGGACTTACTCCAAAAAGTCCCTCACCATGGCATAGAACTTTGGCTCCAAGTCCAAATCTTCTATGACCACATCACTCTCTCCACGAGGCAAACCATTGACCAATCGGCCGGTGGTAAGCTACGTGATCTAAGTGCGGAACAATCATGGGCTCTACTGGAAGATCTTGCTCTTTATGACAACAAAAGTTGGAGTGATCCCCGTGATTTGAATAAAACGGTCAAGGCAATATCTTTGCCTTCGAACAATTCAAGCACTTCCGACCGTAGGATCATAGAACTTGAAGACCAAGTCAAGTTTCTTATGAAATCCTACGAGGCTCCTAAACCTTCAAGCCAAGTGAACAAAATCACTTCTTCATGTGAATTATGTAGTGGTCCCCACGACACTCGTGATTGCATGGAACTCCCCGAACAAGCTTTTGCGGACTACGCATCCTCGCGTACCGACGGAGCGGGAGACAAGTGGTACACTTTCAAACCCGAGCCAAACCCTTACGGTGATTCTTACAACCCCTCATGGAAAAATCACCCAAACCTTAGGTGGAAACAAAACCAAAACGCACAACAAACCAATTCTTCCAACCCACCTAATCGTTTCCAATCAAGCGGTTCCAACTCGAACCGTACTTTCAACAACAATCCTTCCAGCAATGGTAGTACCAATAACTTTGAAGGATTGATGTCCCAATTTATGGCATCTCAAGAAGCTCGTTTGGCCAAGTTTGAAGCCGATTTCAAACAAAAACAAAGCGAGATGACCAATAAGATTGACACTTTGTTGAAAGCCCTCAATGACCGAGAAATGGGAGCACTCCCTAGCAACACAGTCAAGAACCCGAAACTAAACGTCAACGCCATTTCATCGGTTTCGTCTCCTAGTTCTTGTCCATAATATTATTCGGTCAATTCCATGAGCTCGTGTTTCAAACAAACCCAAGTCGTTCAAAATGACCAAGAAGTTATGATATCCAACACTAAATTGGTCAACAACATAGTTGAAACACCTCCCACTCAAAACCTTGACAATGAATTCAAGGAGCTCCACCTTGAAAGTCCGGTTATTGATGTGTTGGATGAGAAGAAGCTCAAGTTAGGCGAAAAAGGGACCGCCTTCGTTCAAAACAAGCTACCTAAGAAGTTAGATGATCCGGGCTTATTTGTTCTACCTTGCAAGATCGGTAATTCGGAGGCTTATGACACATTAGCCGATCTTGGATCAAGCCTTAACCTACTTCCGTTACCTCTCTACACCTCTCTAAAACTAGGAAAGCTTGAAGAAACCGAGGTGATAATAGGCTTAGCGGATGGGAGTGTTGCTTACCCAGTTGGAGTAGTCAAGGACGTGTTAGTACACATAAGAAAACTAACCATTTTAGCCGATTTCCATGTCCTTGATATGGTTAGCGACCCTACATGCCCCTTGTTGATAGGTAGAGGATTTTTGGCGACCGCTAGTGCTATGATTGATTGTAAGGAATTTAAGATAGCAGTAGGAGAAGGTGATACTTGGTCAGTCTATGATGTGAAGAAACATGCCTATGATACTAGTGATGAACCAACACCCCATTGGTTAGAATTAAATAGGAGACCATCTAGATATGGACCTTGGATCGATAGAGACTTCATAGGACCCCAACGCCCATTTTACCTAGAAGAGGACTTTGTGAACCGAACACATGCGGTAGAACAACTCTTGGCTAGGGACACAGAATTGGATCCATTTGAAGACCCTCTAGTTTTTAGGAAGATGATTGATTTCCTAGGAGTTTTGGCAATTAACCTAGGGATGAATAAGTGGACTTGTGAGGACGATGATCATAAGTGGGATTGGGACAAACCACCCAAAGATGGAGATGGGTCATGGCATATTAAAATGACATTGTATGACCCGGATGGAGAGATGTTTGAAAAGATATATCGTACTATGCGGACCAATAGAAAACTTCAATCCAAGCTTAACCCTAAAGATGTCCTCGATGACGATCTCACTTACATAGGTTAAAAGGACTTTGAGTCTAGCTACAAGACTCGTTAATAAAGAAAAGCGCTTCTTGGGAGGCAACCCAAGCTTTATTTGCTTTGTGTGTTTATTTATTTGTTTGTTTGATTTTATTTGCTTCCGTATGTATGTTTACTTTTTATTATTATTGATTCATGTTCAAAACTAAATTGTGAAAATGCTTTATCTTGTTTTTAACTTCGTCTTAACTACATATAAAGGTATTTTGCAAAAGTTAAGTGTAAGGGAAATCCAAATCGGTTTATTAGAACAAATGAACATGAATCATAACAATAATAAATTAACATACATATTAGTGATTGTTTGAGTCAAATGCTTGTATCGAGTCATAATGATGTTTTGCAGGAATTCCAGGAAGTAAGGCATAGGTTTTTCCAGAAATTTTCCGGAAACTTAACATGAGAATTCTGTCAGATCATTTCTGACGGCGTCAGGCCTTACAACCTGACGGCGTCAGGTTTTAATTTTCTGAAATTTTTGAAAGTTTTGTTTTCATAAAAAGCTTTTATTAAATCTCTAACTTATAAACTCCAGGAATCTGTAAAATAATCATTCCACAAGCATTATATCCTTATATAGATTTATCCCGCCGATGTTATGCAGGTTTTCGTGTTTGTTTTCTCAGGTTTAACAGGTTATTTTGGACAAGGAGATGTATGCGGAATCTAGCTTTTGGCGATGCTTTAGTCTTGAAGCTCCCACATTACCTTGGAAGAAGATCTAACCATGTTACCCCTTTATCCACCGAGCGAATCAGGGGAGTATTTGATTTCATTCTTTTACCTTATTTACTTTTACATCTTGTTATTTGAACATTGGGGACAATGTTCATCTTAAGTGTAAGGGGGGGGTAAAGTACGATACTTTAGAGAATACAATTACACTTGATTTTTGTTTGTTTGATGGTAGATGTGTAATAAAACTGAGAGAAATACCTGTTAAGGTAATTTTAGTGCCAAATTTAAAATTTTTTTACAACATATAGGAGTGAAACTTTGATCTTAATGAGCGTCTCACGGATAGGAGTTATATGACTAGCACAAAAACCGTACCACTAAAAAAATTTTCCACCCCCAAATATGTGAGGTTCGCCCCTAGAATTGGTAGGAAAAGCATTTATGCTATGATGTGTGTACCGGTAGCACTTAGATTCTAGAACTTGCGTTAGAACCATTCCGAGGCCACAAGTGAGACTACATTCGTGTAGTTAGATTTACTACATGATAAGAGGCATTAGGATTAACCCATTGTTTTACACCTGTGTTTTTGTTATAATTACATTGGCTACATTGGTCAAGTAATTCTCCCACACCCTTTGCATTGTACTCATTTTTAGTACACGATACCCCTAGTACACCCCTCAGAGCCTATCTTTTCGTTTCTAACTTTAAGCATTTTACTTAAAGTAAGAATTTGTTTACACCCCACTTAAATGTACACCCAAATCGCCTTAGCCTACCTTGTATGCACTCATTTTTAGTGCATTATTGTGACAACATTTGTTTAAAACCCAAGTTAATTATCTAATTGATTACATGGTTGCTAAGTCGAGTCATATCCTTGTACATATTGTTTTGGGATGATTGGGACTCATGGGTAAAGTACTAGTGTAATGGAGTAATGGGGAAGAACAACATTATTACCCCCATATGTGCTAAATATTTTAAAAGTACTCCAAGTGTTTCGATTATCTTAATTCGAGTCATTAGAGTAGTTATTTGTAAAGTTATGTAAAAGTTCAAGTGTAAGGGGAATGCAACGCCCCTATAATGTATTATTTTGGATGGTAGGGCAAGAGTGTATGCAAAAAAAAAATCAAAAAAATCAAGAAAAATACAAAAAAAATGAGAAAAAGAAAAGTAGAAAAAACATACGGACTACCATCCCGTTTCATTTTATGTTTATTTTATCTTTTTGTTATTTCTTTCATTAGCTTAAGTCGAGTCTAGTCTTGGCTTAGCAACGCCATATTGAACATGTAATTAATCAAGATCTTTAACTCGCCACCAGTAAAATATCCCTTATCCAACAAATCCGTGTTTATCATATCCCTACACCTAACGTTATAACCCGTTTAAAAGCCCTCTTTGATAGTTTATCTTAGGTGCTTACGCCTAGTGGAGAAGGTTTTTGATCCTTTCCCAAGCCTATGGTAATCTATTTGCTATGACAGGTAGTGAGAGATATTATTCGTTTTCATTTATGAGATATACTTTTATGACACCTGAGAGATGTGAGTATCTAAACACTACTTGTGAGGTGCTAGTATGTAATCTCCGTGCTTATTATGATTAAAGTGGAACGACTATTTGTTGTAATTACTTTTATATTAGCGTTAAATGACCCCTAACCTGTATTTTGATTAGAATAAAAGCGCATTTGCTTGAGGACAAGCAAATCTCAAGTGTAAGGGTATTTGATGAAGCGAAAAGTGTACCGCTTTTAGGGGGTCATTTAAGCCCTAAATCGTATTTATTTGATCAAATATTGCCCTAAATCGTTCCTTTTGTCATTTTAGGTACTTTGGAGAAGAAATCTAGAAAAGGAAGCATTTTGGACGTATTTGGAGCATAAAAGTGAAGAACACGACAAAGTCTCTAAATCTGCTGGAAAAGTACCTGTGACGGCGTCAAGCCCTAGTGTGACGCCGTCAGCCCTTGATAAGCCAGAGAAATTTTGGAAGATTAAAGGGGGACGGCGTCAAGAAGGTCGTCAAGCTTTGATAAGCCAGAGAGGATTTTGGAGGATTAAAGGGGGACGGCGTCAAGAAGGCCATCAAGAAACCCTAAACGCGGCGAGGTGACGGCGTCAAGCTCTATAACGTGACGCCGTCAGATCTGTTTTCCTATATATACTTTCATAATTTTTAGTCATTAGTGTGCAACTTTGGGAGGAGAAACCCTAAGACGAATTTTCTGCCATTTTTAAGGGTTTTATACCCTTGGATCTCCCATGTTTAATTGAAGATAAGTAATCACTTAATCAATCAATATGTCTACGTGTTGTTTGATTATATCTTGTTCTTGTCTTTTAATTAACATGCTAGGCTAGATTTATCTTGTGTTTGCTTAGATCTAATGAAACCTAACTATTGATTATTAGTTGTTGGTGTGTTATTAATTGTATTGGATGATTGTTTATCGATGTTAGGCTTAAGAAAACTGGCTAACCTCCTATACGGTAACTTGCTTGAACGTCTTAAGAAACATGAACCAATGCGTACTAGGTTTATATGGTTGTATTTAATGCATGAGCGAATTCTAGTGATCCCATGTTAGGAGCTTCTTAGCCGGCTCAACATAGGAGTGAAGTAGGAGCTTGTAGAGTTGGGGAAGTACGTACGCTACCCCACGATTGGTATTAAGGAATACACCCGTCATCCACGCAATTAATACACACTAATCAACCGGTAAAAGATAGTTAGGGAGTAAGGAAGTCTAAGTAAACACATTTCTCCCCATATAAGTTCCACGATCCTTTTCATTTTCAGTTATTTTATTTTATTTGCATTTGTAGTTATTTGGGTTAGTTGACTAGCAACTAATTCCGCCCACTCCATCAAACCCGAGATTTTACTTGCTTTCCATAAAATATAAAAATACAAAAAGAATCTTCCCTCACCCTTAGACCTATTAGAGTAGTTTTTCAATCCTAACGACACTATTCCCCTAGAGAACGATCAATCCCCCGGTACTTGCCACTACACTATACTACATCGGTCAGGTACACTGCCTGGTGGGGATTGCAAGCTTCTCGAGATCCCTCGAGAGGTAAAAGCTGTTGTAAGGTCGCAAAACCACGCATCAGCCCCTACTTTTATATGTTTTGAATTACTTTTGGGGGAGATACATGCTCAAACTATTTTCATTTACTTTCACAAGTACTCTAAACTTTTACGGATTACCGTGAGTCATAGCCTCTCTTTTCTTATTTTGAATTCTTTGGGGGTGATACATGCTCGTTTTACTTACAAATCTTACTTGTTATTCATAAAAATTCTACTCGATTTATGAAACACTCTATTTGTTTACTTAAACTTATTACATGCTGAACACAAGTATTTTCTGTATGTTATCCTGAATAATACTGCCTAAGAAACACTTTTGCCACTAAAAGTCCCTCATATCATGAGCCATTAATCACTTGCGAGTAAACGCGAATATCGTGGGTAGATCTATTGGCAGTTGACGCCCCATTTGTGTTAGCCGGATAGGTAGCCAAATGCACTTTATTTGAGAGATCAATATGAAGTTGGCAAGCTCCTACCCGAGGGCATTGTTACTTACATCATCCTTATGATGTCAGTAATTTATATCATTTTTATGATATCACACACGTTAACGTAATGATACGGTACTACCACTACTGAAATTATGGGTACAACAACGGGGCCCACTATCTATTAAACTTGAAACTTGTGTTCAACTGATTATTATACAAACACTATGGATTCACACAATCTTTGAACCGATTAGGGCAAACAAACACTATGGGTGTAAAACAATGTAGCCCACTATTCATTTTATCAATATTTGCATTTATTGCAATTATCATTCAAACTCGAAACTACAAAAATCAACTGCTTTACTTATAAACTCTATGAACTCACCAACCTTTGTGTTGACACTTTTAGCATGTTTATCTCAGGTCTATAATGAACGAGGATGGCATGGAGGGGCACGGATACTGATAGAAGGCTAAAATGTAATTATCATTCGAAACTTATTTAACAAACTATAAAACTACTGGGACCTCTTTTTGTAAACTCTGATATTCGAATAATACATCTTTAAAAACGACTCAATGAAATATCGTTTTCTATCATTATAACTATTGTGCCATCGAGTAACACACAGTTTGAATTTCCCAGCGTATCACGAAATTGGGGGTGTTACACTCTTTCACACAAATAGTCTGAACAAGTGTAAATAAAATGCATTCCCAGTTAAAACCGAATACATCATGATGAACATTTTACTATAATACAAAGGATGCATCAAACTTATTAAGTTACAGTATATCACAATCATATACACTAATAAATGAATATAAATCAACAACGAATAGTATCAATTAAAATATGTGTCTACAAGTATGCGCGCGGTGTGCTTCACCAACAACATGTCGATATCATGGTAAAATTACAATTCCCTGAAAAAATGCTACCTAACCATGCTTACCAAAAATCAACCTCACAAAAAGCCACAAAATATATATCACAATCATATAAACTAACACATATACAAAAAAACTAACAATTCTATGTGCGCGCGTATGTTTAATCCATCGGCATCTAGTCGAAATTACAAACTCACCGGATAAAATGCCACATAGTAACGCCTCTATATCGACTAATTCTGCAAAAACCTAAAACTAACTAAACTAAATCAACATAACAAGAAGTCACAATCAATCACATATGTGTCTAATAACATAAATATTAGCTAATAGATTCGTATTTTTCACAAACAAACACCTAATACACCAGCTACATCATACATATAATTACACATGCAAGCGTATTTTCCTAATAAATAACCAAAAAATAAGCTAATATATCGAATTTTCCACAAACAAATACCAACTGCATTAGTATTTCAAAACAACTGCATCAAACTTACAATTAAATATGCATGCCACTTCCTGATAAAAGAATGAAAATACTAGCTAATAAATTCAAATTCGTCACAAACAAACACCTACTGCATCAAAGTTTCAAATCAACTGCATCATACATACAATTACACACACAAACAATTAATACTCGTCACTTAAAAACGATAAGCTTTTAGATATATATTTGCCACGAACAAACACCTACTGCATCAACATTTTAAAAGAGTTGCATCACGCATACAACTACACATACAAGCCTTTTCCACTGAATAAATGACAGATTATCAATTGATGCATCACAGTTTAAAATTACTGCATCACAATTATTAAATATCACAAAGAAATTTTAACAAACACCTTGTGTGCAACATTCATAATCAACTTTTTTTTAACAATTTTTTTTCGATTTGGTTTCAAGTCCACAAAGAAACATGGTGTAGTCTGAATCAAACTCCGAATATAACATATTTAGATCAATAACAACACAAAAAGCGAAGAAAATATTGAAAATACATTCAATAAACATAATCTACATGTAATTGATGATCATATAACCAAATGAGTCAGGGTAACAATAAAACACCATTAAAAACTTACTTTTAGTTTTGAATGACGAATCTACGGTGCAGAATGGTGGAGATCACGGTGGAGAAGACGATGAAGATACGGTGGTTAATGGTGGTAGATAAGGTGGTGAATGGTGGTAGAAACGAAGAAGATGAAGCGGTGGTGAGAGGTTGGTTTGGGAGCAGAGAAGATGAAGCGGTGGTGAGAGTTGGGTTTTGGAGCAGAAAAGATGAAGCGAGTTATAATGAGACTAGCTGAAAAAAAAAAAAGATATACATACCCTAATGATGAAATGACAAAAATACCCGCGCTAGTTATAATTAAGAAGCAGGTGGAAGGGGGACACGTGGCAAGCTGTCATTGCTTCCTAGCCCTTTTATTATAAGGGACTTTTTATTATAACCCAAACCTCTATATATATATGTGTGTGTAGGGATACAATGAGAAGGATCTTATAATGAGAAAGGTAGGAAGGATTATGGGAGTGACATGTGTCATCCCTATGCCACATCATATGACATGTGTCACCTACCCCAACCCCCTACCCAACCCAAAAAAAAAAAAAAAAAAAATCCCGCCAAAAAAAAATTTTTTGGGCCAAAAAATTTTTTTCCCGCCAAAAATTTCCCCCAAAATTATGATTTTACTGCATCACAATTATGATTTTACTGCATCATGGTTACTGCATCACAATTATGATTTTACTACATCACGGTTACTACATGCACTAAAATCATAATTGTGATGCAGTAACTTTATAAATGTGATGCAGTATAAATTTTGGTGGGAAAAAAATTTTGCCCTAAAAAAAATTTTTTTGGCGGGAAAAAAAAATTTCGGTGGGGGGTGAGGGTGGGGGTGACACATGTCATATGATGTGTTTTGATGATGTGTCAAGGTGACACATGTCACTCCCACAATCATTCCTAGACTTTTCATTATAAGACCATTTCTCATAATATCATCTATATATATATATATATATATATATATATATATATATATATATATATATATATATATATATATATATATATATATATATACTAGGAGGGTACCCGCGCGTTGCGGCTGCGGGTACCCTGAAATAAAATTTTTCGGTGAATCATGTATTTTAGTTTATTATGTTCTTTTTGACAATAAATTTACGGATATCAAGAATTTCGTTTAGCTCGTGCCCGTTCGGGCTCGAGCCCATTTGTCCCGTTGCCCGTTCGGGCTTGAGTATTTGTATAATGTGCTTTATTATTTGTATTAGTGACATTTAATGCAGGAATTGTGTTTAAGTTGGTTGTACAATATGCTTGATAAGTTGTATTTCTTATGTAAGAGGTGTTTTAATAACTGCATTAATTGTATTTATTGACCCGTTAATTAATTGTATTTAATGTACATAATGATTTATTTATTGTATTTAATGTTAGTATTTCTATTTTAATTAGTTGTACTTTGAGCTTAAGAACTTGTAAATGTTAGAAAATGTGTTTTAATTACTTGTACATGTACATTGAGCTTAGGTAGTTGTAAATATTGGTGATGGGGTGTATTAATTGTATGTATTAATTTGTACAATGCATTAGTTGTAAATATTAGAGAAGTTTCTATAAGTAGTATTGATTATTGTACTTATAGCTTTAGAACTTTTATTACTTAATTTTAAGTATTTCTATTAATAGTAGTCATTCCTCCATTATAAGATAGTTATATATATATATATATATATATATATTATATATATATATATATATATATATATATATATATATAATATATATATATATATATATATATATATTGGGTAGGGATACAATGAGAAAGATCTTATAATGAGAAGGGTAGGAAAGATTGTGGGAGTGACATGTGTCATCCTCATGCCACATCATATGACATTTGTCACCTACCCTCACCCCGAAATTTTTATTTTTCCCGCCAAAAAAAAATTCCCGCCAAAATTTATACTGCATCACATTTATAAAGTTACTGCATCACGGTTATAAAGTTACTGCATCACGGTTACTGCATCACAATTATGATTTTACTGCATCACGGTTACTGCATCATGGTTACTGCATCATGGTTACTGCATCACAACTATGATTTTTCTACATCACAATTTCACACCCCCCCCCCTCCGAAAAAAAAAATTTCCCGGCAAAAATTTAAATTTTTTTTTTTTTTGCCTAAATTTTTTTTTCCTGCCGAAATTTATACTGCATCATATTTATAAAGTTACTGCATCACGGTTATAAAGTTACTGCATCACAATTATGATTTTACTGCATCACGGTTACTGCATCATGGTTACTGCATCACAATTATGATTTTACTGCATCACGGTTACTACATCACAATTATGATTTTACTGCATCACGGTTACTACATGCATTAAAATCATAATTGTGATGCAGTAATTTTATAAATGTGATGCGGTATAAATTTTGGCCCGAAAAAAAAATTTGACAAAAAAAAATTTCGAGGGGGGGGGGGGGGGTGGGGGGCAGGTGACACATGTCATATGATGTGGCATGATGATATGCCAAGGTGACACATGTCACTCCCACAATCCTTCCTAGACTTTTTATTATAAGACCCCATCATATAATATCTCATATATATATATATATATATATATATATATATATATATATATATATATATATATATATATATATATAAAGGGCAAATGGCACAAAAATGTATCAAATTTAGGGTCTATTTCCAATCAAGGTACTTTTCTTTTTTTCTTGCATAAAAAGGTACCCAACAATTTTTTTTGGCGGATTTGGGTTTTTTACTAACGTTCGTTAACTCACTTCGTTAGTAAATTACATGTTTGATCCTCGAATTCGTACAATCATTTCATGCAACATCCAAAAACAATTTAAGTTTTCAAAAAAATGTTTTCGAAAATAATTTGTATATGTCCTTCATTGTAAAAGCGCGCCGTGCGGTTACATTAAAAAGTCGTTAAAAGGTATTGTTATGCTAGTATAATAACATTGAACTTATTTTTACTCGTAGTAACAATATGATGTTAGTGTTCCCTAAATAGCAACGTTCTTTTAGTCTACTTAAGGGTAAAATACTGTACAACTTCGATATTCTAAAAAGGCAGCGTTCGAAACATTTAAATGATGAGACCAAACGTAATGGTACAACTTATCATGCATGAGGCAGCTAAATCACCCCTAAATTACGTGTGAGCACTGTTACGAAGTTACATGGGGAGTAGGATCAAGCATGAGGCTTCAAAATTGTTGAGGCAATGGTGACGTGCTTCACCGGTGAGTGTTTTGCGTTTGTGTGAGTGTGTTTTTTCTCTCTAAGTAGGCATAGGTAATTTTTGAGGAATGTTATGGGGTTTTGAGCGATGAGTGAGTGAGCGAGAGAAAAATTGATGTGAAGTGAGTGTTGGTTTTTTTCTTTTTAATGACCACTCCCCGGCCTTAATAGAAGTTACACTTGCATTATGTTTGGGATTTCATATTTTAAATGTCTTGGATTGCTTGATATCTATGAAAGGATCAATGCTTGAAATCAAAGAAATAAGCACTTTTAAACTCCAGCTTAGTATGTCATCAGGGTATTAAGTAGCTTTGATACACCTTGTCCATAACGAGTTTGCAGTCCGTCACATAAGGAAGCGGATAAACCTATACGCTCTAGCAAATGATGATTAGAACCCAATTAGGGAAAAAGTTTTATTAAGATATATGGGAGGTACTGTCCTAACAATGCTTTCCCGCAATTGAAGTGATACCGAAATATGAAAACTGAAGCTACAACGAAAATAGGGACTTAAACGACAAACTCTGATTAAAACCTAAACTCCTCAACAAACACCAAGTTTACCTAGAAATGGTATAATGTGGCTCATTATACATACAACAATCACACAATATTACATCATGACATATTGTGGCACTAATAAGCAACACTCATACACCATTATATAGTTATGAGATCATCACAAGAATTAAAAAATACTCTAGATTCAAAAGCTAAATTTGAATCTAGAGACCGAATTCTGACCTATACATGTTTCTACTTAGTTCTTAGTTAATAGCAGTGAGTGGAGGTCGAGAATCTCTTGGTGAATGTGTAGCAGCCTCAAGATGCTTTATGTCTCCATTTTGTAGCTTCAAGGAAGATTTAGAATCCCAGAAACATTTCAGTAACTCCTCGAATGATGGGGTTTGTAGTTCTTCAATAGATGCCATGCTTGGTATATTGAATGGTCTCTTTTTTGGTGTTGTGCATGACGGTTCATCAACCTGATAAGCAATATTAATCAATCAAACAAGTATGAGTGGAAAGATAGGTGTCACGTAAAAGGTCAAAACGTACTTGATTGTCCGACAAATATTTTTTTATCCTTTGAGTGACTTTCAACCCGTTAGTTGATCTGACCCATTCTCGTTTTTAGCCAAATTTTATAAACTGTTTGTGATAAAACTTTGTTCAAATCAATTATTCTTTAACCAAATGGGTAGAAATTGCTACTTTTACTACCAGCAAGTTTGGCCTTCAGTGTTGGCTATGTAAGGGTAAATCGGTCATGTAACCTTTTTTGTCAAAAAGTAAGAGCGAAAGACAAATGATACAATGGCCAAATGAGTAATCTAGGATTCAATGTCAAATGATATATGGACTGGATGGGAGAACTAACCGTGTAGTCATTTAGGAGGGTTTTTCCTGCATTTTCTGTGATCTCTATGATCTTATGGTAGTGCCCACCTTTCAATTCCCTCAATTCTCCGCAACAAGGAGCAATGATAGAATCAAGATTTTCGCGTGCATCGTGGTCCAGTTGTAATGAATCTGCAATTGATTGTCAATAAAGAAGGAAGTAAGATGTTTGTTACAATAAGGTAGAAACATGACACTAAACATAATATAAAATCTAAATTTTGACATGCAAAGTTAGATGCGTACAGTCAATTGAGGAAAGGAGGTTCTTGCTAGCAACATTTGTATCATCAACTGCAGATGACACAGCAGCTGAGTACCGCGTACGCAAACTTTGATTGGCTTCCAATCCTCCCCTAGAAAGAAGTATAAGACATAGCAGTTTAAGAATATAGCAACAGCAACAAAAAGTGGAGGTGGAAAACTGGACGGGGCAAAAACGGTCCTGGTCGACTTTTAACGCATTTGTCCAAAAAAACTACACAATTAGAATGTCAAATAGGATAACCAAATTTATATAATTTCAATATTAACATAATTTAAAAATATACATATATATTTGGGAGGTTTTATGCATTTATATATAGACTTTGGGAAACTCCCGACACATTTGACATGTTCGACCCGTTTGATCCGTTTCAACCCATTCATAAGTAGATAGTTCGAAATTGCCACCCGTAGAGTAGGCTGTAAAATTTCTTATACCTAACAATTTCTTCCACAGATGCAACATTGCTCTTCTCTAAACTGAGCAAGGATTCCTGGGCACTGCTCCACTGTTGTGACCCCATTTTCGCCTTTTTCAAACTGCGATTTATAACAGAAAGTCAACAATATTGACCAAGAAAGAACTCCCCAAAAGATTATAGTATTAAGTTTTGAAGGAAAACACAGCGCACATACCAATTCTGAAGAACCTCGTCCAGGTCTTTCTTTCCACATTCAACAGCAGCAGTGTCTTCAACATAATGGCTTTCAGCTTTTTTACTGTAACTTGTCCACTCATCCCTTATGCAAGAGCTTGAATCTTTCATTGTTGACATCTCTTGCTCGAATCTAGTAGCTTTACTAGCTGCACTTTCCCGTAGACCATCCACCGCTGTTTTAACCTGTTATGGTCATCATAATCTTATAGGTTAAAATCTGTATACGTACAAAAGTGATGGTGTGATATTAAGCAATCAGAAGATAATCAGATATTTCAGTGCTTAGCTAATTTTGATTAGTAAGGCAGTACAGATAAAAATTACCAAAAATGACATCTTTTTGTAAAAACTTGAGGGATAGTACGTGAATTCAATGTACCATTCGATTATCAGTTTTTTGCAGCTTGTACAAAAGTATAAAACTGATTATTCAAACATGACAAACTAATTTTTGTGATTTGAGGTTGCAATTACCAGTTCTTTCTTCCTAGCATTTGAAACTGCAAGCAATTCAGCAACTTTCTCTAGAAGTTGTTTTTCTTCATTTGCAGCACATTCCTGAAGAATATATAGTATGAAAAAACCAAGTAATGTTCGAACAAGTAAAAGTAAGCAGGATAAAAATACAAATCTTATTACCTCGAACTTTCTTTCAAGTTCACATAACTTTTCATTATTGACCGTTTGACCCTCTTCAACTATATTTGTCAATTTTGTTGCATGCATGTCTAGCGTGTCAAAGAAGTTCATCGTTGTGTTACTTATTGATCGTGATGTTTCTACAGCTCTAGAATGTGCCTGCATACCATGAGTAAGAAGGGGCGTCATTTCAAGTATGGGGAAAGAACTATTAACAACTTCTAATATTGCAATTGGTTGAGTATACTAAAATTCTGAGGGTACAGCATGCTAGTTTATAATCTAACCTCTCGTTGCTGTTGTGCAAAAGCAGTTAGTTTATTTTCTTGACTGTAGAGAATGTCTTCAAGATCGTTAAGCAAGTTCTCAGCTTCTGATGCAATACCCTTGAAAAACTGGACATCAAACAAAGCTAAGTGAAGTGTATGTGCCAATATAAGTGTCTAGATTCCTAGGATCAAAACTATGATATATATACCTCCCCAAGAGCAGAAGAATGTTTGGAGACTTGAGAATTCAAATGTCCAAATGTTGACTGTGAATTCCCATCAAGCTCATCAGCTATATCATCTAAAGCTTTAATACCCGAACTGTACATTGTTTTTAGCTTCTCTAAGGCAGCTCGAAGTTCTTCAGTAGCCTACACTCCCCACAAAGTACATTATATATTCATTTTTTCATGCCTTATAGCCAATTTATGATGCTCTAAGGTGGTAACTTCAACCCATCTACATACACATGGGTTGATTTGGCATTACGGGTAAACCAAAAAACTACTTTAAAAGGAAAAGGGTCAGTTGGGTCGAAGGTCAATTCAATTAAAAGGCCCAAATTATTAATAGTAATAGATTGATATTGAAAAATATAACTAATGTAATAAGATATTAACTAACTATTTATTGACCAAAAGTATTTCCGGCCCTACCCAACCTGTTTCAAAATGGTACCGAAGAATACCCGTTTTGACCCGTTATAGCCATCTAGCCCATTTGTCATCTCAAGTTCGCTGGCTAAACCATATACCTGGGCCTTGGTGGATACAAAGGATTGCATATCTTCCTCCATGCCCTTCAGTTGTTGCTCTTGCTGCGTTACAGAAGCTGCTATAGTCTTATGCAAGGTGTCAAGCTCTTTGGTTAAGTGAGATTGGAATTGCTGGACAAGAATTCTGTTTTCATCTTCAATTTTGTCCTTGCGCTCTGTATCAGTGAGCATAATGAAAAATAAATAAATTAATTGCCAATTCTTGTACCTTGCACAAAAAGATATTTATTATTCGAGATCTGTACCAATCTTGGTGAATAGACTAGATACGTCTGATGCAGCATTGTCAAGTTCTGCACGAAGGTCAAATGCCCGCTCAAGAAGTGCTTTTTCTGTAATATTAAAGAAGGAAATTGTTATAACTTATCCAACAAATTCAATCAAAAACATATTGTACACAGCTTTTACATTAAAACAAACAAAAAAAAGGAAAAGTTTGAAATTACCAGATTTGAGAAGGTTGGAGATAAGATACTCTTTCTCTTTGATTGTTACATTTGCTTGTCTATGCTTTTCTTCGAGATCAGACAACGAATGTTCAGTTTCTTGGAGTTTAATCTGAAACCAAAGAAGTATAATTCTTCAATATCGCTTAAATAAATGAAACCTGATGAAATTGTAATTTAAGTTACTATAATGGATTCAAGAAAACATCATACCTCACTCTTCTCAAGCTTCTCAGTTAAACTTGCAGTTATTAGCAGCTGTGAATTATAAAGTTCCTGGAGCTCCATCATTTGCTGTCCGGAGAATTAAAAAAAAAAAACAGTATCAGCAAGCGTTGATAACAAAGATCAGAAAATAGTAGCGTTTATATGTCTTATTATACCTTGCCCCTAGATTCGTTATCAAGTTCCATGCGCTCGATTTTTTCAGCCATTGCCTGGATCACATAACCAACGAAACAAAATCAGTAGAAGTTCAATAGTAAGAAAAATATGTCTTAAATTGAGCACAATACAAAAGATCGTGAAAAATTACCTTCTTCTCCTCTTCTTCCAGAAGATATCTTTCTTTTGGTATGTAGATACCATTTTTCTCTCTAGCAGCATACACCTCTGGTCAAGCAACAGTTGTTAATAATGGACTAAGGTAGGTTAAATGAGGGATAAGTTGATAAGAGTAGTAATTTAACAACCTTGCTTAAGCCGTTCAATTTCAGAATACAGATCCTTCATCATTGCAGATTTCATTAGTTTCTGATTGATCTGTAATAAGAAAAAGAAAAAGTTCAGTCATTAAAGTTATAAAACGAGAAGCTTATCAAATACTTAAACAACTGATCTCGCCAGCACTAACCTCGGGCTTGTTCTTGATATTTTTTGCACGATGAGCGTAATCTAATGTGCTGAGTGTCTCTTCCATAGAATGGATGGAGGGGGAGATTGTAGCAATTATGCATGTCTTTGTTTTCCCTCCTAAGGAGTCTCTCAACAACCTTGTTAGTTTACTATCCCTGTCATTAAGAAAAAAAAATGTATACGGATCATTTCAAGTTATGTACTTCAGATAATTCTTTTGTCATCAAAATAGTCTAGTAAATACTATATTAAATAGGATATACCTATAAGGTATATGTCCTGAGCGTTCAACTAGTGTATTAATGACTCGACCAAGTGTAAGCAAGCTTTTGTTTATCTCACCAGCTTCCCTTGCTCTACCCTGCAACAATAAACATGAAGACTTAAGATATCGTGCAGCACATATATACATACATGTATATATTCAAGTAAGATTGCTTACATCTTTTGCACCAGATCTCGAAATATTTTCTGAACCAGCAAGATCAACGAGGTTGAGCTTTCCACATCTGATTATCTCTTCACCCTCTGGAGTGCGTTCCTTAATATGAATTGTGATGGAAAATATAGAGTGAGAACGACTACTTTGTTTGTTCATAAGTGTCTCTGCCGTACGCCTTTTAGCCGATCCTTTCTCCAATATTCTGTATATTTCGTCAGCAGTGGAAACTAACTCCTCTTCTAAGCCTCTAACGAGCACCCCTCCCTTCCCATCCTCCATGAGTGCGATGGGCTTCTTGGACTTGTCTTCCGGAAACCTGGAAGCCTCTTCAGGAGCCAGAAGATCGGTTATCTCCTCATTGTAGAGCTCCAGGAATGTAACTTTCATACTATACTCGGCACTTTGAGCTTCTAATATATCAAATATCTGCTTAACAGCTCTGGGAATAACACCCGCGTCGCTTGGGAATTCCCCGTTCTATAAACAAAACAAATTATTAATACGCAATAATAAAAAATAAACATAAGCGAGCCTCTTTTAGTTAAGGGCTATGAAGTATACCTTTTTCCTTCCTCCTCCCTCCATTGTGTATGTTTTCCCAGTTCCCGTCTGTCCATAAGCAAATATAGTGCAGTTGTAGCCCTCGAGAACCTCGAAAACTATCGGAGATACTGCTGAATGATACAAGTCCCTTTGTTGTGATTTTGGACCAAAGACCTATATAAGATATTGTACAACATTAGCCCACTAAACAATAGCAAATTCAATAATTTTCCCCTAAAAAACTTGCAGAACAAAAGAAAAAATTGAACACTTTGACTATGTTAATCAGCATTTATATTTTAATGGACCCTAATATAACGACGCACCAAGATCATTATTCTAAATCCCGACACATTCAACAATTGTATCTATCGACAATAAAAACACGAAATCAAATTACACAAGTAAAACAGACCTTATCAAACACAAATGATCTATCAATCTGCTTATTAGCAACAGTCTGAATCGCACAAACTTCCCTTCTATTCTCATTACAGGTTATAACCACAGGCGTATGCAGCTTCTCCTCATCACCATTCATCGGTCTACACATTTACAAACAAACACCAAATCATCCCAATTACTCAATTTATAAGTTCAAATGTCAAAAAGAATTCAATCATATCCATACTTATAAATTAATAAAATTAAGTACACATATACCTGCATCTAACAACAACTTGAACATTAACACCTTTTTCTTTACTATTGTTATCATGTTTACCACTCATATTTCCTTCCGTATGTCGAATATCTCTAACCGATTTATCGACTGACCGCGGCGTGTGTGACGGTGAATTCGGAATCATATTTCCGCCTTTTCTCTCCATATCAAATCACTTTCAACTAAATTCAAATCTGAAAAAAAAAAAACTTTAGTCAATTACCAAATTGAATAAGAACACTTACATTGTAACAATAACATAGATCAGATAATGAAAAAATAATTACTTTGACTTAATTAATAAAAACATAATGAAAAAAATTGAAATTACTCGATCATAACAGGAAATAATATTTATTAACACAAATATTAATTAAATAGATTTTTTTATTTAAAGTTAAACAAGAACCTGCATTAAATTAAGTAATGTTTTATTAATGAAACAGTAAATTGATTGGCAATACTAACTGCAAAAACAAATAAAGATGAAAATAAAATAAATGGAAAATGTGATATACCTGAAAATCAAAAGAGTGATTGTGAATTTTTTTTTTTAGGTTAACTTTTTTCTAGGTGTGTAAAAGAGAGAGAGAGAGAGAGAGAGAGAGAGAGAGAGAGAGAGAGAGTGAAGATGAGATGAGATGAGAGTGAGATGGTGATGAAGAAAAAAGGAATTGAATTGAAAATATGGCCGTTACGGAGGGTATTTGAAATTTTGGGTTTATACTTAACACGGGGATTTATTTCTTTTGTTTTGGTTTTATCTACCTAATATAAACGTTAGTGTAAACCAGAATTCCAATTTTTTAAATTTCTATTTTGAACTACGGTACTGAGTACTAGCTTCTGTAGTAGGCTCGAACCTGCCAGAGCTCGAGTTCGAGTTGTTGATAATTATAAAAGGGGAGTTCTGGATCGAACCTCACTTTTTTAGCTCGAGCTCGGCGCGTGAAAATTTTCACAAGTTCGGGCTCGTCTAATTTTTATGACGTGTTTGAAGGAAATAAAGCTCAAACTATGCTCGTTAATCACACTAGACTAGATCCCGTTTATTTTTATTTTTTTATTTTTTTGAATTGTTTATACATAGTTATATGCCTACACAATATATACACGTATATATTTTTAAGGCTTGCTAAGACTCAAGAGCCTAGTCGATCTTATGTGAAAAATCAGCCCATAATACCATCTAATCCTTATGACGTGTCGTGTACAACTTTTGAAGGTCAAGTCGGTCTCATACGACTGACTTCTTCTTCTTTATTTATTTTTTTGTGTGTGTTTATTGTGGGGTATATTTTGGTAATTATGTTGGTTGTCTTATTACACTAGATTGGTGACTTGATAGGGATGTTGGAGGTGTAGAAAACTTATGTGATGCTAAGTTAACAATGATGATAAATGTTACTATTAGTATTAGTCCATGTAGTTCACTGGATTTTTAATAAATAAACATCAAAAGAAACATTGTCTGAAGAAGTACTTCACTTAATGAAACTTGTAATTTCGCATTAATCATTTTCTCTAACATCTCATGCTCAACCTAAAACGTAGTAAGTTATAGATTAATGATTTTAGAATTTCAAATAGTAGTGATGGCTGTTAGATCTCTAACATCTATATTGAAGTTGCTTATATGACATTAGTTATATTTCAGATATAAATAACATTTAAGTATACTTATACACAACTTTTTTTTTAACATTTACCATTACCCCTCGAAATATGACATTACAATACAATGGCAGGTAGCCGGGCAACAAGTTGCGCCGCTACCCCCTTTTGAATAGCGAACCCTATTCTACTAAATACAAAGTTTGAAACCTTAAGGGACGAAGAAATGCTATTAACGACTTTCTGAACCCGATTCAGAAGTCGCACAGCTCCAGGAGCGAGAACACCAACTAATAGAGCCACATTGATACACAACTTTAATGCATCAATAAAAAAGTTGTTGTATATTAGATCTTCACATGCATCTATTTAGATGTCGATAGAAACAAAATTACTTTTAACATTCTATATATATATTTAAGATCATTTGAGGACCAAACTTTTTTTGCATACCAAAGGACTAATCTCCACCCTCCATCTTTATTTGATCTAATGGATGAGATTAATCCCAACAATTTAAAAAACCCACTTTCATCCTTTTTTTTCAAATATTAATATCTTTCAAACCGTTAATCGTTAAGCGAAAAAAAATATGCCGTTACGACGAGCATTTAATTATCTTTCTATAGATAGGCAATTTGATATATTTTCGACAATTTTTTTTTTTTTTTCATTTTTTTACGTTTTTTTTCGTGGCCGAAAAAATCATATATGATATATCATATATGATATATATGATATATCATATATGATATTACATATAATATCATATATGATATGTAATATCATATATGATATATCATATATGATATATCATATATATCATATATGATATATCATATATGATATATCATATATGATATTACATATCATATATGATATTATATGTAATATCATATATGATATATCATATATATTATATATGATATGTAATATCATATATGATATATCATATATGATTTTTTCGGCTACGAAAAAAAAACGTGAAAAAAATGAATTTTTTTTTTTGTCGAAAGTATATCAAAATGCCCGTCTATAGAAAGATAATTAAATGCTTGTCGCGATGGTGTAATTATTTTCGCTTAACGATTAACGGTTTAAGAGATATTTAAATTATAAAAAATGGGTGAAATATTAAATGCTTTTAATCTCAACCATTGATTTCTTTTTAGATGGATGGTGGGGATGAGTCCCTTGGTATGTGAGGAATGTTTGGTTTCTAAAATAACTCGACATTCATATATATATATTGGATGAATTAGAACTTTTTATCCGTGTTCTGTTTTCGTAATCACTAGCATGTTATTTAAATCAGTTTTAGTTTCTACTTATAAAATGTTACCTCAAGATCTTCAACTTATAACATTAATAGAGTCACCAATGTGGCTAAAAAAAAATCTGTGTTATTCCTTCACATCATTAATATGTGATATTAGTTTATTTAAAAAGAATTTTGGATTTGAAAAGAAAAAGAAAACAATGTCTAAAATTAATAAAAGTAATTTAGATTGCATCTTTTGAATTGTTCGTATTAAAAGTTTCAGATTTATTTTGATTATCAATTGATGTGCATTTACTAATTTAAATATTTTGCTTAAATTTTCACTTGTAACCAACCATCATGGGGTCGTCATACATGTGACATGTATGACTACAGAAGCAATCATATGGAGGAAAGTAAGGGTGCGTTTGGTTCGCCGTAATCTGGCGTAATTGTATGTAATTGTAATTTGATTACATTACGTATGCTGTTTGTTTCGCAGAATGGATGAAATCGTAATTTATATTCCATTACGTATGTTGTTTGGTTTGCGTTGTAATTGTAATTAAGTCATTACAATTACATCAAATGAGAGAATTCAGATTAAATAGGAAGTTTGATGAAAAGTTTTGAATTACATTGTAAATCAGAATCTTATACTAATAATAATAATTACTGTTGGTACTGTATGGCCAGGTGGTGGTATACCGCCTATTGCTGTTGGTACTGTATGGTGAAGGCTTGTTTCCAAGGTGGCTTCTTCTTCTATTGGTAACTCCTTGAATACTTATTTACAGGACTTTCAATTTGGGGTTGGTGTCCCTGGTGGCTGTGAGGCTGTTCTCCATTCTGTGAATAGGCTCATTGAGTCTAAGGGTAACGAGGTTGGGCTTTCTATGCTTTTGGTGGATTTTAAGAATGCTTTCAATCTTGTCGATAGGAGCGTATTACTTCAGGAGGCCAGGGTGCATTGCCCATCCATTGCTCCTTAGGTTGAGTTTTGTTATGCCCGACCTGCTAGGCTTTATTATGATGACTCTATCCTCTGGTCTTGTCAAGGGGTTCAACAAGGGGATCCGTTAGGTCCTTTGTTGTTTGCCCTAGCTTTGCACCCTATGGTTCAGTCTATTAATCAGTCTTGTGAGCTTACCCTTCAGGCTTGGTATCTTGATGACGGTACTATCGTTGGAGATACCCTTATGGTTGCCAAGGCTCTTGACATCATCAGGAAGGATGGTCCGGCTCGTGGTTTGTTTCTGAACGTTGATAAAACTGAACTCTTCTGGCCTGTGGAGGATCCTCGTAGTAGGGTAGAGGGTGTTTTTCCTATAAATATCTCTCGACCGATCAATGGTGTCAAACTTCTCGGTGGTTCAGTCAGTTTAGATGATAGTTTTTGCCGGGATTTGGCTTTGAAACGGGTTTCTAAAACCATTACCCTAATGGAGGCCGTCCACAAACTTCATGACCCCCAATGTGAGCTCCTCCTTCTTCGCAGTTGTGCCGGGGTGGCAAAATTATCTTATGCTTTGAGGACCTGCTCCCCTTTGTATTTACAGGAGGCCCAGGTTCAGTTTGATCAGTCGCTACGTACTTCCTTGGAGACGATTGTTACCGCCTCAGGGCCGGGTTTTGGTGATTGGCAGTGGCGGCTTGCCACTCTTCCAATCAAGTTGGGTGGTCTTGGAGTCCTTTCCGAGGGTGACATTATCCAGTATGCTTTTCTCTCCTCTCGTTTGCAAACGAGTGATCTACAAGACAAGATACTGACTAAATCTGGTAATGTCTCCTATGGCCCTTCTTTTCAGTATGCTCTTGATACTTTCAACAGTACTTGTAACATAGACGCTCTCGTTGCCACCAATGACGCTTCTGCCCCCCAAATGATGAAAACCTTGGCAAAGTGTTACTTTGGTGTCATTGAGAAAGACTGATGAGTGTCTAAATACTCATCATTTCTGTCACATTTTATCTGCAAAAACATTTAAAAACATGCAGATATGCTTCAAAATACAGAAAATATCATAAAATGTGTTTTTATATGATTCAGGAACAAAAAGATTGAAAACAAGTGAAAAACGAACAAAGTTTGCATAATTGTCATTTTCAGTCCCTGAAGTTTCACAAGCCAGCAGAAATAGTCCCTGGTGTTAAAAATATCATTCAAGGTCCCTGAACTATTTAACTTTTACAATAATGGTCCTTGGATGAAAGTTTTAAAGAAATTGCAAAACAGGTCCTTCAACTTTTAAAAATGACATTTATGGTCCCCGGGTGTTTTAAAATGGAAAATTGTCTTTTATGGTCCTTGTACTATTGACACTTGGCAGGAAATACCCTTTGTGATAACTTTGAAACAGTTTCAGTTTCAGCCCCTAAAAATCCAAAAATACAAAAATGGTCCTTGTGATTTAACTACAAACCTATCCGGACCCTTAAATAAAAACAACCCAACCCATTCCTTAATTAAACCCCAGCCCACTACCTTATTATAAACACCAAGCCCAATCCACTAATAAAACCCGACCCAACCCTTTTTATTTAACCCAGAGTTTGACCCCAGTCAAACTCTTATCCCTTACCCCTAAACCGCCAAAACCAGTCACCACCACCACCTCACCCCCCAGCTGGCTACTCAAACTTACCACCTCATCCCTCCTCCTCAACACGTTACCTAACACTCCCAAATGCAATTAATGCTCCTTCATCATCACAGTTATCAGAGATAGTGGTATTTCCCACTATCTCATTTTGGCGCCAAAATCCATTTCAACGACCAAGATGATATCAGAAGGATCCAAAGGTACTAGAATGATCAGAGGAAGATAGGAAGAAGATCCCACCATAGTTTAGTATAAATAGAAAGCTTTTGTAGCCTTAAATGGCAAGTAGATAATAGTAGCATAATCGTATTTCAATTCCAGTAGTTATAATTTGTAATCTCAACTTTCAGTAATCAATACAAAGTAAATTAAGCTTGTTTGATATCAATCTTTGTACAATTTCAGTAGTTAATGATAATTCTAATTTTCCATGTTGTACTGAGAAATCAAACCTAATTAAGTAGTAATTGGAACAGCTTCTCAGTTGTTTCTATAAGCTTATACAAGCTTATCATAGCTTGTTGTAAGTTTATTTTAGCTTAAATCAGTTCTAAACCAAGAAATTCAAGAAAGTCAATGAAAGTCAACCTGGTGGCCAATAAGCTGTTCTAGGTGATATAAGCTGATCTTGGAAGTTTTTCTGGGTTTTCTAGCTTGTAAGAACAAGCTAGGAAAGGTTCTGGTCCTTGGTTCTTTGTGTCACAGTCTTATCAGTTGTAAGCAATTCTCAAGTTTTTCTTAATTCTTCATATTACTGTGCTACAGCTTATTTATAGCTTATTACTGTTATTTCATGCTTATTACTAGTTGCTAATTGTGCTTAATCAGTCTCATAGGTATTTCATAGTTAATATCTCTGTTTTACTAAAATAGTCTTTTATAGCATAGCTTATTGTACTGCTTATCTTTGCCTTAAAAGTTGTTTATTATAGTTTATATAAGTTATTTAATCAGTAAAAATCAGTAATCATAAGTTAAATTATTTGTTTCCTTTGAAAATCCCAAAACAGTCCCTAGAAGGGGTGTTTGGTTTAAGCAGTCAATTTGGTCAAACTCAGTGTTACTGTACATTTGCATTTTGTCCAACTTTGAGCCAGCTTTTATAAGCCATAATAAGCCATTTCCAAGTTCAAAATAGTCATTTAGATAGATTTGATAGATATGTGCAGTATGAGTTAAAATCAGACATCAAAAAGGTCCAAATAAGCCAATTTTAGCCATAAGCTCTTTAGGCCCTTGTTCTTGGCTTTTCTAAGTCCCTTGTGATCCATTTAGAGTAGCTACAAAAGGTGGTTTGAATTCATTTGGCTTGTGCCCTTCTGCACAACTCTGCACACAGCAGACTCAGTATATACTGAGTTGCTGTGGCTGCTGAACTCACCTCATTTGTGGCTTATTTAGATAAGCTCTGGCCTTGCTTTTTGGTTTTCTGAATAGCTCATAGCACTAGCTCACTTTTGCCCCCATATTATACAACTTATCTGCTTATTTGAACTGCTTAATTTACCCTGCAAATTGGCATTTTTCTGAGTTTTCTGTTTAAGATTTGCATCTGCCAATCTTTTTATCAGCTTAATTTCTTGTGCTTATTTGTATTTTTCAGTTGTATTGTGCTTATATAAGTTTTTTACACTTGTTCTGAGCTTTTGGTTAAGTTTTGAGCTTATTAGCTTATTTTTAGCTTATTTGCCCAACTGCTTATCTGCCCATCTGCTTATCAGGGCTTATTATACTTTTGATTTTAATTTTCCTAGCTTTCAAATATTAATTTAGACTTATCCTGAATTTTTCAGATTTTTCCTAAGTCATTTGATATTTTTAATCTTTTTAATTAGTTTCTAATAGTAATTAAATCATAATAAATAGAATATTAATCAGAAAAATATAATTTTAATTTTCATAATTTTCTTTTATTAATTATAATCCAGGAAAAATATAATCACATTTTTAGACCTTAAGAAAATTAAAATAGAAAATAAGTGATAGCTTCTATTTAATAGAATTTATCTTTTTAAATTTTTAATTAAGTAATTTTCATTTTTATAATTTTCTTAGCTTCTTTTAACTTAATAATATTTATAGAAAAAGTTTTAGATTTTTCTTTGTTTATTTAGTATTTATTATAATTTAAATTAGTTTTTAATAATTATTAAATAATAAATAGTTAATAATAATTAGATAAAAAGTATAAAAAAATATAATTTTAATTTTAAAATAAGTTTTAAGTAATTTTACATTTTTAGGTTTTAAATTTCATATATTTCAGTTTTTGTCCCATTTTGGATTTCCTGTTACGCGTTTTTAATTTATTAATTCGCGTTTAATTTTCTTGTGTATATTTGTTTTTAATTTGTTAAATTAGATATAAAAAAGCAAAATCCAAAATATCTAATCACATCAGTCACTCTAATCCTAGCTATCCATAGTTTGCCCATTCACACCTCGTTGGGAAACGACCCAGGTAATCACTTACCTGGCTTCACACTACACACGAACGTGAGTTTTTACAAGTATCATTTTTCACAAAGGGGTAATTTGTAATTATTTACGTGTATCCGCTGTCTGCATTTATTAATAGGTGTATTCAGCACGGATCAAAGACCTTGTTTCTAAGTACTTACTAAGTCCAAGACAGGTCGCTATTTTCAGTTGTATACGCGCCCCCACATGCACAGGATTTTCTTTACACCATCCCTATTGACGGCTTGGGTCAGAGGATGAACTATCGCCAATTCAGATCTGTGTTGTGTTATAGGCTTACCTTACCTATGTTCTCTGAAGGCAGCCTTTGCCCGAGTTGTAACGTGCATCGTATGGACATATGGGGGGATCATGTTGTCCACTGTTCCAGTGAAGTGGGTGTGAAGTTCAGGCATAATCTGGTGCGTGATATTCTTGTGGATATTTGCTCTAAGGTTGGGATCATGGTGCGTAAGGAGGCTCCGATGGGGTTCCATTCGGAGGATGGGAAGGAGCTACGGCCTGCAGACTTATTATTATTTAATTGGCTTCAAGGTAAAGATGCATGCTTGGATGTGACTGGCATCTCTCCATTTGCTGGCAGTGGGGCGACTTCATGGGCTCCTGGGGTAGCCTTGCACAATGCGGTGGAGAAGAAAAATAGAAAATATGCATCCAAATGTGAGGACAATGGATACAAGTTCATACATTTTGCCTTTTCTACGTTCGGGGAATTCGATACAAAGGCTTTGAACACACTTTCGCGCATTAAGTCTATTGCCAATAGTCACTCAAATAATGTTAAAAGTGGTGCTTTTATCTTTCATAGAGTTAGCTTTTGTATTCAGAAAAGGGGGGAGCACAACTTGTGTCTAGACTCTCATCCAACTTTATGTAAATTTTGTTATGTTTAATGAAAATTATTATTATAAAAAAAAATAATAATAATAATAATAATAATAATAATAATAAAACAATCACTTTAAAAAATAATAATAATAATAATAATAATAATAAAAAGTTTCTCTTCGCACGATGAGGGAAGATAAAAGAATAATAATAATAATAATAATAATAATAATAATAATAATAAAATAATAATAATATAATAATAATCATTATTATATAAATATTAAAATAATAATAATGAAAATATAATATAATAAATATATTACTATTATTATTATTTATTATTTTTATATATATAATATAAAATAATAATAATAATTATTATTATTATAATATTAATAATAAATATAATAATAAATATTTATAATACTAATGGGGAGCACAAGTCGATGGATTCCTTCAAACAACATGCTGGAATATGGGCTTAAAAGGGTTCTACTTGTTTTGGAATAGGTCTAAAAGCAAGTGGGAGCCCAATATTTATTATTATTATTATTATTATTATTATTATTATTATTTAATATTATTATTATTATTTAATATTATTATTTATTATTCTTATTATATAAATATTAAAATAATAATGAAAAATAATAATAATTATTATTATAATATTTAATAATAATAATAATAATAATAATAATAATAATAATAATAATAATAATAATAATAATAATAATAATAATAATAATATTGTTATTATTTTTTTAATTTTTTTGAATTACATTACGTTGAGATCCAACCAAACACTATGACAGAATATATCAATTACAATTCAAAAACATTACAATTACTACACATTCCAACTCTTTGAATTACAACTCATTCAAATTACAATTCCTTTGACAGGTTACAATTTCTTTCAAAACATACTACGAACCAAACGGCCCCTAAGGGTATCAAATATCCATGTAAGAGATGTTAAAAAAAAAAAAAAAAAAAAAAAAAAAAAAAAAAAAAAAAAAAAAAAAAAAAATCCATGTAAGAGCATCAGGTGCAGTGTCGCAAGCTAAACTGTCGACTTATGTGTCATCTCATCACTTTCCCCTTTCACTAACACACCCAAAAATACATTCCCTAATCACTCAAGCCAAAACCCCACTTTTAGAACCCTACCATACCCACTAAAAAAAAGTTTATAAAAGGTTGCCACGTTGGTTTGGCATTTAGGTGGCGCCACTGCACCCAATGCTCTAACTTCGTTGTCAGACCGACCACTTGCACATCAGCACTATATTACCATTTAATACACGATCAAACTCATTACCAAACAAACATAGTTGTGACTATCAAACCCACCACCAAACTCGTTTGTTTAACATAAATAATAAAACTAAACTAATTTTTCATTAAAACTTAAAAAAATTATGATGTTTGGTGATGAGTTTGATCGTGTACGACATGGTAATGTAGTGCTGATGCATAAAAGGTCATTGGTCATTGGGGGGGGGGGGTTGCAATAACATTGGTTTGGCTTAAGCCAAAAGGGGTCTCACGTCGGTTTGGCATTTGGGTGGCGCCACTGTACCCAATGCTCTAAAACTTCCAGACCGACCACTTGCACATCAGCACTACATTAACATTTAGTACACGATCAAACTCGTCATCGAACAACATAGTAGTGACCATCAAACCCACCACCAAACTCATTTTTTTAACAAAATTAATAAAAACTAAACTAATTTTTCATTAAAACTTAAAAACATTACATCAAAAATAGAAAACACAAACTTACGAAATTATAAAACATAAACTAATAATCTAAATTATGTTCTTCTTCATCTTTGGGCACTTTTTCAAGGTAGATTCCATTCAAGTATTAACGAGACTCGTATAGAACAATTTGTCGTCTTGTCATTGTTTTTGTTGTTTGAAGTTGAACATTTGTTGTTGTAGTTCGTAGTTCTTTTGTTCTATTTACATTTCCTACCTCTTTATCTTCAAAAGGGCATTATGATATAATTTCTTCATTGACAAAAAAAAAAAATAAAAAAAAAAATAAAATAAAATAAAAAAAGGACGATTAGGCACTTGTAAATTCGTTCACCAACAGCTTCACAAATGGTTCATCACCACCTGAAACTGACGACGTTGATAGAATGGACGATTATGTCGCTTTCTTCTTGGCTTTTTCCCTGCCCATTGGTCGAATTTCTTGCACCTCCCATTCCTCATCTTCTTCGTCCAATGCGTTGTTGAGATTGAAATCACCTACTGCTGCCTCCGATGTGTTGAACGAGGTGGACTCTGATTTCCTTGGTCTTTTAAGTAAGCGTATTGATTTCTCAAATTTTGAGAACTTCCACATGCTTCCATTTTTTATGATCTTTTAAAATTCTCCACACAAGAATCTGTACTGAGCACGATATTTATCAGTTGCCTTTTGGATGACCACCTCGCCACTGGATCCACTCTCATTCCTTCTAACCACATTAGCGTAAGTCCCAAATAATTGAGCAACTTTAGGTCGCAAAACCTTTCATTTTTCGTTTAAAGAATCATAGATACGAGTGTTGGTAGCCCAATTTCTTTTTTAGGAAACTTAATACTTCCATCCAACACCTTTGCGTTTTCTTCGTATTCCATTTGGCATTATCTTTGGATGTACGAACTCATCCTTTGCACAATGCAACTTTTTCTTCCATGGTTCATGATGCTATAATGTCTCCGAATCATCTTTTTTAGACGTCTTTCCTTGACGTTTATTTAACGGCTTCTTTTATAGGGGAGGACTTCTACGACGGGAGAGTCATCATCAATGGGTTTAGACGGATAATAAGCTCAGGGTTGATAACTTGATAAAGGGTCAAAATTATCAACATTGAATTGATGAATGGGAGAAATAGGTTGAGACTAGTTTGGAGGTGGTAATGAAGAATCAGGTTATGTTTGTGGTGATGTGGGGTCGTGGTATATTTGTGGTTGATAAATAGGTTGTTGTGGTTAGGGGTGCTCACGGTCCAAAAACCGGACCGGACCGGCCAAAACCGGACTGGACCGAGACCGAGTTAGGCAAAAACCTTAGACCGAGGATCGGATCGAATGTGGTCGGCCCGGTCCGGGTTGGTCCGGTCTGGTCCGGTCTGGTCCGGTCCTATAGTTGGTCCGATCCAATAAGGCAAAATGGTCGGTTTGTATGCCGGACCGGACCGGACCGAGACCGAATTCGCCGAAAAACCTAGACCGAGACCGGACCGCTGGTTCTTCGGTTCGGTCGGTTTTCGGTCGGTCCGGTCCGTTCGGTTGGTTTGCCCAGCCCTAGTTGTGGTTATGGTTGATACATAGGTATGGATGGTTCGTTGTGGTATTGTTGTTGTGCTTGTTGTGTTGCGTAAACAAAAGTTGGGGCTCGAAAATTAGTCGATGGTGAGTGGCCGAGAAGAAAATTTGAATTGGGTGTTTGGACGTTTTGTTGTCGATGTTGTTTTGGGGTTTTATTTTTTGGCATGTTTTGAGATATTTTGGAACTATAAAAGAGAGAATGAGATTTAAAATTGTGAACAAAAATGATGGGATACGACAATATTTATAGGTAAATAAATGATTTAAATATAAATAAAAGAAATTTTACACAAAATACCCAACGACTTTTTTCTGAACGTTGAGGCCTTGGGGGTGTTTAAGCTTGTACAAAGTCTGGTGATCACCACCAAACTCGAGCCAAAGTGGAGCCATCATGCGTGGAGGCAGTGGGCAACCATCACGAGTGGTCTATAGTCTCATTATGCTCAGCCTAATACGAGTATGATATACATGTCATTGGGAGTGCTAAAAATGTGTAACACCCCAAAAATCTCACTTTGCGGAAGCATACATGTCATTGGGAGTGCTACGGAAATGGAAATCACAACACAAGGTGACGAAGAACCAATTACACTCTTTAAAAACATGAATTCATTTATTTAATTCAAAGTATAAAATCCTTAGTTTGCAAAGATTATTTACAAGTTCTGGTCCCTAAAAAACAAGTCAATTTCAATAATCAAAATTTTTATTGGTTAAAGTATATGTCTGCCGCCTCGCCAATCCTTTCCATACTTGCATAACCTGATTACCTGAGAAAAACATGCTTAAAACGTCAGCAAAAAAAAAGCTGGTGAGTTCATAGGTTTTAATTACAACAAATATATCAAATTTATAACATCAGTTTCATCAAAAATTCATGTATACGTTTTATTACGCTAGCTCTAAGTTCATGTAACCGAAGCTTTAACAGTTCTGCATGCTCTAGAACATGTAAATCATAAAAGCCCTAGCAAGTGTTTATCCCAGACACTTGAACATTGACATGGTATATGCTCGTTTGCCTATCCGGTCAAACCGAACGGGGACGTTACTCCCAATAGATCTTTTTATAACATTCACGCTTCCTGACTTGGAATTAACGGTTCATGAAATTCGGGCAGTATGGGACATATCAGGCTTAGGCTATGTGGAGATCGTTTGCTCGAGGTTTGTTAGACCTCAGCTAGGAATTAACACAATAATAATGAATAACAATATTGTACGCAGCGGAATAATCAAACGAATCATTATTATTAATCAAGGTTTGTCGAATGATTCTTGTAGCTTATACAAACTACAAACCCTAGGCATCCATTAGAGGACTTGATGCCTAGACACACACACACCTTTTAATGACTACATTGTGGAAGACCTGTGTATAAAAACCTACGTCCTATCCTCTTTATATAATAGAGGATTAGGGTTACAAAGACTCTAAATATGACATTATTAGTCGTTTAACTTTGTCTTCATAAGTCTCCTCCATCTTTCATATTTTGTCAATATCAACTCATATTTAATTCCTAACAATCTTCCCCTAGTTGATATGACAAAACCAAACTCATGAAAGATGTCGTCTTCTCCTTAAGCCATGTATACCATTAAGGATCTTCAAGCTGCAATCTTCAATATCTTCTTCCCCTTTTTGTGTTTGCTCCAAATAAGAAAAGAAAAAGAAATACGCAACTTTGATCGTCATAATCACCAACCAGTACCATACTTCCAATCGAGTCTTCTAATGTCTTGAATTATCCACCATTAAGAACACCAAAACGCTTACTTATTAAATTAACGCAAGACATAAAAATCCCAAATCTTCAGTATGAATACCAACGAGCAATCACAAAAACCTTCACCTTGATGTAGCACACAAATGGTTAAGTATTAAAGCTTCCCCTGAAACCCATATGGTAACCATTTGAAAGAACTTGTCGAATAACAGCAACCATAGAAACAAATACCATGTAGTACCATGAAGATCACCAAATAGCTTTCGAAAAATGACTACAATAATATTTGAAACCAAGCAGTAGTAGAATGAAAAACAGTTCTTATAATTTGAACCTGATTCCCAAAAATAATGAATGAATCATCAGGTCATAACCAAAAATCAAATCCAAAAATCCTCCTGTGTGTGTGTTTCTTCCCCTGTGTGTGTGCGTTGGAACCAACCTGTTCCAAATGTCGTATCTCTTCCCCTCACTTAGTGTATCAAATGCCCATAAAAATTCAACGAGCAGCAGTAGCATATCAAACGAGCAGTACCACATAACATCCAAGTAGCAATACAAACAAATTATGCCAACAGTACAAAGTGAGAACCAAGCAGTACGAATATGTCGAAAGCAGTACTAACTCCGAAACCCTGCAGTACAAACTGCTACGCATGAACCAATGAGCAGTACTAACTATTCAACGAGCAGTACTAAGTTTGAAGACCAACAGTAGAAACTGGGAGAGCAGCAGTACAAAAATTATTTTCGTCAGATGCCTTTCCGTACAAACATCAGTTATATCAGTAGCAAGCGACAACATTAATAAATCCACTTGACTAATTTGTACGAATGAAAAATCAATTAACTGTACTGTCCCACGTGATTTACCATGACTAGTCCACAATTGAGCCCACGTGTATACAGCAGTTTATGCTAAGTCCGGATCAACGAGAATAAAATAATCTTCCATCGTCCCATTGCAAAAGACGACAAACGATGTAGCAGTAAAATCACAAGTAACAAATAATTCACTAGCCAATAACAGCACAGCCCCACATATGATATTCGACTAACATATGACAATGATTAACGAAGGGAATTAATATATTGTTGTTACCTTTGTCGCCGCATATATTTAACAAATGAATACAAATCTGTTTATACCGAATACCAACCAGTTCGGATCTTCATCAAGACTGCTTCTTTTCGACAAAAAAACCTTGTAACATCCTAGATATCATGAGCAACCTGTCTCTGATACCACTTGTGGAGATCGTTTGCTCGAGGTTTGTTAGACCTCATCTAGGAATTAACACAATAATAATGAATAACAATATTGTACGCAGCGGAATAATCAAACGAATCATTATTATTAATCAAGGTTTGTCGAATGATTCTTGTAGCTTATACAAACCAAAAACCCTAGGCATCCATTAGAGGACTTGATGCCTAGACACACACCCCCCTTTTAATGACTACATTGTGGAAGACCTGTGTATAAAAACCTACATCCTATCCTCTTTATATAATAGAGGATTAGGGTTACAAAGACTCTAAATATGACATTATTAGTCCTTTAACTATGTCTTCATAAGTCTCCTCCATCTTTCATATTTTGTCAATATCAACTCATATTTAATTCCTAACAGGCTATCTGCGTAATAACTCTGTATAACAGTATTAACAAACACAAAATTTGGTTTATGCATGTTTCTCACCCCAAAATAAGTAAAAGTAAAAACGGGGCTATAAACTCACCTTTGTTAGCCTGAACAGTGAACGCAGTGAAATTAGAGTGTGCACGGCACCAACACGCAACCTAAATTACATAACCAGGTTTTAGTTTCCAGTATTATATTCAAGTCTCTTCAAGTTTGAATCTCAATGTTTTAGTATACTTATGTGTTGTTACTCATGTGGTAGTGAGTGTGGTTACAAAAGTCTCTCCTAAAGGATGGTGACGTGAAATCTTACAATTGTCCTAAAGTCAAGGTAACTAATGGTCGGGGTTCTTCTACGGCCTAAGGTATAATTTAAACCTAGCTGAGATATGTATTTTGTACGTTAGATTCGCCTATGTTGATTTTTAATATATGACTTAATATTTGAGACATTCATCACCTAATGGTTTCTAACCGCTAACTTGAATAATTTAATTAGTCTCTTTGTTATGATTTATTTATACAACATTAGTTTAAAGTTTTAGGTTTTAACTAATCTATTCTAGTCAAACATATATAAGTTAGCGACGTTCACTTTTAATTTATTTTTTATTAATATGTCAATTATAAGTTTTTTCGTATATTTCGTCACGTGTCATGGTTCACAACTATCGTGAACTTATTTTTAACATATTTACTTTACTACACCTTTTAATCTAGTACAAATATATTTTTACCAATTTTCATAAGTGTTTGTAAAATTAGTTGTTCGATAAGGTGTACATACACATTTTCATTAGTCTAGTCGTGTATGTATATATGTATATTTATGCCTATTTCCAAAAATGTAAATGAGGTTCATCATTTGTAATCGTGTATGCTTATTTATATCTAACCGTTTATTTATTGCGTCGGCTTATCATTTCGACTATTAATATCTAAACATTTTGGTTTTTCGGCGAAACTTGTTTTCACCTAATTATTTAGTCGAACATTCTCATATCTAAAATGTTACGTTATTGACTATACAATTTTTATGTTAAATGCCATTTCATGTTTATTTTGTGTCTTCGGCTATTACAAGTTTTAGACATATGTTGATATACATTAGCTCGTGACGGCTATTAGGGTTTTAATGCTATTCGACATATAAATTTTTAGATGTTAGTTTATTTTACAACGGTTTTTATTATTTCGCTAGTTGTTCTCGACCTTGTTTCAAATATTGGCATTCGAGTGTCCTAAATACTCTATGGGCTGCGGCCCAATTGGTTCGAAAGGAGGGGGGAAACAGTCCACTAATGAGCTGCTTTGAATAAATTCCTACGTGGGCTGATCGGCTTCACCTAAGCCCATATTTCAAATTTTGTCCAAGACTATTTAAAGGCTTACAGTGGGCTTCTAATTTGGGCTTCAAGTGGGCTGTTCTTGGGTTTTGTTTTGCCTGGGAATTACACTAACGTGGAAGGCAGTTTATTGCCAAGTTATCATCTTGGCAAGTCTCTTTGGAGACCTTAACTCGCGACTGTAATGGATCAAAACCACGGCTGTGGTCTCACCTCGTGATCCTCCTTCGAGTACTACTCGAGCCTAACTCCTTGGGTGTCTAAGTGACGATTACATGCTAACTCTTGACCCATTTTGGGGTCGACAATGGGTACACTAGTGACATACATCCTAAACGTTCTAACTTCCCACTTCTCGTTGGCTATATAAGTGGCCATAGTACCAACATTCTGATCTTGTACGAGATTCGTTAGGGTTGTTTTTGGTGTCATTCGAGTGTGTTATCCTCGTTTCCTACATGGTCCTTTGGTAGGGTAGGGTTCGTTAACCATTTCATCTCAACGTAGCAAATCTAACCGGCCATTTAACTGTACAACCTTGGTCACAGTTTCACCGCAGGTTTGATCCCATGAACCTTGGTGCCTAGACTTCTCGATGGTATCCTAAACATGGTCTTGTGGCCTTTGTGGAACCACAACCTACTTAGCCTCATGACTCCACTTCCTTTGGTGGATTCGAATTCAACACAATCATGACTAACTTAGCTCCTATGATATCACAGTCAAGCCTCAAGCATCCTAATCCTAAGACTGTCATTCGAACAATGCTAATTCTTTTATCAACCTATTGCCATTATTAAGAAACTCACTTGACAGAAACAATAACCAATAACAAAAGTTTAACTTTCCTGAAAATCCTATTCGACCCATTTTTCAATCATAACTAAAAATCTTCCTCCAAGGTTAATTGAGGGGTGCCTAGGTGCTTTAATTCGACAGAAAACACAACAACATCACCTATTCTACTTATTTATTCGACCTTAATCTTCATTCTTATAACGATTCTAAAGAAAAACATAACACCACTAAGATTAAGAATTAACCTGACAAATCTTGGCGTATGAACACTAATGAGAAACCTTCCAATTCGAACCCACTTGCTCCAATATTAACCCACCACAGCCTCCAATTCGAATCACAACCTTGACCTGGATCTTGAGAACTTCTCAGATTTTTGGTGTGTTTGATAATGGTGTGATTCGAATACTACTTAGGAGGTGCGGATTTATGGAGAACTCCGGAGTTAAACTCCATATTACTTTCGGATTGTTGGGTGAATAATCACCCCTTTTTGGTGTGATATCCTTATATCTAAGCCTATACTTCCTATGTTAACCCGTGAAGATGAAGGAGACAAGGTTCTAAGTCAAAAGTATTAATGGTGGATGGTGATGGTTCGGTTGGTTTGGGGAAGAGAAGAGGGCGGCGACAAAAGGAGGAGTAGGGTTGCAGAAGGTTTTTGAATAATGTGTTAGTGGAGTAGTGTGCTTTTATTTTATGTATGTATAAGTATAAGTGGGATTTTTGAACTAAAGTGAGTAAATAAAATACCCGAGTCCCGTTAAACAGTGTCAAATCTGGGTCCGTCCTAAACCGTTTCTAGTTTCGAGAGTGTATATTTTTAGAGTCGTCAAATATTACTTAAGATCATCTCCGAGTCCTTAATTATTTCCTAATATTTCACGAATTTCTGTTTGTTCCTGGTTTGCGTGTGGTGTCAATCCTTGTGAAACCGGGATAACCTCCCGTTTTCAATATAATAATCATGGGTAAATTATTAGATGTGATAATTTCACTGTTCCTTGGTGAGATTTCTGGGTGTCAATAAATGCAGGTCTGTTTCCCGTTTTAATCACATAAGGCCAAATCAGATAGTTCAGTCACAATAAATGAATTGTTATGCATTTAATATTAGGAAAAATTTGCCATTTGTCACATCCTCCCCGTCTTAGGGACGAAAACCGTCCTCGGTTTTCACTCAGAAATACCCGAAGGGGTTTGGGTTCTGTAGGTTCTAGTGCTCTTTGGTCCTACTCTTCACATTTCTATGTGATGTCAGGGCTTGGTGAGTGCCGGGTGTAACTCAATGGTCAAGATGTGCCTTGAATGTCCTAAGGTATATGAGTCTCCCACAATGACTATTCCCTTCGAGGCATGATCTTTCCTGAATTAAACATAGGTGATCAGGCTATGCTTAGTTGAGGACTGATGATGCGATGCTAGGTTTAGTTATTATGATATTTGGTTTCTAATGGTTTGGTATCACAACAAGTCATCATAAGTTCACAATAAATGAACAAGTCTCAAAAGTGATGGGGGTAAGAAAAGACGCATCATAATATCTTAATTCCAAATTCAAGGGGTTTCACTACAGAGAGGTTCGTTCAAAATACCATTACAACTTGTCTCTTAAGGAGTACAATTATTCGAGAAATTATGACCTAAGGAAATCTAGAGGTGAGCGTCATCATGCGAAGAAAGGGTTCCAAGCTGTAAGTCCATTCATCCTGCTATTTGGGTTCTGAGTAACCTTCATACTCCACTTCTCGGTCCGGGGCAAGCAGTCCTATAGTGCCCAGTTAATCCACACTCAAGGCAAACTGCGGTGGTGAGTTTGGCGTCAATTTCATGAGCAAAAGCCTCGCAGTTCTTGGTTCGATGGCCGACTACTCCGCAGTTTCCACACTTCAGGGGACAAGGTTCTTGATGATGAAGCAGACACACATTGCACTTAGGTAGATTTCCAGCATATCCCTTATTCATGCTGGTGCCTGTAGCAGGGGTACTAACACTTCTCCGACTCTTGGAGTGGTCTTCCCATTTTCTCTTAAGTTTAGCCGCTCTTCCGGCATCTATCCTAGCTGTGGGTCCTATTGGCTTGTGGGTCACACTTGTGGGTCCTTGAGGCTTAGCAGCCTTGGAGGTAGTGTTGTTCCCTCTCTGGAACGGGAAGAAACTTCCTAAATCCCTTTCCCTGAGCCGAGCTTCTGTCTGGCTCATCTCGGGGCTCATTGGTGCTTTCCCTTGACGGTGTTGATTGCGTGGTTTTGTAACCTTACAACAGGTTTTACCTCTCGAGGGATCTCAAGAGGCTTACAACCCCACCAGGCAGTGTACCTGACCGATGTAGTATAGTGTAGTGGTAAGTACGGGGGATTGATCGTTCTCCACAGGGAATAGTGTTCGTTAGGTATGAAAGGTTACTCTAATTAGGTCTAAGGGTTGAGGAAGATTCTTTTTTATGTTTTTATATTTTTTTTGAAAGCAAGTAAAATCTCGGTTTTGAAAGAGTGGGCGGAATTAGTTGCTAGTCAACTAACCCAAAATTACTACGAATGCAATAAAATAAATAACTGAAATTAAAATGTTGGTGAGAAACTTATGTGTAGAGAAATGTGTTTACTTAGATTTCCTTACTCCCTAACTACCTTTTACCGGTTAATTAGTGTGTATTAGTCGCGTGGATGACGGGTGTATTCCTTAATACCATTCGTGGGGTGGCGTACTTACTTCCCCAACTCTACAAGCTCCTACTTCACTCCTATGTCGAGCCGGCTAGGAAGCTCCTAACATGGGATCACTAGAATTCGCTTGTGCATTAAATACAACCATAAAAACCTTTAGTACGCATTTGGTTCATGTTTCTTAAGACGTTCAAGCAAGTTACCGAATAGGAAGTTAGCCAGTTTTCTTAAGCCTAACATAGATAAACAATCATCCAATACAACTAATAACACACTAACAACCAATAATCAATAGCTAGGTTTCATTAGATCTAAGCAAACACAAGATAAATTTAGCCTAACATGTTAAACAAAAGACAAGAATAAGATAGAATCAAACAACACATAGACATATTGAATGATTAATTGATAACTTATCTTTCAATGAAACATGGAAGATCTCAAGGCAAAAAGCCTTGAAAAAGAAGCTGAATTCGTCCTAGGGTTTTCTCCCAAAATTCCACACACTAAGCTCTCCCTAATGACCAAAAAATTAGAAAACTATATATAGATTTTTGGATCTGACGGCGTCACCTTATGGAGTGTGACGCCGTCACCTCGCCGCTTTTAGGGTTCCCGGATGACCATCTTGACGCCGTCCCTCTTTAGCTCTTCAAAAATCCATTCTGGCTTATCAAGGCTTGACGTCCGTCTAACCATGAACGTGACGCCGTCCCCTTATGATTTAAGCCGTGACGCCCTTGATCAAGTTAAAGCGTGACGCCGTCAGAATTCACATGCTATTTTCACTGGCCCGTCATGAGTAAATTTCACGTCCAACTTTTCTTGCCAAGGCATGACGCCGTCCAGAGTAAAGTCTGACGCCGTCAAGAGTAACTTTTAGCCGATTTTTGAGACTTTGCCGTTTTCTTCACTTTAATGCTCCAAAAACGTCCAAAATGCCTCCTTTTCCAGATTTCTCCTCAAAAGTACCTAAAATGACAAAAGGAACGATTTAGGGCAATATTTGATCAAATAAATACGATTTAAGGCTTAAATGACCCCTTAAAAGCGGTACACTTTTCGCTTCATCAAATACCCTTACACTTGAGATTTGCTTGTCCTCAAGCAAATGCGCTTTTATTCTAATCAAAATACAAGTTAGGGGTCATTTAATGCTAACATAAAAGTAATTACAACAAATAATTGTTCCACTTCAATCATAATAAGCACGGAGATTACATACTAGCACCTCACAAGTAGTGTTTAAATACTCACATCTCTCAAGTGTCATCAAAATAAATCTCATAAATGAAAACGGATAATATCTCTCACTACCTGTCATAGCAAATAGATTACCATAGGCTTGGGAAAGGATCGAAAACCTCCTCCACTAGGCGTAAGCACCTAAGATAAACTATCAAAGAGGGCTTTTAAATGGGTTATAACGTTAGGTGTAGGGAAAAGGAAAACACGGTTTTGTTGGATAAGGGATATTTTACTGGTGGCTAGTTAAAGATCTTGATCAATTACATGTACTATACAATGTTGCTAAGCCAAGACTAGACTCGATCTTAAGCTAGAAACGAAATAACAAAATAACAAAAACATAAAATAAACATAAAATAAAATGGGATGGTAGTCCGTATGTTTTTTCTATTTTTCATTTTCTCATTTTTTTTGTATTTTTCTTGATTTTTTTTTTTTTTTTTTTTTTTTTTTTTTTTTTTTTTTTTTGCATACACTTTTACCCTACCATCCAAAATAATACATCATAGGGGCGTTGCATTCCCCATACACTTGAACTTTTACATAACTTTACAAATACTAATCTAATTACTCGAATTAAGATAATTGAAAAACTTGGAGTACTTTTAAAACATTTAGCACATATGGGGGTAATAAATGATGTTCTTCCCCATTACTCCATTACACCAGTACTTTACCCATGAGTCCCAATCGTCCCAAAACAATATGTACAAGGATATGACTCGACTTAGCAACCATGTAATCAATTAGATAATTAACTTGGGTTTAAACAAATGTTGTAACAATAATGCACTAAAAATGAGTGCATACAAGGTAGGCTAAGGCGATTTGGGTGTACATTTTAGTGGGGTGTAACAAATTCTTCCTTTAAGTAAAATGCTTAAAGGTCGAAACGAAAAGATAGGCTCTGAGGGGTGTACTAGGGGTATCGTGTACTAAAAATGAGTACAACGCAAAGGGTGTGGGAGAATTACTTGACTAATGTAGCCAATGTAATTATAACAAAAACACAGGTGTGAAACAATGGGTTAATCCTAATGCCTCTTATCATGTAGTAAATCTAACTACACGAATGTAGTCTCACTTGTGGCCTCGGAATGGTCCTAACGCAAGTTCTAGAATCTAAGTGCTACCGGTACACACATCATAGCATAAATGTTTTTCCTACCAATTCTAGGGGCGAACCTCACATATTTGGGGGTGGAAAATTTTTTAGTGGTACGGTTTTGTGCTAGTCATATAACTCCTATCCATGAGACGCTCATTAAGATCAAAGTTTCACTCCTATGTGTTGTAAAAAATTTTAAATTTGGCACTAAAATTACCTTAACAAGTATTTCTCTCAGTTTTATTACACATCTACTATCAAACAAACAAAAATCAAGCGTAATTGCATTCTCTAAAATCGTACTTTTACCCTCCCTTACACTTAAGATGAACATTGTCCCCAATGTTCAAGTAACAAGATGTAAAAGCATAAAAGTAAAAGAATGAAATCAAATACTCCCCTGATTCGCTCGGTGGATAATGAAATTACACGGTTAAATCTTCCTCCAAAGAGAATGTTGAAGCTCCATGACTAATGCATCGCCATAAGCTTGATTCCAAAAACATCTCCTTGTCCAAAATAACCTGTTAAACCTGAGAAAACAAACACGAAAACCTGCATAACATCGGCGGGAAAAATCTATATATAAGGATATAATGCTTGTGGAATGATAATTTTGCAGATTCCTGGAGATTATAAGTTGGAGATTTAATAAAAACTTTTTATGAAAACAAAACTTTCAAAAATTTCTGGAAATTAAATCTGACGCCGTCAGGTTATAACCCCTGACGCCGTCAGAAATGACCTGACAAAAATTTTCATTTTTAGTTTCCGGAAAATTTCTGGAAAAACCTTTACCTTACTTCCTGGAAATCCTGCAAAACATCATTATGACTCGATACAAGCATTTGACTCAGAAACACACTAATATGTATGCTAATTTATTATTATTACGATTCATGTTAATTTGTGTTCTAATAAACCGATTTAGATTTCCCTTACACTTATCTTTTGCAAAATACCTTTATATGTAGTTAAGACGAAGTTAAAAACAACATAAAGCATTTTCACAAATTAGTTTTGAACATGAATCAATACTAATAAAAATTAAACACACATACGGAAACAAATAAAAACAAACAAACAAATAAATAAACACACAAAGCAAATAAAGCAAATAAAGCTTGGGTTGCCTCCCAAGAAGCGCTTTTCTTTATTAACGAGTCTTGTAGCTAGACTCAAAGTAAGGCTCATCTAGTGTCGCTTATGCTCACGTATCCGAGTGTGAGCCATCTAATTGTTGCCTCATCTCTCTTGTATTCATCATTCAGCTCCAAACATCCATGATAATATCTCTTATTTTTCTCATGTGGATATTTGAGCCCCTTCCTCTTATCATTCTCACTTAACAAGTCGATGGGCATAATTCTATTGCAAGATTCAATGGGGTAGTTCTTAAACCTAGGATGTGCTCGGGGCATTTGATAGACAAAATCTTCATCCCCATCCGAGAACGTAATTAACCCGTCCACAAGTTTTTCGTCAAGGTTGGTCAACCTTTTGAAGGGTTCTCCAAAAATGACTTGGGTTAATTTGTCATCGATAAATTCTCCTAAATTCTCCATAACCATAAAATCCACCAAATACACAAAACTTCCTACGAACACGTGTAGTGGCTTAATCCTAGCAACAATGTTATCTCCTTGATATTCAAGCTCATCTACCATGATTTTATTATAATTAGCGCGAGAGATAATGTTCATAGGCAAAGATGAGTTAAGATAAGCATAAAAATCATGATAACCAATTTTACACGGGAATTGCATGTTAAAGAGGCTATCCTTTTCGATCTTAGTCCTAGGGTCAACATACTTAAAGGGATCAATTTCCTCTTTTCCCCATTCCTCGTTAACTACTTCTCCATTACCGATATCCTCATCGGAGTCTGAGTAGTAAAATGGACTAACATAGTCATTCTCGTGGTCAGACTCCTCCATCTCAGAATTGTTACCAAAGTGGTGGTCGGGTGAAAGGTTGTTGTTTGCTACTAGGGGGCGGGAACGGGTAGTTGAAAATTTGCACGGCGAAAAACACGAATAACAGGGATCAAATGACCAATGTTACTCATGCGGTAAGTGGAAGGTATCACAAACAAAAGTACAAAGAAATAAGATAGACTAAAGAAAACCTAAAAAAAAAATAAAATAAAAATCTCACTAGAAAGGAATCTAGTGAGTAGACCTAATAGAAATAAAAATTCAACCTAAACAATAACTATTCCCCGGCAGCGGCGCCAAAAACTTGATTGCGTGGTTTTGTAACCTTACAACAGGTTTTACCTCTCGAGGGATCTCAAGAGGCTTACAACCCCACCAGGCAGTGTACCTGACCGATGTAGTATAGTGTAGTGGTAAGTACGGGGGATTGATCGTTCTCCACAGGGAAATAGTGTTCGTTAGGTATGAAAGGCTACTCTAATTAGGTCTAAGGGTTGAGGAAGATTCTTTTTTATGTTTTTATATTTTTTTTGAAAGCAAGTAAAATCTCGGTTTTGAAAGAGTGGGCGGAATTAGTTGCTAGTCAACTAACCCAAAATTACTACGAATGCAATAAAATAAATAACTGAAATTAAAATGTTGGTGAGAAACTTATGTGTAGAGAAATGTGTTTACTTAGATTTCCTTACTCCCTAACTACCTTTTACCGGTTAATTAGTGTGTATTAGTCGCGTGGATGACGGGTGTATTCCTTAATACCATTCGTGGGGTGGCGTACTTACTTCCCCAACTCTACAAGCTCCTACTTCACTCCTATGTCGAGCCGGCTAGGAAGCTCCTAACATGGGATCACTAGAATTCGCTTGTGCATTAAATACAACCATAAAAACCTTTAGTACGCATTTGGTTCATGTTTCTTAAGACGTTCAAGCAAGTTACCGAATAGGAAGTTAGCCAGTTTTCTTAAGCCTAACATAGATAAACAATCATCCAATACAACTAATAACACACTAACAACCAATAATCAATAGCTAGGTTTCATTAGATCTAAGCAAACACAAGATAAATTTAGCCTAACATGTTAAACAAAAGACAAGAATAAGATAGAATCAAACAACACATAGACATATTGAATGATTAATTGATAACTTATCTTTCAATGAAACATGGAAGATCTCAAGGCAAAAAGCCTTGAAAAAGAAGCTGAATTCGTCCTAGGGTTTTCTCCCAAAATTCCACACACTAAGCTCTCCCTAATGACCAAAAAATTAGAAAACTATATATAGATTTTTGGATCTGACGGCGTCACCTTATGGAGTGTGACGCCGTCACCTCGCCGCTTTTAGGGTTCCCGGATGACCATCTTGACGCCGTCCCTCTTTAGCTCTTCAAAAATCCATTCTGGCTTATCAAGGCTTGACGCCGTCTAACCATGAACGTGACGCCGTCCCCTTATGATTTAAGCCGTGACGCCCTTGATTAAGTTAAAGCGTGACGCCGTCAGAATTCACATGCTATTTTCACTGGCCCGTCATGAGTAAATTTCACGTCCAACTTTTCTTGCCAAGGCATGACGCCGTCCAGAGTAAAGTCTGACGCCGTCAAGAGTAACTTTTAGCCGATTTTTGAGACTTTGCCGTTTTCTTCACTTTAATGCTCCAAAAACGTCCAAAATGCCTCCTTTTCCAGATTTCTCCTCAAAAGTACCTAAAATGACAAAAGGAACGATTTAGGGCAATATTTGATCAAATAAATACGATTTAAGGCTTAAATGACCCCTTAAAAGCGGTACACTTTTCGCTTCATCAGGTGTGCAGTTGCACTGTCTCTTTGCACCTTGGGATTCCAAGACTCTTCCTCCATTCTTTTGGTTTCACTGTAGGTGCAGTACTTCCTACGCACCATTTCCCTAAAACTCTCCCAAAACATTGCAGTATCAATGCCCATGGTCTTTAGTTGGTTTTTCCACCAGGTCTGAGTCTCATCGGTATAGGCGAGCGAAGCATATTTTACACTATCTTCCTTTGTGCAACCACCTGCTTGGAACATGGCTTCCAGCCAGTCCATCCATATTATCACCGCAGTGATTCCTTCAGCTCCATTAAGATTTCCAGACATGGCCTTTCGAAATTCTTGATAAGTATCAGCGAGGTTGTTATCCTTAGGTTGGGAGCTTCCGATCTCAGTAGTTGCGTTGTTGGCCTTAGTTGCGGCTAGGGTTGCTGCTACACGATGATTAATTAACATTTCTAGCATGGCTGGGTTTATGATGAGCAGATTTGCTCCATTTTCAGCTGAGGCGGTGGCGGCAATAGGTTGGTCATGCACAGCATTGGCCGTTCTTCCTGTCGGATTCATCTATACCATAAAAGATGAAAACAAATGAGATCTTAAACGGAAGTCATATGTGTTTCACAATTGATAAAGCACATCTTTGAAATGGGTAGGTCTCTAGGGGAAACTACTGGAAAGAAAATATAAATGAGGTCCTTGTCCTTTCTAATATCCCCAGAGTACACTTTGGTTACCTAACTGGGCAAAACTTGGGGTCTAGTGGCAAGCAAGCTTATAGTCTTAAATATACACCTCGCTGTAAGTCTCATTCAAGAGACGTCTTGTCCTAGATGGTTTCGTCAATAATCTGGAGTAAATATATCGGTCTGAGGTAATATTCCTAGTAAGAATTTCGTAGGAACATTCCTTTAATACCTTAAAGTTCTTAAATGATTTTTGCTTAGGATTTAAGTCTCATAGTAAACTTAGCAGTCTTACAGTCTGGACTCCTAAGGTGTTCCTGGTGTCTTAAAGGCTAGAGATAACAAATTGTATTACCAGTGAACCCTACCAAAACATATTATGTCGATGCCTATAGTCTGGGTGATGGCGTTCAACTAGTATCCTCGAGGTCTGTTCCTGGTGTTCCACAATGCGTTGCTAGAATTTCCTTAGCATAGACTTGTTTATAAATTCTAAGGGTTCAGTGGATAACTTAAATCCTATGCTAAAAGTCCGGGTCATTTCGTGAGTCCTTAAGGTTTCTATTAAGTTACTAGTTAATCCTAGTAAATTTCCGGGTTCTCAAGGGTTTCATGGTTTACTTATTTTCTGTCATTGCTAAGGGTCTTTTGTCTGTGGCTAAAATCTTATGAGTCTTATGGACAAATTTCTTCCTTTTTCCTCTCCTGGGAGGGTATGATAAAGCCTCGCGACGTCCAGGGTATAATGAGAATATTGCTAAAAGTTCCGGTTCTATGGGTAAGGTTCGTAGTCCTAAATTTTGTCTGGAAAGGACGATGTTGACTGCCTCCAGCAGTTATTTTGTCAGTTTAACGAGATATGATGCATAGAGCTTCATCTTGGTAGAACCATGTTGATTGTAGCTAGCGATCGTCAAGTGCGCAATGTATCATACGGAAGGAAGGCTTAAGGGTCTGAATATAATCGTCACGATCAATTAACTCTTTTTCCTAAAGAGTCATAATGTGTTCCAGTCATCTTACGGGGTTACAATATATCTAGTTGTTATCGAACTTAGAGATCGATCAGCTTTCCCATTCTTGAGTAAAACCGTCAAAAATCTTAGGTATCCTTTCGGTAGTTTAAATTGAGAACCTTAAACTACGTAACAACTTGAATATATCTTAACTTCACAACTCATCAGACAAGAACTGTCATGAAATTAAGTTAAATGTCAAGTTGTAAGAAAGAAACTCAGCATTTTTGCAGGATTGACTCAATCTCTGGATCGCCTCCATTTAAACAACTAGTAGATAACCAAAGAGATGGCTCAACTAAGGAAGGACGGGGTACTACTAGGTGGGGTTGTCTGACGATGGTTGGGAGTTGGGGTTTTCTATTGAACTAGGTCGTAATCGGGACAAGGTACACTTCCTATGGTATCTACGTCGAATTTGTCCTCGTTGTTACTAATATGGTCACCTAATTCTCACATTTCCATCCTATGCAATCCTTTGGGTTTCCGCGGGATAAGGTAAGAATTTGGGTTCATTGTCTCTTGTGTATTATTTGGGCTAAGAGCTAGGTTGGTTGTAAGGGATGTTGAGTTTAGTTGACAGGGAGATATTTATTTGATGAGGGTGGTAATGGAGAGTATGTTCCGAGAAATTTTTATGGGGAGTCTAAAATAGGATTTATTATTTGGGAAAACAGTAGAAAATTTGTCGTTTGGTTTGTAGGCAAGGAGTGGAGTAAATTGGTAGGTTGGTTGGAAATTTTGAGTAAGGTCATGTTTTTGAGATTTTTATGGAGTGGTAGTTATAAAACTTTCGGGGTTTTTGGGAAATCTTGTGATTAAAGGAACGAACAAGGCAACTTCACAGGTTATTAATGAAATATCGTCTATAGTTTTAATAAGGTTATTATTTGTCTAAGGGTAATTGGAAGATTTTCGGGAAGGTGTGGTAAAAATTTTAATATCATGGCAGTTTGGGAAAGGAAATGATTGGGTTTATAATAGAAATATATAAAGAAACGAACTTGTTATAGATTAAGATTGGATTACATAGTTTGAAAATTACAAGTTCACTACTAATGTCCTACACTGACTGAGAACTACTCAGTTAAATAAGTCACTACTAATCAAATCTAGGTCTGGCTCCTGGTCCTATCCATGCGTCGGAACCTAAAAGCATGCTCTACAAGCTGTGCCTCAGCTTCTACGAGGCGGGTCCTTAGGGCTAGGTTCTCATCACGGTGTGCCTAGTCAGCTCTTAATATTGTTGCAACCTGAGCCTCTAAAATCAACATTTTCCCGTGAGTCATCTGAGCAGCTTCTTGAGCTACAACCTGTGATTGCTCAATCCTACCTGATCTATCTCCTAAGTCAAGAAGGTCTCGGTTGTTGGAGTGGGTTCTAGCATAGAGTCGACTGATATCCCTATCATACTGCCCGAAACGGGCTGGATGTAACACATCAAATAAATCGGAGTGGAGTCCCAATATGTCGGTCTGTATGTCTAGTTGAGCTTGAATCTGTGGGATGGTAGCGGTCTCTGTAACTGCTGGTGATGACACTGGGAGTGAGGGGTGCGGTATCTCTGGGCTAACCTCTATCTCGTCCTTGGCTTTCCTGAGCCCTCTCCAATCTCAAATGTACTAGGCACATCCTCTAGCACTATGTTGATTCGAGGTACAGCTACTCTCTGTCCCATTCCTGAATCAGCATCATCCTCTGTACCCTCGACAGGAATACTCTCATCCACAATTTGTCCTATACCCTCTGCTGAATAGGAGTTATTGCTTCTCCTAAGTCTCTGACGTAGGGGTGAGTGGGTAGGTGATGTTGGGGCATCTATCTGGGAACATAAGGACTTATAACGAGATGGGGATACTAAAAGCATATGGGCAGGGTTTTGGGTACTCTCTGTAGTGTGGGGTAATGGTATGGTAGATGGGCATATGATTATGCGTATCGTACGACAATGGGTAATCTGGGTGGCTGTTATGGTATGAGTATGTGATGGTGGTGCAGGCTCAAGTGACAAAATGGTATATGTGTGTGAGTATCTTAAAATAATAACTAGTGTGCGTCAAGCGTATACATATATGTATAGTACTCATAGTATGCTTAATATGTCACAAGTTATGTCATGCAGTCAAGTTAAAATGAACCTTAAGCAACATGGCAAACACTTAATATGTCACAAAGTATTACATGCAGTCAAGTCAACATGGCAAACATGCAGTCAAGTTAAAATAAACCTCAGGCAATATGGCAAGCATGGCAAGCGGCGGTCATAGGGACTTGTTTTTGAAAAAGTGGTTATAGTTTAGGTTTTATATGTACCTAGTTCTCTATAACCTAGGCTCTGATGCCAATCTGTAACACCCCCAAAATCTCACTTTGCGGAAGCATACATGTCATTGGGAGTGCTACGGAAATGGAAATCACAACACAAGATGAGGAAGAACCAATTACACTCTTTAAAAACATGAATTCATTTATTTAATTCAAAGTATAAAATCCTTAGTTTGCAAAGATTATTTACAAGTTCTGGTCCCTAAAAAACAAGTCAATTTCAATAATCAAAATTTTTATTGGTTAAAGTATATATCTGCCGCCTCGCCAATCCTTGCCATACTTGCATAACCTGATTACCTGAGAAAAACATGCTTAAAACGTCAGCAAAAAAAAAGCTGGTGAGTTCATAGGTTTTAATTAAAACAAATATATCAAATTTATAACATCAATTTCATCAAAAATTCATGTATACATTTTATTACGCTAGCTCTAAGTTCATGTAACCGAAGCTTTAACAGTTCTGCATGCTCTAGAACATGTAAATCATAAAAGCCCTAGCAAGTGTTTATCCCAGACACTTGAACATTGACATGGTATACGCTCGTTTGCCTATCCGGTAAAACCGAACGGGGACGTTACTCCCAATAGATCTATTTATAACATTCACGCTTCCTGACTTGGAATTAACGGTTCATGAAATTCGGGCAGTAAGGGACATATCAGGCTTAGGCTATCTGCGTAATAACTCTGTATAACAGTATTAACAAACACAAAATTTGGTTTATGCATGTTTCTCATCCCAAAACAAGTAATAGTAAAAACGGGGCTATAAACTCACCTTTGTTAGCCTGAACAGTGAACGCAGTGAAATTAGAGTGTGCACGGCACCAACACGCAACCTAAATTACATAACCAGGTTTTAGTTTCCAGTATTATATTCAAGTCTCTTCAAGTTTGAATCTCAATGTTTTAGTATACTTATGTGTTGTTACTCATGTGGCAGTGAGTGTGGTTACTAAAGTCTCTCCTAAAGGATGGTGACGTGAAATCTTACAATTGTCCTAAAGTCAAGGTAACTAATGGTCGGGGTTCTTCTACGGCCTAAGGTATAATTTAAACCTAGCTGAGATATGTATTTTGTACGTTAGATTCGCCTATATTGATTTTTAATATATGACTTAATATTTGAGACATTCATCCCCTAATGGTTTCTAACTGCTAACTTGAATTATTTAATTAGTCTCTTTGTTATGATTTATTTATACAACATTAGTTTAAAGTTTTAGGTTTTAACTAATCTATTCTAGTCAAACATATATAAGTTAGCGACGTTCACTTTTAATTTATTTGTTATTAATATGTCAATTATAAGTGTTTCCGTATATTTCGTCACGTGTCATGGTTCACAACTATCGTGAACTTATTTTTAACATATTTACTTTACTACACCTTTTAATCTAGTACAAATATATTTTTACCAATTTTCATAAGTGTTCGTAAAATTAGTTGTTCGATAAGGTGTACATACACATTTTCAATAGTCTAGTCGTGTATGTATATATGTATATTTATGCCTATTTCCAAAAATGTAAATGAGGTTCATCATTTGTAATCGTGTATGCTTATTTATATCTAACCGTTTATTTATTGCGTCGGCTTATCATTTCGACTATTAATATCTACACATTTTGACTTTTCGGCAAAACTTGTTTTCACCTAATTATTTAGTCGAACATTCTCATATCTAAAATGTTATGTTATTGACTATACAATTTTTATGTTAAATGCCATTTCATGTTTATTTTGTGTCTTCGGCTATTACAAGTTTTAGACATATGTTGATATACATTAGCTCGTGACGGCTATTAGGGTTTTAATGTTATTCGACATATAAATTTTTAGATGTTAGTTTATTTTACAACGGTTTTATTATTTCGCTAGTTGTTCTCGACCTTGTTTCAAATATTGGCATTCGAGTGTCCTAAATACTCTATGGGCTGCGGCCCAATTGGTTCGAAAGGAGGGGGAAACAGTCCACTAATGAGCTGCTTTGAATAAATTCCTACGTGGGCTGATGGGCTTCACCTAAGCCCATATTTCAAATTTTGTCCAAGACTATTTAAAGGCTTACAGTGGGCTTCTAATTTGGGCTTCAAGTGGGCTGTTCTTGGGTTTTGTTTTGCCTGGGAATTACACTAAGGTGGAAGGCAGTTTATTGCCAAGTTATCATCTTGGCAAGTCTCTTTGGAGACCTTAACTCGCGACTGTAATGGATCAAAACCACGGCTGTGGTCTCACCTCGTGATCCTCCTTCGAGTACTACTCGAGCCTAATTCCTTGGGTGTCTAAGTGACGATTACATGCTAACTCTTGACCCATTTTGGGGTCGACAATGGGTACATGTTGGGAATTAAATATTCAAGAAGATTAATATCGGGTTCTGCTCAAGAAATACTCTTAAGTATCATTCTACTGCTAGAGCATTTGATTCTGCTGCTAGCGTTAAACATTCTACTGCTGAATGATTCTGCTACTTGTGAAGAACTTTCTACTGCTAAATGGATAACTATCGAATGATTCTGCTGCTAAGTAGATAAGTATACAAAGATATTATGTGTATTAAAGTCAACAATACACGGTAGATAATATCTTTAGACAAAGTGTTCAGTAACAAGTTGTAAACACATATACATGTTGTATCTTAATGACTGACACTCTCAAGCATGTGTTCGATTAGACTTGACAATATTGTAAAGATCTCTCTTGTACTATAAAAGAGAAATCTTAGACTAGATATTTAGAGTGACTAATTAAGTGCTTAGATATAACTGTTAAGAACATAGAACAAACACAACAATATCATAAGTCATAGAAACATAAGATTCAAGGTTTTGTAACCCTAGTGATATTGAAGATCACTCGTATTATCTTGAATAATATTGAATCGTTTGGTATTAATATTGCATGTTCATTGTTCGTTACTAAAGCATAACTATTCCATTTCCATAACCAAAATAACCTTCTAAGTGTGGTTAAGTAGATTCCGCATACTTAATCATATTAACTCAACATATCATATACACAAAGTACCAAAGGTCTAACCAGCTTATAGTGTATCGTGCATCCTCTCAATTGGTATCAGAGCCAGGCTGATATAGTTGATTTAGAAGAAGAAGAAGAAGAAATGGACGTTGAATCTATTCAGACCAATGTTGCTGTAAAACTACCCATGCTCAAATAGAATGAGTTTGAGATGTGGAGGCTGAGGATAGAGCAATATTTCCAAGTGAAAGACTATGCACTTTGGGAAATTATTGAAGATGGAAACACTTACCAGCCTACCACCACTACATCAACGGTGGAAGGCAAAGTGGTGACAACTCTGCAGACAAAGCCAACATCTGCAAAAGACATAATAAAGAAGAAGAATGACCTCAAGGCAAGAAGCATGCTGATGATGACCATTCCCAATGATCAACTTTTAAACTTCAGCAAGTTCAAAGATGCCAAGCCATTATTTGAAGCCATTATTGCCAGATATGGTGGAAATGAAGCCACCAAGAAAACCCACAAGACACTGCTCAAGCAGCAGTTTGAAAACTTCTCCTCTACAAACAATGAATCTCTTGACCATATGTTTAATAGGCTTCAGAATATTGTGAGCCAACTTGCTATTCTTGGGGTTGAAATACCTCAAGAAGATTTAAACTCAAAATTTCTAAGAAGCTTACCTGAAGAGTGGGCTATGCATGTTGTTGTCTGGAAGAATAAGCCAGACCTTGATACAATGGAACTGATAGATTTGTATAGCAACTTTAAGATTGTGGAGCAAGATTTGAAGAAAAATGGAGGTACTAGTTCTAATACTGGGAACATGGCATTTATGTCAACTCCTAGTACCTCAAAATCAAGTGAAGATGTGAAAGTTGTTGATGGTGTTGGTGCTGCTAGTTCATCAAGCAGTACCATGGGTATTTTGGATGAAAAGACTTGTTGTGCATTTCTCACAAGTCGAAATGATGGGTCCATGCTCACTTATGAAGACCTCCAAGAGATCAATGATGATGATCAGGAGGAAATGGACCTAAAATGGCAAATTTCTCTTCTCAGCATGAGAGCCAAGAAGTTCTATCAAAGGACGGGGAAGAAGCTCTTAATCAGCAACACTGATACTGCTGGTTTTGACAAGTCAAAGATAGAGTGCTATAACTGCCACATGATGGGGCACTTCTCAAGAGAATGCAAAATGCCAAGGCAGCAAGATAGCAAGAACAAAGGTTTTGGAAGCACAGAGCCAAACTCAAAAGCTATGGTAGCTATTGATGGGCTAGGTTTTGATTGGAATTTCATGGCTGATGAAGAAGAAGATTCTTCACAGATGGCACTCATGGCTTTCTCTACTACTGAGGTACAAAATCATAAAGCTTGTTCTAATGCTTGTGCTGCTCTTAAAGAATTACAAACTTTAATCAAACATTATGATAACCAAAAGAAGGAGCTAAGCAACACTCATCAAGACTTAGTAAATTATAAGTGTGGTTTAGAATCAGTAGAAAAGCAGATCCTATATTACAAAGAAAATGAACTTGCTTTTTCTGATGACAAAGCTCTTCTAAGACAAGACATATTCTTTAGAGATGCTAAAATTAAGCTTTTAAGAGAGGCTTTTGATAGAGTCAAAAAGGAAAATGGAAACATTCACTTGACTACTCAAAGACTAGAACATGCTTCTAGAGGTGTAACCAACATGATAGAATGTCAAGTGATTAATAGAGCCAAGTCAGGAATAGGATATAAGAGTGTCCCACCTCCTTATAGAGGAATCCCTAAACCCCCAGGGATTGACCTAGAAAATTCAGGTGTCCCCGAATTTCAACAACCTGAGCTACAATATGGTGTATAACCAAAAACAAAGCTAGTTGTTGATGAACCTAAGAAAGTAAGTAAAAGTTTAAGTAAGACTTCACTTCCTGAGGACAAGGTGTCCTCTGATAGAAGATCAGATAGTGTAGTCATTGAAGACTGGGTATCTGATGATGATAAAGATGAACAGGTTATGTCTAAACCTGAAGTGGTTAAGAAAGCAGGAACAAGTGTTCCTAAAGTGATCAAAAAGGATACTGTTAAGCCTAGAACAAACATTAAACATGTTAGGCAACCAGTTAAATATTGTGAACAATATAGATCCACTGGCAAGCCCAGAGGTAACCAAATAAATTGGAATGGCCTCAAGTCTAACCAATTAGGTGATGACTTTTTCTTTTATAATAAAGCTTGTTACACATGTGGTAGTTTTGATCATCTTGCAGCTTTCAGTAACAAATGGGTATCTGGGTATGAAAACAATTGGGTGAATTTCAAAAGGCAAACTCCTCAAACTCACTTTCACTCTAAGTTTAAGAGAACAAAACCCAGAGCAGTTACAAAAGCAGTTTCTACTGCTAGACCATTCATGACTGTTAACCCAAAACCAGCAGTTAAAAATGCAAAATCAACTTTCAAATATTCATTAAAAACTGCTAGAAGGCCCATTCAATCAAAAGCAGTGGTCCAAAAACAAGTTTGGAAAATTAAGGGAACAACTACAAAGCTAGCAATTTCTGCTGCTAAGCATGTAGTTCATACTACTGCTAAGGGAAACAGGGCAAATGCTGTTAAGGCCTCAGCATGTTGGATTCTTAGAACCAATGTTGCATCAACTGTTCTTAAGAGATTAAATTTCATTGATGCAAGAGGCAGATCCAAGTCAGTAATAGCTTGGGTCCCCAAAGGAAACTAATACTTCTTATTAATGTGCAGGAACATTCAATTGATAAACAAGAGGATCAAGGATACTCAGATAGTGGATGTTCAAGGCACATGACAGGCAACAAGTCTTATCTCTCAGATTTTCAATCAATAGATGAAGGCTATGTTACCTTTGGAGGAGGTGTTGGTGGCAAAATTTCTGGTAAAGGTACAATTAAAACTGGAAATTTAGATTTTGAAGATGTGTACTATGTACAAGAGCTAAATTATAATCTTTTTAGTGTCTCACAAATGTGTGACAAAAAGAACAAAGTTCTTTTTTGTGACACTGAATGTCTTGTGCTTTCTCCTGATTTTAAGATGCCTGATGAAAGTCAAGTACTTCTTAAAATTCCTAGAAAGGGAAATATGTACAGTGTTGATATGAAGAACATTGTTCCTAAAAAGGCTTTAACTTGTCTTGTTGCAAAGGCCACATTGGATGAATCAATGTTATGGCATAGGAGGCTTGGTCATATTAATTTCAAAACCATAAATCAAATTCTTAAGAATGGTTTGGTAAGAGGTTTACCTCAAAAACAATTTGAAAATGATCAAACATGCATTGCTTGTCTTAAAGGCAAACAACACAAGGCCACTTGTAAGCCCAAGATTTTTAACTCTATCAATCAATCATTGTTTGTGCTTCATATGGACTTATTTGGTCCTACAAATGTTAGAAGTATGCAACATAAGAGATATTGTCTAGTTATTACTGATGACTATAGTAGATTTACATGGGTTTTCTTTTTAGCTACTAAGGATGAGACACCTAGCATCCTTAAGACTTTCATTACAGAGATAGAAAACCTAGTAGACAAGAAAGTAAAAGTCATTAGATGTGATAATGGGACAGAGTTTAAGAATAGAGTTATAGATGACTTCTGCAAAGAAAAAGGTATTAGGAGAGAATTTAGTATTGCTAGAACTCCACAACAGAATGGAGTTGCTGAAAGGAAAAATAGAGCACTAATAGAAGCTGCTAGAACTATGTTAGCTGACTCTAAGCTTCCTATAACTTTTTGGGCTGAAGCAGTCAACACTGCTTGCTATGTCTAGAATAGAGTTTTAGTTGTCAAATCTCACAATAAGACATCATATGAACTTTTTAGAGGTAGAACTCCTGCAATAGAATTTCTTAGACCTTTTAGATGTCATGTGACAATTCTAAATACCTTAGACCATCTAGGAAAATTTGATGGTAAAGCAGATGAAGGATTCTTAGTTGGATATTCTCTCAATAGTAAAGCATTTAGAGTATACAACTTAATAACTAAGAAAGTAGATGAGAACCTGCATGTGAAATTTTTAGAGAATAAATCCAATGTAGCAGGTCAAGGTCCTAATTGGCTATTTGATCTTGAGTCATTAACCCATTCTATGAATTATGTGCCTGTTGTTGCAGAAACTAATGATTTTTTAGGTTCACAAACGACAAATGAGGCAGGGTTAGACAAGGAGACAAATCAAGATCATATATGGATGCCAATAAGTACCAGTGTGGCTTCAACTTCAACAAATGATGAATCTTCTTCTGATAAAGCTAAAGAAGATGTTGAAGATGAACACAAGGAAGATGGAACAAAGGAACAACAAAATGTTTCTGCTGATGATAGTACTGCTGAGATAGAGCATTCTACTGCTAGGCTTAATTTTTCTGCTGCTAGGCCAAATGATTCTACTGCTGGCCCTTTAGACTCAAATGAAGCAGATTTCTCAGATAATGAGGTGGATTTGAGCAATATCACACTTAACTATCAAGTTCCTTCAACCCCACACACAAGGATTCACAAAGTCCACTCCCTAGAAAATGTGATTGGAGATGTACAATCAGGTGTGAAGACAAGGCAACAACTGATGTCTTCAGACCAATAAGGGCTTCTTGATGCCCTTTATGCTTAAAAACAGCATGAGTTTTCAAACTCTTTCTTGTTTGTATGTTTTCTCTCACAAGATGAACCAAAGAACATTCTGAAAGCCTTAGATGATTCAAGCTAGGTAGAGGCTATGCAAGAGAAGCTTCTTCAGTTCAAGATTCAGAAGGTTTGGGTGCTAGCTGATTTACCAAAGGATGAAAAGGTAATTGGCACTAGATGGGTTTTCAAGAATAAAAGGGATGAAAGGGGAATAGTGATTAGGAATAAGGCTAGATTAGTAGCCCAAGGGTACACACAACAAGAAGGGATAAACTATGATGAGGTTTTTGCTCCAGTAGCAAGACTTGAAGCAATTAGGCTTTTCTTAGCTTATGCTTCATTTATAGGCTTCACAGTTTATCAAATGGATGTCAAGAGTGCATTTTTATATGGTAATATTGAAGAAGAGGTGTATGTCTCACAACCTCCAGGGTTCATTGATCCTGACCATCCAGAAAAGTGTACAGAGTAGTTAAGGCTCTTTATGGCCTTCATCAGGTACCTAGAGCATGGTATGAAACACTAGCTTCCTACTTAATTGAAAATGGATTTCAAAGAGGCAAGACTGATCAGACATTATTCATCAAGAAGCAGAAGAGTGATCTTCTGTTAGTACAGGTGTATGTGGATGACATTATCTTTGGATCTACAAGGAAGGAGATGTGTTTGGAGTTTGAGAAGCTTATGCATCATAAGTTTTAGATGAGTTCCATGGGGGAACTTACATTCTTTTTGGGTTTGCAAGTTAAACAGTCATATGAAGGCATATTTATTAGTCAAGATAAATATGTTGCTGAGATTCTAAGGAAGTTCAACTTTGCTGATTCAAAAATGGCAAGCACACCAATGGACTCTGAGAAGCCACTTCTTAAAGATTTAGATGGAGATAATGTGGACGTACACACATACAGATCTATGATAGGATCTTTGATGTATCTTACATCATCAAGACCTGATATCATGTTCTCTGTTTGTGCTTGTGCAAGATTTCAAGTAACTCCAAAGGTTTCTCATTTAACAGCAGTCAAAAGGATTTTTAGATATCTCAAGGGTCAACCTAGGTTGGGTCTATGGTATTCAAGGGAGTCACCTTTTGACTTGGTAGCATTCTCAGATAGTGATTATGCTGGTGCTAGCTTGGATAGAAAGTCAACAACTGGAGGATGTCAATTCCTTGGGTGTAGACTTATCTCATGGCAGTGTAAGAAGCAAACAATTGTGGATACTTCAACAACTGAAGCTGAATATGTAGCTGCTGCAAGTTGCTGTGCTCAAGTCCTATGGCTTCAAAACCAACTTCTTGACTATGGGTACAATTTTATGAACATTGTCATTCATATTGATAATAGTAGTACAATTTGCATAATTAAAAATCCAGTGCAACATTCTAAAACAAAACACATTAAAATTAGACATCACTTTATAAGAGACTGCAATGAGAAAAGATTAATTCAAGTTCTTAAAATTGCTTCAGAACACAACTTTGCAGATCTGCTAACAAAAGCTTTTGATGTTGGAAGGTTTCAGTACTTGGTAGCAAGTATTGGAATGCTTAATCCTCAATGATTTAAAACTATCTGTTTTTGTATATAAATTTTTGGTTGTGCTGCTAGCTTTGTAGATTCATGCTGCTTTTACAAAAGTTTGTGCTGCTAGTATAAATTTAAATTGTGTTATTCATACTTTGTTCTTTTGGTTTTAGACTAACAATTTCAGGTATGAACATGTGAACACAAAGGATGTTTCAAGTGAAATGTGTGAGCAGCAGAATGATAATACAGTTGCTGACATAATAGGTTCATGATAGAAAGAGTTTGGGAATTTACTCCTCCTTAAAACTTCTTTCTTGAAACCTGATTATGAAATTTCACATTGAATTGATGACTTAGTTGATCAGAAAGTAACTGATACAACTCACTTTCTAACATTTTATACTTTTAAGTATAATGAGCAAGTCTAAGAACATCTGATAGAAAGAACAGCTAGTGAAAGTGAATCTAACACTTGTGTTAAAGGCAACAATTGCTATGAGCTGGAAACACTGTCAAGAAAGCCTTTTGAATAGGTTTATCTTTACACAGGCAGTTATTTATGACTGAAAAACATTGGTTCTCACACAACCAGAGGTTGCTTTAAACCGAAATCTTGATTAAGTGTCTGTTACACACTTAATCCCTTCAAAATGGTTAGAAGCGGTATGAGTTTTAATAATAAAATCATGAACATTCTGCTAAGTCAAAAGTTTCTTAAAAAGGATTTTCAAAAGGACTCAGTAAAACCATCCATTGATGGATAATGAGTCAATGCCCCATGAATCACCTCTCATAGGAGTTAACACACCTAGAAGTGATGAGGGCAGCAAATTAAACTCTTAAGGAATTAATGGCTTCATGTACAATATTGTCTGATAACATGTTCTAATTGATAGATCAGATGATGGGGAGAGAAATATTTTGGTACATGGTGAGAGATCTTTCAAACAGGGGAGGATAAAATGTTATTTGCATCTCAGGGGAGGAAATATCTCAGGGGAGGAAATAAATCCAAAGAAGGAAGATTAACAATGAAAGGGGGGAAAAGACAAGAGCATACAAGATGATGACATAGAGGTTGAAAATGACAAGAATAGAGCTGATAATCTCTTCTTCATGAACAAGATTCTGGAGTATTATGTATATTCAGAAGGGATGAAGCATTCAAAAGGAGAAAGTTTTATCTAGGTCAAACGGAGAAAAGTTTCAATTTCAGTTCACTACGTTTGTTCATCACTTGCAAAGGCATGCTGATAGATGATTTCACTTGTTGAAACAAGCATCCAAGATACACAGCATCATTGCCTCTTATAATTCCTCCATCCAAGGAAATTGCACCATCTTTTAGGCTTTGTTTGAAGCTTGAAGATAGGTACTAATATTGTCGAAGTCAAAAGAATATGGCAGATGAGTTACTGAGAAAGATATTTAATCTTGAAGAACAGAAGATAGCTCAGATCAAGAATCTGACTACAGAAGTGTTTGAAAGATCTTCACAATCCATAATTTAATTCAGAAACATGTTGAAAAGGATTCACATGTTTAGGGGAGGATTGTTGGGAATTAAATATTCAAGAAGATTAATATCGGGTTCTGCTCAAGAAATACTCTTAAGTATCATTCTACTGCTAGAGCATTTGATTCTGCAGCTAGCGTTAAACATTCTACTGTTGAATGATTCTGCTGCTGGTGAAGAACTTTCTACTACTAAATGGATAACTATCGAATGTTTCTGCTGCTAAGTAGATAAGTATACAAAAATATTATGTGTATTAAAGTCAACAATACACGGTAGATAATATCTTTAGACAAAGTGTTCAGTAACAAGTTGTAAACACAGATACATGTTGTATCTTAATGACTGACACTCTCAAGCATGTGTTCGATTATACTTGACAACATTGTAAAGATCTCTCTTGGACTATAAAAGAGAAATCTTAGACTAGATATTTAGAGTGACTAATTAAGTGCTTAGATATAACTGTTAAGAACATAGAACAAACACAACAATATCATAAGTCATAGAAACATAAGATTCAAGGTTTTGTAACCCTAGTGATATTGAAGATCACTCGTATTATCTTGAATAATATTGAATCGTTTGGTATTAACATTGCATGTTAATTGTTCGTTACTAAAGCATAACTATTCCATTTCCATAACCAAAATAACCTTCTAAGTGTGGTTAAGTAGATTCCGCATACTTAATCATATTAACTCAACATATCATATACACAAAGTACCAAAGGTCTAACCACCTTATAGTGTATCGTGCATCCTCTCAGTACACTAGTGACATACATCCTAAACGTTCTAACTTCCCACTTCTCGTTGGCTATATAAGTGGCCATGGTACCAATAGTCTCATCTTGTACGAGATTCGTTAGGGTTGTTTTTGGTGTCATTCGAGTGTGGTGTCCTCGCTTCCTACATGGTCCTTTGGTAGGCTAGGGTTCGTTAACCATTTCATCTCAACGTAGCAAATCTAACCGGCCATTTAACTATACAACCTTGGTCACAGTTTCACCACAGGTTCGATCCCATGAACCTTGGTGCCTAGACTTCTCGATGGTATCCTAAACATGGTCTTGTGGCCTATGTGGAACCACAACCTACTTAGCCTCATGACTCCACTTCCTTTGGTGGATTCGAATTCAACACAATCATGACTAACTTAGCTCCTATGATATCACAGTCAAGCCTCAAGCATCATAATCCTAGGACTTTCATTTGAACAATGCTAATTCTTTTATCAACCTATTGCCATTATTAAGAAACTCACTTGACAGAAACAATAACCAATAACAAAAGTTTAACTTTCCTGAAAATCCTATTCGACCCATTTTTCAATCATAACTAAAAATCTTCCTCCAAGGTCAATTGAGGGGTGCCTAGGTGCTTTAATTCAACAGAAAACACAATAACATCACCTATTCTACTTATTTATTCGACCTTAATCTTCATTCTTATAACGATTCTAAAGAAAAACATAACACCACTAATATTAAGAATTAACCTGACAAATCTTGGCGTATGAACACTAATGAGAAACCTTCCAATCCGAACCCACTTGCTCCAATATTAACCCACCACAGCCTCCAATTTGAATCACAACCTTGACCTGGATCTTGAGAACTTCTCAGATTTTTGGTGTGTTTGATAATGGTGTGATTCGAATACCACTTAGGAGGTGCGGATTTATGGAGAACTCCGGAGTTAAACTCCATATTACTTTCGGATTGTTGGGTGAATAATCACCCCTTTTTGGTGTGATATCCTTATATCTAAGCCTATACTTCCTATGTTAACCCGTGAAGATGATGGAGACAAGGTTCAAAGTCAAAAGTATTAATGGTGGATGGTGATGGTTCGGTTTGTTTGGGGAAGAGAAGAGGGCGGCGACAAAAGGAGGAGTAGGGTTGCAGAAGGTTTTTGAATAATGTGTTAGTGGAGTAGTGTGCTTTTATTTTAAGTATGTATAAGTATAAGTGGGATTTTTGAACTAAAGTGAGTAAATTAAATACCCGAGTCCCGTTAAACAGTGTCAAATCTGGGTCCGTCCTAAACCTTTTCTAGTTTCGAGAGTGTATATTTTTAGAGTCGTCAAATATTACTTAAGATCATCTCCGAGTCCTTAATTATTTCCTAATATTTCACGAATTTCTGTTTGTTCCTGGTTTGCGTGTGGTGTTAATCCGTGTGAAACCGGGATAACCTCCCGTTTTCAATACAATAATCATGGGTAAATTATTAGATGTGATAATTTCATTGTTCCTTGGTGAGATTTTCGGGTGTCAATAAATGCAGGTCTGTTTCCCGTTTTAATCACATAAGGCCAAATCAGATAGTTCAGTCTCAATAAATGAATTGTTATGCATTTAATATTAGGACAAATTTGCCATTTGTCACAAAATGTATGTTGAAATCAATCTTTTTTTGAAAAAATAAAATAAAATAGATACATAGACGTATTCCCCTTGCCTCTGAAAACTTATGAAACCACATATATCGAATTATATTTATTTTCTTAATGCATTTGTAGTTTGTTGCTAGAGTAAATTACACCGTTCGTCCTTGTGGTTTGCGTTGACCGCAACCAGTGGTCCTTTGACAAAAAAAATTGTACCACTCAGCCTTAAGTGTGAAACTTTATGCACCGTTTGTCCCTCCTACTAACGACACTCAGTAACGCTCGTTAAGTAACCCATGTGATACCCACGTGAGGGTAAAATAGTAATTTAAGTCTTTCTTGCCACATCCACCCACAAACCCAGATTCTTTCTCATTATCTTTCCCTACCAACTCCTCTCTTCCCCAAACTTTCATCCACACCATCAAAATTGGTCATCATCTTCATCACAATAATCTTACCAAATTAAAATTTATCAATGTGCTAAAAGAAACAAAACCATCTCATGGAGTACACTTACGTCACTAGATGTAAACCAAATTTACACATATCCATATTTAAGCAGATCTGAAAAAATAAAACCCATTTATCATCAACAACACATACAAACCATCTCATTGCCGCCACCACTACTCATCGTAACCCTATCCATAGCTCGACTAACCCCTTTCACACATATCTGAGTTTGATGATTCTTTTTTTCGCTAACGGTGACTGGATTTGGGGTTTGGACTGTGGATGTCGATGATGGCTGAGTTTGAAGGCAGTGAATGGTGATTGAATTTGTTCAGGATATTATCTGTTTCTAAATGATTCTTGATAGTTGCTTGCATTCAAGTAAAGAATTTACCAGTGTTTCGTCTCAACCCTTCTTGGACTGAATTCCTAGGTTGGCCGGAATGGGTGTGTGGAATTGGATAGGATGTGAGAATGAGTTTTGGTTTTGGTGATGATTTTTTAATGAAAATGGAAGATCATTGGTTGGGTATTTGTAGGTTGAATTTTGTGTTTGAGTTTATGAAGATGGGTGTTGTTTTGGGGTTTCTGGTGGTGGATGGTAGTAGTGGTGGGTGAAGGTTAACTGAGGAAGTGAGATATGGTGATTTTTTATTTATTATTTTTTTTTCCAGAAGAAGATGTTGAATGTGAAAATCATTGTAGATGTTGAATGTGATTGTGGTTCTTTTTTTAAGATATAGCTGTGGTGATTAGATATGGGTGGAAAAGATGGTGTTGGGTGGAATGGAGTTTTGAAGATAAAGATGATGATAGTGGGTGCTTGGTGGTTGTCTACGGGGTTGAATGGTTGAAGAGAAATTGTTAGGGGGCTTATATTATTTTTTTATTTGTTAGAGCTTAAAAAAAAGAAAAATTATAGCAAGATGACTATTTTACCCTCATGTGCAAGGCATTTGTAAGGGTTTAACGTACAAATATAACGGTCGTTAGTGGGGGGTCAAACGATGCATAACGTTTTACACTTAAGGCCGAGTGGTGCAATTTTTTTGGTCAAAGGACCACCGGCTGCGGTCAACGCAAACCACAAGGACCAACGGTGTAATTTACTCTTGTTGCTATAAAGTAGTCCTTATTAATTAGTAATTTAATACAATTTTTGTTTTGTTTAAATGATTGTCCAACATCGAGTTCATTTTTTGATTAAATAACCACAAATAATTTTGATTGAATTGCCAAATTTTATGAAGTTATTTTGTTTGAATTAAAAGGTATCTTTGCATGAAATTTTGAACATGATACATGTATGTAAGTATTTGCAATATGAAAAGTATGTATTGTCTGAATGATTATTCATATTTCTAGGTTGTGATGATTAATAGTCACAACCAAAGGAATTGCATTGTTTGATTATATTGGAAAGTATACTTGGATGATACGCAATACATAGTGCGTAGAGAGCACTTCTATACCAAGAAAGTGTTAGATTTACATTTTGGAATCCACATGATAATGCATGTGTTTTTAGTGATGCTTCTTTTCTTTTTCTCTCATTTTATTGTAGGTTTCAGCTAAATAAGCTTAACAAGTTCAAAATGATTTTTGCTTGCATAGTTGCATATGCTTTTCTTTGTTATCTCGTCCCACCCCGCCATTCTTTTTATCAACTTCACATGAAATTGTCCCTTTAATTAAAGTCTCCCTCATGGCCACATTTGATATTTAGATGTTCAATATTTTGATGATAATCTTTTTTTTGGACGGCTAAACTTTATTAAACTAGCAAGCAGCTAGAATTAAAATTACATATACATGTGTCCTCAAACGGTTAAGTTGAACTCTATAACAATTTTATAAATGAAGTATGATTTTGAGTTGACCATGTAAAAAAACTAGTATATGTTGAGTTTGCGGAAAAATATTTATCTACAACTCATCTCATCTCAAAATAAATATTTATTTTTATGTTGCACAAAGTTTTAGAAAGTCTAACTAATCACACTCACCGTCAATCAAATATCATACATACCACTAAAATCTTCTTTAATTTGTTGAAAACAAAAAATAAACACACGTAATTTGAGACAACTTAAAACAAAAAGGTGAACATTAAAAGACGGGGGGAGAAATACATAATTATTTTCGAGCTTCATTGCTATAGATCTACTTATTCTCGTTATACTATATGTCCCACACTTTTTCAATGTATTGATATCATACTTTTATTAACATGATAGGGTATTCCAATCAAGAGATAGTTAGGTTTCACAAAATCAAACGCAGTTTCTAGAAAATATTCAAGAACTAATGTATATGTTAAAAGAAATCAAAAATAAAAAAACACACGGATATATATGATACTCCAGATATATTTAAACCTACGAGTATTTATTAAAAGAGTTGTCATTCAAGAAAAAAAAAAAAAAAAAGTTGCTTATTAAAAGGAAAGACATATTAAAACTATAGTTTGTTAAAATATGCTTTAGCTTTGTTATTTTTTGCATTGAATCAAGATTCAAGACCAAGTTAGGACCAGCAAATGTCCCTGTTCCACATTATCCTAGCTTAATCTTATTACGAAGTTCAAAATATTATTAATAATTTTCAAGAATGAAGCTAACCGAATTAAAAATTCGCATAAAGTTAGCTAGTCAGCTTTTATATATAATTAATCTTTTAAATTAATATTAATGGTTTTCATCTCAGAAAACCCCACCCCCACATGCATGTTCAGATCTTGGAAGTAAAGAGTTTGTTGGGTCTGTCAGCAAATCCAGCTTTCTTGTTGTTTAATCTTCCACTATCACGTTATAATTCTTAACAACCTTTTCTCAATCTTCGGTAAAGAATATTTCTTCTAGTTTTCCACAGAAAAATTCACTATAACTCAAGATAAAGTGTGAAATAAAAAGATATATACACATTAACATAAAAATTCTTTAAATAAGCGGTAGCAGAATCAGTAAGCGGTAGCAGTAGCAATAAGCTGCAAGCAGTAGCAACAAGCACTAGCTGTTTTTGTTAAATAAAAATGTTTGGTAATGTAGTTGTAGCTGTAATTATAAAGTGTAAAATGACGTAAAAAGATATATACACATTAACATAAAAATTCTTTAAATAAATAAAAGGGGCATATATGTCATTTGAGAGCCAAAACGCTAACGGCTAAATCTGAATGTTTTTTGATGAAGTGTTTTAAATGAGAGCGGATACACACGAATCAGCTGCTAATTGTTTGTTGCCAAACAAACATTTTATTTAAACCGCTAATCGCTTGTCGCTAGTTACTCCAAAACACTTAAATGCTTGTAGTTCCTCTAGTGTGAAATAAAAAGTTACATGACTAATAACTTCATGAAAGGTTCACCATTCATTATTACTATATTATATATTTACGGAACAAACATCGTCGTTTAGATGAAAGAAAAAAAATCGCAACATCCTCTTGGCTATGTGATAAGTTAAGAAAATGGCTCTCTACTTTTAGCTATTTATTGTTTTTGTATATAACAAACTTTATATTATCAAATATTTAATAAATATTTAACGATTTCTTTATAAAAAATATATTGATGAAAAGTTCTCTAAATTGCGAACAAAATGAGCCCAATATTACAATACTTTTGACATACTTAAGATTCTATAAAAAGTATTGAAGTTTAATATATATTTTTTGTAAAAATAAAATAAAATTCAAAACATACCCTTAAACTGTCTAACAATTTACAAAAACTAAATTTGACCTTAATTTAAAAAAAAAAAAGAAATTCGTAACACCCCCTCTGTACTTTTAGCTATTTACGGTTTTTTATAGAATAAACTTTATTTATCAAATATCTAACAAATATCTAGCGACTTCTTTATAAAGAAGTATATCGATGAAAAACTCTCTAAATTACGAACGAATAAGCCTAATATTGCAATACTTTTGACATGCATACGATTTTTTTAAAAATGTTGAAGTTTAATATATATTTTTTGTAAAAATAAAACAAATTTCAAAACACACCCTTAAACTATCTAACAATTTTCAAAAACTACTTTAGACTTTATTAAAAAGAAAATCGCAAATCAAAATCAATGATAAAAAGACCAAAAGACAAATTGAAACACAAAAGGTCTCTAGGGAGATGATTATGACTGAAGACTTTAAAGCTTGAGATTTTGTGTTCAAGCTTACCCAGATGCAACTTTTTTATTTTTTACTTGAAGGATGTAGAAGTAAATGTTACTGAACAAAGCAAACGGATAAGGCTTAACATAGAACAAGTTTTAACTAGATGTGTTGGGTCGATATCTGACCCAATTGGCCCTGACAAGATTTGAAAATAAAATAGCCTAACTCACTGAATAAAATAGTAAGTTGCTCACTGATACAGATTTCAGTGAGTGTCGTATAACCTTAAACATCAAACAAGTCACTGAGTGAACAGTTACTCAGTGAGCTACCTTCAGGATGTTCAGACTGAGTCTAAGAAGAAAGACTGGTCATTCAGTGAAGCGGTACTCATTGAATGATCCCTGAGGCAAAGAAGAAGGTAATGGAGTCAGTGAGTGATGACAATAACTTACTGACTGTGACAAATGGTAAATTTCCTAAATATTTATATTATTGACAATTCATTTTCTGTGACTAGGACACCTGACTAAACCGTTATGTGTTAAAACGGATAACAGACCTGCACATATTGTCACCCGAAAATCTCACCAAGGAACAGTGAAATTATCACATCTTATAATTTACTCATGTTATTGTAGTGAGAACGGGAGGTTATCCCAGTTTCGCACAGACTGACACCACACGCCAACCAGAAATAAATCTAAGGTTCAGAAAATTTTAGTGAACATTTTGTCACAACTCGTAATTTCAGGTCATTTTCCAAACCTCGACAATTTACTATTCATGAGTTACTATTCATCGATCACTATTCATCATTTCATTATTCATCGTTTTTGAAGTCAGTTTGAGACTTTGAGAAGTCGTCAAATTTTTTACTATTCACGTGACACTATTCATTCCCGGAGGGAAATCACTATTCATGGGCATCATTCATTATGTCGTAAACTTGGTTTACGGGTATTCAAATGCGCGTAACCAGTTAGGTTTAGCTGCGTATTCATGCATCATCAGTAAAGGCACATCATACAAACTAGGGTAGTATGCATATCATCAGTAACATCAGTATCATATCAGTTCATGCATGAGTTTGTGTGATTTTCATTAACGTATGCTTAATTGTTTAATTAACGTTACCACTCAGTCATTTCTACTGACAATATACCCAATACTCCCGACAATGATCCTAATACATTTTCAAGCTAATTATAAGGATATAGAGATTATATTATTACTTTACCCGGTGTTTTTAAACCAATCGCTATATTTTTCGTTTGACGCTTATAACTCCGTCGGTTTACGAAATTTCAACCCAATAATCATTCTAACACCCGATTCTTGCAAGGAACATGATTTTACAATTTTTACAACTTCGTCGTATCTCATTTCACCTCGTCACGAGTTATTTCTAGTTAACTCGGTACCCGATAACACTCAATGTATACACTAAACTAGCTAACTCTTAATTAAATGGGAGACAAAGCCTTACAATTACATAAAATCTCTTCCCCATTAGCCACATGTGCCGCCCCCCCCCCCCCCCCCCTAACCCCCATTTAGCTTAATGCTTCCAAGAACCATTAATGAATTTAGTGTCATTTTATTTCCCATCCCACTAACTCTAACCCATACACACATAAACCAATTAGCTAAAAAAGATCAAAACCCCTCCCATCCCATCTTCCCCATTCGGCCAAGACCAAGAACACCACCAAAATCAATAAATTTTTTTAGATCAAGTCATAATCATACTCCATTTACCTTCCTAGTTATGATTTTGTGATCAAATCTCAAGTTTATTACTCATTTCTTATCAAAACTCATCAAGTCATCAAGTAAGTTTCAAGAACATGTTTTGATCATCTTATACTTTCATTTGATTCATATGTTCATGTATTTTCAAGTTATATTAGTTATCCATGCAAGTTATTTATGTTTTACATACCACTTTTGAACATAAACTATCTTAATCACTAGATCTATAAGTTTCACTAATGATCTCATGAAAACCACCAAGGTTGGTGATGTTTAGGACCCCACGACACCCTAAGAAAATGTATGGTAGGATTTGCGAACTTGTGGAGTTGATTTGAGGTTGTATGATCAAGTTTAGAACCAAGGAAAAGAGTTTTTAACAATCTAAAATAGGTTCTGTCCAAAAACGTGTAAACTGGAAAACTCAGTAACTTTTGGTATATTTTGGCCTTCATATTCAGAAAGTTCTTTCAAAAACGAAACCGTGGCCGCAAGAATCACTAAAAACCGACTTATAACGAAGGAGATATGATTTTTCAAAGTTAGACGACGAAAACTAATTTTCTGAAAATTTAGTTGCTGATCGCCGAGATTCAAATGACAAAACGAGGCATTAGACGTGATCTAGACGACCCGACCCACTGAGATTATGTTAGTTCATGTTTATACGAAGCCGTGGATGTAAAGAACGTAGAAAACGAGCTTATAACGGCCGAGTTATTCACGTTTGAAGCCCGACGTACCATATACATTTTGACAGCCCACTATTAGAAAGTGTTTTAAGAATAAAAACTAGTGTTTTTGCGAAACATAACGTTGTTAGCCCATTTTCTAATTGATCGAGGCGTGTACAATCGAAAGTTAAATGAAACGACATTTATACATTGTTACAAGGTTTTCAAAAACGTCGAGTTTGATCAACTAACACTTAACGTGCAATATTTCACAATTAGTTTCACAAAGCCATTTTGGGCCTATTTTCACAAGTTAAGGAAAATATTAAATTGCGATGAAAACGCTACATTTTGCCGATGGAACACCAAACAAGGATCGTGGAGTACCGTTTCAACATGTTTACGTGAAAAGTAGTTTATAACTTAACGAGACGTCAAAAGTGTATTTTTCGTCGATAAACGTTATTTTCAAAACTAACAAGTGGTATCGTTAACATACGTATTTGCATGTGTTGCATTGTATCATTGCTTACATTGGATCACATCATTCATAATAGGTCGCGGTTAGAGACCGAGCTTTACTTCATCATATCCATCATTGTCATTGTTGCTATATCATTCAGGTGAGATTTCATAGCCCCGTTTTAAATTGTTTATTGATTTCTAAACTCTCGGGGGAGAATACACTGTACCATTTTCATATGCGGATCAAATTATACAAACTCATTACATTGTTTAAGTTACATCATTGCCCAGATTAAAGTCCCCTTTATTATCATGAACCGTTAATTGTTAGCTAGCGAGAGTGAGTGAATAGATCTATTGAGGGTGACTCCTCCGTTCGGGTTGGTAGCGCCAACTTGTCAAACGAACGCATTTCATTTCTGTCATATTTGAGTGATTGGCAAACACTCAGTTGGGGCATTTCATTCAGTCTAGCTTCGGGGTCATGAGCTTAAGAGCTAATGTATCATTTTTATGAGGCATTGTTTTGTCATACACTTTATACTTGTGGTATCCGTACAACATTTCATTTACATAAACCTATGATCTCACCAACATTTTTGTTCACCATTTTAGCAATGTATTTTCAGGTAATTAAGGTATCGCATGTTGGCTTGCATATGGACATCATGGAGTCGCGGAGTCGACGCGTCTCACTTTATATTTTATGCACTTATCCATCGTTTGAATTGTATGAAATTGTTTTATGAAAACTTGTTTCACCTTTTGGGACATAGCTTTGAAACTCTGAGTGTTTTTAAATAATCAAACGATGTATTTTCTAAACGACACTTTAGGTCGTTCAATATAACTGAAACTTTGGTGCTATGACCAGTCGTGCCCCTGAATAACTCATTCCACTGCAAGTCACAAAATTTGGGGGTGTGACAGATTGGTACCAGAGCAAAGGTTATAGCGAACTAGGTTGTCCATTGTATCCTAGACTATAACTGCATCATCATAGCATCTCATCATTGTAGCATAAGTGCATATTCATTATATCACATGTAGTGATTGCGATTACATACATATATCATTTCATCATAACCCACATTGTGTAAATGTTTATTTACTTTTATTTCACATCTGTTGTCTCAGTGATGTCTTCGGATTCACACCCTATTGTTATCTCATCAGACTCTGAGTCAGACGACACTTCCTCACTACCCTCCATCATACTAGAGTCGGTTACATCATCCCCGATACCCACTATCATTTTGTCATCAGTGGAGCCTACTCCACAGTCTTCACCTGTGATGTCAGAGGCCGAGACAGAACCCTTTGAGGAGGGGGAAGTCGTGCCTACCCCACCACTGTCACCTGTGATCCGTCGTGGTCCCAGAGTTGTTCCAGTTATCCAGCCAGGAGAGTTTGTACCCTATGGTCGAGTTTACCGTACATATCCAGGTGGGCCGCGCATGAAGCGCACTGCTGCTAAGCGGGTTCATCGTCTCACTGTCAGATCACCAGCTGCATTTGTATCCCTACCACCACCATCATCACTTACTTCATCTCATCCACTCCGTCGCCGCTTGACAGCGAGGAGGAGTGTGGCATTCAGTACACCATCACCATTATCACCATTACCATCCTTATCATTATTGTCTCCACCATTGCCATCCCTATCAGCACCAGTTCATAGCAGGGATCCTACCCCTATGTCAGACCTACCACTCAAGAAGCGGGCTCGTCTTGATATCTCATCACCAGATACTTCAGTTGCCACAGAGACAGCACTAACCAGCAGATTCGAGGTTGGTGAGAGCTCGAGGGCTGCTGCTGACAGACTGCTTACTGCTGCTACATTTGACTCGCGACTAGATCAGCTTCAGGGAGAGATTGACAGGGCATTATCTCATCTAGACGAGACTCCAGTGAGCCGTATTGAGGCTATTGAGGAGGAGGTCGACAATCCCGGGCAGGGTTGCCATTGATGTGTCACACCAGGGTTTAGAGGCTCGTCAGTTGGAGAGTTCAGAGCATATCACACAGCTGAGGCAGGAGATGCCTGAGTTGTTCGACAGGGCACAGATGTCCCAGGATGAGCATCATCGCCAGGCCGGTGAGTTATCTTCAGTTCAGGCTAGGTTGTCTGCATCAGAGACTAGGGAGACTGATCTTCAGCTTCGAGTTCAGCACCTAGAGGAGATCGTTGTTGCGATGTCTAGGGATCTTCAGAGGATTTTCCGCAGGCTAGATGGAGCACCCGGAGGAGGTGCCTAGTGTCAGACCTTTATCATGTAGCTTGTACATTATTATCCTAGTCCCGGGGTGTGGGACATATTTAGTACTTGTTGTCTTTTGCTTGTAGTACAAACAAATATATCAAGTGTGACTCTACTATGCAGGATTTTCGTTGTGCTATTTTATGATATCGGTCTGCGTAACCGAAATTTTCATGTATTATATTCATGTGCGTTGTGATTATATTTATGATGTTTCGTTGTGGTTTCATTGTATTTATACATGCTGTGGTTGTATTTATACGTGTTGTGGATGTATATACATGTTGTGGTTGTATATATTGTGTATGATGATCGTTTTCTATTGTGGATTCTCATTGTTGTATTCTTTTGTGATTGTGAAGAATTATGCCACCCAAAAGAGCCACTACTGCTATGACCTCAGCTGAAGTCAGAAAGCTTGTTGCCGACAGCATAGAGGCAGCGTTGGTTACAGAAAGAGCTGTCGTAGCTGCAGTTGCTGCTGAAGCCGCTTCGCGGGCAGAAACCGCAGAAGCCGCAGGAACAAATACCAATGGTATAAATGGTCGTAAATGTACGTACAAAGATTTCAAGAGTGGTGATCCGGAAAAATTCAAAGGCACTGAAGGAGCCACTGCCATGATCCGATGGTTTGAGAAGACAGAATCAGTATTCCTTCTATGCAACTGTTCGAAGGACAACAAAGTTAAGCTTGCTACTAGTACACTCGTTGGGGAAGCTATGTCATGGTGGAATTCGTATGCAAAGCCCATGGGAATGGAGAATGCTCACAAGCTTACATGGGACGAATTCAAGAAGTTGCTGACAAAGAAGTTTTGCCCACGAACAGAAGTGAAAAAGATGGAAACAGAGTTTTATGAGCTAGTGACAGTAGGTAATGATATTGAGGCATATATCAGGAGATTTCAGGAATTGGCAGCGTTATGTCCGACAATGGTTCCGGACACTGAGAAGCTATTAGAGAATTTCATTGGAGGATTACCTCACAACATCCGAGGAGATGTGATTTCTTTTGACCCACAAACATTGGATGAGGCAATCAGAATGTCTCAGAAACTCATGGCTCAGATAGTGAAGAAAGAAACTGCTTCAAACAACAACACCAACAGTAACCGTAACTACAACAACCGTAACTCCAACAATAATTACCGAAACAACAACAACTATAACAGCAACCGAAATAATTCCAATAACAACAACAACAAAAGAAATCGGGATAACAACCAGAGTAGCAATGTTACTCAACCACCACCCAAGAGGCAGGAAACTGCAAAGGCTTATGTTGCAAGTCAAGCTGAGAAAAGAGGTTACAATGGTACTTTACCCAAGTGCAACAAATGTCAAACCCATCATAATCCTGGAAATTGTCCGAATCCGTGTGGGAACTGTAAGAAGGTTAGTCATTCGACCAGGGATTGCAAGGCTCCGATTGTGGCTGATAATCAGAAGCCCCCAGTAACCTGTTTTGGTTGTGGAGAAGTTGGACACTTCAAGAAGGAATGTCTGAAAGGAAAGAATCAGGGAAACAATAACCAAGGTGGAACAGCTAGAGGAAGAGCTTATGTCCTTGGAGGAGAAGATGTCAGGGAGGACCTGAATGTCGTTACGGGTACGTTCCTCATTAATAATCGTTATGCATCCATACTATTTGATTCAGGAGCCGATAAAAGTTTTGTTTCTACTACATTTGCACCATTACTCAACATTGAACCAACCGCATTAGACACTCCATATCACATTGAACTAGCTAACGGTAGTTTAGTTGGCACCGACATGATCATTCGTGGTTGCACTCTCAATTTTCTCAATCACCCGTTCAATATAGATCTCATGCCAGTAGAACTTGGAAGTTTCGACATTGTCATCGGAATGGATTGGTTATCTCAACATCATGCCAGAATCATCTGTGATGAAAAAGTTGTTCATCTTCCTTATGATGGCGAAACATTGGTCATTCGCGGAGAACGCAGTGGGACTAGACTCAGCATCATCTCGTGCATTAAAACAGAGAAATACATAAAGAAGGGTTGTTATGCATTCTTGGCTCATATCACAGAAAAGAAGTCGGAGGAGAAGCGACTTGAGGATGTGCCAACAGTTAAAGATTTTCCAGAAGTCTTTCTAGAAGACTTACCAGGACTTCCACCTACTCGCCAAGTCGAATTTCAGATTGACTTAGTGCCAGGAGCGGCACCAGTTGCGCGAGCAGCTTATCGACTTGCATCTTCAGAAATGCAAGAGTTGTCGAACCAATTGCAAGAGCTCTTGGATAAAGGATTCATTAGGCCGAGTTCCTCGCCTTGGGGAGCACCAGTTTTGTTTGTAAAGAAGAAAGATGGATCTTTCAGAATGTGCATTGATTATCGAGAGCTAAACAAATTAACGGTGAAGAATCGTTATCCACTTCCCAGGATCGAAGATTTGTTTGATCAGTTGCAAGGTTCCAGTTATTACTCCAAGATCGACTTGAGATCGGGTTACCATCATCTTAAGGTTCGGGAGGGAGATATCCCGAAGACAGCATTCAGAACACGCTATGGCCATTATGAATTTCAGGTAATGCCGTTCGGACTAACCAACGCACCAGCTGTATTCATGGATCTCAACAGGGTATGCAAGCCATATCTAGACAAGTTTGTGATCGTATTCATTGACGATATCTTGATTTACTCAAGGAGTGAAAAAGAGCACCAAGAACACCTCAGAACAATCTTAGAACTGCTCAAGAAAGAGAAACTGTACGCCAAATTTTCAAAGTGTGATTTTTGGATCCGCAGAGTACAATTTCTTGGTCACGTCATTGATAGTCAGGGACTACAGGTTGATCCAGCAAAGATTGAGGTAGTTAGAGATTGGGCAACACCAAAAACTCCCACAGAAATTCGTCAATTCTTAGGACTTGCCGGATATTACAGAAGGTTCATTGAAGGGTTTTCCAAGATAGCCAAGCTACTGACCAAGTTGACACAAAAGAACCAGAAGTACGATTGGGGAGAAAAGCAAGAGACTGCTTTTCAGTTATTGAAACAGAAACTTTGCAGCACGCCAATTTTGTCATTACCAGAAGGGATTGAAAACTTCGTGGTATATTGCGATGCTTCACACAAAGGACTTGGAGCAGTGCTAATGCAAAACGAGAAGGTGATAGCTTATGCATCTCGTCAGCTTAAGAAGCATGAGAAGAACTACACTACTCACGACTTAGAGTTGGGTGCCGTGGTTTTCGCACTCAAGATTTGGAGGCATTATCTTTACGGAACAAAGTGTGTAGTATTTACAGACCACAAAAGCTTACAGTACATTCTTGATCAGAAGGAACTTAACATGAGGCAACGTCGTTGGTTGGAACTACTTAGTGATTACGACTGTGAAATCAGATATCACCCAGGAAAAGCCAATGTTGTGGCAGATGCACTCAGTCGGAAAGAGAGACTCAAGTCTTTGAGAGTCAGATCATTGAGAATGACTATCATTTCACCACTACCATCAATGATCCTAGAGGCCCAAGTCGAGGCACTCAAGGAAGAAAATCTACCAAGTGAAACACTCAAGGAAATAAAAGATAATTTAAACGGTTTAGTAAGGAGATCAGATGGAACATTATGCTTCAAGGATAGAAGCTGGATACCTCTCTATGGTGGAATACGAGAGTTGATCATGCACGAATCACACAAGTCGAAGTACTCTATTCATCCAGGTTCTGATAAGATGTATCAGGATCTCAAGAAGCTTTATTGGTGGCCAAATATGAAAGCAGAGGTAGCTACGTATGTCAGTAAGTGCAGGTCCCCAGTTTGTTAGGCCGAAGTTGGTGATGTACAGCTAACAGGTCCAGAGTTGGTCAGAGAAACAACAGAAAAGATAATTCAGATTAGAGAAAGACTCCAAACAGCCAGAAGCCGACAGAAAAGTTACGCCGATATTCGATGCAAACCATTAGAATTTCAGGTTGGAGACAAAGTCATGTTGAAGGTCTCACCTTGGAAGGGCGTGATACGATTCGGGAAACGCGGGAAGTTAAACCCGAGATACATTGGGCCATTCAAGATTCTGGAAAGGATCGGTCCGGTAGCGTACAGACTGGAGCTTCCGTTAGAGCTCAGCAATGTACATAGCACGTTTCATGTCTCAAACCTCAAGAAATGTCTTTCAGACGAAACGCTCGTAATCACATTAGAAGAAATTCAGATCGATGATAAGCTTAACTTTGTGGAAGAACCAGCAGAAATCATGGACCGAGAGGTCAAACAGTTGTAGCAAAGTCGAATTCCGATCGTCAAAGCTCGCTGGAATTCTCGCAGAGGTCCTGAGTTTACTTGGGAACGGAAAGACTAGATGCGACTCAAATACCCACATCTTTTCACCGAGACCACTCCAGAGACCAACATCAACTGAATTCAGGGACTGAATTCCTTTTAGGGTGTTCGACTGTCACAACTTGTAATTTCAGGTCATTTTCCAAACCTCGACAATTTACTATTCATGAGTTACTATTCATCAATCAATATTCACCGATCACTATTCATCATTTCACTATTCATCATTTTTGAAGTCAGTTTGAGACTTTGAGAAGTCATCAAGATTTTTACTATTCACATGACACTATTCATTCTCGGAGGGAAATCACTATTCATGGGCATCATTCATTATGTCGTAAACTTGGTTTACGGGTATTCAAATGCGCGTAACCAGTTAGGTTTAGCTGCGTATTCATGCATCATCAGTAAAGGCACATCATACAGACTAGGGTAGTCTGCATATCATCAGTAACATCAGTATCATATCAGTTCATGCATGAGTTTGTGTAATTTTCATTAACGTATGCTTAATTGTTTAATTAACGTTACCACTCAATCATTTCTACTGACAATATACCCAATACTCCCGACAATGATCCTAATACATTTTCAAGCTAATTATAATGATATAGAGATTATATTATTACTTTACCCGGTGTTTTTAAACCAATCGCTATATTTTTCGTTTGACGCTTATAACTCCGTCGGTTTACGAAATTTCAATCCGATAATCATTCTAACACCTGATTCTTGCAAGGAACATGATTTTACAATTTTTACAACTTCGTTGTATCTCATTTCACCTCGTCACGAGTTATTTCTAGTTAACTCGGTACCCGATAACACTCAATGTATACATTAAACGAGGTAACTCTTAATTAAATGGGAGACAAAGCCTTACAATTACATCAAATCTATTCCCCATTAGCCACATGTGCCTCCCCCCCCTAACCCCCCATTTAGCTTAATGCTTCCAAGAACCATTAATGAATTTAGTGTCATTTTATTTCCCATCCCACTAACTCTAACCCATACACACATAAACCAATTAGCTAAAAAAGATCAAAACCCCTCCCATCCCATCTTCCCCATTCGGCCAAGACCAAGAACACCACCAAAATCAATAAATTTTTCAAGATCAAGTCATAATCATACTGCATTTACATTCCTAGTTATGATTTTGTGATCAAATTTCAAGTTTATTACTCATTTCTTATCAAAACTCATCAAGTCATCAAGTAAGTTTCAAGAACATGTTTTGATCATCTTATACTTTCATTTGATTCATATGTTCATGTATTTTCAAGTTATATTAGTTATCCATGCAAGTTATTTATGTTTTACATACCACTTTTGAACATAAACTATCTTAATCACTAGATCTATAAGTTTCACTAATGATCTCATGAAAACCACCAAGGTTGGTGATTTTTAGGACCCCATGACACCCTAAGAAGGTGTATGGTAGGATTTTCGAACTTGTGGAGTTGATTTGAGGTTGTATGATCAAGTTTAGAACCAAGGAAGTGAGTTTTTAACAATCTAAAATAGGTTCTGTCCAAAAACGTGTAAACTGGAAAACTCAGTAACTTTTGGTATATTTTGGCCTTCATATTCAGAAATTTATTTCAAAAAAGAAACCGTGGCCGCAAGAATCACTATAAACCGACATATAACGAAGGAGATATGATTTTTCAAAATTAGACGACGAAAACTAATTTTCTGAAAATTTAGTTGCTGATCGCCGAGATTCAAAGGACAAAACGAGGCATTAGACGTGATCTAGACAACCCGACCCACTGATATTATGTTAGTTCATGTTTATACGAAGCCGTGGATGTAAAGAACGTAGAAAACGAGCTTATAACGGCCGAGTTATTCACGTTTGAAGCCCGACGTACCATATACATTTTGACGGCCCACTATTAGAAAGTGTTTTAAGAATAAAAACTAGTGTTTTTGCGTAACATAACGTTGTTAGCCGATTTTCTAATTGATCGAGGCGTGTACAATCGAAAGTTAAATGAAATGACATTTATACATTGTTACAAGGTTTTCAAAAACGTCGAGTTTGATCAACTAACACTTAACGTGCAATATTTCACGATTAGTTTCACGAAGCCATTTTGGGCCTATTTTCACAAGTTAAGGAAAATATTAAATTGCGATGAAAACGCTACATTTTGCCGATGAAACACCGAACAAGGATTGTGGAGTACCGTTTCAACATGTTTACGCGAAAAGTAGTCTATAACTTAACGAGACGTCAAAAGTGTATTTTTCGTCGATAAACTTTATTTTCAAAACTAACAAGTGGTATCGTTAACATACGTATTTGCATGTGTTGCATTGTATCATTGCATACATTGGATCACATCATTCATAATAGGTCGCGGTTAGAGACCGAGCTTTACTTCATCATATCCATCATTGTCATTGTTGCTACATCATATCAGGTGAGTTTTCATAGCCCCGTTTTAAATTGTTTATTGATTTCTAAACGCTCGGGGGAGAATACATTGCACCATTTTCATATGCGGACCAAAGTATACAAACTTATTACATTGCTTAAGTTACATCATTGCCCAGACTAAAGTCCCCTTTATTATCATGAACCGTTAATTGTTAGCAAGCGAGAGTGAGTGAATAGATCTATTGAGGGTGACTCCTCCGTTCGGGTTGGTAGCGCCAACTTGTCAAACGAACGCATTTCATTTCTGTCATATTAGAGTGATTGGCAAACACTCAGTTGGGGCATTTCATTCAGTCTAGCTTCGGGGTCATGAGCTTAAGAGCTAATGTATCATTTTTATGTGGCATTGTTTTGTCATACACTTTATACTTGTGGTATCCGTACAACATTTCATTTACATAAATCTATGATCTCACCAACATTTTTGTTGACCATTTTAGCAATGTATTTTCAGGTAATTAAGGTATCGCATGTTGGCTTGCATATGGACATCATGGAGTCGAGGAGTCGATGCGTCTCACTTTATATTTTATGCACTTATCCATCGTTTGAATTGTATGAACTTGTTTTATGAAAACTTGTTTCACCTTTTGGGACCTAGCTTTGAAACTGTGAATGTTTTTAAATAATCAAACGATGTATTTTCTAAACGACACTTTAGGTCGTTCAATATAACTGCAACTTTGGTGCTATGACCAGTCGTTCCCCTGAATGACTCATTTCGCTGCAAGTCACGAAATTTGGGGGTGTGACACATTTAAGGACTCAAAAATATATTCAAGTATTACGTAGCGACTTTAAAGATACACTATCTCATATTTGAGACGGTTCCGGGAAGGATCCGAATTTGACACAGTTTAATGAAACGCGGGTATAAAAATACCACACTATTAACTAAATATTCACTAATAAACTTAAAATAAAACACACCCACTCACACAATCTCCCTCACAAGCCTGTAACCCTACCCCTTTGTTTTGTCCGCCCCCATCCCTTCCCCATAAACTTTTGAACCATCACCATCCTTCAACACTGCAATATTATTTTCTTTTGACCTAGAATCTTGTCCTCTTCATGAATCACGAGTCAACATAGGTTAAGTATCCTTGAAATAGAGATAACACACAAAAGGGTAAGATTATTCACCCCAAATCCGAAAGCCCTTATGGAGTTACTCTCCAATATGCTCCTTAAATCCGCGCCTCCAAGAGATTATCGAATCACAAACTATCAAAAATACACCAAAGATCTGAGAAGTTCTCAAGAAAGGATAAGGGTGAAGTGTTGTGATTCGATTTGGAGGTTTGGGGTTAATCGATATTGGACAGTAGGATTTGAAGATTTACTCAAGTGTTCATCGATCAAAAATCACTGTAAGATTTGATAATGGATTCGGTCTATTTATTTATTTAGATTCATTCATAATAAGTATTATAGGTCGAATGAATGAATAAATTAAGTATTGATTTGTTAGTTTTTATGTCAAATAAGATTTCCAGGAGTAGTAATTTTTTAGAAAAATTGTTGTTTGTTGTTGTTGTCGATAGTATGGCATAGGAACCCCTTTGTAGAATTAAGTTGTTAATGGTTGTGTGTATTCGAAGTCACTAGGACAGGTTCAGGATTTGAACCTGGAATTATTGTTGGGTAGATATTTAGGCTGTTAGTGTTTTCAAAAGACCATAGGAACCACAGGTTCATGGTTCGAACTTGGGGATGTTGTGGCTAGAATAAAAAGTCTAGATTGTATGTGGTGTGTTGCTAAGTTATGGACGAAAGCTCACTGTGACCAACTACGGCCAAAACCGAACCATTGACCACCAAAGCTAGGTGCAATGGTGGTCAGGCTAGACTGGGAAGACCACCTCGTTTTGAGGAGGTTTTGACATTAGTTTCTTAGGTGGCAATTTGATCCAATACCTGAGGATTATTCCTCGGTTTGGAATAGAAGGAGACTCACTTTAATAAAAGAACCCAACCACAAAAGTTACCACCAAATCGCCATCAAACGTAACCCACATAGGGTTGTGAATACTCGGATAAGAGTACTCACCTAAGACGGATAACACTATATTTTCTTGTTAAGTGAATATAGGGACAATGAGGAATAAGGAAACTAGACACCTTTTGAGGTCTTTTTACCCATGTCGACCTATAGATGGAGACTCACCAATGACTCAAAGTCGAGTAGTACTCGCACCCAACCCACAAATTAAGTCGTAAGAAACCCAAAAAAAGGCCATTCTCGATCAAGATAATGAATGTCAGGAGATGCACACCAAGCTGTTAAGCTTAGGTGTGTTCTGTGTTGCATTGCTAGGAATACCAGGCCGAAAAGCCCGATGACCAGGCCCAACTAGGAAGCCCGCTTGACAGCCTTTAGCACAGCCCACATATGCGCCTGTGTATAACCTATTCGGCCCACCAGAAAAAGTGTTAAACCCAACCCATAAACGATTCACATTTCCCCCTCCTAGGGAGCAATGGGCCGCAGCCCAATTAGTGTTAACTGCTAGTTCAAATAATAGTTTCATGAGGTTGTCGCGAACAAATAAAAATGAACAAGAGCCGTTTACGAAAATAAATTGTATTAGCTATCATATAGACAAGCAAAAACTTGTATAGCCAAAAGACAAAAAGAAAGGAAAATTCACAATGACTTACACAAAAACTTGTATAGCCAAATTGTAAAACTTGACGGAAATAGTTCAACATATAGGTATATAAAAGCGTATATGGCCGAGTACCAAGTGGAATTTCATTTACATTAGCATATACGTACGTAAAAACTTGAATAGCCAAAATGTTAAACGCGACGAAAATGATTAAAAACAACTAGACAAGATAGATGGACATTGTTATACTAGTAATTTTACATACACTTTGGAAAAATAGAGAAATATATACTAGCCTAAACTTATGTAGTAAAATTTAGTACTCAAATCTATGTCAAAATCAATTTCACGATAGGTGTAGACCATAACACACGTCGAGGTATATAAAAATACATTAACACTTATATTCGTTATGTTGACAACCAAATAAATTAAAAATGGATGTCACTAGAAATTTATCAACTCAACTAGAATAAATTCGTCGAAACATAAAACTTTAAACTAATATTGTGTAAATGGATTATAATGAGGAACTAGTTGAATTACTCAAGTTAACGGTATATATTCAACTTCACAAATCATTAGGTGATAAACGTCACATATATTAAGTCTTACCTTTAAAACCAACATAGGCGGACCTAACGAACAATATATATATATATATATATATATATATATATATATATATATATATATATATATATATATATATATATATATATATATATATATATATATATATATATATATATATATATATATATACATACATATCACAAGTAGATCTAATTCATTCGTACTTAGATTATATAATATTCCCAACCCCTCATTACCGTACCTTTAGGTCAATTATAGAGTACACCTCACCATCCCTTAGGAGAGACCTTAGTAACCACACTTTCTGCCACACAAGTGACAACAACATGGATACACTAAAAAATTGAAATTAAAAATCTGAAAGGACTTGAAATTTAATACTTGAAACTAAGATATGGTTATTTAATCTAGGTTGCGTGTTGGTGCCGTGCACTCCCTAATTTCACAGCATTCACTGTTCAGACCATTAAAGGTGAGTTTATAGCCCCATTTTTACTTTTACTTGTTTTACCAATATGGGGTGAGAAACATGCAAATCTTTTTATGGACCATAATATTATTACTTTTTCTCAAAACTATTGCGTAGTTAGCCTAAGCCCTAGAACCCACTATTATGCCCATTTTCATGAACCGTTAATTTCCTTTGGGAAGCGCGACTGCTTTAGATAGATCTATTGGGGTGACTCCCCCGTTCGGTTGGCCAGACGGGTTAAGGCGAACGTATAGCAAGTCGGACTTCGAGTGTATTGGGTTAAACACTCGCTAATGGCCCCTTGACTATTAATTATGTGTTAGAGATTAGCACACTGAACTATCGAGCTTCGGTTGCATGAACTTAGTGCTAGCGCGATAGATAGTTTTGTATGACATTATATGTGTTATAATGATCATGCTGGTCCAAACTAATTATTTGATGACTTTATTTAAACCTATGAACTCGCCAGCTTTTTGCTGACTTTTTAGCATGTTTTTCTCAGGTGTGTGATTTGATTTGGTATGGCATGATATGGCAAGGCAAGGGTCATGGAGCTCTTTTGACAGACTGGAAATTTTATTTGAGACTTGTTTTTATGTGGAACCACTGTATTCAATGGGCCTAATTTTTATCAAAACAATGAATTATCTTTGTAAAACTCTAAATGTTAATTTTAATTAAAAACGGAGTATGTATTCTGTTCTTTGTTACCGTGTGTTGTGATTTCCAATCGTTGCACCCGCAAGTAGCACCCTTAAAGTTCTGTATGCTTCCGCAACTGTTGTAAATTTTGGGGGTGTTACAGATTGGCATCAGAGCCTAGGTTATAGAGAACTAGGTACATATATACCCTAAACTATAATCATTTTTTATAAAAACAAGTCCCTATGACCGCCACTTGCGTTGCTTGCCATTTTGCTTGATGTTAAATTGACTTGACTTGACTGCATGTTATGATTGTGATTTGTTACTATAAGTATTATATGTATATATTTATATACACTTAACCCACACTAGTTATTATTACCGATATACTTACACACGTATACCATTTTGTAACAGACTATGTCTTCTCATCCTATCCCGCCAATCTCACCAAATTCAGAAGACCCGTACATGCAAGTGCTGCAAGCCTACAATGCACCGGATCCTGACCTACTCGAGCCCACACTCACAGCAGCACTGCCTACTCTCAGTCAGCCTACTAATCACATTACACAGCCTGCTTCACACACTCTTCCAGTCAGACGTACAGCTCGCATGAGAGTTCCTGGTTATCGGATGAGGTACTCAGATTTTCTGTCATCATCCCATAAGAGACCTCGAGTTATCTATACAGGAACCTCTACCACCCCAGTATCCATTTCACCAGCATCATCTCCAGAGCATTCACCACCTCACCAACGGCTCAGGAGGGCTGATGATTCCTACTCAGAAGAAGAAGAGGAAGATGAGGATCCTGAGGTAGATCCTGAAGAAGAACCAGTGGCAGACCCTATTCCTGAAAATGTTGCACCAGCTGAGCCACGACACGGAAAAGGAATTATGGAGGAAGTGCCTAGTACATTTGAGGTAGGACAGAGCTCTAGGGTAACTCAGATTGTGGGAGAGGACAGGGATATGCCTCTCGGGTTAGGTTTGAGAGCTGCTAGCTTGCGAGCCAGGGATGAGGCTCCGGTCACCTGCGAGATTAATGGCATAGTATGGAAGGATATTGAGTGTATTCATAGCACTCCACTCCAGGCAGGTAGTCCCACTTATGAGCCATCTTCACCTACTTTTGTGCCACCATCTCCATCCCTACCGATTTCCCCTCCACCTGCTGTGTCACCAATGGCAGAAGAGGAGGAAGATGATGTCACCAGGTATTTGGTACAGCTGGGTGCTCAGGGAAACTTGTTGGACGTTCATTCCGATCAGTTGAAGAGATTAGGGAGACGGGATGAACAGGTCGGCAGAGAGCTTGAGGTTAGGGGATATAGGAAGAGACCAAGCCAGAGCTTGGGATGCCGAATGGACGAATTGGCATCGGATGCATAAGCTGGAGTCAGTTATGGCTAGAGTTACGAGAGCTGAGCATGAGGATCGTAGGGAGGTATTAGCGTCAAGGAGACGTGTTGCACAGCTCGAGACTAGGGTAGGTAACTTGGAGACCATTATAGCTCGGATGGCACAAGAGCTAGAGCAGCTATACATTGGTCAGAATGGATTTTAGGAGTTGAGATGTATCTACACTAAACTAGGTAGTTACCAGTTAGTGACTGTAGTAGTCTTTTGGTTGTAATCGAGGAACCTATGTTATTTCTTAGATATTCAAGTTCAAAATTTTGTATGCACAACCTTATTTTAATATATGACGAGCTTGATCGACTATTTTATTGTGTTATCATTCCTAGGAAATTTACCTTACTCATATACATTACACTTGTGACGATTCTTCAAATCTTGATTATCCCTATCCTTTTTATACTGCAAGATGCCTCCAAAGAAAGTAACAAGAGCCACCCGTGCACACACAACAAACCAATGTCCCGCTAGAGCTGCAGTAGCCCCACATGTGAATCGAGCCATGCTCGATCAGCTCGTAGAGGAACGAGTGGCTGCAGCACTGGCTACGGCGAACAACTCCACAATAGACGTTGGCAACTCGAGGCCTGCAACTAACAATGCTCGAGGTTGTACATACCAAGACTTCTGGAAAATAATGACTGGAGGTTCTGGAGGTACTGAAGGAGCTGTTGTATTGGTCCGATGGATAGAGAGATTGGATACGGTGTTTAGGATTTGTGGATGTTTGGAGGAGGATCGAGTTAAGTTTGCATCGTTCACTTTTCTGGATGCAGCTCTAACTTGGTAGAATAACTACTTGAAATCATCTGGCTATGACGCTGCGTATGCAATGTCATGGGAGAGCTTTAAAGAGATGGTTTTCAAGAAATACTGCCCTAGGAATGAAGTGAAGAAACTGGAAGTAGAATTTTGGAATCTTAAGGTGCAAGGCACTAACATTGCAGTATATAACCAACGCTTTCAGGAACTAGCTCTATTGTGTCCTGATATGGTTCAAACTGAGACTCTCTTGTTGGAGAGGTATATCGGTGGATTACCTCAGTCTATTAAGGGAAACGTCACTACGTATAAGGTTGCGGATCTCCACGAGACAATGGAGGTAGCCAACAAGCTGATGGATCAGGTGATCGAAGATTCGATTGAAGCGGGTGTAAACAACAAAAGAAAATGGGATGACCATCCCCGAAACCATAATCACTCGAACAAGAGGCATGAGATTGCCAAGGTGTATGCTTCCGGACCTACAGAGAAAAAGGTCTACGCTGGAAACATGCAGTTTTGCAATCGATGCAAGTTGCATCACAAGGGTCCATGCACAGTCAAGTGCAACAAGTGTCAGAAAGTAGGACATATGACCCGCGATTGCAGAGCAAGACCTCTAGCGACAGCACAGGTTGCACCGGCAAATAACCGAAAGGCCGAAATCACGTGTTTTGGCTGTGGTGAAAAGGGGCATTATCGAAGCGAATGCCGGAAGATTAAGAACCACGGAAATGGTGGCAACAGAGGCCAACTAGGAAATCAGGGTAATCAGAGAAACCCAGGAGCTGGCATGAACCAAGTAGCTGTGGTGCCCCAAGGAAATCGGGGAAATGATGCAGGAGCCCGTGGCAGGGTTTACGCGGTGGGCAAAGTGGAAGCCCAGGAAGACCCAAATGTGGTAACGGGTACGTTCCTTTTAAATAACCGCTATGCATCTATACTATTTGATACGGGAGCAGATAGGAGTTTTGTCTCCACAGCCTTTAGCCCATTGCTTGGTATTTCTCCGACCACCTTAGGCAATATATATAATATAGAGCTGGCTAATGGAAAAATAGAAAAAGTAGACACCATTGTAAGAGGTTGCACTTTAAATCTATCCAACCGCCCATTCAATATTGACCTAATGCCTGTAGAACTAGGAAGTTTTGACGTCATCATCGGAATGGACTGGTTGTCAAAGTACCATGCCAATATCCTCTGTGACGAAAAGATCATCCGACTACCTTACGGGAACGAAGTGTTAGTCATTGAGGGTGATAGGAAAGACCGACGAAGCGCCTCGAGATTAAACGTTATCTCTTACGCGAAGGTCCAGAAACATCTTGAGAAAGGATGTCTCCTCTTTTTAGCTCAGGTTTCCGGAGGGAAAGAAAAGGAGCCGGAGGGAAAGCCATTGGGAGATGTGCCGATTGTTAGAGAGTTCCCATAAGTCTTCCCTGAAGACTTACCCGGACTTCCACCAAAACGACAAGTCAAATTTCGGATTGATCTAGTACCAGGTGCTGCACCTGTAGCACGAGCGCCTTATCGACTAGCCCTAACAGAACTACAAGAGTTGTCTGAACAATTTTCGGAACTCTCTGACAAAGGATTTATCAGACCAAATTCATCACCTTGGGGAGCTCCAGTTCTGTTTGTAAAGAAGAAAGACGGATCATTCCGAATGTGCATCGACTATAGAGAACTCAATAAGCTGACCATCAAGAACCGATACCCACTTCCCAGAATCGACGATCTGTTCGATCAACTCCAAGGATCGTGCGTCTATTCTAAAATTGACTTAAGATCCGGTTATCATCAGCTGAGAGTACGGGAAGAAGATATCCCAAAGACGGCTTTTAGGACTCGATATGGCCACTATGAGTTTCAGGTTATGCCTTTTGGCTTAACCAACGCACCAGCGGTATTCATGGATCTCGTGAATTGGGTGTGTAAGCCGTGCTTGGACAAGTTTGTGATCGTCTTCATTGACGACGTATTGATATACTCTAGGAGTGAAAAGGAGCACGAAGAACATCTTAGGCTAATCCTAGAATTATTAAAGAAAGAGGAATTATATGCCAAGTTTTCCAAGTGCGAGTTTTGGATACCAACAGTCAAATTCTTAGGCCACGTAATTGATAAACAAGGTATCCATGTAGATCCCGCGAAGATTGAGTCGATAAAGGATTGGGCGACACCTACAACTCCCACAGAAATACGCCAATTCTTAGGACTCGCGGGATACTATAGAAGATTTATTGAGGGATTCTCGAAAATAGCGAAGCCTTTGACGAAGTTGACCCAGAAAAATGAGAAATTTGACTGGGGAGAGAAAGTGGAGGAAGCTTGTCAACTTCTCAAGGAAAAGTTGTGTAGCGCACCTATCTTAGCCCTACCTGAAGGCAGTGAGGACTTTGTAGTCTACTGTGACGCCTCTTATAAAGGGTTAGGAGCTGTACTGATGCAGTGAGAAAAGGTGATAGCTTACGCCTCACGACAACTAAAGACTCACGAGAAAAATTACACTACTCATGACCTAGAGTTAGGGTCAGTAGTGCTTGCTCTCAGAATTTGGAGACACTACCTTTACGGCACCAAGTGCGTAGTATATACCGACCACAAAAGCTTGCAACATATCTTAGATCAGAAGGAACTCAATATGAGGCAACGTCGATGGTTAGAATTGCTCAGTGACTACGACTGTGAAATTCGATACCACCCGGGCAAAGCAAACGTGGTAGCGGATGCACTTAGCCGAAAGGAGAGACTGAAACCCCTAAGAGTAAGATCATTAGGTATGACCATTGTCTCACCACTCCCATCAAAAATTCGTGAAGCTCAGATTGAGGCTCTGAAGGAAGGGAATAGACCTAACGAGAAAATTTATGAAATGCCCGAAAGCGAAAATGGGTTCGTAAGGAAAGCGGATGGAACTCTTTGTTACAAGGACAGGAGTTGGATTCCACTCTACGGAGGTATACGAGACCTCATTATGCACGAATCCCATAAGACAAAGTATTCCATCCATCCGGGAGCCGACAAGATGTATCTTGATTTGAAAAAGCTGTATTGGTGGCCCAATATAAAGGCTGATGTGGTGACTTATGTCAGTAAGTGTCTAACGTGTTCTAAGGTAAAGGCAGAACACCAGAGACCGTCAGGATTGCTCGTACAACCTGAAATTCCTTAGTGGAAATGGGAGTGTATAACTATGGACTTCATCACCAAATTGCCCAGAACGTCAAGTGGTTATGACACCATTTGGGTGATCGTCGACCGTCTTACCAAATCCGTTCACTTCCTACCTATGAAGGAAAACAACAGTATGGACAAGCTTGCATGACTGTATGTGAAAGAAATAGTTGCTCGACATGGAGTTCCACTCTCCATTATATCCGACAAAGATAGTCGTTTTACGTCAAATTTTTTGGAGATCTCTACAAGATACTTTAGGAACTGACTTAGATATGAGCACAGCATATCATCCACAAACAGATGGTCAAAGCGAAAGAACCATCCAAACACTAGAAGATATGTTGAGAGCATGTGTGATAGACTTTGGTAACAGCTGGGATAGACACCTACCGTTGGCCGAATTTTCTTACAACAATAGTTATCAAACCAGCATCAAAGCTGCACCATATGAGGTACTATATGGCAGGAAATGCAGATCCCCAATCTACTGGGCTGAAGTTGGAGAGAGTCAACTCACCGGTCCAGAATTAGTGCAAGAGACTACAGAAAAGATCGTATAGATCAAGAGCCGGATGCAAGCGGCCCGAGACCGTCAGAAAAGCTACGCTGACAAAAGACGAAAACGCCTTGAATTTCAAGTTGGAGATCGTGTTATGTTGAAAGTATCGCCATGGAAAGGCGTGATCCATTTCGGGAAACGTGGAAAACTGAACCCTCGATACATAGGTCCTTTCAAAATTCTCACGAGAATTGGACCAGTAGCTTACCGACTTGAGTTACCTCAGGAACTTAGTTCCGTACACAACGTGTTCCATGTGAGCAATTTAAAGAAGTGCCTTTCCGACGAAAACCACGCCATTCCCTTAGAAGAAATCCAAGTTGACGAAAGGTTGAATTTCATCGAAGAACCCGTGGAAATAATGGATCGAGAGATCAAACGGCTAAAGCAAAGCCATATCCCTATCGTCAAGGTCCGTTGGAACTCCCGTAGAGGCCCCGAGTACACATGGGAGCGGGAGGACGAGATCAAATGAAGATACCCACATCTCTTTACACACCCAGCGGGTAACCCTAAGTGAAAACCGAGGACGGTTTTCGTTCCTAAGACGGGGAGGATATGAGAAATGGTAAATTTCCTAAATATTTATATTATTGACAATTCATTTTCTGTGACTAGGACACCTGACTAGACCGTTATGTGTTAAAACGGATAACAGACCTGCACATATTGTGGAAACGTGGAAAACTGAACCCTCGATACATAGGTCCTTTTAAAATTCTCACGAGAATTGGACCAGTAGCTTACCGACTTGAGTTACCTCAGGAACTTAGTTCCGTACACAACGTGTTCCATGTGAGCAATTTAAAGAAGTGCCTTTCCGACGAAAACCACGCCATTCCCTTAGAAGAAATCCAAGTTGACGAAAGGTTGAATTTCATCGAAGAACCCGTGGAAATAATGGATCGAGAGATCAAACGGCTAAAGCAAAGCCGTATCCCTATCGTCAAGGTCCGTTGAAACTCCCGTAGAGGCCCTGAGTACACATGGGAGCGGGAGGACGAGATCAAATGAAGATACCCACATCTCTTTACACACCCAGCGGGTAACCCTAAGTGAAAACCGAGGACGGTTTTCGTTCCTAAGACGGGGAGGATGTGAGAAATGGTAAATTTCCTAAATATTTATATTATTGACAATTCATTTTCTGTGACTAGGACACCTGACTAGACCGTTATGTGTTAAAACGGATAACAGACCTGCACATATTGTCACCCAGAAATCTCACCAAGGAACAGTGAAATTATCACATCTTATAATTTACTCATGTTATTGTAGTGAGAACGGGAGGTTATCCCAGTTTCGCACAGACTGACACCACACGCCAACCAGAAATAAATCTGAGGTTCAGAAAATTTTAGTGAACATTTAAGGACTCAAAAATATATTCAAGTATTACGTAGCGACTTTAAAGATACTGTTAGGAAATTAAGCTTTAGCAGTTAAGACTGTTGAAGGTAACAGTTAGGACTGTTGAAGATGGAAGTTAAGACTGCTGAAGAGTTTTGAAGACATGAGCAGTTAGGACTGCTGAGTGAAGAAGTTAGTAAGGTTTATGATTTATGTAATAGATAAATATGGAAAAGATATTGTGTATATCTTCTAAGTTTAGTTGATAGTTATCTTGTAAAGGAATCCTTAGTCTATAAAAGGATTGCCTAGGTTAAGGTTTAGATACACGATACAGATATAGAAGTACGAATTAGTTCATAGAGATTCAAGGTTGTAAACCCTAGTGATAGGAGATCACTCGTATTATTATTCTAATAATATTGAATCGTTGAAGGTTATCATTCTGTGTTCATTCATTGTTTTATTCTAATCTTACAAAACACATAAAGTCTTCTAAGTGCTAGCTAGTAAATTCCGCGTGCTAGACTACGTATAATTCTTAGTATCACATCTAACACAAGGAGTGTGTGTAGATCCGGTCAAGTGGTATCAGAGACAGGTTTACTGATACTTAGATTTAGAAGATCCGAGAAGAACAAAGATGGACATGGAAACAACACCATCCACGACCAACATTGCTGCTATGCTTCCTATGCTTAAACCTAATGAGTTCGACATGTGGAGACTTCGTATTGAGCAGTTTTTCCAAGTGAAAGACTATGCACTGTGGGAGATCATTGAAGATGGAAACTCTTTTACACCTGTAACAACAACAACTGTTGTTGATGGTAAATCTGAGAGTAGAGTGCAGACAAAGCCAACCACTAATGAAGAGAAGGCAAGGTACAAGAATGATGTTAAGGCTAGAAGTTTGCTTCTGATGACTATTCCCAATTATCAGTTGCTGAATTTTAGTAAGTTCAAGTGTGCTAAATCTCTTTTTGAAGCTATTGTTGCAAGATATGGTGGGAATGAAGCCACCAAGAAAACCCAGAAGACCCTTCTCAAGCATCAGTTTGAGAATTTTACTGCTACAAGAAATGAGTCATTGGATCATATGTTCAATAGGCTTCAAAAACTGGTGAGTCAATTGGTTGTTCTAGGAATTGAGATGCCTCAGGAAGATCTCAACTCCAAATTTCTGAGGAGTCTACTAGCTGAATGGGCTATGCATGTGGTAGTATGGAAAAACAAGCCTGATATAGATTCCATGAGCTTAATGGATCTCTATAGCAACTTCAAGATAGTTGAACATGAAATTAAGAAGTCTGCTGGATCAAGCTCAAGCTCAAGCTCAGGAAATTTGGCCTTTGTATCAACTCCCTGTTCCTCAAGTCCTGATGAAGAAGTGCAAGTTGGTGGAGCAGTTGGTACTGCTAGTGTAAACCTTGGTACTGCTAGCACCTCAAGCAGTACTAGTGGACTTTTGAATGATGATACTTATTATGCTTTCTTGACTACTCAGCACAATGGAAGTATGTTGACTCATTCAGATCTTCAAGAGATTGATGAAGATGATATTGAAGAGATGGATATTAAGTGGCAGCTCTCTCTTCTCAGTTTGAGAGCTAGGAGATTCTTGAAGAAGACTGGAAAGAAGATTGTCATAAACAGTAATGATGTTGCAGGGTATGACAAGTCCAAGATTGAGTGATTCAACTGCGACAAGAAAGGTCATTATTCAAGGGAGTGCAGATTACCAAGCCAACAGGATGGAAAAAGCAGAGGTTATGGTAACAAATCAAGAGTTGTGGAGGTTACTGATTCAAGCTCGAAAGCCATGGTTGCCATTGATGGCTTAGGATTTGACTGGAGCTATATTGCAGAGGAGGAAGCAGAAGCATCTACAGAGGTTGCTCTCATGGCATTCTCAGATTCTAAGGTACAAGTTTCAAAATGTTCTAAATCTTTTGAAGCTTTAAAAGATCTAGAAACACTTAAAACAAGATATGAGAATCAGAGAAAAGAATTAGTTGAAACTGCTTTTAGCTTAGCAAATCATAAGAGAGCTTTAGCTGTGTTAGAAGAAAAAATTGTTCATTATCAAAAAAATGAGTCTAAGTTTTCTGATGATATGATTATTGTTAAGAGAGACTTAATGTTTAGAGAAAATGAGATCACTGTTTTAAAACATGAGCTAGAACAGGTTAAGAAAGCTAAGGAGAACATTCAGATGAGTGTAGACACACTTGAATACACATCAAAAGGTGTTCAAAAGATAATTGAGACTCAGATTCTTAATAAAGCTAAGTCAGGCCTAGGATATAAGTCGGTTCCACCTCCCTATAGAGGAATTCCATCACCCAAAGGTGTAGACTTAGAATACACAGGACTCCCTGAATTTCAATTACATGTGCTTAACTATGGTCCTCAACATAAGAAGGATGTAGTTGATAAACCTGTGTTTGAAAATGCAAGTGATAAATCACTATCTGAGGACAATGTATCTTCTGATAGGTCCTCACCTAAGGACTCAGATGCTCCAACCATTGAGGAATGGACTTCTGATGATGAGGATGATTAGGATGTGGTTAAGCCTGTTAGTGCTTATGGGAAATAACCATCTTGATTGTGTGGATCTATTCGGGTGGTCTTGGTTCATGGAAGAGGAGATCCATGGTGAGAGTTAAGAGAGAAGTTAGAGAGAAATGGGAAAACTTGAGATCTATTAGATTAGTGTGTGTTTTTGTGATAAGAGTTCCACCCTTCCCAAGTGTGGGAAGGGTTTATATACTTACTACTATTAGTGCCCCTAGTGGGCTGTGGAGTGAGCTGACAGTGGGGAAAGCCCCGACCCACTCCACAAATATAAATACGACTAATACTATTACTACTAATACTAATATTACTAAGCTAATATAAATAAGCCTACGAGCTATGTAAATGCTAAATAGATACTCGGGGTGACCGAGCCTTCATCTGAATATTTATATTCCTAACAATCTCCCCCTAAGGGAGGTCACCCCGGAAATAATAACTTGAATTCTAGCATTTTGTCTTCTGAAGTTGTCTTCATAGCTCGTAGTCTTTGATTCTTCATTATCTTGAAACATTGTGCTTTCAGCAGTGAACTTTTGATGACCTTTCCTTTGTCTTGGATGATTTTGAGTATTCTTCGAAAATATCATCCAACATGTATCTTCAAGCCATCTTTCAGTAGTATGTCTCCACGTGATGTGTAAATCTTTGAGCCGACATGCTCACACTATTTGGTGTCATGATCTTTAGCATCAGAGTTTGCAGAAGCCGTGTTAAAGGTCTTTTAGGTTGATCATGACTTTGTTGAGTTACAATGATGATGTAGTGTGAGCATGTGGTAGAGGATTGGCATCTTTTTCTTCAATCAGCTACAACCGCATTCAGCTGCAACCTCAATCAGCTACAACCGCAAACTGCTGCAACAACAATCAGCTTCAACCTCCAGATGGTCCTGCATACGACAGTTAGCAATGACACATCCGGTACTTACAGGTTCGGACTTCGAGATTGTTGACAGCATAGTGTGAAAACTCTCTCTAATCCTTACCAAGACCGTTCCTAATCGAAAACCCACAGAGGGCTTTTTAAGATTGAACCGTAGCACATCAACGATTAGGTGAGTCGCTGGAGATCACTCCACGACTGTAGACCGTTAGAAACCGCTGTGACCACTAAGCGTAATCCATAAAGAATTACCGAAGTGACCTGCTTTCAGGGATGCTTGATGTTGACCCTGGCAGGAATTTCCATTCAATCATTGAGAATTACATTTGTAAATTCCCTCATGAATGTTCTGGCAGATTGCTAAGATCTGCGTAGGACTCATAAGTTTACAACTGGTGTCCTTGATGTTGAACAACCAGTGTAGAAGTAATTTGTGTCCCTATGAGATCTTATTATGCATCTCGTGGCTCTAAACTCAATAGTGTGTTTTGATTTAGTGAGCGGAGGCTGGAGAGAACTGCTACCTTTTCAATATCATCTAACTCGGAGTGAGAGAGACAATAGAAATATATTGAACTCCATGACAATTGAAACAAGAGTCCTTTGAGAGACCTTGAGTGGCTAGGGAGGGTTGTGCAGCGTATCACTGGGTCCATGATACTTTGTCTTCAATGCCAGCAATTAACTAAGTGATTCTGACAGCATATGTATTGACCCGGTTTCTGCCTAAAGTGTAAGGAGGGCTTCTTTCTTTTCACCCTTTACCTTTACATTTCTTTTTCATTCTTCAACCCCTTCAGTGCTTACCGAGACTTCCTTACTAGTACCTTGTTGGGTTTGTTCCAGTACTAGCTCCATCTCAGTCGGCACTCTTCCCTTATTCACTTTTCTCCTTTTTTAATCATACCTAAGGACTTCTACACTAACTAGTGGATTGTCCCTGGGTAGATCCCTCCGGCTCTGGCGGGATCGTGGGAACTTGAGCCTAACCTAACCATCCTTATAACTCCATGCATTCATTAAAATGGTCAGTCTTTGGTATTCTTCCACGATTGCCATAAAACCAAATCCTTGAAAAATCTCTCAAAGTGTTCATTATTCTGAAAACACATTTTTGCTAACACTTGAGAGTTTTATATTTTTCAAATGCTCCCCCTCAACATGTGCTCAAATGATTGTTTTATAAATTTGCACATGTCAGGTGAAGCTCGCACTTTTGAATTGATTGATTTTCCAAGAACATGATCATCGCGAGATACGCTTACATCACTAGTAAACTAGCTCGAAATTATTACCCGTCCAGATCACATTCAAGGAAAATCGCTCGAAATTGGTACATTCTACTCAGACACGTCCTTTGCGAGACACGCTTACATCACTAGTTAGACTAGCTTGAAATTATTACCCGTCCAGGACATGTCCTTTCGACTACTGACTTTAGCTATCGTCAATTCATTGGTGAAGTCTGAGCCTTGCTCACATAAGATGCATGCCAAATCCTTTTTGTCAATTCGCTCCCCCTCAATATGTGCATCGATATACGAAAGAGTTTAGCACATATGGGAGAGCTTACATTTACATCCAAACATCACATTTTATCAGATTTCATATTTAAATCACATTTTCTCCCCCGATCAAAAATTTCAAACCTTTTGAGATTTGTGATCCCAATTGATTTAAATAAGTTAGAAAAATGGGGGAGAAAATGTGTCCGATTTAATATTTTCTGATAATGGAACATTCTGTGCTCCCCCTTAAACTAAGAGGGAGATTCACTGCTTATTTTGCACAAAGTGATTATTATGACACAAGTGATATTGACCTTTTTGCGCAGATGATGTAATCACCCACTTTTCTGAGTGAGTCAGTGGTCATCATCAATCATCCATCCACCAACAAATCTTTCGCTAATGTAGTTGATCCCCACTTGGCGAGACCAAAATAGATGAATGGTGGCGGTGGTGGTGAAAGTGTTGTTGTTGTTGTTGTTGCCGACGTTGTTGTTGTGGTGAATTCCGAGCCAATCAATAGAGTTTGAATGTCTGATCAAATGGTTAGAATGGGAACTGGCACATTCATTTTGGCTATGGAATCTGCATAAGAATATCAACACAGATATACATGCATACAGATACACTATTCCTTAATAGCTACCCTTCAGCAGCTTGCCACATTATAATACCAAGTTCATCGTATAATCAAACCCCAATCAGGAACTACGTCAAACCACTATCTAGCATGAAGAGCAATTAGCAATCATAAACATGGCAATTCACACAGATTTCAATATTCAATTCAGGATCTTAGGAACATGATTCTAACATAATAGCAATCTACCTAAGTGAATCCTGAGAACATATGCACAATATCAACAACAATTAAGCAACAATCGACCAACAAAAGTCAAACGACATTTGAAACTCATTCATTCAGATCATACAAATGTCATAGGAGTATTCAAGAACATCAAACACAACTGGTATTCTTACTTCTTTTAGGTTTTGAGTCTTAACGTGTTTAGGGGATTAAATGAGGATACCTAAGTAACACAAATGAACCTTCTAGATACATAAAGCTAGGAAACTATAGGCAGATTGCACATAATGTCCTAAACTTTCTAGCAACTAACACGTTTGGCCATTTGATATAAAGTTTTAGCAAGATCCTCTTCAACTAATTCCCCATTAACTACAAAACCATTTCTAACAAGTATGATTTAACCAATAAATCCGTTTGATGATATAAAATTTGAATTCACTCTCCCCCTCAATCAATGACCCATATTCAAGTTAAGGATTTGTGGTCGTTGATTGAGTGACAAATTTTTTATGCATAATCCAAGTATAAACAAATTTCATACAACACATATTCACCAAGTGTCTCACAAATAATTTTCAGAAGAATCATAGAATGAAAACTATTTATTATACTAAGAAGATTTCTCTTCTTTTTCAAGAAATGATGCACTGAAACGTACATCAAATCAGGAAACATGGATATGAAGTAATCCATGCCCAGGTGAACATCACCCAGTTGGAGGAACAGCCGTCTTTTTGGCGACGTGCTTTCCCCAATATGAAGCGCGGGTTGCTATCTAAAGTAATAGCAAGCCATTAAGACATGTTTTAACTATCCATATTAACTTCTGCTCGAGCTTCATTTAAAGACCCGTTCCATTATTGAATGACATTTCTAAGTCCGTAAATGTTATCGATAAACAGAAGACATGCCAAGGTGAAACTATTTTTGGTCTTTTCTAATTTTTTTTAATTTTTATGGATTTTCTGATTTTACGTTTCTCTATTTACAATTAGCAAGATTTCGATATATCTATTTACAAAAATGGAATAAGATATGAAAAAGAATGTAAGAAGCAAAATATATACAAGAATACGAACCAGAAACCATTACTCCTCAGCATTCTGAATCTTCTCCGTATTCATCACTTGACTTGCTGAAGAGCAATGTGAGCACTTTTAAACAGGGATTGATTCTGGCTTATCACTCTCCCCTAATAAGTGCTCTCCCCCAATCTGACAACCTTTCTGATGAACACCCATAATAGGAAGAAGACTGTGGATGAACGCCTGATGCGTGGTTTTGTAACCTTACAACAGGTTTTACCTCTCGAGGGATCCCAAGAGGCTTACAACCCCACCAGGCAGTGTACCTGACCGATGTAGTATAGTGTAGTGGTAAGTACGGGGGATTGATCGTTCTCCACAGGGAATAGTGTTCGTTAGGTGTGAAAGACTACTCTAATTAGGTCTAAGGGTTGAGGAAGATTCTTTTTATGTTTTTATAATTTTTATGAAAGCAAGTAAAATCTCGGGTTTGAAGGAGTGGGCGGAATTAGTTGCTAGTCAACTAACCCAAATTACTACGAATGCAAATAAAATAAAATAACTGAAATGAAAATGTTGGTGAGAAACTTATGTGTAGAGAAATGTGTTTACTTAGATTTCCTTACTCCCTAACTATCTTTTACCGGTTAATTAGTGTGTATTAGTCGCGTGGATGACGGGTGTATTCCTTAATACCATTCGTGGGGTGGCGTACTTACTTCCCCAACTCTACAAGCTCCTACTTCACTCCTATGTCGAGCCGGCTAGGAAGCTCCTAACATGGGATCACTAGAATTCGCTTGTGCATTAAATACAACCATAAAAACCTTTAGTACGCATTTGGTTCATGTTTCTTAAGACGTTCAAGCAGGTTACCGAATAGGAAGTTAGCCAGTTTTCTTAAGCCTAACATAGATAAACAATCATCCAATACAACTAATAACACACTAACAACCAATAATCAATAGCTAGGTTTCATTAGATCTAAGCAAACACAAGATAAATTTAGCCTAACATGTTAATCAAAAGACAAGAATAAGATAAAATCAAACAACACATAGACATATTGAATGATTAATTGATAACTTATCTTCAATGTAACATGGAAGATCTCAAGGCAAAAAGCCTTGAAAAAGAGGCTGAATTCGTCTTAGGGTTTTCTCCCAAAATTCCACACACTAAGCTCTCCCCCATGACAAAAAATTAGAAAACTATATATAGATTTTTGGATCTGACGGCGTCACCTTATGGAGTGTGACGCCGTCACCTCGCCGCTTTTAGGGTTCCCGGATGACCTTCTTGACGCCGTCCCTCTTTAGCTCTTCAAAAATCCATTCTGGCTTATCAAGGCTTGACGCCGTCGAACCTTGAACGTGACGCCGTCCCCTTTTGATTTAAGCCGTGACGCCCTTGATCAAGTTAAAGCGTGACGCCATCAGAATTCACATGCTATTTTCACTGGCTCATCATGAGTAAATTTCACGTCCAACTTTTCTTGCCAAGGCATGACGCCGTCCAGAGTAAATTGTGACGCCGTCAAGAGTAACTTTTAGCCGATTTTTGAGACTTTGTCGTTTTCTTCACTTTTATGCTCCAAAAACGTCCAAAATGCCTCCTTTTCCAGATTTCTCCTCAAAAGTACCTAAAATGACAAAAGGAACGATTTAGGGCAATATTTGATCAAATAAATACGATTTAAGGCTTAAATGACCCCTTAAAAGCGGTACACTTTTCGCTTCATCAAATACCCTTACACTTGAGATTTGCTTGTCCTCAAGCAAATGCGCTTTTATTCTAATCAAAATACAAGTTAGGGGTCATTTAATGCAAACATAAAAGTAATTACAACAAATAATCGTTCCACTCTAATCATAATAAGCACGGAGATTACAAACTAGCACCTCACAAGTAGTGTTTAGATACTCACATCTCTCAAGTGTCATCAAAATAAATCTCATAAATGAAAACGGATAATATCTCTCACTACCTGTCATAGCAAATAGATTACCATAGGCTTGGGAAAGGATCGAAAACCTCCTCCACTAGGCGTAAGCACCTAAGATAAACTATCAAAGAGGGCTTTTTCATGGGTTATAACGTTAGGTGTAGGGAAAAGGAAAACACGGTTTTGTTGGATAAGGGATATTTTACTGGTGGCTAGTTAAAGATCTTGATCAATTACATGTACTATACAATGTTGCTAAGCCAAGACTAGACTCGATCTTAAGCTAGAAACGAAATAACAAAAACAAAAACAAACATAAAACAAACGTAAAATGAAACGGGATGGTAGTCCGTATGTTTTTTTCTATTTTTTTCATTTTCTCATTTTTTTGTATTTTTCTTGATTTTTTTTTTTTTTTTTTTTTTTTTTTTGCATACACTCTTGCCCTACCATCCAAAATAATACATCATAGGGGCATTGCATCCCCCTTACACTTGAACTTTTACATAACTTTACAAATACTAATCTAATGACTCGAATTAAGATAATTGAAAAACTTGGAGTACTTTTAAAACATTTAGCATATATGGGGGTAATAATGTTGTTCTTCCCCATTACTCCATTACACTAGTACTTTACCCATGAGTCCCAATCGTCCCAAAACAATATGTACAAGGATATGACTCGACTTAGCAACCATGTAATCAACTAGATAATTAACTTGGGTTTAAACAAATGTTGTAACAATAATGCACTAAAGATGAGTGCATACAAGGTAGGCTAAGGCGATTTGGGTGTACATTTAAGTGGGGTGTAACAAATTCTTCCTTTAAGTAAAATGCTTAAAGGTCGAAACGAAAAGATAGGCTCTGAGGGGTGTACTAGGGGTATCGTGTACTAAAAATAAGTACAACGCAAAGGGTGTGGGAGAATTACTTGACCAATGTAGCCAATGTAATTATAACAAAAACACAGGTGTAAAACAATGGGTTAATCCTAATGCCTCTTATCATGTAGCAAATCTAACTACACGAATGTAGTCTCACTTGTGGCCTCGGAATGGTCCTAACGCAAGTTCTAGAATCTAAGTGTTACCGGTACACACATCATAGCATAAATGCTTTTCCTACCAATTCTAGGGGTGAACCTCACATATTTGGGGTGGAAATTTTTTTTGTGGTACGGTTTTTGTGCTAGTCATATAACTCCTATCCGTGAGACGCTCATTAAGATCAAAGTTTCACTCCTATATGTTGTAAAAAAATTTAAATTTGGCACTAAAATTACCCTAACAAGTATTTCTCTCAGTTTTATTACACATCTACTATTAAACAAACAAAAATCAAGCGCAATGGCATTCTCTAAAATCGTACTTTTACCCCCCCTTACACTTAAGATGAACATTGTCCCCAATGTTCAAATAACAAGATGTAAAAGCATAAAGTAAAAGAATGAAATCAAATACTCCCCTGATTCGCTCGGTGGATAATGAAATTACACGGTTAAATCTTCCTCCAAGGAGAATGTTGAAGCTCCATGACTAATGTATCGCCACAAGCTTGATCCAAAAACATCTCCTTGTCCAAAATAACCTGTTAAACCTGAGAAAACAAACACGAAAACCTGCATAACATCGGCGGGAAAAAATCTATATATAAGGATATAATGCTTGTGGAATGATAACTTTGCAGATTCCTGGAGATTATAAGTTGGAGATTTTAATAAAAACTTTTCTAAAAACAAAACTTTCAAAAATTTCTGAAAATTAAATCTGACGCCGTCAGGTTATGAACCCTGACGCCGTCAGAAATGACCTGACAAAAATTTTCATTTTAAGTTTCCGGAAAATTTCTGGAAAAAACCTTTACCTTACTTCCTGGAATTCCTGCAAAACATCATTATGACTCGATACAAGCATTTGACTCAAACAAATACTAATATGTATGCTAATTTAGTATTATTATGATTCATGTTCATTTGTGTTCTAATAAACCGATTTAGATTTCCCTTACACTTATCTTTTGCAAAATACCTTTATATGTAGTTAAGACGAAGTTAAAAACAAAATAAAGCATTTTCACAATTTAATTTTGAACATGAATCAATAATGATAAAAATTAAACACACATATGGAAACAAATAAAAACAAACAAACAAACAAATAAACACACAAAGCAAATAAAATAAAGCTTGGGTTGCCTCCCAAGAAGCGCTTTTCTTTATTAACGAGTCTTGTAGCTAGACTCAAAGTCACGGGGTCTACGTTTTTCCGTTTTGCATAAAAAATATGGTTTTAAAGCTTTGTATCACTCTTTCATCCCACTTGTATTCCGGACCTAAGGCCAAACACATCGAATACTTAACTCTAGCCCTTCCTTGGTTATTGTTATCAACCTCGAGTGCTGGGATATTATCGACATCCAAGCCCTTAATGCCCTTAAATTTTGGTTCGAATTTAGAGAAACGAGACACATTATGGGGCATCAGGTACTTGATGCATCCTATTTCGCTGGAGAATGTCACACTACCTTCATCCTTATCATAAATTGCTTGGGACGTTCTTATGAAGGGTTCTCCTAAAACTATCTCGCCTAAATACGGATCTATAATCCCCCTTATATCTTCTAGGATCACAAAATCACATTGGTAAACGAAATCTCCGATAAAGACGTGTAAACCACTTGCTAGACCTACAAAATTGCACATCTGATTGGGGTCATACGGGTCTTGTCTAGGGTTCAGCTCATTGCTCATGATCCAGTTATAGTAAAGCCTAGACATGAAATTCATTGGTGCCTTGAGATCAATATAGGTATGCTCCCTAAACATGTGACCAATCATGCATGGAACCTTCACATTAAAATAACCCCCCTTTCTAATCCATAGGTACTTACGATTTTTAGCGGGGCAAGGACATTTAAAGATAAACTTATGGTGATTTAATCCTTCTAGAATTGGTGAGGAATTGTGAACTAACCTTAAGTCATCTCTAAGCTCAATCTCACTGCTCGTGCTAAGGCGGGCGAGTCTCTTCTCTCTATCAATTAACTCATTAAGCACATTGAATGCCTTAATCTCCCTATCCATAGTGACGAACCAATTACGAATAAACACACAAAGAAAGTAGATAGACTAAAGAAAATCTAGAAAAAGAAAACAAAAATCTCACTAGAAAGGAATCTAGTGAGTAGACCTAATAGAAATAAAAATTCAACCTAAACAATAACTATTCCCCGGCAGCGGCGCCAAAAACTTGATGCGTGGTTTTGTAACCTTACAACAGGTTTTACCTCTCGAGGGATCCCAAGAGGCTTACAACCCCACCAGGCAGTGTACCTGACCGATGTAGTATAGTGTAGTGGTAAGTACGGGGGATTGATCGTTCTCCACAGGGAATAGTGTTCGTTAGGTGTGAAAGACTACTCTAATTAGGTCTAAGGGTTGAGGAAGATTCTTTTTATGTTTTTATAATTTTTATGAAAGCAAGTAAAATCTCGGGTTTGAAGGAGTGGGCGGAATTAGTTGCTAGTCAACTAACCCAGATTACTACGAATGCAAATAAAATAAAATAACTGAAATGAAAATGTTGGTGAGAAACTTATGTGTAGAGAAATGTGTTTACTTAGATTTCCTTACTCCCTAACTATCTTTTACCGGTTAATTAGTGTGTATTAGTCGCGTGGATGACGGGTGTATTCCTTAATACCATTCGTGGGGTGGCGTACTTACTTCCCCAACTCTACAAGCTCCTACTTCACTCCTATGTCGAGCCGGCTAGGAAGCTCCTAACATGGGATCACTAGAATTCGCTTGTGCATTAAATACAACCATAAAAACCTTTAGTACGCATTTGGTTCATGTTTCTTAAGACGTTCAAGCAGGTTACCGAATAGGAAGTTAGCCAGTTTTCTTAAGCCTAACATAGATAAACAATCATCCAATACAACTAATAACACACTAACAACCAATAATCAATAGCTAGGTTTCATTAGATCTAAGCAAACACAAGATAAATTTAGCCTAACATGTTAATCAAAAGACAAGAATAAGATAAAATCAAACAACACATAGACATATTGAATGATTAATTGATAACTTATCTTCAATGTAACATGGAAGATCTCAAGGCAAAAAGCCTTGAAAAAGAGGCTGAATTCGTCTTAGGGTTTTCTCCCAAAATTCCACACACTAAGCTTTCCCCCATGACAAAAAATTAGAAAACTATATATAGATTTTTGGATCTGACGGCGTCACCTTATGGAGTGTGACGCCGTCACCTCGCCGCTTTTAGGGTTCCCGGATGACCTTCTTGACGCCGTCCCTCTTTAGCTCTTCAAAAATCCATTCTGGCTTATCAAGGCTTGACGCCGTCGAACCTTGAACGTGACGCCGTCCCCTTTTGATTTAAGCCGTGACGCCCTTGATCAAGTTAAAGCGTGACGCCGTCAGAATTCACATGCTATTTTCACTGGCTCATCATGAGTAAATTTCACGTCCAACTTTTCTTGCCAAGGCATGACGCCGTCCAGAGTAAATTATGACGCCGTCAAGAGTAACTTTTAGCCGATTTTTGAGACTTTGTCGTTTTCTTCACTTTTATGCTCCAAAAACGTCCAAAATGCCTCCTTTTCCAGATTTCTCCTCAAAAGTACCTAAAATGACAAAAGGAACGATTTAGGGCAATATTTGATCAAATAAATACGATTTAAGGCTTAAATGACCCCTTAAAAGCGGTACACTTTTCGCTTCATCAACGCCCATAATATGAAGTCTTTTGATAACCAAATGCATGTCGTCTTTAGTCTTCTAACACTCCCGTCCTTGAGTAACGCCGTCAAAAACCTTAGGCATCTTTTCGATAGTTTAAGTTGAGCCTTAACTGAAATCTAGCTTAACCCCACAACTCATCAAACAAGAACTGTCATGAGATTAGGTTAAAATCAAGTTGGACCTAACTTTAAACTACAGAACAACTTGAACCTAACTTAACTCCACAACTCATCAAACAAGAACTGTCATGGGATTAAGTTAAATATCAAGTTGTAAGAAAAGAGCTCAACATTTTTGAATGTAGAGAAGACTGTAGACTCGACCTTCTTCAGGATTGCCCAATGTAGAGGAACAGAATACCAATCATCTTCATCTCACCAAATGCCTTCCAGTAACCTTACATATAACCCATCAGCCCGTAGCATACACATGAGATGATAACACCCAACAGAGAATGAAGAGTAGACTGACGACTCGACCTTCTTCAGTCTTTAGTATAACACCAAAGTAACAATTTGAACCACTGATCATCTATAGTATGTATCCATCCTTGGATATTAAGCCCTGATCACATGAACCTGTTGTGCGTCCTTGATGTACACATTCTCTCTCCCCTGATGGTTACGATTAATCAGCCCATGACGTAACAGTGAAACGTTAATACCAAGGTAACAAGTTAAACCACTGATCGTCTCTGCGGTTTTCAACACCGGAATAAATGACCCTGATCACGTGAACCTGTTGTGCATCCTTGATATACACATTCTCTCTCCCCTGATGGTTACGATTAATCAGCCCATGACGTAACAGTGAAATGTTAATACCAAGGTAACAAGTTGAACCACTGATCATCTCTGCGGTTGTCAACACCGGAATAAATGATTAAGCCCAATCACGTGAACCTGTTGTGCGTCCTTGGTGTACACATTTCTCTCCCCCATGATGGTTACGATTAATCGGAATCATCATCATGATGTGTACATGTAGCCTAATGAAGTGTACATGAAGCATTGACTAGAAACCCATTGTTGCTGATTGTACCAACCCGTGAGACTATGTCGATTAGCATTCCATGACCATGTTCTTTAACACCTTGATAGACGGAGGAAGAAGTGTTGGAGAAACATGGTTTGCACGACTCCTGAACTGACGTATTCAGGAGTCGTATGACCATTTCTCAATCATCAACCAATATGTAGATTAATATTCACCCTTTCCCCCCCTCAAAAATTGCATATGCCTGCCAACTGCAATTTTTGATGATTGAACTAGTGAATATGAATACCATCAACGGTAAGTAGCTCCACTTGACGGTTCTTGAAGACTGACATGTTGTTTATTCACCCTTTCCCCCCTTCAAAAATTGCATATGCTTGTCAACTGCAATTTTTGGTTGAACAAGTGAATAAAAATATACTCCAATATGCGCCGATCCACTTGATGACTGAATAAGCACGGAAAGAGCGTAAAACTTGTTGATGAGAATGGCCATAAATAAGAAGATTCCTCTTCTTTTGAAGATAAAGTGCACTCAAGCGTACACTTTTCTTTTCTTTAAAGAACGAGGCCTGAACTGATGTATTCAGACGTCATCTCTCTCTCTTTACTTCTTCTCTCATCTAACTCATTACCAACCCCATTATCATTCTGTAGGCTCTAGAACGTGACCACTGATGGAGAAAACCCAATATGATGAACTTGATACTGAAGTAATATAACCCGAACTTGTGACTTAAACTTGCACTAATGTGTGACAAAGAGCGGTGTAGAGACTTCGTGCAACATCGAATCCCTAAGTACTCTATACTCTTCAACCAACCAACCATCAAGTATAAGACGTACATCACCTCTTGGATATCCACAACTTCGTGTGACACTGAGCACTACAACGTGACTCCTTAAAGTGATAGTTATTTTGTAATAGAGAGAAAGAAAAAATAACCAGATATCCAAGTCCTCGTCATTGTAAACGTTGAAAGCTCGAACAAGGATCTCGAAGAATCTTCATCCAACCTCCCCGATATCTTCAGATACTAAGTACACGCACCCATGAAATTTCACTTAAGACTCAAATAAATAATAATGAATTAACGCCGTAGTCACATCTTGACGATTAAATGCCCCGATCTAGCCATTTATGATATATCGACTGAACTTTGATAACGGTTTTAACCCGATCATGGTTAAGAGCGCATAGTCCATCATCACGGGATTTTACAAATCTATGATTTAAACCGAGAAATAAGTTCTTTCTCGGGATTTTACAAAACCAAGAAGAAACCGTGAGGCAGTAACAGATTGAATGTGGCGTGACTGATTAGATTTTGGTGAACCTCAGTTTGGGTTAAGCATGTCCCGTGAGAATTACAGATCACATCACAACTTTTAAAACCTTTGACCAACTAACCAATCTTGTACACAGATTAGTAACCACTTGATGAAGGAAACCCGATATATCAATACTGAAAACTGAAGTAGACGTCCCCAAATTTGTTACTTAAGCTTGCACTAATTTTGGAAGAACGATGTAGAGAATTAATGCTCCAAGCCAATCTCTAAGTGCTCAATACCCAACCAGAGTATGAGACATTATCACCTCTTGCGATTATCGACATCGTCATTGACGTGTGACACTGAGTACTCCAATAACTCTTAAGTGATAGTTACCCCGACAGCTGGTAACTAAATAACCCAAGTCTTCAACTTAAATTTTAAGCACGAGCAAGTTATCATTGAAGGTCATGCATCCAACCAACCCCGAATTCAAGATAAAATAAGTAGACGCCTTTGTGAAATTCAACTTCAATCACAAATAAAGAATACCAAATTAACTTTGTGATCATCTTGTGCAGTTGACTAGCCAAAAAGAGAAGAAACATGCGCTAATTCTTAGCAATGCCCATGACTCATAGTCAGTCCTATCAGACAAAGCTGTCTGACCCAGCTACTTGGATGTTATCAGATGCAGTGCATGGAATAGTTGTCATATTGTGTACAGGATTTTACAGTTTTTGAGATTTGTCTGAGAAATAAATTCAAGAACAAACTGCACAACAATAAGTATCAAAATGCTGTAGACTGAACCACTGAATCCTGAATCGCTATGATCTGACCCGCTGAAACCGAAACTGCTAAGATTCAAATCGCTGGAGACGGAACTGCTAGGAAACACGCCTAATTCTCCCCCTCAAAAAGGGCATGAAATGACCTTTTTGCTAAAGTTAAGAGTCTGTGATGAGCGTGAATTTGACAGGCACAAAACATGGAAAGAGAAAAATGAAACTACTGCAACGAAGATGGTAATTAAGACTCTCTTGTAGTAACCCCTTGCTTTCCTCCTCATCAGTGGTTTAGCAGATTAACAATTCATTGAAGCTCGTAATATGCCAAAACCACTTGATGAAATGCGTATAACTTTAAAGTGAGTAAAAGGTTAAAACACGTCTCCAAACAAAACACCTCTTGTCTTTAAGCCTGACTACCTCTTGAGAAGATCTTGTACAACAATCCCATTAGAAGCTTGAGAAACAACAATCACTTGATAAAGCTTGAGAAAGAACAAGTCCGCAACTTAAACTTGCACTAAATTGTGATTTAGAACCTATATTGAGCACAACAACGTAACTCCTTTAAATATAGGTAGTGATATATACCCAACCTTCCATCCTTTATTGTATATATCCACTTCTTGAACATCCAAGTCTAATCACCTTAAATACGCTCGAGCAAGGGTCATCAAACATCGTGCATCCATCCTCCCCGAGATGTTTGAGACACTAAGTACACCAACCCGTGATTTAACAAACCAACCAAGTCACCATAATTTCCCAATTTCTGCCGATTTCGAAGCACAAACTTATCCCGAAAAAAATGGTCAAACCCCGTAAGTTTTATTATGTCTAAATCCAAGTCCCGCCTGTTTGTCCAAAATTAATTTCACGGGATTTTACAGCTCTTGAGATTTAAACCGAGAAATCGAATCTTTCGCGGGATTTTCTAAAACCTACAAGAGAAACCGTAAAATTAACAAGAACAACTAAGAGTGAATTGCAATACTAATCTTCAAAATTCAAGTCAAAGAAGTCAAATCACAACTTGATCAGATCGCAACAAGTCAAGTCACAGGTTGTCAACTTGCAACAAGTCAGATTGCAATTAACCAAATCATAATTAGTCAAATCGCAAGTGTCAACTAGCAACGTCAAATCGTAACTGGTCAAATTGCTATTAGTCAAGTCGCAACAAGTCAACACGCACCTTTAACGAATTGCAATTTAAACAAATTGTTATTTGTCAGCTATAACTCAAATTGCAAAGATTAAATATCAGGCTCACTCAAGTCGTAGGCACTAGTAGAACAATGCTGCCAAATCCACAACACAGTAATCCCGTAGACATTCATTTGCCCAAGTCAATTCACAATCTCGAGTAAGCAAAGCACTACTCCTATGTTTCTTAGTTGTGAATTCAAATTGCTCAAGTGAATTCAAATATTTAACTACTACAAATATTGCTTAAACTCGAGTAAACAAAATTCAGCCCAACGTCATGTTGTAGAAACTCGGCCCATGCTCAACCTAGTTCAAGCCCACAGTTAGCCCAATCCAACGTAGGTCAACACTTATTAAAACTAAACCCGGTCATAAGTCCACAACTTTTTGTATATAACATACACTTAATCCCAAATAAATCTAACCTTAATCTCATTCACCATAATCAGACGCCTCCTTCTTCCATCACACAGCCAAACCCCACAAACCCTAATCACATCACTCTTAAACTTATCTTCATCCGCCCCCATCAACCATCACTACTCTCACCTCATCACACAGTACCATCTTCATCTCTCTAATTCCAAAAGAACTGTCAAACCTCCTACTATACGTGTAAAAACAACACGAATCTCACATATTTCATGTTTAATCTTATATGCACGATATACCAAGTACACAAACATGAACCAACCCTTTAGAATCAGATAGAAATCGAGCTTTAATAACCTCCAAGACCTCGGTTAGTTCTTAGTTTCGATGATTCAAGATCCTTAATTGGGTCTCAGGTAGGTTCTGATTAACCTTTGTTTTCGTGTCTCATTTCCTTTTAATCTTTTGTCAAATAACGAATTAAAGAAAGATAATATAACAGATTTGTTAAAGTTATCTTCTTCATTTATTCGGATATTCAATGGAGTAAAACTCCAAACAAATATGGATCGATGATGGTTAATTTTTCGTCTGTTTGATCTTTGTAAAGATTGTTGTGTATTTGTCTTATACTAAAAAGAAACTGAGATTGGCATATTATATTAACGTTTTTGATCTATGAAGATGAGGGTTCAATAAAGTTCTTTGTTATATTAGATAAGTAATTGACCCGTTTCTGAGATCCTTTTAATTTATTCATACGAGTCATGTTTTGGAGTTGTGAAGTAGTAATGTTAGGTTGGTGATGGAGATGGAAGATGTGGCACTAGATGTTTGTTGTTGTTGATGGTAGACGAGATGTAGATGTAGGTTAGGTTAGGCTTGGGAGTGGTGTCATACAAATCATCAAGGTCTTGTATTCTTATTTTCATTTCAGTTTGAGACGAATGATTATCATGACTGAGGTCCAATGAGTGTTGTTGTTTTGTTTAGAATTGGCTAATGATAGGTATCATACACAAGCCGCATGTGTGTGAAACACACAAGCCGCATCTGTGCGAAACACACAAGCCGCATCTGTGCAAAACACACAAGCCGCATCTGTGGAGGACCACAAACCGATACATTTCAGTGGACACAAACCGCACAAATCTCAACTTCATGGACCACATGTCACTTTCACCGTTTTTGTCATTTTATCCAGTTTTGGCAAACAGCCAAACACCAATCCCATGTGACACAAACCGCATCAATGAACACCATCATTTTACACAAACAGCAACCAAGAACACACTTTTTAAATGTACACTTTCAACTTCAAATAATCTTGACAAGCAAAACAAGAAGCAGAATACCAACTGGACTTGTAAAACCGCAAAGATATGTAACAATTAAAGTGAGCACACCAACTCCTTAAACAAGCAACCCAACTTCAATAAACATGAACATCTAAGTTCCAATTCCTTACCCAGTAAGCGTACAACCCACAAGTTGACAAGTGAACCAAAGTGATGTTCGAAAGAAAGAAAAAAAATTAGAGCGAGAAAGATAGGACAAACATGAATAGCAAAATACAAACCACACACTGAGCTTGTCCACCAAAGTGGTGTTTATATGACATTAAACTACAAGGCACCAAGTTCATACATATTAAAAGCCCAAATATTGAGACCACAAAGCAGATTCGAAGCAAATCCTATGGCCTAAAGAAAAATGATTCGAAGCAAATCAGATTTTGAGCAACACAGATTTAGTAAAAAATTAGTTCGAACCAAACAAATAAAATAGAGACCACAAATCTAGGCACACACAATCAATCGAACCTAACCATGGCTCTTGATACCAATTGTAGGAAATAACCATCTTGATTGTGTGGATCTATTCGGGTGGTCTTGGTTCATGGAAGAGGAGATCCATGGTGAGAGTTTAGAGAGAAGTTAAAGAGAAATGGGAAAACTTGACATCTATTAGATTAGTGTGTGTTTTTGTGACAAGAGTTCCACCCTTCCTAAGTGTGGGAAGGGTTTATATACTTACTACTATTAGTGCCCCTAGTGGGCTGTGGAGTGAGCTGACAGTGGGGAAAGCCCCGACCCACTCCACAAATATAAATATGACTAATACTATTACTACTAATACTAACATTACTAAGCTAATATAAATAAGCCTACGAGCTATGTAAATGCTAAATAGATACTCGGGGTGACCGAGCCTTCATTTGAATATTTATATTCCTAACAGTGCTAAAGTGGAGGAACCAAAAGTTCCAAAGATGGTTAAACCTGAGACTGTTAGGCCTAGATCAAATGTCAAACCTTTTAGACCAACAGTTACGTATGCAGAAATGTATAGAACCACAAACAAGCCAAGAGGTAACCAGAGGAATTGGAATGACCTCAAATCCCACCAATTAGGAAAGGATTTTGTTTTTTTATAGCAAAGCTTGTTACTCTTGTGGTAGCTTTGACCATCTTGCAGATTATTGTGATAAATGGGTATCTGGATATACAAATCATAGGTTGAGCATTGCAAGACCTCAATCTTTTCTTAGGAATGATAAGATGATACCTAGATCAGTTCTTTTAAGGTCTGGACCTAAAGCAGTTCAAACTGCTAGACCAGCAGTTCAGACTGTCAGACCTATGAGACCAATTCACCCAAGGCCAACAGTTCAAGGTGCAAAAATGTTTTCCAAATCAGCACCAAAAACTGTCAATAGACCCTTTCATCACAAAGCAGTTGTGAAAAATCAAGTTTGGAAACCTAAGGTAACAATTACCAAGCCAGCAGTTCCAACTGCTAGTAGGGTAATTGGTACTGGTGTGAATAAAAACACTGCTAAGGGAAACATGGGTAATAGAGTGAATGCTTCAGCATGTTGGGTATGGAGACCAATTAAACCCAATGGTGCTAAGTCTGTTTTGAAAAAATGAATTATGTTGATGCTAGAGGAAAGCCTAAGTCTGTTTTGGCTTGGGTTCCACAAGGAAATTAGTTTTTCTTGTTATATGCATTGTTAGTCATATGCTTGTATCTTGTTTCTTTGTTTTTGGACTAACAATTGCAGGATTGGAGAGAAAATACCAAGGGATTATGAATGCTTGATGTTTTGGACTAAATGGTGTTCTGGAGATTAGTATGTGATCTTTAAATACAACAAATGGTAATTGGTTCACCATGTCTTATCCACATGAGAACCAACTAGTCCAGAGCAAACGGTTTCTAGTAAAGACTAATCAAATCCGTTGATGGTTGACAATTTATAAAAAACTGTATGGTTATCAGCTCACCATATCTAAATGTGAAGAGTTGGCTAGTCCAAAGCAAACGGCTATTGGTAAAGACATATCAAATCCGTTGATAGCTGATAGTTTGCTAAAAACTATGTTTGAGCCATGGTATTTTAAAATTTTATTTCAAACAATTCGTACGGCTCAACAAAATTTTTGCAACAGTTGGTACGGTTAGTACAAAGTTGGGACGGCTCAACTAGCCGTTGTAAAAATCTGTCAGTAATTAATTTTCTAGCCGTTGGGGTAAAACCGTTATTCTCAAGATACTTATAGGGATTTTTATATACGATAATTATCTTTTTACCATAAATTCATTTATTATCTTTCTAAAGATAATTTATCTCATACGCATATTTCACAAAACCCTAAACAGTACCAATAAACCCCAAACGACTGCATAAACTTCAATTCCCATTTACAAGATCATTGTATTGCTAAAATCTTTCATTTTTCATCATTAAGAATGGCTGGATTGGATTTTGTTCAGCATCACAACCAGGTTGCATTTTTAGAGAAAACAGAGCAAGGAGATGGGCCGAAGTTTTATGAGATTGCGGACTTTCTCAACCACTCTCACATAAGGTATGCTCTAACTATTTCTCCTACTCTTTATGTTTCGCACATCACACAGTTCTGGCAGAATTCATCTGTCTTGACAAATGATGACGGAGACTTAGAAATTCATACTGAAGTAGATGGCATTAAATTTGTTGTTACCGAGTCTATACTTAGGAGACATCTTAAATTAAATGACTCAGATGGTATCCACACTATGCTAAATACTGAAATTTGGGAAGAACTTACAAAAATGGGGTATAATACATCTGAACATAAATTGACTTTTCAGAAAGGATGTTTTTCACCTCAATGGAGATTTTTGATACATACTCTTCTATGTTGTTTAAGTCCTAAAAACACTGTTTGGGAGCAGTTCAGTAGCAATATTGCTATTGCTCTCATTTGCTTGTCTAAAAACAGAGTTTTTAACTTTTCAAAATATATTTTTGAGGGTATGGCATCAAATGTTGACAGTAAAACAAAGTTTTTAATGTATCCCAGGTTTGTTCAAACAATTTTAAATAAAAAGACATACCTGCTTACAAAACCAACTGAAACTTTTGCTACGCCTAGTCTACAATCAAAGGTTTTTCAAAATATGGCTATGGCTAGTAGGCTTTTTGAAGGGGAACCAGTTCCATTGTTTCCTCAAATGCTTCAAACTGAGTAGGGTGAAGGTTCAGCAGTTCCAACTGATCCCCATCACACATCCACTCAAGAATTTGAAACAACCCAACAACCACCCATCACTTATAGGAGAAGGTCTAAACCTAGTCTAACTAGGGTTGTGACTAGATCCTTGCCCAAAGATTCACCTCTCCTAGCAGGTAACACAGCTAGAAGTGATGAGGGTAGCTCTTCACAAACTGAATTGACGGCTTTATGTACCAAGTTAGTAGCCAAGGTTGACACTTTGGAGAAGGAGCTAAAGAAAACCAAGGAGGAGTTCAAAGCTCACAAGGAGAATTTTGCCAAAGTCTATACCAAGCTAACAAAAAGGGTGAAGAAGCTTGAAGATCAGTTAAAGAAGAAAAGGGCAAGAGTGATACTGGATGATGATTCTGATGATGATGATTCATATGGTTCAGACGGGAATGATGAAAATTCTTCCAAACAGGGGAGGAAATTTGGTAAAGATAAGGATAGATCAGGTTCTCAGGGGAGGTATGAAGAAGGTTCTGAACAAGATGAAGGTTTTGATATTGGTTCAGGTTCTGGTTATGTTCAAGAAGAAACAGCTGAGACACATCAAGCAGTTCCAAATGAAGAAGCAGTTCAGACTGCTGAGACAGAGCAAGAAACAGTTCAAACTGCTAAGACAGAGCATCAAGCAGTTCCAACTGATGAAACTTCTGCTGAACAAGTTTATGAAAGGAGAAGAGCAGATAAAGGGAAGAAGCCTATGATATTTGAAGAAGTGGCTGCTGCTCAAGAACTTGAAAGGCTTAAAAGATTGAAACTAAAAACTCAAGAACAGATAGATCATGATGCAGAAGTTGCAAGGCAAATGGTAGAAAAAGATTTTGCTGGTGAGAAAGCTAAACAAGCTCAGATTGCACAAGATGAAGAATTTGCAAGAAAAATGGCTGCTGATGATATAAGAAATATAGCTGAATTCATGGAAAGAAAAAGATCAAGAGAAGTAAATCAAGAGGAGTTCAATGAACAGTTACAATATTTGTTGGATTCTGATGTGATTGTAAGAGCTTAAGCTTCAATGGTTCTTAAAGATAAACAGTTGAATGAAGAAGAAAAGACAGAGGAGCTTAAAGAATTCATACCCAAAAAGAATGGAGTTGCAACATGGGAAGATCGGATTCATAGGATAAGAGAAAGACAGAAGTCAGGGTACAATACAAAGTTGCTAACAAAGAAGGAACTTGTTGAGTCTATGAAGCATTATTTGAAGAACTCAGCAAATTACTCCATGAATGACTTCAAGGGAAAGTCTTATGCTATAATTGAAAAAGAATTCTATGAAACTTATACTATTTTGAATACTCCAAGAAGAAGTTTCAAAACAGGTAAGAAGAGGAAAGCAGAAACTATGGAATCAGTAGTTGCTAAGAAACAAAAGTTTGAGGAAGAAGGGTTAACTAATGAGAAGATCAGAAGTATGATGATGATTATTCCAGAGTCTTCTTACATTAAACCTTTGCAGGTAAAACATCCAATCATTGACTGGGAAGTGTTCACTGATGGAAGAATGAAAGGATGGAAGATTATCAGACTTGAAGATATTTCTGAAAGATATAAGTTGTTTGAAGATTTACTCAAAGGCTTTGACAGAGAAGATCTAAATCAACTATGGAGCTTAGTAAAAGAGAAATTCAGAGATATTGATCTTATTGAAGATAAAGATAAAGAACTATGGGTTCAATTGAAGAGAATTTACGAACCAGATGGTGGAGAGTCGATATGGAGATTTCAAGCACAAGTCAAGGACATCACTTGGAAGTTATTTGGAACGTGTGGAGTACACAGAGTGTCTACCAAGGATGGAATAGAGATCTATATGCTAGTTGAAAAAGATTATCCACTCAGACCATGTGTTTTGACAATGATGGCATGTGTTAGACTGGAAGCTAATGAAGAATCTGAGATGGCTGATATGCTGGTGACGAATATATTCAACCTTGCACAAGAAGTGAAAGCTAGATCTAAGAGATTTGCTTGATAGGTGTTTGAAAGAATTTTCAGCATTAAGAAAAAGAAGCTTAATTTGAAGAAACTTAGTGATTTGGATGGAAATCATAAGTTTAGGGGAGGATTGTTAGGAAATTAAGCTTTAGCAGTTAAGACTGTTGAAGGAAACAGTTAGGACTGTTGAAGATGGAAGTTAAGACTGCTGAAGAGTTTTGAAGACATGAGCAGTTAGGACTGCTGAGTGAAGAAGTTAGTACGGTTTATGATTTATGTAATAGATTGATAGTCGGTCGAAAACGCGTCACAAGTCAAACCTCTCACGAAGAAAAGTCAACTCGCGACGGTTTAAACGCGACAATCGATTTAATAACCGGATAAGTGTATACCCGGGTCGAGGTCCCAACGAGGTGTGAAATTGAGGATATCGTTTTTGTTTTGGTATTAAAATGCTTGAAAGAACGAGGGTTGATTGGTTTCTAAAATCTACTAAAACGAAAAACAAATAACGAAAACCGAAAACTACGAACGAGTAAAAACGTCAAATCTATTAAAAACTAACCCTACGGATATCAAAATAATTTTCCTACGGACTAAATGACAAAAGAAAATTTTGAAAAAAGAGATTATATATTTATTTATTTTTTGACTTTTTAACAATTTTTTTTATAAATTAAAAACTATTTAAAAGAAAATAATTGATTAAAAATACTAAATGGAAAAAGAAAATTCTGAAATTTTTTCCTAAAATACTTTATACTAAAGTGAAGCTATAAAAAATACAAAAGGAGTCCCAGCTTATTTCAATAAGCTGGGAAAAAGCAAAAGAGGTCGAATAAGCTAAAAAGGTAAAAATTGTAAAAAGGGTTTTTAAAATTAATGTTGCAAGAGTTAAATGAGAAAAGCCAAGGGTGCAGTGGTAACGATGTTGGTGTTGTGTTCCTACTGACCTGGGTTCGAACCCCAGGTATGACACTTTTTGCTATTTAATTTTTTTTCTTGGTTTTCTTTTTTAAAACTCAATAAGCAATTTTGTTACTGAAAATTGTTTTTGAAACTCAATAATAAGCTCAAATTAAACTGCTTAACTGATCAGTTTAAAAAAACAAGCTAAAAAAAACTGAAAAGCTGATAGTGCTATTCTAAAAAGCTTTTGACATGAAAAATAAGTTATAACCCATTGATATCTAAAATAAGACTTATAATAAGCAAAGAAATCAAGGAAATAGCTCAGATAAGCCAAAAATAAGCCAAAAAATAAACTAGAGTCTGCTGTTACAAGAAAATATGCAGGGCAGAAGAAAGGGCAGAGGGCAGTTTTGCAGGCCAATTTAAGCTAAGTAAATAAGCTCTAAACTTCCAAATAAGCACTAACAGATCTAGATTAACTAGAAAACTATTTGAAAAACAAAATTCAAACTCTAAATCCTATTTTAACTACACTAAATTTTGAGATCAAAAGGGGCTAGTGAGGCAAGAACAAAAAAATGCAGGCTGCTATAGGGATAACATATACCAGCTCTTAACTACTTTTAAACTACCAAGAACTATAATAAGCAGTAACAAGCAAATAAAAGACATAAAATAAGCAGTACCATAAGCATTTTCTAATAAGTTATTTTAAGGCTTTTTTCTAACTTTTTTAAGGCAAACTAACTTATACTAACTAACTACATACTAACTACTACATCTAGCACATTCAATACCAATTAAGCAGAAAATAAAAACTAGATAAGCAAAAATAAGCAGTAAATTAACAATAAGCTGAATATAAAAAAATAAACTTATATTAAATAAAGAGTAAATTACAACTAAAGAAAAAAATTAAAAACCTTAAATTAAAATGCTAAAATAAACCTAAGGAAAAAAAAAACGACTACTGCTACTCCTATTTATACTCAAAATAAAAATTAGGGTTTCTTTAGTTGTGTTTCTTCTGTGTGAGAGTTCTTCTTGCTTTCCTGCATCAATTCGTGACCCTTGGATGCTTTCTTGCTACCCACATCTTCAAATCTTGGTCGTTGGATGGTTTGGTTGTCTCGGATCGCTGAGGTGGAGGGGGGGACCAAAGGCATGCCCATGTGAATCTTTTGGATGGTAGTGGAGATGATGGAGATTGGTTAGGGATTATCAGGTGATTAAGGAGGGAAAAGGTGTAAGAGATGATGAATAGTATTAATTAGGGTTAGGGATTTCGTGATTGGGGATTTGACCAAGAATTTGGGGATTTGACCCCGTATGATATATTATTAGAATAATTTTGGTTCGGGTTTGGTTAGTGCTGGGTTGGGTTTTTAGTTTAGAGGTGGGCTGTGGGGTGTATAGTGGGATGGGGTGAGGTGAATTGTAGATCCAGTTGTGTTTTAGTTTTAGGATAGATGAGTTTTAAATGATTTAGCACAAGGACCAAAGGTGTAAATCTTGTAAACATCAGAGACCAAATCAGCCAACATACCAATGTTCTTCAAGGGACCAATTTTGTCAAGTAGAAATAATCCAAGGGCCAATTGGGATTTTTCGAGCTTTATCTCGAACCAAACTCGTGAATTTCTTCCCGGGTCCCGGCTTTTGAGCTCTTTTCCAATCCATGCTCGGTTTTGTCCGTATTAGCCCCGTTTTTAATCCTTTTGTACCTGAAACACAAAAAACACAATCCAAGGATATTTGTAACAATATATGGTCCATTTGGGTGTTTTTGGTCATTTTTGTGGGGTTTTTCAGGTATAAAATGATGAGTAAAAGGCCACTCATCAATCCCCCACACTAAGCAATTGCTAGTCCCTAGCAATCCGATCATATAAGTAATGAAAGGATCAAAAAAATCAAAGTTACCAAAAATATACCACCCCGTTTTGACTTATTATATAATGCAAGTAACTAAAACGAGAATAAACGTAAACATCATGCTTGATTTTCAAAAATGGCATCATGGAACGGGAATCACACAAAATGGGTGACTCCGGGGAATTGTAATCGTCATCCTCTTTTTATACTCCCCAACTAAGTCTAAAACCCTTGTGCAAATGTTTTTGTAAAATGCTAACACTACTTATATTAGCAATCTATGTAAGCCGAGACTTAACTTTTCACTCCCACAATTATTCATAAGTTATGTGTGTGTGCTTTTTTTCAAAGTTTTGACCGTAAAAATTGACATTTATTAGGGTTAAATACCGACAATGATTTAGAAATTAGAGATTCAAAGGTGAGATCACTCCATGTAGCGACTTTCTTCTCAGCTTGTCCTTAGTAAACTTAGGAGGCTAGGTTTTTACACCCTCGAGAATAGTATCGGAGCTCACGGGATCTTTGAAGTCAACAATTTCTAAATCACCGTCCAACTTTTAGACAATATTGATGAATACTAGTTCAACTTTCGATTTAAATTTAAGAAGAAGCAAGTTTCTCACACTTATTCATAAACCAACATAAACATTTTTTTTTTTCATTTTTCATCACTTTTTCACTTTTTTTTTTTTTTTTTTTTTTTTTTTACTACTTTCTCACTTGCGTACCCTAAACGACGGACCTTCATGGTTTAGTTCCAAGACCTTACACCTTTCGGAATAAAGGATCCAAGGGCCGTTACAACGGAGTGTTCCAAGACCTTAACGCCTTTCAGAATTAAGGGTCCAAGGGCCGGTGCAAGAGGGTAGCCAAGACCTAAACGCCTTCCGGAAATAAGGATCCAAGGCCCGATCTCGAATCCGTAGCTTAGAGAACTTATTTATTCATACTTAAAACTTTCATTTTTGCAACTTTCAAGCAATGACTCACTTTTATTTTGCATTCTTATTATGTTTACGAAAGTATGCTTGTTCCGAAATTTAAATAAAACTTTGAACTAGTATTCTAAATCAAGATTGTATAAAAATTTATTTGCTTAACAAAAACGGTTTTTGCTTTCAAAAGTTTGAAAATAGCACTAATTTTAGTCTGATTAGGAGCTCCTGGGAGGAAAAGCCATAGATTACTTATATAAGCTTTAAAGAGAACCAACTACTCCACGCTTAGCATTTTCATTTGCACAATTCGTAAAAACTTAGCCTAAACGTTAAGGGTAGCAGCTAGATCAACACTCTAGCAGAGTCGGGATTCCCCTTGTTCTAGCCTAATCAAGTCTAAACTTCCACTAATACCGAAGCATTAATTTATAGCAAATTACTTTTTTATTGTGCCAAGCACTTCTTTTAGACGAAAAATACGATAAAATTTTTTAAAATTTTTGTCAAAACGGGGGTGCTAGGGGACTAGAAGGTACAAAATGTGAAAAAAAATTAAAATTTGGGTCAAATTCGCAAGAATTCCCCCCCCCCCACACTTAGAATTGAATATTGCCCTCAATATTCAAAGTACCGGCCTAAGCCGACACTATAGAACATAAAAGGGTAAGACTACTACCTAAGTGTGGAAACGAAATCTTTTTTTTCACAAAAAAGGATTAATAAGATATCCCTGGATAATCATAAACATAAAGATCGGATATTGGGCGGCTGGATTGAAAACAGGCGCGTCAATCATCATAATCTACGGGAATCCTGAAAACAAAGGCAAACACACAACAACAAAGCAACAAGTAGAGGAATTCCCCCACACTTAGTGTTAGAAATAAGAAAGAAGATAGAATGATAAGCATGGGTTGCCACCCACGAAGCGCTTGTTTTTGCTAACCGAGTCACGAGCTTGACTCGACCCCGAATTCATTTGTCCATGGGGAAGCAAGTGGAAGAGAAAATCTCCATCGGACTTTCATTCAAAATGTTTGGATAAACATTGAAGTGCTTGAAAGTTCCACACCGATGAGATACACCCGGTTTTAAGAAAGAGATACCATAAATGGTGATACCGGGGTCAAAGATGGTGTCCTCACTCCCGAAGGAGTGAAAGAGATGAGAAATCACAACAAATGTGATGAAGAGGAGAAAGATCATCATGATTATCATGAAAAACTCTTCATCACCATGGACAAATTTGTCATTAAAGTTTTTATCAAAAGTCTTGGGCGGGAGGGTTGGGATGAAATTTTCAATAAGTAAATTCTTATAATCAAGCACACCTCCCCCCAGGCAAGTATCTTCCTCAAGATCAAAATAGAAATGATCATATTCCGGAGGAGATATACTATGAGGGAGTTCACCGGAGAACTCCTCATGATAAAGATCATTCATATCAAAATGACATGAATCATACTCGGGAAGAGAGAGATAAGAATGGGAAGTGGTACTGCCACTACCCGTCTCTTCCGAATGATCGATATCAAAGAAAAAGGCTTCGTAAGCTGAGAGTGAATAATCAAGATGAGAAGTGGGATTGCCACTACTCTCCTCTTTGTCATCAAAAACAAAACTCTCATATTCGGGAAAAGCATCCTTGAGCTCGTGCTCCAAAGGATCTAACTGCTTTTGCTCAATAACAACTTTCTTCGGGGGGAGAGAAAATAATGGTTCATCAAATATCATTTTTTCCAACAACGGAGCGTCTCCCCCCGGATCACAATCGGGCTCAACAATTTTCGGTGAAATTGGAGCATCAAACAAGAAAACCTCGAGCTCTTCCTTATAGATATCACCTCCCTCAAACGGAGGAGAAGGATGGGAAGAGTCGGAAATGAGTGGTGCGGAAATATCAATACGATAAACCGATTCCGGAGGTGGGGCAAGTGGTGCGCTCTTAGAGCTAGCAGTTTTCACCACTTCCGTTGTATCCTCCGATTCGTGTTCATCGTAATCAAGAACACTTTTAATTTCAGCACAACTCTTAAACCATTGACTTGAACCAGGGGCAATTTTCATTGCTTTGAGCTCAGCACGTTTTTGTGACGTACTCTTGACCGTAAATCTTGAAAGTATATCAGATTTTTGATCAATCGTAGCAACGTTGCATTTAGACCCCTGATTAATATTAAACGTGACCGCTTCATTATCAACACGAATGGTTAATTCTTCAGCGTACACATCAATGAGAGCACGGCTCGTTCTTAAGAAAGCTCTACCCAAAATGAGTGGAACTCGAGGATCAGCATCAAAGTTTACCACAACAAAATCAGTGGGAAAGTGAATCATCCCCGAGAAATCACATGGGATTAAAAACTTGCCGGGGTCTCCGAGCTTTTCGGGAAGCTTTTTGAGGATAACCGCCGAGCATTGCTCGTTTAGGGGGGTTTTTGCCATCTCCGACAACTTTTCCTTGTTGCTTAGCAAACTTTTAAGTTTAGATGCAAATTTTGGCATAAGAACGAGAGCATCTGCAAAGCTTATGTCGAAATGCAACTCATTGAAGATTTGAAAGAACTTTTCCATTTGTTGATTGTTTTTTTCTTTATGCTTCTGATCATTAAGCCTTGAAGGATATGGTATTGAAGGCTTAGAATTTGTCTTCGGAACATCGGGCTCCGGAATTGGAGTTTGGATTACTGGAGGTGGGACGTGTGCGATACTTTGTGGGCTTGAGGTGTGCACCTTGTCCTTTGTTACCTCCTCCTCTCGTTCCACTTCCTTCACCGGAGAAGGAGTAGGAATCGAGGGTCCGTCATAAGCTTTACCACTTCGGGTGGTAACAGCTTTCAACTCTCCCTTTGGGTTAAGAATTGTATTAGCTGGGAGAGTTCCTGAAGTAGAAGCTTGATTAGCTTGATTAGCTAGATTAGCTTGCTGAAATTGATGGATGAGAGTATCAAACATGTTCTCAATTTTTGTTTGCGATTGATCAATTTTGCTTTTGAGCTCATTACCCTGCTTAGTCAAAGCATTTTGAAATTCGATTTTCAAATTTGTGATTTGATTTTGCATGGCCCTCATTTTCACCTCATTTGTCTTAATGTAATTTGCAAGATCATTTGAGGGAGCAATCGGGGCAGGGTAATTTGGAGCTTGATACCCTTGAGTGAAATTGACCCCTTCGGTCGGGTATTGATTAATAGGGGCTTGATATGGAACATTTTGCCCCTACTTTGGTTTTGATTAAACCTGTTTTGATTGTTTGGTTGAGAAAAACCGGGTGGTCCTGCTTGATAGTTAGCTCGATAGCTCGGGTCAACTTGAGGATGGTATTGAGTACCTCCTTGATTTAAAGACCCGGCTACGGCATTGCTTTTAAAAGGCCGGCCATCGGTGGCGGTACAATTATAATAAGCATGAGGACCACCACAAGTGACACAACTTTCTTCCACCGCTTTGACTTGAGCGGGTGGAGAAGCTTGTGGGGAAGAAGAAAGAATTTTTGGGATGGAGAGAACCAAAGCTTGTACGGTATCCGTAAGCTTGTCAATTTTAGCATCCGTGCTAGAAGTATTCATCGTTTGTGAACAAGAAGGCGAAGCACTCACTTGGGAAACAACCGGTTTGCTTCGTGAAGTGCGAACCTTTGACTTGTTCTCGATGATGGACAAAGCATCTCCTGTAGTCCGATTCAATATGAAACCACCGGAGGCGGCGTTTGGAGAATCTTGGTCGGTTTGGTTCAATCCATTGTAAAAAGTATCAATTTGGTGTAACTCGAAAAAACCGTGGTGAGGACATTTGCGAAGTAATTCTTTAAAACGGTCCCACGCTTCACTAAAAGATTCATCAAATTTTTGAGTAAATTTGGTAATTTCATTTTTTAAACTTGTGGTTTTTGAAGGTGGAAAGAATTCGTTCACAAATTTCGACACCAAATCTTCCCAAGTTAAGATAGAACGAGGGGGTTGTTTTTCAAGCCAAATCCGGGCTGCCCCCTCAAGAGAGAAAGGAAAGAGAAGCAATTTGATTGCTTCTGGAGGAACATCCCTACATTTGATGGTCGATGAAATTTTGTTGAACCATCGAATGTGGGAATGAGGGTCATCCCTCTCGAAACCGTAAAATTGATTCGACGTTACTAAGGATAGTAATGCCGGGTTAAGCTCGAAATTATCGGCAACGATCGGGGGAACAACAATAGCATCTCCGTAACCCTCGGTGGGTGCTTGGAGAAGCTCAAGCATGGTGCGATTCTCCGCCATTATGATAATGGGAGGATCGGGATTAGTACGAATCTCGGGTTCGACTAATGAGGCAGCACGTCTACGATAACGTGTGCGCATGCACCAAGAACATTAGGATTTAAAAAAGAAAAAGAAAAATAAATTTTGGAAGAGAAAATATTTTTGGGTTTTTTTGGTTTTTTCAATTTTTTTGGATTTTTGATAAAAATATTCACAAGAAATATACGAAACTTCACGAGGAAGGTTCTTCAAGTCACTAATCGTCAAACCGTGACGATATTGTCGCAACACACCTCCCCGGCAGCGGCGCCAAAATTTGATAGTCGGTCGAAAACGCGTCACAAGCCAAACCTCTCACGAAGAAAAGTCAACTCGCGACGGTTTAAACGCGACAATCGATTTAATAACCGGATAAGTGTATACCCGGGTCGAGGTCCCAACGAGGTGTGAAATTGAGGATATCGTTTTCGTTTTGGTATTAAAATGCTTGAAAGAAAGAGGGTTGATTGGTTTCTAAAATCTACTAAAACGAAAAACAAATAACGAAAACCGAAAACTACGAACGAGTAAAAACGTCAAATCTATTAAAAACTAACCCTACGGATATCAAAATAATTTTCCTACGGACTAAATGACAAAAGAAAATTTTGAAAAAAGAGATTATATATTTTTTTTTTTGATTTTTTAATAATTTTTTTATAAATTAAAAACTATTTAAAAGAAAATAATTGATTAAAAATACTAAATGGAAAAAGAAAATTCTGAAATTTTTTCCTAAAATGCTTTATACTAAAGTGAAGCTATAAAAAATACAAAAGGAGTCCCAGCTTATTTCAATAAGCTGGGAAAAAGCAAAAGAGGTCGAATAAGCTAAAAAGGTAAAAAGGGTAAAAAGGGTTTTTAAAATTAATGTTGCAAGAGTTAAATGAGAAAAGCCAAGGGTGCAGTGGTAAGGTTGTTGGTGTTGTGTACCTATTGACCTGGGTTCGAACCCCAGGTATGACACTTTTTGCTATTTAATTTTTTTTTCTTGGTTTTCTTTTTTAAAACTCAATAAGCAATTTTGTCACTGAAAATTGTTTTTGAAACTCAATAATAAGCTCAAATTAAACTGCTTAACTGACCAGTTTAAAAAAACAAGCTAAAAAAAACTGAAAAGCTGATAGTGCTATTCTAAAAAGCTTTTGACATGAAAAATAAGTTTGGTTAAAAGTGTAGATTGGCAGGGACACCTCAACCCTGTATACCATAATGGTACCCATCAACCCTACCCAGCAAAGGTTTGATGCATGTGAAATACCTCCACCCAATACCCAACGATGCTGCGGATCGGATTCGAACTCGCGTCCTTTGTTTGGTCAAGACATCACATGGCTGGGCCCAGGCTTCTAAGGCAGCTGGTTGATATCATTAGAGCTTATGGTCCCTAAGTGAGGACTTCCCGGTCGGTCACCCAACCCGGTACTACTCTCACTTGAGCATGCTTAATTGCTTACGCATCTACCACTAGACCACAAAGCCCCATGATTGAAAAATAAGTTATAACCCATTAATATCTAAAATAAGACTTATAATAAGCAAAGAAATCAAGGAAATAGCTCAGATAAGCCAAAAATAAGCCAAAAAATAAACTAGAGTCTGCTGTTACAAGAAAATATGCAGGGCAGAAGAAAGGGCAGAGGGCAGTTTTGCAGGCCAATTTAAGCTAAGTAAATAAGCTCTAAACTTCCAAATAAGCACTAACAGATCTAGATTAACTAGCAAACTATTTGAAAAACAAAATTCAAACTCTAAATCCTATTTTAACTACACTAAATTTTGAGATCAAAAGGGGCTAGTGAGGCAAGAACAAAAAAATGCAGGCTGCTATAGGGATAACATATACCAGCTCTTAACTACTTTTAAACTACCAAGAACTATAATAAGCAGTAACAAGCAAATAATAGACAGAAAATAAGCAGTACCATAAGCAGTTTCTAATAAGTTATTTTAAGGCTTTTTCTAACTTTTTTAAGGCAAACTAACTTATACTAACTAACTACATACTAACTACTACATCTAGCACATTCAATACCAATTAACCAGAAAATAAAAACTAGATAAGCAAAAATAAGCAGTAAAATAACAATAAGCTGAATATAAAAAAATAAACTTATATTAAATAAAGAGTAAATTACAACTGAAGAAAAAAATTAAAAACCTTAAATTAAAATGCTAAAATAAACCTAAGGAAAAAAAAAACGACTACTGCTACTCCTATTTATACTCAAAATAAAAATTAGGGTTTCTTTAGTTGTGTTTCTTCTGTGTGAGAGTTCTTCTTGCTTTCCTGCATCAATTCGTGACCCTTGGATGCTTTCTTGCTCCCCACATCTTGAAATCTTGGCCGTTGGATGGTTTGGTTGTCTCGGATCGCTGAGGTGGAGGGGGGGACCAAAGGCATGCCCATGTGAATCTTTTGGATGGTAGTGGAGATGATGGAGATTGGTTAGGGATTATCAGGTGATTAAGGAGGGAAAAGGTGTAAGAGATGATGAATAGTATTAATTAGGGTTAGGGATTTCGTGATTGGGGATTTGACCAAGAATTTGGGGATTTGACCCCGTATGATATATTATTAGAATAATTTTGGGTCGGGTTTGGTTAGTGCTGGGTTGGGTTTTTAGTTTAGAGGTGGGCTGTGGGGTGTATAGTGGGCTGGGGTGAGGTGAATTGTAGATCCGGTTGTGTTTTAGTTTTAGGATAGATGAGTTTTAAATGATTTAGCACAAGGACCAAAGGTGTGAATCTTGTAAACATCAGGGACCAAATCTGCCAACATACCAATGTTCTTCAAGGGACCAATTTTGTCAAGTAGAAATAATCCAAGGGCCAATTGGGATTTTTCGAGCTTTATCTCGAACCAAACTCGTGAATTTCTTCCCGGGTCCCGGCTTTTGAGCTCTTTTCCAATCCATGCTCGGTTTTGTCCGTATTTGCCCCGTTTTCAATCCTTTTGTACCTGAAACACAAAAAACACAATCCAAGGATATTTGTAACAATATATGGTCCATTTGGGTGTTTTTGGTCGTTTTTCAGGTATAAAATGATGAGTAAAAGGCCACTCATCATAGATAAATATGGAAAAGATATTGTGTATATCGTATAAGTTTAGTTGATAGTTATCTTGTAAAGGAATCCTTAGTCTATAAAAGGATTGCCTAGGTTAAGGTTTAGATACACGATACAGATATAGAAGTACGAATTAGTTCATAGAGATTCAAGGTTGTAAACCCTAGTGATAGGAGATCACTCGTATTATTATTCTAATAATATTGAATCGTTGAAGTTTATCATTCTATGTTCATTCATTGTTTTATTCTAATCTTACAAAACACATAAAGTCTTCTAAGTGCTAGCTAGTAAATTCTGCGTGCTAGACTACGTATAATTCTTAGTATCACATCTAACACAAGGAGTGTGTGTAGATCCGGTCAGATACACTATCTCATATTTGGGACGGTTCCGGGAAGGATCCGAATTTGACACAGTTTAATAAAACGTGGGTATAAAAATACCACACTATTAACTAAATATTCACTAATAAACTTAAAATAAAACACACCCACTCACACAATCTCCCACAAAAGCCTGTAACCCTACTCCTTTGTTTTGACCGCCCCCATCCCTTCCCCATAAACTTTCAAACCATCACCATCCTTCAACACAACAATATTATTTTCTTTTGACCTAGAATCTTGTCCTCTTCATGAATCACGAGTCAACCTAGGTTAAGTATCCTTGAAATAGAGATAACACACAAAAGGGTAAGATTATTCACCCCAAATCCGAAAGCCCTTATGGAGCTACTCTCCAATATGCTCCTTAAATCCGCGCCTCCAAGAGATTATCGAATCACAAACTATCAAAAATACACCAAAGATCTGAGAAGTTCTCAAGAAAGGATAAGGGTGAAGTGTTGTGATTCGATTGGGAGGTTTGGGGTTAATCGATATTGGAGCAGTAGGATTTGAAGATTCACTCAAGTGTTTATCCATCAAAAATCACTGTAAGATTTGATAATGGATTCGGTCTATTTATTTATTTAGATTCATTCATAATAAGTATTATAGGTCGAATGAATGAATAAATTAAGTATTGATTTGTTAGTTTTTATGTCAAATAAGATTTCCAGGAGTAGTAATTTTTTGGAAAAATTGTTGTTTGTTGTTGTTGTTGTCGATAGTGTGGCATAGGAACCCCTTTGGTAGAATTAAGTTGTTAATGGTTGTGTGTATTCGAAGTCACCAGGGGGCACAGGTTCAGGATTTGAACCTGGAATTATTGTTGGGTAGATATTTAGGCTGTTAGTGTTTTTGAAAATCCATAGGAACCACAGGTTCATGGTTCGAACCTGGGGATGTTGTGGCTAGAATAGAAAGTCTAGATTGTATGTGGTGTGTTGCTAAGTTATGGACGAAAGCTCATTGTGACCAACTACGGCCAAAACCGAACCAGTGACCACCAAATCTAGGTGCAACGGTGGTCAGGCTAGACTGGGAAGACCACCTCGTTTTGAGGAGGTTTTGACATTAGTTTCTTAGGTGGCAATTTGATCCAATACCTGAGGATTATACCTCGGTTTAGAATAGAAGGAGACTCACTTTAATAAAAGAACCCAACCACAAAAGTTACTACCAAATCGCCATCAAACGTAACCCACATAGGGTTGTGAATACTCGGATAAGAGTAGTCACCAAAGACGGATAACACTATATTTTCTTGTTAAGTGAATATAGGGACAATGAGGAATAAGGAAACTAGACAGCTTTTGAGGTCTTTTTACCCATGTCGACCTATAGATGGAGACTCACCAATGACTCGAAGTCGAGTAGTACTCGCACCCAACCCACAAATTAAGTCGTAAGAAACCCACAAAAAGGCCATTCTCGATCAAGATAATGAATGTCAGGAGATGCACACCAAGCTGTTAAGCTTAGGTGTGTTCTGTGTTGCATTGCTAGGAATACCAGGCCGAAAAGCCCGATGACCAGGCCCAACTAGGAAGCCCGCTTGACAGCCTTTAGCACAGCCCACATATGGGCCTGTGTATAACCTATTTGGCCCACCAGAAAAAGTGTTAAACCCAACCCATAAACGATTCACATTTCCCCCTCCTAGGGAGCAATGGGCCGCAGCCCAATTAGTGTTAACTGCTAGTTCAAATAACAGTTTCATGAGGTTGTCGCGAAAAAATAAAAATGAACAAGAGCCGTTTACGAAAATAAATGGTATTAGCTATCATATAGACAAGCAAAAACTTGTATAGCCGAAAGAAAAAAAGAAAGGAAAATTCACAATGACTTACACAAAAACTTGTATAGCCAAATTGTAAAACTTAACGGAACTAGTTCAACATATAGGTATATAAAAGCGTATATGGCCAAGTACCAAGTGGAATTTCATTTACATTAGCATATACGTACGTAAAAACTTGAATAGCCAAAATGTTAAACGCGACGAAAATGATATAAAACAACTAGACAAGATAGATGGACATTGTTATACTAGTAATTTTACATACACTTTGGAAAAATAGAGAAATATATACTAGCCTAAACTTATGTAGTAAAATGTAGTACTCAAATCTATGTCAAAATCAATTTCACGATAGGTGTAGACCATAACACACGTCGAGGTATATAAAAATACATTAACACTTATGTGGGAAACTTCAAGGGGGGTTGAATAGTTTACCAGTTTTAAATTCTTTTAACAATCTTGTTTTACAAGTTTGCGATTGGAAACTTTGATTCGAACTCTATGTGTAATCAATCAACACCAATATGAACTACACACTAAACTAACTAATGCTAAATAATAAAAGTAAAGAGTAGAGTTGGAAAGATCAAACCGAGACAAAGGATTTATAGTGGTTCAGCTACGAAGCTCTTCTTCGCCCTACTCCACTCCCCGAGTACCACACTCGAGAGTTTCAAACACTATGTCAACAACCTCCCTTCAGGCGGAGAAAACCGTACACGTCGCTTATCCTATTACCGACACAAGAAATATGTTGCATTTTAATGATCATATTTCTAGTGTGTGTGTGCCTAAATGCAGATAGTGTGGAGGTGCGGTAATCTCGACTCTAAAATGAAACTTATGAGATTACCCAAACGCTCCTAACTTCACTTTTTCTCAATCAAAGTATGTCGAACACTACATATTTCTTATGTAATTCGATCCATACTTGAGAGTTCATGCATGCATGCAAAAACGTTTTTTAATTTGCATCAACAATGCATGAGAGAGGTTTCATGATCCTAGACTCGTGAAGTTTTTCAAAAAATGATGGAATTGGGGTGTTTGGCAAACGCCTCAATGTGGCGCCAAAAAGCTTAAGTTTGAAAAGCTTCAATGTAAATCGCTCCTAATCCAATTTTAATCATCCTAAACATGATTCCACTACAAACACTCAATCATGATCCGATTTTAGTGATCAAATTCGGACTAGGTTTTGCAACATACATGGGTTTATTAAAATCCTAGGTTTATGGAATCATGTGAATGCTACATTGTCTAATCCTAGTCTTAATTTCACAAAAGTTTAACAAAATTCGAAAATCCCCAATTCGATTTTAAACTCAAGAACAAACCCTAGACTCAAATTGAAAGAAATTAAGAATGATTTACTTACAATTAGTGTTGTTGTGATTAAGATTTGTTGATTCCAATGCCTCAATCTTGATTTGCAAGAGCTTAATTGAATTTGGGTGTTTAGGTTCGGTTTTGACAGCAAGAGGGAATGGTTTTGGGTTTGTTTGAAAAGGGCTGTGCAGAAGAAAAGAGGAATAGGCGCGTTTTTCAGATGCACGGCACCACGGTTCCACTAAACATTAGTGGAGCCGTGTCTATTTAGTGGAGCCGTGTATCTGATTGTGCCATTTTTCTTCTGTTTTGACTTTTGGTTGATTAATCTTACTTATTTAGTAAGACTTTTTGACACGAGGAAAAATTTTATACCTTATAAACTTTTTGACGAAAACGATTAGGAGGGATGACAAGGAATGACCTTAGTGTTTCCAAGGAAATTGACTAAGTTGTCATTGGATAAGGATTGACTTCTAATATTTCTCGTGAAATAAATAGAGGTCATGAGTAGTGATTTAGTGGATGACTATAATATTTCCCATGAAATATTTAATTAGTCGAAATACGAGACGCAATGAATGACTCAATACTTCAAGTGAAATATTCAAGAGTCATGTGACGAGTTATAAGGGAATGACTTAGAATTTCTTAGAAATTTCTAAAAGTCATGTGACGAGTGAGAGAGATGACTTAAAAAGTCATGGGCGATTCGTAGAGAATGACTTCAATATTTCCCGCGAAACTTTTGAGAGGTCATAGGAGGGATGAAAGGTTATAAAGTATGACGTGACGGATGACTTTAATATTTCCATTGAAATATTGAAATAGTCATGAGCGGGATGAGAGGAATGACTTAAGAAGTCATATGACGAGACGTGAGAAATGACGTTAATATTTCCAATGAAATATTAAGAAGTTATGTGACGAGAAATAAAAGATGACTTTTAATATTTCCGAAGAAATATTCAGATAGATATAAGAGGGGTGACGAGAACGTATTGGTTAGAGTATTGACGATGTTGTCTTTCAAGAGAGACTTTTCAAAGAAAAGATTTCTCTTTCGACCTTATCGCGACGGAGGAGATGACGTACTTCGACGAGCTTCGTTCATGAGCAAGCTATAGGGTTCCCGGTCATGTCTAATGGCATCTTGACTGCTACTCTTCATAGGGGGTTGTCTCATCCATATTGTTTGTTGTCATGCTTTTCCGGCGCTTACGTACTCGGCTTTGGTCGTGGACACAACAAGAGTAGTTTTTTTCTTGGGGAACCAAGAAGTTTGTTAATAACCTATGAAGGTACAAACATTACTCTCTATGTTTCAATCCACATTAACTATCGCATTATCAGAGTTGATATAGAAACATTTTCTACACCAATCTCCTTGAGATATCGTAATCTAAAGTGTGTAGTACCTTTAATGTATCGGATGATACATTAAACACTTTGATGTAAGAAGTTTTGGGACACTTCTTACAAGTGGGCACAAAGCTAAATACTTATTCATGATAATGGACCTACTTGCCGTTAGGTAAACTACTTTACCTATTATGCCCCTAACTTAGTGATATCCACTCACTCACCTTCATCGTCTCTTGTGAGATTCGTATTTGTGGATATGGGCGTTAGTATTAATTATAATTAATATAAGCTAAGTATCTGATATATATATATATATATATATATATATATATATATATATATATACTAAAGTTTATGGGGATACTTTCTTTAGGTTGAGTTATCTACGGGCTAGGGAAGAAACTTAATTCACTCATCATTTTCGTTTCAAACTTGTCACGCATGATCTTAGAGGGATCATCGTACATTTCCGGACAAGTTGAGTTCGTCATGATGAATTGTGAATCTTTATTTCTTTGTGATAGTGCCTACTATGTTAGATACTAACACTACTTCATGCCAAGCATTTCTACTACCAAAGGGTGTTTTAAGAAAGCGTACCTGTACCTGAGGTGTTGCTCTTAAAACTAGAAGATTAGACTACCTTTGTTGAATGTTAAGCATATGAGACACGACTTGACTTTTGCGTCACCAGATTTGTTTGATAACACATTATACTCCTTTTGTTAGACTCCAAAGTTTATTTACACTCATGTTTTCCTAGCAAAACAAAAGTTCAAACATCTGGTCCCCAATATCTCATGGGTCCAAAGTTGTTAGAGTTAAACATCCTACGCATTTGTTGCGTTAGTTTAGGATGTGAGAATGGAGGACACATTTCCCATGGTAAGTAACTTTGTGGTGGACGATCATTCCAAGTTACGGGAAAGTTACTTGGACGATTTTGTCTTCTAAAGTTACCTCTCGGTAGAGGAGTTCTAGACCGAGGTTTGGGAGAATTTATTTTTCTAGGTGGAGGAGTAGTCGACCTAGTGTCACGCTTTACAAATCCATGTTCGGGAGATGACAATGGTTTGTAAAAGCCTTTGGCTTCCTCTTTACTTGGTGTAGACACTCTAGTACTATTTACAACTACGTGACTTGGTTTAGGACTTAAATTATTTTTCAGAATTGACACAGTTTTTTCTTCAGCACCAGATGGTACCACGGTACCACTAAATTTAATGGTGCCGTCTGTACCTTTAGTGGTGCCATCACCTTCAGACTTAGACATTTCAGACATTACAAATTTTACTTGTTTAGTACCACTTGTAGAAGCCTGATTTGGGTCAAATCCTAAACCCGCACGGTCATGTTCACTATATCTAATGTTTTCAAGTATATCATTAAGTGTTTTAGTTCCTTCATCAAACTTAATGATTCTTAAAGCATTTTCTTTAAGCTTTTCATTTTCTACTTGAAGACTTATGCATGACCCACATCCTAAGTATACTTATTTGTTTTTCTCAAGTCTCTTTACTTGATCTTTTAGTTCTACAACTTGTAGTTCTAGTTCTTGTAGTTTTAATTTTAGTTTTGTGTTTCTGCCTAATATCTTAGTACAAACTACGCATAATTTGTTGTATTCGTCATGCAATCTACTATCATCTATTGACGAATTATCATTACTATAATAAGAATAGTCAGAATGTACCTCGTTGGAAGCTTGAGCCATTAGGCATGTTTCATCGTTAAGCTTCTTCTCTTCTTCTTCACCGCTATCACTCCAAGAGCCTCCTACAAAAGCTCTTTGGTTGTTGGAGTTCGGTGGTTTAGGACATTCTCCTACGAGGTGATTAGGATCTCCGCATCTATAGCATTTTCTATCACTTGTCCCTTTCCTTTCATCATGATTCTTTTGAAATGACCTCCTTTAATCGCGAGGTTGTCTAGGAAATCTACCTTTCCTCCTAAAGAACTTTCTAAAGTTCCTAATGGCTAGTGCATACTCTTCATCTTCACTATCGGAACTCGAACATTCCTCATCACTAGACTCCTTCTTGGCTTTCAATGCTAGAGATCTAACTCTCTCGCTTTTGCCTTTGACTATGTCGGAGTCCTTCTTGATTATCATCTCGTGAACTTTCAGGTTTCCTATTAGTTCGTCGAGTGACAATGTCGCCAAGTCCTTTGACTCTTCTATGGCGGTGAACTTTGCTCTACATTTAGGATGTAGAGCCCTAAGAAACTTCCTAACATAATTCTTGCTAGAGTAACCTTCATCAAGAGCTTTAAGACTAGTGATAATAGTATTAAATCTAGCAAAAGCATTATCGATTGACTCATTTTCCGAAATGGAAAATTGTTCATATTTTTGAACAAGAAGATCTATCTTGTTCTCTTTGACTTGGTTATTCCCTTGGTGAGTGACTAACAAAGTTTTTCAAATATCTGTTGCCGTATTACACATGAAAATTCTTTCAAATTCCTTTTTAGGCAAAGCATTATAAATCATCATTTTAACCTCATTATTTTTGGCTAGTTTTCTTTTTAGTTCATCACTTTGTTTATCATATGAAACAATTTCATCCTTTTTAGTTATTGGATTCAATTGAATCGGTTGAAAGTCACCCTCGGTAATAACATGCCAAAGATCAATGTCTTTTGATTTCACATACGTTTCGAATCTTGTTTTCCAATATATAAAACAATCGGTTTCGAAAAGTGGTGGTCTTTGCATAGATTGCCCTTCTAGATGTTTGTCGGAATCCATTGATCGATTCAAGTTTTAAAATACAATATACTTTAAAATCTTGACTAACCTGTCTCTGATGCCAATTGTGGGAAACTAGAAGGGGGGGGGGGTGAGTAGTTTACCGGTTTTAAATTCTTTTAACAATCTTGTTTTACAAGTTTGCTATTGGAAACTTTGATTCGAACTCTATGTGTAATCAATCAACACCAATATGAACTACACACTAAACTAACTAATGCTAAATAATAAAAGTAAAGAGTAGAGTTGGAAAGATCAAACCGAGACAAATGATTTATAGTGGTTCGGCTACGAAGCTCTCCTTCGCCCTACTCCACTCCCCGAGTACCACACTCGAGAGTTTCAAACACTATGTCAACAACCTCCCTTCAGGCGGAGAAAACCGTACATGTCGCTTATCCTATTACCGACACTAAGCTAGATGTCGAGTGCTAATCTTAGCTAGCACCAATCTACCAAGGTCCACGTGACCAATCACTCAAGCCCAATGGCTACAAGAGATCACCAAGATCTCAACACAATCACAATGATCAACACTTTCACGACTAACACTAATCTATCGGCCCTTGATCTTCTTGATCAATCACACAAGCCCAATGGCTTTAAGAGATATTCACTATCTCTATAAGATCACACTTGATCTTCACTCTCACTCACAAAAGATAAATAAACTTGATGTATGCTATGATACAACAAGGTTGTAACAAGTGTTACAAAAACCTAACAACTATAACTCTTGTATCTTCTTGAATACTTTGAGTTCTTCTCTTGCTAATGAAGAGGAATGATAACACCTTGTATCAACTTGGATACTTGTGTTCTTCTCTTGCTAATGAAGAGGAATGAAGAGGATCTCTTGGTTGATGATTGGATCACTCTTAAAACAAAAGAAAACTAATCTAAATGATCAAAAGAAGAGAAAGGTGTGAGAGGTTTAAACTCAGAAGTTTTTCTGTGTGAAAGGGTACCTAAAAACTGTGAATGGGGTTGGTTTTTATAGGCAAGAAAAATCTGAACGTTACAGAAAATTTTGTACGGACGGCTCCACTAAATGCACCACGGCTCCACTAAATTTAGTGGAACCGTGGAGCCGTCCCAGACAAGGACGCTCCAAATTTTGTCTTTTCTGGTGAAAACTTATTTGGGGAAGTTTGGAGCTGATTTTGGGGGGGAAAAATAGCTGTTGTGATTTTCAAACTTATTTTTCCATTAAAACATTTCTTAATAATTCAAAAATAATTTGTCATGTGTATTTTTGAAAAAATGTTTTGTCACATTAAAATGTGAAGTCTTAAAACACAAATTCACTTCTTTGATCATTTGTCAAGTTGTAAATTTGTTCTAGAGTGATTTGCGTAGAAACGGGATCTTCCGATTAAAAACTTGTTTACGTTAATTTTAACGTAACGTGATTTCACATTTTGTCATCCTCAAAACGTGAAGTAATCGAAATATATAAATAACGTTTTTAGAACATTATTTGCATCAACAACTTATATTCGTTATGTTGACAACCAAATAAATTAAAAATGGATGTCACTAGAAATTTATCAACTCAACTAGAATAAATTCGTCGAAACATAAAACTTTAAACTAATACTGTGTAAATGGATTATAATGAGGAACTAGATGAATTACTCAAGTTAACGGTATGTATTCAACTTCACAAATCATTAGGTGATAAACGTCACATATATTAAGTCTTACCTTTAAAACCAACATAGGCGGACCTAACGAACAATATATATATATATATATATATATATATATATAGTAGATCTAATTCATTCGTACTTAGATTATATAATATTCCCAACCCCTCATTACCGTACCTTTAGGTCAATTATAGAGTACACCTCACCATCCCTTAGGAGAGACCTTAGTTACCACACTTGCCGTCACACAAGTGACAACAACATGGATACACTAAAACATTGAAATTAAAAATCTGAAAGGACTTGAAATTTAATACTTGAAACTAAGATATGGTTATTTAATCTATGTTGCGTGTTGGTGCCGTGCACTCCCTAATTTCACAGCATTCACTGTTCAGACCATTAAAGGTGAGTTTATAGCCCCATTTTTACTTTTACTTGTTTTACCAATATGGGGTGAGAAACATGCAAATCTTTTTATGGACCATAATATTATTACTTTTTCTCAAAGTTATTGCGTAGTTAGCCTAAGCCCTAGAACCCACTATTATGCCCATTTTCATGAACCGTTAATTTCCTTTGGGAAGCGCGACTGCTTTAGATAGATCTATTGGGGTGACTCCCCCGTTCGGTTGGCCAGACGGGTCAAGGCGAACGTATTGCAAGTCGTACTTCGAGTGTATTGGGTTAAACACTCGCTAAGGGCCCCTTGACTATTAATTATGTGTTAGAGATTAGCACACTGAACTGTCGAGCTTCGGTTGCATGAACTTAGTGCTAGCGCGATAGATAGTTTTGTATGACATTATATGTGTTATAATGATCATGCTGGTCCAAACTAATTATTTGATGACTTTATTTAAACCTATGAACTAACCAGCTTTTTGCTGACTTTTTAGCATGTTTTTCTTAGGTGTGTGATTTGATTTGGTATGGCATGATATGGCAAGGCAAGGGTCATGGAGCTCTTTTGATAGACTGGAAATTTTATTTGAGACTTGTTTTTATGTGGGACCACTGTATTAAATGGGCCTAATTTTTATCAAAACAATGAATTATCTTTGTAAAACTCTAAATGTTAATTTTAATTAAAAACGGAGTACGTATTCCGTTCTTTGTTACCTTGTGTTGTGATTTCCAATCGTTGCACTCACAAGTAGCACCCTTAAAGTTCTGTATGCTTCCGCGACTATTGTAAATTTTGGGGGTGTTACACTGACTCCCTGAAAAATATCTCTGAACAAACTGTAAATATAGGCGGGAACTTTTTTGGGAAAATAAAGATGACAACAAGTACTAAAAGGAAGTCAAAAAAAGTACAAGGAATTGTCATATAAGTGAGAATAAGTTAACATCACTCCTAAGGCATGGTTGTTGCATTTCCAAAAGAGGAAGATGATGCTTCTCCACCACAGGCAAGACAAGTGTCACCAACCTTCACATGTCTCATTTGTACTTTTCACCTATATATATGTATAGTTTGTAACAGGGATAGTTTAGGATTCTACACATACAAATGTAAAGTATAGTATTGTATAGATGATAGGATCCTCCTCTCTAAAATTAGAGAGTATACATTGTCATTCAATCCCAAGTGTTGTTCCGCAAATACTTGGGTATATATTCTTTGTTAATTGCAAATAGAATATAAACGTTGAAAATTACAATGTGTGTTATTAGTTGTCATTTGGTTATTGTGTAAAGTTAATCAAGTTTTACACAATTCTTTGGACCAACAAGATTGTAACACCCCCAAAATCTGAATTTGCGGAAGCATACATGTTTGGGTGCTACTAAATTGGTAATCACAACACAAAGATATAGAGAACGGATTTAAAAATTCGTTTTGTAGGAAATACCCATCTTGATTGTGTGTATGATTCGGGTGGTCTTGATTCATGAAAGATCAAGAATCCCATGGTGAGTTAGTGAGATGTTAGAGAGAGAGAGGGAGACTCTTGAGAGAAAACTGGATCTATTAGATTGTAGGTGAAATGTGACAAGAGTTCCAACCCTTCCCAAGTGTGGGAAGGGGTATTTATACTTCTACATATTGGTGCCCCTAGTGGGCTGTGGAGTGAGCTGACAGTGGGGAAAGCCCCGACCCACTCCACAAATATAGATACGACTAATCTAATAAAACTAATAATACTAATAATACTAAGCTAATATAAATAAGCCTACGAGCTATATAAATGCTAATTAGATGCTCGGGGTGACCGAACCTTCATATGAATATTTATATTCCTAACAATCTCCCCCTAAGGGAGGTCACCCCGGAAATAATAACTTGAATTCTAGCATTTTATCTTTTGATCTTGACTTCATAGCTCGTAGTCTTCGATTCTTCAACGTCTTGTATCTTTGTGCCTTTAGCAGTGAACTTTTGATGGCCTTTCCTTTGTCTTGGATGATTTTGCATATTCTTCGAAAAGTATCATCCAGCATGTGTCTTCAAGCCATCTTACAGTAGTATGTCTCCACGTGATGTGTAAATCTTTGAACCGACATGCTCACACTATTTGGCGTCATGATCTTTAGCATCAGAGTTTGCAGAAGCTGTGTTAAAGGTCTTTTAGGTTGATCATGACATTGTTGAGTTACAATAATGATGTAGTGTGAACATGTGGTAGAGGATTGGCATCTTTTCCGCAACCTGCTACAACCGCATTCAGCTGCAACCTCAATCAGCTACAACCGCAACCAGCTGCAACAGCAATCAGCATCAACCGCCAGATGTTCCTGCATACGACAGTTAGCAATAAAACGTCCGGTACTTACAAGTTCGGAATTCAAGATTGTTAACAGCATAGTGTGAAAACTCTCTCTAATCCTTACCAAGACCGTTCCTAATCGAAAACCCACAGAGGGCTTTTTAAGATCGAACCGTAGCACATCAACGATTAGGTGAGTCGCTGGAGATCACTCCACGACTGTAGACCGTTAGAAACCGTCGTGACCACTAAGCGTAATCCACGAGGAATTACCGAAGTGACCTGCTTTCAGGGCTGCTTGATGTTGTCCCTGGCAGGAATTTCCATTCAATCATTGAGAATTACATTTGTAAATTCCCTCATGAATGTTCTGGCAGATTGCTGAGATCTGCGTAGGACTCATAAGTTTACTACTGGTGTCCTTAATGTTGAACAACCAGTGTATAAATAATTCTTGTCCCTATGAGATCTTATTATGCATCTCGTGGCTCTAGACTCTATAGTGCGTTTTGATTTAGTGAGCGGAGGCTGGAGAGGACTGCCACCTTTTCAATATCATCTAACTCGGAGTGAGAGAGACGATAGGAATGTATTGAACTCCGTGACAATTGAAACAAGAATCCTTTGAGGGACCTTGAGTGGCTAGGGAGGGTTGTGCAGCGTATCACTGGGTCCATGATACTTTGTCTTCAATGTCAGCAATCAACTAAGTGATTCTGACAGCATATGTATTGACCCGGTTTCTGCCTAAGTTGTAAGGAGGGCTATTTCTTTTCACCCTTTATCTTTACAATTCTTTTTCATTCTTCAACCCCTTCAGTGCATACCAAGACTTCATAACTAACACCTTGTTGGGTTTATTCCAGTGTTAGCTCCATCTCAGTCGGCACTCTTCCCTCATTCACTTTTCTCCTTTTTAATCATACCTAAGGACTTCTACACTAACTAGTGGATTGTCCCTGGGTAGATCCCTCCGGCTCTGGCGGGATCGTGGGAACTTGAGCCTAACCTAACCATCCTTATAACTCCATGCATTAATTAAAATGGTCGGTCTTTGGTGTACTTCCACGATTGCCATAAACCAAATCTTTGAAAAATCTCTCAAAGTGTTCATGATTCTGAAACACATTTTTGCACACACTTGAGAGTTTTATATTTTTCAAATGCTCCCCCTCAACATGTGCTCGGTTGATTGTTTTATAAATTTGCACATGTTAGGTAGAGCTCGCACCTTTTTGAATTGATCCACTTTCAGTGAACATGACCGATTCGAGACACGCTTACATCACTGGTTTGACCAGCTTGAAATTATTACCCGTCCTGGTCAAGTCCACAGAAAGTTTCTCGAAACGGTACACTCTACTCAGACACATCCTTTTCGAGACACGCTTACATCACTGGTTAGACCAGCTTGAAATTATTACCCGGCCAGGATATGTCCTTTCGATCAACGACAGTATAGGTTTCGTCAATTCATTGGTTAAGTCTGAGTCACGATCTCATGCTATGCCAAATCCTTTTAGTCATTTGCTCCCCCTCAATATGTGCATCGTTATACGAAAGAGTTTAGCACATATGGGAGAGCCTAACGTTTAATTCCAAAACATCACATTTTCATCATGTTTCATATTTAAATCACATTCTCTCCCCCGATCAAAAATTTCAAACCTTTTGAGATTTGTGATCCCAATTGATTTAAATAATTTAGAAAAACATGGGAGAAAATGTGGTCAGGTTTAACATGTTCTGATTATGAAACATACTTTGCTCCCCCTTAATCAAAGAGGGAGATTCACTGCTCATTTTGCACAAGATAACTTTTATGACACAAATGATATTGACCTTTTTGCGCATATGATGTAATCACTCGCTTTTCTGAGTGAGTCAGTGGTCAACATCAATCATCCATTCACCAACAAATCTTCTCAAGTATTGTCGATCCCCTCTTGGTGAGATCCGAGTAAGTACTTCTTTGTTGAAATGATGGTGGTGGAGGTGAAGGTGTTGTTGTTGTTGTTGTTGCCGATGTTGTTGTCGTGGTGAATTCCGAGCCAATCAATAGAATTTGAACGTCTGATTAAATGGTTAGAATGGGAACTGGTACATTCATTTTGGCTATGGAATCTGCATAAGAATATCAACACAGATATACATACATGCAGACACACTATTCATAAATAGCTACCCTTCAGCAGCTTGCCACATTATAAAACCAAGTTCATCTTATAATCAAACCATAATCAGGAACTACGTCAAACCACTATCTAGCATAAAGAGCAAATAGCAATCATGAACATGGCAATTCACACGGATTTCAATATTCAATTTAGGATCTTAGGAACATGATTCTAACATAATAGCAATCTACCTAAGCGAATCCTGAGAACATATGCACAATATCAACAACCATTAAGCAGCAGAGACAAACAACATTTGAAACTCATTCATTTAGATCATACAAATGCCAGTGGAGTATTCAGAAACATCAAACACAACTGGTTTTCTAACATCTTTTAGGTTTTGAGCCTTAAAGCATTTTGGGGATTATACGAGGATTCCAAAGTAACACAAATGAACCTTCTAGATACATAAAGCTAGGAAACTATAAGTAAATTGCACATAATGTCCTAAACTTTCTAGCAACTAACACACTTGGTCATTTGATATATTTAAGCAAGATCCTCTTCAACTAATTCCCCATTAACTACAAAACCATTTCTAACAAGTATGATTTAACCAATAAATCCGTTTGATGATATAAAATTTGAATTCACTCTCCCCCTCAATCAATGACCCGTATTCTAGTTGAACCTCAACTAAAATCACGCTTAACCCCACAACTCATCAAACAAGAACTGTCATGAGGTTTAGTAGTCATTGATTGAGTGACAAATTTTATGCATAATCCAAGTATAAACAAATTTCATACAACACATATTCACCAAGTGTCTCACAAATAATTTTCAGAAGAATCATAGAATGAAAACTATTTGTTATACAAAGAAGACTTCTCTTCTTTTTCAAGAAATGATGCACTGAAACGTACATCAGATCGAAGAAACATGGATATAAAGTAATCCATGCCCAGGTGAACATCACCCAGTTGGAGGAACAGCCGTCTTTTTGGCGACGTGCTTTCCCCATTTTGAAGCGCGGGTTGCTATCTAAAGTAATAGCAAGCCATTTAGACATGTTTTAACAATCCATTTTAACTTCTGCTCGAGCTTCATTTAAAGACCCATGCCATTATTGAATGACATTTCTAAGTCCGTAAATGTTATCGATAAACAGAAGACATGCCTAGGTGAAACTATTTTTGATCTTTTCTAATTTTTTTTAATTTTTTATGGTTTTTCTGATTTTTACGTTTCTCTATTTACAATTAGCAAGATTTTCTATATATCTATTTACAAGATGGTATAAAATATGAATAAGTATATATGTACAAGGATACGAACCAGAAACCATTACTCCTCAGCATTCTGAATCTTCACCGCATTCATCACTTGACTTGCTGAAGAGCAATGTGAGCACTTTCAATCAGGGAATGATTCTGGCTTTTCACTCTCCCCTAATTAGTGCTATCCCCCAATCTGACAACCTTTCTGATGAACACCCATAATAGGAAGAAGACTTTGGATGAACGCCCGAAATATGAAGAAGTCTTTTGATAACCAAATGCATGCCGTCTTTAATCTTCTAACACTCCCGTCCTAGAGTGACGCCGTCAAAAACCTTAGGCATATTTTCGGTAGTTTAAGTTGAGCCTCAACTGAAATCTAGCTTAACCTCACAACTCATCAAACAAGAACTGTCATGAGATTAAACTAAACCACAAATTTAAGCCCAGTAACAACTTGATTTCAGCTTAACCTCACAACTCATCAAACAAGAACTGTCATGAGATTAGGTTAAAATCAAGTTGGACCTAACCTTAAACTACAGAACAACTTGAACCTAACTTAACTCCACAACTCATCAAACAAGAACTGTCATGGGATTAAGTTAAATATCAAGTTGTAAGAAAAGAGCTCAACATTTTTGAATGTAGAGAAGACTGAAGACTCGACCTTCTTCAAGATTGCCCAATGTGGAGGAACAGAATACCAATCATCTTCATCTCACCCAATGCCTTCCAGTAACCTTACATGTAGAATAGACTGACGACTCGACCTTCTTCAGTCTTACGTATAACACCAAAGTAACAAGTTGAACCACTGATCATCTATAGTATGTATCCATCCTTGGATATTAAGCCCTGATCACGTGAACCTGTTGTGCGTCCTTGATGTACACATTCTCTCTCCCCTGATGGTTACGATTAATCAGCCCATGACGTAACAGTGAAACGTAAATACCAAGGTAACAAGTTGAACCACTGATCATCTCTGCGGTTCTCAACACCGGAATATATGATTAAGCCCGATCACGTGAACCTGTTGTGCGTCCTTGGTGTACACATTTCTCTCCCCCATGATGGTTACGATTAATCGGAATCATCATCATGATGTGTACATGTAGCCTAATGAAGTGTACATGAAGCATTGACTAGAAACCCTTTGTTACTGATTGTACCAGCCCGTGAGACGATGTAGATTAGCATTCCATGACCATGTTCTTCAACACCTTGATAGACGGAAGAAGTAGTGTTGGAGAAACATGGTTTGCACGACTCCTGAACTGACGTATTCAGGAGTCGTATGACCATTTCTCAATCGTCAATCAACATGTAGAATCATATTCACCCTTTCCCCCCCTCAAAAATTGCATATGCCTGCCAACTGCAATTTTTGATGATTGAACTAGTGAATAAGAATACCATCAACGGTAAGTAGCTCCGCTTGACTGTTCTTGAAGACTGACATGTTGTTTATTCACCCTTTCCCCCCCTCAAAAATTGCATATGCTTGTCAACTGCAATTTTTGGTTGAACTAGTGAATAAGAATATACTCCAATGTGCGCCGATCCACTTGTAGACTGAATAAGCACGGAAAGAGCATAAAACTTGTTGATGAGAATGGCCATAAACAAGAAGATTCCTCTTCTTTTGAAGATAAAGTGCACTCAAGCGTACACTTTTCTTTTCTTTGAAGAACGAGGCCTGAACTGATTTGAACAGACGTCATCATGATGAAGAGCGAGACCTGCACTGACTTGTACAGACGTCATATCTCTCTCTTTACTTCTTCTCTCATCTAACTCGTTACCAACCCCATTATCATTCTGTCGGCTTGATGTCGTGACCACTGATGGAGAAAACCCAATATGATGAACTTGAGCCTGAAGTAACATAACCCGAACTTGTGACTTAAACTTGTGCTAATGCGAGACAAAGAGCGGTGCAGAGACTTCGTGCAACATCGAATCCCTAAGTACTCTATACTCTTCAACCAACCAACCATCAAGTATAAGACATACATCACCTCTTGGATATCCACAACTTCGTGTGACACTGAGCACTACAACGTGACCCCTTAAAGTGATAGTTATTTTGTAATAGGGAGAAAGAAAAAATAACTAGATATCCAAGTCCTTGTCATTGTATTGAAAGCTCGAACAAGTATCTCGAAGAATCTTCATCCAACCTCCCCGATATCTTCAGATACTAAGTACACGCACCCATGAAATTTCACTTCAGTCTCAAATAAATAATAATGAATTAACGCCGTAGTCACTTCTTGTGGTTAATGCCCAAATCTAGCCTTTTATGATGTATCGACTGAACTTTGATAATGGTTTTAACCCGATCATGGTTAAGAGCGCATAGACCATCATCATGGGATTTTACAAGTCTATGATTTCAACCGAGAAATAAGTTCTTTCTCGGGAATTTACAAACCCAAGAAGAAACCGTGAGACAGTAACAGATTGAATGTGGCGTGACTGATTTGGTTTTAGGTGAACATCAGTTTGGGTAAAGAATATCTTGTGAAGATTACAGATCACATCACAACTTTTAAAACCTTTGGCCAACTAACCAACCTTGTACATAGATTAGTGACCACACGATGAAGAAAAACCCGATATACCAATACTGAAAACTGAAGTAGAAGTCCCCAAATTTGTTACTTAAGCTTGCACTAATGTTGGAAGAACGGTGTAGAGAATTAATACTCCAAGCAAATCTCTAAGAGCTCAATACCCAACCAAAGTATGAGACATTAACACCTCTTGCGATTATCGACATAGTCAATGACGTGTGACACTGAGTCCTCCCATGACTCTTAAGTGATAGTTACCCCGATTGCTGGTAACTAGATAACCCAAGTCTTCAACTTAAAATTTTAAGCACGAGCAAGTTATCAATGAAGGTCATGCATCCAACCAACCCTGACTTCAAGATAAAATAAGTAGACGCCTTCGTGAAATTCAACTTTAATCACAAATAAAGAATACCTGATTAACTTCGTGATCATCTTGTGCTGTTGACTAGCCAAAAAGAGAAGAAACATCCGCAAATTCTTAGGATTCTTAGGAGTGCCCATGACTCATAGTCAGTCCTATCAGATAAAGCTGTCTGACCCAGCTACTTGGATGTGGAATAGTTGTCGTACTGTGTACAGGATTTTACAGTTCTTGAGATTTATCTGAGAAATAAATTCAAGAACTAACTGCACAACAGTAAGTATCAAACTGCTGTAGACTGAACCACTGAATCCTGAATCGCAACGCTCTGACCCGCTGTAACCGAAACTGCTAAGATTCAAACCGCTGGAGACGGAACTTCTAGGAAACTTGCGATAATTCTCCCCCTCAAAAAGGACATGAAATGACCTTTTTGCCAAAGCTGAGAGTCCGTGATGTTTGTGAATTTGACAGGCACAAAACATGGAAAGAGAAAAATGAAACTACTGCAACGAAGATGGTGATTAAGACTCTCTTGTAGTAACCCCTTGCTTTCCTCATCATCAATGGTTTAGTAGATTAACAATTCATTGAAGCTCGTAATATGCCAAAACCGCTTGATGAAATGCATATGACTTTAAAGTGAGTAAAAGGTTAAAACATGTCTCCAAACAGATCACCTCTTGTCTTTAAGCCTGACTACCTCTTGAGAAGATCTCGAGCAACAATCCCATTAGAAGCTAGAGAAACAACAATCACTTGATGAAGCTTGATAAAGAACAAGTCCGCGACTTAAACTTGCACTAAATTATGATTTAGATCCTATATTGAGCACAACAACGTAACTCCTTTAAATATAGGTAGTGATATATACCCAACCTTCCATCCTTAATTGTATATATCCACTTCGTGAACATCCAAGTCTAATCACCTTAGATTGCAAATTGTGATTTAGAACCTATATTGAGCACAACAACGTAACTCCTTTAAATATAGGTAGTGATATATACCCAACCTTCCTTCCTTTATTGTATATATCCACTTCTTGAACATCCAGGTCTAATCACCTTAAATACGCTTGAGCAAGGGTCATCAAACATCATGCATCCATCCACCCCGAGATGTTTGTGACACTAAGTACACCAACCCGTGAATTAACAAACCAACCAAGTCACCATAATTTCCCAGTTCCTGCCGATCTCGTAGCACAAACTTGTCCCCAAAAAAAATAGTCAAACCCCGTAAGTTTTATTTTGTCTAAATCCAAGTCCCGCCTACTTGTCCAAAATTAATTTCACGGGATTTTACAGCTCTTGAGATTTAAACCGAGAAATCGAATCTTTAGCGGGATTTTCTAAAATCTACAAGAGAAACCGTGAAATCAACAAGAACAGTTAAGAGTGAAGGGCAATATTAATCTTCAAAATTCAAGTCACAGGAGTCAAATCACAACTTGATCAAATCGCAACAAGTCAAGTCACAGTTTTTCAAGGTGCCACAAGACAAATCGCAATCAACCAAATCGCAATAAGTCGAATCGCAAGTGTTAACTTGCAACGTCAAATTGCAACTGGTCAAATCGCAATTAGTCAAGTTGCAACAAGTCCAAACGCAACTTGACAAATTGCAATTTAAGCAAACAGTTATTTGTCAGCGATAACTCAAATTGCAAAGATCAAATTGCAGACTCACTCAAGTCGTAGGCACTTATAGACCAATACTGACAAATCAGCAACTCTATAATCACGAAGACATTCGAATACCCAAATACTGGCAGTGACGTGTGTATCGACATGTAACACCAAACTGTACCAATCATTTTGTCATGAATTATGTCAAGAATGGATGACCAGTATTTTCGTCAATTATGGTTATACCACAAATAATTAAAAACCACTGTCCTTAAGGCAGATTCACTACTGACAAATTCACAACACATGATCACTTTGACTAAATATGTAATGCAAGCCATAATTCATGCCGTCCATATGTAATCAAATAATTGTCAACAAATAGCGTTCCATGACCCACTATAAAATACGTTCAAATCGTCACATTTATGAATTCAAGAATGAAGAGTAACATCAGCAAATAACGCCCATGTGTTAACCTTCCATGGCCCACCATACTTAAACTCACTTAGTCCAAGTCCATAATCAACCAGCCCAATGAATTAAGCCATACCCGGGTTAAATGCTTTGAAGCCCAAATCCATATTTAACCCTAATAATTCGGGTATTAATAAGCCTGAACACACCTAGCATAACCCTAATCACAAAAAATACGCCCCTTTATCTCCTTCTCCAACCTCACAAACCCTAATCAAGAGTATCAAAACATTCGCTGCTATCTCCTTCCTTTTGCTCAGCCACCAACAACAACACAAACCTTAACCCTAATCACACTTAAGATACCCCTAATCTCATTTTATCATAACCTCCGCCCCCCTCTTTTCTAATCTGCTCTCACCTAACTCTCAACTCCCAATGAATCCGATCTATCATCACACCTTATTCAATCTTCATCTATCTTCATCATCACAATTACCATATATCATAAATCCCATTCAACCACAAACCCTAATCGTAAAACATATCCGCCGAAAAACAATGCAACCACGAAATAGAAGCCATGTAGAAATATGACAAATACGCGGCTTCAAGATCAGACGAGATATGCGGCTTCACGATCAGACGAGATACTCGGCTTCAAGGTCTTGTTGATAAGATCAATGGTAGGTGATTAGTTGTGTTCGGTGTTGTCTTCCAGATCAGATGAAGATTACGGTAGGTTACTTGTTAGGGTTATAGTTTGAAAATAGAAAGATTTGTGATAGGTGGAGTGGGTTAGGTGTTAGGTTCAATTTGTAATGATTTAAAGAAATTTTGTGAACACATGAAAATAAAGATTTAGTTGTTGTTGTTTGTATCAGTTTCGGTTTGATTTTGATTGTTTTGAATACTCATTGTTTTGTTGCTTCATCTTGGTCAGCTTCATGTTTGTTGATTTATTAAGCTTAGGTTGTTGTTGTTTGATCGTTTTACTGAGAGACAGACAAACCGAGTTCATGACAGTATGGACAAACCGAGTTCGTGAGTAAATGGACAAACCGAGTTCATGACTGTATGGACAAACCGAGTCCATGGTTAAACGGACAAACCGAGTTCATGGTTAAACAGACAAACCGAGTCCGTGGTTAAATGGACAAACCGAGTTCGTGACTGTATGGACAAACCGAGTCCAGGACAAACCGCATCGGAGACAAATTGCAACTTTGACCGGTCAAAGCTGTCACTTTCGTACTTTCCTTAAAAACCGGATCTGTGTTTTTCTCTTTCATAACAAACCGCATGGAAGAACATCAACCTTTGGACACAAACAGCATCCAAGAACAATGCCAGCCACAAACCCAGAAAATGCCACGATGAACATATCATGAAAAACTTGAGTCAACACAGATTTGAAGACCACAATCTTCACCAAGAACAACCAAAGAACCAAGGACCAAGCATTTCCAGTTGGTGTTACGACCCACAAGTGAATATTATTCTATCCTTCAACGAACATAGCCAACGCCAAGAAAAAACAAACAACAACAAACAAACTTATGATGTTGCTTTTCCAACCATACGTATGACCATAGAGATGACAAAAATTTAAACCTCAAGACACCCTCATGTTTATGAAACAAAAGGTGTGACAAGAAACACGCATGTGGGTCACCATCAATTTATGTAACATGATATGAACCAACCAAAAAGAATGAAACCGACTACACAGTTTGTTAAGCCCAAATACCACATAAAGATTTAAACAAATATGGATCACTAACCATGGATTTGAACTGACCAGTTAATAGCCCACACAACAACTATGTATAGATTTTCATGTGGTACTTTAAATGATTCGAACAACAAAAACAAAAAATTGATTCAAACAGTTTGAGAAAAAAAAATTCGGACCACAAGAAAAATCTAAAAATCGACACACAATCAAACCGGAACTAACCATGGCTCTTGATACCAATTGTAGGAAATACCCATCTTGATTGTGTGTATGATTCGGGTGGTCTTGATTCATGAAAGATCAAGAATCCCATGGTGAGTTAGTGAGATGTTAGAGAGAGAGAGGGAGACTCTTGAGAGAAAACTGGATCTATTAGATTGTAGGTGAAATGTGACAAGAGTTTCAACCCTTCCCAAGTGTGGGAAGGGGTATTTATACTTCCTAATAATAGTGCCCCTAGTGGGCTGTGAAGTGAGCTGACAGTGGGGAAAGCCCCGACCCACTCCACAAATATAGATACGACTAATCTAATAAAACTAATAATACTAATAATACTAAGCTAATATAAATAAGCCTACGAGCTATATAAATGCTAATTAGATGCTCGGGGTGACCGAACCTTCATATGAATATTTATATTCCTAACACGTTTTAAAAATAGTTTACATTTCCAAAGTTAAATGTCATACATCAAGTTCAATTTAAATAAAACAAGGCCCATTTAACATGACTGTCCCAAATCAGAGTTTAACGCATGTGTAAAAACACTTCTGGTAATTATGACCGATGCCATGCCCTGCCTTCAACAAATACATTCTCAAACACCTGAGAAAACATGCTAAAAGTCAGCTAACACTGGTGAGTTCATAGGTTTAAAGTAAATAAGCACATATGGACCATGGCAAATAATTCAGCAGGCACACACTAACCGCATGCTAACACTAAGCTCATCCAACCGAAACTAGACAAACAATATGCCAAACGGCATAGCAAACAAGGGTGCCTGCGAGTGTTAATCCCCAGACACTCGACAAAAACCCGACATGGTATACGTTCGCATTGACTTGCCGGGCCAACCGAACGGGGGAGTCACCCCCAATAGATCCATTTATATCATACGCGCTTCCCAACAGGAATTGACGGCTGATGATAGTGGGCGCAATGGGATTCAAACATACTTAGGTTATCTGCATACTAGTGCGTAAAAACAAGGTTCAATTTGGTCCATGAAAATAGTTTTGCATGTTTCTCACCCCAAGGTTTATAAAACAATTCGTATAAAAATGGGGTTATAAACTCACCTTAACAATAGCAATCAGCTAGTCAACAAATAACACAATGCAAACGCTCCGACACACGACCTAGATCAGTATGGTAAGTCTTAGCGCAATATTCGTGTTTTAAACATTTTGACTCATTTGAAAGGTTTACTTGTGTCAAGTGCTCGTGTATTTCTTGCTTGTTGTGTGGTAAGGTACCTTTCAGAAGTGGTTTATCGTACAAGACTCTTTGGTGATGGCTCATGGTGAAAGTGTACGGTGAAAATACGTGCGACGGAAACATCCGTGCTTAGTACTCGTCGTCGTAAAATACGTAAGTAATATATATATTATCGTATATATATAATTAATAATTAAGTATTTAATTAATTAGGGCTTATAATTAATTAAATAGGTATTGAAAAATTAATATAATAATGGTGATAGTGGGGTAATATTATATTATAAACATTATCATTATTTATAATATAATTGTAATTATAAAGAGAAATTACAATAAGTATTTAATTTTGAGAAATTAAATAAGTGTAAGTGTATAAATATATAAAATATATTTATAAGTCTTATAAGGTCTAAACATATTAATTTGGAAAAATTAATATTTTTAATAATAAAAATATTTCATTTTATCTTTTAGTCGGTTTTTACCCAAAAATATTCTAAGCGTTAGAATTTTAGAAAAATCGGGCATGACCCATTCGTTTATTCAAACTTCTCCATTTTTCCCAAGTGTTGCAATTTCCTCAAATAATCCCTTACTTTAACACTATTTGCAAAACTAGTCCAACATATATATATTTAACGTTATAACTATATATATCGTTACGTTTACTTCTTAATTATAAGTTTCGTTACAAAAGTCAACATTTAGTCAAAATACTTTCAAAAGTCAACAACTATAATATTTGGGCCGAAAAGTCCATTTATTAGCCTTATTGGGCTTAAAGTGTCCAAACGAGTTTAAAATAGTTTCAAATCGTTATATAACGTTTTATTATGTAAAAATAATTATAGTGAGTTGAAAATTGTTCAAAACTCATTTTTCTCACCCGAAAGATATATTGGGCCGAAAAGTCCATAATGGGCCCAATAGTCCAAGTTTAGCCCAAAAACCATTTAACATTTTTAAGTTACGATAATATAATATATATTATATATAATATATATATAATATATATATATATATATATTTATATATATATATATATATATATATATATATCGTTAAGTTTCTAAAAATCAATTTAACACGTTCATCACGTCGTTTGGTCAAAAAGTCAAATGTGACCGGTTTTGGGTTGGGCTCGGCCCAACAGTGTCGAGACTCTATCCAAGCCCAAAAACAAAGTTTAGCCCAAAGTCTTTTTTAATTAAATTAGTTACGTAACGATATTTAAATTAACCAAATAAGCTCTTATACGTTAGCAAATTAGTTAAAAAGTCAAACATGGTCAAATCTCAATGGGTTCGACTTATTTTGAACCGTGCAACCCAAAACTCAAATAATATAAGCCAAACAAAATAAGCTATAGCTTATTCAATAAGCTCTTCAAAATAAGATATTAAGCACTAATTTCACCATTTCACCACTAGAGCCAAAATTTTATGTTTTTCAAAACCCCAATTTTTATTTCCTTAAAAATGTAGCCGATTAGTGTATTTTTACACATAAGTGTATATTTCGTTTTAAACTCGCGTAATTAAAACTAATCACATATGTATCATCAAACTAGTACCACAAATAACAAGATTTACCACACAAGCAAGAAATATCATAATTTGTATATAAACTTCAAAAAAGTCGCGCACTATATATATAAGCACCAACCCTAGCTTTTTCATTTTAGCAAAACATATACATTTAGCATTTGGTAACATCTTTAGATATCAAGATAACATGAAATGAACAAGATTAAAAAGTTTTGAGGATCCTTACAATGTTTCTTGAAAAATTCGAGAGGTAGAAGACCAAAGAACAACCCAAAATGCACCAAATTTACCCAAGACACGTTCCGATTAACCCAAAACTCTTGAAAGTACAACCCGATTAGCTCAAACTTCACTTGATTTTTGTAGATCTTGAATTCTTTGATGGTTCGACTAGTGAAAGGGTTTTGGAAGAGAGAAAATGATCTATGTAACTTTGGAGGATAAGAATGTGTAGGTGAAGTATTATGTGTTATGTTTAGGGTATAAAAACAAAAGTATTACATGTCATAATCCACTAGTAAATCAATTGGGATAAAATTTGTTGTCTTCTTGTGGTGATATGAGCGGAAAACGACACAAGGGGGAGGGGGGAAATATTTTGCTCCTCATTGGTGTATCGTGTGTCGATTTATGTAACACCCCCGTTTTCGATAATTGCAGCGGAATTATAAGTTGGGGTATTACTTCAAGTATCACAGTCATGAAAATAGAAAACGACTCGAAAAGAGACGTTTTAAATAAAATTGTTATCATTCATTTATTTAAATCATAGTAAATAATATAGGTCCTAGAGGGAAGTTTCGAAACATGTTATAAAAGATACATTATTCATTGAATGATAACAAATTGGACACTCTTTTTATAATATAAAGTCCACAGCCACTCCGTGCCAAATCCAGCTTCTAATTACCTGAGATAAAACATGCTAAAAAGTCAACACAAAGGTTGAGTGAATCCATAGTGTTTAAAGTATAATTAGTTGAACACAAGCTAAATAGAGAGTAAATTAGTAATGTTGTAGTTCAATATATTGCCTTAAGTCTCATGACACGCAAAACGTTAACTGTTTACTATCATAGTCATAAACTAAGATGCATATATTATTCCATAATTAAATGTAAATAATTTTGCCTCCGAGTAGGAGATTGCCGGTCTCTTTATTAAACTCAAATAAAATGCATTTGGTCACGTTACGGTAACACAAAGGGGTTGTCAAACCCAATAGATCTATCCATAATATTCGCACTCACCCGCAGGTGATTAATGGTCCATGATGGGATGTCTTTTAGGCAATAGGTAACTTAGACAATATTAATCAGGAAAGCATACAGAAAAATACTTGTGTTCGGTTTTGTAGCATGTATCTCCCCACAAGTTTGGAAAATGTATAAAAAGTGGGACTATGAACTCACCTTTGCAGTCTGGATGGAAAACAAAATTAAATAGAGTTGATAAACGTCTCCGGCACGCAACCTGGTTTGTTATGTCAAGTTTCAGTAATCGTATTCCAATATATATAAGTTTTAATATTCGTTTCGTAAAGTTTTTGGTTGTCGAATAAATATTTAATTGAGACAACATGAAGTCTCTACAAAAGTTGGATAAGATTTTATCTTATTGTTCATTTTTATGTTTCCGTTCGTTCGTTATCGAAATATACGTATTTTATTTATTAGTTTTTATTATAAATATAATTAGAATATATTAATAATAATAACTATATAAAGTTACACTTTTTACCCTATAGTTTCATATATTGACAGTTTATACCCTTAAACTTTCATAAAATGACAATTTTTACCCCTGAACTTTCGTAAAATGACAATTTTTAACCCTGAACTTTGGTGAAATGACAGTTTTTACCCCTGTAGTTTCAAAAATGACACTTTACACCCTCAACTTTAGATCGTTGGCAAAATTGGTCCTTGACTTAATAACTTTGAAAAATTTACATTTTTGGCCCAATAAAACTCCATCTTTCAAACTTGTCACTTTTTACCCTTTAACTGCATGTCGATTTCATTTTAAGTCCAAGTTATAAAACTATTTAGAGTTTTGGCAGAAAATACCCTTGAGACATTTATGTCGTTACGCTCGACATCCTTGTTTTATTAAAACACGTTTTAAATTTCGGGAAAAGGCATGACTTTCTACGACTCCTTTATACACTTTATTATCAACTTGTTAATACCTTATTTACAGCTTATGGGCTTATGATTTGAGCTTATGAGCTCGAATCAATATATATGTATATATATATATATATATATATATATATATATATATAGGGAGACTTTCTTGCGAGAACCATCTTATATGCGAGAACTGACAGAACCACCAAAAACATACATGCACGCCTTTTAAAATAAAAAAAAATAGATGCAAATCATCAATAATCGTAAGTATCCACCTATGTTCTTCAATATCATCATGAACTCATCCTCTTTTTTCACAAAAACCTTAAACACGGCCGCAATATTGTCATTGCACGCCTTATAAGAACATACATGCACACCTTCAAAGAAAAATTTTGTATTTCCAATTTCTTATCAAATTCTTTAGAACAACCATGTTTTTTTTTAAACATATATGTTGTTTTTAGAACATATGTGCAAAAATACAATTATTGAAGGCGTGCATGTATGTTTTTGGTGGTTCTGTCAGTTCTCGCGGATAAGATGGTTCTCGCAAGAAAGTCTCACTATATATATATATATATATATATATATATATATATATATATATATATATATATATATATATATATATATATATATATATATATATATATGTTAGGAATATGAATATTCAGTTGAAGACTCGGTCACCCCAAGTACTTATTAGATCATCATAGCTCGTAGGATTATCAGTAATATTATATAAGCTTAGTATTATTAGTATTATTAGTTTTATTAGATTAGTCGTATCTATATTTGTGGAGTGGGTCGGGGCTTTCCCCACTGTCAGCTCGCTCCACAGTCCACTAGGGACTTATTATGTAATAGTATAAATACTCCCTTCCCACCCATGGGAAGGGTTGGACCTTTCAAGCTAATAGATTACAAGTTACTTTCTCTCTCTAAAAGGCTCCCACTTTCTCACTCTAAGTCTTCTTCTATTCGATCCAAACAAGCCTCAAACTAGTGATTCTTGTATTGTGAATACCCTACAATTGGTATCAAGAGCCATGGTTAGGTCCATGAGAGTTGGTATTCACGGATTTGTGTAGTTTGTGAGGTTTTTGGTTCGATTTGTCAAGATATTTGTTAAAGTTTTTGGTTCGACTTGTTATTTCATTTTGTGCTTTGTTTTGTGCTTTAATGTTGTTATTACTTGTACTTTCTAGCTTAGGAATAGTATAAGAGTAGTATTTAGTGCTTGGATTCACAGATTTAAGGTTCGTGTGGTGTTTATGGGTGATTCGAGCATTTTTTCTTTCATGAGTTCTTGGATGCGGTTTGTCTAGTTTGGACGTTCTTGAACGCTGTTTGTGTCACATCGGGTACGCGGTTTGTCCCATTACTAGTTTAGGCAAAAGGACAAACTGCATTGAAAGTGACGTGTTTGGAAGTTTGTGCCGACGCGGTTTGTCCCTACGGTGCGTACGCGGTTTGTGTCTACGCGGTTTGTATAACTAGTGTGAACTCGGTTTGTCTCTCTGGCGCATACGCGGTTTGTATAACTAGTGTGAACTCGGTTTGTCTCTTTGGCGCATACGCGATTTGTGTCTACGCGGTTTGTATATCTAGTGTGAACTCGGTTTGTCTCTTAGGCGCATACGCGGTTTGTATCTCCAGTGTGAACTCGGTTTGTCTCTTAAGCACATACGCGGTTTGTGTCTACGCGGTTTGTCTAGGCGGTTTGTGTCTTGGTGATTTTAGAAATTCCCGCGAAAGATTCGATTTCTCGGTTAAATCACAAGATCAGTATAATCTTGTATTCACTATGACAACTAACTCAGACTCCATCATATCGGAGGTTCTCAAACTGTACGATGATATTAAGGATCATGGGAACTATGATTACACATCTCTAACAGAAACAAATGATACTGATTCTGCTGGAACTGATGTGTCACACTCGCAGTCACACATGAATGAATGCCTTGAGGATATGCAGTTGGCTAATGCAAAGGAAAGTCAAGTAGCATGCTTCCATTCACTTCTATCACACATTAAGGCTTTGTTCGGTAACTCTGAATATGTGATGGGGTACAGACGGGCGTTTGCTTCACTCTTTGGTCAGGAAATTAGCGATTTCACAGTCATGATGACATTATATCTGGATCAACTAGAACAGGAGCTGGTCAAGGAAGAATATTCTGAACGTAAATCCAGAGACGCTCTCAATGTGATCAACAATCAATTCCAAATGTTCATCAACTCTCAATACACTGGGGACTATTATTGTGACTGTCAAGTGACTAAAGAGTGTTTCGCTAAATATACTGGGTCTGAAATAGAAATGTACAAAACGACACTGCTACTGCGGATAAGGGATGTCTATGGGTTCATTGAGGAAAAAGGTCAGCAGGGTAGGAATGGAACAAAATCAGACAAGAAGGATGATAGTGTTAGCACAGGAAGTGACCTCTCAAGATGTGAAACCCGAAAAATATAAAACACGTAAAAAGACCAAATTACCCCTACAATCTGAAACTTTTACATAGAGAGTCCGTAACGCACCAAAAAAAAAAAAAAAAAAATTCGAATCTCGTCAAAGACTTAAAGAAACCAAAACACTTTAATTTAGTTTGGCACGTTAAAAATAAAATCGTTTGGACCCCTTAATACATGACTTAGCCAAATATTAATATTTGTACACATATAATAAAAGTTGAATTTACCATATCTCCAAGATTTGGAAACTCTAACAACTAAATCAGCTACACCCATGTGACTACCGAAATTTTGGCTCACACGTTTTAATATAATGAAAAGAAAAAGAGCACATATATCTCTCCAATCAAAACTGACGTACGCGCAAAATATGGGATCAATTATTCATAAGCAGCTACACCCTATTATTGTGGGCCTGAATTTCTCAACACATGTTTCTATAACTATAAATACTTCTCGCAGTAGCCCACGAACCAACCTACTAACCCTAAAGAAAAACTTCTGTCGCCTGTTTCAACCTCGTCCGGCCACCCCAACTCACAAACCAACCACCTCTGTGATCCTGAGAACCTAGAGAAGCCATTGAAGGACACTAGAACACGTGTAGAGGCCGTGTGAAGACCGCGAGGTGCGTGTGCTCGTTTTAACCCATCCGTTCGAACCTACTGATTCTCCTCGACAACTCGTGAGTTTGATTTTTCTTCGTGTCTTCCTGATCATAATAATGTTATATAATGCGTTTTAGAGTAAACATGCATGTTAAAAACTTATAAATATCGAATATATATGTTAAACATCGAACCGGACCTTCACGCTATAACGTGTACTGACTGCTGCTATAAACTTTCTGATATTCGCTAGTGTTACTTAAAAATAACTTGTGAACGTGTTAAAACGGGTTAAACAATGTCCTGGTTCATGTGAGTTCTTGTTAGAGTGTAGCGAGTGTTTGAAGGAAGTTGTGATCGGTGTGTAAAGTTTGAGATCGATTTAGGGTTTTAAACTGGTGTCATGGACGTTTTAAGATGTGTTAATGATGATTGTCGAGACTTGGTAATGATTTGGGAGTGAATTCGATGGGTGGTCGAATAAAAGATAAACCGAGGGTTTGGGTTAAACTTTAGATCGATTGGAGTATGTTAAGACTACAAGGACTGTTTTGAAACTTTTTGAAATCTATTTTGGTTCGTATAAACTTATAATGGAAGGGTTTAATATATACGTTGGAGGGTCGAACATATAATTATCTAAGTTAAAGGGTTAAATTGTAATATGTTAAACTTGAAGGGTCTGAATCGTACGTTACTAAAAGAGGTGAACTTAATATGAATCTGAAACATTAAGGGGCTTAAAATACGAAATCTGAATATCTGAGGACTAAAGTGTAAAAATGGAAAACTTTCTAAATAAGAAAACCTGCTGAAAATAGAAACTTACTAAAAATGGAAGGGCTTATAATTCTGGTTTATCCCCTCTAGGTGTGAAAGAAGAGAAGTCCTGATTCTTGCATTCTTATTCTGTTGGTCGTGCTTTGCTTTGCTTTGGAAAATAAGGTACAGATATTCTGACCTTCTCTGTAAGGTTTCCTATGATTCTTTTCCGATCTGTTAAATATTTGATTTGATACTCGGTTACGATCCTTTGCTATGACACCTTTGCTTCGACCTTGATCTCTGATTTTGGACCTATGATATGAAGACCTTTTTGATATGAGATGGAAATGTTTTAAGTAAAGTATTTTGAAAGGGTTTTTCAAGCATGATATATTGGATTTAAGAAAACAATTTTTGAAGTTCGTTTTATGAAAACTATTTGAAAGACCATTTATGAAAACTATTTTGAAGCATTGTTTTAAATGAACCTTAGGAGAAAACCTTTTGAAAAGTACTTTTGATATTAAACCTTTTGAAAATTTGACCATCTGATACTTTGACCCTTTTGCTATGAACCTTTTGATATGAACTTTTCATATGACTTTGAGATTCACTTTTGACATGACCTTGAGATATGCTTTGATATGACGTTGAGATACATTTCTGATATATGACTTTGAGATGACCTTGAGATATGACTCTTAGTTTGATACCCGAGCCACCTTTTTGTTTCCTAGCCAGGAAGGTAACCTGGCCATGTCTGTGATGCACCACTGGCATGACTCCTGTGTGGGGGAGTGATTTCTCACGCCGTCCCCTTTTATATTATGATATGGCCATGATGACTTTGAGATTATGATTTTGAGATTGACTTTGAGTGGGGGCGTATGGATTGCAATCCTAGGCATGTATGTTTAGTGGATTTAACTATGACTTTGAGTATGACTTTGAGGTGACTGGTGCTTGTGTGCATTACACGCCTTTCACATTTCTGGGAGCTAGCTACTCCACCCCATTTGATACATGAGGCCACCCCTCATATTATCTGGTTGCCTGAGAGGTATCCCCTCTGATTGTGAGACTATGATGTTGAGATGTGACTTTGAGATTATGACTTTGAGTTTCTGGGCTCGTGGTGGATTACTGTCCTAAACCTTTACTCTTTATTTCCTTTTCCTATATTTCATTCATTATGATATGCCTGTTCATTTCCATTTGCTTTTGTTTCCGTTTATTATATATATCTGTTCACTGGGCTTTTTAAGCTCAGCCGCACGTTTTCTTTCCGTGTGCGGCAGGTTTTAGTTGGAAGCTGGGTATGAGTGAAGAGACCTTTGGACTTAGAAGATCTTGATAGTTTTCGGAAGTAGAAGCTTTTAGAAGGATTTGCGTTGACAGACATAGTATTTAATTTTGTTTCTTATTTGTAACCTTGTAGCTTCGATATATCATTTGTAACCTTCAAATTTTTATTGTATTATTTAAGTCGTATGTTATGCTTGCCTTTGATATGTCACCATTTGCGTGACACTTCTACCCTTGTCGGGTTGGGGTGTTACAATTATGGTATCAGAGACAGGTTTACGACTTGTAGTACATCTACCCTTGGCCTGTGTAAGTTAGGACCCCTAAGTTTCCACTGTAGGCGCTCGTAGGATAACCTTTACGAAGTTGCGTAGAATTTTCCCATAGGAATATAAGTCATAACCGGTGAGGAATGGGTAGTCTAGGACATCCATGTGAGTGGTAATTGCTTCCGCATCACTCTGAATCTTGCCTATGCCTTTAGTCATGCCTTATAGGAACGTTGCCGCAGAAAACGAGGAAGTCTTACCTTCCGTCATTTGAAGAATGAACTTTGTATGTTCCCTTTGGAAGGATTTGATGTTGATATTTGTCTTGTACGGAATTGTTATCTAAGCATGCTGATGCTAATAACTGACATTCCATACATCTCGCCTCTGACTGTTAAACGATGTTCGTATTACTATCGGTGCACACCCTATCATTCCTATGTTATAAGCTAAACAAGATTCCAATCCTTTGAACTGTTCACTATTCTAACCTTCAATTTGATATATTTGACTTTGATATATTCTAATACTCTCCCATCCCACACTTTGATGAACCATGTACCTAAATTTGATATGTGAATTATCCGTATGTTTTGACAACCACATTCGCTCTGAGAATCCGTTTCCCTTTTGATGTATTTGACTTTGAGGTCTCTTGACTATGGAGTGGTGGTTTTTGCAAAGCTATCATGGACTGCAATATTTGCGACTTTTAACAATCTGCTCCACCATATTTTGATATGATATTCTCAATCATTTGAATCTGTTAAAATTATTGTTGCTATGAAGCACATACTCCGATCTATTTGATCCCCAATTTTCTCCTAACGCCTGTTAGTATCCACTCTTAGAAGGCTCCGGCATTTGAAAGTTGTTGTACGAATTTCTGGTGCTTCTGATGAACCTTTTGAGATTCGTTTGGGAAGTAAAGTTTGCATTGAACTAATCTGAATTGGCGAAACCACGATATTGAAGAAGTTAAGAGATTGTAGGAACTGATGGGATATGAGTTTGTTCACTTCAGTGATCTTTTGAATGCTCCTGTTGGGTTATGAAGAAGAAAGAGAGAAGTGTGCGGCGGCGCACTGACCATCGTGAATTTAACCGTAATCATTATTCCATTTCCGCGTATCAATATTTGATTCATTATATCTTTGAAACTCCGTAGCAGACGACCTTATTTGAGTTTGAAAGACGGAAGAAGCAACCACAAGAACATCTGAGAAGGAAGTTGACTAGTTGAGATTAAGTTCCGCGAAGCATTACAATTTGATTTGTGAAGAGAAAGATTTGTGATATGAAGTTTCTCCCTAAGAAGATTTCCTGAAGTTGCTTTAGTACCCGTGTGACCACTGTGAGTTTTGAATGATGTCAATTGTATTGACTAGAAGATTCATGTTTTCGCAAGTATTCGGACAATTGTCATAGCATGACAGTATGTTTGTGCTCAGAGACGAACGAGGAGCACGTTGACCATTTTAGTATGAAGTGAACCGACCCCTTTGTTCTAGAAGAATAGATTTACTTGACGATCAGAGATTGTAGCAGACAACACCACCAGGTATCCGAGGACTAAAGAGCTTTCACGAAAAGGACCAGGACTGAAGACCATTGTCGGAGTTAGAAACCTTGTAGAAGATGTGCAGAAGAGGCTAGTGACAGGCGTTACCAAGAGAGAAGCATGTGAGGAGAAGACAGACTGAGATGAGATTCGATTATACCTCAAAGCAGCACGTGGAGATTTCAATTGGGCATCAAGACGACCAGACTGTAGAAGATGAGCTTTCAGCACATAAACCAGGAAGTCCACAACAGTTGAGTTGGTGAATTTTGAATCATGCTAGAAGACCTGTAGGAGACACGCAGCCTTGTTTCTCTAGTCATTTAGTTGTACTAAGATGAATTGAGAACTGAAGCAGACTCGCAAATGGAGGAATGCACGGTGATCACGTCGGAGATTCACGCTACCACACCGAAGTGTCCAGAAGAAGTGTCGAAGACTTGAGGAACCAGACTCAAGTTTATGATTTTCTTTTCACCCTATGATCGTATGATTAGACAAGAGAGCGACTACTTGGAATTTGAAAAGATTCGAGATCATGAAATTGAATGGATGGAATTTTGAAGTAAACGTTTGGATTTGGAAGATTTGATTGTTGTAAAGGGTGAAGATATTGAAGACGTAATTCAAATTCTCTTAGACCACTTAAGTTTCCGTTACCTTTCGATAGGATCTTTTGAATGAGCTCTACCCTATTAGAAATTCCGTTCTGTGTTCGTTATGCATTTGTTTGGATAATGGTTTCGTTATGAGAAGGATGATGAATTGTGGAAGACCTAACGTTTCGACGACGAGTTTCATTTTGAGTTGTACCCATTCCGTTACGCTATTTGTGCGTTCAAATTCCTCCGATTTGGAATCCGTAGTGATGTTTGTTTTGGACCAACCTTAGGAGGTAGAAAGACTGATAGGTGGATAAGATAAGTAGTTCTGTTCACAACTTGAGATAAAGTATGATCATCATGATGGTATACTCATATGAGACCGGTATTATGACGGTTCGCGAACGTGATAATACCCACGTCATATGACGTACCCTTATTGTGATCATAGGATATTTCGAGGAGTGCCTGTGAAACCTTAGAAATTCCGACGTTTGGTGGGGATCATCTGTGTTAGTAAGATGATAGGTTCAATCTACCGATGCGTTTAATCTACCGTCACCGATGTGCGTACACTCTGTCTCTATCCTTAGATATCTGAATAAATGGGAATTCTCCGTCTACGTTCTGTTGACCTCAGTTACCAATCAATAAACCTTTGAAGAACCCTCTGCTGTGATACGACTAATTAGATCCGAAATTTCGTTTGTACTTCTGCATGAGCTTTCCTGAAGACTCTTCTACCCTTTGATCAGTAATAACGTCAGTTATTCCTTCTGAAAAGATTTGAACTTACTTTATTAATTCGAGTCATGAGAGGTATTTGATTCGAAGACCTTTTCTGAATGAACCTTCTCGTCATGAAAACAATTGTGACGATCTATTGCAGTTTGTTACGACTTCGTTTAGCTTACTTCAATTTTCGAGGACGAAAATTTTCTTTTAGAGGGGAAGAGTTGTGAAACCCGAAAAATATAAAACACGTAAAAAGACCAAATTACCCCTACAATCTGAAACTTTTACATAGAGAGTCCGTAACGCACCAAAAAAAAAAAAAAAAAAAATTCGAATCTCGTCAAAGACTTAAAGAAACCAAAACACTTTAATTTAGTTTGGCACGTTAAAAATAAAATCGTTTGGACCCCTTAATACATGACTTAGCCAAATATTAATATTTGTACACATATAATAAAAGTTGAATTTACCATATCTCCAAGATTTGGAAACTCTAACAACTAAATCAGCTACACCCATGTGACTACCGAAATTTTGGCTCACACGTTTTAATATAATGAAAAGAAAAAGAGCACATATATCTCTCCAATCAAAACTGACGTACGCGCAAAATATGGGATCAATTATTCATAAGCAGCTACACCCTATTATTGTGGGCCTGAATTTCTCAACACATGTTTCTATAACTATAAATACTTCTCGCAGTAGCCCACGAACCAACCTACTAACCCTAAAGAAAAACTTCTGTCGCCTGTTTCAACCTCGTCCGGCCACCCCAACTCACAAACCAACCACCTCTGTGATCCTGAGAACCTAGAGAAGCCATTGAAGGACACTAGAACACGTGTAGAGGCCGTGTGAAGACCGCGAGGTGCGTGTGCTCGTTTTAACCCATCCGTTCGAACCTACTGATTCTCCTCGACAACTCGTGAGTTTGATTTTTCTTCGTGTCTTCCTGATCATAATAATGTTATATAATGCGTTTTAGAGTAAACATGCATGTTAAAAACTTATAAATATCGAATATATATGTTAAACATCGAACCGGACCTTCACGCTATAACGTGTACTGACTGCTGCTATAAACTTTCTGATATTCGCTAGTGTTACTTAAAAATAACTTGTGAACGTGTTAAAACGGGTTAAACAATGTCCTGGTTCATGTGAGTTCTTGTTAGAGTGTAGCGAGTGTTTGAAGGAAGTTGTGATCGGTGTGTAAAGTTTGAGATCGATTTAGGGTTTTAAACTGGTGTCATGGACGTTTTAAGATGTGTTAATGATGATTGTCGAGACTTGGTAATGATTTGGGAGTGAATTCGATGGGTGGTCGAATAAAAGATAAACCGAGGGTTTGGGTTAAACTTTAGATCGATTGGAGTATGTTAAGACTACAAGGACTGTTTTGAAACTTTTTGAAATCTATTTTGGTTCGTATAAACTTATAATGGAAGGGTTTAATATATACGTTGGAGGGTCGAACATATAATTATCTAAGTTAAAGGGTTAAATTGTAATATGTTAAACTTGAAGGGTCTGAATCGTACGTTACTAAAAGAGGTGAACTTAATATGAATCTGAAACATTAAGGGGCTTAAAATACGAAATCTGAATATCTGAGGACTAAAGTGTAAAAATGGAAAACTTTCTAAATAAGAAAACCTGCTGAAAATAGAAACTTACTAAAAATGGAAGGGCTTATAATTCTGGTTTATCCCCTCTAGGTGTGAAAGAAGAGAAGTCCTGATTCTTGCATTCTTATTCTGTTGGTCGTGCTTTGCTTTGCTTTGGAAAATAAGGTACAGATATTCTGACCTTCTCTGTAAGGTTTCCTATGATTCTTTTCCGATCTGTTAAATATTTGATTTGATACTCGGTTACGATCCTTTGCTATGACACCTTTGCTTCGACCTTGATCTCTGATTTTGGACCTATGATATGAAGACCTTTTTGATATGAGATGGAAATGTTTTAAGTAAAGTATTTTGAAAGGGTTTTTCAAGCATGATATATTGGATTTAAGAAAACAATTTTTGAAGTTCGTTTTATGAAAACTATTTGAAAGACCATTTATGAAAACTATTTTGAAGCATTGTTTTAAATGAACCTTAGGAGAAAACCTTTTGAAAAGTACTTTTGATATTAAACCTTTTGAAAATTTGACCATCTGATACTTTGACCCTTTTGCTATGAACCTTTTGATATGAACTTTTCATATGACTTTGAGATTCACTTTTGACATGACCTTGAGATATGCTTTGATATGACGTTGAGATACATTTCTGATATATGACTTTGAGATGACCTTGAGATATGACTCTTAGTTTGATACCCGAGCCACCTTTTTGTTTCCTAGCCAGGAAGGTAACCTGGCCATGTCTGTGATGCACCACTGGCATGACTCCTGTGTGGGGGAGTGATTTCTCACGCCGTCCCCTTTTATATTATGATATGGCCATGATGACTTTGAGATTATGATTTTGAGATTGACTTTGAGTGGGGGCGTATGGATTGCAATCCTAGGCATGTATGTTTAGTGGATTTAACTATGACTTTGAGTATGACTTTGAGGTGACTGGTGCTTGTGTGCATTACACGCCTTTCACATTTCTGGGAGCTAGCTACTCCACCCCATTTGATACATGAGGCCACCCCTCATATTATCTGGTTGCCTGAGAGGTATCCCCTCTGATTGTGAGACTATGATGTTGAGATGTGACTTTGAGATTATGACTTTGAGTTTCTGGGCTCGTGGTGGATTACTGTCCTAAACCTTTACTCTTTATTTCCTTTTCCTATATTTCATTCATTATGATATGCCTGTTCATTTCCATTTGCTTTTGTTTCCGTTTATTATATATATCTGTTCACTGGGCTTTTTAAGCTCAGCCGCACGTTTTCTTTCCGTGTGCGGCAGGTTTTAGTTGGAAGCTGGGTATGAGTGAAGAGACCTTTGGACTTAGAAGATCTTGATAGTTTTCGGAAGTAGAAGCTTTTAGAAGGATTTGCGTTGACAGACATAGTATTTAATTTTGTTTCTTATTTGTAACCTTGTAGCTTCGATATATCATTTGTAACCTTCAAATTTTTATTGTATTATTTAAGTCGTATGTTATGCTTGCCTTTGATATGTCACCATTTGCGTGACACTTCTACCCTTGTCGGGTTGGGGTGTTACAAAGTGACTTCTCAAGATGTGAGAAGAAATCTCAAGAATCTGAAAATCACCAAGCACGGTCTACCGTGGTACATCTGTCTTATCTAGATAATATTGTTTCTAATGAACTTGTACATGATAATTCGTCGAGTTCTCTGCCTACGACTGAGTCTTTCAAATCACATGATATGATTGAAAAAGAGGTTTACAATGAACTTTTAAAAGGATTTTCAAAACTGGAAAAACATTGTGTTGATCTTGAAATTTCAATGCAACAATTAAAAGAAAAGTTCCAAATTAACCTTCCATCAAAAAATCCGGAATTACCTGACTTTCGGGAATTTTTCATGATAAATGAGTTGAAAGATCAGCTGGTGGCCAAGAACGCGACTATTAACATGTTAAGGACCAAACTAAGTGATTTGCAAGAAAAGGTCAATGAAGATAAAACCTCACATGACTCAAACACTGTTGAGTTACAGGCTGAACAAAACCTTGGGAAAAGTTTCTCATTAGCTTCTCGTAGGAATGACTCAAAGAAGTCGGCCAAGAACAGGGTGAATCTTAAGTCTGTCAAACCATCAGTCTTGGGAACATCTTCTCCAAGGTGTGCCCCCCAAGTTGGTGAGACTAAGAGTTTGCCAAAATCAGTCACTTCACAACCTAGACATAAGGGAACATTAGCTAAGAGTCACTTTCAGGATAAGTCTCACATGACAATAACAAAGGAAGTTAATGTTCATATCATTGCATCCTCTACTTCGACAAACAATCACCATAGGCCTCTTAAATCAATGAAGCACCCTAGGAAGCCTAATAGATCTAGTGCTGAAAAACAAGAAACTTTCTCTCGTAAAAACACTAAGGTGCCTCAGAAACAGAGCATATTTAGAACGTGCCTAAGATGGTTGCCAACTGGTAGAATCTTTAAGCAAGTCGGTCGTCAGTGGGTACCTACTGACACGGAAAATGCTTCTAAGAATGGTTGCAAGAAATCACAGAGACAGGACCCCATAGTCACTAACCAATATACATGCGTACAAAATACTTATGATAGTGCAGGGAGACAGTTTCCGCGTGCAGCTACTCTCACAGAATGCATCATGAAAAAACTCAAGGTGTGGCTACCAAAGGGGACATCAACTCCCACAGAGGAGGTTCGGAAAACCCACCGGTAATGTACGGGGACAATGACTTTTGAACAATTCAGTTCAAAACTCGTACAGATGTTACAAAGAAAATCTCAAGTATCCTTTTTCTTGGTATATATAGTTTCTCCTATTTTATAGGTACATGTTTCTTGTATATATATATATATATAGTATTACGTGTTCTTGGATAGAGAGAGGCATGTCTTCTGGATATCGATAACATTTACGACCCTAGAAATGTCATTCAATAATGACACGGGTTTTTAAATGAAGCTCGAACAGAAGTAGATCCTAATAAGTAAATCATGTCTCTGTGGCTTGCTATTACTTTAGATAGCAACCCGTGCTTCATTTTGGGGAAAGCACGTCGCCAAAAAGATGGCTGTTCCTCCAACAAGGTGATGTTCACCTGAGCATGGATTACTTCATATTCATGTTCATTCATACTGATGATTTTTGTTGGCCTAAAGACATTCACCGTTGATCTCATCAAGTGATAAATTGCTGTTCAATCAATGTCTAAATCTCTCTACAAAAGCTCAGTCATTGATTGAGGGGGAGAACAATAGCAATTTAAACTCGTCTATGTGTATTCATTGTGTAACTGACTGGGCTATTATTAAGTCCTTAGGGATTTAGTGTGTCGTAACTGATTTGGATGCCGATGTGTGTTTGAAGGTATATTGATTGGAAAGTCAGGGACCACAGGTGTCATTTAGTACAAAGAGGAGAGTTAGGAGTAGGGTGTTAGAATTATAACTTATGCGGTTTGTCAAAGCCAACAATGACAGGGACCAAATGTGTCATTAGGAGGTAGTTGTTAGAATTGTAACCTATGCGGTTTGTCTAGCCAACAAAGACAGGGACCAAAAGTGTCATTAAGGTTAACTTCAATGTTAGGTGAGGATATTTAAGAACCATATCACACGCGGTTTGTCCCTCAACACTCTCTCTCCTCCATAATCAAACCGATCGAACCTTTCTATCTCTAACCAAACCCACGATCGCCATCTTTATCCATCCATCGAGACTTCCCTAGGTAATGATCGACCCTCACCCATATCAGTAGGTAGTTAATTGTACTATTCCTAGAATCTTAATGTCGGACTTGTTTTTTTTTAGGTTGATACGTTCGGCTCATCACTCGATCCTAGGTGAGTTTGTTATTTCTTGTTTTGATTGATGGGATTCTTAGTTATGAATGTATTGATAAGTGTTATATGTTCATATTGCCACATCACTCAAGTTGTGTGTTGGATTGGTGTGATTCGTCGAGTGATGATTTGACTCCAAAAGTCAAAATCGCTCATGGGTCTAGGATTTGTTCAAACAGTGGTCGATTAATTAGTCTCTAGGATAGAATGGGTTTATTTTCTCACTAATCAGATGAGAAATCTGAATTGATAAATTGTTAAGTCGATTGTTTGTTCTTTCAAGGTTAGATGAGAATAAGTCGATTGATAGATGGGTTTAGTTAGAGTGAATCTGGACTAAGATAGGGTTGTTTGTTATAAGATCTCGTTGTGTTGTTGTCGTTCGTACATACACTTGCATAGTAATGAATGCTTTGATGATTAAGTGGTGATATATTCTTCAATGCGGTTTGTCTAGCATATGTCGATAAGTTTGCAATGTGTGGTGATTTAACTCTGTATGGAATTATGTGATTCTATTGTGAAGTGATTGGCATGTCATGAGGTGTTTGCATAATGTGAAATCTGTAATTAGTACTCTCTACATGATCTAGGGTGTAGGTTGCTTTATGATTTGTTCATCGGTGCTATTTGTGTGATCATTCTTGAATGCTATTTGTCTATTCATCACAGACGCGGTTTGTCTGTTTTGTCTCAGACGCGGTTTGTTTGATTAGTCTCAGACGCGGTTTGTCTATTTTGTCACAGACGCGGTTTGTCTGTTTAGTCACAAACGCGGTTTGTCTGTTTCATCACGAACGCGGTTTGTCTGTTTCATCACGAACGCGGTTTGTCAGATTAATCACGAATGCGGTTTGTCTAATTAATCACGAACGCGGTTTGTCCGAATAATCACTAACGCGGTTTGTCTAAACAATCACGAACGCTGTTTGTCTAATCAATCTCAAACGCGGTTTGTCTAATCTGTCATGAATGCGGTTTGTCTGATTGATCATTAATGCGGTTTGTCTATGTTTATGGATGCTGTTTGTCTACTTGGTCATGGATGCTATTTGTTTATATTGTCATGCTATGTCTATTCGTTTGTCTACATGCTTACAAATGCAGCTGTGCAGTTAATACTTTATAATGTGAATGATGGTTGCTGCATTTTAGGTCTCTCATAATTGGGTGTTACTTGATCTACTGTAGTCTTTTGTTATGTACACATAGTCTCTGTGCTAACCTCAAGGATTGATTCCCATCTAACTTGCATAGACATACTTTCGTCCTGTGAATGTGTGTGTAGATACAATGACAGATACAGGGATCACTACTTCCTCAGAACCAAACCTTGCAGTTCCAACACCTGTTCGCACAGATGAACAAATACTTCCTAAGAACAAATGGATCCCTATTGGAAGGAGCAACTGTTATGTCGATGTAACAAGACCTCAACCCAATCCCATTTACAAGATATCTGTTGATATCTTAAAGGAGACCAACTTCTTCAGAGCATTCACTGCATGTGCAACAGTTCCGTCTATATACATTCAACAGTTTTGGAATACGATTGAACTTAACAAAGATACTGGTAATTACCACTGTCAGTTAGATGAACAATGGTACGAGCTGACATCAGACACCATCAGAGAGGCTCTTCAAATATCACCTGCTATCATTGATAAACCCTTTACCCAACCTCCTACATCCGAGGCTCTCGTCCACTTCGTTAATGATCTGGGTTATCCATCAACCGTCCTCAAGGTGTCAGCGGTAGTCACCAGTGAAATGTATCAACCATGGAGGACATTCGCCACCATTCTCAATTTATGTCTTACTGGGAAGACCTCTGCTTACGAAAGACCTAGGGCTCCAGTGCTTCAAATTCTATGGGGAATCATAAAACGTTCCAACATAGATTTCGCTGAAAGGATCTGGGAAGAATTCGTTCACTCCATTCACACCTTCCTAGAAGACAAAGCAAAACTGGAATCTAATCTGGCCAGCAGGAAGACAGTGAGGAAGATGTTAATTCCTAGCATCAGATTCACTAAAATGATAATCCATCATCTCTACTCTCGTCACAAGTTCCATCCTAGAACTGATTCTCCTCTCCATTTGTCCTCTGAAGAATTTGTTCTGGGAAATCTCAAATGGGCTGCTAAAGGGGCCAAACAAGAAGTCTTTGGAAAGCTTATTCCTGAGCCTCTTATTTCAGATAACATTCGTCAAGCTTCCTATTATAAGGAATATCTGAGCAAAGTAGAGGGATATCAAAAGTCTCTCTCTAAGAAGGAAAGAAGTGAAGCCGAAACCTCTGAACCAGAAACCCAGAAATCCATCAAACAAACCCAATCTAAATCGAAATCAAAGAAAAGAAAGGATGCACCCACAGAAGTTGAGGGATCTAAGAAAAATAAGAAGATCAAAAGGAAGGCTTCAAGCAAGAAGGTGAAATCTAAGAAAATCAAGACAAAAGGTCGAAATGATGATGAAGAGATGGTGACTCCTGAACTAGGTCTAAGAGATGAAGAAGATCTGGATCTACAACAAGCCTTGGAGATGAGTGCTAAAGAACACGCTGAATCAACGAAGAGTGCTACGAAAGGAGTTGTCCTTAGAGAACCTGTTGTTGAGAGCAGTAAACCATTACCTGAAGTAGAGGGCAAAGGTAAAGGAGTAGCTACAGTGGTACAAGCTGCTAAGACTCTTCTTACCATATCATCTCCGGCATCCAAGACAACAACACGATTTGTGCTAAGGAAACGTGATCAGGGATCATCTAGAGCACTTGATCTTTCTGAAGGACATCAAGGAGAATCACCAAGCATAGAAGTTGCCAAGATTCCAGTGATACAGAAAGCGATGAACAGGTGTACAAGGAGAAGAAGGTGGAGATGAAGATCACACATACAGAAGTAAAGGATCCACAAGATCAAAGTGAGAGACAAGAAGAGGAAGTTCATAAGGAAGCCGAGTCTGGTAACGTTATTAAAGAAAAGAAGGAGGAGATGAAGGTCACACATACTGAAATTAAGGATCCACAAGATCAAGGTGAGAGTCAAGATGAGATATTTCATAAAGAAGCTGAGTCTGAAAACATCATTAAGGAAATTCATGATCAGAAAACAACAACCACTACAGAACCTCCACAAGAAATACACCATGAAGAATTTGTGGCTTCGACATACCCGGGGGTTCATGAGAATCTGAAAATGAAGGAGGATGAGCAATCTCACCTAAATGAACCAACAGGGTCTACTGGCACACTATCTTCTCTGAAGAATCTTGATACCGACTTCAACTATGGTGATCAATTCATCCTGGATAAAGCCAACGACAACGCCACAGAAACTGACATTCCTCATGATGATAAGGAAGTGGAGTCAATGGTGTCTGTACCAATAAAACAAGACATGTCTGGTATTAGACCTATGACAATTCCTGTGTCCACAACAGCAACTATCATAGTAGATCCTTCACCAGAAGCAACACCAGCGACACCCATTCCTCCAGAGTTACCATCTAATTTGGCATCACAACTAACTGCAGCCACAAAGCTCATTGATGACATGTCATGGAAGATGAATAATTATGAGCAGAGACTACTTAAGGTGGAAAAGCTTAATATTGATCAAAAGGTGACTCAAGCTGTGAATGATCAGGTAGAGGAAGCAGTCAGATGGGCAATGGAGGCTCCTATGAAGACACGATTCAGAGATCTTCCTACTACTGATATGAAATCAATCCTCTATAACCGAATGTTTGAATGTGGTCAGTATCAAGGCCACGAAGATCATCAACGACTGTATGAAGCTTTGGAAAAATCGATGAGTCGTGACAATCAGGATTTCCTCATGGCTGAGCTTGAAGATCAACGGAAGAAGAAGAAAAGGAGACAAGATAAACCCGGAACACCCCCTGGCTCTCCACCACATCATCCTCCACCCCCTCCACCTAGTGGTGGATCTGGAGCAGCAAAGATGTCAGGAACTTCAGAATCCACTCAAGCTCAATCTCATCATCATCCAACTGAATCCTCTGGTGGTAAAGACCAAGTCACTACTTCTTCTGGCCCAAGCACAACTAAGAGTATGTCAAAGGCAGGATCGCTTGCGTGGACCACAGTTGATGACAAATTTAAGCCCTCGTTCTCGCCAGTTCCTGAGAATTTTGTCATGAATGAGGAATCGGTTCTAGATGATTTGTCTACTCAAACTGATGAAGAAGATGTCTCAGCTAACACCAATATCCCAACTGTTGATCCTAATCAGAAATGGTGGTTGGAATTCTTACGCACAGACAAACCTGATGACTCAGAATCCTCAAGAAAGCGACCCACCAGGGAAGATTTGGAATCTTGGATAAAACCTGTATCTGAAGAAGATCGAGAACCAATTCCTGAACCTAATTGGTCTATACCATCATCAGACAAAAGCATTCCTGTAAACAATTGGGCAGCTGCTATTGCTTCACAACATAACTCTCCTTCAGAGAACTCATTGCTGGCAAAGACTAATGACATGGGGGCATTTATTAGTTGGTTCTGCAAGAAGAAAGGCATCACAAATCTCACTCCCCAAGACTTGGAAGGTCCTGCATATGAAATCGTCAAAGTGTTTCATCCTGATGTGCATCATCTCCAATACCAAATGGAAGAATGTCATAGACTATTTACTGATCAAGTTGATGACCGGATCCTTTCCTATGACGTCAACCGACCTCTTCCCTTTGATGGTCCACCAGGTCAAAAGAGCATTCAAGCAGATCTCTTCTTTAACAACGATCTGAATTATCTCCGGTTCGGGAATAATGGTGATCGTCTGGCATTATCCATTTCCAAGATGAAGGCGGCTTACTACCCTGACGTTGGGTTAGAACAAATGGTGCCTGATCAGGTATGGTCAGATGAAGAATACAAGTTTGAACTTACTGCTTCTTATGGGGTCACACATTGGTGGTTCCACAAGAAACGATTTTACATTGAACGGCACGCAGGAGAGGGTAGTCGTCAGGGTATACGCTCACATCTAAGGATCTTAAGTGTTATCAAAGTTGATATTCACCCGATGTATGGGTATGAGTATCTTAAAAGGATAGTGCTTCGTCGTGCTGATCAGAAGGAGTATATCATTTCTGAAAGCGACTTCAAATATCTATCTCCAAGTGACTTCGAGGATCTCTTTCTTCTGAATCTTCAAGGGCACCTGAATCATCTTCCACCTCGCGACAAGAAGGTGCTTGCTGCTGCTGTTAACTTATGGATCCGGGGTCTTGTCATCAGGCAAAGGGTGAGTGACTTTCAACTAGGGATAGAGAGCTATCAGACCAAACTCAATCTCACTAGGCCATATTGGGAGCGTAAGGGTCTCGAGTACCTTCACGACTTTAAAGTTATCGAATCTCCAAGAGCAGTCAAGTTCACTGACCAACATGGGACTCCTATGATGATGCAACTCAGTGAGATACATAAATTCAGCGATGGTACCCTGAGAATGATCGATGAAGCACTGGATTTCAGGATTAAGGACTTCAAGTTAAATCCTCATAACCCACAATTGAAGACTCAGTTCTGGACTGATCTGGATGTACAAAGGAGCAAAGAGTTTATGAGAGCCATAGAGCGCAGACTGAAAACAAGAAGGATCTTTCGCAACCTGGAAAGCTTCGTTGGGGGTAGAGTTCGTGAAGGAGATTACAGATTGATGGAAAGAACGACATGAGCTGATTCGCTCAACAAGTGGTCTCTGTAGTGATATTAGTCTTTTGTTGGGCTCTTGTAATGTTACAATGTAATTTCCTCTAATCATGTAATACTCTATGTGTGATCTGTGTATATTGACAAGTAATCCTCTCTCGTTAATTTATGAGGGAGCATAGTATGCTCCTAAATCAGACTATATGTTAACCTGACCACATTTTCTCCCAAATTTTTCTAAACATATTTAAATCAATTGGGATCACAAATCTCAAATGGTTTGAAATTTTTGATCGGGGGAGAGAATGTGATTTAAATAGGAAATTCTGATAAAATGTGATGATTTGGAAGTTAATGTATGCTCTCCCGTATGTGCTAAATCATTTTGTATATCAAGGCACATATTGAGGGGGAGCAAAATGTTTTGGTCATAAATGCAAGCTCCTCCATATGTACGAAAATCTTTCTTATATCGATGCACATATTGAGGGGGAGCAAATGGTTTTACAAAACAAAGGATTTTGGCATCTTGTGTGTGCAAGGCTCAGACTTCACCAAAGAATTGACGAAACTTGAATTGTCATCAATCGGAAGGATACGTCTTGGCTGGGTAATAATTTCAAGCTGGTCTAACCAGTGATGTAAGCGTGTCTCGAAAAAGATGTATCTGAGTAGAGTGTACCGTTTCGAGAAACTTTCTGTGGACTTGACCAGGCCGGGTAATAATTTCAAGCTAGTCTAACTAGTAATGTAAGCGTGTCTCGAATCGGTCATGTTCACTGAAAGTGGATCAATTCAAAAAGTGCGAGCTCTACCTAACATGTGCAAATTTATAAAACTATCACTCGAGCACATGTTGAGGGGGAGCATTTGAAAAATATAAAACTCTCAAGTGTTTGCAAAAATGTGTTTCAAAATCATGAACACTTTGAGAGATTTTTCAAGGATTTGGTTTGGCAATCATGGATGAATATCAAAGACCGACCATTTTTATTTAACGCATGGAGTTATAAGGATGGTTAGGTTAGGTTCAAGTTCCCATGATCCCGCCAGAGCCGGAGGGATCTACCCAGGGATAATCCACTAGTTAGTGTAGAAGTCCTTAGGTATGATTAAAAAGGAGAAAAGTGGATAAGGGAAAAGTGCCGACTGAGATGGAGCTAGTACTGGAACAAACCCAACAAGGTGCTAGTTATGAAGTCTCGGTAAGCACTGAAGGGGTTGAAGAATGAAAAAGAATTGTAAAGATAAAGGGTGAAAAGAAATAGCCCTCCTTACAACTTAGGCAGAAACCGGGTCAATACATATGCTGTCAGAATCACTTAGTTGATTGCTGGCATTGAAGACAAAGTATCATGGACCCAGTGATACGCTGCACAACCCTCTCTAGCCACTCAAGGTCCCTCAAAGGATTCTTGTTTCAATTGTCACGGAGCTCAATACATTCCTATCGTCTCTCTCACTCCGAGTTAGATGATATTGAATAGGTGGCAGTTCTCTCCAGCCTCCGCTCACTAAATCAAAACGCACTATAGAGTCTAGAGCCACGAGACGCATAATAAGATCTCATAGGGACACGAATCACTTCTACATTGGTAGTTCAACATTAAGAACACCAGATGTAAACTTATGAGTCCTACGCAGATCTTAGCAATCTGCCAGAACATTCATAAGAGAACTTACAAATGTAATTCTCAATGATTGAATGGAAATTCCTGCCAGGGTCAACATCAAGCAGCCCTGAAAGCAGGTCACTTCGGTAATTCCTCGTGGATTACGCTTAGTGGTCGCGGCGGTTACAACCGGTCTACAGTCGTGGAGTGATCTCCAGTGACTCACCTAATCGTTGATTTACTACGGTAAAATCTTAAAAAGCCCTCTGTGAGTTTTCGATTAGGAACGGTCTTGGTAAGGATTAGAGAGAGTTTTCACACTATGCTGTTGACTATCTCAAAGTCCAAACTTGTAAGTACCGGTCGAATTATTGCTAACTGTCGTATGCAGGAATTTCTGGCGGTTGTTGCTGTGGAACACTGTAGCTGGTTGCTGTTGTAGCTGGTTGCAGAAAAGATGCCAATCCATCACCACATGTTCACATCACATCATCATCAAAGAAGTCATGATCACCCTAAAAGACCTTCAACACAGCTTCTGCTAACTCTGATGCTGAAGATCATGACTCCATATCGTGTGAGCATGTCGACTCTAAGTATATTTCATCACATGGAGTATTACTACTGAAAGATGACTTGGAGACTCAAGAGGAATGATAATTTCAAAGATTACTCAAAGTTCATCCAAGACAAAAGAGAAGTCATCTTCGGATCACTGATGTTTGCACAACAAACGTTGATATTGAAGATTCAATGATTACGAGCTATGATGTCAAGAACCAAGGAAAAAGTACTGAATTTCAGAGCATTACTTCTGGGGTGACCTCCCTTAGGGGGAGATTGTTAGGAATATGAATATTCAGTTGAAGACTCGGTCACCCCAAGTACTTATTAGATCATCATAGCTCGTAGGATTATCAGTAATATTATATAAGCTTAGTATTATTAGTATTATTAGTTTTATTAGATTAGTCGTATCTATATTTGTGGAGTGGGTCGGGGCTTTCCCCACTGTCAGCTCGCTCCACAGTCCACTAGGGACTTATTATGTAATAGTATAAATACTCCCTTCCCACCCATGGGAAGGGTTGGACCTTTCAAGCTAATAGATTACAAGTTACTTTCTCTCTCTAAAAGGCTCCCACTTTCTCACTCTAAGTCTTCTTCTATTCGAACCAAACAAGCCTCAAACTAGTGATTCTTGTATTGTGAATACCCTACAATATATATACACATTCGAAACAGTGGGTGAAGAGCAGAAAAGAAACCCGAATATCTTTGTGATGTCTCAACCTTTTTACGACATTCTTTTTCCTAAAATTAGTCAGCTGGGTGGTCTTAATGTTGGCCAAAATTCAGAATTTTTAAAGGTCATTTGGCGGTCGAAAAGTAGGTCCAAAGTTGGGTGATCTGGGCGATTTGCGACAGAAAGAAAAAGAAGAAAAACAATTTGGTTTTTGATTTTAAAAGGTTCTAGCTAGTTTTTAATGTAGTTTGATATGATGATAAACATATTTAATCTATTCCTAGAGTGTTTTTAAGGTTCCTTGTTTAATCACACCCAAAGAAAATAGTTAAGGGTGTGTTTGGTCTTGTTCGACAAAAGAGAAGAAAAAGAAAAAAAAAATGGTTTCTAGTTCTTGAGTTCCTGAAATCATTTTTAGTATATGTCAACATTATTATTAGACTATCTAATCCATATTTTAACATGTTTTAGTGATTTCCCGATTAGTAACAAAAAAATAAATAAATTAGGGGTGTTCCTAGATGGTTCGAAAAAAAGGAAAAGGAAAAGAAATATTTAGTTCTTGGCCTAGATTATTATTAGAGGTTATTTAGTAGTGTTTTAAGAGTATATAAAGTATGTAAAAAGGAATGAAAAAGGGTTGGAAATACTTACTTATATTTTGGTCTCTTAAGGAGTATATGTGTTGAATGGATTTGGAATTTGTCTGCTAATGGCTCCCTTCCATCTAAGCTTTCTAGGATCTTTTCTTAGGCTTGAATAAGGCTGTTTTGATCAATAGCAAGTGAGTGTGTGGGCTGTTGTGGTTGTGTTCGAATAGGGTTTGGAGAAAATGGGATGTGGGGGTCGACATTTATAGGAAATGAGAATTAGGGTATCTTGGAATTTTCTTGAGGGTTATGTGAGGTATGTGGGAGACAAGGTGATGTGGCTAACTTGTTTGGGGCGCCACATGGAAGGAGGGGAAAGATAGGGTGATGTGGAAAAATCCATATCCATGTATGCTACCACTTATGTTAAATATCTAGGGGACAAGGGTGATGTGGAGGTTTGAGGGACTTAGGAGGGGGCTTGTGGTGTGTGTTGAACTTAGGGGTTTGTAAAGAATTAGTTTAGTTAGGATTGGTTAGGGATTCGAACTAGAAATGGAAATGGGGGTCGAATGGGCTTAAGGAAGTGGTACTATGGGCTATAGGTTGTTGTACTCTAGGGTTTAGGATTGTAACTTGTTAGTTTTAGGGTTTAGTGTAAGTAGTTATTAAGTAGAAAAATAATTAGGGTTTTATATATATATATATATATATATATATATATATATATATATATATATATATATATATATATATATGTATATATATATGTATGCATCGAATTGCATAGAAAAGAAGAGAAATTATGTTGTGCTTAAGGGAGTTGTACCATGGGCTTAATGGGGTTGTACTAAGATTTAAGAAATAGGAAAAATATATTTTTAGTGCTTGGTTAAATTATATTAATTATATGTTGATTTTTATTAAGTTAAATATATATAAATGTAATTTTTAGTTTTTATGCATTAGGCACTTGTACATTAGGTTTAGAAACTTGTACTTATAATTAGTGAGTTTAAGAAAATTTATTTTTAAGGCTTGTGTATGAAGGACTTGTAAAATGTGCTTTAAAATTTATTCATTTAGGGTTTTAATAGGATTTTTATTAATATATAGTTTTTATGCATAAATGACTTGTACATTGTCTTGGAAGACTTGTACATTTATATTTTGTAAAAATCTCATATAAATAAATTAGGGTTTGTGATTTTATTACATAAAATCATGGTTTTATGAAATTAGGGTTTGTATCGGGAGTTAAAGTGGATTTAGGGTTTCTGTGCTTTAGTAACTTGTACATTGGTTCAAATGAGTTGTACTTTAGTGTTTTAGGGTTTTGTTATTTATAATAATTTGGGGTTTCGTTAGAAACTCTAATAGATAAGAAATGTTTAGTTTGTACGTTTGTTAACGAATTATCGTAAAATGGCAAATGGTATGTTGTAGGTTTTTATATGGAAATATTTATGTAAAATAAATATTAAGTAAGTTGAGGTTGGTCTGCGTGAGAGCACGTTTATCGAGGATGTGAGTTACGTCACATGAGATAGTAGTTATGATCAGATAAAAAAAAATATACCTAGAAAATGGATAAGTATTCTTTATTAGAATAAATATTAGTTTATTACCAGGTGAAATTTTCGCAGTGGTTACAGTATCCCCCCGTTGAAGGGAATCTCGTCCCGAGATTCAGTCTGTGTTGGTCGAGGTATGAGGGAAAAGGTGTGGATTTTTCGCTCGGATTTGATCTTCTCGTTCCCAGGTGAATTCTGGTCCTCTTTTAGAGTTCCATCTAACTTTAACAATGGGAACACAGCTTCGCTTTAACTGTTTGATTTCTCTATCCATGATCTCCACTGGTTCTTCCACAAAATTGAGTTTGTCATTGAGACGAAGCTCTTTCATGGGAATAACAAGCGTTTCATCTGATAGACACTTCTTCAGATTAGAGACGTGGAAGATATGGTGTATTTTACTAAGCTCTACTGGAAGTTCTAGTCTATAAGCTACTGGACCGATTCTCTCTAGAATCTTGAATGGTTCGATGTATCTGGGATTCAACTTTCCTCGCTTTCCAAATCTAACCATGCCTTTCCACGGCGATACCTTCAGCATTACTCTGTCTCCAATTTCAAACTCCATAGGCTTTCGTCTTACATCTGCGTAGCTCTTTTGCCTATCTCGGGCCGCTTGCAAATGTTGTCGAATTTGCACTATTTTATCGGTAGTTTCCTGAATTATCTCCGGTCCGGTAAGCTGGAATTCTCCGACTTCCGCCCAGCAGACAGGTGATCGGCACTTTCGTCCATAAAGTGCTTCAAATGGTGCTGCTTTGATGCTGGCATGGTAACTATTGTTGTATGAGAATTCTGCCAAAGGCAGATGCTTATCCCATCCTTTACCAAAATCTATTACGCATGCCCTGAGCATATCTTCCAACGTTTGAATAGTTCTTTCGCTTTGTCCGTCGGTTTGGGGATGATAAGCAGTGCTCATATCTAATGAGTACCCAAAGCTTTCTGAAGCTTTTCCCAAAATCGGGATGTGAAACGAGAATCACGATCTGAAATAATGGAAATTCGTACCCCATGTCGTGAGACTACTTCTTTCAGATATAATTGCGCAAGATCTACTATTTCATCAGTCTCCTTGATTGGCAAGAAGTGAGCTTATTTCGTAAGTCGATCAACAATGACCCAAATAGTGTCATAACCGCTTGACGTCCTAGGTAACTTGGTGATGAAATCCATAATTATCCTTTCCCACTTCCATTCAAGAATCTCAGGTTGAGTCAATAAGCCAGACGGCCTTTGATGTTCAGCCTTAACTCGTGCACATGTCAAACATTTACTAACATTCTCAGCGATGTCAGCTTTCATGTTTGGCCACCAGTAAAGCTTTTTGAGATCCTGGTACATCTTTTCAGACCCTGGGTGGATAGAATACTTGGACTTATGTGATTCATGCATAATCACATTCCTTAAGTCACCAAAGAGTGGTAACCAACTTCGGTTCTTTATGCAACGAGTTCCATCAGGACGAAGTTCAAATGCCTTATCCATTCCCCTTAAATTCTCACCCTGAATATTTTCTTCCTTTACTGCTTCAGCTTGTGCATTGAGAATTTGGGATGGCAGGTCCGAGTTGATAGTCATGACTAAAGCTCTAACTCGAAGAGGCTTAATTCGTTCCTTCCTGCTACAACATTTGCTTTTCCAGGGTGGTAACGAATTTCACAGTCATAGTCACTTAACAACTCTAACCATCGGCGTTGCCTCATATTTAATTCTTTCTGGTCAAGAATATGTTGAAGGCTCTTGTGATCTGTGAATACAACACACTTCGTGCCGTACAGATAATGTCTCCAGATTTTAAGAGCAAATACAACTGCTCCTAGCTCGAGATCATGAGTCGTATAATTCTCCTCATGAGGCTTGAGCTGTCGGGAGGCATAAGCAATAACTTTATTTCTTTGCATCAAAATTGCGCCTAACCCTTGGTGTGATGTGTCACAATAAACAACCAAATTGTCGTTTCCTTCGGGTAAAGCTAGAATTGGTGCTTCACAAAGCTTTTGCTTTAGCAGCTGGAAAGCTTTCTCTTGATCTTCTCCCCAGACATACTTCTTGTTCTTCTGTGTCAATTCCGTTAAAGATTTATCAATCTTCGAAAATCCCTCAATGAATCTATGATAATAGCCAGCAAGTCCTAAAAATTGACGCACCTCAGTGGGGGTTGTAGGTGTCGGCAAATTTTTGACTGCTTCTATTTTGGAAGCATCCACATGAATACCACGGCGATTAATCACGTGCCCAAGAAACTGTACAGTGTGGATCCAGAAATCACACTTGGAAAATTTGGCGTACAGTTGTTCTCTCTTGAGTAGTTAAAAAATTATCTTTAAATGCTCTGCATGTTCTTCTTCACTCCGGGAATAGATGAGAATATCATCAATGAACACAATCACGAATTTGTCCAAATAGGGTTTGCACACATGATTCATGAGATCCATGAATACAGCTGGTGCATTAGTTAACCCAAATGGCATCACTTGAAATTCATAGTGACCGTATCTTGTTCTGAAAGCTGTTTTAGGTATATCTTCTTCCCTAACACGCAGCTGATGATAACCCGATCTTAAATCGATTTTCGAGTAAACACTCGATCCTTGCAGTTGGTCAAACAAACCATCGATTCTTGGTAATGGATATCGATTCTTTACCGTAAGTTTATTCAACTCTTGGTAATCGACACACATTGTTAGGATTCGATACACCGTTAAGGTGGTTAAACCTTTTGTACTTTGTGTATATGATATATTGAGTGAATATGATTAAGTATGCGGAATCTACTTAATCACACTTAGAAGGTTATTATGGTTATGGAAATGGAACAGTTGTGTTTGTTATATGACAATGAACAATGAAAGCTTATCACCAAACGATTCAATATTATTAAGATAATAATACGAGTGATCTTGAGTTATCACTAGGGTTACAACCTTGAATCTTATGTTTCTATATTTTGTGATATTGTTTTTGTTCTATGTTCTTGAGAGATATATTTTGCACTATAAGTTTAACACACTTATATCTCTAGTCTAAGATCTTTCTTTTATAACATAAGAAAGATCTTTACATTAATGTTAAGTCTTGTCAAACAACTTGCTAGCTTATCTTATGTGTGTCAGTAACTAAGATACAACATGTATCTATGATTACAACTTGTTCTGTGAGTATAAGATAAAGACTGAGCACATGGGGTAAGATATTATCTACCGTGTATTATTGACTTTTAGTCAACCAGACTTAATATCTTCATCAACCAGAATTAACTCTAATAGTCACCAGAATTAACACTTGACTTAACCACCAGACTTAACTTCAACGACCAGACTTTAACCAGCAGATAACCAGTAGACTTAACTTTGGAACTCACCAGACTTAACTCTACTGCTACCAGATTTAATCACTTAAGAGATTTTCCCGATACTTAAACTTCAGAATATTTAATTTCCAACAATCCTCCCCTAAACATGTGAATCCATTTCAACATGTTTCTGAATTAAATTATGGATTGTGAAGATCTTCCAAACACTTCATCGTCAGACCCTTGGACTGAACTTTCTTCTATTCTGATAGATTAAAATCTATCTCAGTAACTCATCTGCTTTCTGATCTTTGACTTCAACAATATCAATACACAAATCTTTAGGCTTCAAACATTGTCCTAAAAGATGGTGCAATTTCCTTGGATAGAGGAATTATAAGAGGCAATGGTGCTGTGTATCTTGGATGATTGTTTCAACAAGTGAAATCATCTATCAGCATGCCTTTGCAAGTGATTAACAAACGTAGTGAACTGAAATTGAAACTGAAAGCTTTCTTTGTTTGACCTAGATAGAACTTTCTCCTTTGGAATGCTTCATCCCTTCTGAATATATATAATACTCCAGAAACAGCTCTATTCTTGTCATTTTCAACTTCTTCATCATCTTGTATGCTCTTGTGTTTTCCTCCCTTTCACTGGTTAAACTTCCAAAATTATTTCCTCCCCTGAGATGTTTCCTCCCTTGAGATGCAAATAACATTTCCTCCCCTGTTTGGAAGATCTCTCACAATGTATCTCTCCCTATCATCTGAGCTATCAATTAGAACTTGTTATCAGACAATGTTGTACATGTAGCCATCAATTCCTTAAGTGTTTAATTTGCTGCCCTCATCACTTCTAGGTGTGTTAACTCCTATGAGAGGTGATTCATGGGGCAATAACTCATAATCCATCATTTGATGGTTTTCTGAGACATTTTTATTTCAAAAAGCCTTTTAAGAAAAAATTTGAATTTTAGCAGTATGCATATGATTTTATTATGAAAAATCATACTGCTTTCAACCATTTTTGAAGGGATTAAGTGTATAACAGACACTTAATCAAGATTTCGGTTTAAAGCAACCTCTGGTTGTGTGAGAACCAATGTTTTCAGTTATAAATAACTGCCTGTGTAAAGATAAACCTATTCAAAAGGCTTTCTTGACAGGGTTTCCAGCTCATAGCAATTGTTGCCTCTAACACAAGTGTTAGATTCACTTTTACTAGCTATTCTTTCTATCAGATGTCCTTAGACTTGCTCATTATACTTAAAAGTATAAAATGATAGAAAGTGAGTTGCATCAGTTACTATCTGATCAACTAAGTCATCAATTCAATGTGAAATATGATAACCAGGTTTCAAGAAAGTAGTTTTAAAGAATTAATGAACTTAGGTATAAACCTTTGTTAAGAATTCCCAAACTCAGGCCATCATAAACCTGTTATGTAAGCAACTGCTATAACATTCTGCTACTTCCATTTCACATGAAAACTTCCTTTTGTGCTCAAATGTTCATACCTGAAATTGTTAGTCTAAAACCAAAAGAACAATGTACAAAGTACTTGTCTTATATTAGAATAAACATGTGACTAACTGTATGAAATAACACAATTTTAAAGTAATAGATAGTACAAATTTACCAAGACAACAGCACAAACAAAAATTTAACTACCAGACTTAATTGAGTAACCACCAGAATTAACTGAGTAATAACCAGAATTAACCACACTGGTATATAAAAACACATAGATTGAAATATTTAAGTATTAAGCATTCCAATACTTGCTACCAAGTACTGAAACCTTCCAACATTAAAAGATTTTGTTAGCAGATCAGCAAAATTATGTTCTAAAGCAATTTTCATTACTTGAATTAACTTTTTTTCATTGCAATCTCTAATAAAATGATGTCTAATTTCAATGTGTTTTGTTTTAGAATGTTGTACCGGATTTTTAATAATACAAATTGTACTACTATTATCAATATGAATAACAGTGTTCATAAAATTGTACCCATAGTCAAGAAGTTGGTTTTGAAGCCACAAGACTTGAGCACAGCAACTTGCAGCAGCTACATATTCAGCTTCAGTTGTTGAAGTAGCCACAGTTGTTTGCTTCTTACACTTCCATGAGATAAGTCTACACCCAAGGAATTGACATCCTCCAGTTGTTGACTTTCTGTCCAAGCTAGCACCAGCATAATCACTATCCAAAAATGCTACCAAATCAAAAGGTGATTCCATTGAATACCATAGACCTAACCTAGGTTAACCCTTGAGATATCTAAAAATCCTCTTGACTGCTGTTAGATGAGAAACCTTTGGAGTTACTTGAAATCTTGCACAAGCATAAACAGAGAACATGATGTCAGGTCTTGATGATGTGAGATACATCAAAGATCCTATCATAGATCTGTATGTGTGTACATCCACATTTTCTCCATCTAAATCTTTTGGAAGTTGTTTCTCAGAATCCATTGGTGTGCTTGCCATTTTTGAATCAGCAAAGTTGAACTTTCTAAGAATTTCAGCAACATATTTATCTTGATTAATAAATATGCCTTCATATGACTGTTTAACTTGCAAACCCAAAAAGAATGTAAGTTCCCCCATGGAACTCATCTGAAACTTATCATGCATAAGCTTCTCAAACTCCAAACACATCTCCTTCCTTGTAGATCCAAAGATAATGTCATCCACATACACCTGCACTAACAAAAGATCCTTCTTGTGTTGTTTGATGAAAATTGTCTGATCAATCTTTCCTCTTTGAAATCCATTCTCTTTTAAATAGGAAGCCAGTGTTTCATACCAAGCTCTAGGTGCCTGATGAAGGCCATAAAGAGCCTTAACAACTTTGTACACTTTGTCTGGATGGTCAGGATCAATGAACCCTGGAGGTTGTGAGACATACACCTCTTCTTCAATTGTGCCATATAGAAATGCACTCTTGACATCCATTTGATAAACTGTGAAGCCTAAAAATGAAGCATAAGCCAAGAAAAGCCTAATTGCCTCAAGTCTTGCTACTGGAGCAAAAACTTCATCATAGTCTATACCTTCTTGTTGTGTGTACCCTTGGACTACTAATCTAGCTTTATTCTGAATCACTATTCCCCTTTCATCCCTTTTATTCTTGAAAACCCATCTAGTGCCAATTACCTTTGCATCCTTAGGTAAATCAACAAGCACCCAAACTTTCTGAATCTTGAACTGAAGAAGCTCCTCTTGCATAGCTTCTACCCAGGTTGAATCTTCTAAGGCTTTCAGAATGTTCTTTGGTTCAGCTTGTGAGAGAAAACATACAAACAAGCAAGAATTTGAAAACTCATGCTGTTTTGAAGCATAAAGGGCATCAAGAAGCCCTTGTTGGTCTGAAGACATCAATTGTTGTCTTGTCTTCACCCCTGATTGTACATCTCCTATCACATTTTCTAGGGAGTGGACCTTGTGAATTCTGGTTTGTGGTGTAAGTGGAACATGATAGTTTGGTGGGAGATTGCTCAAATCCGCCTCATTGTTTGTTAATTTTGCTTCCTTTGTGAAGTATGCTTCTTCAGTTAAGTCTGTTTCAGCAGCATTATCAACAACAGAACTATTTTCTTGTTCCTTTGTTCCATCTTCTTTGCTTTCATCTTCAACATCTTCTTTAGCTTTACCAGAAGAAGATTCATCAATTGTTGAAGTTGATTCCACACTTGTACTTGACCATATTGGCATCCAAACATGATCTTGGTTTGTCTCCTTTTCTAACCTTGCCTCATCTGTTGCTTGTGAACCTGAAAAATTATTAGTTTTTGCAACAACAGGCACATAATTCATTGATTTGGTTAGAGATTCAAGATCGAATAGCCATTTTGGTCCTTGACCTTCTACATTGGATTTATCTTCCAAAAACTCCACATGTAGATTTTCCTCTACAATCATAGTTCTTGTGTTGTATACTCTAAATGCTTTGCTATTAAAAGAATATCCAACAAAGAAACCTTCATCTGCTTTACCATCGAATTTTCCTAAATGGTCTAAGGTATTGAGAATTGTCACATGACATCCAAAAGGTCTAAGAAATCCTATTGCAGGAGTTCTACCTCTAAAAAGTTCATATGATGTCTTATTGTGAGGCTGTACAACTAAAACTCTATTTTCACTACAAGAAAAATGGCTTTTTAGGACCCCCATAAGCGTCATAAAATGGTACTTTTTAGGACCTTTCATTTAATAGGACCAAGGATGAAAGCGTTTCATCTCGAGCGGTTGTAATAGGTCCAAAGCGTCCTAACCCTTATGAAACCAATTTTATGGTCGTAATATATGTCTATGAACAACACAAATAGCGTCCTAATAAAACCATATTAGGACACTTTTACATTGTTTTAACATGTGATTACCTACTTTTAATCTTTTGAAACACATAAAAACGTCCTAAAAGTATTGTTAGGACGCTTACGATGTAACATCATAGCTATTTTAGCAACCAAGAAAAGGGTCCTAATAACTCAAATAAGATTATGATACCAATTTTATGGTCGCATTTTACGTCTATAAACAACACAAATAACGTCCTAATAAAAACATATTAGGACACTTTTCCAATGTTCTAACATGTGGTAACCTACTTTTAATCTTTTGATACACATACAAGTGTCCTTTAATGTTAATTCTTAGGACGGTTATCATATACCATTATAGTTACTTTAACACCAAGAAAAGGGTCCTAATATCCCAAATACGATTATGAAACCAAATTTATGGTCGCATAATATGTATATGAACAAGCAAATAACGTCCTAATAACAACATATTAGGACACTTTTACAATGTTGTAAAACGTTGTTACCTAATTTTAATCTTTTGATACACATACAAGCGTACTTAAAAGATAATTGTTAGGACGCTTATCATATAACATTATAGCTAATTTAGGACCAAGAAAAGGGTTCTAACATCTCAAAGAAGATTATGAAACCAATTTTTTGGTCGTATAAAATGTCTATTAACAACCTAAATAACGTCCTAATAACAACATATTATGACACTTTTTCAATGTTAAGCGTCCTTAAAAGTTTATTGTTAGGACGGTTAATAAGTTTAATAGGACAATTTCAAAGTCTTGACAAGTCATATGATAGGACGCTATTTTCAGCATGCACACTCTATTATTACGATATGAATAAAAGATCAACTAATTATTAAATGAATAAAACGAAATTGTATTTCAAATAAACAATTGTCATAACAAAAGCACTAAACATAAATAAGGTAGACACTATCCAACATAAAGTCTTGTAACATTAAACAATAAATTAAAGCAACAAGAAGCTTAGTCCGGGGTCATCATGCATCTTTTCTCAATCCTCACGGACCACCTACAAATAAACATCCATGTATAAGCATTAAGTTCCATGTTATTAAAATTATTGGTATCACAAGTTTAACAATGACATACCGAGATAAAGAGACAAGACATGCTATGATTGCACCAACACAGTCAGCAATTGTGGCAAATAAGCCATATGGTCTCACCAACATTTCATCTCTTTTTGTTGGTACTTGAACGTTTACCTCACACCATCCTCATCCAATCTCTATACCACCAACTGTCAAAAATGTTCTATTAAAAAGAATGATGTAATAAGTCAGAAGGCTTGAACCAAACCGAGTCTTTAGACTCTCGGACAAACCACAACACAACCACAAGGCTTTACCGTGACTCAATGGAGTCACGGCTCGAGCCTTGACACGAGCCAAAGGCTCCTGGTCATAATCACAGCAACACAACCAGATCCACCATACAACATACAGACAAACAAAACCATAATCCAACACCAACACTACTACTGTCTCACCAATATCAACACAACACATATACCTCCTCTGTAGCAGATGTTATTTCTGTCCGAGTACTCTTCCTCAATGATAAATATTTGTCACGTATCTGCATAAAAAGTTGCAGATATTAATACATAATGACAAGTCAGTACTGGAATTTAACACCCATATATACAAATATCTATAGCTACCTGGCTATAAACAGCATCAGCCTTGTCAAAAGGCTTCCTAGCTTCCTGCATCATACAAAAAATATAAATATAACATATTTTGGTGGTGGCATCAATAACAATAAAACTTACAAGTAGTAAATAATTTTAAAAAAGTAGTAAACTACGGAACCTTGATATCTTGCAGCTCAACATTGCCAAAACGTAGTAACCTATCACTAAGTGTATGCTCAATCTGAAAACGACAAATTCAGAACTAAATTTGATGATCTCGTTATGAACTTGTAGGTTTGTGTTTGAGTAGTATTCACATAAACAAGAAAGTTGAGACCTGAGTTCGAAGATTTTCTTTATATGTCCCTAATTCTTTCAAAACATGCGCAAATTTGATCATATCAGGGCCTGAGAACAAAAAAAGAAACATATGGTAACATCACTAACCGAATTTAAACATTTTTTATAATATAAAATAAAGTTATTTTACCTCCAAATGCCAAAGAAATAGGATCGGGCCCTGAACCAAAATTTTCAAGGGAACTTGAAAAGGCGATATCCCTATCATATGCTTCTCCTATACCTTCTCTGTACAATGCAAAGAAGAAACTAGGTAACTATCATTCACAAGCCCAGAAAATATACTTCTAGCGCAGAAAGATGAGATAAATGATGCTTACGTATACTTTCGACAGCCTTTATAAAACTTTGAGCCTCTCTCCCTCAATGTCTCAGCTATTTCTTCCAAACATTGGAGCTGCATTACAAAATATTAAGCATTCACTTTTGAGCTTTGACATACTTAAAATATAGCAATGCAGTAATATAACAACTATTGATATTGCATAAATGTAAAAGCATCAGGTGCCAGCCAGTTCTATTAAGTCTACGTGGAAACATAGGTATTGCGAAGAACCTATACACAACTTCATTTTTCATTGATTGCTATGAGTTTAGTGAAATATTAACTCTAGGACCAGGATTCGGTTTAAGAGTACATCTTTTTTTCTGGTTAAGCTTCATACGAGCACAAGGCCCCTCGGCTTCAACCACCTGTACCAACTCGGTCTCAACTCGTTACAACAACTCTGATTCCAACGCTACACATATGCATATTACATCAGAATCGTACGAATCAATAAAATTAAAAAAAAAAAAAAAAAAAAAATCGACTCAACTGAGTCAACCTGACTCGGACTGAGTCAAGGTTTTTATGGCGTAAAAATTTAGATCCACACGATTTATGTTTAGATCTAATGGTTTTATCATGTTTTATTAAATAAAAATTATATACGAAATTAGGGTTTCAAATTAAATAAAAAGAAGGAGTAATAGAGCGCGTGGGTTACCTAGAATAAGAGAGGAGGGGGAAAAGCCTTCGGCAGAAGTGGCGGCTGACAGCGGTGGTGGTGGTGGCATTGGTGGTGCTAGACTGCTCGGTAAAGCTCACACTTTCCAGATCGAACAAGGACTTCTTGATCTATTGTTTGGTGTAAAGATTGGGTTAGCCGGAAAAATATTCCGGCCACGGTGGTCACTGGCGGTGACTGTGGCTGCCGGAAGTTTTGGCCGGAGGTGATGAGAGAGATGGGAGAGGATATTATGTTAGTGTGTGTTAAAATGTAATAAAATAAAAAAAATGGCCTTTTATACCCCTTCAGGGGCTGATCCTGGACAAATGAAAGTTTAGGGGGCGCGGGGTAAATATTGGGTGGGGGTAGAAACTGTCATTTGGGTTAAACTTTTGCTTTCTTCACTGTGGGGCCCATTCGAGGTATCAAACGGACTCAAAAAATTATGAAACTTGCGCCATTGTTTCCGAAATAATTTTTCCGATAAAAACGAGTATAAATATGCATAGCTTTACCGAAATCAATTTATTTGACAAATTCGATTCGTTTCACGTTTTTTAGGTTGTGCTGACGTAATAAGGGACCAAGGTTCACATTTCTAGCTTAAAATAAGTTCAAAAAAGGTTCAACTGTTAAGGTGATGCAAACATAAATATTTGACTAGTAAAATAGTTTGAAAAAATTACCGGGTGTCACACCTTAGACTTTCTCAAAATTAATTTGTTTGTCAAATTCGATTCGTTTCACGTGTTTTAAGTTGTGCTGGCTCGATAATGAATAACGCTTACGTTTCAACAAGATATCCACTTTATTTCAATCCTAAACAAGTTCAAAGAGTTTCAGAAAAGTTTGAGAGCTTAAGTGAAATCAGAAATAAATATTTCGACTCGTAAAATAAATTTAGGAAATTTACTGGGTGTTACAGCACATACCGCACATATCCAAAAAATCTTATCCAAAATCTACATAAAATCCAAAAACCGTATCCCCCATCACCACATTATATTCTCTCCCTCTCTCTAACAACTGCAACAACATCACCTCCTTCATCCCCCTGATAACACCAAACCTCTTATCTTCAAAACCTGAGATGCAGCGATAAAATCCTTTTATGTGTAATTGTGGAGCAGGAAATATATTAAAAAAAAAAAAAAAAAAAAAAAAAAAAAAAAAAAAAAAAAAAATCACATACAGTGTGCTCAAACTTTAATGAAAAAGATCTTATCTTCAAAACCTCTTCTGCTTCAACATCTCACGGTTCTGGATCTGCACCAACAGGGTGCTCAAACTGTAATGAAAAAGATCTTAGGATAAACATGCTGGAGGCACAAAAGCAGGTGGCCGACCATATTTGCCACTGATTTTCAAAAACTCCTACAACAAAACTGGTTATTTAAAGTAGGAAGCTCAACCTATCATGAAACCTATGCAAACACTAGCTAAAAAAAATAAATAAATAAATAAAATAAAAATGGCTATTTTATCACTATTGTTAAATAAAAAAAAGATAGAAACAAAATGTTACTAAACAGATTTTCTAATAACGTTACCGCAACTAATAAAAAAAATAACGCATAAATTTAAACCAAAGTAAAAAAAAGAAAAGAAAAAATAATAATAACGTTACCGCAACTAATAAAAAAAAACAACGCATAAATTTAAACCAAAGTAAAAAAAGAAAAGAAAAAATAATAATAACGTTACCGCAACTAATAAAAAAAATAACGCATAAATGTAAACCAAAGTAAAAAAAGAAAAGAAAAAATAATAAAAACTTTTGTGGATAAGGTGATATATACTATGACTCAAGTATCAAGTGTCATATTAAGTAATGTTTAAATAAAACTCTTGCGAATAAACATTCTAAAAAACTGATATTTTATGACTCAAATATGAAGTGTCCTATTATGGTGTATGATAATATAACAATAATAAATAATCGTCTTATAAAGGTTAAGGTTATAAGATACAAGTGTTAAAGGTCCTATTAAGTTTTATTAAAATGTAACTTTTCCAATTAAGCGTTCTATAAAATTGATGTTTTATGACTAAAATTTCAAGTGTCCTATTATGATGTATCAACCTATGAGACCCAAGTGACAAGGGTCCTACTAACTTCACATTTGCAGGGTGACTCATTTATGGGTCCTCAACATGACGAAACAATGGATATTGAATTGGTTAGAGGTGGTTTCGATGGAACCGTTGTGGACAACAATGACTTAGTTATTGCCGATGAAGAAGATCCAGTTGAAGAAGCTTCATGATTTCAATTAGGTAAATAGTAATAATCCCTCTTTTTATCTTCTTTTGTCATTTAACAGTTCTTATTTCCCCTATTGTGGCTTAGTTGTCCTTTTAGTGTATTATTAGTCATCTAGTTTGCTTTAAATTTAGGTAATTTTAACTTTTTAGCTAGCTACTCCGTACTTTTTAGAAGACCAACATAATAACTACACACCCTCATCACTATTTTTATGGTTCCACTCAATTACTAGAATAGATCTGATAATTTGCATGTTTCTACTTATTTTGATGTTCATTAGTTATATTTGATATGATTTGATGCTTGTTGTTCATTATTTAATCATATATTTGAATATTGGATTTGACTGTGGTGATTTGATTCAATCTGAGTTCTGAATTTGCTGAGTTGTTGTTGTTGTTTGCTGTTTAACTGAGGTTGTTTGATCATATGGGACTGAGTTGGGTGATTATGGTTGATGTTTGTGGAATGATTAAGGTTGAGTTAGTGTAAGTCAGTGGTAAAAGGGGTGTTTGGTTTGCGCTAAATTTATAGGTTAGTTTGCTTGATAAGTTTTGGAATCTGCATAAACATAAATAGTTAAGGTAATATAGGTTAGTTAAAGTCAGTTGGGCTGGTAATATAAGCAGAAAGTCAAAATCATCTTTGATCTCTCATAATCAGCTTAGTATTTTGATTCAGTAGGCCATATTAGATTTATAGGTTCAAATCTAGTTAACTTAGCTTAAATTAGTTCAATTACAGCTTAATATAACTAGTATAAGCACTTAGGAGTAGTATTATTTGGATTTAGTCAACATTTGTTCAAAAATCAAAAAGTCAAAAAGTTTCTTATTGTCTGTTTTGGTCAGGATTTCAAAGAGGTGCACAGGCCTCATTTTTTATTCAAAATACAATTGGAAAGTTGTTTTGAAAATTATTCCAGGTTGTTTTCAAGTTGCAAAAAGAATTTTGAAATTTGGAATTGATTTAAGCCTTTGAAAGTGCTTTTGAAATTGAGTGTTTGCTGAATAGTTCCCCTGTATCACAGTTGTTAAGCCTATTTCACAAGCTTGCACAATAGAGAGTAGACACATAAGCTAGTGATTTCTTGGAGGTAAAACATTCCTGAGGTGATAAGCTTTCCATAGCAGCTTTTGGATTTGAATTTGGTTAAGTATTAAGCTCTCTAGGAGCTTTTGAAAAAGGTTTATTGTCTGGTCAGCATATGCTTAAGCTGATAAGTACTTTGATTTAATTTGTGAATTTTCCTGTGGCTTTATTATTCAATTTCTGGTTTAGTGCTTTTAAGGCTTTGTATGATTGTTGCTAATCTTGTTACTTGTATTTTTATTTATTTTTTATAGCTTAATTTAACTGCTTATTTTATTGCTTAATTTCATCTTGATATATTTATGTTGGCATTAAGGTTTCTTTGTATTGGTCTATTAACAGGAGTCACCGTGGGCTTCGTCACTATTGGGGTCTCCGAGTTCGTGGACAGCATACAAAGACCACTGGTCACAGGGGAAAGACTGTTGGTGTGTCGAAGAGGCGATAAGCTCGTCTCTCTTTTACTTGTTTTGATTCAGTATGCAGTTTTGAACTTGTATTCTCAGGAGTCTGAAAAGTATGGTGTAGTTTGATAGTAGTTCGTATGTTTCTTTTTACTTTAGCAAGTTTAAGTGTTTTTTCTATCAAGAGATTTCTGCTCAAATTGTTGGTTGAAAGCTTATGTTCTCACTTATCAAATCCTTGAATGTACCAGCTTGGCCGATTTAAAAGCTGAATGATATTATTATTCTGAGATTTTACTTATACCAGTAGGGCTTGTGTGTGTCATTAGCCTGAGTCGGATCTATTTTTTATTTTTAATCTTGAACTTGAGCATCATGTTATGAAAAGCATTAGTCACCTGATATGCATTTTTAAGTGTATGAGTTTATAGTACACACCTAAGTAAGTCATATGTATTGCACATCATACGTTCTTGCACCAGATGCAATGTCGTATTACACTATCACATAATAAGGAGTGTTCTATTATGGCGTATGATAATAAAACCACAACAAATAAGCGTACTATAAAGGTTAATGTTAAAAGACACAGGTGTATCAATCTATGGTACCCAAGTATCAATCTATGGTACCCAAGTATCAACTGTCATATTAACTTATGTTTTAATAATACATTTGCGAATAAGCGTTCTAAATAATTAATGTTTTATGACTTATGTATCAAGTGTCCTATTATGGTGTATTGTAATAAAACCATAATGAATATGCATCCTTTAAGGGTCCTATTAAGTTTTGTTATAATAAAACTTTTGCAAATAATCGTTTTAAAAAAATGATGTTATATGACTCAAAAATGAAATGTCCTATTATGGTGTACAATAATAAAACCATTGTACATAAGCGTCCTATAAAGGTTAACGTTATAATACCCACGTGTCAAAGGTCCTATTAAATTTTGCTATAATAAAACTTTTTGTGAATAAGCGTTTTAACTAACTGATGTCTTATGACTCAAAACTCAAGTGTCCTATTATGTCTTATTAGGTTATGTCATAATAGGACATCTAGTGATCAAGTGTCGTATTACACTATCACATAATGGGACACCAACAACTAAATGTCTTATAAAGTAATTTATTAGGATCCATATTTTAAGCGTCCTATTAAGGTTATGTCATAATAGGACATCTAGTGATCAAGTGTCGTATTACACTATCACATAATGGGACACCAACAACTAAATGTCTTATAAAGTAATTTATTAGGATCCATATTTTAAGCGTCCTATTAAGGTTATGTCATAATAGGACATCTAGTGATCAAGTGTCGTATTACACTATCACATAATGGGACACCAACAACTAAATGTCTTATAAAGTAATTTATTATGATCCATATTTTAAGCGTCCTATTAAGGTATATGATAATAGGACATCTAGTGATCAAGTGTCGTATTACACTATCACATAATGGGACACCAACAACTAAATGTCTTATAAAGTAATTTATTAGGATCCATATTTTAAGCGTCCTATTAAGGTATATGATAATAGGACCCCAAATCATCGACCATCCTATTATATAACTTTTTAGGACATTGCCTAAGTAGCAAATATTTAAAAAGGACCCTAAATGCTCATATGTCCTATTAAACAGTTTTTTAGGACTCCATTATCATAGCGTCCCACACAAAGGGTCCTAAAAAGCCACTTTTGTTGTAGTGTTTGAACATAGCAAGCAGTGCTGACTGCTTCAGCCCAAAAAGTTATAGGTAGCTTAGAATCAGCTAACATAGTTCTAGCAGCTTCAATTAGTGTTTTATTCTTTCTCTCAACAACATCATTCTGTTGTGGGGTTCTAGCAACACTAAATTCTCTCCTAATACCTTTTTGTTTGCAGAAATCATCCATAACTATTCTTAAACTCTGTCCCATTATCACATCTAATGACTTTCACTTTCTTGTCTACTTGGTTTTCTATCTATGTAATGAATGTCTTAAGAATGCTAGATGTTTCATCCTTATAACCTAAAAAGAAAACCCATGTAAATCTGGTAAAGTCATCAATTATAACAAGATAATATCTCTTATGCATTATACTACTTACTGAAACAGGTCCAAATAAGTCCATATGAAGCATAGACAATGATTGATTGATAGAGTTAAAAATATTGGGCTTACAAGTGGCTTTGTGTTGTTTGCCTTTAAGACAAGCAATGCATTTTTGATCATTTTCAAATCTTTTATGAGGTAAACCTCTTACCAAACCATTCTTAACAATCTGATTTATGGTTTTAAAATTAATATGACCAAGCCTTCTATGCCATTTCATTGATTCCTCTAATGTGGCCTTTGCAACAAGACAAGTTAAATCCTTTTTAGGAACAATGTTCTTCATGTCAACACTGTACATATTGCCCTTTCTAGGAATTTTAAGAAGTACTTGACTTTCATCAGGCATCTTAAAATCAGGAGAAAGTGCAAGACATTCAGTCTCACAGAAAAGAACTTTGTTCTTTTTGTCACACATTTGTGAGACACTAAAAAGATTATAATTTAGCTCTTTTACATAGTACACATCTTCAAAATCTAAATTTCCAGTTTTAATGGTACCTTTACCGGAAATTTTGCCACCAACACCTCCTCCAAAGGTAACATAGCCACCATCTAATGTTTGAAAATCAGAAAGATAGGACTTGTTGCCTGTCATGTGCTTTGAACATCCACTATCTGAGTATCCTTGATCCTCTTGTTGATCAATTGAATGTTCCTGCACATAAATGAGAAGTATTAGTTTCTTTTGGGGACCCAAGCCATTACTGACTTGGATCTGCCTCTTGCATCAATGTAATTTAATCTTTTTAGAACAGTTGATGCAACATTGGATTTATTTGAAGTCCAAACCCAACATGCTGAGGCCTTAACAGCATTCTCCCTCTTTGCCCAAGCAGCAGACTTAAATACTTGCCTACCAGAATTAACTGCTTGCCTAGCAGAATTAACTGCTGGCTTAGAAGAATTAACTGCTGGCTTTGTAGTTGTCCCCTTTTGTTTCCAAACTTGTTTTTAGACTACTGCTTTTGTTTGAATGGGCCTTTGAACAGACTTTGGTGCATGTTTGTAAGATTTTTTTTTGCACCCTTAGCTATTGATTTTGGGTAAACAGTCATATATGGTCTAGCAGAATTAACTTTATTGAAGCCAGACTTAACAGAGACTGTTGTGGGTTTAGTTCTGTTAACCTTAGAACTAGAGTGAAAATGAGATTTAGGTGTTTGCCTTTTGTGGTTCACTCTATTGTTTTCAAACCCAGATACCCAATGGTTGCAGAAAGCTGCAAGATGGTCAAAACTACCACATGTATAACAAGCTTTGTTGGAAAAAGCAAAGTCATCACCTAATTGGTTAGACTTGAGGTTATTCCAATTTCTTTGGTTACCTCTGGGCTTGCTAGTGGATCTGTATTGTTCACAATACCTAACTGGTTGCCTAACATGTTTAATGTTTGATTTAGGCCTATCAGTATCCTTTTTGACCACTTTAGGAACCTTAGTTCCTGCTTTCTTAACCTTTTCAGGTTTAGACATAACTTGTTCTTCTTCATCACTATCAGTTGTACTATCCTCAACAACTATAGCATCTCCTTTCTTAACAAAGGACACCTTGTCCTGATAAAATAAAGTTTTATCTAAACTTTCACATTCTTTTTCTATCTTAGGACTCTTAGTGACCTTAGAACCATATTCCATTATTGGTTCTTGAAACTCAGCAAAACCTGTGTGTGCTAGATCAACACCTGGAGGTGAAGGAACACCTCTGTATGGTGGAGGAATAGATTTGTATCCTAAACCAGACTTAGCTTTGTTGATTACTTGAGCTTCCCAAATCTTATTCATTCCCTCTGAGGTATGAGCTAAAGCATCTACAGTTATCTTAACATTTTCAGTTTTATTATTGGCTTCAGCTAATTGTTTACTTTGACTAGCAAGTATTTCATCTCTAAATGCTATGCCTCTTTGTAAAGCATTTAAATCATCAGTAAACTTAGACTCATTACCTTGAAAGTGTGCAATTTGTTTTTCAAGAACACCTATAGCTCTTTTATGATTACTTAAATTGGCTAAGGCAATAATTAGTTCTTCTCGCCTATTCTCAGCTTTTCTTTTAAGTTCTTCATTATCTTTGAGAGCAGAACATGATTCAGAACATTTGGTTATGGAACTTACCTCTGAATCAGAGAAGGCCATTAGAGCAGTCTCAGTGGCCACAAAAGCATCATTTGTTGGTGCTTCCTCTTCATCAGCCATGAAGCTCCAGTCATAGTTAACCCCATCTATGGCTAGCATAGCCCTTGGTTCTTCAACTGTGACTTCCTTCTTCTTCTCTTGCCTATACCATGTGCTTCTATTATCCTGCTTCCTTGGGTTCCTACATTCTTTAGCAAAGTGTCCTAACCTGTGACAGTTGAAACACTCTACTTTCTTCTTATCAAACCCAGCAGTTTCATTACCATCAATGGTAATCTACTTACCAGTTCTCTGCCAGAACTTCTTAGCCCTCATGCTAAGCAAAGCAACCTGCCATTTAATGTCCATCTCTTCCAAATCATTATCATTCAACTGATCAAGATCTTCATGAATTAGAGGAGAGCCACTAGTTTGACTAGACATGAATAAATAAAATGATGGATCTCCAAGTCCAGCAACATTCTTCTGTGAACTAGTAGAAGGACCACCATATGTAGCAATAGAAACACCTTCAACTTCATCTACCTCTTCTGACTTACTAATACTGGGAGATGACAAGAGTGCCACATTCCTAGAACTAGTACTATAGATTCTAGACTTCTTTAGACTTTGTTCAACAATTTTGAAGTTATTGAACAAATCATTGAGTTTCATGGTTTCAATATCTGGCTTGTTCATCCAGACAACCACATGAGTATGGAACTCATCAGGTAGACTTCTCAAAAACTTCATGTTGAGATCTTCCTTTGCTATCTCAACACTCAATACACTTAGCTGACTGACAAGCTTGTGTAATCTAGAAAACAGCTTATCAAGAGATTCATTGCTATTTGAACTGAAATTTTCAAATTGTTGTTTCAGCAATGTCTTTTGTGTTTTCTTGGTAGTTTCATTACCACCAAACCATGCACAAATCTCTTCAAAAAGAGTTTTTGCATCTGGATACTTGCTAAAGGATAGCATCTGTTCACCAGGAATGGTCATAAGCAACAAGTTTCTTGCTTTTTGATCATTTCTCTTCTGTATCCTTTCTTTATTTGAAACTGGTCCAGTATTTCTTTGTCTTACTGTTTTGCCGTCAATGATAACATCTGAATAGCCTAGTGAAAAAGAATCACCATATGTAATGATATCCTAGAGAGCATAATCTTGAACCATAAAATATTGCTCAATTCTCAACCTCCATAGCTCAAACTCATTTTGTTTGATCATGGGCAACTTTGCAGCAACATTTGTAGCAGTATCCTGAACATCCATTTCTTAAGCTTCTAAATCAACTATATCAGCCTCGCTCTGATACCAATTGTTAGGATTCGATACACTGTTAAGGTGGTTAAACCTTTTGTACTTTGTGTATATGATATATTGAGTGAATATGATTAAGTATGCGGAATCTACTTAATCACACTTAGAAGGTTATTATGGTTATGGAAATGGAACAGTTGTGTTTGTTATATGACAATGAACAATGAAAGTTTATCACCAAACGATTCAATATTATTAAGATAATAATACGAGTGATCTTGAGTTATCACTAGGGTTACAACCTTGAATCTTATGTTTCTATATTTTGTGATATTGTTTTTGTTCTATGTTCTTGAGAGATATATTTTGCACTATAAGTTTAACACACTTATATCTCTAGTCTAAGATCTTTCTTTTATAACATAAGAAAGATCTTTACATTAATGTTAAGTCTTGTCAAACAACTTGCTAGCTTATCTTATGTGTGTCAGTAACTAAGATACAACATGTATCTATGATTACAACTTGTTCTGTGAGTATAAGATAAAGACTAAGCACATGGGGTAAGATATTATCTACCGTGTATTATTGACTTTTAGTCAACCAGACTTAATATCTTCATCAACCAGAATTAACTCTAATAGTCACCAGAATTAACACTTGACTTAACCACCAGACTTAACTTCAACGACCAGACTTTAACCAGCAAATAACCAGCAGACTTAACTTTGGAACTCACCAGACTTAACTCTACTGCTACCAGATTTAATCACTTAAGAGATTTTTCCGATACTTAAACCTCAGAATATTTAATTCCCAACACACATCCTAAGAGAACCGTCCTTCTTTTTGACAAATAGGACAGGAGCTCCCCAAGGCGAAGTGCTTGGTCGAACAAATCCTTTATCCAACAACTCTTGCAGTTGATTGGATAGTTCTTGCATCTCCGATGGTGCTAAATGGTAAGGTGTCCAACAACTCCTGCAGTTGATTGGATAGTTCTTGCATCTCCGATGGTGCTAAACGGTAAGGTGCTCGTGTAACTGGTATCGCTCCCGGCACCAAGTCAATCTGAAACTCTACCTGACGGACAGGTGGTAGGCCAGGTAACTCTTCAGGAAAAACGTCCGGAAAATCTCTTACTACAGGCACGTCTTCCAGTCGTTTCTCATCCGTTTTCTTCTCAGTTACCTGAGCTAAAAACGTTTGACATCCTCTGTTGATGTACTTCATGGTTTTAAGACGGGATATAATGCTTACTGGTCTTACTTTGATTACCACGGATAATCAAAGTTTAACCCTCGAAAGGGATGTGGACCACTTTCTCGTCGCATATGATCCTTGCATGGTATTTGGATAGCCAATCCATACCAACGATTACGTCGAAGCTACCGAGTTCGATGGGCATGAGGTCGATGTCGAAAGGTTGATTTTGTAACACCCCAACCCGATAAGGGTAAAGATATCACAATAATGGTTTCATATCAGATCAAAACAAAGCATACATCTATAGTAATACAAGAATTCTCAAAGGTTACAAATGAAATACAGAAACTACAAGGTTACAAATGAAACTTCCGATAAATACTAATTCTAAAGTATAATAACTTCTAATCATCTCTAATCCAGAATAGCTATCAAATCTTCTAAGTCCAAGGTTCTCTCCACTCATACCCCAGCTTCCAAACTAAAACCTGCCGCAGGAAAAGAAATGCAGCTGAGCTACGAGAGCTCAGTGAACAGATATAACGATAACAAAGCAGTAGTAGAGAACAGTAGAAAGTAACAGAAATAAAGGTCATGCAGATATAATATGGATTAAGGGATAAGTAAATGAAAAAGAATAAAGGAAAAGAAAAAGGAACAGTAATCCCCCACGAGCCCAGAACAGATAATATAATAACCATGTAGCCATATCAGTAATCCAGAGGGGATGCCTCTCAAGTAACCAGATAATATGAGGGGTGTCCTCATGTATCAAATGGAGTAGCTAGCTCCCAGATATGTGAAAGACGTGTATCGCACACACCATCAGTCACCAGATATATATAATAGATAAATAGATACAGATAACAGAAATCAGATCAGATCTAGGATGCATCCATACGCCCCAGGTGGCCAGAGTCTACCAATACACGCCAAATCAGATAAAGTCAGGGACGGGACAGGTCATCACTCTCCTGCCCTAGAGTCATGCCATCGGTGCATCAATGACATGGGCATGAAACCCTCATGCCTAGTGAGTGGCTCGGGTATCAAACCGTGGGTCAAGGTCAGATACCATGTCATAATCAGAGTGTCATATCAAAAGGTTCAATATCATAGGGTTCAATATCAGAGGGTCAATGTCAGAAGGTCAATATCAGAGTTTCATAGCAACAGTTCATTTAAAAAGGTTTCTATTAAAAGTCCATTTGAAGCAATCTTTCAATAATGGTGCTCATAAAAATGATCTTACAAAATAGTCTTCATAAAAATGGTCTTTCAAAACGGTTTTCATAAAGATAGTCTTAAAAATAGTTTTCTTAAAAATTGGTAGAATTTCATATAAAAGTAGTATTGTATCATACTCAAAACATCATTTTAAACAATTGATTTTTCTCAAAACATTTCCAGGTCATAATTAAAAGGTTTTCACAACATAGATTCATATCAGAGATTATAACAAAGGGGATCAATAGAAAAGGTTCAAAGCAAAGGGAGTCATAGCAATGGCATCAAATCAGAAGCTAAACAGATCAGAATATGAAAGGGATCATAGCAGAGTTCACAGAACAGGGGAACATAGCAAGGTTCAAAGGAAAACAAGATACAAAAAGAAAGAGTTCATGAGAAACCTGTGAGAAGGTCAGAATATTTGTACCTTATACCGCAAATGAAAAACACAACAGAAATATAAAGGTCGGAAGCAATTCCATCTTCAGCGATTCTACACGAATTCAGGACTGTCTTATTATTAGCTTGTTTAATTCAGATTACTTATTTTAGTCGGCTTTCCATTTTTAGTAACTTTCCTTTTCAGGAAACTTTCTATTTTTAGCAGGTTTCCAGAATTAGCAGGTATTACAAGTCGTTCATTTTAATCCATAAGTTTCCCATAATTACAGTTCCAATCCTTTAACTTTAACCATTTTACAAGTTAAACCCTTAAGTTATATAAATTACAAATTAAACCTTATTATTAATTAAATTACAATTTAATCCTTACAATATTCATATTTACACATTAAGCCTTCAATTATTCCAAATTACACATCAAGCCCCTTATATTAAGTATTATACGAAACCACCTTCAATTTTCAGAATTTACAAAATAGGTCCCTTAATTTTAATTATTTCTAAACCGAATTAAATAATTAACTAATTTATCAAATAAACCTTATACTTACCAATTTTACACAAGGTACCCCCATATTATATTTTTTACACATTACCCCAGATCCAAAATGACTTACAAAAATACCCCACAAGTTTCAATAATTACAAAACACACCCTTTAACTTTTAATTTCCAATCGGTAAAACATTTTAATTATCAAAACCTAACCCTAATTATTCCAATCATTACCCAATCATTAATACAACCTTAAAACACATTTATTGATCAGATCCAATCACCAAAACCCTAACCCTAATTCCAATCGATTGGGTTTTTATTTTTTTCTTTATTTTCTTTTAAATCCGGTTCTAAACAAAATTCAATATGGATGATTTAAGCTTTAACAATTACAACTACCATTTTTACAGAGTTATATGATTCCTATAGAACTCAAATAAAATATGATCTCAGCCCAGAAAAATCACATGAACAGATTAGAAATTATTTTCGTTTTTAGGGTTTTAATCCCATTAATTTCCATATGATCAAATGAGCATGCATGATTCGAATCTATCATTTTTACAGAGTTTTATGAGGCATATAGAGTCCAGATAAAATAGGTTTGAAGCTCAGAAAAATTGCATGAATTAATTTAGGTTTTATTCACGTTTTTAGCATCTATAATTATCACGATTTGTTTTACATGCATGGGCTGATTTAGCTATTTTATAACACTCATATATGATGTAAAGGACGCAAGAAAAATACCAGATGTGTTTTTATACGATCGGATGAAGGCGTGTGATTTTTTTGTTCTCTCGGCTCAATTAATTCGACACCAAGAAAACTCTAACGAGCACAATAGCGATCCAAAAATCTTGAACCCATTTTTACCACCTTCCTTGCATTTGAAAAAGTCTAGGAAAAATAGTTGAAGGCCTTCAAAAATTTGTATGGTGTTGAGAGAGTTTTTGGTGTGTGTTTAGGGTTTAATCGATGGAATAAAATGGTAATATGGAGAAACCGTGTGAGAGGAGGGGGAGGGAGGCAATAATAACGGCCCAATATTGATTGGGAAATCAATTTTCCTAATTTGTAGTGTTTTCCTTATTTGTTTCAATGTTTATCTCCTTTTAAATGATTTATAAATACAAATAAATAATTAAATACAAATTTTGGTATACATATTATTTTTTTTGTAGGTGACCATTAATTTTTTGTACATTGTAAAATGTTAAAAATGTAGTAGCAAAATTATCTTACTTCATATGTTGCTCATTTCCAAGAGGTTGGGGTTTATTTGGCATTTTATGTAAGCTTAATTAAATTTTAAAGTTTTCAAGGACATTTTGGTCATTTTGCATCATCTCAAATTTTGGGTTTTACAGATTTAGTAAGGTTAAGGTGCAGTTTCGGATTATAGAGTTAGTGCCTACTAATTTTCCATTAGCTAATTCAATTTCGTATGTGTTGTTTAAGGCCTTGGGAGTAAGTTTAAGTAAGGAAGCAAAAGCAAGAGATATAAAGCTTTTATCGGCTCCATTATCAAATAGTACTTTAGCTAGATGTTGATTGAGAGGAAACATACCCGTGACTACGTCAGGGTTCTGCTGCGCATTACCATCTCCTAGCACATAAACTCGCCCACGGGCACCATTGTTCTGGTTGGCATTTGGCTTCGGGCACTGATTCTTATAATGCCCCTTCTCACCGCATCCATGACAAGTTATGATTACTGGCTGCAGATTTGCTCCGGTTGCTTTACAGTCTTTGGTCTGATGTCCAACCTTATGACACTTTGCGCACTTAACAACGCATGGACCATAGTGGTGCAACGAGCATCGATTGCATAATGGCTTTGTTCCTACATAACCACTCCTCTCAGCAGGTGTGGCGGTATAGGCTCTGGCAGTTTCCTGCCGACGGTTCTGTTGGTGGTGGTGGTTCTTACGATTTTGGTGGTAGTTGTTTTGATTATGACGGTTGTTGTTGTTGTTATTGTGGTGGTAGTTGTGGTTGTTGGGATGGTTTTTGTGGTAATGGGTGGTTCTCCGATCATCAAGCTTTCGCTTGTTATCATTACTTCATTGGGTGGAACTGCGCTTTATCTCACGATCCATTAGCTGTTGAGCTATGGAAATGGCCTCTTCCAAAGACTGAGGTTTTGACGCAGTAACATTTCCCTCGATACTTCGAGGTAATCCTTCCATATATTTCTCCAACGTCTTCTCAAGATCAGGCACAATAGTCGGACATAGGAGTGCAAGTTCCTGAAACCTCCTATTGTATGCCTTAAGATCTGTTCCTTTTACAATCAGCTGGTGAAACTCATCTTCCAGCTTTTTGATTTCCGTACGGGGACAGTACCTCTTCAACATTTTCTTTTTGAGATCTTCCCAGGTCAATTGGTGAGCTGCTTCAACTCCCATGGTTTGGGCAGTAGAAGTCCACCAAGACAGGGCATCTTCCAAGAAAGTCCCGGTAGCAAAGGTAACCTTACAGTCATCAGTACACCCACTTCTCACAAAGACTATTTTCGTATGCTCAAACCAACGAGCTAACTCAGTTGCTCCCTCTGTTCCTTTGAAGAAAGTTGGTTTGCAGTTTATGAAGTCTTTATTGGTGCACTTGCGAGCTATTGTTGTCTCGCTTTCTCCATTGGGTCTACTAGTGCTTCCAGAACGGGCCATTACTGCTGCTTGATTCTCAAGTGCTGCAGCAACACTGTCTGCAACAAGCTTTTAGATAGCAGCTTGGGACATGACTGGTTCTGGGGAATTGCGAGGCATCTTTCTATCAATACCACAAGAAAACACATGTTTAGAATTTGCATAGTGACCATTTTAAATTAACATGGTAGAATCCATGATAATCATAAGGTCACAATATGTACAAATATCATACATGTATGTAAAATGATTAACACTGGTCTACATCAATCTATATCATACACAGCAAATATCATAACCACATATAGTCATAAATAACTTGTTAATTTGTTATACATATAACAAAATTAATACAAGTGTCGTATTTATGCCACATATCCTGTGGCTAGTACAAAAGCTGTCAGATATAAACTACATGCTAGTGTCATATCTATACTATAGATCTCATAGTTGAGACATAGTACAAAAGATAACAGATGAGATCTGATCTAATGACTGCCAGAAGCTCCTTCTAGTCGCCTTTCAAGCTCGGCTATCATGCTGACAAGGATCTGCAGATACTCCTGTTATCGAGTCTGCATTTCTCCCACTGTTGTCTCTAAAACAGTGATCCTATTTTGGGCCGTCATCAATTCTTCATTTCTTTTCAACATTTCATCTATCAGCTTTAATTCATTATCGTAAATAAAAGGTATTTCTTGTCTGATCTGCATCTCACGTTTCTCCGCTTGCTCACGATTCTCATCCATCTTCTGCTGCATCGCCTCCTGACCGGTAACTAGATCTTCAACTCTATATTCGATACCCTCGATACGTTCCAAAGGAAACTCATCTAGATGACCCAGAGCAGTCTTGATCTGCTCTTCTTGCCGTTCCAATCGCGTTAGCAGAGTGGAAATGGTCGGCGGTCGCTCCTGTGCTGCCTGAGAACTTTCTCCAACCTCAAAAACTCGCGGAGGTGTCGGAATATCGGGAGTAGGTGATCGGGGTAGAGTGTGATACCGGGCAATGATGGCTCTAACTTCTTCACTAAATTCAAATGGGACAGACAGGGGATGGAAACTTGTAGATGATGGTGGAGATGGAGGTGTGGACGTTGGAACAAACGGTATATATGTGGGTAACATATATGCATGTGGATGTGGTGGTGGTGATGACGACGTAGGTACAGGGAGTGTTCTTATTCGTGTTGTTCTCCGGATTCCCTCTCTGGCTTGTACGTATGGATCATCAGAAAATGGTGCGACATCAGGCATCAATGTATCCTCGGATGGATCTTCTGAGGGATCTGACTCCACATCGTGGCCGAATACTGAAGAAACATCAGGTACTATGGAAACATCTTTTGATGACTCCGTTTCTCGTCTAGGTACTGTAATAGCATCTGGTACAGTCACGACGTTTTCGGTATCCGAGTCCGACATAAGAATAATAGAATGAGTAGGGCAAACCATAACCCTGTAACCACCCGGTAATTGTAAATATTTCACTAGGTACTAAATAATCAGCAATAAACATGTATAAATAATATTTCAGTGGTACTGTGGCACGGAGGACTTTTTAGTTAAGTTCGTGAAAATTGGATATAGTTTAGGTCTGAACCTTGTTCTCTATAACCATGAGCTCTGATACCACTCTGTAACACTTCCGTTTTCGATAATCGCAGCAGAATTATAATTACTTCAAGTATCACAATCATGAAAATAGAAAACGACTCGAAAAGAGACGTTTTAAATAAAATTGTTATCATTCATTTATTTAAATCAGAGTACATAATATAGGTCCCAGAGGGAAGTTTCGAAACACGTTATAAAAGATACATTATTCATTGAATGATAACAAATTGGACACCCTTTTTATAAGATAAAGTCCACAGCCACTCCGTGCCAAATCCAGCTTCTAATTACCTGAGATAAAACATGCTAAAAAGTCAACACAAAGGTTGAGTGAATCCATAGTGTTTAAAGTATAATTAGTTGAACACAAGCTAAATAGAGAGTAAATTAGTAATGTTGTAGTTCAATATATTGCCTTAAGTCTCATGACACGCAAAACGTTAACTGTTTACTATCATAGTCATAAACTATGATGCATATATTATTTCATAATTAAATGTAAATAATTTTGCCTCCGAGTAGGAGATTGCCGGTCTCTTTATTAAACTCAAATAAAATGCATTTGGTCACGTTACGGTAACACAAAGGGGTTGTCAAACCCAATAGATCTATCCATAATATTCGCGCTCACCCGCAGGTGATTAATGGTCCATGATGGGAGGTCTTTTAGGCAATAGGTAACTTAGACAATATTAATCAGGAAATCATACAGAAAAATACTTGTGTTCGGTTTTGTAGCATGTATCTCCTCACAAGTTTAGAAAATGTATAAAAAGTGGGACTATGAACTCACCTTTGCAGTCTGGATGGAAAATAAAATTAAATAGAGTTGATAAACGTCTCCGGCACGTAACCTGGTTTGTTATGTCAAGTTTCAGTAAACGTATTCCAATATATATAAGTTTTAATATTCGTTTCGTAACGTTTTTGGTTGTCGAATAAATATTTAATTGAGACAACATGAAGTCTTTTCAAAAGTTGGATAAGATTTTATCTTATTGTTCATTTTTATGTCTCCGTTCGTTCGTTATCGAAATATACGTATTTTATTTATTAGTTTTTATTATAAATATAATTAGAATATATTAATAATAATTATTATTTAAAGTTACACTGTTTACCCTATAGTTTCATATATTGACAGTTTATACCCTTAAACTTTCATAAAATGACAATTTTTACCCCTTAACTTTCGTAAAATGACAATTTTTAACCCTGAACTTTGGTGAAATGACAGTTTTTACCCCTGTAGTTTCAAAAACGACACTTTACACCCTCAACTTTAGATCGTTGGCAAAATTGGTCTTTGACTTAATAACTTTGAAAAATTTACATTTTTGGCCCAATAAAACTCCATCTTTCAAACTTGTCACTTTTTACCCTTTAACTGCATGTCAATTTCATTTTAAGTCCAAGTTATAAAACTATTTAGAGTTTTGGCAGAAAATACCCTTGAGACATTTATGTCGTTACGCTCGACATCCTTGTTTTATTAAAACACGTTTTATACTTCGGGAAAAGGCATGACTTTCTACGACTCCTTTATACACTTTATTATCAACTTGTTAATACCTTATTTACAGCTTATGGGCTTACGATTTGAGCTTATGAGCTCGAATCTATATATATATATATATATATATATATATATATATAATATATATATATATAATATATATATATAATATATATATATATATATATATATATATATAACAATATGCGTATGACGTCATCAAATGCCAGATTGCCCTGTAAGCGGCCTTAAATGCCCAGTAAGCAGGCATTAATGCCCAGTAAGCAGCCATTAATGCCCAGTAAGTAGGCATTAATGCCCAGTCATCATGCCATGTGGCAACATTTCTCCATATTTTTTTATTTTATTTTTTTGCAATTAAAATTCGTATTTAATATTAAAATTCGGAAATTTTTTAAAAAATTTTGCCACTTACAAGGATCGAACCTAGGTTGTTGGTAACATTAACAAGCATCATAACCACTAAACCAACATATTTTTTTGATTACATCTTGCAAGCCCAAATCTATAAACCTATGAAAACAAATAAATTAAGAGAATCCCTACAAGTTAGGTAACCCTAATTAACTAAATCCAATATTATCAATATCCACTCCATTCATTATTCATTATACGGAATATTTTTTCTTAAAACCCTAATATCACTAATTCATCTTATTATCACACACAACACCATATTCTTTTTTCTTCTCTGATTTCATGTGCAGGTTGTTAAGAAGATATAGCAATTACAATTACAAAAGGTACGTAAAACATACTCTATTTATGTATTATATTATGTTTGTTATTCGTCCCTATTCACTGTATGGTGCAGGATGTTGCCGAAAAGATATTAACTTTTGCAAAACAGAGAGCAAGGGCTCTATGCATCTATATCGACCAAACTCAGTAAGATCAACCCATTATTGTCACAAAAGTAACGTTATTTTAATTCTTCATATAAAAGTGTTATCTGTCGACAGTTCTAATGCTTTTTGTTATTTGATATCATATAGGTTTGATTGTTGTAAAGATGAATCACATGAACAAACACATTTTTTTAATGTTATAGGTTAGAATTGAGTTTTTGATTATTAATGTATTGATTTAGGGTTTTTTTTTTTTTTTTTTTTTTTTTTTTTTTAATGTATTAATTTAAATTTTCTAATAAAGATTAAATCTTGATGCGTTTTTGTGCAGGTTGTGATTAGAACATCTACAGCTATGTGTTTTGCTTTTCTTGGAGCTTTGATAACGTATCGAATTTAGGGTTTTTGTTGTTCTGGATTCAGTCTGCGTAGGTATGATTCAATTCGCGTAGTCTATTGTGTTTGTGTAGTTTATTTTTGTAGATTTTGCTGATTTGTTGGTTTTTTCCATATGGAAATCGACCTAATGTTTGTGCCCTTACCTCTGTCAGCCATTTATTGCTTTTTCCTATTAGGGAAATTGATATAATTACTCGATTTAATGAGCTTAAGTTAGTCTGGTTTTAATGATTTGTTGGTGGGTTTCAATTGAGTGCAGGAAGGGAGATTATTATCGGTATCTTGCTGAGTTCAATTTTGGCAATGATAAGAAGGAGGCAGCTGACCAGTCACTTAAGGCTTATCAAGTAAGTAGCTGTTATGGTGGCAATTAGTTTACTTCTCTGTTCCCGTTGTGTGCTGCTAAATCCTGGCAGTACATTCGAAAAATGGACCATTATGATATTTTTTATTTTTTGTAATTTTGCGCTTTCTATTTATTGGTGAGTTTGTGTTAGAGCTGGGTGTAGCCTGTGATACACGTGACTTGCGCCTGCGAAATGCAAAACAAAAGATAGACTTTTAGATTGTGCTGCCTTGATATGCTTACAAACTCATTTATTAAAAACGGTAAGTAAGTGTTTGATAGCATGAGGTTCTTGAGGAGTGGTATCTTAGGCATTTCCAAGAAGACGTGTTTTTTTTTTTGCCCACCTATGTTCAGAACTTCAGATCTTGCTATCCACATCCTTTTTTGATAAGTTGTCTAGAGAATTTGAGGATTGGTCCACACTTTTTCCTTTTTGATAAATAATTTATAAAATTTTCAGGATTGGTCCACAAATTATAGGTTCAGTTGTCAAAAGAAATCTCAATTTTTATATTCTTCTTCTTTTAACGATCTAAATTCATCTCAGTTATATTTAACACTTTTAATTATTTGTACATTCCTATGATAATACTTGATAGATTCAAACTCTTTATGTTCTTATTTTTCAAAATCATACTTTTTAATTGAGTTTAATCTTTATGTGTTTGCTCGATGTGGTTACTTGACATATTGTGACATTATGATATTGGTAGCAGAAGATGAACCTGAGTCTTGCTGCTGATGATGCAAAGGAGGTTGTTGTGGCTGTGAGTCTCAGCTTTGAGAATTTAATCGGTATGCTGTTTATAATAGACATGGAATGGCGTATTTTTGTGTGTTGTTTTGTCGTTGCGATAATATAATTGGCTCAAATTTCTTGATAATTTGCAGCAGAGGAAAATTTTCACCGATCAACCAGAAACCACATGTTTAATGGTGAGGTAGTACAAATAAAGAGTGTTTGGATCAGGTTATAAAAGAAACAAGGAGTGTTAGGATTAGGCTATAGCAGCAACAAAGAGTGTTTAGAGTGGCCACTGCAAGTCATAAATGAATCTGAGTGTTTAGATGCCCTTGATTTATTTTATTTTGTTACAGAAATTGAGCTTAGGTTCCTAAAAGAGTGTAACTTATAATATCTGCATAAGAAACTATAAACAAAGGCATTGAGGTTGTTGCAAAGGAGGTTGTTGCGGCTGCGAGTCTCAGCTTCGAGAATTTAATCGGTATGCTGTTTATAATAGATATACGGAATGGCGTATTTTTGTGTGTTGTTTTGTCGTTGCGATAATATATTTGGCGGATCTCATAGATTTCTTATTTAGGAGATTGGTGCTATTGTACTGAGCGATGGCAAACTGTACGATGATTTAAATATATAGATGTGAATTAGATCATTGCATGTTTGTTTTTGTTAATTCCTCTTTCAAATGCCAATCCTGGAACGAGTTACCTTAAATAAAAAGTTTTTTAATTCCATACTGGTGTAAGATATTTAATTTAATGTTATTGTTTATAGTTGTAGTCCAATACTTTAGTATTTAAAAAGCGTGTTTATAATTGTCTTGATTGATATTTCAACAGGTTGAGATCAAGAGAACCATTCCTAAAGGCTCTGGCGAATCTAAAGATTTCAAAACAAAAATATATTTGTTGGTGGTATTCCGACAGCAGTTACTGAAGGTTAGCATACGAATTTTAAACTTTTCAAAAGTCTTCTGATCGTGATGGATACTGCTTTACTACTATTTAACCTCCAATATAATATTAACTCGGCGTATGTTTGTCTTATTATTTTATTTCCAGAGGGGCTCAAAGATTTCTTCTCCAAGCATGGAAAAGTTGTTGAGCAGGAGATCATCCGAGATCATGCGACAAAACGTTCTCGAGGGTTTTGTGGTTTACCTGATTTTGACAGTGAACAAACCATTGATGAATTTCTTGTCAATGGAAACATGATTGATATGAATGGTACACAGGTAAGTTGTATTCTGGAGAGTGAAATAGATACTGCTTATGGTTCTACTATGTGCAGAACAGATGTAGAACACATAATTTCTTTTCTTTTTGAATCCCTTCTTTTTATGAGCTATTTTGAGTTTGTTTTTTATTTCGACAGTGATTAGCACATTTAGGTCAAAGTTCTGCTAAGATTGTTTACAATAACAGAAAAAGGTAGGTTAATATGTTTCTTTGGTGTAGGTTGAGATCAAGAAGGCTGAACCAAAGAAATCTCCAAACTCAGGACCTCGTTTATACAATAGGGAACCTAAGAGAGGTGGTTGTAGCAGTAGTTTTGACGGCGGTGAACTTCAAGGTAGTAAGATTTTTTATTTTTGTTTCTTGCCATATTGTATTTATGCGACTGTATTTTCATCCATTCTGGGAAACTCAAAAAAAAAGTGCTTTAATGGCTTAGGTTTTGAGTTTTGATGGATACTTCTATGAGACAACCCAATGTGACTGCTATCATATATATTAACACCTTCTGTCATTTTATATCAAGGCTGCCTTTGTTTTATATTTTACACCTTTTCTTTAAATAAGTTACGTACTAATAATTTAGTGGAGGTTACTATTAAGTAACTCATATCGTGTATACGTATAGGTGTTATTTTCACTATTAAGAACATTATGATTTTAAAGTAATTTCTCTATAGATTGTGATTTGTTAGATGCATTAGTTAATTTTTATCATTCGTGTGCATGAATAGAATAATAGTACAAGTGGTTAATTAGAATGAAGGGCTCAATGTTACTTAACGCAACTTTGGTCTTCTAAGGAGTTTAACTCTCTTCTTGCAGTTAATGAGCTTATCCAGTAGGGCTCATGGACTTAAAGCCATAAGGATGAGAGGACCTTAACATTCAGGTACTTACCATCTTTGTGTTTCAGATGGCTTGCCTTATGCCAAACACTCCATTACACCTAGATTAACTCTTTAATTTACAATGGTTATAAGAAAAGAAAAATCTTATTAAGGTACTGTACATACTTAGGCTGCTATTAAATAATATCAATACATAAATGTAGGGTTGAAAATAAGATTAGACAATGCTTCAATCACTTTAGGAGGTATTTTACTTATCACAAATGAATTTGGTTCAAGTTATAGGTTTAAATTATGAAGCCGGGTTTGGAGCTACATAGGTTATTAATCAAAATATTGTATAAGATTGTTTTTAATGTCTTTAAACATATGATTTGCAAGGTAAAAGAATTGTATTTACCTGATAGTGTGTCTAATTAAAGTTAACATATACGGAGTAATATTTAAGACTTTAAGAATTTATAATTTATAAGGATATATGTGTAAGGTACTATGATTTTTCATATTTTGAACAATGCGTATAATGTCCTTGCTGTTTCTTTGCAGATAATCATGAAGCAATGATAACAATTGTTTATTGCTTTAGCTAAAAGGGAAATGGGTCAAATGGGTTAAATGTTGCCGAGTTTTAGTTTTAATGTATACAAACTCCTAAATCATTTATTCAAGTAATTGGAATATTATTAGAAGTAAATATATATATTTAGTCATAATTCTAATGGACTAACAGGTGTCGGTGAGTAAACCCAAAACGACATATTTTGCCCATATGCTAGAGAACACTTGGTATGCACTCATTGATGGATTTTGCAGGTTTTGACTCTTGAATGGAGCACTAGAATGGAGACTCTAAGACGTGTTGGTTGTGCAGAGGTGGTTCTTAGTGACTCCTTTGCTGATATAGATAGGCTTATGCAAATGTATTCTAAATGTGGACAATAGTGTCTTCAAACAAAGGATTATTTGCTCATTCACAAGACAAGATTTTCAAAGATGGTAAGCATGCCATTTAATCCTTTCAAAACCGATGATAATTCATCGTCAGCTGCACCAAGGACATTTATCAATCAATTGCCTGATTGGAGTACGCTTCTTGCTACTATTACTACTATTTTTGTGGCTGCCGAGAAGCAATGGATGATGCTTGATTAGAAGACAAAACGACCTGATATCCTTGCGTATTTAGATCCGTTTGGCTTTGGAAGAATAGTTGAAGATGGGTTTGTGTTTCGTCAAAATTTTTCTATAAGATCGTATGAGATAGGGGCTGATCGTACTGCTTCGGTCGAGACCTTAATGAATCATCTACAGGTATTGCGATGGTGTTTGTGTGTTTTTTTGGTTTGTGGATGGCCTTAGCAAACGAGTCGCGCTTTTACTTAAAACAATTTTGTGTTGGTATGGTAGGAAACAGCTCTCAATCATGTAAAAACTGCTGGATTAATGGGTGACGGGTTTGGTTCAACGCCTGAGATGAGTAAAAAGAATCTGTTTTGGGTTGTGATGAAGATGCAAGTGTTAGTTGTAACGCCCCGTGACCAAAAACGACCAAAAACATGAAATTTTTTCGCAAATACACACCCAGAAACTGACATCCGGTTACTCTTTTACAAGCTGACAAAAATCGGTACACATTCAGCCCTTGAGGCTTAATTTAAATGAAAGTACATTCAATTACCTTCGAAACGATAGGTAGCACAACCCGTTTCGACTTACGGATTAAAAGATATGAATTTTTGAAAACTGCCAAAAATCTGAAAAATCTGCCCAGAAAATCTGAACAGACCTTCTGTCCGAAAAATGCAGTTTTTCGCTATCTCCGCTTGAAAACCCGACCTCCCGAACTCGAAACTTAACCAAACTTTCCAGATATGTTTAGTATATCTATAAGATCATTTCCAATACAAAACATTGACCGCACGACTTCCGGATATAGAACTTTAAAATTTAGACGGGTTATGCAAATAACCCGTTTTCACTACAAATAATTCATACAACTTCCGTTTTACATCAAACTTGACCAACTTCATCTACTTATCATTTCAAACTTGTTCCATACATAATTGACCCATGTACAACCCAAAATGGGTATAAACATACTACTATCAAACGCCCCTTAATGAACATTATGCTACATCTAAACCCACTAATACATAACATCCATAACTGAATTAACTTCACAACCTGGACACAAAAAAGGACAAGGACTTTAAGACACAAAACGACCCTTTTTGACTATTGGGCATTACCAAAAGAAATGGCACTTGGGGCTTCCAACCTTCAAAAGCTTGATCCAAAAGACAAGAGCTTCTACTTACCAAGTTCCAAGCTACACTTCTATATACAAGCCATCCTACACTTTCTCTTTACCTTTACTAGCTTCGCCGGAACCTATTAAGAAAACATCACAACAAAACATATAAGCGAAATGCTTAGTAAGTACATGGCAATAACAAGCTAACAATGTATGATAACTCATACCATAACCATAACTAGTCTAAACACTAGTTAGGCTAGCGATATAGGGGCACTTACCTCACGCCAACATAGTCGGCCTAAACACGATCAACCCATAAGGTTGACCCTCGTCCCATAGTTAGCCCAACGACTAACTAAGCTAAGCCTAGTGATGGATCCATAACTAGATAACGCACCCTATACCCTATCCTTCACCATTACCATGTAATTAAACATGATAAAGCTAACAAACATCAACCATTATCATACCAAGAACATGATAAAGCTAATAAGAACATGTTATAGCCAATATACTTACCTTGATTCTCAATCACAATCACACTAACAATAGCTTCCCCACTTCTTACTTGATTCCTATATCACAATCATCTCAAATTAGAGACTAATTAACTAACTAATCATGAATTATCAACCTTTGATCATTATGATCAAATATCATAACATGAACCCTAATTTCATATTTTAGGAAAAGTACTTACTTGTGATGGGGATTCGAAATTAAAGCTTCTTAGATACTTGGTAACACTAAAAGATGATTAGAATAACTTGATTAATGAAAATGGTGTTTCCCTCTCTTTCTTTCTAAAAATGTCGACACCAACAAAACCATTTCCAGACTTTTCTAAAGTCTTCTGGGATTTATTTAGAGTTAGTTACAAGTTTGGTCTTTTGACACTTATGGTCCTTCTAGTTCTATTCCTCCTATTTTAGTCACACATTAAGTTATAACTTAATTTATAGCACATAACTTATGTATACATAACATATATTTACATATTTAGTACCTGGTCGGGATACGGGTGTAACAATTCACCCCTCCTTAAAATAAGATTTCGTCCTCGAAATCTATGCTTGAAAAAGATGAGGATACTTGTTCCTCATTTTCTCTTCCGTCTCCCGCCTACTAATCGTGCCCTTACGATTTCTCCATTGTACCTTCACAAAAGGGATCTCTTTATTCCTGAGTTGTCTTACTTTCCTCCCTAATATCGCTTCTGGTTTATCCTCTTGCGAAAGCAATTCTGGATCAATCTCAATATCATCCAAAGTGACTACACTAGTCTCATCCGCTAGTCATTTCCTCAAGTAAGACACGTGGAAGGTATTATGAATACCTTTCATTTCTTCCGGTAATTCCAACACATATGCTACTTCACCTACACGTTCCAAGATTTTAAATGGTCCTACAAATCGTGGACCAAGTTTTCCCTTGTTCTTGAATCTAAGAACGCCTTTCCACGGAGACACTTTTAACATAACCAAGTCACCTACTTCGAATTCAATAGGTCTCCTCCGTTTATCCGCATAACTTTTCCACCTATCTTGTGCCGCTTTAAGTCTTTCCCGAATTATTTCAATCTTTTCAGACGTTGCTAACACTATATCCGTGCTAGCCAATTCTCTTCTTCCAACCTCTTCTCAACATACGGGCGTCCTACACTTTCTACCATAGAGCATCTCATAGGGTGGCATGCCTATATTAGCATGATAACTATTATTGTAGGCGAATTCAACTAGAGGCAAATGATCATCCTAATTACCACCAAAGTCTATCATACAAGCCCGTAGCATATCTTCTAGAGTTTGAATCGTTCTTTCGCTTTGCCCATCAGTTTGAGGATGGAAGGCTGTACTCATGTGTAACTTCGTACCCAGTTCATCTTGAAAACTCTGCCAAAAATTTGAAGTGAAACGCCCGTCTCTGTCAGAAACTATAGAGATTGGCACTCCATGACGCGCGACAATCTCGTTAACATAGACCTTTGCTAACTTATGAACTGGCATATTCTCCCTGATCGGAATAAAGTGTGCACTCTTTGTCAGACAATCTACCACTACCCATATTGTATCGTTCTTCTTCTTCGTCTTGGGTAATTTCGTAACAAAATTCATTGTGATCTTTTCCCACTTCCAAACTGGAATCTCCAAGGGCTGAATTTTCCCATACGGCTTTTGGTGCTCGGCTGTAACCTTCAAACAAGTTAAACAACCCTCGACACACTTAACACAGTCTCTTTTCATACCTGGCCACCAATAATTTCTTTTCAGATCAAGGTACATCTTCGTAGCTCCTGGATGAATAGAATACTTTGACTTATGCGCTTCTTCTAAGAGTAATTTCTTTATGTCGCTTCGAAAAGGAATGTAAACTCTTCCATGTCGTGTCTTGATCCCACGACTATCTTCTTCAAGATAAGGAATATGAGAAGCAATGCGTTCTTTGTCTCGGTTCTCTTCTTTTAACGCCTCTTCTTGAGCTAATTTGATCCTATCAAAGAGATCGGATGTGACAATCATCCGCAAGGAATGAATTCGAGTAACTTCACTTCGGTCCTTTCGACTAAGAGCATCCGCCACAACATTCGCCTTACCGGGGTGGTAGCGAATTTCATAATCATAATCTTTCAGCAAGTCTAACCACCTACGCTGCCTCATGTTCGGATCTTTCTTCTCAAGAAAATACTGAAGACTTCTATGGTCGGTGTAAATTACGAACTTCACACCATATAAATAATGCCTCCAAATTTTCAAAGTAAAGACTACGGCCGCAAATTCAAGATCATGAGTCGGGTATTTCTCTTCATGCTTCTTTAGTTGTCTTGAAGCGTAAGCAATCACCTTACCCCTTTGCATGAGAACACATCCAAGACCGGAATAAGATGCATCACTATAGACTATCATGTCTTCGGTTCCTTCCGGTAACACTAGAATCGGTGCTTCACATAACCTCTTTCGTAAAGTACGGAAGGCTTCTTCTTGCTTCTCGCCCCACACAAAAGGAATATTCTTCTTGGTGAGTTCTGTTAATGAAGATGCAATTTTAGAGAAGTCTTGTATGAATCGTCGATAATAACCTGCGAGTCCTAGAAAACTTCGAATTTCACCAACGTTCTTCGGCGCTTGCCAATTCATCACGGCCTCGACCTTTGACGGGTCAACTTTAATACCATCGGGATTAATAACGTGACCAAGGAACTGAACTTCTTGCAACCAGAATTCGCACTTTGAGAACTTAGCATACAATCTTTCTTTTCTCAACGTGTCAAGGATTTCTCAAAGATGTAGTTCATGCTCTTCCTTACTCTTAGAATAGATAAGGATATCATCGATGAACACTATGACGAATTTATCCAACATCGGCCTACATACACGGTTCATGAGATCCATGAAAACCGCAGGCGCGTTTGTGAGACCAAAGGGCATAACCGTAAACTCGTAATGTCCATAACGGGTCCTAAAAGTCGTCTTAGGAATGTCTTCTTCTCGAACCTTCAACTGATGATAACCCGAACGGAGATCAATCTTTGAAAACCACGTCGCACCTTGAAGCTGATCAAATAGATCGTCGATTCTTGGCAATGGGTACACATTTTTCACCGTGACTTTGTTCAATTTACGGTAATCAATACACATCCGCATACTACCATCTTTCTTTTTAACGAATAGAATCGGAGCTCCCCACGGTGAACTACTAGGGCGAATAAAACCCTTGTCAAGTAACTCTTGGATTTGGCTCATTAACTCTTTCATTTCAGAAGGAGCAAGACGATAAGGAGTTTTGGCAATAGGAGTAGCACCCCGAACAAGATCAATACGGAACTTAACCTGTCTATCGGGTGGAATACCCGGCAAATCTTCCGGGAATACATCATGGAATTCATTAACAATCGGAACATCATTGATATTCTTCTTCTCAAAACTCGTATCTACCACGTGCGCCATAAAGGCAAGACAACCACGTGATAAATATTTCCTAGCCTTCATTACAGATCATAATTTTAACTCGCCTTCCCTTTTATCACCGTAGATCATCATTTCTCTATCGCTATGATTTACAACTCGAACGATCTTTTGTCTACATAGGATGGCAGCATGGTGTTTACCCAACCAATCCATACCGATGATAATGTCAAACTCTCCGAGCATTATGGGAATTAGATCAATCCTAAAAACGCTCTCATCGATCTCTATCTCTACATTACGATATACACTAGACACCACAACCACTTTACTATCGGCAATTTCAACTTCTACGGGTGTCGAAAGTTTATCTAGGGGAGTGGACAATTCCTTAATAAAACTATAAGATACGAAGGACACACTTGCGCCCGAATCATACAAAACACGAGCGGGTTTAGAATTAACGAGAATTATACCTGTGACAACATCTGAACCCGACTTCGCTTCTTCGGCACTCATCTGATAAACACGAGTTGTAGGCCTCGGAACCTCAACCTTTTCTCCTTTAATCGGTTTAAACGGCTTCACTTGCTTAGGATTGGCCTTAGGACATTCACTTACCTTATGTCCTTCTTCGTTGCACCCATAACATATTACCAAAGGCTTGGTGCAATTCTTGCTAATATGGCTAGGATCCCCACATTTATAACATCCCTTCATCCCAGATTTACATTCTCCCATATGGTTCTTACCGCATCTATTATACTTAGGAGGTAACTTCCCTGTGTTGTCCTTCTTTGTGAAATCAAACCTGCCTCGCTTACCAAATGTTGATGATTGCTCTTGCTTCCTTTTTAAGTCCTTCTTCTCTTTACTTTTCATCCTATCTAAATCCGCCTCACGAGTACGCGCTCTGCTTAGAAGATCCTCCATGGTAATGCACTTGAAAGGTGATACTATCGTACGAATTTCATCTTAGAGCATTCTTTGAAACTTGTCAACTTTAAGTTTTTCATTATTAATATACTCCGGGCAATATTGTACCATGTCACAAAACTTTCCCCACAACTCATTCACCGATTCATCAGTTTGCACAAGGGAATGGAAAGCTTCTCTTATTTTATCAATCTCCTCCGCGGGAGCATACTCTTTCATAAACACTTCCTTGAATTGATCCCACGTGCACGACTCTCTCCAAGCACTACCCTTCTCATTTGCCTTGCCTTCCCACCATATTTTAGCCCGTTCAAGAAGGTAATTAGTAGCAAAGTTTACCTTATCCTCCTCTACACAACGACTCATACGAAAAGCCCCTTCTACATCGGTAATCCATCTAGAACTCTTTAACGGATCAAGAGTCCCCGTAAACGTGGGTGGAGCACAAGCGGTGAAATCACGGTAAGTAGATTTCTCCTTCCCTACACCGGGTCTAGCATTCGAGTCATTCACTATTTCCCCACTCTTCTTAAGCTTCTCAATCTCCTCCTGAAATATCTTTTGTAAGTTCTCAGTTGTTTTGTTGACATAATAGGGCATAACTTTCTCAATTGCCCTTCCTACTCTATCAGTCACCAAAGTATCCAATTCTTTCAACTCTGCTCTAGTGAAACTTCTAGGATTAAGGTTTTTCGGCATTGATATTGAAGTGTCACTATTAGAGTCTCCATCATTATGTTCATCACTATCATGGCGGGAGGAGGTCGCTCTCAACACCTCCTTATTCCGAATTGCCGCCATCTTTTCTTCTATACTGAAATTTAACAATTCACACTATTAAGCAAAATCATATACATAGTCGATGCATGAATGACATATCTATCCTTATACTAAACACCCTAGAGTTTATCATTCATGTATAGCCTAAATGATTTCAATCTCACATATGTATCATATTTTTATCACTACGGTGGCCAGGCGTAGTCATAAAAATACTTAACATATGTGTTCTCGAAATCACCCAAACAATAAACAAATAACAAACATCGATACTAAACGCGTCTACACAAGGCCTAAGTCTAGGAAATCTTAAAGGGAAATCCTAAATCTCTTAGACCGAAGCTCTGATACCAAGTTGTAACGCCCCGTGACCAAAAACAACTAAAAACATGAAAATTTTTCGCAAATACACACCCAGAAACTGACATCCGGTTACTCTTTTACAAGCTGACAAAAATTAATACACATTCAGCCCTTGAGGCTAATTTTAAATGAAAGTACATTCAATTACCTTCGAAACAATAGGTAGCACGACCCGTTTCGACTTACAGATTAAAAGATATGAATTTTTGAAAACTGCCAAAAATCTGAAAAATCTGCCCAGAAAATCTGAACAGACCTTCTGTCCGAAAAATGCAGTTTTTCGCTATCTCCGCTTGAAAACCCGACCTCCCGAATTCGAAACTTAACCAAACTTTCCAGATATGTTTAGTATATCTATAAGATCATTTCCAATACAAAACATTGACCGCACGACTTCCGGATATAGAAATTTAAAATTTAGACGGGTTATGCAAATAACCCGTTTTGACCCGTTTTCACTACAAATAACTCATACAACTTCCGTTTTACATCAAACTTGACCAACTTCATCTACTTATCATTTCAAACTTGTTCCATACATAATTGACCCATGTACAACCCAAAATAGGTATAAACATACAACTACCAAACGCCCCTTAATGAACATTATTCTACATCTAAACCCACTAATACATAACATCCATAACTGAATTAACTTCACAACCTGGACACAAACAAGGACAAGGACTTTAAGACACAAAATGACCCGTTTTGACTATTGGGCATTACCAAAAGAAAATGGCACTTGGGGCTTCCAACCTTCAAAAGCTTGATCCAAAAGACAAGAGCTTCTACTTACCAAGTTCCAAGCTACACTTCTATATACAAGCCATCCTACACTTTCTCTTTACCTTTACTAGCTTCGCCGGAACCTATCAATAAAACATCACAACTAAACATATAAGCGAAATGCTTAGTAAGTACATGGCAATAGCAAGCTAACAATGTATGATAACTCATACCATAACCATAACTAGTCTAAACACTAGTTAAGCTAGCGATATAGGGGCACTTACCTCACGCCAACATAGTCGGCCTAAACACGATCAACCCATAAGGTTGACCCTCATCCCATAGTTAGCCCAACGACTAACTAAGCTAAGCCTAGTGATGGATCCATAACTAGCTAACGCACCCTATACCCTATCCTTCACCATTACCATGTAATTAAACATGATAAAGCTAACAAACATCAACCATTATCATACCAAGAACATGATAAAGCTAACAAGAACATGTTATAGCCAATATACTTACCTTGATTCTCAATCACAATCACACTAACAATAGCTTCCCCACTTCTTACTTGATTCCTATATCACAATCATCTCAAATTAGAGACTAATTAACTAACTAATCATGAATTATCAACCTTTGATCATTATGATCAAATATCATAACATGAACCCTAATTTCATATTTTAGGAAAAGTACTTCCTTGTGATGGGGATTCGAAATTAAAGCTTCTTAGATACTTGGTAACACTAAAAGATGATTAGAATAACTTGATTAATGAAAATGGTGTTTCCCTCTCTTTCTTTCAAAAAATGTCGACACCAACAAAACCATTTTCAGACTTTTCTAAAGTCTTCTTTATTTAGAATTAGTTACAAGTTTGGTCTTTTGACACTTATGGTCCTTCTAGTTCTATTCCTCCTATTTTAGTCACACATTAAGTTATAACTTAATTTATAGCACATAACTTATGTATACATAACATATATTTAGTACCTGGTCGGGATACGGGTGTAACATTAGTAGATCATTATCCGACTTGGTACGCTATTCGTCTATGATTCTTATGGTTATATTCAAGTGTTTTTCGATTTCAGTCAGACTGTTTAAGTTTGTCATGCTGATTGATATATTATGTCACACTTAATTTTTTTCTTCAGGGGTGATGTGGTTCAAGTGGATACGTTGGTAGCTGCTTCTAGAAAAAATGGGATGCGTCGTGATTGGCTGATTCGCGACTGCAGAACGGGGGAGATACTAACACGAGCGTCAAGGTTGAAATCTTTATCAAATTACTCGAATATTGTGATGTTTGGTTTTCAGCTTTTAGTAACAATCGGTATTTTTATATATCTGTTGCAGTAATTGGGTAATGATGAATAAAGTTACAAGGAGGTTATCAAAAATTCCGGATGAAGTTCGAGCTGAAATTGAGCAGTATTTTGTTGACGCACCGCCTGTTATAGATGATGACAACATAAAACTGCCTAAACTTGATGAAAACATTGCTGACCATGTTCGCAGTGGTCTAACTGTGAGTAAAGCTTCATTTTTCTATGAATTAAAATATAGGTTTTCGTTGCGGTGACATGATTTTTTAAATGTTTTTCTTTTTTTGATAAATATTTAGCCCAAGTGGAGTGATCTGGATGTCAACAATGTGAAGTACGTTGGCTGGATACTTGAGGTACGTCTATGCTTGATAACTTCAGAACCATATCATGTAGTCGTTAGAACATTGTCTTATGTTGCGTGATCCGTCGCGAAACGCGTATATATAAATATTATGCAATGACGGATACACGTGAATAAATACAAATCACCCCTTTGTGAAAAAGGATACTTGCAAAAACTCACGTTTGTGTGTAATGTGAAACCAGGTAAGTGATTACCCAGATCGTTTCCCAACGAGGTGTGAATGGGCAAACGTTTAAAAGTTTGGATTAGAGTGACTGATGATTAGGATATGGATTTTTTTTGCTTTTTTAATTCTAATTGATATATGAAAAACAAATATACAAAAGAAAATTAAACGCGACTTAAAAAACGCGTAACGGGAAATCTAAAACGGGATAAAAACTGAAATATTAGAAAACTAATCCTACAAGTGTAAAATTATTTTTCTTAAACTATAAATAATAAAAGAAAATTTTAGAAAAAAGATTTATATTTTTCTGATTATTATTTAATTTATTATGAATTAAAAACTATTAAAACTAATTAAAAGATTTAAAAATAGTAAATGACTTAGGAAAAATCTGAAAAATTCAAGATAAGTCTAAAATAATATTATTAATCTAGGAAAATTAAAATCAAAAGTTTACTAAACCCTAATAAGCAGTTGGGCTAATAAGCAGTTTGGGAATAAGCCCAAAAATAAGCTAAAAAGCTCAAAAATTTACCAAAGGCTCAGGACTAGTTTAAACAACTTATATAAGCACAAAAAAACTTAAATCAAACAGCTTAACCCATAGAATAAGCCAATTAAGCACTTGAGCAGAATCAAAAATTGTGCAGAAACAGTGGTAAAACCACCAACTTGCAGAGCACAATAAGCAATTCAAATAAGCAGATAAATGGAATAATATGGGGGCAAAACCTTGCTAGCACTACTGGGTATACTAAAAACCAAAAAGCCCCAATTCTAATAAGCTAATTGAACTCCAATTAAGCACTAGATCAGGTGGCCTAGGAAAAGCAAAACTGAATCAGCAGAATCAGTGAAAATAGGGGGAAATTGCAGACCAAATTAAGCTATTTAAATAAGCTATGAAGTGGAATCCAAGCACAGAATCTTAAAGCCAGTACTATGACCTATAAGCAAACCAAAATTCAAGGCCTCAGCTTATCTAGATAAGCCACAAATAAGCTAAGATAAACAGTTGGTCTGCTCAGTATATACTGAGTCTGTGTGTGCAGACTTGGTGTGCAGAGGTGTGCAGACCAATCCAACTCTATTAACTATTCTAATTGGACTTAGAAGACCACAAAAATGCCAAAGTTAAGGCACAAATGAGCTTATGGCTTATTCTAGCTTATTTGGACAGTTGAGGTTCTAAATTTTCCACAGATGGCTCAAAATCACAAGTCCAATCAAGAAAGCTTAAAAGCTCTTAAAAACAGCTTATCTGGACTATTTTAAGCAAGATCCAAGTTTGGCAAATGGTCAATTAACAGTAACAAGCTAGATTGACCAATTTAAGCTATGAACCAAACACCCCTTATTAAGGGTCTGTGATGATTTTTCAAGTGAAACACACTATTTTAGACTATAAGTTCTGATTTTACTGATTAAATAGCTTAATTAAACTCTAATAAGTAACTTTTAACAGGTAAATAAGCAGTTTAACAAGCTATGCCTTATTTGGCTATTTTTGGAATTTTAAAGGTTTTTAAGTAAAATAATGCAAAGCTATTTAACTACTGATAAAACAGATCAAATATGATTAGAAGCTATTAATAAGCAGAAAAACAACACAATAAGCTAAAGATAAGCACTAGTATAGTTAAAATAGAAATTAAGCTAAAATTGAGTAAAGCTTACAACTGCTGAGGCTTATAGAACAGAAAGAATAAGATCAGAACAATCCTAGCTTGTTGTCAACAAGCTAGAAACCAAATATAAGCCTTCCTGAATAGCTTATTTTACCAGAAGTGCTTATTAGCCCCCAGGTTGACTTTTGTTGACTTTCTTCATCATTCTTGAATAGAACTGATTTAAACTAATATAAACTTACAACAAGCTATTATAAGCTTGAATAAGCTTATAGAAACAACTAAGAAGCTATTTCAATAACTACTTAACTTAATTCGAATTCTCAGTACAACATGGAATTTTAGAAACTTAGAATTATCATTAGCTAATGGAAATTGTACAAAGATTGTTAACAAACAGACTTAATTTAACTTGTATTGATTATTGAAACTTGAAATTACAAACTATGGGTACTGAAAATAAAATACGATTATGCTACATTAACTACTTAGCCATTAAGGCTTACATTGTGACCTATTTATACAAAAATAAAGTGGGATAAGCTTCTTATCTTCTTCTGATCCATTCTTGACCTTTGGATGCCTTTGAATCAATCTCAGCAGTTGAAACTACTTTTGGCGCCAAAAATGAGATAGTGGAAAAATCCACTATCTCTGATAACTTGTACTGAGGAAGAAGCATTTAATGCATATTGGCTTGTTAGGTGAGTGGGATAGGAGGAGGGTGGTGGGTTTGTCAGAGATAAGGCGGTGGGTTGAGGTGGTTTTGGTATTGGCGGGATGGTGGTATTGAAGAAGAAGGTTTGACCGAAGTCAAACCTTCTGTTTTAGTTAAAAGATGGATCGGGTTGGGTTGTTTTGGGATTGGGCTTGGGCTTGGGAATTGTTGTGTGGGCTGGGGTATGTAACTGGGTTTAGTAAAAGGGTTGGGTTGGGTAAGTTTAATGGTTGGGTTTTATTTTAGTTAGGATTAGAAGTTGAAATTGTTTTAACTTTGAGGGACCAATCATGCAACTTCTGAAAATCCAGGGACCATTGCTGCCAATAGTGAAAATTAATTCCAGGGACCATTTGTGTTATTGTTTGATTTCCCAAGGACTCATGTTGACTTATCTTCCAAATTAAACCTTCAGGGACTAATTCTGCCAATTTATGAAACTTCAGGGACTGAAACTGTCAATTTTGTAAACGTAGCTCATTTTTCACTTGTTTTCAATCCTTTTGTGCCTGAATCATATAAAAACACATTCTATGGATATTTGTAGCATTATGTGACTTTTCAAAGTGTTTTTGGCTGTTTTTGCAGTTTAAATGGGAATAAAATGATAAGTATTTACACACTCATCATTGCGATATTTCAACTAGGGATGTTTTGATTTGGGACTCGCCTTAATATCATCAGTAGATGTGAAAATTCTAATGATCGGCGATTTTGGTTATCCTTTGGTCATTCAGATGGCTCTGTGTATGCTGGTCTTTCAGTAACCAAGAAGACAACTTTCAAAATGAAATTTTGATACTAAAAGAGTTTTGTTTTAAATGCCATGTATCGTTAAAATTTACATTTACAAGTTGACCCAAACAGGCCACAAAACCATCTTTTAACAGCTCATACAAATAACTACCAGTTATCTATTCAAACGCTAATTTGTTTATCTTTACAGAGTGCTCCACAGCCTGTTGTGGAGAACTATGAGCTTGCAAGCATCACTCTTGAGTATCGTCGTGAGTGCATGAAGGACAATGTGTTGCAGTCACTCACTTCACTATTGGGCAACAACCCGTGTGGATCTATAACTGATCCTAATAACCATGTTGATCCTAACTGATCCTAACAACCATTTAGATCTATTGGGCAACACCATGTTGATCCTAACTAGAAGGCGGTGGTGGTGAGATTGTCAAGGGTAGAACCAAATGGAGGCCGAAATATGCCAACAATTTCAGGAACATCGGTCAGTTGGGTACTCAAAGTGGCTAAAATCTCTAACTTTAGTTAAAGTATCTTATAACTAGGGGGCAGGCTATTTCAACAGTAAAAATTCTTTCCAGCACTCACGTAATCTAGTTTGTACCTAATCGAATAAACGATATATGTGTATTATTTTAGAATAATGAGATATATGTATACGTGACACCTGACTTGTATCGTTTTCTAAACGACTGTGGTCCAAATCCATAATTATCAGTATATATTGAAATTTCTATTAATAGATTTAAATTTGTTATAGCATGTGATATTAGAGTTCTAAATAATGGGTGGTAATGATGTTTGGAAGCAATGTAGAGAAGGGCATGACATGTTACCAGAGCAAGTAAAAGCAGTGCTTCTGGAGACTGCTGGTTACCATGGTGCCATTTAGCAGGTTGTGTTGCAGTTACATCCACGATTTTGTTTTAGTTTGACCATTGAATAAAGTCCACTTTTTAGTTAGATTAAGCCTTATGTTTTTGTCATCATATGATATCACTAAATGATAAATGTTATCTGTAGTTACAAAATTGCTATCAAGATAAAAGAAATCAGACAGTGAAGGTTAATATGACCAAAGTAGATAGTTTCATCGTAAAATTGAGTGTAATTCCATGTGCAGCTTAGATTAAAAAGTAATGAATATGCCAATCGAGTCACTTTCAGAAGTTTGTCACATTAGACGTTCATTGGTTCAAGTTTGGTTTCATATGGAGAAGCTACGTCAACATGACATCATCAGTTCAAGATACAAATGCTCCCAGTGATGACAGGAGATGTACAGATTCAAGAGCGAAAGGTAACAAATCCAAAAGCAAAAGAGACGCGGGATTTTATAACGGCTGATAGTTTTAGTATGTATAAGTTCACTATAGACTTTGAGTAGTAATGATTAAGTTACACTATATTGATTATGAAATACATATTTTTAAACAAAAAAATAACAACAAAATTAAAAATGTATACATCAAACCATATTCAAATAATTATTATATTAAAATATACAATAAAACAAATGTCCTTAAAAATAATTTTAGAATAACTAAAACCATCCAAATTATAATTACAAGTCATGCTCGCCCATCGGACGGGCTTTGCGGGCGGGCTTATGTGCCCGGGAGGGCTTACAAGTCATGCCCGCCCATCGGGCGGGCCATGAAGTCTAGTATATATTATTAATTTATATATATATATATATATATATATATATATATATATATATATATATATATATATATATATATATATACATTCGAAACAGTGGGTGAAGAGCAGAAAAGAAACCCGAATATCTTTGTGATGTCTCAACCTTTTTACGACTTTCTTTTTCCTAAAATTAGTCAGCTAGGTGGTCTTAATGTTGGCCAAATTCAGAATTTTTAAAGGTCATTTGGTGGTCGAAAAGTAGGTCCAAAGTTGGGTGATCTGGGCGATTTGCGACAGAAAGAAAAAGAAGAAAAACAATTTGGTTTTTTATTTTAAAAGGTTCTAGCTAGTTTTTAATGTAGTTTGATATAATGATAAACATATTTAATCTATTCCTAGAGTGTTTTTAAGGTTCCTTGTTTAATCACACCAAAAGAAAATAGTTAAGGGTGTGTTTGGTCTTGTTCGACAAAAGAGAAGAAAAAGAAAAAAAATGGTTTCTAGTTCTTGAGTTCCTAACATCATTTTTAGTATATGTCAACATTATTATTAACATATCTAATCCATCTTTTAACATGTTTTAGTGATTTCCCGATTAGTAACAAAAAAAATAAATAAATTAGGGGTGTTCCTAGATGGTTCGACAAAAAGGAAAAGGAAAAGAAATATTTAGTTCTTGGCCTAGATTATTATTAGAGGTTATTTAGTAGTGTTTTAAGAGTATATAAAGTATGTAAAAAGGAATGAAAAAGGGTTGGAAATACTTACTTATATTTTGTTCGATTAAGGAGTATATGTGTCGAATGGATTTGGAATTTGTGTGCTAATGGCTCCCTTCCTTCTAAGCTTTCTAGGATCTTTTCTTAGGCTTGAATAAGGCTGTTTTGATCAGTAGCAAGTGAGTGTGTGGGCTGTTGTGGTTGTGTTCGAATGGGGTTTGGAGAAAATGGGATATGGGGGTCGACATTTATAGGAAATGAGAATTATGGTTTCTTGGATTTTTCTTGAGGGTTATGTGAGGTATGTGGGAGACAAGGTGATGTGGCTAACTTGTTTGGGGCGCCACATGGACGGAGGGGGAAGATAGGGTGATGTGGAAAAATCCCTATCCATGTATGCTACCACTTATGTTAAATGTCTAGGGGACAAGGGTGATGTGGAGGTTTGAGGGACTTAGGAGGGGGCTTGTGGTGTGTGTTGAACTTAGGGGTTTGTAAAGAATTAGTTTAGTTAGGATTGGTTAGGGATTCGAACTAGAAATGGTAATGGGGGTCGAATGGGCTTAAGGAAGTGGTACTATGGGCTATAGGTTGTTGTACTCTAGGGTTTAGGATTGTAACTTGTTAGTTTTAGGGTTTAGTGTAAGTAGTTATTAAGTAGAAAAATAATTAGGGTTTATATATATATATATATATATATATATATATATATATATATATATTATATCATCGAATTGCATAGAAAAGAAGAGAAATTATGTTTGCTTAAAGGAGTTGTATCATGGGCTTAATGGGGGTTGTACTAAGATTTAAGAAATAGGAAAAATATATTTTTAGTGCTTGGTTAAATTATATTAATTATATGTTGATTTTTATTTAAGTAAATATATATAAATGTAATTTTTAGTTTTTATTGCATTATAGGCAACTTGTAACATTAGGTTTAGAAACTTGTACTTATAATTAGTGAGTTTAAGAAAATTTATTTTTAAGGCTTGTGTATGAAGGACTTGTAAAATGTGTTTTAAAATTTATTCATTTAGGGTTTTAATAGGATTTTTATTAATATATAGTTTTTATGCATAAATGACTTGTACATTGTCTTGGAAGACTTGTACATTTATATTTTGTAAAAATCTCATATAAATAAATTAGGGTTTGTGATTTTATTACATAAAATCATGGTTTTATGAAATTAGGGTTTGTATCGGGAGTTAAAGTGGATTTAGGGTTTCTGTGCTTTAGTAACTTGTACATTGGTTCAAATGAGTTGTACTTTAGTGTTTTAGGGTTTTGTTATTTATAATAATTTGGGGTTTCGTTAGAAACTCTAATAGATAAGAAATGTTTAGTTTGTACGTTTGTTAACGAATTATCGTAAAATGGCAAATGGTATGTTGTAGGTTTTTATATGGAAATATTTATGTAAAATAAATATTAAGTAAGTTGAGGTTGGTCTGCGTGAGAGCACGTTTATCGAGGATGTGAGTTACGTCACATGAGATAGTAGTTATGATCAGATTAAAAAAAAATTATACCTAGAAAATGGATAAGTATTCTTTATTAGAATAAATATTAGTTTATTACCAGTGAAATTTTAGCAGTGGTTACAGTTTAAGCTTAAATGTTACCGTAAAGTCCCGGTTTGACCTTTTTGGACACGTATACGTAAAATAAAGTTTTTATCGACGTTTTCGTCAGAATAATAATAAAATATTATTATTTGCTCAAAAAATGTATTTATTTGATTGCTACCATATATATTGTAGTGTCGGTTCGCGTGTGGGGTTGTTTTTCAGTAAATACAAGAAAGTTTCTCGGTTAAATACGAAACTTGTCAGTAACTATCAGAAATAGAATAATTTACGCTTACTGAAAAAAATACACTTTTTCAGCAGTGACTGTAAGCTACAGTATGTGGGATAGCTCCCCAAAAATGTTCAGAAATGCTCAGAAATTCACAAAAATATGCAGTTATGCATAGAAATGCTCGGTTTAAAATAATAAATAAATATTTATTATTAACTTAAAGTGTGAAAATTACCATTTGTCACAAAGATGGTTAAGGTAGATTTCCACTATGCTGGAGCTTCTGAGTTCGATTCTCCTAGCTATAGAATATATAATTTTTGTTGGTTAGTAATCAAGATCACTAATCTTATTTTAGCCCAAAAAAGAAATTTAACCCAAGGTGTTTCTACAAAATTTTAAAATGGTGCAAAAATAGTTACTTTTTTAAGCCTTCTTTAATAAATTGTGAAATAATGAAATTTTGAATTCTTTTAAAATATAGCAACATTTTATTTTTATATATCTGCAAGTGAAGAAGGAAAAAAATAAGATTTTTTAAGTGAAGAACGAAAACTAAAAATTTATCAAAATAAATGTGTTATTTACCCAAAAAAATGTTACATATATCCGCATTGAAGTGCTGCTATCCACCGTACTCATTAGATATACATTTAAGAAAGTAATTTTTGAAGACATGCAAATTGATAGCGTATAAAGACCGTGGCCCATGAACATCTCATATACGTAAAACTAAAACCGAAAGCTTATCTTCAAGATAGGCCCAATCCAATATACAACACTCCCAAGTCGTTTACATACGCACAAACGATTGTAATCCACCGTTTTGGTACTCTGCTCGTTAGATGATCAACGCGTGGCTTGTCCACAACCGTTGATCAGCCAAATGGGGCTCACAAACCCTAATGCTACGTTCTCGAGTTTTTTTAGGTGAGGATAGAAATTATGGGTAAAGAAGAGAAGATAAGAAAGGAAAGGAAATGAAGTTGTTCTTTTATTTCATGTTATCGATCTAAAATGAAATGAAAGGAAAGTAAAGAATGATGTGTTCTCGAGTTGTGAAAAAAAGATAGGAAACGAGACATAATTATATTTATACTCTTTTAAACATGTTCATTTTATCACAAGAATCGAATATGAGTAAATAATGAGGGTTATATAGATCATTATATATTCAATAGTTTGGGTGTAGTTTTGTTTCTGTCCAAATCCTCCCATATTTGGGCGAAAACCTTTTGAGGAAAAATGTTAAGAATTTTCATGTCATTTCTTTTCTGTTTTCTTTCATTTCCTTCGAAGAAAAACTCAGGCCCCGTTTGGTTCAGGGATTCTTCAGGATTTTGATGGAATTGGAATCTAATTCCATTCCATAACGTGTTTGGTTGGCAGATTCAAGGAATTCAGAATCTGAATTCCATTCCTTAGTGTGTTTGGTTGCAAATGAAACGGAATAGAAATCCTTTAAAATCCCAATTCTGCGGAATTCAACATTCCTTAGCAAAATGGGAGGAATGTTTACAATTCCATGGAATTCATTATTTTTATAATCAAAAATCAATTATTATTATTATTATTATTATTATTATTATTATTATTATTATTATTATATTATATTATATTATTATTATTATTATTATTATATAAATTTCATTAAATATAATATTAATAAATTATTATTATTATTATTATTATTATTATTATTATTTATTTATTGTTATTATTATTAATAATAATTATTTTAATATTACTATTATTATTATTTATTATTATTATTATTATTATTGTTTTATTATTATTATTATTATTATTATTATTATTATTATTATTATTATTATTATTATTATTATTATTATTATTATTATTATTATTATTATTATTATTATTATTTATTATTATTATTATTATTTTATTATATTATTAATTATTATTATTATTATTATTATTATTATTATTATTATATTTTTTATTATTACTATTATTATTGTTATTATTATTAATAATAATTATTTTAATATTACTATTATTATTTATTATTATTATTATTTAATTATTATTATTATTATTATTATTATTTATTATTATTATTATTTATTATTATTATTATTTTTATTTTTATTATTATTATTATTATTAATATTATTATTATTACAATTAATTTTATATAATTATTAATATCATAATTATTTTATTATTATTATCACTATTATTTTTGTTATTATTAATAATTATTATTATTTTAATATTATTATTATCATTATTATTTATTATTATTATTATTATATTATTATTATTTTTATTATTATATATTATTATTATTTTATTATTATTATTATTATTATTATTACTATTTATTTTATTATAATATTAATTTAATATTATATTATTATTATTATTATTAATATTATTATTATATTATTATTATTATTATTATTATTATTATTATTATTAACATTCAAATTCCTTAAGATTCAACCAAACACGCGTTAGTTTTTGCAAATTCCAATTCCTTAAGATTCCAAATCCTCCACATTCCAATTATTAACATTCCAATTCCTTCACATTCCAATTCCATTGACAGATTCCAATTCCATCAAAAACATTCCGCGAACCAAACGGGGCCTCAAGAACACAATAAATTTTCAGTTTCCTATCATTTCCTTTCCTTTCCTTCTAAAAGGGAACTCAGAAACAGAACGTAGATGTCTCTCTTTAATTCGAGAGGTATCACACACAAGAGAGGCGGTTCATCTCCAATATTTCACCCAATCCATAATCTTCTTGGTTTGTAAGTGTTATCCTCACTATAAGAAATCACTCTTTTCACGGGGTCCTTACCGTTCTTCACGGGAAACCAAGCAACACAACCAACCTAATCCACTCTAAATCACGTATTACATACCATAGTAAAGACAAACTATGTTCTGCGATATGGTTTAAAACTCGGTAAAATATGGCTCAAAACTTGTTGTAATCATTACAAAACTGGCTGTAATCGATATGGTTTAAAACTTGTCGAAAACAATGGGAATCAATTTGGTTCAAAACTTGTTCTTTTCAAGTCATGCTGCATATTTAAAATAGATAGTTCCGCGTGCCTTGTGCATTTTATTTCTCTTTGTCTCCTTGATTGTTACAACGTCATCAGCATATTTTATTAGTCTTACCAATCGTTTTGATTTTCTATTTTCAAACTTAGGATGTTTTTCATTTACATGTGTTAAACACATGCTATTTATACCAGTTTTGACTATTTAACAAACTTATCTGACCGTAATATTTTGTCACTGGTTGCCTTTGAAAATTGAAATGGTAACGAACTTAACCCAGCCCAAGCCCAAGCCCAAGCCCAAGCCCAAGCCAACCATTATTAGGAACAAAATGATCACAGGCAAAACCCATCCAAACAATGTCATTCTATACCATTACCATATATAGATATGGAAATGAAAATGTTCATTCATATTGATGCATTTTGAACCATATAAATTTGGACGAATACTGACTTCACCAAGATCATCTACCAGCCTCCAAAGTTGCAAATCTCTAGCACAGAACATATCTAAACAGTAATACTGCTCCGTTCGTATAAATTTCATTTGTGCTTCATTTTGTAGGTCTTCGATTTTCCATGTCAGGTTTATTGAACCCAAGGACATCTCATAGTATATGAAAAAACCTGATTATAGATTTAGGTGTGACTCAAAGTGTATATACTTCCACTCTAAACAGATGTTCATATAATGACAAGATAAGCTAATGGTGAAAACTGTAAATAGATGTCAAAAATTCCTCTGATGCAACTGTGTAAGACCACCACTAGGTAGTACAGTAAAAAATTATGTGATGAATAAAACACTAGGTCGAATACTTCCCTCCTTTCCGTAAGACTCTGTAGCCAGTACCCATTACCGCTACAAGTGAGGTGGATTTTGGTGAGTTTTACTAGTTAGCGAGCAGTATATTCCTTGCCGGTTCTGTAGGATGGTAGATGCTTGTCGATCACTCAATAAGCTCGCTCAGGCTCCTGCATTATGAAACAGAAAAACTCATTACAGTTTCCACAAAGTAAAAAGAATAGAGATTCGGAACAATTATATTCGCGTCAAGCTTTCAAAAATATCATTCTGGGTGTCTAAACTCCACACATCATAGTGATTTTGTGAGATTTTGCAACAATTTCTTTCCCCTGACGAAAGCTAAAGTCAAAAATCATGGTTAGAAATGTTGATTATTCAGTGTGACCACCCTGACAAATTCAATATTTTTTGCAAAGCCGTGATACTTAACTGGAAGAGATTACCAACAAAACAGATAGGTAGGGCAATACTGATAGCATTATTTTCCAGTTAATGCTATTCGCCTAAATTTTTTAAAAAAAAATCAACATTGTTAATGAGCATCACACAAAATATACTCCAGACGATAGAAGATTCTATCTTCTTAAAGGAGTTCAAGACTTTTAGTAGGATGTTAAACCTCCATGTTTACTGAATCTTGGGATGATGAGAAAAAATTAATATGCCTCGATCTTTTCAATTTTGACTAGGCATCAACTCGATACAAAACCATATAAAAAAAGAATAACCGAATCTACTAGAGGCTGTTTTCAGGATGAATACTTATCAGTAACATGATATCTGCTGAAATAAGTGTTCAATTAAGAGTTACTACCAGACATGACAGCTTAAAAGATACAAAAGAATGTGTATAGTTCACTTACAAAATTGTGCTTTTTGTTTTTGGTTTCCGAGATTTCTTGAATTGTGAATGTTTCAACAAGCGATTAAATGGTAACGATACTGATGATACTGATCGACGTGAACTCCCCTGCTTTCTTCCAACTTTCCCTGCATAAAAGAACAGATTAAATGACAATACAAGGTAGATGACAATTTCAAGTAACATTTCCTAAGTCCTAAGACCTTATCTTGCTATAGTTTCAGATATTAAATAGGTTTAGCTAAAAATTAAACAGATCAAATGGCACGAAAGTCACCACCAGAAGTGTTTAATCAAGAATAAGAATCATTATCGACATAATATAATATGTCATTAGATTAATAATGACTTATATATGAAAAGTTTGAGCAAAAGGTATCTTGGGTCAATCCAAACAGTTTGACCCGCACCAAAATCATTACGTTATGACTGCTTGCCCAACCTACCCAACCCAATCATATTGCCACCACTAAGAATCAGGTACCTGATGAAGACTGTTGTGCATATGAATGATCAATATGACTATCATCTTTTAACTCTACTTGAAATTCCATTGACGCAACTTCCAATGGCTCGTGAACAGCTGTACTAGCACCAATATTCTGCAACTCATCATGAGATCTCAGAGTGACCGATGTACTGGACGGTGCAACTGAAATATCTTCATCCTTTACAGTCAAGTGCTCTTCTTGAATGTCTTCATTCAAAGAGCCACCAGACAAAGATGAGTTAACAGGTGTAACCACAACATCTCCTGCATCCTTCACATTTTCCTCATCACGTAAAAATGAATCGAAGAAGGAAGAGACCATCTTCCCCTTAGTTTGCTCGATACCTACTTCATTTGATGCAACCACCCGTGGACATATAGAATCATTTGTAGAAGGTTTATCACCAAATGAGGCCGAAATTCCTGCAGCTGGAACATGATTACAGATATTTGCACTTCCTTTTTCACCACTCAAATTTTCTTCATATACGGCCTCATGAACTTCTGCTTGCATATTTTTCTGTTCAGCTTCAGGACTAGATAAGCATACGTTCGATTCGTTTGGTATCTTGGTCTCTTCCTCTATAATCATAGCACAAGGTTCCCCACCCTCAACACTAGTCAAAGCTTCAAGATTTTCTATATTACTAGCATTATTATCTCCACATACTATGTCCTTGATGTGCAATCCATGTGATGGCAACTCATTCATGATTGAAACAAAATCAATGGCTTTCACAGTTTTTGATTCTTTGCTCGAAGCTGCAAATGACTTTTCCATGTCATCTAGATGCAAATCACCTTCACCACTAGAAATGGGATCCCACTTAAGCCAATAATCAAAACCATTGATCTGCTCAGTTGGTGAGATTAATTCGACCCTGATGGCTTCTTTGTAGAATTTCTTCTTCCGTAAAGCATTTTCCAGGAGAGATCTGATCATTGCAGGATAAATATTTTAGAATAATGGAAATCACTATATTAGCACATTACACATTGAAAAAGTATTTGTGATTACACGTACCTACATGTTTTGGAAACAGATGCTTTAGCGCGTTCCATGGAAAAACCAAGCATACATGCTAAATTTGCAACATCATATGGTCCTCTAAGTTCAGTTACAGAAGGCGTGGCACTTGAGAAAATGATATTCCTTCCTCGGGTCCAATCCACCAAGAGCTGCAAATAGAATTTCTCTTATCAGAACACTACTCGGTTCATGACTTCATGCAGGTTGAATTTAAAAGAAATTTGAGATCTCTAATGGTGGTTAGAAAGTTTGTGGCTGTTATTTCTCTTTGTGATACTTGAGTAGTGTAGTCATCAGTGGGAACACTGAACACAAAATGTGAATATATCCAGACTGTTTTTTATTATTACCACTCACACACACACCCCCAAAATCCAACACGCTGTGCATATCGACCCACGCAGTTAAAGTGTTATCAACCTATGTACGTGTGCGTAGGCAAGCTATTATAATATCTGATCTAACAATTGTGGTAGTAAGCAGATTGCAAAACTGCCGTTGGTTTACACTAAACTAGTGATCACATATTATCATGTGAAAGGAAATCATAACGCATTTTTGGGACAATTACAAGATCCATGAGACACGTGCATAAATGAGGTCCCAGCTTTTTAAGATCCATGATACATATACGGATTGCCAGCTTATGCGAAGTTGTCATCTCATTTAAGACGTGCTGTGAGAGAAAATGAACATATTTTACCTTAGCATTGGATATCATCTGCCTTCTCAATTGAGGATCCAAAACAAGACTCGAATATGTAAGTTCAAAATATACTCCTCTCTGCACATCAACAATAACAATATCATCTCATAATTCAAATTTCTACTGAAGAACCAAGCTGCTCTAAAGATAAACAAAGTAATTACAAACACATTCAGAAGTAACTCAAGACCTCGATAGCAGCCTTGATCAACGGTTGCTTCAATCGAAACCTATTCTCTGAAAAATCAATAGCAATTATATCCACCTACACAAACACATTCACTATCAAATCACGTCAACAATGTCACAACTCTTAAAAGGAAAATGTCATTAAATAGCAACCTACATATCTCACTCTTCCGATTTCGTACTTATACTTTATTTTGTCTATTAGACTATTACTTTCATTTTGTGTGGTGATTCGCTAATTTAGATAATGAACAGATCAGAAACAATGACGTATCATATTGCTTTTATCGCCGCGTCAGCAATAAAAAATGACACATCAGAATATATGTTCAATAAAAAACACGTGCACTTGGACCTGCTACTAGGCTAGACACTAATGTTTTGCAAAACTAGGTGTAGCATTTTATAAGTTCGAGCTACTTATTATTAAAGCTACTAGTTAAAAGAGCTTCTATTTAAAGAGCTTATACTTTTTGAAAAAATAAAAATAAATGCTCAGTCATATAGGGATGTTTGTTTAAGCTTATTCGTCCAGCTTATGAGTTTATCAAACTTTTGAAAATCTAATAAGCCCAATTTTTGGGACTTATGAACTAATGGCTATTTAAGTCCACAATTACAACTTAATACGCTCATAATCCCCAAATACTAAGCTTATCAGCTTTTCAAAAGCTCAATATACCTATAAACCGCGCAAATAAGTTCAAACAAACACCCCTAAACAAACCCTACAGCTCGTGAGACGTTAATTATATACACTCCAGCTCCTAAAACATTACACGCAAAACATATCTCACCCTACCAAATCAAAGTATAAGCACATTGCTATTTAACGACATTCGCACTAACTAAAACAAAACAAGCACCTGGTAGCTTTTACAAGCCAAATCAAAAACCTCCAGCCTCAACGGCCTAACCGCAACTAAATCATAACTCTTTAAAACCGGATTCCCCGAATTCAACACCGCGCCTTGGACGACCGTCTCAACAACCACAGTCAATCTCCTATACTGCTTAAACGCCGCTTCTAACGGCACATTCAACGCCTCACGGTGTAACTTAACAGCACTAACTATAGACGGAGATAATTTAACTATAGATGATATCGGAAACAATGAGATTGAGCATGAGTCGGTTTGGGACATTGTTCCGGTTATTGTGTGGTTATATGCTATGCCTGTGTAGCCTAATTCTAGTGCTTTGATTGTGAGTTTTAACCGAGTTGATTTTTCGGTCACGGCGTTTCGGGTGGTTTGTTCGGTGTAGGGGATGTTCAGATCGAAAAACGCCATTTTTATAAAAACACGCACAAAGACACAGGTTCGTTAGACTATCCCCTCAATGACTAAACAATCCGATCTGTAATTAAATATTAATTTCTTTCTCCTCCACATTCACAAACCAATCTAAGGGGATGTTTCTTTTTTTTCTTATAAGCATCTTAATGGGGAGGGGTGGATATAGATGGAACAAGGCACACTCACAATCCAACCCAATCTAACTTTTTATTATATAAATATTATATATGATTACTTTAATATATTATATTAATTATTTTATTTGAAATAAAAAATCATTTATCTGAAATATATAAAAAAAATTATATGAAACTAAAACAATTTTTTTTTATTACATTAGATTTTATATAATTCTTTTATATATAAAATCTTTTTTTTTTAAACTTCTCCGTTTTTTATAAATTTTATATCATGATGTTCAGAAAAAAATAATAAACAAAACTGTGTTTTTAGATTTTTTTTTTAAAGTTATATATTAATAGTTATTAAAGAAAAACAAATTTTTATTAAAATTAATTAAGATGAAAGAAAAAAGAAAAAAAAAAAAAAAACAATAAAGTAACGTGTAAAGTAGCAACAATTTTTAGATTGTGATGGATTGTTTAGCCGGTCCGATCGTGGAGGTTTGGTCAATTTTTCTTTTCTTTTTTTTCTTTTGGCTCACGATCTCACAAGAAAAATCATTAGTGTGAGTAGTCTTATGAGAAGGAGGGAAGAAGGTTGTTGTGAGGAAATTGAATTGTTTTAGGGTTTGTGTGACCCGACCCGTATTTGGGATTAGAGTGGAGGTTTATTTAGGGGTTTAGGTATTGGGTTTGGTGCAAGTTTGGTATACTTTTTTTTTTTGGTTTTGGCTGTATAATAGCTACGTACTTTTTAAAGTGTTTCATTTTGGTATGTGTAATATTTTTCGTTCCACTTAATGTTGTGTACTTTCATGTTTTGCTTCATTTTACACACTCAAACTTGTTTAACCGAAACCTACTCGTTAATGCCACATATACTACCACATTGGATTTCCACTAACTTAAATTTACATGGATTTTCCTCGTGGTTTCTCCAAAATTGCATCTACAGTCCCTAAAACTAATTTTCAAAATAAAAATCGAATTTTTATAAATAGAATTTTTATAAAAGTTAATAGCGGTCGTGTATAACTTAAAGTTTTTCAACTTTAGGTACGTTTTTATTCGTTTTCGTCCGTTTTTCTTATGTTTTTATCCATTTTTATACGTTTTCATACGTTTTATACATTTTCTTATGTTTTTATCCGTTTTTACATGTTTTCGTCTGTTTTTCATTCGTTTTATACATTTTCTTACGTTTTTTTCCGTTTTCGTCCATTATTATACGTTTTCGTCCGTTTTTCTTACGTTTTTATACGTTTAAAATTGATGAAAACGTTAAAAAAAAAGTAAAACAAAAGTTTATAAAAAAGAAAAAAAAAAAAAAAAAAAAAAAGGTAAAACAAAAGCTTATAGAAGTTTTCGGAATTTAAAACAACCAAAAAAAAATTATAAAATTTTTTGTAATTTAAAAGTTTATAAAAAGTTTCGTAATTTAAAAAAAAAAATCTATAAAAATTTTCGTAATTTAAAAGTTTATAAAAAGTTTCTTAATTTAAAAAAAATCTATAAAAATTTTCGTAATTTAAAAGTTTAAAAAAAATTCGTAATTTAAAAAAAAAAGTAAAAAAAATTTATAAAATATTCGTTATTTAAAAGTTTATAAAATTTTTCATAATTTAAAAAAAAAAAGTTTATAAAAATCTTCGTAATTTAAAAGTTTATAAAAATTTTCCTAATTTAAAAAAAATTATAAAAATTTTCGTAATTTAAAAGTTTATAAAAAATTTCGTAATTTAAAAAAAATAAGTAAAAAAAGTTTTTAAAAAAATTTCGTTATTTAAAAGTTTATAAAATATTTCGTAATTTTAAAAAAAGTTTACAAAAATATTCGAACTTTAAAAAAAGTTTATAAAAATTTTCGTAATTTAAAAGTTTTTAAAAAAATCGTAATTTAAAAAAAAGTAAAAAAATTTATAAAATTTTCGTTATTTAAAAGTTTATAAAATTTTTCGTAATTAAAATTTTTTTTATAAAAATCTTAGTAGTTTAAAAGTTTATAAAAAATTTTGCAATTTAAAAATTAGTAAAATAAAAGTTTATAAAAATTTTCGTTAAAAAATAACTGTCAATGAAATTTGAAACCACCAAGGACCATAGATGCAATATGGGACAAACCCGAAGGACGATCCGTGCAATTTACTCAAAACTTAAATATGACATGTAGACCTTTTTTCCTGTTTTATACAAGTTTAGCCGTTTGCAGGTAAACAAGCGTGCAAAATGGAACAAAACATGCAAGTACGTAACATTAAGTGGAACGAAAAATAGTACACATACCAAAACGGAACACTTTAAAAAGTACGTAGCTATTGTACGGCCAAAATGCAATTTTTTTTACAATGATGGGATTGTGGAGGGGGCTGTTTGATAAAACATAATCATTTAGCGTTGAGTAGTTCAAAAGCTGAATGATTCAATGATGGTATAAATTAGATTCTTAGTGTTTGAGAGTTGTGTTGAATGATCAATCTAAATCATGAAAATTACCATTTAACATTTATTGCATTATACGTTATAAATAATTATTCCGATGGCTATTGAAAGAGTACAATACGCTGTTTTTGTAAATTTTGTAATAAAACAGTACAATTGCCGAAACATTTCAGATAACTACATTAAACGAATGAGTATAATTTCTAGCGTGGTGGTGGTGGTTATAATTGAGCTTCTAACTATTATAAAGGCAATAAAAATATTTCATTTCATTTTAAAGATTGAACCAAAACAAATAGAAATTATATTTAACGGCATCAACGAATGAGTAAAATTTCTATCGTGATTGTGGGGCGCTCAACGAAATACCAAAAAATAGCAATTGTATAAAAATCCAAACACAATCTTTTGATTTGTTAGAAATGTAATCAAAAAAGAAAGTTGTGAAATAAAAGCATTAGATTAATATTTTGCCTTTAAAAAAAATAATACGAGTAATACCATAAGATTAAATAGAAACGTACTAGGTGTAGAAAGAATAGTAAGGACACACGTGGAGAAAGGTTATGGGGTTAAAATTGCAACCGCTGAATAATTTTGCATACCCCATTGCATAGAATCGGTCAGCGCCAATTATATCATTCAAAGGCAAAACAAAATTCCAAGGTTTTCAAGATCGGGATCCTATCTAGGATTATGATCATAAGATCGGATCGGGGTCCTAAGATCCTACTATAATGCTATTTTTTAATGATCTTTGTAATATTATTCAAATCTACAAATTATTATATATTATAAATATGAAATTATAAGAATATTTTATGAAAATGTTGTTCTAAATTATGAATATGAAATGTTTAAGATGAATCACATGTTGTTTATTAAATTATATAAAAACATAAACCATAATTTTGTAGTTTTTTAGTTTGCGGTTCGAGAAAAGTAAGATTGGATCGGAGTAGATCTTAAGATCCTATGGTCAAGATCGGGATCCTATAAGATCTTAAGCTTGTTAAGATCCTACGTAGGATCCGGATCGTTTTTGCTTCGTAGAATCGTAAAATCGTAAGATCCTAAGATCAGGATCGGGATCTTAACAACTATGCAAAATTCTATCTTCTTGTTGTTGTTTTAAAAAATTTATCTATAGATTCTTAAAAATATGACCGAGCTTTAGGGGTGTTTGTTTCGGCTTATGGCTTATTTGGTTTTGTGTTTATGTTTCATAAGCTCACTTTTTGTGGCTTATTTTGAAACTTTTTGGCTTACATAAGCTTATCATGATATAAGAAACTTATATAAGCCGAAAAGATTCAAAATAAGCCCCAAAAACCAGCTTATGAAACATAAGCCCAAAATCAAATAAGTCATAAGCCGGATGTATAAGCCGAAACAAGCTTGAATAGCTCAAAAAGAAAAAGGGCTCGTGTATTACTATCTAAAGCAAATCGGCTTTACCCAAGATGTAATGCAAAGCTTTCTCCCTGTTGATAAAAAATGCTTTGATATCTGCGTAAAAGCCTTTGTTGTGTTGGCTTCTTTTTCCTATAATTTAGAGTTTACTTTCCGATGAACTACTCAATCTACTGATGAACCGTGCTTCAAACACCTAGATCAATGGTCACATTTATGCTAAATTAGCCTGTGAACACACCTTGGTTCCTTTAATCATGTCTCTATTACAAAGCATTTGCCTATTACAGACAACTTAAGATGGTCAATATATGAACTAAATCACCATCAACTTAAGTTCAGCTAGTGATGCTCTCAAGTTTTTTAAATGTCCAGCTAAAAGAAACTACACTCGGATTTCATTAAACAATCTAACAGTGACTAGCAAATGATTTAAAACTTTACATCTTTCCCAAGCAACTCATACTTTAGCTAGGCGTGGCTTATTCCCACCCCCCAAAAAACCTTATCCCCCCCCCCCCAATTTTTGTCATTTTTTTTATTTTTTATTTTATTTTTATAATTTTGTTTATATCAAAAAACTATAAAGCTGAAAGTGCGGAACAGAAATACGGATCAGAAACTGACAAAAACTATAAAACTGTTAGAAATACGAAACAAAAACTGAAAAAAAATTGTGATATAATGTCCCAAAAGGGAATCTTTGGCCGAAATAGTGTCAAATAGTGCCATGGGGAGGGGTGTGGATAATAGAGGCCCTTTAGCTAACATGCAGTTTAAATAGACCATTTCATATATAGCAATCAAACAAACACGTGTGAATCAATTAGAAGTACAGAACCATAGTAACCAAAACTCAATTCATTCCATAAAATATCACAAATCCAACATCTTTACATTAACATAACCAAACACTATACCAACTCCAAAACACAAATCCAAACACCCTGACTTCCTTCTTTAATGCCGCAACCAAACACCTCCCTAACCACCAAACCCATACAAGGTCCTTCCTTGCCTCTTAAGCGCATAAACAACATCCATAGCAGTAACAGTCTTCCTTCTGGCGTGCTCAATATACGTAATAGCATCTTTAATCACATTCTCCAAAAATATCTTCAACACGCCACGTGTCTCTTCATAAATCAAACCACTGATACGCTTCACTCTACCTCTACGTGCTAAACGACGAATAGCGGGTTTAGTGATTCCTTAAATGTTGTCACGGAGGACTTTACGGTGTCGTTTTGCTCCTCCTTTCCCTAACCCTTTTCCTCCCTTTCCACGTCCTGACATTTTCAAAATCTGCAATAATTTGTAACAAAATTTTAATTAGATTCGAAATAATTTTATTCATCAAAATAAATTCGATTAAATTTGAAATCTGCACAAATTTTTTAAAAATTCATTTAAATAAATAAATAAATAAAATAATGATAATAATCCAAAATAGATATAACGTGAACAAACTCAAAAATTAGGTTAATTAATTTAGAATCGAATAAAAATCAATACACATTTGTATGAAATAGATGTAAATATTTATTATAAAATTATGTTTAGATTAAAATGTTTAAACTATTAAAAAAAATAATAAAATAATAAAATAATAATAATAATAATAATAATAATAATAATAATAATAATAATAATAATAATAATAATAATAATAATAAAATTGGAAGTATACAGATACTTAATAAATTTGATGGTAAAAGTTAATAATTAAACAAAATTAGCCTAATTATACAGATAATTATAAATGATGAAAATGATATACTGACCTAAAAGATGTGATGAGGGATTTGTGTATGAAAAATGAAATATGAGTGATTTGATGTTATGTTGAGATTTGGGGATTTGTATATATAGTGGTGTGAGTGAGGTGAGTGGGTAAGGTGGATGCATGGTGGCCGTTGATGAATTAAAATGAAGGGCGTAGATGGAGGATAGTCACACGGATCGATGACATGGCAATATGTGTTTCTTTTGTGTGGGAAAAACGAGCGGGGATTTGAATATTTTCGACTTTTGAGTCACTGACTCACTGGTGAAAGAAATTTGAAGATTTTTGGTTTATTTTTGTTCTATATTTTATCTTTATCGTATATGCAAAATGGTTTTTGCTTAAAATTCTAAAACTTAAAAGTAACTACTCCCTCCGTCCTATATTAAATGTACAGTTTGACTTTTCAAAGTCTTTATTTCTCAACTTTAACCTTAAATATTTTTGTTTGTGTTATATAATACTTGATGCAAAATATATGAATCGATTAAGTTTTAAATGTATTTTCACTGTGTATAATTTTTATCAAAATACTATATAATATAAGCAAAAATATTTAAGGTCAAAGTTGAAAGAGAAATACTTGAAAAGTCAAAACTGGACATTTAATATAGGACGGAGGGAGTTTTTATTTTTAACGGCAACATTTAATAAAAAGCTAGCAAGGAGCTCGAAAAACAATTACAATGTATTTAACATTGGGTTTTGCAACCACAACGTCCAATTTTTCGATAATACTTTGTTTCTACTAGAACACCAATCAAAACAATATAAACTATATCATCAAACATGTTACTCTTGTTCATCTTCACTAACCCAAAGATCTTGTTATTTCGATACCTCCAAATCACCCACAAAGCCGTGTTGATAATAGCATCCAACACTTTCCTCCGGTTGAAATGAATGGATAGCGAGTCAACCCAAGAGAATATGTCCTCGATGTTACTGAACATAGGATGATACATATCTAACCATCTGAAAACTCTATCCCAAATGCAAGACGCAACCTCACATGTCACAAAAGTATGAGATACATCTTCTATTTGATTACCACACGAAGGACATAATAAAGAGGACACGTCAATCCCTCTCTCTATTAAGTTGATCCGAGTAGGTAACCGATCAAGTCTAATTCTCCAAACTAGGATATTTACCTTTATGGATACGAGGTTGTTCCATCTTGTAGCTATGTCTCCCGAGTTTAGTAATATATTATCTATATGTTTCCTTGTGCAAGACACCGAGAAGACCTCATCATTCGCCAACTGCCACTTCCATGCATCTTCGTGATTGTTCAACTCCAAGAATTGAAGTACATCTTGCATGTCTTGGAGTTGTTGACATGTACGACCCCCATTTGGAATGTTTCTCAGCCAACTCCATAACCATTGACCATTTCCTCATCTATCATGTATCGTACAATTTTTGTTAGACTCCAGCGCATATAGCCTAGGAAATCTCTCCTTTAATATCAAGTCAACCACCCATAAATCCATCCATAATCTAGTGTTGACACCATTCCCAATTGATTTTCTCATATTTGTGTATTCTACAATGTGTTGGTCGTTCATATGATCAATAGCTTTGAATATTGAACTCCACAACGTATCTAGGATCATGAAACCTTTTTCATGCATTGTTAATGCAAACTAAAAACGTTTTACATGCATACATGATCTCACAAAAATCGATCGAATTACATAATTAATATGTACTCTTCGACGCATTTGATTGAGCAAAAGTAAAGTTAGGAGCGTTTGGGTAATCTCATTAGTTTTGTTTTAGAGTCGAGATTACCGCACCTCCACATAGTTTGCATATAGGCACACACTAGGCACATGCCTTTGAAATGAAATAATTTCAATTTTAACAAGAGATATCACATGTTTGATTATGATCATGAACTAATAGATGATTACATTCCCAAACCATCAACTGAACCTGAGACCCCACTTTCTCACATACAAAGTTTCCAACACCTAGAGTCTCGTCTTTTTCATGAAGGACGAATTGTCGAATCATCCTTTCTCAACCATGATCACATCCAAATCATGTTTCAAGAAATCGGATTCGATTGCTTGTTTCGGATCAATGATCAAATTTGTCCTCGATTCGTTCTCGAATTCTACCGACAAGTTAAACTCGTACATAACGAGGATCAAACTTTGTCTATCCAATTTATGATTCAAAACCAAGATATCTCAATCACTCTTGACCAATTTACCAATATTTTTGGACTTCCAAACTATGGACAATGCTCCTACACGGAAGGTTGGTCCCTCAAAACCCTCACGAGTCACCAAACTGAGTCCGGTCCTTACCATACCCAAATTCCTACTCCATGTGAGATAAAAGCTCATATTCGTCTTCTTCAAAAAGTTCATGGTTCTTGATGCGCGTGATGTGTCGTTGCGGTTTAGCAGTTTTAATGCCTACTCAAGTTTTAAATTTATATTTAGCCGACTTATCAATAACACACACACTTAACGAGCAGTGTACCCGGTCAGTATGAAGATAATGGTAAGTAGAGTGTCGATCACTAAGAGTGGAACGTATAATCTCGTTAATCTAATCAGTATTTTAATGTCCTAACGCAAGGGGGGTTTCAGCCTGAGAGACTGGCACAGTTTTGTTTGCAATTAAATAATAAAATAAACAAATAGGCACGAATCAGCAAGTAGCACACACGTACACAGATAGATACTTGAGACAATAAGAGGGCTGTCCTTATGATTAAGTAGATTGTCACTTGTTTTATTGATAGCTTTATATGAAGTGTATGTAATTAACCCTTTCTCGTTGGTCCTATTCTCATCGGCGAGTAAACCCTTAATGACGACTTATGTCTAAAAGTTATTCCTAAGTGATCAATTTAGAAACAACCGTGGGAGCCACACCTTGTCCCGCAGTCGGGTGCCCGCAAGCCACTAATAAACACAGAGGTGGTCAATGCACTAATAAGTAGTAACCAAAGACATCAACATATAAACTTTAATTGATGGGAAAGCAAGTATTAAAGGGAGTGCAATCTTTCCGTTGTCACATTACACAAGCCACCAATCCTGATGAATTAAAGTTTGCTAAAACAATAAAACAAAACTACTTAATGAATTAAATACATGCAGCACCTTCTTACAGCTCTTGTATCTTCGATTTGGGTGTGTCTTGTGCTGCCTTCTTGACTGAATTCGTCCTTCTCTTCTGTTCGGTCTTTAGGTTTTCGAACTTCCGAATCTCTTTTATGCGTCTGGTCTACGGGTATTTATAGTTTGTGTCTGAGGGAAGATGCGGCGCATCTACTTAAGTAGATGCGGCGCATGTACTTAACTTCGCGTGGGGTCCAAGATTATAATATTCAGGAATATATCGTACACCGCCAGAAGATGCGGCGTAACTCTTTATTAGATGCGGCGCATGTCCTCATGTATCTTGGATCGTATCTGGTGATATCTTGATAGAGATGCGGCGCATGTTGATAGTGAGATGCGGCGCATCTGGAGCAGAATTGACTTGATCTTGTCCATGTCAGTAGACTTCCACTTTATGTACGTTTTGCTCCATTATTAGTCCAAAATCGCCAAGTTTCACCAAATGCTTGTTTTTACCTGAGAATTACAAAAGTAAACGATTAAGTATCAATCCTCATACATAATATAGTAAAACAAGTCAAATTAATAGGATAAATGATAGTAATAAAATGTACTTATTTGAGTTCATCAAATATCCCCCCACTTGAACTTTACTTGTCCCCAAGTAAACCTTAGATTAAATCTTATGAAAATGTATCCTAAAAGATGTTAGGATTTATTTTTATATTTAAGCATGTATTCGTTTATTTCATAATCACACAACTAAACACTTAACGAATTAGAAGTAAAATAAAATAAGTCGATAAAAGCAAATCTAATCGTTTAACTGTCCAGTCGCGACGAATATTCTATCATAGGCTTGGCAAGTATACACATCTCCACCACTAAAGCTGAGGAATAACAAGTCTAAAGCGGTAAAAAGGGTTTTTAGGCTTAAGGGTTAATTATTCTTATTTACACTATCGATCTCAAATTCCAAGAAAAGGCGACAAAATCACAAATACATGATCGAATCCACGAACACGATACTTGCAATTGCTCAAATCCTTAACTCGAATAGGCTAAAGATAGGTCCAAACTTCACCAATAATAATATATCAAAAAGGGCGACAAAATCATAAATACATAGCCGAATCCACGACTACGATACTTAAGATTGCTCAAATCCCTAATCTCAATAAATCAAAGGTTTGGTTGGATAAAGAACAATACAGGGTATGGATAACATTTGGGATATAAATTGGTGTAAAAATAAAAATAAACAAAACAAATAAATTCAAATCCTAAGTGTGGTTAATCACTATCCCAACCATCCCATGAATAAGACTCATATCATTGAATAACTCACGCTTTAACACTTGAAACACACGCTTTAGGTAGACACGAATTATACTCAACAAAATCTTAATCAAAGAATAATCCTTAATTGGCATTCCATAACTGCCAATTCCCATTCAATCCATAGATATAATACAACAAATAGTGGCCATATGAACCACTTACATAACTTTACATCGTTGGCTTAAAATAAACATCCAACTCTTTTTTTCTTTCTTTTTCTTTTCTCATTTTTTCGATTTTTTTTTTTTTTTTTTTTTTTTTTTTTTTTTTTTTTTTTTTTTTTTTTAACTTGAAACATAAACATAGATGTGTAAAATTTCACCACATCACTATAACTTTCTTTCCGGATAATTTTTCCATACTTTTCATAACTTCAGAAATAATGGTAAATAGTGAAAGTAGTAAACACACGAAAAATAAACTCCAAAATATACAATATTTACTTTCACTCCAATTGCATTGTGCAATTTCCCGACCTAACCATATATAATGAATTACGCACGCGAACACAGGTAATGTAAGGAAACACACTCTGCCTATAGCAATTAACCAACCACGGATTCTAATCTACAGGGTAGGCTAAGGTTTAAGGTGTAACGAAACATTTTAAACATAGGTGTAAGAAACGAAAGAAATGGCTCTGAGTGTTTTTCTAGGGGTATCTTACTCTAAAAGTGAGAGTAACAAAAGGTTTTATACGGGGGTTAACTAACCAGTGTAGTTAGCTAATAACACATAACATATAAAGGCTTTTTGGGTGTAATCCTAGAATTTTACCAAGTTAGACAAGTCATTCCAATTAAATAAATAATACTCATTATGGTGGTCTCGAATAGTATACAAGCCAAGTTCTAAAGTTTACAAGTCACCGGCACACTCATAGATTTGTGAATTTTGGAAAATCACAATTTTTGAAAATAATGTCATGTGTGCAGTTATGCAACTTAGATCTTAAACAAAAACATGCTAAAAATTTTTTAAGTTTGATATATTAAGCACATTTTAAGCATAATTTTTGAAAAAGTTTAGGACAAGTAAGTGTTAAGTGTTCTAATTCTCCTATCCCCCCACTTAAGTTAAACAACGTCCTCGTTGTTTGTATAAAAGGTTAAAAACTGGAAATAAAAGAATTAGAACGGAAAAACTCCCCTGAGATTTGCTCGGTATGATCCTCCATTAGTATATGAGCAAAAATCATCTTTCTTGTGGATTAGAACGTTAAAGCTTCATGCTTGATGTATCCACAGGAAATCCAGAAAACTATAATACCACCAACACTTTAAAACACACCTAAGATAAGAAAGGTTCAACTTGCATAATACATTAGTAGTTAGGTAAAAATAAAACTTAAAAATTAAAACTGAAAATCATCAGGTCAGTCGATGCGCCGTATCCTATTGAAGAAGATACGCCGTATCGAGCCTGGAATAAATACGGATCAGAATAAAGATGCGCCGCATCCTTAACCAGGGATGCGCCGCATTAAAATAACTGATAAAAAGTTTTAAAGTCGAAAATTAAAATGCAGAAAAATAAAATAAGATATGACCATTGCAGAGGATGCGTCGCATCTCAGGACTGAGATGCGCCGTATCTTCGTGCGGCCTGGACTGACTCGACACAGAAAACAGAATAATAAAAGATAAATCCGGGTTGTCTCCCGGTCAGCACTTGTCTTTATTCCAGAGTCTTCAAGTTAGACTCACGTTCAGCTCCTTAGTTGGTCCTTGTCACGGTCCATCCTTCTTCCTTCATCCGAAAGATTTTCCCGTATATTTCTGCGACGTTTTCTTCAGTTCGACTTAGCCTAGTATAATTCTTTGTTTTCACCGCAGTATATTCTTCATCAGGACCCAAAAAATATTTGATGATTTTAAATTTTTCAGAAGTAATCATGGGTGGCTCATTGTATGGAATCCCAAGTAGTTGACACTTTCTTTTGGTGAACTCTTCTTCGTCCTTGTCAACAAACTCAAAATAAGGATCCTTAATCAAATAGTCATCTAGTTCCTCAATCAACGACTCATTATTATTATCATCTTGAATCGCCTCCCATTCTCTTTCCAAGTCATATTGTAACCGTCGACTAAGCTTTGTGAAATCATCAAACTGTTTATGCACCCATTCCCAGAAAGTAGTATCCGATGTCCCTTTAAGTCCTTTCAAGCGTTCAATCCTGCCCTTTTCTTGTAAAGCCTCCGATTTTCGTGGGCAGTCTTCAACATTATCGTACCACTCATAATTTTCAAAGGTTACATCCTTTCCAACTCTTTTCATCCCAATTATACTTCCCCCATTACAGGTTCCGTCACTTTTATAATCACAGGTTGGCCAAACACTACTCCCGTCTTTGAAAACGAAGGGTGTACAGGTATGATTAATGTGCTCAAATTCCCATGGTTTATCCCAAACCCATGGTACTTGGTCATTCCATTCATAGTACCAGGTGTTTTTGAAATCGTCATAAGTCTTAAATCCTGGTAGATCCCCAGTAAGCACATCATCATCGACTCGAAGAAGGTAGTTAAATTCCTTGAACTGCTTGCACAAAGGTGTCTCATATTCTAACAAATCAATGTCAATTCTGAAAAGTTCTTCAATGCCCTCATTGATTGTCGGATCATGATGTGACAACCCATAATCGCTTTCTACTTCTTCGTCTTCTCCTCTCATCCAATATACCCATAATGCATCCTTAGTAGCTCGATCCATGCTCTTATGGTTATTAAACTTACTAGCTAACCATTCTGAAAAATCAACATCGTTAGGGTCATGGTTAACGTCAAAGCAAACCTTTCCAATCATATTCTTTTTTATCTCCATGAACTCGTTAAATTGCTTCTTAAAACTCCGAGTCAACCATGAAGTCATAATCTCCTTGACTTCGTTTGCAGGGGCAAATTCCGGACTACCATATTTGAGTTCTAACCAATCATTGAGGGAGAGGTCTATCAATCTTACTATCCTGCCATGAAATAGTAATTCCGCCAAAGCATAATTCATGTCATTATCCTGATAGTTCTCATCTAATCCCTTGTACCACTCGAAATAAGGCATGTAAGAGTTTTGGGTATTGTCTCCACCACAGTTGTTGTTGCTTGAGTCCGTGTATGCAAGAGAGAATTTCCCATCATCTTCTTCGATAGTAGTCCAGTTCAATCCTTCTGCTTCAATCTTAGGCCATAAGAGCGACAAATCTTCTCCGGTGTACCTCACAAATACATCATAAGAGAATACCTCTTTGTCAATGTTGCATAAACGCATAAATTCCTTAAAAACTGCTTCAAGAGGAGTCTCCCAAGAGAATAAGTCTGCCTCGATCATGAGTACATTGAATGAATCTGAAAACAAGCATTCTTTAGCAAGATATCCGTTAACTGGCATGTCTTCCATAGCAAAATCTGTCATCCAAGGTAAAATCATCAGTAGGATTTGTTCGCTAGAAGAGAAATTAATGAATATAGAAACGGATATAAGAATAAAAATAGCTGATATCTGCAGACGATGCGCCGTATCCAAAGAGTTGGATACGCCGTATCTTATGATCGTTAAAATTAAATCACACTTTATCCAGAAAATAGATACGCCGCTTAGAATTTATGAATGCGCCGTATCGAATTAATTAATCAAAAATCAGTTTATCTAATTAAAATTAAATGCGTCGTATTAACGAAAGTTAATGCGCCGTATTTTCGTTACGTTTAAAAATAAAAGATTTTTGATTCAGTAAGATGCGCCGTATCGACGGAAATCGATACGCCGTATTTGTTTAATAATTCGCAAACTGTTTTTAATTAAAATAATAGATACGCCGTATCTTCAAAAGAAGATGCGTCGTATGGCGTTAACGTTTTAGAAAAGTTTTTATCAAAACAGATACGCCGTATCTACAAAAGCAGATGCGTCGTATTACTTTATCGCTTAGAAAAATTTTCTTGTTAAAAACAGATACGCCGTATCTTGGGGAAAAGATGCGTCGTATCGAATTAATTAAACGCGTTGTATTAAAAAAATTAAACGCAATACGCCGTATCTGAGAGATCAGATGCGCCGTATCGTTTGATTTAGCACAGTACAACGATAGCAGAACAGAAAAATACGAAAAATAAAAATAAAAATTAAACACACCAAACAAAAAATAAAACACACAAAAATAAAAACAAAAGCAAACAAATAACACACAATACAACAAATATGCAAAATAGTACAATGATGCAATTAATCTAATAAAAAGAAAAACAAATCAAGATACACCACGAGTATTTTAATTAGGTTTTTCTATTAAAATACTAAATCAAATTAACAGATAATAACAATTCACTCCCCGGCAGCGGCGCCAAAAACTTGATGCGCGTGATGTGTCGTTGCGGTTTAGCAGTTTTAATGCCTACTCAAGTTTTAAATTTATATTTAGCCGACTTATCAATAACACACACACTTAACGAGCAGTGTACCCGGTCAGTATGAAGATAATGGTAAGTAGAGTGTCGATCACTAAGAGTGGAACGTATAATCTCGTTAATCTAATCAGTATTTTAATGTCCTAACGCAAGGGGGGTTTCAGCCTGAGAGACTGGCACAGTTTTGTTTGCAATTAAATAATAAAATAAACAAATAGGCACGAATCAGCAAGTAGCACACACGTACACAGATAGATACTTGAGACAATAAGAGGGCTGTCCTTATGATTAAGTAGATTGTCACTTGTTTTATTGATAGCTTTATATGAAGTGTATGTAATTAACCCTTTCTCGTTGGTCCTATTCTCATCGGCGAGTAAACCCTTAATGACGACTTATGTCTAAAAGTTATTCCTAAGTGATCAATTTAGAAACAACCGTGGGAGCCACACCTTGTCCCGCAGTCGGGTGCCCGCAAGCCACTAATAAACACAGAGGTGGTCAATGCACTAATAAGTAGTAACCAAAGACATCAACATATAAACTTTAATTGATGGGAAAGCAAGTATTAAAGGGAGTGCAATCTTTCCGTTGTCACATTACACAAGCCACCAATCCTGATGAATTAAAGTTTGCTAAAACAATAAAACAAAACTACTTAATGAATTAAATACATGCAGCACCTTCTTACAGCTCTTGTATCTTCGATTTGGGTGTGTCTTGTGCTGCCTTCTTGACTGAATTCGTCCTTCTCTTCTGTTCGGTCTTTAGGTTTTCGAACTTCCGAATCTCTTTTATGCGTCTGGTCTACGGGGTATTTATAGTTTGTGTCTGAGGGAAGATGCGGCGCATCTACTTAAGTAGATGCGGCGCATGTACTTAACTTCGCGTGGGGTCCAAGATTATAATATTCAGGAATATTCGTACACCGCCAGAAGATGCGGCGTAACTCTTTATTAGATGCGGCGCATGTCCTCATGTATCTTGGATCGTATCTGGTGATATCTTGATAGAGATGCGGCGCATGTTGATAGTGAGATGCGGCGCATCTGGAGCAGAATTGACTTGATCTTGTCCATGTCAGTAGACTTCCACTTTATGTACGTTTTGCTCCATTATTAGTCCAAAATCGCCAAGTTTCACCAAATGCTTGTTTTTACCTGAGAATTACAAAAGTAAACGATTAAGTATCAATCCTCATACATAATATAGTAAAACAAGTCAAATTAATAGGATAAATGATAGTAATAAAATGTACTTATTTGAGTTCATCAGTTCTCTTAAAGACAACGATGACATTGAGTTTCATGAGTCTCACGAGTATGAATTAGATCCACTCAAAATCTATGTTGATGAAATTCACCCACATCTACGTAGATGGATAGAAGTCATCCGTGAAAATGTCTTTTGTCTTCCTCATAACCGTGAGCAACTTCCGGCGTGTTGTGCTCATATGTTGTATTGTCTAGTCATCGAGCAACCCTACAATCTCGCTTACTTCGTAGCAAGGAGAATTGTCGGTGTCAGGGGTCGACTAAATAAGGCGATACCCTATGGCATGTTGTTGACTCGTCTATATTGTTTTGTCAGAACCTCTTTCCCTCACCTCCAAAATAATCGATATCTCTTTGTCAATCCCACCATGGCTCCTTTAACCTAAAACACCTACACATCTCTATATTGGGAATGTACATCATCTCGAGAGAATCATGATGATGGTTCGGTATCGTGCTATGATGTTTCATCAAGTGATGATGAATGAAGGTGTGCGGAAGAGAAGAGATTAGAGATTACTAACTTAAGTAGTGTCACTAACTTAAGTATTATTAAGCTATTATTAATGGGGTCATGGCAATGTCCATCTAACATTAACAAGTTTAAATTGTCTTAACAATTTGTACTTGACATTGGTTACTTTAACAAGTTAATCAATCTTTATGTTTTATTACCCTTGTGAGCTTTGTCTAGTTCATAAATTTTCCTTTATTTTATTACATGCACTAGATGATAAAATTGCCTAGAATGATGCATGCTTAATAGTTGCCTAAACTTAGAAGATCACATGATAATTTTAGTTGCTAGTTTAGACTAGTGTTAGGAAATTTATGTGATTATTCCTTAGTAGATTGAGGCTTTGGGATTTGCTGCAAAATAGTCCACCCAGAATTACCCATTTTAGGCAGCCTAGAACCTGCAGAACTGGAAAAAGAGTCAACTGCAGGCCACGGCTCCACTAAATAGGGCACAGCTCCACTAAATTTAGTGGTTCCGTGGTACCTTTAGTGGTACCGTGCCCTGGGAAGACGAATTTAACTGTTCTCTTCCACTTTTTGACTCTCTTTTCCTGGAAATCTGCAAACACAACCTGATTCCAATACACTCAAATCCTCAAATCCACCATCCTATCCATCCTTGCATGTTTTGATTTGGCTATATAAGCTAACATCATACATTGCTCATCCTCACCACTTCACATTCACCATACAATTATCATGTCTTCAACAATGGCTACCACTTCACACAAAGCTAAAAAGCCAAGATTTAACCTCAAACCAACCAATGAGACAATTCTTATTGATCAATGGATCAAGAATGCCCACACACCACAAGCCTCAACCAAACCTTCCAATGAGATGATTCTCATTGATCTAACTTTGGATGATGATGAAGAAGCCCACACACCACAAACCTCAACCAAATCAACCTCCTCAATCTCTACACCCCAAGCTCCATCAAAGGCCAACTCAACAAGGCCAACATCATCATCCACCTCCACCACAAGAATCACCACACCCTTGTCTCAACCAAGTCCTATTCAACCACTAGCCTTAACACTCACATTATCACCATCAACTCCCTTTGAGCTTGGGAGTAACACATCATCATCTTCACTCTCACCATCACCACAACCAATAATGGTTCATCCCATTCTTTATCCCCTACAACCACATACCCTAAGTTGTCCTTGTTGTCACCACAACCAACACCTCATCATGTGCCTTAGAGATGAATTGAGCCTTCAATTCTCCTACCTTGAGCACCTCCTCACACCACCACAAGGACCCATCATTCTACCTCCACCCAATAGCCCACACAACTAAACATGTTTATGTTTAGTTTCTCCAATAAAAGCTTAGGACCCTTTTGACATTTGAAGCAAATATTGAAGTCTCATATCACTATTGATGTTTATGTGCTTTCTTGTTGTTTATTTTGCTTCTATGATGTAGTCATACCTATGTATGACATTTGTTTTATCTTTATGAATGAATGGGCTTTCATGTGGTTGTTTCACTTTTATTTTTATGCTTGCCTACTTAGTCATTCATTTTTTGGTTGGATATTTGTCATAAGTGCTACATGTTAGATTTTGTATATGTGTTATCTAACCTTGTTTTGTAGCACGAACCATTGCTCGATTCCTTGGTGTCCTCCAAACGAGGGGGAGTATACATCAAGGGGGAGCTTTAGCAACCTATTTGCTTGGACAAAAAAGGGGAGAAATGGGAGTAAACTCAGTAAAAACTTGTTAAAACTAATTTTAACTTAACATGAGTTTATGTTTTGTCATCATCAAAAAGGGGGAGATTGTTGATGCAAATAATGTTCTAAAAACGCTATTTCTATCTTTCGATTACTTCACGTTTTGAGGATGACAAAATGTGAAAACACGTTACGTTAAAATTAACGTAAACAAGTTTTTAATCGAAAGATCCCATTTCTACACAAATCACTCTAGAACAAAGTTACAACTTAACTAATGATCAAAGAATTGCATTTGAGTTTTAGACATCACATTTTTATGTGACAAAACATTTCTTTCAAAAATATACTTTACAAATTATTTTTGAATAATTAAGAAATATTTTAATGGAAAAATAAGTTTAAAATACATAACAGCTATTTCCCCCCCCCCCCCCCAAAATCAGCTCCAAACTTCCCCAAATAAGTTTTCACCAGAAAAGACAAAAAGTGGAGCGTCTTTGTCTGACACGGCTCCACGGTTCCACTAAATTTAGTGGAGCCGTGGGTGATTTAGTGGAGCCGTCCCTTTATAACAGTCAGATTTTTTCTGCCTATAAATACCAGCCCTGTTCACAGTTCTTGGGCATCCTTTCTCACACAAAACTTTATGAGTTTAATACTCCCTTCACATCCCTTCTTCTTGATCATTTAGTTAGGTTTTCTTTTGTTTAAGAGTGATCCTTTCATCCGATCAAGTGATCCTTTTCATTCCTCTTCAATAGCAAGAGAAGAACACAAAGTATCCAAGTAGATACAAAGTGTTGTCGTTCCTCTTCAAGTGCAAGAGAAGAACTCAAGGTATCCAAGAAGATACAAGAGTTGTAGTTTTAGTTAGGGGTCTTGTAACATTTGTTACACACTTGTTGTATCATAGCATACTTCAAGATCATTTTTCTTTTGTGAGAGAGTGAATGAAGATCATTGTGATCTTATAAGAGATATTGATTATCTCTTGAAGCCATTGGGCTAGTGTGATTGATCAAGTTGATCAAAGGTAGATTGAATAGGTTGAGTGAAGGGAGAGTTGATCATTGTGATCGTGTCGAGATCTTGGAGATCTCTTGAAGCCATTGGGCTTGTGTGATTGATCAAGTGGATCATAGGTAGATCAGGTAGATCGAGTCTTGTGTGAAGTAGTAAAGGATCAAGTGGATCGTGGTAGATTGGTGCTAGCTAAGATTAGCACTCGACATCTAGCTTAGTGTCAGAAATAGGATAAACGACGTGTACGGTTTTCTCCGCCTAAAGGGAGGTTGTTGACATAGTGCTTGAAACTCTCGAGTGTGGTACTCGGGGAGTGGAGTAGGGTGAAGAAGAGCTTCGTAGCTGAACCACTATAAATCCTTTTGTCCCGGTTTGATCTTTCCATCTATTCTCTTTACTTTTATTACTTATATTAGTTAGTTTAGTGTAGTGTTCATATTGGTGTTGATTGGTTACACATAAGAATCGAATCAAAGGTTTCCAATAGTAAAGTTTTAAAGAAGTTTTAAAAGAACTAAAAGAACTTAAAAACCGGTAAAACAATTCAACCCCCCCCCCCCCCAAATTCTAGTTTTTCCACAACACCCATTTGGGATCTCTCCTTTCTCGTAAAACTCGTTCACAAACTTATAAATATCCAACTTCAAGATATCCCAAAACTGTTTTATAAATTTGAAGGAAAAACCATCAGGACCCGGGGCTCGATGTTAGAGTTTATAGAAAAATATTAAATCGTGTATAACTAGAATCGAACACTGGACCGAGGGATTGCACACTTTACGTATGAATGATTGATGAAATAATTAATATATATAAATGGTATGTATTTAATTATTTGGACACGAAATAACGACTAACGGACGTTAAGTAATTAACGAAATTGACTAACGACCGTTAAGTAGATAAAGGAAGGACCGTTAGTGAAAATAGAGGCTAAAGAAGGATATAGAACCCATGGGATGGGGGGGGGGCCCGGATTTCCTAAGGGTTTCCATAACCCATTCGATCCATCTTGTGCTCCAAGTGATGATTATTTTGCACCAATAGTTGAACGGCGGACCTAGTTTGAAAAACTATAAGGTGGGTATAAGGTTGGTTTTGCATTAAATTGTGGCCTCAAAGAGACTCCACTCTGTCTCTCCGCTTGCTTGTGCGTCAAATTGGACTTACCAAGTACCACTATTATATGTGCAAAATCATCTTAAGGGTGAATTGACCTCAATTCCACGCGCCACTTTTGTGGTAATTATCCGAAACACTAGGTTTTTAACCTATGCAAAAGTACAATATAGTGGGCGATAATTGGAGGTAATTCTTTGATTGGTGAACTGTTGGGAATTAAATTAAGCAGTTAGTACGGTTCTGTATAAGTTAGTACGGTTGAACAGTTGCTGAAGAATACAAGAACAATTAGTACTACTGATGAAGAAAAGTTCGTACTGCTTATAAGATTTAAGATGAAACCGTATGAAGATAAATATGGAATGGATATGATGTATATCTTATTTATATAGATTGATACGAATATAGTTTACTTGTAAAGAACTCTTTGTGCTATAAAAAGAGATCCTTAGTTAGGGTTTTCATATATCATATACGTACATGCATTATTAAGATCTTTACGTTTTTCATTGTAATCGTTCAATATATTGAAGCAAAGTGTTTGGTTAAACATTGTCTTGTTACATCTATATAATCACCAAACAAGAATTCTTCTAAGTACTTAATAGTAAATTCCGCGTGCTGTTAAGTATATATTCAAAGTATCTCCAACACAACTCGTGTGTTTATATCCAGTCAAGTGGTATCAGAGCCAGTTTCTGATACTTTGATTTAGAAGATCCAGAAGTATTCATTAACTTGCTACCAAGAAGATGGACATGGAGACACCACAAACCTCAATCCTTGCTAAACTCCCCATGCTGAAACAGAATGAATACGATTTATGGCGGCTCAGAATAGATCAATATTTCATGGTACAAGACTATGCATTATGGGATATAATTATCAATGGTGATTCATTCAAACCAATTCCAACTAAGGAAACACATGCTGATGGCTCAAAGACAACAAAGCTCAACACTGAGCCTGTTACTAATGAGGAGAGAATCAAAAAGAAGAATGATCAGAAGGCTAGGAATTTGTTACTAATGGCAATTCCTAATGATCAAGTGCTGAACTTTAGCCAATATGAGACTGCTAAGACCCTTTTTGAAGCAGTGGTGGAAAGATTTGGTGGCAATGAAGCTACCAAGAAGATACAGAGAACTCTACTTAAACAAAGTTATGAAAACTTCACTGCATCAAGCAATGAAACTTTGGACCATATCTTTAATAGGCTTCAAAAGATCATCAGTCAACTTACTGTGTTGAAGATTGTGATTCCACAGGAAGACCTCAACATGAAGTTTCTAAATAGTTTACCTGCTGAATGGAACACTTATGTTGTGGTTTGGAGCAACAAACCAGAACTGGAGAAAATGACATTGAATGAGCTTTACAACAATCTTAAGATTGTTGAGCAGAAGGTGAAGAAGAGTGGTAACACCAGTTCTAGTTCAGGGAATATGGCTTTCTTATCTTCTTCAAACAGTTCGAATCATGAAGATGAAGAAGCAGTTGGTACTGCTAAACCAACAGTTAGCACTGCTAGTGTAAAAACTAGTACTGCTGGCTTGACTGAAGAGACCATATATGCATTTGTGTCAGAACAATCTGGTGGGTCTAAGATCTTTAATGAAGATCTTCTTCAAATTGCTGAAGATGATTTGGAAGCTATGGATTTAAAGTGGCAGTTTGCTTTGATAAGCATCAGGGCTAAGAAGTATTACCAAAGGACTGGGAATAAGATTACCTTTAATGGAAGAGATGTTGCTGGGTATGATAAGTCTAAGGTGGAGTGCTATAATTGTCACAAGATGGGGCACTTTGCCAGGGAATGTAGAGGTCCAAGACAACAAAGCAACCAGGGTCAAGGGTTTAAGAATCAGCAAGGAACAAGGAGAACAGTTAATGTTGAAGAGCCTTCTTCCAAGGCTATGGTAGCTGTAGATGGAGCTGGATTTGATTGGAGCTTCATGGAGGAAGAAGAGGAACCAGCTAACTTGGGTTTGATGGCTTTCTCAGACTTTGAGGTACATATTGTTCAAAAATGTTCAAATACTTGTTCTGCTTTAAAAGATTATGAGTGTCTTAAGAAACAGTATGATGATCTTAGAGTAGAATTTAATCAAGTAAATTTTAGTCTGGTAAATCATAAAAGAGGACTAGCTGTTTTGGAAGAACAAATTGTGTTTTATAGACAGAATGAGTCAAACTTCTCTGATGAGATAGGTGTTTTAAAGAGAGATTTGCAACTAAAAGATGATAAAATGAGTGAACTTGTATATGAACTAGAGAAGCTTAAAAAGGAAAAAGATAATATTCAGTTAAGTGTAGAAACTCTTGAACATACTTCAAAGGGAGTTCAGAAGATAGTAGAGAATCAAATACTTAACAAAGCTAAGTCTGGTTTAGGGTATAAGTCAGTTGCACCCCCTCTTAGAGGAATGTTTATTCCACCAGGAATTGATTTAGCTCATACAGGTTTAGAAGAGTTTAAGGATATGGATTTTCTTGGATATGGTGTTAAAGTGAGTGAGAATGCTGTTAAATTTGTTAAGGCAGAAGATTCTTTTGTGAGTGCTAGTGATAAATCTCTTTCTGAGGAAAAGATGTCCTCTGATAGGAACTCAGATGCACCAACTATTGAGGATTGGACATCTGATGATGAAGATGCAAAGGTTAAGGTCAAACCTAATGTTGTTAAGGTAGAAATTAAACATGCTCCTAAAGTGGTTAAGACTGAAAACATAAAACCAGTTAGGAAAAGTGTTCAATATGCTGAGATGTATAGGACTAAGAACAGATCACCAATTTCTGAGGGTAGTCATAGGAACTGGAATCACTCAAAATCTAAGCAATTGGATGATAAGTTTGCTATGATTAGAAAAGTGTGCTTTGTTTGTGGAAGTTTTGATCATATGGCTGCTTATTGTGATTCTAACCCATGGAAAAAGAGGGTTTCTGGGAATACAAGGGTGAATTGGAATAACAATGCTAGGGTAACTCAACACAGTTCAACTAGATTGACAAGCCCTAATGCAAATCATAAGATGTCACCCAAAGTTGTTAAGTTAAGGACTGGCATCAAAACAGTTTCAACTGCTAGTCAAAATACGTGGTTTAATAACAAGCAAACTATTTCAAGTGAAAAACAATTTTCAAATCATGCACAAACAGTTAAAAGGCATTTTTATAAGAAAACAACAATGACCAATCAGAAATGGGTGCCAAAATTTAAACAAGCAGTTCCAACTGCTAGGTCAGCAGTACCAACTGCTAGACCAGCAAATCCTACTGCTAGGCACTTAAATGTTAAGAGAAAAAGGGGCAATGCTGTCAAGGCCTCAGCACATTGGGTTAGACAATCTACCAAACCCAATGGTGCATCAATGACCTCCAACAAATTTTCTCATCTTGATGCACAAGGCAGATCCAAACCAGTGATGGTTTGGATCCCCAAAAGAAACTAACACCCTTATTTTGTGTGCAGGAACATCCTTCAAATGGTAAAGAAGATAGAGGATATTCAAACAGTGGATGTTCAAGGCACATGACTGGCAACATGTCATATCTTTCAGACTTTATTGCTCTGGATGAAGGACCAGTTGTCTTTGGTGGTGGTATTGGAGGAAGGATTACTGGTAAAGGGGTAATTAAAACTGGTAATCTTGATTTTGAAAATGTGTATTATGTACCAGAACTTAAGTACAATCTTTTCAGTGTATCACAAATTTTTGATAAACAGAACAAAGTTTTATTTACTGATACTGATTGTCTTATTCTTTCTCCTGATTTCAAGCTACCTGATGAAAGTCAAGTATTGCTTAAAATCCCTAGAAAGGATAACACATACAGTGTTGAGATGAATAAACTAGTTCCTAAGGTTGGACTTACTTGTCTTGTTGCAAAAGCCACATTGGAAGAATCAATGTTGTGGCACAGGAGGCTTGGTCATGTTAATTTTAAAACCATTAACAAAATTGCTAAAAATGGGCTGGTAAGAGGTTTACCAAATAAAACTTTTCTCAATGACCAAACCTGTGTTTCTTGCCTTAAAAGTAAGCAACACAGAGCCTCATGTAAGCCAAAGATCCAGAACTCTATTTCTCAAGCTTTATATATGTTGCATATGGACTTGTTTGGTCCTACTTCTGTGAATAGCTTGAATTTTAAGAGATACTGTCTTGTTATCACTGATGATTATAGTAGGTTTTCTTGGGTATTCTTTACGAGAACTAAGGATGAAACTAGTGAAATCATTAAGACCTTCATTGTTGAAGTAGAAAACCTAGTGGATAGGAAAGTTAAAATAATCAGGTGTGATAATGGAACTGAATTTAAGAATAGAGTGATGGATGATTTTTGCAGAGAAAAAGGTATTAAGAGGGAATTTAGTGTAGCTAGAACGCCACAGCAAAATGGAGTAGCTGAGAGAAAGAATATGACTCTTATAGAGGCTGCTAGGACAATGTTAGCTGACTTTAAGCTACCAGTTTCATTTTGGGCTGAAGCAGTTAGCACCAAGGTTGTCAGGATCGCGATCCTGCTCGTAGGATCCTACGATCCTACGATCCTAAACACACAAAACGAGCAGGATCGTTACGGGATCGTAATTCAGGTAGGATCGTGGGATCGCTCGTAGGATCGTGAACGATCCGATCCTGTTGGTAACCCTTTTTTCAGGTAGGATCGTTACATGATCGTGGGATCGCTCGTAGGATCGTAGGAACGTGAACGATCCGATCCTTTTTTTTTTTTTTTTTTTTTTTTTTTTTTTTTTTTTTTTTTTTTTTTTTTTACTTTTTTTGAATTTTTTTGAGAGGAAGGTTTTTAAAAATGGTTTGTATACATATGTAAAGGAAAAGCCGAAAACGATCCTAGGTAGGATCCGATCCTACGATCCTACGATCCCGATCTTGCAAAGCCGAAAACGATCCTAGGTAGGATCCCGATCCTGACAACCTTGGTTAGCACTGCTTGTTATGTATTGAATAGGGTTTTAGTTGTGCAACCTCACAATAAGACTGCATATGAGCTTCTTAGAGGTAGAACCCCTGCTTTAAGCTTCATGAGACCTTTTGGTTGTCATGTTACTATCCTTAATACCAAAGACCAACTAGGAAAGTTTGATGGGAAATCTGAGGAAGGTTTCTTTGTTGGTTATTCTCTGCACAGTAAGGCTTTTAGGGTGTACAATAAAAGCACCAAGCATGTAGAAAAAAATCTGCACATAGAATTTTTGGAGAATAAACCAAATGCTGCAGGTGTTGGTCCAGATTGGATCTTTGATATTGACAGTCTTTCAGATTCCATGAATTATGTGCCTGTTACAGGTACAAATACTAACCATGATGCAGGTTCAGAGGAGGAAGATGAAGATTGCATTTTTATGCCAATCATGGAAGAAAGTCCATTGAATGAGTCTTCTACAAAGAATGATGATATTCCATCATCAAGTAGTGTAGACAAAGAGAAAGATGTTGCTGAAACCAGTGGTCAGAATGGTAAAGAAACTGAAAATCCAACGAGCAGTACAAATGGAGTTAGTACTGCTCAGCCATAAGTTCCTACTGCTGAGCAAAATAGTGATGCTGCTGGACCAAGTCAACCTCATCTTGATTCACCAGTTCATACTACTTCTCAAGTTGATGAGTTTGATTTCTTTGGAGATGGTCTGCAAAATATGCCTATCAACTATGCAGCTCCTTCTACTCCCCATACAATTGTACATAGGAATCATCCTCTTTCCAATGTCATAGGAGATGTACAATCTGGAGTCAAGACCAGAAGGCAAATACAAGACCCAGATCATCATGGATTTCTCAGTGTGGTATATGAGGAGAAACATCATGATGATGAGCATGAGTGTATGTTTGTATGTTTTCTATCTCAGGTAGAACCCAAGAATGTGCTAAAGGCTCTAGAAGAATCAAGTTGGGTTAAGGCTATGCAAGAAGAACTGCTTCAATTCAAAATTCAAAAGGTTTGGGTTCTGGTTGATCTACCAAAGGGAATGAGAGTGATTGGTACTAAGTGGGTATTCAGGAACAAGAAGGATAAGAGAGGCATTGTGATAAAGAACAAAGCAAGACTGGTTGCTCAAGGCTATACACAGGAAGAAGGGATTGATTATGAGGAGGTTTTTGCTCCTGTTGCTAGACTTGAAGCAATAAGGTTATTTCTTGCTTATGCTTCCTATATGGGTTTTCTAGTCTATCAAATGGATGTGAAGAGTGCCTTTTTGTATGGTACTATTGATGAGGAGGTATATGTATCTCAACCTCCTGGTTTCATAGACCCAGACCATCCTGACAAAGTTTATAAGGTGGTTAAAGCTCTTTATGGATTGCATTAAGCTCCAAGAGCTTGGTATGGGACTCTTGCTACTTATTTATTGAAGAATGGGTTCAATAGGGGTAAAATTGATCAAACTCTGTTTATCAAGAAGAACAAGGGTGATATTCTACTGGTTCAAGTTTATGTAGATGATATCATCTTTGGTTCTACAAACAAAGAAATGTGCAGAGAGTTTAAGAAATTAATGAAAGATCAGTTTGATATGAGCTCTATGGGTGAGCTTACTTTTTTTCTTGGGCTTCAAGTACAGCAGAAGTCTGATGGAATATTTATCTCTCAGGATAAATATGTTGGTGAAATATTGAGGAAATTCCAATTCACAGATGCCAAGGTTGTTAGCACACCAGTTGATAAGGAGACACATTTGTTATTAAAGGATCACAGTGGTGAAGATGTGGATGTGCACATGTATAGATCTATGATTGGGTCTTTGATGTATCTCACATCATCCAGGCCTAACATTATGTTCTCAGTTTGTGCTTGTGCTAGATTCCAAGTAAATCCTAAGGTGTCTCATCTCACAGCAGTAAAGAGAATCTTCAGATACCTTAAAGGTCAACCTAATTTGGGGCTATGGTATCCTAAAGAGTCTGCATTTGATCTAGTAGCATTCTCTGATTCTGATTATGCTGGTGCTAACATGGATAGAAAATCTACAACAGGTGGTTGTCAGTTCTTGGGTTGTAGATTAATTTCTTGGTAGTGTAAGAAGCAGATTATGGTGGCCACTTCTACTACTGAAGCAGAATATGTGGCAGCAGCAAGTTGTTGTGCTCAAGTTCTTTGGATTCAAAACCAGATGCTTGATTATGGGTACAATTTCTTAAACACAATTATACATATAGACAATAGCAGTACAATGTGTATCATTAAGAATCCAGTTTAACATTCAAAAACTAAACATATTGAAATTAGACATCATTTTATAAGAGACTGTGCTGAAAAGAAATTAATAAAAGTTGTTAAAATCCATACTGATGACAACTTTGCTGATCTCTTAACAAAAGGTTTTGATGTAGGAAGATTTCAGTACTTGGTAACAGGTATTGGAATGCTTAATCCTTCAAAAGATTAATGTCTAAGTGTTTTTGGTTTTTGTACTGCTAGTTGTGCTATTTGTATAGTTAGTACTGCTTGGTAATTTTTAGTACTGTTTGTGAATTTGTTAGTCAATTGTGATAATTGTTAAAAGAAAATATTGTGTATTGTGTTTTCTTTGGTTTTGGACTAACATTTCAGGTTAAGAAAAGCTTTTTGCTTTGGATTGTGCTTTGGGAAGTATGGTAGTTTGGGCTATAAAGTGTGCATGCTTGTCACACAACAAATGGTAATTGGTTCACCATGTCTAATCCACATAAGAACCAACTAGTCCAGATCAAACGGTTTCTGGTAAAGACTTCTCAAATCCGTTTATGGTTGACAGTTTACCAAAAATTGGATCGTTATCAACTCACCATATCTAAGTGTGAAGAGTTGGCTAGTCCATAGCAAACGGCTATTGGTAAAGACATAACAAATCCGTTGATAGCTGATAGTTTGCTAAAAACTATACGTGGACAAAAGTGTTTTCAAATCCACATTACAATTAACTTTGATTTTATCTCAGAAAAATTTTTAAACAGTTAGTACTGCTAGTTTCAACTAGTTTGTACTGCTTTTTCAAAACTTAGTTCATTCTAAGTTAATGCTCTATGATTCACCTCTCTCAGAAGGTTACACATCTGGAAGTGTTAAGAGCAGTTTGAAACTACAAAACTGAATTGATGGTAACTTGTACAAATTGTCATATTGGATGTTGAGCTCGAATGTCCTATGTTCTAGTTCATCTGATGGTGAAGATTCTTCCAAACAGGGGAGGAATTAAAAGTTTGTTTTGTTCAGTTGCTGTTAAAGATGATGTTAAAGATGATTATGTAATTCAGGGGAGGTTATAAATTTACAATCTGAGATAAGTGTGATGTTTATGCTGATAGTGAATGTTTAAGTACACAAGGAGATAAAATTTATTCATTAAAGTGGTGCATTCATTACATAAGCAGAAGGTTTGTTACAATCCTGAACTCAAAATCAACATAACCAACACACAAACCTAAACACACAACCCTAACACTTCATCACTACTCAAGCTTCCTCTTTCCTTTATCCTTAAAATCAAGCATGGACTTGTGAACTCCTTTGTCTTTGATTGAATTCCACACCTTCGGACTTGGGAGCCCCATCACTTGTTTATCTGGTTTTGGTCGTGGTTGATTTCTTACAGGCACTGAGATCTTACTCATACCTGAAACAGCTTTTTCGATCTCTCTTGTTAGTAAAACTGATAGTGGTAGTGGATGTGCTTGTTGATCATCATCATCAGAGGAAGTTGGAAGGTCATCATCAGAAGATACTTCTTGAGCTTGTGGAGATGGGTTTCTGATAGTCAGATTAGTGTAGTTCGGTGGAAAGTAATTCTTCCATCCTTCACTTTCCGAATCCGAAGACGAATCTGATGAAATCTCAATCATGTTTGGATTGGATGAACTCATTGTGTTTAATAGTAGTGGTTTGAAGAATGTGATGGGTTAGTGTTGAAAATTCAAGGCTTTTTATAAAACCAATGGAGATTTAATGCCATTGAATGTTGGGTCGGTATTAGGAGTAAATTCTTTGGGTTGGTATTTGGAATTAATTCCTTGCAGGAATAAGTTTAATTATGGAGACTTTTGTGGAGTTGACCAAATTTGATGTATTATTATGAATATCGGTCAAAAGGTTGAAGAAAATTCCCAAGTGTTTCAAGATTGAAGATAAGTGTTTGAAAGAATCCACCCCATCATATAACGTTGGAGTTTAATTCAAGAAACTTGTTGATTTGCATAGAAATCATAAGTTTAGGGGAGGATTGTTGTGAATTAAATTAAGCAGTTAGTACGGTTCTGTATAAGTTAGTACGGTTGAACAGTTGCTGAAGAATACAAGAACAGTTAGTACTGCTGATGAAGAAAAGTTCGTACTGCTTATAAGATTTAAGATGAAACCGTATGAAGATAAATATGGAATGGATATGATGTATATCTTATTTATATAGATTGATACGAATATAGTTTACTTGTAAAGAACTCATTGTGCTATAAAAAGAGATCCTTAGTTAGGGTTTTCATATATCATATACGTACATGCATTATTAAGAGCTTCACGTTTTTCATTGTAATCGTTCAATATATTGAAGCAAAGTGTTTGGTTAAACATTGTCTTGTTACATCTATATAATCACCAAACAAGAATTCTTCTAAGTACTTAATAGTAAATTCCGCGTGCTGTTAAGTATATATTCAAAGTATCTCCAACACAACTCGTGTGTTTAGATCCAGTCATGAACCCAATACCTCAATTAAAACTTTGTTGGTTTAACTCTTAGCCGAATTGGTAACTAAAAATTATTTTGAAAACTTATGATACGAAGATGTGTGCATGCTTCTTCGTACATATTTTGATTGTCACATCAAAATAAATACCCTGAAATTTAAGTCCATGCTATCTAATTATAAGAGACACTTGGAGTTAATATCTAGCGTAAGTGAGACCTTGACATAGATATTAATGACAAGGTAAATTACATACTTTCATTACTATCAGATCAACTGATGTAATGAAACTATGTTAATTTGCAAGTTTCTAAATTAGACAACTTAATTAAGTTGTAAGTGAGACCTTGAAACTTAAAGCATGAGATGGGAAGAAACATGCTTACATTGCAAAATTATTTTTGGCAAATGTAATTCCCATAATGATCTAGGAGTCGGAAATAGTTTTGCCGATTATTGTGTGACAGATTACCATCTTTTGTACTTTCACTACTAGCAGATCAACTGATGTAGTGGAACTATGGAAAGTTGGATCCTAGTTTTCAAGAAAATTAAATGGTTATATGTATATTTCCTGGGTAATTTTCTTTTCTTGAAAAATTGGATTATCGAAAATACTAAAATTGAATTTTGTGAATTCTTTTAATGTATTAATGCAACGTTAAAACCGTAAACGTGGGACATTCTTTTAGTGGTGTATTGATCTACACCCGTAGGGGTTTTTTTGCTAGAGTCAACTTTACTAAAAGAATAAACCTAGTCAACTTTCTTTGAGAAGAGTGAGACTTAATCCTATTCCTTTTCATGAATGAGAAAGGTATAATAGGAAAATTAGAATTGTCTAAATTCTAAGAAATAACTCATAACAAATTTTAATTGTTAAGAAAATTGCACATTTTATGAGTTATTAAATTAGAAGCTAGACTAGTTACCGCAAATTGGTAAAAGGCAAACTAGAATGATTTATCTAGTTGTTGTGCTTTGACCACTTAAAGATGCTACATACCATTGTGGGGATGGTAGACATATTAAGGAAGAAATTGCATGCCTAATTATTTCCAAGTTAATTGCATTGATGGATAGTACATCATTTACAAAGTAGAATACATTCTTTAAGTACCTAAGTAATTGTTAAGTATGGGATTTCTCAAAGGTGTAGGAAAGTAAATAGCACACTGTTTGCTTTTACTGGTTATGAAACACTTAATATGTTGTCAAATCCAATGGGAGCATAGTGTTGTAATTACTGAATAATGAATTAATGTAATGATCTATAATTCAGTGGGAGCTACAAGCTTTGTTATCTTGGTAGTAACCCAAATTATCTCTAGATTGTCTTGAGATAATTACTTTCCAATTGTAGACACTTGTGGTGTAAGGATAGTCATGTACGTTTCCTTACTAGACAAGGTGGTTCTATATCTACTAATATCTATGACACAATCATATTGATCACATTAACAAATGAGTGATGTGTTGTTTATATGATACATGATGTTGTTCCATGCACAAGTGGGAGAAATCTTATATTGTGTGCAAGGTACAACATATAGGAATATGATTTAAAGAACTGTCTTGACCGCAAGGTGAGAAACTAAAGTTCTAAATATGACTAATATACATCTAAATCTAGAAACACTTGTTGTTGACATTTAGCTTAAGTGAGACCTTGACTAGATTACAAAAACAAGGTGAAATTCCATGACTACGTGAGACCGTGACATGGATTATTACTGTTTCTAAATTAGATACCTATTAGAACAAGTGTCAATAAGGATAATGAGACTACTTCATAATAAATATTTATGTATTATTGAAATGACATAAATAAATGAAGTAATCTAATACTACTTCAAATTTGAATATTTATGTATTCCTGGAATGTCATGAATATATGAAGTAATAAATTAACTTGAAATTACTATTGAAACCAAATTGTGGTGTTCATGATTACTTTAGTTTTGCATGTTTATAATTTATTGTAAAGTTATAAATATGAAGTCTTTTAATTGTTACAAGACTTATAATAAAGTAATACGTTAACTTGTTATGTTTTTAAGACATATACAAGAAGCCTTTGAGTTGATCAATGATTTATAACGTATATTGGGATTATAACAGTTTATGTCTTCTTGTTAAGACATGGACATGAAGTGACTTGGTCAAAAAGTACTTATGTTATATAGCATGCAATTGGCTTAGAAATTCTATTCTACCATTAAGCTGACTTAGTTGGTGAATAGATAAGCCAAACGAAATATATTTATCTTACATATTGTAAGATTGTCTTACAATATTAATCCTAATGAAATACATAATGTTTATGGTACGTTCAGTTAGGAAAATCAAACTCTTGTTATATTGTTTGATTAAAGATAACTATATCTTCTATTCTTCCAAAAGTTATCAAGGTTAGGAAATTGAGTAGTATATACTCAATTAGACTCCAATTTAGAAGATTAATAAGACATCATTTATTATGGAATGTGATGAATCACATTAAGTCTTAAAATTGAAGTTCTGAATTTGTTAAACTACTTATGAGTAGGTTATTAACAAACTTAATATAAGGAACTGTCAATATGTATTTGTAATGTCCCAAAAGAGAATAATTTTGTGTTGCTCTACTTGCTAAGTATTTATAGATAGTCTATAAATTGCAAAAGGCAAGTGGGAGGTTTTATCTTGAAAAGATAAAATTACAAGATACATAATCTTCTAACATACACTAGTAAAGTCATGATGAGGATTAAACATGTTAATGTTAAATCTCAAGATGATGGAATTCTCATTCATAAATCTGCAAGGATATCTCAAATATTTGTATAATATGTTGAGGATTACGAGTTACAGGATTATGGTAAACCTGTTGATGAATTGCAAATATTGAATTTGGCAAGTTACTCATACTATGAATGTTTAGATGCAGTCCATAAAGATAATTAGTTTTGGAAACTTAATTAATCTTGAACTCTATAGTTACACCATAGAATGAAGATGAGTTTCTACAAAGGAAATGAAAATCCTAGAGATTTAAAATTTTGAGTAGAAATCATAATGGACAAATTTTGTATACATATTTAATGTGTGCAAAGATTATCAATCACACTTAAGCAATTAACTGTGATTGAAATTCTTTCTAGGCACATTAAATGTATAAAGATTATGGTTGTCATTCTTAGTTTCATTTATATGAAATTAACAATGGAATATCAAAACTCTTTCTTGAGTAATTACTTGTGTGAGGACGATAAGTAATTGAAAGAAGTATTTGAATTCAAATAATCTTTGGAAGTATACAAGGAGCAATAATTCATGAATGGATTAATACATACATCTAGGAGGTATAGTTATGTTTAATTATTAAATCCAAGTTTTGATTTATAATTAAAATAAGACAATTTTTTAATATTCCTGAAAGCTAGTGAGAGTGTTATATTTATTTTCTTATTTCATATATGTTGTATAACATATAGGAAGTAACATTCCATTAACATTAAATGTTAAGTCTTAGTTTGGAATGAAACTTCACTTGGAAATTTAGGAAATAAACATACAACCTTGGAATATAGGTTTATTGTTATAAACATAAGCGGTAAAATAATTGATTCTAATAGAACATGATATACTATTAGAAAGTCTGAATAGAAACATATCTTTGAAAAGATATAACATGAATGAAATCTAAGTTTGACACAAGGATTTTTCATGTACATCATGTTATTTTTTGTATCATGCTTGGATGCAAGATGATTTGACAACATTAATATCTAATTGAAAGTTATTAGATAAGTAAGTGTAATGGATATGGTTGGATATAGAATTAACATCCTCATCCTGGAATTGCTCCTAAATTCTAAGTATAAACCATATGGCAAATTGTTGCGTAATCGTGATAGCCGACAAATCTTAAAAGATTTGAAGGTATCAAACATTACACAATGGATATTAAAGTTTACGGGATTTTAAAGAGCATATTGTTGTTTGCATACAATGATGCTAGTAAAATTGAGATGACACTCAATACTAGTCATGGTGGGAGTTCATCCTTGTTAATGGCCATGTACTAGTTATGCTTAACTATAAGCATAGTTATATTATACATTAAAGAATTAGAATACTTTAAACTATAAAAGGTTTGATAGTTTAATTGTCATAAATTCGTGGTTGAGGATGTCACGTATTTTATGAAATATTATGTGGCCATATCAAGATAATTGAATGCACACATACAAGAATTTCACTAATTGAATTCTTGAAATAAGTATTCTCAAAATTCCGATAGATCAAGATTAGTTGATTTATGCCTTGTCAACAAGTATGTTTGACATGACTTGAGGCATAATTCATTAATAAGAATTATCATGCATTGATTTATTTTAGTATTTGGATAAGGGATGTTAAGCAATTATTATTTACAATGAATTAAAGTACTTGGTACGTTTGTTTTCATTAATAATAAATTGTATCCTATATTTGCATGTTTAAATCCGTGAAAAACTTATGTTATTCTAAATTGTCCGTTGTCACTTAATGACATGGGAATATCATTAAATTAAGACAAATCTGAGTAATGGTAGAATATACTTGAAAGTATATTGATGCGTTGACATGCCAATTTCACATGATATTCAATGAATTGAATATAGGACTTATCCCAACTTCATGAGTTTACTTTATGGATCTTGTCATCCAGTAAATCATGTGAATATAATTATCCTCAGACTTGAGATGCCAGATAACTGTCATGCATGTAGTGCATTTCTGTGATTCAATTTAACGCTATACGTAACTGGTAGCTATAAGGATTGTTTTCGGGAGTGTTGCAAAGTGCGTGAGTTATGCTCGTAGTCAAGATATAATTTGTTCCTTCAAATTGTTTGAAGTTTAATACTGTTGGGCCCTTCGTAGGGTTGACAAGATGTTTGCGTGCGCACGCCCAAGATCTCCCCTGAATATGTCCAGAAGATTTGGTAATCTTGCTCAATCAGAAACAACGAGAAACAAAATTATTAATAAAGAATGACTAAGATCCATATCTTTATTAATGTAGTATTAGAAACAAAAGGATAAGTATGATGATTAATCATCAAGTGGTTTTTCCAGGAGACCACCACCCGAGTTGTACTAGGGGCATTGGCGTGTTGCTAGACGCTAACCAATGTCATTACCCTTTTAATAGATTTCCAAGTGGGAGCTGTTAGAGTTTATGGAAAAATATTAAATCGTGTATGACTAGAATCGAACACGGGACCGAGGGATTGCACACTTTATGTATGAATGATTGATGAAATAATTAATATATATATAAATGGTATGTATTTAATTATTTGGACACGAAATAACGACTAACGGACGTTAAGTAATTAACGGAATTGACTAACGACCGTTAAGTAAATAAAGGAAGGACCGTTAGTGAAAATAGAGGCTAAAGAAGGATCTAGAACCCATGGGATGGGGGGGCCGGATTTCCTAAGGGTTTCCATAACCCATTCGATCCATCTTGTGCTCCAAGTTAGGTTTTCACTATAAATACATATCAAGGGTTATTAGTTTCTTTACCTTGTGCATTATTACTATAACTCTAAACTTGTTCTTCTCTTCCTTTTCCTTAAAACTGATCGGCTCAACCTTATAGGGGGGATCGACTTTTAATTATTAAACAAAAGTGTTTGGTTTAATTCGTGTTCTTTCACTAGCATCAAACGTCAATTGGTTATAGTACGTGTGTACAAGACTTGGTAGTTTACTTACTTTAGTAAACACATCTTGGATTGTGAAACAAAACGGTAAGGGGTTTCACGGTAATCCTATTGTTTGATCAAGAGAAGAAAAGAGAAGTTAGATCCTTGTTCTTGCTAGGATCAAAGGTATGTAATCTTTATTTTTCGGTTAAACTTTATACATGTTAAATTTAATGATCTTGCTTCTGCTATGTGCTTTGATGTGTGTTTATTTATTTACATAATTGTTATTGTATCTAAATTCCAACACTCGATCACTACCACAAGACCATACAGCCTCCTTTATTTCATCCATGATAAATTGAGATGTCAACTCTTGCATCTGATGGTCCGAAACTTTCTAAATTCTGCTGCTCGGATGCACCATTGTTTTTCCAGCGAAATTGCTAAATTTGTCACGGTAAAAGTTAAGGAACAACTCATTTACCTGAGTCGGATCATTAATCCAGCTTCCATCAACCAAGACACCATTAATAGCAACCTTTCCACATTTTCTCTTGATCATTGAGTGAAAAATTTTAGTGTTTTCGTCCCCCTATACTCTCCATTTTAGCTTCAATTTTGGGCTAAATCCATACCATCTTTCCTTTCCAACTGTGTTACCTTTTTAATAAGATCTATGCGTTCATCTGTCATTGTCGAGTTGTCCAAATTAATGTCTATTTGCTCGTCAATTTGGGCTAAGCATCGAAGGATATCTTTTTGGTCCCCACTATTGTTTACCTCAATAGTCTTATGCCACTCTTTCAATTTCGTCTTGACATGCTAAAAGTAAGTATTGTTCACTACCTTTTGTTTACTTAACGAGATAAGAATTAAACAAAATGTTATATTAATAAAATATACTTAATAATGTTCTTATTGAAAATTTTAAAAATATGCGTAACAACTTTTTTTTTAACTTAGTTTCTGAAACTTTTTTGTACTTAATCCCAATTAATAATTTATAAAAATTAATCTACAAACTAATTTAGGTACGAAAAATCTCAAAATGGTCAAATTTTCATTATTTGGTCCACAATAAGGTCTAAAAAGTAACACTTGCCCAAAAAGGTCTTGATAGACCAATCGACCGTGCAACTCCACTAGTTTTTTTTACACGTGTCCACTATTTAATTACAAAGTATTAGTGGTTGGTATAATGTTTTCGCTAGACCATCAACTCTAATGCTTGACGTCGTAGATCCAAGTCGGTGAAAAAAACCCTAAATGGATTACGGCGAGTTGACGTCGTCACCCACAAAATTCTATATATATTCTTTGTAATTTTCTATATTTCGTGTGCAAACTTTGGGAGATAAATCCTAGCCGATTACTATGCTATTTTCAGCATTTTTTTCATTGTAACTCAAGTATAACATCACAATAAGTATATTCATTAATCATTCAAACATGTTAATCATTGCTTTGCTTTGCTTGCGACTTTGCTTGCTCTTTGTATTTTATGCTAGGTTATATCACTTCGTGTTCACGTGGAATGAATTGCATGAAACTTGTTAGTAATTTGATATATCTGTTGCTTTTTAGTTATTGATTGTGATTATTTATTGTCGGAGAATTTATTAGGTCTTCAAAGGCTAAGCATTTGATAATTGTTTAGTGTCGGAGTAATAACCGCATAAATCTTAGAATTTGCTTAGGTTATTGCCATTGCTGGGTCGCCTAGGATTCTTTGCTAGTTTCTGTGCAACAATTGCAACTTTAGAGTTGTGCTGGCTTGCAAGACATTAACAGACTAGATAATTATTGATGCATGGCAATTGATATCTACACATATGAATTTGATTCATACACATAAATAACATTATATACTGACCATTATGCCCTCCAAATAATATGACTAAAATATAACAGTTGAACCAAGGCTTTGATTATTTGAATGCTTGATATTGTCAATTACCAATCATGTGGAATTTAACCACAAGTCTATACCAATGACAGTCTCGTGTGACCCACGATACATATGTGATTGTACACATAATTAACTATCTAGCACACATGAAATATCCACTTGCTAACTAATTGATATTGCAAGTCTCGTGTGACCCATAGTACGGATGTGATTGTACACATAAACAACTTACCTTGATTATTTAGTTAGTTACTTCTATTTAGTTCAAGATAGGGCGGATTCCTTAACCAGTTTTTAACTTTTACTAATCACACGCAATCAATCAAAGAATCAATGGGTAAAAGTTATAGACTAACATGTTTCATGCAATCATAGATAAATACTAAGTGGTTTAACCTAGCGTAGTAATAAAAGACAAAGCAAAATATATAATCAAAACAAACAAACTTAAACATGATTGAATAATTAACGGAATAACTTATCTTAACGTTAAGTATGGTTTTACAATGCTAGAAAAATATAAAAAATTGCATCTTGAATTGGCTAGGGGTTTTTTTCCCCAAAAGTTGCATACGAATCATGAAAAAAATAGATATTGATGAGGTATGTCCTCCTCCGGATACGCCGGAGGAGACAATCACAATTAGCCTCAAACATTTCTAAGGCAAAACCACTCCATGATGAGGAGAGTTGTCTGCTCAGGAGAGCTATCTGCTCAGGAGAGCTGTCTGCTTAGGAGAGCTGTCTGCTCAAGAGAGCTGTCTGCTCAGGAGAACAATGCTTGCTCAAGAAGCATAATGAAGGAGCAATGCCTACTGCGGAGCTAGTACACTGACCATCAGAGCTAGTACACTGGCAACTGACATACGTAGTACGTTGATGTACGAGTAACACAGGCGCCTGGTCCACAAACTAACATAGGGACAACTTTGACCCCGAAGACCAGGCCTGGTGCTTATCAGCGCTTTACATGCTGCACCTAGAAGACAACTTAGCTTCCACCAAGGGTTTTGGCATGGAGCTAATCACAGGTAGTATAAAAGGAACTGTTCACACACATGAACAGGGGCTGGACACACACACATACTCTGATACAGACTTCTCTCTACCCTTACTCCTCTTTACTTATTACTTATCACTCATACCAAGTACTTACTCTCACACCGGAGCTTGGTCTCGGACTAAAAACCCGGGGCGAGCTAACGGTGTTCTGTCTTATTTCAGCCTGCAAGATGAGGGAGCTACCGCGGAGTCTCCCAAAGCTTAGGGTTGATGAGCATCTACGGAATAATGCTCAAACATTGGCGCCATCCGTGGGACCCTTATACCAATCTACTAAGTTCTAAGCAATGAATGGTTGTATTAGGGATTCTCATCCGGAGGAAGGTAAAAACTTGAACACTGGGATACAAGGGACTGGGAGGACTTCTATGGGAAGACCCTCCGTCTCCTCCGGACTAGTTCATGAAGGACCTTCTTCGACATTCGTGAAGCAAAACATTGTGGTGTTAAGGACCGTAATCAAAGAACTTGACAATAAGGGCAAGGAGAAAGCAACTCCCCGCAAACACTCGTGCGGAGGATCATGAGGTGCTAGACCTGAGGAGTCTCAGGAAAGCCCATCAGTGGAGGTGAGAGGATACTCCTCCGATGGATCAAGGCCATGAGAAGTGCCATTCTTTCGGTACCCACTCATTCTATCTCATATATCAGTTGCAGATACTTGTAAGTGCTCAAACTCTTTGTTTTTATGCGTTCTAAAGTTTCCATGTGAAGTTTAAAAACACAAAAGTAAATTTGTTGATAGCACAACTGTCAATCTTGCCTTACCCTCTTTGCGAACGATGCTTATTACCATATCTAGAGTATATATCTGGGCCTCATGCCTAAACACACGTCATGCATGAAGGAGCACCCTATTAGGATTTCTAGGAGCATGTATAGTTTACACCAATTGGCAAGATGATGTCATCTGGTGGACTAGGAGTGTCTCCTCCGGAGGAGCATCTCCTCCCTGCTAGTCGCTAGGCTTGACTTAAACTATAAGCTTGTACCATGATCTACAGTTTAAATATAAATGTTCCTGTGAAAATGATTCACATATGGGCGGTCGAATACCTACCTTTAGGAGTATGATCAGTAAAGAGCTAGTATGCAAAGGCATAAGAGTATTCACTTAACAGTTTGTTACGTGATAGCCCTCCGAGCCAGCACCTCTTTGGAACCATGCTCTAGTCATTGACGTATGAATATCTTATCCCACCATATGGGAGAGAGCTCATAATTTCTTGTAGAAGCTCTAGCACATGAATGTTAGAACCTTAGCTTTAGGCTAATGAATAACTATATGTATCGGATCTGGAGGAATTATATTTCTTTATTCTTTGAAAACTCCGACCCTCGGCTCCATAGCTTTCCCCATGGTGTAATTTTGAGTCATGACTAATAGCTCTAATCTCATTAGCATGCTCGATCATGAGCTCATCTGGAACGATATGAGCAGATTCATCCTTCGGGTGAAATGAATGAGAACTACATGCTTCCTTCGTCGGAGTAGCCCTGCTATAGCCAGAGGCATCGGAACCTTCCAGAAGAGGAGATAGAGGCTATTCGCTTCTTTTCTGAGTTGGGATCTCCGTTTATGCCCCGGCTGAGGACTATTGCCTTTATATCATAAATAATGGGAGGAAGCGGAGTCTCTGGAACAACCTATGTTTGAGTTGTGTGGTTGAACTTGTTATCACGAAACAATCAACTAACGTCGGATGGCTCGCTACCTCCGTACGAAAAGGGTAACTCCTACTAATGTATACCCCATGGTGAAACTGTACCATCGGTGGTTAGGCTGAGCAACCTGTGCTAATTGACTCCGTAGCAAAAGGCCGGGAACACCCACCTTTCCTTTCGCGCGTATAGGCTACTAGATGACTAGCTACATCGGTAGCGGAATGTACATACACTGTAACTACATTCCTGAGTTGGCAAGTTAAGCAACTCAAAGGACTAAGGTCCAGGGGCAGTGCTCATGAAGGGCTTGTACCTCGAGGCTTAGTAATAACAAAAACATGTGGTTTAGTCCTATATGGAAGGACGCTTCCATAGAGGGACGCCTCCTAAACATCCTAAGGATGATACACCTTGAGTTATTTTGTGCACTTTTGATGATTGACATAAATGATTGACATCCGGAGTGATGGTGCAATCTTTGATTGGGCTAAAATTCCAACTAACTTGTAATGGAACGGTTAGTAACTAGCTCATAACCTCCTCTGGAGTAGAGGAACAATGTCTCCTCAGGAGTGATGTTATAAACTTTAGTTGTGTGAGCTACCTGGTCAGCTCATGGTCTCCTCCGAAGTAGAGGAACAGTGTCTCCTCCGGAGTGATGGTATAAACTTTATTTGAGTGACATATATGGGCAGCTCATGGTTTCCTTTGGAGTAGAGAAACAATGTCTCCTCCAGAATGATGGAATAATCTTTGGTTGAGCAACATGCCAAGTCAGCTCATAGTCCCCTCTGGAGTAGAGGAACAATGTCTTCTCCGGAGTGATGGGAGTATGGTACACCCTTCGGTTGAGCAACCTCTACTTAGCTATAATAATTTCTCTCCAGTAAGTAGATACACCAGATGGAGAAGGTAGCACGAGGATATCGATCCAAGTGTTGCATATATTAAAAGCACCCACATAAGGTGCTACATCGGTATGCGTTGCACATAAGCAGACGCTATACTAGTATGGAAAATTAACGTAAAGATGTTGATCTAAGTGTTGCGTTCGAACATTGGAACAAATGTATGTGGTATCATAACTTTACAAAATACGACTGTGTTAGTGCACATCAGCATATACTGGTTTAGTACATGTGATGTTTGGCACACAAACTGGTTCAATGCACGGGGTAAATCACACGGACACCGAACCAGCCGTTGCATCAGTTGTCACTGGATAAAACAATCAGGGCATTGCATCGATATTTGTTGTAGTATGCATTTATCTAAGTGTTGGGGTATGTTTGCGCATGTAGCCCAGCAGCCTCATAATGACTGGCACTACACAAAATAAACTAAGGTACCAGTAGGGAAGCATGAGGGCTTAGGATAGGGGTATGACTCGGAGTCCGTCAGAACACTTCACGGTCAGACATACTTAAGCTTGGAGCAACCTTGAAAGGTCCCCTGGCAACCGTGTACCTATGGAAAAAGCGAAAAATTAGAAACTAGACTACTTATTGTAAAGCACTACTTATTACAAACTGGAATGTCAAACTCCTGAGAGAGCTCTTGGATCGGAAAGTCATTTCTTCTTTATGTCTGCCGGTGTAGGTACTCGATCAATGATAGCCTTGCATACCTTGGGATCCTTAAAGAGTTCTTTATTCAAAAACCCAAGGTTCACAACACGAACTTCATCCCACTATTCTCTTATATTTGGGTGGATTACTTCTTGGACCTTCATCATAAGGATATGATATGTAGTGGGACCAGGAGCGGTGTGAAGAATTTCCTCATGAATTTTGTCTCTAGCGGTATCTCTTACTTTGGCATGATAATAAAACCCAGCATCCACATTCTCATTCTTTTCGTTGAGATCATCTTCATCTGACCCAACACCATCAAGGTCTTCATCGGTGTCATGCTGATGAAAGTTAATGAATGCTGCGGATTGAAGCAAACAATGCTCACCTCCTGACGAGCCAAAAATCCGAACGAAACAACTCTTCTCGATCAAACCTCTTGAGTACCATACAAAAAAAAAAAAAAAAATAAATAGTTGATTTATTAGTCGGTTATGAAGCGTTAGTTAAAACAATTACCTTCCTTGTTACGGCTACTGTTTACAAGCTAGAGGTACAAGCAAGCTAGAGGCACAAGCAAGCTAGACATCTATTGAATGCTTAAACTTAGCAAGCTAGACATCTAGTGAATGCTTAAACTTCAAAAATCCTAACAGTTAAAATTTCTTAGAAAATGGCTTATGTTCGCTTGCTTCAAATGCCACATACCCTACATATATGTCTTTATCACAAACATATAATTGTATTTAAAGGCTCTGTACAAAACTATAAATGGTTGATAAGGTTGTATTCTATGTTGGCAAATGTTACATACTATACATCAGGAGTCATATAATGGCATGGTTAGGTCCTAACGTCAGCCACATGAATAAGATATATAGACTTCATATGTAAAAAATAAAATAATATCAAAGTACAACGCCAACCATATGAGATACTTATTTGTTTATTAAGGGAGCACCGATTCCTTATATAAAAATAACCTCACCTCCGGAGGAGGTAACTCCTTGATGAGCAGAACTCCGGTCGAGGCCCCTCGCTTTGACCAAGACAACCTCCGGTCAAAATAAAAACAAAAGGAGTGGTGATAACCTCCGATCGATCCCACTTCCCCACAAATCTCCGATAGATCCGACTCCTCCTAACCTCCGGACGAACCACAAACCTCCGGACGAACCCAAACTACCGATTCAAGTTACAATCCTCCAATCGGGCACTAAAGACCTCCAATCGAGGTTAAAGGCTCGCCTTCGATCGTAACAACCAAAATCCGATCGAAACCCTTCACCTCCGATCGAGTAGCCTCCCTCCGATCGAGACACCTCTGATGGAAACACCAAAAAAACCCCGATCGAATTCTTTGGTTTAGGAAACTACATTCGGATCGAGACCTCCCACCTCCGATCGAGACAGTTAGATTGATAACCTCTGAGTGAAAATCTTTGTGTAGCTCCGATCGAGACCCCCACCTCCGATCGAGACAGTTAGATTGTTAACCTCCGAGTGAAAATCTTCGTGTTGTCTCCGATAGAGACCTCCGATCGAGACTCTCTCACCACTACGAAAGTTTCATTCAGAGTGTTTGGTTAGCATTTCGAGTTCTCTTCATAATCTCCGATCGATAGCCTTTATCACCACACATGTTCGAAGTTTATGGTTAGGCTTATAAGCTTAAATCTGGGGTGCTTGCATACTACACCTTGTACCGTGCGAGACCTTGTCGGTTCACAAACTAGCACATCTTGATCTTCTGGGCTACGCACAAACTGGAGCAGAGGCCTTTTATCAAGACCTCCGCTACTTGACGAACTTATAAACTTCTAACCACCGTAGCTCATAGTTACATAAGATGAGTATGGTTTATACAAGTACCAAAGTACCTACGTGACAACCAGAATCTTTAGTTCACTGTTAGCTCTGCTTGCTAATGTGTTGTAGTAGATATTCTCTTTTGCTACAAAAGTAAGAATATTTAAAAATGATCTAAAGATCATTATTAATACTTGATGGGTACTTAATCATCATAGATTTTCAGGGCTGAGTTGGCGAGATCTCTAAATAATACACTAAAGTAGTTTATCTTAGTCCTCTAGGACATTGGTTGACATAAGTATAAACCCTGTGGTCTCATTTAATAATAGTATATTAGTTGGCAGGCTAATCATTAGTATGTTTCATTAGAGATATTGACAAAAGCTCATGCATAACATGACATCCAACATGCTTGGTATGAATTGTATTTTGAAAACACTAATAACTGATAGTAAGGTGTTAGTTATGTATTCATGGACGCATATTTTGTAGTTGGTCCAACATACTTATCTCGATCTTTTTCAACTAGATGCATATTAGTAAATATGTACCCCGAAATAAAGATCGTATATTTATTAAGCATGTCCCTTTGGGATGGCTAGATTGGAACAAAATGAGCCATTGTCATTAGCTGGCACTTGTTTCCTCCAATACGGGTGAAGGCTATGGAGACACTTTGGATAGGTTATAGTCCAAATAACACCTCCAACACCTGATCTGCACAAGAAGCAATCTTTAAAAGTATAACTTGCTCGGAACCTCAGGGTCACCCACATCAAACTTTGGAGGCATGATCCTCGCGAATAGTCCAATGGAAACACTACTTGTGTTTGCGAATGTAACTCCGGACGAAACACTACGTGTGTTTGTGAATAAAACACCGATCGAGTCTTTGTGAATAGACCACTAATCGAAGGTGTGTGTAAACCTCCGGACGTAACCCACAAAAAACACTCACCTTTGTTTTTTGTGAAGTTCGGTGAGTAGAAGCCTCCTCCGATGGAGACCTCCAGACGAAACCCACAAAGAACACTCACCTTCTTTATGAAACTCGGTGAGTCGAAACCTCCAAACCCAAACACCTCTCCGAAGGAGACCTCCGATCGAGACTTACAAACAACTCCGATCGAGACTTACAAACAACTCCGATTGAGACTTACAAAAGCCTCCGATCGAGACAAAATTGTAAATGAAAGTAGTATGTAAAAAAAAAAAAAAAAAAAAAAAAAAAAAAGGAAGGGTGGTTGTGGGCATAAAAATGAAATTTGTGGAGGAAAACGCTATGTGTAAGGGTTTGAAAGCACACAAGCCCCACCTTTGAAAAAAAAAAAAAAAAAAAAAAAAAAAAAAAAAAAAAAAAAAAAACACTAGATGGGCTTTTACTGGGCCTACAGACAAAACCCTTCGTTTGTAATGTTAGATCCGAATGAGGCACTCGAGCAGGTAGGCAAGAATTCCAACCTTAACCTCCGAGTGAGATACTCAATTGGTGAGACATATTCTTAGAGTCTAGTATCAAATCTTTGGCATACATTAATACTAGACTCGAGGGCATGATGAGGTACATGGTCCAAAATTATTGATAGGTTCAGAAAATCTCTTAGCCTCTGAGTGAAACACTTGGATAGACGAGTAGCCTTTCTAATTAAACTAAGGGACTTCGGCATAGAGACACGATATTGCCACAATCCAAGCGACTGACAACATAAGGAACATCACTTCTGGAAGTGGATTCGGCTCTAGGCTCGACTAATGGTATATGGCGTACAATTCATAACCAAAATGCGATGTGAATTACCAAGTGGGAATCGCCAACCGAATCAATATCCTTCCCGTCGCATCCAGAACACTTGTATAGTCAAGGGGAAAGTCTCTCATCAATCTTATCACCTCTTTCATTCGATTGCTTACTGGACCCTGCATTGGAACTTCTCTTGGTCAATCTCCCCTTTTTTGGTGCATCGGAAGGCTCTTGCAGCTTAGTAGAGGTTTTTCGCTTGGCGGCTGCCTTAGCCTTTGCAAACACTTTGTGATCAAGTCAAGTGACAATAATCTTCTCCAGAGTAGGCGCATGAATAGGCGAACCTTCTGGGACAGGTGAAGTAGTATGGTTAATGACCCACTCTTGTATCGGACTTCGAAAATTAATGGTATTCTTGGAAACCTGTCATCCCTGATCGAGACATTCAAACAGATAGACAAAATTCTTGAGATTACCAACTCTTTGGAAATTTTGGCCTCCGAACCAGACAAACCTTTTTCTTTTGAGTCTAGTACCAACTCTTTAACAATACATTGATACTAGACTGGGGGACATGATGAGGTATGTCCTCCTCCGGATACGCCGGAGGAGACAATCACAATTAGCCTCAAACATTTCTAAGGCAAAACCACTCCATGATGAGGAGAGCTGTCTGCTCAGGAGAGCTATCTGCTCAGGAGAGCTGTCTGCTCAAGAGAGCTGTCTGCTCAGGAGAACAATGCTTGCTCAAGAAGCATAATGAAGGAGCAATGCCTACTGCGGAGCTAGTACACTGACCATCAGAGCTAGTACACTGGCAACTGACATACGTAGTACGTTGATGTACGAGTAACACAGGCGCCTGGTCCACAAACTAACATGGGGACAACTTTGACCCCGAAGACCAGGCCTGGTGCTTATCAGCGCTTTACATGCTGCACCTAGAAGACAACTTAGCTTCCACCAAGGGTTTTGGCATGGAGCTAATCACAGGTAGTATAAAAGGAACTGTTCACACACATGAACAGGGGCTGGACACACACACATACTCTGATACAGACTTCTCTCTACCCTTACTCCTCTTTACTTATTACTTATCACTCATACCAAGTACTTACTCTCACACCGGAGCTTGGTCTCGGACTAAAAACCCGGGGCGAGCTAACGGTGTTCTGTCTTATTTCAGCCTGCAAGATAAGGGAGCTACCGCGGAGTCTCCCGAAGCTTAGGGTTGATGAGCATCTACGGAATAATGCTCAAACAGATATAAATAAATAAATTAAAAAATAATAATAATAAAAATAAAAAAATCGTGACGGCGTCAGGTTTTAGTCATGACGCCATCAACTCGCCGTATTCGATTTAGGGTTTTTCCACTGACTTCATTGTGAGGGCGTCAGGTTATAAGCCGTGACGACGTCATCTTGAGGTTGTAATGGCGTCACCTAGACCGTCTCCACACACTGACCGGTCACGAAAAATTGCAAAACTTCACTTTCTGAGCACGTTCAGTTACGGCGTCGAACATGCATGTCAAAACTTTGAAACTTTAGTCTTTTTGTCAAATCTTCATTCAAATGAGCCCAAATCTTGTACGTCTTCAGCAAATGCATAACCAAAACCTAAAAGTCAAATAGAAATGATTTTAAACAATAAATAACACAAAGTGCATGGAATTAAGGGTTAAATGACCCCTAAAAATAGTATAATTTTGCACATCATCATATATTTTATCTTTTTATTTTTGCTTTTGCTTTTAAGTCTGGAATTACATCTTGTCATGCTCTATATTTGGTTCGGTTTTATGCTTTGTGTTTGTTGTTTTGTCTTTGATTTTAGGTTGGATTCGATGAGAATGATCTTCTGATGATTCTTGGGTAATGGTTTAATTTTTTATCACCAATCTTCGTTCATAAACCCTAATCGATTGATTAAAGCATCCAAAGAAGATTAAGAAGGTGTTTTCTCTTTGATTTTCCTCTGTTAATGTTTTATGATTACGTGGATGACCACAATAGTAAGATTTCTAGTGAAGTTTTTAAAACGTATCAAAGTTTGCCTCCTCGATTCTTATTCTGCCCCGGGCGCGTTGACATGTTTTTTTTATCTCAACGGCTTTACCCTTAACCCAAAACCTGTATATTTTTGAATCTAAGGGATAAGGTGAGAAAACACATATTTTTTAAATTGGGGAATGGGAAGACAACATCAGCTTGGTTTGATAAATGGTGCTTAGAAGGTCCCTTGTGTGAATTCTTATCTGCAAGAGAGATTTATGATGCAAGGTTTAAAGCTGATTACTCTGTTGCTGATATAATTAAACAAGGTGTATGGTGTTGGCCAGCTGATTGGTTAACTAAATACCCTCAATTAAGTAACATAAAGGTTCCTGAGCTTAATGAAGATGTTTGTGATGAGGCTATATGGGTGACTGGGTCTGGTATGAAAACAAAATACAAGACTAAAACTGTTTGGAATGATATTTCTGGGAGCAACAATGGGGCAAAAGTGAAATGGTGCTCTGTGATTTGGTTTTCTCAAAGTATACCTAGACACTCCTTTGTGCTATGGATGGCTGTGCAGGAAAGGTTGATGACACAAGACAAGATAGCAAAATGGAGAATAAATGAGGTTTTGGAATGTACTCTGTGCAAGAAATGCATGGATTCTCATGAGCACCTATTCTTCAAATGTGAATATTCAAGTGTAGTGTGGAAAGAAATGCAGGCTTTACTTGATAAAAGATTCTCTAATAATTGGCAGACTATTATTGAAGAAATCTCAATGTTAGCTGCTAATAGTAACATATGGAGCATTTTGAGAAGAATTGTGATTGGTGCTGCTGTATACTATGTGTGGCAAGAAAGGAACAATCGACTGTTTAACAGAGGTACAAAAGCAGTGGATGTTTTAGTACAAAATATTGTTGAAACAGTTAAGATGAGGATGATGAGTTTCCATGTTAAAGAGTCAATGGCAGTTTTAGCAGTGGAAAGAATTTGGAAGGTAAAATTGAAGAGAAGTGCAGTCTAATGTAGAATTTGGTTTGTATGTTTTTTGATGTATTGAGTATTAGTATGTAGTTATAGAATGCTTGATCATAGTTAGCTAATTTGTGGGATCCAAGGTTAGATTGTAATGGGGAATGACCCATGTACATGAATGGATCTTATTGTACTTTTGTGAAGTAATAAAATTTTCCTTTTCACAAAAAAAAAAAAAAAAAAAAAAAAAAAAAAAAAACTGTATATTTTTTAGTCGGTTTTGAATCGTGTTTCATGTGGCGTCGAAAATTGTTGTTCCTAATCCAAATAGAGTTTTCATGGTCCTTATTGTGGGTCGTTCTTTAGGTTGCTCGGGTATCAGAAGCAATCAACAACAGAGTGTTGCTCCAACTACTACATCTTCAGGCTTTTACTAAACCAGGTATTATTTAGCCCAAATTAAACAGTACGAAAGGCAAATTAACCGTGTCATGTTGCGCAATATTACATTGCATATCCACATTTTAATATGTATTTACATGTTTCTATGGATATCAGCATGTTTTCACCTACCAAAGTTCCATGTATATCATCATGTTCCATAATACATACATGTCCTTGACTTCTTGGACATCACCACCATTTCTCTAAATAGCATAAGGTTTCTAGATATCAAACATGTAATTGTAGATCATCATGATCCTAGGTTTGAACATCAACATATTTCAAGTATGATCGTGTGGAAGAAGAGTCCCCATTTTAGTTGAAAGGGAGAAATTATGGTTAATGCATTACATACTCAGGACACAAGCCTCAAATAGCAGACTAGGCGAAACTCGGATTCATTGATTGACAAAAAAAAAAGGTTAGGCATTAGAGTATCAATGATAAGAATGACGATAGATATAATTATCAAGGTGAAAGGATTATAGATCAATGGCTAGAACTTCACTATGATATTGAAGCCTCTCTTCCCAGAAGTGCCGTCATCACAATCCCATAGTTTTTCCATGTGTGTCATGTGATACCTTCATATACACCAACTGTTGTATGTCACTTGAGGGTTGAAAACAACGAGCATCCACTTTTTTGTCATTTGGTATCATGATGAGGCCGTTTCTCGTCAAGGTAAGAATGCAAGTCTTGATCAATTATATGGATTGCCAGTGGTTATTCACTTATTTGCTTGCCACTCATTTATTGCAACAGTGACTAAAAAGCAACTTAAGTTCACTACATTGAGGCTTAAAAATCTCTCGAATGCAAGTGTATAAGAGAACCATAATCACCAAACTAAAAGCTCTATGCAGCAGTCAACAAAAACCTTCAGAAAAAGAGGTTCTGTTAGATGTTTTAAAACAACAGTTACTAGCCTATCGCATTAGTCCTTGAAAAGGTTTGATTAAACCTTGGCTAGATTATAATAACCATTTTAATTTTAATCAAGGCACAGTTTCTGTATAATTGGTCCAAAAGTTTTATTTTCTCAAAACATTATCATAAAAAACAGCACATTTAGAGCGCAAAATAGCCAAACATTCAAAGAGCAAAGGCCAATATAGATGATTCCCGGGTTAGATAACCAGAACAAAACAGGGCCGACCGATTGGATGTCCTAGACCGGGACAACACCAATCATTCCATGTGGGAGTCATAGATCAAAGAGACAAAACAAGGACATAAGCATACTCATGAACAAAACCGCACCCACAACATAGAAATGGGAATAAATTTTTAGCTTTGTTCCGGTTTGGTTCCAACAAAGATTAGCTTTGCCAAACGTTCGAAAACATAACAAAGAAATGAAAAAAATAAACAGATCATGCTAACTCCTAAAAAAAATATTACTAAAAATTTGTCCACGGTCCGACCTACCCTTGCAGTTTTAAACAAGACCAAGGGTAAGAAGAACGGACCACAAGAGATATAGTCAGTCAACAAATTCATGGGTATTTTCAGGAACATGTCCACTATTATCCAGTAATAAAATTCGAACTACATTGATATCACTCTCTTTTCCGCTTTGAAGGCCTTGGGCTCGTTTGAGCCCCACTTGTCATCCTACCCACGAATTTAAGAATCTCATCAATAAATATTACGGGTAAAGCAACAGCCAAGACCAACAGCCACTCATTCAAGCTTAAAGGAACGATCCCGAAAACTTGTGCAAGGAAAGGGACATATAGGATCAAGAAATGAAGCCCAAACGAGACCGACATTGCAAGAAGCAACCATGGGTTGACCCATGGTGGCATGGTCAAGAGGCTCTCGTCTTCTGAAAGTGCATTTAAGGAGTTAAACATCTCGATTGCGACCAATACGGATAGGGAGAGTGTCATGGCTTTCACTTTTCCGCCTTGGAAGTAGTCACAAGGGTTAGAATCAAAATTGAACACACGGTCTCCAGCTGTAAAAGGCGAGACGGTGAAATTTTCCCATGATTTGCACTGGCCCCAGTTTGATAGCTGGGAGTAGGTAACAAGGCTGTGACCATCTTGACTGAGGTCAATACCTAAAAAGGAGCCATGAGTGTACCATATGATGAAAACCCCCACAGTTGCTACGCCAACATAGAGTCCAATTACCTGCACAGCATAACAAAGTTTTAAATGGTAAAAAAAGACGATAAAGATGTCAGCTTTGTCGAGGACAGTTTTGACTCATTGACTAATATATGGTCGATATGGGTTGTGATACAAATGAGCTAAATCTAGAGAGCTGAACTAATGGGTTAAAAGTGTCTATTTTCAGCACACCGAACCTTCTAAATCATTTTATTCATTGTTTTTTTAATCATAAACCCAACTCTGAATAATTTTTTAAAATGGTATGTTTCAACCTGAACACATTACCATTAACCCACCCGCCTTGCCACCTCTACAATGTTGAATTTCAAAATGAAAAACTAAATGGAGATGATATTGGTGAAAAATTAAGAAAATAAATACCAGATAGCGGAATAGAATCCAGGCACTGATTAAAGAATCATCACTTCTGCGAGGGGCCTTTTTCATGATGTATTTGTCTGGTGGATTAAAACCCAAGGCTGTTGCAGGGGGTCCATCAGTGACCAGATTGACCCATAGAAGTTGAACTGGAATCAGGCCTTCGGGAATGCCAATAGCAGCAGTCAAGAATATAGAGGCAACCTCACCGATATTTGAGGAAATCATATAGCTGGCAAGCAGAGAATATACAGTTAGTTTGAGAAAGATGATCCTTGAAAAAGTAAAGAGTCAACCAAAAAATATAGAATACTATCCAATAAAATCTAGTCTTTAGAATAATTTGCAAAAGGAAGCTACAAATGGAAGAGAAACTCACCGAATAAAGGCCTTCATATTATTGTAAATAGACCTGCCTTCTCCAACAGCAGCCACAATTGTGCTAAAATTATCATCTGCTAAAACCATGTCAGATGCTTCCTTTGCAACCTGCGCAAAAAGTTCAAGACATGCACAAATCAATAAAAAGATGTATTTCACAAAAGAGTGATATCTCTAGCAGTAAATGCTGACGATGGCAACATTAAACATGGTAGAAGGCCTTTTATTCAGTGAGTGCAATAAGGAAGATGAGTTGTGAAACTGACATGCAAGTGACACGTGCAACTATGCTCCCAACCCCATAAGCATTTAAATTTTCATAACAGATGCACAAGTAAAGATATACCAAGAGCAAATAGAAATACCTCAGTCCCAGCAATGCCCATTGCAATTCCGATATCAGCCAATTTCAATGCAGGTGCATCATTCACCCCATCACCAGTCATGGCAACCACTTCACCTAAATCCTTTAGCAGCCTCACTATCTCTTGCTTGTGACGTGGTTCAGCCCTAGAGAATAGAAGTCCTCCCTTGTATGCCAAGTGACCTTTTTGATCACGATGATCCATAAATTCTCTTCCTGTTAAACTCCTTGAACTAATGTCCTCATGTTGTCCAAATACGCCTATCTCACGGCAAATTGCTTCTGCTGTATTCTTGTTATCTCCTGTTATGACAATAACTTGAATGCCAGCTGCTCTGCAGTCTTCAATGGCTTGACGAACTTCTTTGCGAGGGGGGTCCTTGACAAAAGCAAGAAACAATTCAGTTGGAATCTTATTGGTAGCTAAGAACTAGAGATGATGATATCAACCCATATCATCACCTCTACTATAAAGTATAAACACATAAAGACCAATAGATAAGAGATGGAAGACCAAAAAAAGGATATAGGCACTCACCCTGAGTCCAGCCAGGCCAGCAAAGACCAGATTACTTTCTATTGAAGAGTAGTTTGCTGGATCAAGTAAAAGGTTATGAGCAGGATGATCTTCATCCCCATTATATGTTGTAAATTCTGGAGGATCCTCCTTGTATGCAAAACCCAAAACACGCAATGCAGCTGAGGACAGATCGTTAAGCCTATTTAAGATAGCTGCTTTTGCCTTGCTGTCAAGTTCCACAACAGAACCATCAAACAACTGAACGTAGGAACTCCTTTCCAACAAATTTTCAACAGCACCCTGTAATACATTAGCAGCGACTTAATCAATGAGTCCATGGAATACTGACACTTGACATAGTAATGTCAAATCCTAATAAATCAACGATTGCATTTCTATCCTATAGTGCTTTTCATTAAAGATGATTACATTTCAACATGTCAGAAAAGAAGAGGATGAGATGGTATTACCTTTACAAGTAGTGAATTTCTTCCAGATTTGGATTTCACAATCACCCCCATAGATTTCCTATCACGGTCAAATTCAAGAGTAGCAATTCTGCTTTCAGTTTTACTCCACTCCTGAGAACAAACTGCATATCACAGAATAACATGTGAGCAAATTTAGCATGAAGAATACAGAAGTCAGAAAGCAAATCGCTAGTGACATACCCATAACGTCACCATGCCCTGCAGATGAGCCAGATCTCAATTCAGCAGGAAGACCCATTTTCTCAACAAGAACCTGCGTACAAAAACACAATTGTTATTTAACACATCATAGGTTTCTAGTGTTTAATAAAGAAAAATTTACGTCCAGTCGTCCATACCTTCAATGCTGCTTCAGTTGGCATTCCAGTGGCTACATACCCTTTCTCCGATTTTTCAATGCCTGCATCATTAGCCAAAGCAGCAATCTTGGCAATTGTTTGGAGGTTAGCGTCCATTCTACCAGCTGGCCAGTCATGTATTTTCCCATCGTGTGGATTGTATGTGGTCCCTTCAACACTGAATAATCGGACCGCATGTGGTCCGTGACCCATAGCAACAAACTTAGCCACAGCCATCTGGTTAGTGGTCAGAGTACCAGTTTTGTCGGAACAGATAACTGTTGTACACCCAAGAGTCTCAACACTGGGTAACTTCCTAACAAGAGCATTCTTCTGAGCCATCTTACGTGTACCAAGAGCCAAGCAAGTAGTAATCACAGCGGGCAAACCTTCCGGGATAGCAGCAACTGCTAGTGCTACTGCGATCTCGAAGTAATAGGTACACTTCTCAAAGGAAAATTTGAAGTTCGTAGGCCAGCCATTAACGTACTCCCATGAGAGAAAGTACTTAACGTTAATAAGCCAAACGAGAAGACAAATTAACCCAATTAGCAAAGTCAAAACTTCTCCAAACTCGTTCAATTTCTTCTTCAATGGTGTGTCTTCTTCATTCTGTGACGCCTCCTGGATTTGCGAATGCACTTTTCCAATCTCGGTATTCATCCCTGTATCTGTAACCATACAATAACAGTTACCATTCACAACCGTCGTCCCGGCAAACACCATACACTTCTTCCCTTGAATATCAGTCTCTTGCGCGACAGGTTTAGTCGTTTTGCTAACAGCCTCACTCTCTCCAGTCAAAGAGCCCTGTTCAACCCTTAGCGTTGAGCTAACTAAACTTATCACCCTCATATCCGCAGGAATCTTATCTCCAACACGAAGCTCCACGATATCACCCGGAACAAGTTCCTTAGCTGGAAGACTAGAAACTTTCTTCCCATTACGTATCACAGTCGCTTGTTCCGACTGAATCTCCTTAAGCGCTTCCAAAGCTTTCTCCGCATTACTTTCTTGCCACACACCAACAATCGCGTTAACAATCAAAATAAGAAAAATCACCAACGGCTCAACAAACGCCGTAATCTCCATCTCTCCACCTTCCTCTCCATCATACCAAGCCAAAACAAATGATATCACAGCTGCAGCAAGTAAAATCCTAACTAAAGTATCGTTAAATTGATCCAAAACCAAACGTAAAATACTCTGCCCTTCATGCTTCTCCAACTCATTCGTCCCATACTTCTTCAACCGCTTCTCAACTTCACTGTCAGATAAACCAACCTTACTATTTACCTGATAATTCTCTTCACAATCTCGCACATCCTTCGCCCAGGCAGCGTATTCCTCCAAATCTAACAGCGGTTTAGTTTCTTTTGTTCCGTTAGTTTGGGCTCCTTTACCCATTAAATCCTCACTTTAAAAAATCAGTACACACCAAATCCCAATAACATATAATAAAAAAATCCTCAGAATACTCACCTGCCGAAAAACCACAAAACCATAAAATTTACAGTTTTTTTCTTAAAAATTCAACTAATAAATCAGAATACAAAATTATTATTCAAAAAAATTCAACATAAAACCAATAAATTCAATTAAAAAAATAAAATCATAATATATCAAACTCTAACCCTAACAAAACCTCAATGTTTTTTTTTCCCCTCAAATTCAACTAACTAATACTGTACTCTATAAATATATTCAAATTAAAATATATAAATTCAAACTATCTTAATACAAAAACACAATATAAAATCAAATTAATTAAACCCTAACAGAAACAAAACATCAATAAATTAAACGATCTACAACAATTCACCGTAAAAATTACCTGAAATAGAAGAAATTAAGAACAGGTGATTTGTAATCCGGAATGAATTGGGGAAAATGGTTATGATATATAAGTGAGAATGAGTAAAAATGAGGGAAGGGATCTCTGTTTGTTGAAGAATAATAAAAAGAGGCTTTTGGTTCCTGGTTTCTATGAAGCTTCGTTAACTTTTCTTTATTAATTACGAGTACTTGGTTGGTTGGTTAATTTTCAATTCTAAATTCAATGTGATTTTGATCTACTCCGTACTTTTTTCAGAATAAATTAGGAGACAATTCTTTTAAAAAATAATACTGTAGATAATAAAACTGGTAAACGGAAATGTATATATATTTTTGAGATTATAAGACTAATAACATCACAGGAAGACCACAAACAAGACTGTTATATCAGCGTCACTTCAGCTTTATTTCTCTTAAACCAAATGCTCGTAATAAGGAGAATGCAAACACAACTAAAAAAAAAAACACACACACACACACACACACAAAAACCAAACAATTCATTCGGTCCAATAGCAGACCAAATAAATCAAATTTAAGTGTGGGGGAGGACGCGTTTCTTCTGGTTCCCGTAGGGGGTGCGTGGGAAGGGGGTAGACCGACCGAATGGTTCGGTCCTATTACATTCGGTCTAAAAGGAAGTTTTTTTTCCTTGTGATATATGCGTTATAATTAATAGTTTTTTATTTTCTCGAAAATTTTCTTATGTTATAATATATGTTCCTCTTTTCTAAGATTTTACGAAGCAACATTAATGTTGGTTGTCGATAATCGATAATGTTTTTGAATTTTGTATCGCTACTCTAAGAACAATAAGTGCAAAATTATTATGCTGCATGTTAGCTCGCTACTCAAAAGAGTGTGTGTCATATTTAAAACATGGATTATTTTTTTTTTTTTCTCTTTCAAAATCAACTAAAATAAGAGACATTTTTAAAAGATTATAAGCTGCATGCTTTTTTATCAGGGTTTTTGGCTAGGTAAAAAAGCAACATTAATGTTGGTTGTCGATAATCGATAATGTTTTTGAATTTTGTATCGCTACTCCAAGAACAATACGTGCAAAATCATTATGTTGCATTTTCGCTCGCAGCTCAAAAGAGTGTTTGTCATATTTAAAACATGGATATTCTTTCTAAGGTTTTTCTCTTTCAAAAACTAAAATAATAGGTATTTAAAAAAAGGGTTTTTCTAACTTGTGCCCTGCACACCAAGAGTACACAATGGCCCATGAAAAAATACACAGGGATCCACATAAAAATACAAGACAAGTGTACTTTTATGTGAGTCCATGTATACTTTTGGTATATTTTTGGTGTGCTTAACTTGTGCCCTAGGGCACAAGTTAGAAAAACCCTTAAAAAAAAATCATAAGTTGCATGCTTTTTTTTAATCAGGGTTTTTGGCTAGGTAGATTCTATTAAAGTCATCTAAGTTGGTATCTAATTTTGTTTATATTATGTTTTGATTTCGCTTAATCCCACATGTTTCAATTTTAATAATTTGCTAATGTTAATGGAGGGAAAATCGAGTATTTCAGCTTACTTTCATTGAATAAATTGAACATCATTTTTTTTTTCCTTTTATGTTTAAGAGGTAGTAATACATCATATCTACATTTTGTTGAGTATGAAGTTTAAGGGTGTGTTTGTTTTTTTTTATTTTAAAAAAGTCTTACTAGCCTTCTTACTCTTACCAGTAAGAGGTGGTCAGACGTTTTGCTTGTTTGTTTTTTTCTTTTGAGTCAGACCCAGTTAGACATATAACATCTTATTCAGTAAGAGGTGAGAGACTTGTCTTACTGCTTCTTACTCGATAATAGATTGAAGACTCGTGTTAATATAATATAATTGATTTTATTAACTATGTTATATTTATGATAAAAAGTCTTGTTTTATATCTACATAAGTTACTTAAATAAATTGCAAAAACGAGCACTTAAAATCATTCGGACAATTATAAAAAAATAAACAACATTATTTTGTTTAGATATGATAGTCAGATTCAGACATAAAACATATTAATGAAACAAACACACCCTAAGCCTCTAATCACTTCTAAAATGAAAAGAAAGAAAAACACACTTAATGACTTAAATTTCTAGTCACGTTTGAATGAGTCAAAGTGTCATTAAATGTCACTTATCAGCAATATACCCAATAAAATACAATAATACCCATCAAACTTTCAAATTTTAGTACAATATCATATGTTTTAGAGTAATCTCTTTGTATCGTTAGTCATTTTGGCTAATGACCGTTTGTAATTAACTCAAAAATATGTTTTCTTTTTCTTTTCTAATTAGTTTTTTAATTTTTTATATACTCTTTTATACGTTTTAAAAAACAATTTTATACGTTTTTATATGCGTTTTTATACACATTTTTATATCCGTTTTTATATACGTTTTTATACAAAAACGGATACACGTATATAAAAACGGATAAAGACGTGTATAAAAACGTATATAAAAATGGATAAAAACGTGTATGAAAATGTATAAATACGTATATATTTTTATACGTTTATATTATATATATATATATATATATATATATATATATATATATATATATATATAATAATATATATATATATATTATATATATATATTTATACAAAATACGTTTTTATATACGTTTTTATACACGTTTTTATCCATTTTTATATAACAACATATAAAAATGTTTATAAAAACGTGTATAAAAACGTATATGAAAACGTATATAAAAGCGTATAAAACGTATAAAAATATATATAAAGACGTATAAAGTCATTTTTAAAAACATATAAAAGATTATATAAAACGTATATAGAAAATCGAAAAACTTTAATAAAAATAAAATTTAAAAAATAATTAGTAAAGGAAAAGAAAATATATTTTTAAGTTAATTACAAACGGCCGTTAGCCAAAAGGACTAACAATGCAAATAGATGACTTGAAAACGTATGTCATTAAACTAAAATTTGAGAGTTTGATGGCTATTGTGATAATATTTTATTGGGTATATTACTGATAAGTGAATATTTGAAAAAGTTCGTTATTTTTTTATGTCATTAACCCTTTTTTAAAAGCAAACAACACCTTATACAACAATAATTATTTGCCGGTGGACGCTTTTATACAACAATAATTATTTTCCAAATACGTCTTTAGTGTTATTAATTTAAATATTTTATGCTTGAAAAAGAAAGCCATCTCTCTTTGACTTTTATATTTGTATTTTTATAGTGGTACGTCTACATCATTGGTTCCAATTACCTTACGCCACGTAGATGGTAGGACCACTAAGATGTATCGTTTTGCTGATGTGGCAGATACTGATTGGTGGACTTGCTTGAATGGTTGGGTTGGAGTTATACTCCGTATATCATTGACATTGCCATTTTCCAATTTTGTGTGAAAAAAGCATTTGTGAGTTTGTTTTTTGTATAATACCACGAAAGTTTGGAATTGCATGTTTTGGCCTTTTTTTTCTTTTTGGTATTTTTACTAGAAAATAAAATGAAAAATAAACCATGTGTTTTTTTTTGAAAAAGCAAAAATCTTAAAAGAAAAATGAGGATAAAGTGATGTTGATCATAAATTGAGAAAACACAACTACTCACGATGTATTGTAGATGTATATTGAGTTGGTCATTTTACTTTAGCTTTAATACGACTTGGACAAATAACGATTAAAGTTTCTCATATTAAGCTCTCTTATCTACCATCACAATGAAGATATTTCTTTCTTCTTCTGGGTAATTTTAGTTAGATTACAACTAAATAAATGATTTTAACTTGCCACCTTTTTTTTTTTTTTTTTTTTTTTTATTATTTTTTTTTTTAGTTTGTTTGTTTGTTTGTTTTTGTTTTTACCTTGTATGCAGAATAATAAGTTGCCTCATAATAATACTTTGAGGTATATAGAATTTGTTTAACTTCTTTGACCTTGGGTGGAGTGAGTCATCACTCTCCAACCCTTCAACCCTCCCAAAATTAACCAATCAAATTCCTCCACCTCATTTCAACCCTCCAACCCTCAATTCAACCTTTTTTTAGCGGCGCCCATCATTCATCCAACCATCTTAAAAATATTTCACAAACACCCCCTTAAACGGTCATATTCATATGCAAATACCAAGCCCGCTGTGAGCTTTAAACTCGCTCAACCAAGCCCGAAGCTCAACTCGCTGCAGCGGCATCCAAGCCCGAAGCTCAACCCGCGAGCTCGCATAGAAGCCCGCATCCCACTCCCTCCTCTCTAAGCAATGAATGGTATGAATCGTATATCACGTCAAAAATAACTAGTGAAACAATCATATCTCTCGAAAATAACGATTTATTTAGGCGGCTACACTTATTTATCTTTTAAAATACAAGTTACGGCATGTATACACATACATGACACACAACAAAATAAAAAATAAAAAGAGTTAAATCACATTAAGTAATTTGAAATAGTTGTGATTTAAAAAATTTCTTAGAGCACGGGGTACAGTACAGTGGTGCCGTGGCTCTTGTACCACAGACAAAAAGTGTTGTCACGTCAGCAAAACTCTCTATGGCATCAGAAATCTCATGGCAACACATTCTGGCCGTTGCAGTTGGCACAAGAAAATGTGGTGCCATAAGATTTTTTTTTTTTTTTTTTTTTTTTTTTTAACATAAAATAAAACATATACAAGATTCCTAATTTCCAATCTAGATACAAAGAAGGTCATATACTATTGGGTGTAAAATAAAAAAGTAAGGAAAAAAAAAGAGTGTAAAATGAAAAAGTAAAGAAATAAAAGGGTGTAAACTAAAAAATTACAAATATACATCTTATCTTCTTTCTTCTAATCTTCTCCGTCGCACCTGAAAAAAAAAAAAAAAAAAAAAAAAAAACCCACCCCAACTTTCAGATTAAAAAAAAAAAAAAAAAAAAAAAAAAAAAAAAAACCCACCGCGTGGGCTGGCTACCACGGTGCGAGTAGCCATGGCGCCATCCACAGTGTGGTGCGCCGTTGCAAAAAGTGGGCTGGTGGCCAAGGCGCCACCCATGGCACCAACTTACCTGGTACTCTTAGTTCTTTTATATATAACTTACATTCATTGGGATTTTAGCTACAGCGTTTGGCAACTACAGTGCTCTGTGAGGGGATGAACAGTAAAAACAATAATGAAATTAATATTTTATTGTGTGTTATAACTCGGATGTTCCTGAATCATCTTCCATTTCTACACACTTTCACTTACCTCTCTCCGCTATCTCTATTCTTCCACATATTCACAAACCGAGAAAGCACAAGATCTATAGATAACAATTTGTAGGCATGTGAGGAGATGAAAATGGTTAAGTTGGGCATGTGGTTTCGCTGGTTTTTGTGCGACTCGCATATGCGTTAAAATCTTAAGAAAAGTACCAAGTTCTTTATACAAAATTAAAAAGATTGAATTATAAAATTAGGGTTTTGTTATCATTTTGGGGTTTTTTTTAATAGTTCAATTTAATTTTTAAATTAGGGTTTATGGTATTAAATAGTTCAATTGAATCTTAAAATATTGAATTTTGAAATTAGGGTTTTATTGTCATTTGGGGGTTTTCTTAATAGTTCAATTGAATTTTGGTAAACCTGACTTTGCGCGAAACCACCTTGATCAATTAATTAGCTATAATTTTTATATTATTGTATTTAATTTATCAATAATCAAACAAATTGTGCTTCGATTAACAATTTGGGGGTTGTAATTAGGGTTGATAAGGTTATGGATTTTCAAATTAGGCTTTTAGTATAATTTGGAGATTTTTTTGTTTTCGTGTTAAGGATTGATAATTTAGGGTTTTCTGAATAATGTCTTTGAGTGTTTCGGGATCTTTGGGATTTTTTTTTTTTTTTTTTTTTTTCTTTTATTGATAACAATATGCATATTAAGGAGATTGTTAGTTGATTTGGCTTTTTTTTATTTGTAGTTGTGTTATCGATGTTTCGTATAATTAAGATGGTTTTGATTGTTTCGGGATCTATGGTTCCTCACTTTTTGGCCCATTGTGTTCATTTGGATTATTTCACCTTTTTGTTATTCATACTGATTGTTTTGATTATTAGGGTTGTTTGCCTTAGCTTATTTATCAGGCTTATTTGGTGTAGGTATTGCTTCGCATAATGGGAGGGCAACACATTCTGATTTGTGTTTACAACCATGGTGGATGCACTGCTAGGCAAATTTACAGTTGAGGTAATCCGCATCGGCGGGGCAAATTATTAGATTTGCAGCCATGGCGGGTTAACCCTTCTCTTTACCTACGGTTCCCTTCTGTTAGGATTCGACACACGGTTAAGGTGGTTAAACCTTTTGTACTTTGTGTGTATGATATATTGAGTTAATATGATTAAGAATGCGGAATCTACTTAATCACACTTGGAAGGTTATTTGTGTTATGGAAATGGAACAGTTGTGTTTGTTATATGACAATGAACAATGAAAGATTATCACCAAACGATTCAATATTATTAGGATAATAATACGAGTGATCTTGAGATATCACTAGGGTTACGATCTTGAGATATCACTAGGGTTACAACCTTGAATCTTAAGTTTTTCTTACTTGTTATATTTTTGTGTTTGTTCTTATTCTAACAGTTATGAAAGTTCTAAGTATTTTTGTAACACTATCACCAACACATAATATCTAGTCTAAGATCTTCTTTTATAGTCCAAGAAGATCTTTACAATATTGCTTAAAGTCTTGATAAACTACTTGCTAACTTATCTTAAGTGTGTCAGTACATAAGATACAACATGTATCTGTGTACACAACTTGTTAACTAAGCACATGAGGTAAGATATTATCTACCGTATATTGTTGACCAAAATACACATAATATCTACCGTATATTGTCCACTTAGCAGCAGAAATGAGTTATCGCTAGCAGCAGGAACAAGTACACTAGCAGCAACATCAACCAGCAGCATTATCAGTAGCAGAATCAATACACTACCAGCAGGAATGAAACTTTGCACTACCAGCAGAAACAAATATACTACCAGCAGAAACATACTTAGAGAAATTCCCAATTCTTGAACTTCAGAATATTTAATTCCCAACAATCCTCCCCTAAACATGTGAATTCTTTCCAACATGTTTCTTTGAATTAAATGAGGAATTGTGAAGATCTTTCAAACACTTCATAGTCAGACCCTTGATCTGAACTTTCTTCCATTCTGAACTCATCTGCTTTCTTTTGACTTTAACAATATCAACACACATCCTAAAGATGGTGCAATTTCCTTGGATGGAGGAATTATAAGAGGCAATGGTGCTGTGTATCTTGGATGCTTGTTTCAACAAGTGAAATCATCTATCAGCATGTCTTTACAAGTGATGAACAAACGTGGTAAACTGAAATTGAAACTGAAAGCTTTCTTCGTTTGACCTAGATAGAACTTTCTCCTTTGGAATGTTCTTGTCATTTTCAACCTCCATGTCATCATCTTGTATGCTCTTGTCTTTTCCTCCCTTACATTGGGTTTTTCTTCCTTTCTTGGGCTTTTATTTCCTCCCCTGAAGCAAATAAAATTTTATTATCCTCCCCTGTTTGGAAGATCTCTCACTATGTACCAAAATATTTCTCTCCATTTGCTGATCTACCAATGAGAACTTGTTTTCAGACAATGTTGTACATGAAGCCATCAATTCCTTAAGAGTTTAATTTGCTGCCCTCATCACTTCTAGGTGTGTTAACTCCTATGAGAGGTAATTCATGGGGCATTTGACTCATGGTCCATCAATGGATGGTTTTTGTAAGTCTCTTTGAAAATCCTTTTAAGAAACTTTTGCCTTAGCAGTATGCATATGATTTTATTATGAAAAATCATACTGCTTTCAACCATTTTGAAGGGATTAAGTGTGTAACAGACACTTAATCAAAATTTCAGTTTAAAGCAACCTCTGGTTGTGTGAGAACCAATGTTTTCAGTTATAAATAACTGCCTGTGTAAAGATAAACTCATTCAAAGAGTTTTCCTGACAGGGTTTCCAGCTCATAGTAATTGTTACCTCTAACACAAGTGTTAGATTCACTTTTTCTAGCTGTTCTTTCTATCAGATATCCTGAGATTAACACATTATACTTGAAAGTATAAAATGATAGAAAGTGAGTTGAGTCAGTTACTATCTGACCAACTAAGTCATCAATTCAATGTGAAATTTCATACTTAGGTTTCAAGAAAGAAGTTTTAAGGAGTTTTAAATTCCCAAACTCAGTCCATCATAAACCTAATATGTCAGCAACTAATATTATCATTCTGCTGCTTCCATTTCACTTGAAACATCCTTTGTGTTCACATGTTCATACTTGAAATTGTTAGTCTAAAACCAAAAGAACAATGTACAAAGTACTTGTCTTGTATTAGAATAATCATAGGACTAACTGTATGAATAACACAATTTAAATTTGTACTAACAGCACAAACTTTTGTAAATAGCAGTAGTATCTTTTAAAACTAGCAGCACAAACAAAAATTTATTTACAAAAACACAAAGTTTAAAATCATTGAGGATTAAGCATTCCAATACTTGCTACCAAGTACTGAAACCTTCCAACATCAAAAGCTTTGGTTAGCAGATCTGCAAAATTGAATTCTGAAGCAATTTTAAGAACTTGAATTAATCTTTTCTCATTGCAGTCTCTTATAAAGTGATGTCTAATTTCAATGTGTTTTGTTTTAGAATGTTGCACTGGATTTTTAATAATACAAATTGTACTACTATTATCAATATGAATAATAGTGTTTAAGAAATTGTACCCATAGTCAAGGAGTTGGTTTTGAAGCCATAGAACTTGACCACAACAACTTGCAGCAGCTACATATTCAGCTCCAGTTGTTGAATTAGCCACAATTGTGTGCTTCTTACACTGCCATGAGACAAGTCTACACCCAAGGAATTGACATCCTCCAGTTGTTGACTTCCTGTCCAAGCTAGCACCAGCATAATCACTATCCGAAAATGCTACCAAATCAAAAGGTGATTCTCTAGAATACCATAGACCCAACCTAGGTTGACCTTTGAGATATCTAAAAATTCTCTTGACTGCACTTAAATGAGAAACCTTTGGAGTAACTTGAAATCTTGCACAAGCACAAACAGAGAACATGATGTCAGCTCTAGATGATGTAAGATACATCAAGGAGCCTATCATAGATCTGTATGTGTGTACATCTACATTTTCTCCAACTAAGTCTTTAAGAAGATGTTTCTCAGAATCCATTGGTGTGCTTGCTACTTTTGAATCAGCAAATTGAAATTTTCTAAGTATCTCTGCAACATACTTGTCCTGAGAGATAAAGATTCCTTCATTTGGTTGCTTAACTTGCAGACCCAAAAAGAATGTAAGTTCTCCCATAGAACTCATCTGAAACTTATCATGCATAAGTTTCTCAAACTCTAAACACATATCCTTCCTAGTAGATCCAAAGATAATGTCATCCACATACACCTGCACTAACAGAAGATCCTTCTTGTGCTGTTTGATGAAAAGTGTCTGATTAATCTTTCCTCTTTGAAATCCATTTTCTAATAAGTAGGAAGCTAGTGTTGCATACCAAGCTCTTGGTGCCTGATGAAGGCCATAAAGAGCTTTAACTACTCTGTACACTTTGTCTGGATGTTGTGGGTCAATGAAGCCTGGAGGTTGTGAAACATACACCTCTTCTTTAATTGTTCCATATAAAAATGCACTTTTGACATCCATTTGATAAACTGTGAAGCCTAAAAATGAAGTATAGGCTAAGAAAAGCCTAATTGCCTCAATCCTTGCTACTGGAGCATAAACCTCATCATAGTCTATTCCTTCTTGTTGTGTGTACCCTTGGGCTACTAATCTAGCCTTATTCCTAATCACTATTCCCCTTTCATCCCTTTTATTCTTGAAAACCCATCTAGTGCCAATTACCTTTGCATCCTTAGGTAAATCAACTAGCACCCATACCTTTTGAATCTTGAACTGAAGAAGCTTCTCTTGCATAGCTTCTACCCAGCTTGAATTATCTAAGGCTTTCAGAATGTTCTTTGGTTCATCTTGTGAGAGAAAACATACAAACAAGCAAGAGTTTGAAAACTCATGCTGCTTTGAAGCATAAAGGGCATCAAGAAGCCCTTGTTGGTCTGAAGACATCAGTTATTTTCTTGTCTTCACACCTGATTGTACATCTCCTATCACATTTTCTAGGGAGTGGACTTTGTGAATTCTTGTTTGTGGAGTAGAAGGAACTTGATAATTTGATGGAAGATTGTTGAAATCCACCTCATTGTCTGAGAATTCTGCTTCTTTTGTTTCTGAAGGGCCAGCAGCAAAATCATTTGGCCTAGCAGCAGGAACAGTAAGCCTAGCAGCAGAATCACCAGCAGAAACAATTTGTTGTTCCTGAGTTCCATCTTATTTCCTTTCATCTTCAACACCTTCTTTAGCTTTGCCAGAAGAAAATTCATCAATTGTTGAAGTTGATTCCACAATTGTACTTGACCATATTGGCATCCATATATGATCTTGGTTTGTCTCCTTTTCTAACCTTGCCTCATCTGTTGCTTGTGAACCTGAAAATTCATTAGTTTCAACAACAACAACAGGCACATAATTCATTGATTTGGTTAGAGCTTCAAGATCAAATAGCCATTTTGGTCCTTGACCTTCTACATTGGATTTATCCTCTAAAAACTCCACATGTAGATTTTCTTCTACAATCATAGTTCTTGTGTTGTATACTCTAAATGCTTTGCTATTAAGAGAATATCCAACAAAGAATCCTTCATCTGCTTTACCATCGAATTTTCCTAAATGGTCTAAGGTATTGAGAATTGTCACATGACATCCAAAAGGTCTAAGAAATCCTATTTCAGGAGTTCTACCTCTAAAAAGTTCATATGATGTCTTATTGTGAGGTTGTACAACTAAAACTCTATTTTGAACATAGCAAGCAGTGCTAACTGCTTCAGCCCAAAAAGTTATAGGTAGCTTAGAATCAGCTAACATAGTTCTAGCAGCTTCAATTAGTGTTCTATTCTTTCTCTCAACAACACCATTCTGTTGTAGTGTTCTAGCAACACTAAATTCTCTCCTAATACCCTTTTCTTTGCAGAAATCATCCATAACTCTATTCTTAAACTCTGTCCCATTATCACATCTAATGACTTTCACTTTCTTGTCTACTTGGTTTTCTATCTGTGTAATGAATGTCTTAAGGATGCTTGTAGTCGCATCCTTAGTAGATAGAAAGAAAACCCATGTAAATCTAGTATAGTCATCAATTATAACAAGACAATATCTCTTATGCATTATACTACTTACTGAAACAGGTCCAAATAAGTCCATATGCAGCATAAACAATGATTGATTGATAGAGTTAAAAATCTTAGGCTTATAAGTGGCTTTGTGTTGTTTGCCTTTAAGACAAGCAATGCATGTTTGATCATTTTCAAATCTTTTGTGAGGTAAACCTCTTACCAAACCATTCTTAACAATCTGATTTATGGTTTTGAAATTAATATGACCAAGCCTCCTATGCCATATCATTGATTCATCCAATGTGGCCTTTGCAACAAGACAAGTTAAATTCTTTTTAGGAACAATGTTCTTCATGTCAACACTGTACATATTGCCCTTTCTAGGAATTTTAAGAAGTACTTGACTTTCATCAAGCATCTTAAAATCAGGAGAAAGTACAAGACATTCAGTCTCATAGAATAGAACATTGTTCTTTTTGTCACACATTTGTGAGACACTAAAAAGATTATAATTTAGATCTTTTACATAGAACACATCTTCAAAATCTAAATTTCCAGTTTTAATGGTACCTTTACCGGAAATTTTGCCACCAACACCTCCTCCAAAGGTAACATAGCCTCCATCTATTGATTGAAAATCTGAGAGATAAGACTTGTTGCCTGTCATGTGCCTAGAACATCCACTATCTGAGTATCCTTGATCCTCTTGCTGATCATTTAAATATTCCTGCACAAAAATGAGAAGTATTAGTTTCTTTTGGGGACCCAAGCCATTACTGACTTGGATCTGCCTCTTGCATCAATGTAATTTAATCTTTTAAGGACAGTTGATGCAATATTGGATTTAAGAATCCAACATGCTGAGGCCTTAACAACATTTGCCCTGTTTCCCTTACCAGCAGAATGAACTGATTGCTTAGCAGCAGGAACTGCTAACTTTTCAGTTGTACCCTTTGGTTTCCAAACTTGTTTTTGAACCACTGCTTTTGTTTGAATGGGCCTTAAAACAGTCTTTGGTGCATGTTTGAAAAATGTTTTTGCACCCTTAGCTGTTGATTTTGGGTTAACAGTCATAGATGGTCGAGCAGCAGGAACAATTAGTCTAGCAGCAGGAACCATTTGTCTACCAGCAGGATCTGTGTTTGAGATAGACTTATTTGAGACTGTTTTGGGTTTTGTTCTATTAACACTAGAACTAGAGTGAAAATGAGATTTAGGTGTTTGCCTTTTGTGGTTCACTCTATTGTTTTCATACCCAGTTACCCAATGGTTGCAGAAAGCTGCAAGATGGTCAAAACTACCACATGTGTAACAAGCTTTGTTATAAAAAGCAAAGTCATCACCTAGTTGATGAGACTTGAGGTTATTCCAATTCCTTTGGTTACCTCTGGGCTTGTTGGTGGTTCTATATTGTTCACAATATCTAACTGGTTGCCTAACATGCTTAATGTTTGATTTAGGCTTAGCAGTATTGTGTTTGACTATCTTAGGAACACTTGTTCCTACTTTCTTAACCACTTCAGGTTTAGACATAACCTGTTCTTCTTCATCACTATCAGTTGTACAGTCTTCAACAACTATAGCATCTAATTTCTTAACAAAGGACACCTTGTCCTGATAAAGTAAAGTTTTATCTAAACTTTCACTTACTTTTTCTACCTTAAGACTCTCAGTAGTCTTAGAACCATATTCCATTATTGGTTCTTGAAACTCAGGTAAACCTGAATTCCCTAGGTCAATCCCTGGGGGTTTTGGGATGCCTCTATAAGGAAGTGGGACACTCTTATATCCTACTCCTGACTTAGCTCTATTAATCACTTGACATTCTACTATGTTGTGCACACCTCTAGAAGCATGTTCTAGTGTCTGTGTAGTCAGGTGAATGTTTCCATTTTCCTTTTTGACCCTATCAAAAGCTTCTCTCAAAAGCTTAATTTCAGCATCTCTAAAGAATATGTCCTGTCTTAGGAGAGCTTTGTCATCAGAAAAAGCTAATTCATTTTCCTTATAGTGTGTGATTTGTTTCTCTAGAGTCTCTAATCCACACTTATAATTTATAAAGTTTTGAAAAGTGCTGCTTAGCTCTTTCTTTTGATCATCATATTGTTTGATTAAAACTTGTAGAGCATTAAGAGCAGTGCAAGTATTTGAACAAGCTTTATGATTTTGTACCTCAGTAGCAGAAAAAACCATAAGTGCCATCTGAGTAGGAGTTTCTTCTTCATCTGCCATGAAGCTCCAATCAAAACCTAAGCCATCAATAGCTACCATAGCTTTTGGCTCAATAACCTCCTCTGTTTTGGATTTGCTTCCAAAACCTCTATTCTTGCTATCTTGCTGCCTTGGCCTTCTACATTCTCTTGAGAAGTGCCCCATCATGTGGCAGTTATAGCACTCTATCTTTGACTTATCAAAACCAGCAGCATCAGTGTTGCTGATTATGAGCTTCTTCCCCGTCTTGTGATAGAACTTCTTGGCTCTCATGCTAAGAAGAGAAATTTGCCATTTTAGATCCATTTCCTCTAGATCATCTTCATGGATCTCTTGAATGTCTTCATAGGTGAGCATGGACCCATTATTTTGACTTGTAAGAAATGCACAACAAGTCTTTTCATCTAAAATACCCATGATACTACTTGATGAACTAGCAGCACCAACATCATCAACAACTTTTACCTCTTCACTTGATTTTGAGGTACTAGGAGTTGACATAAATGCCTTGTTCCCAGTATTAGAACTAGTACCTCCATTCTTCTTCAAATCTTGCTCTACAATCTTGAAGTTGCTATACAAGTCCATCGGATCCATGGTGTCTAGGTCTGGCTTGTTCTTCCAGACAACAACATGCATAGCCCACTCTTCTGATAAGCTTCTCAGAAATTTTGAGTTCAAATCTTCTTGAGGCATTTCAATCCCAAGAATAGCAAGTTGGCTCACAATATTCTGAAGCCTATTAAACATATGGTCAAGAGATTCATTGTATGTAGAGGAGAAGTTTTCAAACTGCTGCTTGAGCAGTGTCTTGTGGGTTTTCTTGGTGGCTTCATTTCCACCATATCTGGCAATAATAGCTTCAAATAATGACTTGGCATCTTTGAACTTGCTGAAGTTTAGAAGTTGATCATTGGGAATGGTCATCATCAGCATGCTTCTTGCCTTCAAGTCATTTTTCTTCTTTATTCTATTTTCTGCAGATGTTGGCTTTGTCTGCAGAGTTGACACCACTTTTTCGTCCACTGTTGATGTAGTGGTGGTAGGCTGGTAAGAGTCTCCATCTTCAATGATTTCCCAAAGTGCATAATCTTGCACTTGGAAATATTGCTCTATCCTCAGCCTCCACATCTCAAACTCATTCTGTTTGAGCATGGGAATCTTCGCAGCAACATTTGTCTGAATAGATTCAACGTCCATTTCTACTTCTTCTTCTAAATCAAATATCAGCCTGTGCTCTGATACCACTTGTTAGGATTCGACACACGGTTAAGGTGGTTAAACCTTTTGTACTTTGTGTGTATGATATATTGAGTTAATATGATTAAGAATGCGGAATCTACTTAATCACACTTTGAAGGTTATTTGTGTTATGGAAATGGAACAGTTGTGTTTGTTATATGACAATGAACAATGAAAGATTATCACCAAACGATTCAATATTATTAGGATAATAATACGAGTGTGTCAGTACATAAGATACAACATGTATCTGTGTACACAACTTGTTAACTAAGCACATGGGGTAAGATATTATCTACCGTATATTGTTGACCAAAATACACATAATATCTTTTCATACTTATCCACTTAGCAGCAGAAATGAGTTATCGCTAGCAGCAGGAACAAGTACACTAGCAGCAGCATCAACCTGCAGCATTATCAGCAGCAGAATCAATACACTACCAGCAGGAATGAAACTTTGCACTACCAGCAGAAACAAATATACTACCAGCAGAAACATACTTAGAGAAATTCCCAATTCTTGAACTTCAGAATATTTAATTCCCAACACCTTCCTCTTTACCCTAAGGTAATGTTGATAAATATTTGCACTTGAATGTTGCGGTGACATAATCTGCTTATACCGGTATCTTGGCACGGCAATATGACTAAAATTAGAATTGTAGCCATGGCCGGTATACTCTGTCGGATTTTACATTTGCAGATCTGAGCCTTATACATATTTGAGAAAACATAAGCAGCCATAATATGATAACAGGCTATAATGAGTGCTTATACCATGGGCTGTGATGATTGTGGTAATCTAAGCGAAAAAATGAAATGGCTCTTCTAAGATCCGACCATAACTTGGCGGGGCAACAACCGGATGGTATAGTTAAAATGGTTACTATGCAACTGTGTTTGTTTGCAGCCACGACGAAATTCACATATTTCTGTGACTCGACCCCCATTTACAAATCTGAGCCCAATTTTATGTTGCAATTGAGTCATATAATAACACTTCCCATTCAATGATATAATTCACTGATTTATATGGGGGTTAAAATAAGTTGGAATGTGTTGTTATTCATTTGATTGGGTGGTTTTTAAGGACTGATTTATGTGTGGTAACTGTGTTGTGATGTTTGGTTTCGTCATGCTTTAGTTATGTTGGAATACATTCGATTTCTCTTGCTTTTTGTAACACCCCCAAATTACCGCAACGGAACAATAGAGTCAAGGAGGTATTACTTCATAATATAGATCAAGGTATAGAAAACGACCTCTAAATGAGACGTTTTAAAATGTTTACCATTCGAATTATTAAAATCAGAGTTATGACAATAAGTTCCAAAGTAAAGTTACATAGATGTTTCGAATGGTAAAAGATAAATGATATGAGTCTCCAAGTATGCAATTGACTCTAGAATCCATGCATCCACTATCGCCTTAATAACCTGAGATAAACATGCTAAAAAGTGTCAACCAACGGTTAGTGAGTTCATAGAGTTTAGTTAAAAATGTAAAGCATTTGAATAAAGATTTCACAGCAAAGGCATTGTAAATCCACTCAGTCCCAAGCCCTGCCCATACAAGACTTGCAACCTGTGTGTTTACAACCCACTGCTAACATATAAGTAGAATAGATGTGTATACGATTAATCACACGAAAGAGTTCTATGCATAAATTACACATACTGGGAGACTACTTCCCAAAGGTTACTGGGAGTCACTTCCCAAAGCCAAGTACTAGTCATGAAACTACACATGCTGGGAGACTACTTCCCAAAGAATTGTTGGGAGATTACTTCCCAAAGGCTACTGGGAGACTACTTCCCAAAGAACTACTGGGAGACAACTTCCCAAAGAATAGTATAAAAGCGTATTGTATCATAAAAGTATAAATATTTGAGTAATTGCATTACGAAGCAAATCATATAGTTGATAAACGTGTAAAGTATTTTTGAGCATGTATCTCTCCCAAATAGTAAATCAAAACGTATAAAAGTAGGGGCTATGAAATCTCACCTTAGCTGTAAAGGTCAAAGTAAAGTTATGTCAAAAGTATCACGGTAACGGCTCCAATACACGACCTGAATAATAGGGAAGTCTGAGATTTCGATGGTTTAAGATTGACTTGATGTGAATAATGATTGTGAAAGAATATCGGATAACGAATCGGATCGTGATGAAAGTGACTTGATATGCTTAAAATGCTTAAAGTTCAAAAATAATATTATATATAATATTATCTTGTTTTTATGTTTTTGATTTCACAATTATCGTTTCCTCGAAAGTCGTTGAATTAATACGTTATGTTATTTGTTACAAGTTCGTTATATAAATATAACCGTAACGAAAAATAAATATACTGAAACGAATGACAAAATGCATATGAAATGAGTAAAACTTGAAACAGAAATGATTATAAATAATGTTACTGTTCAGCCCTTGGTCTTTTATAGAATTTGTTGTGAATTAAACCAATAGTTAGTACTGCCAGGTATAAAGTTACAACTGCTGAAAATTACACCAGCAGTACTAACTGAGTTAGTACTGCTAGTACAGAAGGTTTGTACTGCTTATGAGATGAAGACAGAAACGCGTGTGGATATATATAGAATAGATTTGATGTATATCTTATTATTATAGATTGACGCGAATATTAGTTTATCTTGTAAAGGACTCCTTGTGCTGTAAAAGGAGGTCCTAGGTTAGGTTTTCAGTGTGTGTCATACGTATCTTTGTGAAAGCTTCAAGGTTGTAAAACCCTAGTGATAGTCTAAGATCACTCGTATTATTAATAATAATGAAGCTGTTTGGTTGTTTAATCATTGAGTTCATACTTTCACTGTCTCATACATACAATCATATACATCTCAATACACATAATCTTCTAAGTGCTTTGTAGTAAATTCCGCGTGCTACTTAGCATATACTCAAAGTATCTCTAACACAAGGCGTGTGTTTAGATCCTCTCAAGTGGTATCAGAGACAGGTTCTGATACTTTGAATTAGAAGATCCAGAATAACTTTTTCTCTTTCAACAAGGAAGATGGACATGGAAACTTCACAAACCTCAATCACTGCCAAACTACCAATGCTCAAACAAAACGAATATGATCTCTAGAGGCTCAGAATTGAGCAGTACTTCATGGTGCAAGATTATGCACTATGGGATATCATTCTGCATGGTGATTCTTTTAAACCAACAACTTCTGAAGAAACACTTGCTGATGGTTCCAAAACTACTAAACTCAACACTGAACCAGTCACCAATGATGAAAGGATCAAGAAGAAGAATGATCTCAAAGCCAAGAGTTTGTTACTCATGGCAATTCCCAATGATCAGGTGTTGAACTTCAGTCATTATGAGACTGCAAAGACACTTTTTGCAGCAATTGTAGAGAGGTTTGGTGGTAATGAAGCCACTAAGAAGGCACAAAGAACACTGCTGAAGCAAAGCTATGAGAATTTTAATGCCACAAGCACTGAAACTCTTGATCATGTCTTTAACAGGCTACAGAGGATTGTTAGCCAACTTGCTGTTTTGAAGATAGTGATTCCACAAGAAGACCTAAACATGAAGTTTCTCAATAGCCTATCTGCTGAATGGAACACCCATGTTGTTGTTTGGAGCAACAAGCCTGAACTGGAGAAGATGACACTTAATGAGTTGTACAACAATCTTAAGATTGTTGAACAAAAGGGGAAAAAGACAGGAAGCACTAGTTCTGTATCTGGAAACATGGCATTTTTGTCATCCCCCAGCAATAGCAGTCCTGAGGATGATCAAGTTGTTTGTACTGCTAGCCCTAAAGTTAGTACTGCTAGTGCAAAAACTAGCACTGCTAGCTTGAGTGATGAAACTATCTATGCTTTTGTGTCAGAGCAATCCAATGGGTCTCAAATCTACAATGAAGACCTTCTTCAAATTCATGAAGATGACTTGGAAGCAATGGACTTGAAGTGGCAAATGGCTTTGATAAGCATTAGGGCAAAGAAGTACTTTCAAAGGACTGGAAAGAAGCTTACTTTCAATGAAGGAGATGTTGCTGGCTATGACAAATCTAAGGTGGAATGTTATAATTGTCACAAGATGGGACACTTTGCCAGAGAATGCAGAAGCCCTAGACAACAGGACAACAAGGGTAAAGGGTACAAAAGTAAGCAGGAAAACAGGAGAACAGTGAATGTGGAGGAGACTTTTTCCAAGGCAATGGTAGCTGTTGATGGAGCTGGCTTTGACTGGAGCTTCATGGAAGAAGAGGAGGAACCAACCAACTTTGGATTGATGGCCTTCTCTGACTCAGAGGTACATGAGGTTAAAAAGTGTTCTAATTCTTGTCCAGCTTTGAAAGAATATGAGTCTCTTAAGAAACAATATGATAATCTTAGAATAGAATTTAATGAAGTAAACTTTAGACTTTCAAATCATAAAAGAGGGATAGCTGTGTTAGAAGAGCAACTTGCTTTTTATAGAAAGAATGAAGCGAATTTTACAGATGATATAGCTGTCTTAAAAAGAGATTTGGAACTTAGAGATGATAAGATGAGTGGGTTTAAGTCTGAACTAGAAAAGCTTAAGAAAGAAAAGGAAAACATACAGTTAAGTGTTGACACTCTTGAATATACATCAAAAGGAGTTCAGAAATTAATAGAGAGTCAACTGGTAAATAAAGCTAAATCTGGTCTAGGATATAAGTCTGTTGCACCCCCCAATAGAGGAATATTTGTACCTCCAGGAATTGACTTAGCTCATACTGGCTTAGAGGAGTTTAAGGATATAGATTTTCCTGTATATGGTCCTAAAACCAATGAGAGTCCTACTAAATTTGTCAAGGCTGAGGATTCTTTTGAAAGTGCAAGTGATACATCTTTAGTTGATGAAGTTGTGTCTGAGGTAAAGACCAATGAAGTTGTGTCTGGGAATAAGTCTAAGGTTAAGGTAGAAGTAAAAAATGTTCCTAAAGTGGTCAAAAATGAAAATATAAAACCAGTTAGGAATGCTGAGATGTATAGGTCTACAAGCAGATCTTCAGTTCCTAGGGGCAATCAGAGGAACTGGAATAATTTAAAATCTCAACAGCTTGGTGATGAGTTTGTTATGCAGAATAAAGTATGTTTTGTGTGTGGTAATTTTGATCATCTGGCTGCATACTGTGACTCAAATTCATGGAAAAAGAAGGTTTTTGGGAGTTCAAGGGTGTATGGGAATGCCAATGCTAGGGTGAATCAAAACAGTCCTACTAGATTGACTCACCCTAATGTAAATCTTAAGATGACACCCAGAGCAGTTATGTTGAAGTCTGGCATCAAATCAGTTTCTACTGCTAGACCAAACAAGTGTGTTAATTACAAACAAACTGTTTCAAGAGCAAAACCATATTCAAATCATTACAATCATGCACAAACAATTAATAGGCCCTTTTACAAGAAAACAGCTTTGTATAATAAAAAATGGATGCCTAATGTCAAACCTGCTAAGCCAGCAGTTTCTACTGCTAGGTCAGCAGTTTCTACTGCTAGCCATATGAATATTGTTAAGGGTCAATGGGGCAATGCTGTGAAGGCCCAGCACGTTGGGTATGGAAACCTACTGAACCCAATGATGCATCAATGACTTTCAATAAATATAATTATATTGATGCACGAGGCAGATCCAAGTCAGTGATGGCTTGGGTCCCCAAAAGGAACTAATTCCTTTATTTTGTGTGCAGGAACATCCTACAAAAGATGGAGAAGATAGAGGGTACTCAGATAGTGGATGTTCAAGGCATATGACTGGTAACATGTCATACCTTTCAGATTTTACAGCTCTGGATGGAGGACCTGTTATCTTTGGAGGAGGTATTGGTGGTAGGATTACTGGTAAAGGTATTATTAAAACTGGTAATCTTGACTTTGAAAATGTGTATTTTGTGCCAGAGCTTAAGTATAACCTTTTTAATGTGTCACAAATTTGTGACAAAAAGAACAAGGTTCTTTTTACTAACACTGATTGTCTTATTCTTTCACCTGATTTTAAGCTACCTGATGATAGTCAAGTATTGCTTAAAATCCTCAGAAAGGGTAACACATACAGTGTTGAGATGAATAAGCTTGTTCCTAAAGAAGGTCTTACTTGCCTTGTTGCAAAAGCCACATTGGATGAGTCAATGTTATGGCACAGAATACTTGGTCATGTGAATTTCAAAACCATTAATAAGATTGCTAAGTATGGTTTGGTAAGAGGTTTACCTAATAAGATTTTTCAAAATGATCAAACCTGTGTTTCTTGCCTTAAAGGTAAACAACATAGAGCTTCTTGTAAGCCCAAGGTTCATAACTCTAATTCTCAAGCTTTATACATGCTTCATATGGACTTGTTTGGTCCTACTTCTGTTAATAGCTTGAATAATAAAAGATACTGTCTTGCAATTACTGATGATTATAGCAGATTTACATGGGTTTTCTTTTTGAGAACTAAGGATGAAACTAGTGAGATCCTTAAGTCCTTTATAACTGAGGTAGAAAACCTAGCTGATAAAAGGGTAAAAATAACCAGATGTGATAATGGAACATAATTTAAAAACAGAGTTATGAATGAGTTTTGCAAAGAAAAGGGTATTAAAAGAGAATTTAGTGTAGCTAGAACCCTACAGTAAAATGGAGTTGCTGAAAGAAAGAATAGGACACTAATAGTATAACACCCCAACTCGACAAGGGTTAAGATATCACATTCATGGTGTCAAACAGAACATACACAAGCAGAAGACTTTAATAATACAATTAAATTCAAAGGTTACAAATGAAATCTAAGGCAAACGAATTACAAGAGTTACAACAAAGGTACTATAAGTCTAGCAATGAAAAATCTCCAAGTCAACTCTAATCCAAGGTAGCTATCGAAGGTGTAGTCCTCTAAGAGCTCTTATGCACTCTTCACTCATATCCCAGCTTCCCTCTAAAACCTGCCGCGGTGAAAAGAAATGCGGTTGAGCTTAAAAAGCCCAGTGAACGGATATATGATAATAGAAAACAGAAATATAAATGTGAAGTTCAAATGAAATACAATGGGGAAACATAAGTAGGCATAATGTAATGGAAAACATAGTGTATAGGTTAAGTAATAGGAATCTATGCAGTCGCCTGCATAAATAGAATCATAATACCCTTGGCTCATAACATAACATCATAATCATAATCTTCATAAGTAACCATAAGTAACATAATGGAGTGATCAACTCCCAGAGTTGTGAAAGGCGTGTATTGCACACAACACAAGTCACCAGATAACAGATACAAATACAGATACAGATTCCAGATCTAGGATGCATCCATACACCCCTGCATAAAATCATAATCATCGTGGCCATACATAATATAAAATAAAAGGGGAGGGATGGAACATCACTCAACCAACCTAGAGTCATGCCATTGGTGCATCAATGACATGGTTATGGAACCCCCATGACTAGTGATACAGATACATAATACATAATAAGAGCCATTATAATCACATCAAGGGTTTATAGTAAAGGTTCATGTCCAAAAGTTCATAGCGAGGTTCATATCAAAGGTTCATAATGAGGTTCATAACTATGGTTCATATCAAAGGTTGTAAATCACAAGGGAAACCTTAAAGATAAGGTCAGAATATCTGTACCTTAATGCAAATGAAAAGAAAGCAAACGAATGAATGAACACAAGGAAACAACGTCAAGCCTTCATCAATGAAACAACACGAATTAGGGATCATTTAATACTTATATGTTCATTCAATGTCATAACGGATTTTAAAATACTTTTTATTAATTAACATCGTTAGGGTTTACTCAGTTTAATTGCATTCTTATTTAATGCCTGACCAAATTAGGGTTAATGCATCAATTTAGAAACTTAGGGTTTATAAATTAGATTTAGCCAAATTAGGGTTTAACCGAATTAGGGACTTAGGTTAAACTAAGTAAGGACCAAAAGGGAACTCGTAACAATATTAAACAAAACCCTAACGAGATAACCAAAATAATGCGACACATTCTTTTTAAAGCCATACCCCTTTACACCCTTTAAAAGCACGATGAGACATATATGATAACCACTAAACGACTCTATCACGCACACTAAACGACTCTATCACACCCACTACAAAATATAACAAGGCCACAAGTAATATGTCTCACATAAAATCATGAATTTATAACCCCTTTTTAATTCGACTCAAAAGTAGAATCAATGACACGTTTTAGACCCATGTTGATACCACGACACACACGCATGCAACCTTAAATATACATCACTTTAAACATGGCCTGTTTATATCTTTTTAAAGTATGCATACTATACATAACCCCAGACCAAAACCCCCCTTTGAAAACCGATCGCGACACGCATGTTATACACAGTTCTAAACCTAACTCAACCCAACAACATTATGCTCTACGCGACACAATCCACACAAAACAATACGACCCGATCCTACACTCTTTATGTACAAAACTCACGTTACCCCAACAGTCCCCCTTTTGCATACATATTTCACATACAATTTGACACCACAATAGCATGCAAACACTACACGCACACAACACATTTTAATCCAGTGGCATGCAAATGCTACAATAAGAATCATAATTTATATTTCAAAAGCATGCTTTAAATATGGGTTATCAACAAGTTACTGACCTGTAACGAGCCATGTTAAATATCAACCATAAATTTTAAGAAAAATATTTTTGAAAACAAATAGCATGCCAAAGTATTTGAGTTACTTCTATTTTTATCTGATCGTATAAATATAGATATGTTTGGAACAGAGACACATACACACAACAAGACCTGGTCGTAACTGAAATATTTTCCTTGTGATATCTTCTTTGCTTAGTTTTAATATTTGCTCGTATGTATGTGATTTTTCTTTACCTTTTTGAATTAGATCTGTTAGTGGAACTTAAGAATGAACACCCAAAGTTCTAGTTCAGATTAAGGTCATAATAAATTTAAGTTATGGTCGAATAAATTTGGTTTACTACATATCGGATGCATCAAGCTTTATTATATGGAAGTTATGATTTCATGTGACATATACACGTTTTATCATATGTAAGTCGAACAAGAACTTAGTGCAGATCGCACCCTTGTTTAGCATGCATATGAATTTGGTTTAAGTTGTTTTAGTCACTCAGATTCGTAACATATATGTGTGTCGAGTAGAAAAGAATTACAAGGTGGATTAGTGATACCTGTGATGAACTGAATAAGAAAGAACAGGAAGAACAACAGCAACAAACAAGCAGCCTAGCTCACGGACTATAACCCTAACAGCCACAATTCTGGCATCCACGATTAGGGCCACCACAACAACACCTTTAAGGATTACGAACACCGCAACAAGGTCTTCGAATATGTGGAAAAGTAGCAGATTTGAATGTGTGTTTGCATGGTTTGTTGTTTTCGTGTGACTGGGAGAAAGGAGGAAAAAAACTTTGCGCTATATGAAGAAGAGATTAGGAGGAGCGTGGTCTAATTTTGGCAAGGCAATAAAGTGAAATAAATTTGATTAATTGTGTTATGATTCAGCTGAGATTTGTGGGTTGAAATAAGGTAATGGTTTAATTTTGTGAATCATGCGACTAATACATAATTTGAATTAATTTAATATGACATTTAATTACTCCCAAAATCGACAAATGATTTGAAAAGGATATCAAACACAACGTAAAGAATAAAGAAGACGTGTGGGATATGTTATATTTGCATGATTTCAGGTACCCTTATCTATTATAAAGTTAATGTATGATGGGTGTATAACTCATGCAAGAAAACATGTGGGATATGTTTTAATATTGGAATGTTGTGTACTGTCTTGGCAAGGAAAGCAAATGGAATCTTATATTTTGTGCCAAAGGAAGCAAATCTCTAAATTGATTATGGAATTATTTTATGTGTCGCGTGATTTGTAGTGGAAAATTTTGGGGAGTAACAAATCTTATTTAGTTAATTAAGTTTAGGTTATTACTAATAATGTTTACTTAATACCTAACATAAAGTTTTATTTATTTATTTATTAATCATAATATAAACTTTGGTTAAAATCGAATTAGTCATAAAAATGTGAATCCGGATTTTAGAGTTTTACAACTCTTCCCCTCTAGAAGAAAAATTTCGTCCACGAAATTTGAGTAGACAGATCGGATGGAAAAGTATCGAATCGCATAATTCTTCAGTTTTTCAAGTAGCCTCGTTTTCTGTATAGTCCTTCCAAAGGATTCTCACAATCAGACAGATCTTGTTTCTCATAATTCATAGTCTCGGATTTTTATCCAGAGTAGGTCATAATGAATCAGATTCAATGGAAATGAAACGTACATGTAGCAGATGGTAGGCTTAACTTCTCAACACATACGGACAGAAGACAGATTAGATGATAATATCAAACGGTAGGGAGCTCTACAATGAAGCCTAAGATTCTTAACGGATGCACCAAGGTCAACAAAATGCATGTCGAGAGTTCAAACTTATCAAGATGTCTAACGATGAAGGTAGAACGTTCGGACAGATAGAATGAGTCTATGGTCTACTAATCGCGGACAATCTTCATCTAATGTCAGAAATCTAAAGCTCCTCAAGCACTCCTCGAGACATCCGATGGTCACAATAAGTGCACGTTATATGATGTAAGCATTATCACGTTGATCAGGCATCATAATACTAGCATCATATAAATATTCCCTCATGATGGTCATACTCTATCTCGAGTTGTGAAAAAAAAACAACCTATCACCCTAAAGGTAATAGAAACCTAAGTATGTCTAGCAGAAGTGAAGTACGTTATCGATTGCATCAATTACTCCATCTTTCACAGGGATCTACTCAACCAGACATGAATGTTCGCTTCAAGAATCTGTTCATTCAAAATACATGATCTCAAAACCTCCTCTAAGTCCGAGTTGTATGTCTTTGTTTGTCCATCAGTTTGAGAGTGAAAAGAAATCTTAAACTTGAGTCTGATTCCTCAAGCCTTCCATCCTAGAACTGAGAGATAGTAATGTGAATCTTTGACATGATCATTGAATACCCTTCTACCAACAAGTCTAATTATGATCACAATTCATCTTAGTACAACTAATAGGGAGGTGAAACTGCGTGTCTTAGTCAGGTCTTCTAACACAGCTCAAAATTCGTCATTTTGATTAGATTCTTCTTCTATGCTCGCCACCACTTTCGCCTTGCGAGAAATGTCTTCCAATCTTCAAGGTAACCACCACTGTTGTCAACTCCAGGTTATGTGTTAAATAGTTCATCTCCTACGGTTTGGTTGTCTTGATGCCCCAAGCAATAATCTTCACGTGCTGAATATAATCGAGTCCCTCCTAAGTATCTCTCCTCTTCTCACATGCTTCATCGATGGTAACGCCAGTCGTGTACACCTTCCTCTACTCTTCTGTAAGTTTCTAACTCCGACAACTGTCATCGGTCTTGGCCCTTTGGTGGAAATCTCAGTCTGCGTAGGATCCATAATAGTACTATCTGTTGCAACTTATGAACACTAATCAAAATTTACTCTTCCAGAATAACGGGTCATCCTGGCTTAACAAGAATTGATCTTCATGTTCCTCATTCGCCTCTGAACACACCACGATGTCATACTATGACAAATTTGTCCAAATACTCGTGAAAGACATGATTTCATTAGATCCATAAGAATAGTTGAGGTATATGCCAATACAATTGACATCATTAAAATTCATAGCGATCATCATGAGTACGAAAGGCAGTTCAGGAATATCTTGCTTCTTACACGTAACAGATGATAATCGGACTTTAAGCAATCTCCATGGAAACTTCACATCCCACGGTTGATCAGATAAATCCTCACTTTTAGGTAATGAATAACGGTTTCGCCAGTCGGAATTTATGGAAAAAGGATTCATAAAAACGATTGTTTGAGTCGCCAAAAGTGAGACGTATAGCATGACAGTCATTAGCATTTTCATGCTCAATTAACAAATCCATACTAGAATAATATCGAAATCATATATTTCCAAAGGAAAACACTCAGCGGAATGAACCTTATGATCATAAAGGAATGGTCAAATTCCTATACTTGTGGTTAATAACCATCAGGTTTCTCATAAGAAAAGAAATGGTTTATGTGAAATCCAAAAGTGTTAGAGGAAACTTAATATGCTCAGCATAAGCAAAAGAATTCACCGAATGTGTCAAACACGTTATAGTTGTAAGAATTCTCAGAATGATTAGAAAGGTATCAAACTGATTATCAAACGATTCGAAGATGAAACTTAAATGGTGAAAAGTATATCCATGTAGTTCTCGAGGCATTCTAGACATACTTGGTTACTAACTTCGGTTGTGCATAATTTCTAATCTCTGAAAGAATGATCTTCTTGGGCTTAACTAAAAGTAGAGGCATGATTCATAGTAATGCGGAAGCAGTGCTACTTAGACAATGTCCTACTCTACCCAATACTCACTAGTCATACTTTAAGTTTCTACAGGGAGATCCTAAAGCAAGTTCTCAAAGGTTGTCTCATAAGCTCTTACAGTGGAAGCCTAAGGGTTCAAACTTCACAGGTCAAGGTTTTTATGTACTACAAGTCGAAGCCTGGGCTCTGATACCATAATTGTAACACCCCAAAACGACAAGGGTTAAGATATCACATTCATGGTGTCAAACAGAACATACACAAGCAGAAGACTTTAATAATACAATTAAATTCAAAGGTTACAAATGAAATCTAAGGCAAACGAATTACAAGAGTTACAACAAAGGTACTATAAGTCTAGCAATAAAAAAATCTCCAAGTCAACTCTAATCCAAGGTAGCTATCGAAGGTGTAGTCCTCTAAGAGCTCTTATGCACTCTTCACTCATATTCCAGCTTCCCTCTAAAACTTGCCGCGGTGAAAAGAAATGCGGCTGAGCTTAAAAGGCCCAGTGAACGGATATATGATAATAGAAAACATAAATATAAATGTGAAGTTCAAATGAAATACAATGGGGAAACATAAGTAGGCATAATGTAATGGAAAACATAGTGTATAGGTTAAGTAATAGGAATCTATGCAGTCGCCTGCATAAACAGAATCATAATACCCTTGGCTCATAACATAACATCATAATCATAATCTTCATAAGTAACCATAAGTAACATAATGGAGTGATCAGCTCCCAGAGTTGTGAAAGGCGTGTATTGCACACAGCACAAGTCACCAGATAACAGATACAGATACAGATACAAATTCCAGATCTAGGATGCATCCATACACCCCTGCATAAAATCATAATCATCGTGGCCATACATAATATAAAATAAAAGGGGAGGGATGGAACATCACTCAACCACCCTAGAGTCATGCCATTGGTGCATCAATGACATGGTCATGGAACCCCCGTGACTAGTGATACAGATACAGAATACATAATAAGAGCCATTATAATCACATCAAGGGTTTATAGTAAAGGTTCATGTCCAAAAGTTCATAGCGAGGTTCATATCAAAGGTTCATAATGAGGTTCATAACTATGGTTCATATCAAAGGTTGTAAATCACAAGGGAAACCTTAAAGATAAGGTCAGAATATCCGTACCTTAACGCAAATGAAAAGAAAGAAAACGAATGAATGAACACAAGGAAACAACGTCAAGCCTTCATTAATGAAACAAAACGAATTAGGGATCATTTAATACTTATATGTTCATTCAATGTCATAACGGATTTTAAAATTCTTGTTATTAATTAACATCGTTAGGGTTTACTCAATTTAATTGCATTCTTATTTAATGCCTGACCAAATTAGGGTTAATGCATCAATTTAGAAACTTAGGGTTTATAAATTAGATTTAGCCAAATTAGGGTTTAACCGAATTAGGGACTTAGGTTAAACTAAGTAAGGACCAAAAGGGAACTCGTAACAATATTAAACAAAACCCTAACGAGATAACCAAAATAATGAGACACATTCTTTTTAAAGCCATACCCCTTTACACCCTTTAAAAGCACGATGAGACATATATGATAACCACTAAACGACTCTATCACACACACTAAACGACTCTATCACACCCACTACAAAATATAACAAGGCCACAAGTAATATGTCTCACATAAAATCATGAATTTATAACTCCTTTTTAATTCGACTCAAAAGTAGAATCAATGACACGTTTTAGACCCATGTTGATACCACGACACACACGCATGAAACCTTAAGTATACATCACTTTAAACATGGCCTGTTTATATCTTTTTAAAGTATGCATACTATACATAACCCCAGACCAAAAACCCCCTTTGAAAACCGATCGCGACACGCATGTTATACACAGTTCTAAACCTAACACAACCCAACAACATTATGCTCTACGCGACACAATCCACACAAAACAATACGACCCGATCCTACACTCTTTATGTACAAAACTAACATTACCCCAACAGTCCCCCTTTTGCATACATATTTCACATACAATTTGACACCACAATAACATGCAAACACTACACGCACACAACACATTTTAGGGTTTTACAAATAGAGGCTGCTAGAACTATGTTAGCTAACTCTAAGTTACCTATCTCATTTTGGGCTAAAGCAGTTAGTACTGCCTGTTATGTTCAGAACAGGGTTTTAGTGGTACAACCTCACAATAAGACTGCTTATGAACTTTTCAGAGGTAGAACCCCTGCCTTAAGTTTTATGAGACCTTTTGGTTGTCATGTCACTATTCTAAATACCAAAGACCAATTAGGGAAGTTTGATGGAAAATCATATGAGGGTTTCTTTGTCGGTTATTCTTTGCATAGTAAAGCTTTTAGGGTGTATAATAAGAGCACCAGACATGTAGAGAAAAATCTGCACATTGAGTTTCAAGAGAATATACCAAATGTTGCAGCTAGTGGTCCAGATTGGATTTTTGATATTGATAGGCTTTCAGAATCTATGAATTATGTGCCTGTTACAGGTACAAATACTAATGATAATGCAGGTTCAGAAGATTCTGATGAAGATCATATCTTGATGCCAATTTTGGAAGACAGTCCATTTTGTGTTTCTTCTTCGAAGAAAGATGATGCTCCATCATCAAGTGATGCTGATCAAGAGAAGAATGCTGGTGAAAACAGTGGACAAGATGGTAAAGAAACAGAAGTTCCCAAAAGTAGTACAAATGGGGTTAGTACTGCTGAGCCAAAAGATTCTACTGCTGGGCCAAATAGTCCTACTGCTGGATCAAGTCATACTACTGCTCCACATATTGATTCTTTTGATATATTTGGAGCTAGTTTGCACAACATGCCTATCACCTACGAAGTTCCTTCCACTCCCCAAACTACAGTTTACAAGAATCATCCACTTGCTAATGTGATTGGAGATGTACAGTCTGGTGTGAAGACTAGAAGACAGACACAAGATCTAGATCATCATGGTTTCCTCAGTGTTGTAGATGAAGAAAAACACCATGAAGATGAGAATGAATGTCTGTTTGTGTGTTTTCTATCACAAATAGAACCAAAGAATGTGCTCAAGGCATTAGAAGACTCAAGCTGGGTTGATGCAATGCAAGAAGAACTGCTCCAATTCGAGATTTAGAAGGTTTAGGTTCTAGTTGATTTGCCAAGGGGCATGAGGGTTATTGGTACCAAGTGGGTGTTCAGAAACAAGAAAGATGAAAGAGGTATAGTGATAAAGAACAAGGCAAGGCTTGTAGCTCAAGGCTATACTCAAGAAGAGGGAATTGATTATGAAGAAGTTTTTGAACCTGTTGCAAGGATTGAGGCAATAAGGCTTTTTCAAGCTTATGCTTCATTAATGGGTTTCATGGTCTACCAGATGAATGTGAAGAGTGCCTTCCTATATGGTACTATTGATGAGGAGGTATATGTTTCTCAACCTCCAAGTTTCATTGACCCTGATCATCTTGATAAAGTATACAAGGTGGTGAAAGCTCTTTATGGCTTGCATCAAGCTCCAAGAGCTTGATATGGAACTTTGGCTACTTATCTATTGAAGAATGGGTTCCATAGGGGCAAGATTGATCAAACTCTTTTTATCAAGAAGAATAAGGGTAATATCTTATTGGTTCAAGTATATGTGGATGATATCATCTTTGGTTCTACCAAGAAGGAGATGTGCAAAGAGTTTGAAATGTTGATGAAGGATCAGTTCCAGATGAGTTCTATGGGAGAACTTACTTTCTTTTTGGGACTACAAGTGCAGCAGAAACCAGAAGGAATATTTATCAGACAAGATAAATATGTAGCTGAAATATTGAGGAAGTTTCAGTTTACAGATGCTAAAGTTGCTAGTACACCTGCTGATAAAGAGACACATTTGCTTTTGAAAGATCAAAGTGGTGAAGCTGTGGATGTACACACATACAGGTCTATGATTGGGTCTTTGATGTATCTCACATCATCCAGACCTGATATTATGTTTGCAGTATGTGCTTGTGCAAGATTTTAAGTGTAACACCCCAACCCGACAAGGGTAAAGGTATCACATCACGGTGACAAATTAGAGCATACATAATACACAGCGGAAGCCATAAACCAAAATCAATAAGAAAGTCAAGCCAACACGGCTTAAACCAAATTACATGAGTTCAAAAGATAAGATAAACCAATGGAATAAACAAAAGAAACAGAATCCCGAACAAATGTCATAATATAAGGGTGGTCATCTAAGGTAACAGCTCCAATGAAACTCTAACTCTCATCCCAAAGCAAAAGCCCCAGCTCCTAGCTTAGATACCTGCCGCACACGAAAAGAAAAAAAAAACGTGCGGCTGAGCTTAAAAAAGCTCAGTGAACAGATACATATAACAAGCAGAGATAACGAAGTACGAATCATGGCAAGGTTAAATGATAACGAATCAGATATAATATATGGTGCAATAGGAAATATCATAATGTACCGTCAATAAAAGGGAAAGAATAATATAGGATAGTAATCCACCACGAGCCCAGAAACATATCAGATCATATCATATACAGTAACCATAGAGGAGCGACCTTTCAGAAATGTGAAGGGCATGTATAGCACACAGTACCAATCACCAGACAAATCATATCATAACATATACAGTTTAATCCACTAAACAGAACAGATCTAGGATGCATCCATACGCCCCTACCCAATCACATGCAGACCAAAACAAAGGGACGGTGTAACCAAATCACTAGGGCTACACACTAGTCATGCCAGTGGTGCATCACAGACACGGCCATGTTACCTTCATGGCTAGGGTCACAAATTTTGGCTCGGGTATCAAACTAAGAGTCAGATATCATATCAAATCAAAGTATCATAATCAAAGGTTCATAACAGATGGTCCATAATAGATGGTTCATAACAGATATATCAGATGTAATGCCAAAGATCCAAATAAGAGTTTAACAGATCAAAGTATACAAAGCAAAGGATCATATCAAGGGTTCACAACAAAGGGAAACATAGCAATGGCTTTGGGAAAACTTAACGAATCAGAATCAGAATCATATCAAGGGATTAAGACGCCCTTACTGAGAAAGGGCAGAGTATCTGTACCTTATTCAAATGCAAGCACAAAAGAACAAAAGCAGAAAGCACTGAGACAGATCAGGATCTCTCCCTCTTTACACCTAAAGGAGAAGAAGAACACAGAATCACCAGAGGGTTCAAGTTCAGATTTCCATTTCCAATTATCTATTCATTTTATGAAACTTTCCAGATTTAGTAATCTTTCTATTTTTAGCAGGTTTCTCGAATTAGTAAGTTTCCATATTTTGCAATATTCAAATGATATGAATTAAGTTAAGTCTTTTGTTAACTTATTATGGAAGGAACGTTCATTTTAACTCATTATACAAATTTAGAATCAAATATGATAATCTTTTAAAGTTTAGGGTTATTAATGCAAATTTTCCAAAGTTAAAGGTCCACGTTTGAAATCTTATCATTTTACCATTCAAACACTTATACTTTCCAGAATTACATATTTAGCCTTCAAGTTTCCAATATTTACAATTTATACCCCTTTACTTTATTAGTTTATAAATTAACCTTATACTTACATAATTACAATTTAACCTTTACAATATTCATGTTACACATCAAGTCCTTCTATTCCTTCAAATTACAGAAAATAACCCTCAATATTATTATGTTACAAACAGCCCTTAAACTTTCGGTAAATTACATATTTAGTCCTTTTACTTATTTAAAATTCAATTCGATTTACATAATTTGCCATAATTACATATTAAGCCCATAAATACTCAAATTCACACATTTCACCATTTATATTATTATTTACTTCGTGACCCTTCCATTTTCCAGAAATTACACATTTAGTCCCTCTATTTAATTATTTTCCAAACCGAATTATATTTTATTAAATTAAACCTTTTAATCCTTTTAAATATAAAAATTACACATGACACCCCCAACATATATTTTATTCGAATAATACACAGCCCAAATTAAGTTCTAAAAATAACCCTTGAGTTTTAAAAGTTACAAAACACACCCATAACATTTTTATACGATTCGTATGGCATTTTAAAAAATACAAAACTTAACCCTAACACATCCAACCCATTTTTAATCATAACATCATCATTTGACATCATTAATCATCACAAGATCAAGCCCTAATTCCCTTTAACCAGATCGTACAAAATTATTTCTTGTTTCTACACGTTTTAACAAAACCCGATTAACAAATAAATCTTTTTATAATTCGTATAGGCTATAATAAATCATCCCAATATTTTTACAGATCTTATAACATTATATTGAACGTAAATAAATTGTTCATGCAGCCCAGAAAATTCGTATTATATTTTACATGGTTTTTTGTACGTTTTTAAGGTGTAATTCGTATATAATTCATAGAGCATGCATGGTTCGATTCCAACATTTTATACATATTATATGGACTGAGAAAAAGGCTAGAAAAATACCAGGATCAATTTAGAACGATCGGATTATTTATGGTGATTTAGGGTTTCTCGGTTTTTGGCATTCGACACCAATAATTCTCCACGACCCCACGAACGATCTCACGACCTCGTAGCTATTTTTCCCAGATCATAATCAATATGAAGAACATTAGAAAAATAAGAAACGAATTTTTAGATTGTCGAATGAATTATTGGGAATTAATACCTTTCGGATGGAATAAAAGAAGAAAAATTCGACACCAAGCAAACCCGACCTCTATAATTTGAAGGGCTATTTTTCCAGACCTCTTGAGATGCTAAAGAACAAAGGAAAATTGGTCTTGAACCTCCAGAAATTCGGATGTACAAAAGGGAGAGTTTTTGTGTGTTTTTGTGTTAATCGGCTACAAGTTTTAGGTTAACTCAAGAAAGAAATATGGAATGGTTATAGGAATTGAAATTGCCGAGTTCTTTGGGAGTGATTTAGGCTAGAGAATCGGTCCTAATTAACCACAAATCAATCTTCCTTAATTACATGATTTTATGATTTAATTTTGAAAGTTAAATGTATTTAAAAACATAAACTAAAATTTGTATTTAAATTAAATCGGCCATGTATTACTTTGGTGTAAATAATACACTTTTGTACTTGTAAAATATTGGGAGCTTGCCTCATAATTATTTTACTTGATTTGTAGTTCGTTTCCAGAGATTTGGGATTAATTCGGTACTTTTATAAACATATTAATCAAAGTTTTAGATTTTAAGGGCATTTTAGTCTTTATGCTTGCTTTCAGATTTTAGGGTTTTACAACTCTTCCCCTCTAACAGAAAAATTTCGTCCTCGAAATTTGCAAAGAATCAGAAACGAAACAGAACGGAAAACAAAACAAAGGCATACTAGAGATAAGGATACGATTAGTTAATGATGTTGGTTTCAGATTAAGCTTCTTGGCAAACGGATTAGATATGATGCAAAGACAAACGATCACAATGAAAAGAAAGCCGGTAATGGTACCTGATGAGTCCTCCGCATGATCACGAGTGTAAGCATAAACTCGTCCCAAAGTGGGTGCTGGCTTAGCCGAGTCCGTCGGTACAGTATGGTTCTTCCTGGGACAGTCCTTCACCCGATGATGAGTAGAGCCGCATGAGAAACAACCGCCGGTAATCCTAAAGCAAGTACCCGGATGCGCCTTCCTGCAAGTAGCACATAGGGGTGGAGGAGGCAAAGCCTCGATAGTCCTCCTCTGTCCGTGACGATCACCATCCTGCCTAGAAGCTGACCTCGAATCCCGACCTCGCTGATCACGACCATGGTCCGCCCGATCTCGTTCCTCATAACTCCTATACTCCCGACTATGGCCCTGACGGCCCTGCTCCCTGGAGTTTACCCGATTACCGTCCCTATCCCGCTTATTAGAACCCCCGTCCGCATGCAACAACTCAATGTTGCGGGCAGCATCCGCAACAGCAGCCACATCCTCGTGCTCAAAGTTCACGATACGGTCTAATACCCATGTCTTTAATGCCCACTTAAAATGACGTGCCTGACGATGAGCATCCCCAGTAACCTCCGGCCCAACAAAGCTGGCCAAACGTATGAATCGCTGCATAAACTCACCCGAAGACTCACGATCCCCCTAACGAATCGTCGCATACTCTCTCTCGTATCTCTGCTGCTCCGATAATGGAATATACTGCCTATAGAACGCCTCAATGAAGTCCGCCCAAGAACAGGTCTCAGCATAGTCATCTCCCTTTGCCTGAACAAGAGCAGTCCACCAATTTAGAGCGTCACCCTCCAGCTTGAATGTGGCCAAACGAGTTTTAAACTCGTCAGCACATCCGAGAACCCTGAACAATTTCTCGACATGGGTGATCCAGTCCTCTGCCTCATGGGGAGTGGCAGCGGACCTGAAAGAGAGAGGCTTGAGCTTATTAAACCTCTCGATCCAAACGTGGATACCAACTGGTAGAGCAGCGGGAGGAGCAGTGGGTGGAGCATCGCCACCACCACCACCACCAGAAGAACCAGCCCCATTTCGGATGTTATTGGTGACCTCGGTCACCACCTGAGCTGAAAGATTAGGAAGAACATTTTTCAGAGCCTCGGCAATCATTGCCTCGAAATTTGGAGCATCATACTCGTTAAAGCGCGTGTTCACCATCTGAACGATCACAAAAATGATTAGCAACAATAGGGAAAAATAAGCACGAAAGGAAAGACGAAACCGAAACCTATGTCTACCCAAATCCTCACCAGTCAAGACTCAAATCTTAAGGGTCAAATCCTAGGGTCCATAAGACTCACAGGCCATGACATATGTACGACAGGTCGCAGCCTGGGCTTTGATACCATAATTGTAACACCCCAACCCGACAAGGGTAAAGGTATCACATCACGGTGACAAATCAGAGCATACATAATACACAGCGGAAGCCATAAACCAAAATCAATAAGAAAGTCAAGCCAACACGGCTTAAACCAAATTACATGAGTTCAAAAGATAAGATAAACCAATGGAATAAACAAAAGAAACAGAATCCCGAACAAATGTCATAATATAAGGGTGGTCATCTAAGGTAACAGCTCCAATGAAACTCTAACTCTCATCCCAAAGCAAAAGCCCCAGCTCCTAGCTTAGATACCTGCCGCACACGAAAAGAAAAAAAAAACGTGCGGCTGAGCTTAAAAAAGCTCAGTGAACAAATACATATAACAAGCAGAGATAACGAAGTACGAATCATGGCAAGGTTAAATGATAACGAATCAAATATAATATATGGTGCAATAGGAAATATCATAATGTACCGTCAATAAAAGGGAAAGAATAATATAGGATAGTAATCCACCACGAGCCCAGAAACATATCAGATCATATCATATACAGTAACCATAGAGGAGCGACCTTTCAAAATGTGAAGGGCATGTATAGCACACAGTACCAATCACCAGACAAATCATATCATAACATATACAGTTTAATCCACTAAACAGAACAGATCTAGGATGCATCCATACGCCCCTACCCAATCACATGCAGACCAAAACAAAGGGACGGTGTAACCAAATCACTAGGGCTACACACTAGTCATGCCAGTGGTGCATCACAGACACGGCCATGTTACCTTCATGGCTAGGGTCACAAATTTTGGCTCGGGTATCAAACTAAGAGTCAGATATCATATCAAATCAAAGTATCATAATCAAAGGTTCATAACAGATGGTCCATAATAGATGGTTCATAACAGATATATCAGATGTAATGCCAAATATCCAAATAAGAGTTTAACAGATCAAAGTATACAAAGCAAAGGATCATATCAAGGGTTCACAACAAAGGGAAACATAGCAATGGCTTTGGGAAAACTTAACGAATCAGAATCAGAATCATATCAAGGGATTAAGACGCCCTTACTGAGAAAGGGCAGAGTATCTGTACCTTATTCAAATGCAAGCACAAAAGAACAAAAGCAGAAAGCACTGAGACAGATCAGGACCTCTCCCTCTTTATACCTAAAGGAGAAGAAGAACACAGAATCACCAGAGGGTTCAAGTTCAGATTTCCATTTCCAATTATCTATTCATTTTATGAAACTTTCCAGATTTAGTAATCTTTCTATTTTTAGCAGGTTTCTCGAATTAGTAAGTTTCCATATTTAGCAATATTCAAATGATATGAATTAAGTTAAGTCTTTTGTTAACTTATTATGGAAGGAACGTTCATTTTAACTCATTATACAAATTTAGAATCAAATATGATAATCTTTTAAAGTTTAGGGTTATTAATGCAAATTTTCCAAAGTTAAAGGTCCACGTTTGAAATCTTATCATTTTACCATTCAAACACTTATACTTTCCAGAATTACATATTTAGCCTTCAAGTTTCCAATATTTACAATTTATACCCCTTTACTTTATTAGTTTATAAATTAACCTTATACTTACATAATTACAATTTAACCTTTACAATATTCATGTTACACATCAAGTCCTTCTATTCCTTCAAATTACAGAAAATAACCCTCAATATTATTATGTTACAAACAGCCCTTAAACTTTCGGTAAATTACATATTTAGTCCTTTTACTTATTTAAAATTCAATTCGATTTACATAATTTGCCATAATTACATATTAAGCCCATAAATACTCAAATTCACACATTTCACCCTTTATATTATTATTTACTTTGTGACCCTTCCATTTTCCAGAAATTACACATTTAGTCCCTCTATTTAATTATTTTCCAAACCGAATTATATTTTATTAAATTAAACCTTTTAATCCTTTTAAATATAAAAATTACACATGACACCCCCAACATATATTTTATTCGAATAATACACAGCCCAAATTAAGTTCTAAAAATAACCCTTGAGTTTTAAAAGTTACAAAACACACCCATAACATTTTTATACAATTCGTATGGCATTTTAAAAAATACAAAACTTAACCCTAACACATCCAACCCATTTTTAATCATAACATCATCATTTGACATCATTAATCATCACAAGATCAAGCCCTAATTCCCTTTAACCAGATCGTACAAAATTATTTCTTGTTTCTACACGTTTTAACAAAACCCGATTAACAAATAAATCTTTTTATAATTCATATAGGCTATAATAAATCATCCCAATATTTTTCCAGATCTTATAACATTATATTGAACGTAAATAAATTGTTCATGCAGCCCAGAAAATTCGTATTATATTTTACATGGTTTTTTGTACGTTTTTAAGGTGTAATTCGTATATAATTCATAGAGCATGCATGGTTCGATTCCAACATTTTATGCATATTATATGGACTGAGAAAAAGTCTAGAAAAATACCAGGATCAATTTAGAACGATCGGATTATTTATGGTGATTTAGGGTTTCTTGGTTTTTGGCATTCGACACCAATAATTCTCCACGACCCCACGAACGATCTCACGACCTCGTAGCTATTTTTCCCAGATCATAATCAATATGAAGAACATCAGAAAAATAAGAAACGAATTTTTAGATTGTCGAATGAATTATTGGGAATTAATACCTTTCGGATGGAATAAAAGAAGAAAAATTCGACACCAAGCAAACCCGACCTCTATAATTTGAAGGGCTATTTTTCCAGACCTATTGAGATGCTAAAGAACAAAGGAAAATTGGTCTTGAACCTCCAGAAATTCGGATGTACAAAAGGGAGAGTTTTTGTGTGTTTTTGTGTTAATCGGCTACAAGTTTTAGGTTAACTCAAGAAAGAAATATGGAATGGTTATAGGAATTGAAATTGCCGAGTTCTTTGGGAGTGATTTAGGCTAGAGAATCGGTCCTAATTAACCACAAATCAATCTTCCTTAATTACATGATTTTATGATTTAATTTTGAAAGTTAAATGTATTTAAAAACATAAACTAAAATTTGTATTTAAATTAAATCGGCCATGTATTACTTTGGTGTAAATAATACACTTTTGTACTTGTAAAATATTGGGAGCTTGCCTCATAATTATTTTACTTGATTTGTAGTTTGTTTCCAGAGATTTGGGATTAATTCGGTACTTTTATAAACATATTAATCAAAGTTTTAGATTTTAAGGGCATTTTAGTCTTTTTGCTTGCTTTCAGATTTTAGGGTTTTACATTAAGTCTCTCCCAAGGTGTCTCATTTGATAGCAGTGAAGAGAATCTTTAGGTATCTTAAAGGTCAACCTAACTTAGGTCTGTGGTATCCTAAAGAGTCTCCATTTGATTTGGTGGCATATTCAGACAGTGATTATGCTGGTGCTAGTATGGATAGGAAGTCAACAACTGGTGGTTGTCAGTTCCTAGGATGCAGACTTATCTCATGGCAGTGCAAAAAGCAAACTATGGTGGCCACTTCTACAACTGAAGCTGAATATGTGGCTGCTGCTAGTTGTTATGCTCAGGTTCTTTGGATTTAGAATCAGTTACTTGATTATGGGTATAATTTCTTGAACACAATCATTTTCATAGACAATAGCAGTACAATGTGTATAATTAAAAATCCAGTTCAACATTCAAAAACTAAACACATTGAAATTAGACATCACTTTATAAGAGACTGTAATGAAAAGAAGTTAGTTCAAGTTGTCAAAATTCATACAGATGACAACTTTGCTGACTTATTAACTAAAGGTTTTGATGTGGGGAGGTTTCAGTACTTGGTTACAGGTATTGGAATGCTTAACCCTTAAAAGTTCAATGTCTAAGTGTTTTTGTTATAAAAAGGATTTTGTACTGCTAGTTGTGTATAGTTTGTACTATTTGAACAAATTTGGTACTGCTTATATTAACTTGTTAGTCATTTTTGATAACTGTCAAATAGAAAATACTTTGTCTTGTGTTTTCTTTGGTTTTGGACTAACATTTACAGGTTGAGAAAGCATTTTGAGGTGGATTGTGCTTTAACTGTGTTATGCTTTGGAAAACTATGGTGATTTGTAGCTTAAAGTGTGTGATCTTAGCACACAACAAATGGTCATTGGTTCACCATGTCTAACCCACATCAAGAACCAACTAGTCCAGAGCAAACGGTTTCTGGTAAAGACTTATCAAATCCGTTTATGGTTGATAGTTTACCAAAAACTATATGGTTTTCAACTCACCATACTTCACAGTAAAGAGTTGGCTAGTCCAAAGCAAACGGCTCTTGGTAAAGACACCTCAAATCCGTTGATAGCTGTTAGTTTGCTAAAAACTATAAGTGGGCAGTAATGTTTTCAAATCCAAATTGAGTTTATACTGCTCTTTGAAAGTTTTTGATAAAAAGTTTATACTGCTCTTTGAATTTTTTTTAAACAGTTTGTACTTCTAGTTCAAACTGGTTTGACGCTGAGTCTATGCTCAATGATTCACCTCTCTCAGGAGGTAACACACCTGGAAGTGATGAGGGCAGTTTGAAACTAAAAGAATTGATGGCAACTTGTACCAAATTGTCTGACCACTTTGGAGGCTGAGTTCTAGTTCTTTCAAAGTTCAAATTCAAGTTCAAGTTCCAGTGATGGTGAGGAATCTTCCAAACATGGGAGGTATATTGCTTGGATCATGATCTTGATGTTCAGTTGACTGAAGATGAGTATGTGACTCAGGGGAGGATAACATAGCTCTTGATGAAGAAAATTTAAAAATGCACAGTTAGCTCATAAGTGGTTTGAAGAAGAGAAAAATGCCAGAATTCATGCAGAGTAGATTCAAAGAATGATTGATACTGATGAAGTTAAGTGCTGGAGTGCTTGCTGTTATGATTTCTTCAAAGCCTAGATGTGAAGGAAATACTGAAGTGATTCAAAATCAGAGATTACATGATTAGTTTGAAAGAGAGTCACAAGCTCTGAGGAAAAAAAAAGATAAGTGTTTGGAAGAATCCCCCCCCCCACATCATCAGAGTTGGAGTTTAATTCAAGAAACTTAGTGATTTGCAGAGAAATCATAAGTTTAGGGGAGGATTGTTGGGAATTAAACCAATAGTTAGTACTGCTAGGTATAAATTTACAACTGCTAAAGATTACACCAGGAGTACTAACTGAGTTAGTACTGCTAGTACAGAAGGTTTGTACTGCTTTTGAGATGAAGACAGAAATGCGTGTGGATATATATAGAATAGATTTGATGTATATCTTATTATTATAGATTGATACGAATATTAGTTTATCTTGTAAAGGACTCCTTGTGCTATAAAAGGAGGTCCTAGGTTAGGTTTTCAGTGTGTGTCATACGTATCTTTGTGAAAGCTTCAAGGTTGTAAAACCCTAGTGATAGTCTAAGATCATTTATATTATTAATAATATTGAAGCTGTTTGGTTGTTTAATCATTGAGTTCATACTTTCACTGTCTCATACATACAATCATATACATCTCAATACACATAATCTTCTAAGTGCTTTGTAGTAAATTCCGCGTGCTACTTAGCATATACTCAAAGTATCTCTAACACAAGGCGTGTGTTTAGATCCTCTCAGAATTTACACTTTTTACCCTAACGGTGTAAGTTTTGCACCTTTAGTCATTGGTTACATTTTTAGTCCAAAAGGTTCCAAAATGACATTCCAAGCTTTCTGTTTAATGTTTTATCATTTTCTACCCTTAATTTACTGGTTTGACAGTTTTGGATACAGTTTGTAAAGTTGACAGTTTTAGTCCCTCAAGTTGAAATATTTTGCAAACTTAGTCCAAAAATCACAAAAAAGTGTGAAATGATTTCCGAGAGTTTCTACATTTTTATAAAGCTTATTAAAGTCTAGTTCAGCTGCTTATTGGTCAAAGAGCTTATTTTTAAGCTTAATGGGCTTAACGAGTGAAATTAAAGGCCCGTTAAGAGTTTATGTTCCAAGGCGTTTTAAGACAAAGTGGGCTTTTGTTTGGGCTTATCTTAAGTTTAGAAAAACATATTCAAAAGGCCTATACCCACTGCTTATACGGATTTGCTTATTTTGTGCTTATTGGGCTAATAAGCCCATCGTCAAAGTATAAAGGTTTGGAAACTGTTACTATTAACGATTGCTTTTGAGTTCGAAAAGGGTTCATATGAGCTTAATATCAAGAGATTTTTCAGTAGCTTATTAGATGAGCTTATAAAGAAACATGTCAAGTATTAAAACCATGTGTTACGTGTATGGATTCGGTTTTAAAATGGTCATTTCTAAGCGACAAAAGTGAGTTTGTTACAAATAGCAAAATGACTATTCATGTGTTATATGTAATACAATTCGATATAAATAAAAACGAGGTAAGATAAGTAAAGAGCGAGTATGTAAGTGTCGAGTATATGTAAAACACAAGTTCTTAGCCATCCATTAAGGAGGTCATTGCATAAAACGTAAAATAAATAAAATGAAAAGCGTATAAATGTAACAAAAATGATATACGATCGAAATAAAGGAAATACAATGCATGAGATGAATATAAATCGATATTAATGAATTGAAAGGTGTTTAGGAAAACTTACAACACCTTTAAGGTGGAGTTTAATGTTCAAATGAATCAAGAACAAAGGAAATACGTTTGTAGCTCGCTAGAACCGATCACTAGGACTTCGAATGAGTGTTTAAACGTTTGGAAATCTGCTCGAATGAATGGGAAATGGTTCCTGTTCTTCCTTGGGGACTCTCGACAGAAGGGATATTTTAGAGAGAATGTTGAGATAAATTATAGGTGTGAAAGGGAATATGTATGCATGTATGTAGTTCGTATATATAGAGCAAGTTGGGGAGACAATATGGCAGAGGCGTGATCGAATATATCTTGTAGATATAGTATAATATTTACAACTTGTAAAGTGATATTCGAATGGCAGAAGGAGTGGATTTGAGTGAATGTATGTGAGTGTGTTTACATATAGGTATATATATATATAGTGTTGGGAATTATATTTAGAGTTGATATTGACAAAATATGAAAGATGAAGGATGAAGACAAAGATGAAGGACTTAAAGTGTATTTATGTTAATGTCTTTGTAAACCCTAATCCTCTACTATATAAAGAGGATAGGGGCGTTCATTATTGTGTGTGTGTGTCAAGATGTAAAACACCAAAAGTGTGTGTGTGTGGGAAAACCAGGCGTGGGTTTTGGGTAGAAAATGCCTGGTTGTTAGTTTTGTTTAACCTTAAGGATTTTATGATTCCTTGTTAGTGTAGCTAACAAGTTCTACACTTGATCACGTAGAATTGGGGTTATGTGTTTGTTATAGTAGTTATTAGAGATGATGACGAAGAACCTTATTGATAATAATAATATTCTTTATGTTATTCCGCTGTGCTTATTATTATCATTGTGCTTATTGTTTATCCTAGATCAAGGTCTAAACAACCTAGAGTCCAAAACGGTCCAAGAACTTATAGATGGTGTGTGCATAAGTTCTATCAGGTGGTATCAGAGCGGGGGGCTCTCGATCTAGGGATGTTACAAGGTTTCTTGTCGAAGAAGATGAAGAAAAATCAATTTTGGTTAATTTTCGTAACTTTCTGCAGACCTGTTTTCAAACGAAAATAACTTTTTCGTTAACCGTTGGATCGTGCTAAAATTTTTACTGAAGGTTCTTGGCATACCAAGGAAGATTTCACCAGAGGGATCTTCGATCTGAGTGTTCATTTGGAAGTTATGGCTTGTCGAAATCTGCTGCTGACAGGTTTTTCAAAATTCAATTTTAGGATTTCTTAGGGTATCGTTTTCTGATTTCTTTATCTTATGGTTTAAATCTTTATGGAAATCGATTAAGCTTGGTTTATGGGTATTTGATTCATGCTTTAACTTAGTTTAAGGTCATTAGGTTTGATGGCATATATGTTTCTTCAAGATTAAAGCTGTTGCGATCAGGTATAAACCCTAAACCTACACGATTTGGAAGTTGATGTTCATATTGCATGCAGACTTTATGACAAACCCTAGTAGGATCATAACGTGGGTAATGAGTGGTGATTTAAAGGAAGAAAAGATCTGTTGTTGGTGATCTTTAAACCTAAACTGATGTGATTAATAGTTTCTGAATAGCATATGGTTATGGTCAAGTATGGATCTGCTTATTGAAGAGCTGCTGCTGGTGACTTATTATTGGAAAGGAACGAATGATAGTAGTAGCAAGAACTTGATTAGTTAGGGTTTCAAGTGTTTAGGAGGGTACTGATGGCCATGGTAGCTAAGATATACAATGGATAAAAGTCTGATCATTTCTACTGCTACGTTTGGATTTTTGATACTGCTCAATGACATTTATAGCTGCTACTAATTGAAGTTTCTGTTGCTAGTTTTGTTCGATTAATACTGCTGCTACTTGAAATTTATTACTACTGCTCGACATCTTGGATACTGCTGCTCGTTGTAATTTCTACTGCTCATTTTTCAAGATACATACTGCTGCTAGTTGGTAAGATGTTACTACTGCTTTTTATCATTACTACTGCTCGATGTTAGTGTTTCTACTGCTACGCCTTATTAATACTGCTGCCAGTTATAGTATTTAGTGCTGCTCTCATAACTTAGTACTGCTAGTATTCTCGGTTAGTACTGCCCGTTTACATTAGTACTGCTGCGTTTACACTGAGTTTTATGGACATGTGTTATGAGGAGTAAGGGGAAGTCGAGATGGGTTTGATATCAGATTGGATTATACACACACAGGATATTAGTTCACACACACAAGGAGTTATGGTGTATGATTTTATTTTTTCTTAAACGTTTTTAAAGGCTCGTTATTATATCTTAAGGTGGGTGTTACACTTTAAAGATAACTTGTTCATTCGTTTAGGTGACTACGAATTGACAAACACTTGAAGGAGTTACGTTATTGTGCTCAGTGATTATTGTCAAGGGATTGCGATCTCCCTATACGTTAAGTATACGTTCGAAGTCGTATTTAGTACAAGACATAAGACACACGGTTGGTTTATTCTACTTCAGCATCAAATTGGTAATGATTAGTTTTCTTCAACATTACATAAAGCCTACAGAATTGGAGATTCGAATGGTTAACATATGGGTTTCAGGGGAAGCTTAAGTGTTCAAATGATTAACCATTTATATGCTACATCGAGGTGAAGGTTTTTATGATTGCTCGTTGGTATTTTTACTGAAGATTTGGGATTTTTCTGTCTTGGGTTCATTTATAAAAGAAAGCATTTTGGTGTTCATTCATGGAGGGCGCTTCAAGACATTGGAAGACTAGATTCGAAGTATGGTGCTGATTCATGATTATGAAGATCAAGGTTGCATACTTTCTGTTCCCTATTTGATGATGACAAAAAGGGGAAGAAGAATATTTAGAAGCTGCAACTTGAAGATCCTTGATGATATGCATGGCTTAAGGGGAAGAAGACATCTTTCATACGTGTTTTTGTCATTATCAACTAGGGGAAGATTGTTGGGAATTATATTTAGAGTTGATATTGACAAAATATGAAAGATGAAGGACTTAAAGTGTATTTATGTTAAAGTCTTTGTAAACCCTAATCCTCTACTATATAAAGAGGATAGGGGCGTTCATTATTGTATGTGTGTGTCAAGATGTAAAACACCAAAAGTGTGTGTGTGTGGGAAAACCAGGCGTGGGTTTTGGGTAGAAAACGCCTGCTTGTTAGTTTTGTTTAACCTTAAGGATCTTATGATTCCTTGTTAGTGTAGCTAACACGTTCTACACTTGATCACGTAGAATTGGGGTTATGTGTTTGTTATAGTAGTTGTTAGAGATGATGACGAAGAACCTTATTGATAATAATAATATATTTAGAGTTGATATTGACAAAATATGAAAGATGAAGGATGAAGACAAAGATGAAGGACTTAGAGTGTATTTATGTTAAAGTCTTTGTAAACCCTAATCCTCTACTATATAAAGCGGATAGGGGCGTTCATTATTTTGTGTGTGTGTGGGAAAACCAGGCGTGGGTTTTGGGTAGAAAACGCCTGGTTGTTAGTTTTGTTTAACCTTAAGGATCTTATGATTCCTTGTTAGTGTAGCTAACACGTTCTACACTTGATCACGTAGAATTGGGGTTATGTGTTTGTTATAGTAGTTGTTAGAGATGATGACGAAGAACCTTATTGATAATAATAATATTCTTTATGTTATTCCGCTGTGCTTATTATTATTATTATTGTGCTTATTGTTTATCCTAGATCAAGGTCTAAACAACCTAGAGTCCAAAACGGTCCAAGAACTTATAGATGGTGTGTGCATAAGTTCTATCATATAGTATAGTTTTAAATTGTAAGTGGTTTGGTTATATTCGAATTGTAGAGAAAGGAGGGAACAAGAAATATTTAGCTAGCATGTATGTCTCGTATATAAATTGTAAAATATGGGCAACTTGTGTCTTGTATATATTGGATGGCATAAATACGTACTGTACTCGACTTCTTTTAAAGGCTAAACAATTTTCCAGCTTGTCCAAAAGAAGGAGAAGAAGTATAAAAACGTTTGTAGGGTCATTAGGTCACGTTTAAACATAACTCGTATAGAATAAATGGTCTTTGGTCGAATTGAATATAATTGGGTGGGTTGTTTATGTGTTCGAAGGGAGCTTTACTTTAGGACTCGTTTGGTGATCAAACGTTCGATTTAGATTTTGAGGTTTTTCATTCTTGTATATTAGAAGTATAGAGAATCGAACCATGCCAAAATAAGTGTAGATCATGTGTTGAAAATAAGGATTAAATGAGGCTAAGTAAAGAGTGTTGGTCGAATTGTATAAAAGAAAGAAAAAATGGAAATTGGGTTGAGATGGTGTTGGGCCATGAATAGTAACAGGCCGAAGTAAAATTAAGAGTCCGTTTGGTTATTAATTGTGTTTTAGATTTTCGTGACGCGTGTGTGAGCTCGTTCCAACGTATCGTGAATAATGTAACAATGTTTGAATTATAAAAATGTAATAAACAAAATTTCAAATTTGCTCGTAAAAATGGTTAAGTGAACAGTACGAGGGATTAATACTAGATTAGCGTTCACTAATGACTAGGAAATTTTATGGGTTGTTACAGTACCTACCCCATATTTTTGAATCTCGTCCCGAGATTCAGTCTGTGTTATCTATTAAAAGATGCTAACGGATAGTCGATGTGTAAAGCTTAAAGAAATCAGGCAAAAGCTTATGGATATAGGGTTCTTATCTAGTTAGGTACGTTCTTGTGACTATCACGACTAAAGACATATTCCATTATAGTTAGGTTTTGGTGAGACAAACTTTCCTATTCTCGAGCAAAATCCTCAAAAGACCTTTAGGCAACCGATTTTTACTTAATCTCACAACTCATCAAACAAAAACTGTCATGGGATTAGGCTAAACCGGTTTAAGTCATAACTTAATTATACTTAACATTTTCACAACACCCCATCACTAGCTGTTATCCTAAAGGGGTGCCAATGTCGATTGATGTAAGCATGGTTACATATGTCCACGTGAGTCATGATGCACTTATAATTATGTTGTACACCATAATTATACTTGCCTCCTTTCACACGTGTACATATCACCAATCACACATATCTCAGCGATCGACATTACTTAAATGGTGAAAGAGTAGGGTGATTATCTCTCAAAAATCCTCGAGTGAACTCATCAAATTTCTGCGGCCGAGAGATAACCTTTATTTAACTTAATCTCATGTCTCATCAAACAAGAACTGTCACAAGATCAAGTTAAATAGCCAGTTATCACCGAGCTCCACTCTTTTGATGTCTCGACTAAATTCTGAGATTTTTCCCTAAAAAGTAACCTCAAGAGAAATCCCCTTTTTGAGCAAAATCATCAAATTTCTCTGCGACTAAGTGATAACCTCTATTTAACTTAATCCCATGTCTCATCAAACAAGAACTGTTACAAGATCAAGTTAAATAGCCAGTTATCACTGAGCTCCACACCTTTGATGACTCGACTAAATTCTGAGATTTCCCTATCGGTGCAGATACTATAATATTCGAAGCGTAGATAATAATGGAAAAAGTTCTACTTATGCAAGGCAATAAGGATAAGAGTCTCAATGTATATCGCAGTTATAGTCTAGGCACCTAAATGCAACCTAGTTCTCTATAACCAAGTCTCTGATACCAATCTGTAACACTCCCAAATTACCGCAGCGGAACAGTAGAGTCAAGGGGGTATTACTTCATAATATAGATCAAGGTATAGAAAATGACCTCTAAATGAGACATTTTAAAATGTTTACCATTCGAATTATTAAAATCAGAGTTATGACAATAAGTTCCAAAGTAAAGTTACATAGATGTTTCGAATGGTAAAAGATAAATGATATGAGTCTCCAAGTATGCAATTGACTCTAGAATCCATGCATCCACTATCGCCTTAATAACCTGAGATAAACATGCTAAAAAGTGTCAACCAACGGTTGGTGAGTTCATAGAGTTTAGTTAAAAATGTAAAGCATTTGAATAAAGATTTCACAGCAAAGGCATTGTAAATCCACTCAGTCCCAAGCTCCGCCCATACAAGACTTGCAACCTGCGTGTTTACAACCCACTGCTAACATATAAGTAGAATAGATGTGTATACGATTAATCACACGAAAGAGTTCTATGCATAAATTACACATACTAGGAGACTACTTCCCAAAGGTTACTGGGAGTCACTTCCCAAAGACAAGTACTAGTCACGAAACTACACATGCTGGGAGACTACTTCCCAAAGAATTGCTGGGAGATTACTTCCCAAAGGCTATTAGGAGACTACATCCCAAAGAACTACTGGGAGACTACTTCCCAAAGAATAGTATAAAAGCGTATTGTATCATAAAAGTATAAATATTTGAGTAATTGCATCACGAAGCAAATCATATAGTTGATAAACGTGTAAAGTATTTTTGAGCATGTATCTCCCCCAAATAGTAAATCAAAATGTATAAAAGTAGGGGCTATGAAATCTCACCTTAGCTGTAAAGGTCAAAGTAAAGTTATGTCAAAAGTATCACGGTAACGGCTCCAACACACGACCTGAATAATAGGGAAGTCTGAGATTTCGATGGCTTAAGATTAACTTGATGTGAATAATGATTGTGAAAGAATATCGGATAACGAATCGGATCGTGATGAAATTGACTTGATATGCTTAAAATGCTTAAAGTTCAAAAATAATATTATATATAATATTATCTTGTTTTTATGTTTTTGATTTCACAGTTATCGTTTCCTCGAAAGTCGTTGAATTAATACGTTAAGTTATTTGTTAAATGTTCGTTATATAAATATATCCGTAACGAAAAATAAATATACTGAAACGAATGACAAAATGCATATGAAATGAGTAAAACTTGAAACAAAAATGATTATAAATAATGTTACTATTCAGCCCTTGGTCTTTTATATAATTTACACTTTTTACCCTAACGTTATAAGTTTTGCACCGTTAGTACTCGGTTACACTTTTAGTCCAAAAGGTACCAAAATGACATTCCAAGCTTTCTGCTTAATGTTTTATCATTTTCTACCCGTATCTTGGCGTGGTGACTTTCTACGATCGCAGCCATGGCGAGTGTATCCTCCATGTTTGGCGATGGTATTTGTTGCTTGCATTCCAAATAGGCTGTGATGATTCTTATAATCTTAGGAAATGAAATGAGTCATTGAAGATCTGACCTTAGCTTGGCGGGGCAATGACCGGATAGCATAGCATATATGGCTGCTGTGCAACCGGGGTTCTTTGCAGCCATAGCGGAATTCTGATACTTATATGACATGACTATTATATACATATCTGAGCCTAATCATTTATTGGACTACAAAGCAAAAATTGCTCTTGCTTATATTTCTGATGGCCTTCAGTATGGAGTTTCGGATTTTTAAAGTTAAATACTAAAAAAAAAGTACTGTGACTGAATGATTTATGAAATACAGATGTTTATGGGATTAAGGGGCTGTTTAGGACTGCTGACGTAAATTGTTACGGGTTGTTTAGGGCTTCCGGTTATAACAGAATTGAAAAGTTTTCTCGCCTAGTGTTGAAAAGGATACTTTAAGTTATAATGCCTTATGTATGAATACAGGAAGCAATATCAAAATACAAGGCTTAAGGGGTGTTTTGATTAGCTTATTTTGTTACCTTATGAGCTAATTTATCTTTTTGAAACCTGATAAAAAAGGGGCTAAATGGATTAGCTTATTTTGTTACCTTATAAACTAATTTAGCTTCTTGAAACCTGATAAGGCCACCTCTTTTCGCCTTACAAGGTTGTTCGTTTGAGCTAATGGCACCACGTGTTATCTGCATCGTGGTGAGGCAAGCCTAATAATCTTGCATCCATGCCGGATATATATCCTTTTACACAGGTGTTTTTCTTGCCACGTCTCATAATTAAAAGAGGGACCGGGTTTGAAAGCCTGGATGTTTGGAATGTATTCTGGTGGATTCGGGAAACGCTAAGGCTATTTGCATTGTGCCAGGGCAAGCTTAGTTGTGGGGATTCAAGTACTTAGTTGGATCATTCAAGGTTCTTATTTGCACTTTTTGTTTCTTATCGACCCTAATTAAGTTTTCGATTTTTAGTGTTCTTATATTTTTTGGGTTTTTTCAATTTCAGTTTTGGTTTTTGATAATGTGTTTTAGGTGAATATCTCCGTGAGGAGCGGCAACAGGGATGGACCAATGACCGGTTGATATGTAGAAAAGAAATAAATTGGTAATGAAGTACAAATATTTTATTTTAGGGCTGGGTGTTAATTTGTGTTCTTGATTCTTAGTTAATGAGATAATTAAGTTTCATAAATCCAACGTGTTTTTAGATTTTGGTTATATTGAAATTTGGATATTGATTAATTAAGTTGTAAATTGACACTTTGGTTGTGTCGCCGGGATTCAAACTCACTGGAATATTCTCCACCAACGGTGGGAGCTTGCTTCTCTTCTCAATTTCTTGAAGGTACATTTTTTAGCGGCGACTTCTTCGTATATAGTAAGTTTCAGGTTAGACCTTAACAGGAGTGGATTTGGCTTATAAACCAAAAAAAAAAAAAAAAAAAAAAAAAAACTTAAACAAACACTCACCAAGAGTTGCTGAAATATGGACATAGAGGGAAGCCCAACTTCTGTCCCTTTCGCCTTTCCAATGTAAGTTATGTTGTGACATCTGTAATGCTTAGATATGTTTCCGTAATGAGTATGATGTCGTGTACCAACGATGCCTATTATTTACCCATATTATTACTGCTGTAATAATAATGGTTAAAATCGTATTTTGTGCTACAGCTGATGGGCAATTTGAAGCAGACGAGGCTGAAGTGGTTGACGTAATTGTCATTCTTGAGCTGAATGGCCAACCATGCTTGGCATGCGCTTTGGATCAGTCGAAGCAAAATGCAACAAAATCTGAAATTATTCTTTTTGGAAGGTTGGTTTTTATTTTTATCTATAAAATGTTCATTCAAACACTTTATTTAATATGAATAATGAGTTTATTCTAAGCAAGGCTTAACTAAATTGTGTAATATTGGATATCATAAGTTTAAGGTGCCATTTGGTTTGCTAGCTTAAATATGGATGATAAAGTTGAAATGGAATGTTATTTTATTTGACCTTAAAAGTCAGGGGAGATAATCATTGAAAGAGTTATTTATGTCCATTTGAATTAGACCTACAAAATTTTAAGTTTGACAGTGATCACTTTAGAAATGCATATCCAAACAGGAGATGACATATTGATATTAGAAACTAGAATTTAGAACATAGATAGTTGACTTATGGTGTCATGTCGATTAAAAATGCATGTTATATTAAGAATCGATCATCTTTTGTTCAATACTTCAACTTATAGTTTATTTATATATTGTGAACATATATAATTGGAACTTTACTTCTTATTTTTTGTATGCAGAACGGTATTTCAAGATACTTTACGTAAGATGTATGCATTGCCATCATATGTTGAAGCCCTTACACTAATGCCTGAAGATGGCGGGCACTGGTCTGCCTTGCTTAGCTGGGTGAAGGCAACTCAGTCTTTTCTAGAATTCATGATGTTTTTCAGGTCAGGAAGTTAGTGGAAGACGCTACAGTTTGATCAAGGTTAGCTTTTAAGGTATCATTTTTCTGATTAATTTTTAGCATGTTTCGTTGCAGCTGGGAAACATATTGAATTACTGATTCATGCCCATGTAATGATTATTAAGAGGGTGTTCGGTTTAACTTATTTAGCAGACATGGGAGCTGAAATGCATGTGTGTGCTTGGTTATGGTTTAGGACGTATGCTTCAGAGGATGTGGTTCAGGGGGTGTGGTTCAGGAGTTGTTCTTTATGTGGTTGTGATTTATGGAGTGTGGTTCAGGGATTATGGTTCAAGAGGGTTGCTGAAAGCTTGGCTGAGAGGTAGACCTTTTAAGTTTGAGAAGCAATGGTTCAGGGGTTGTGGTTCACGCTTGGCTGTTGTGGTTTTTCAGTCAAAAAAGGATTGTTTGGTTCGTTTTCTTTTCGTCAACAAGAGGCTCTTTTGTTTGCTGTTAAAATAGGTGTTTGGTTTGCTCTTTTTTTTTGGCAAAATGGGCCGTTTGCTTTGTTGTCAAAATGGTTGTACGATATGCATGTCAAAAAGTATATTTGCGTAAATGACTAACACAGGTAGTAGTTTGTATCGAGTCATAGGATTTCGATTAGTTTGTGGTTGGTTTCTTTGTGGTTTAGATGGAGTTGTAGGCTTTAGTACAAACCTTAAAATAGTTTGGGCTGCTAATAAGTATAAAGAATCAAAAAACATTAACAAAACCTCATTTGGCTTTTTGATTAAGTGTTGAGTTGTTGTTTTTTTTGTTTTTTTTTTTAATTATTATTTTTAATTATTATTATTTTTTGATTAAGTGTTGAGTTTGCAGACGTATGGTCATGTATTCAATTCAATGAAAATGCAACTTTTTTATTTGATAGCTAGGCTTCATTTCTTAAATGTACCTTTAATTGAGTTTTGGTGAACCCTATCTTTTAATAATTTTGTTGACAAACACCCCGTCGCGAAGCGCGAGTATCAACCCTCGTTATACACATCGAGTACCATTTCATTTCAAGTTACATTTGTAGCTATATTTTCATTTTCGATTGCTTTCTTAAACATATTTTTATGCAAATATAATCTCTAGCACTCGTTATTACCAAGACTCTAACCCTAAGTTTAGCTACTTTTGTGAAACATTAACGAGCAACATTTCGTTTAGATGTATTTTAATTTTGAATATTAACATTTCTTAGGAATCTTATTATATCTCTATACTAATACCCGCGTACTATTCACCATAGCTTGGTAGGAGGCCCTTTAGGGGGCCAATAGGCCCGAACCGTTAAAATAACCCGAACTTTATTCGGATCTTAGTAGTTGTCTCTCACATATCTCTCCTACCTCATCTTTAGGTCTAAGGTCCGGCACCGAAAAAAAAAACCGATGGAGCATGAGTCACTGATCCGCCTCCGAAGAGTCTATAGTGATTTTTGTGTGTTAGTCTACAGTAAAACTAATATTATATTGGGGGAACAGTGTCTTAGTGGGAGGATCCGGATGTTCTTTAGTCATATGTGGTTGTGTTTTTCCCGTTATTTCCCAGGTTCAACCACTTTTATTTCAGCCATATTTTTTTTCTTTCTTAACTTTAAATCCCTTTTTTTGGGGACGATCCAGTCAGGTCGCATTTTGGAAATCGCTTGGGTTTCCTTTGTTTCATCAGATCATTGGTGTTAATAGGTTTGAAATTGTTGTTGTTTTTGTTGTTGTTGTTTTTGTTTTTTTTTTTTTTTTTTTTTTTTTCTTGATTAGGTTGTTTGAATTTTCAGTTTGATGTTTCTTATGGCACCTTTTTTTCTAGGTTTTTTAGCTGGTATTATGAGTATTTTTTTAAGCTGCATGTTTAAAAAGAATGTGCAATTGTCACTGTTGGTTAGACTTAAATAGTAAAATGCATGTATATAAAATAATGTGGACACTCGCTAGGGTAGCAACAATGTGGACACTCGCTAGGGTAGCTGCTTATATTTACTTCAGATTATAGGTGTTCTTTAAGAATAGTCTCAGATGCATGTATATAAAATGATATGGAAACTTGGTAGGGTGGCCATTTATGTTTGCTTGAAGTTGTTGGTATTGGTTCTAGTTAGATATTTAACCGTTTGGTTTAAAAGTTTTGGATTATTTTATACGACGTTTTAACATTCTTTTGGTTGTTAACTATTGCAAATTATTATTTGACAATGTCGATGTTCTTCGTAATGCGTATGGCTGAAATAGTATTGTTAGCCACATTTTCTGTTTATCTTTTTTGTGACACACGCCTTTTTGTTGCTGTTGTTAACTATGCCGCCCAAATCAAATAATGGTTATGACAATATTAATGGTCAATCCGGTGATAAACAACCATTAAACAATCTTGAAAGTCCATGTTTCCCTTTTATCTATGATTTCGAAAATCCTCGGATTTAGACTTCATCCAGTAACACCGAAATGCTACGCCCTCTTTACAATGCTCCTCATCCAAACGTTTCTGGAGGAATTGGTCTTCCTACTGAAGGTTACTTCTCATTAAATTTATTCTACGGTTATTGGTGATGTATATGCCTTGGCGATCTCACGATTGCTACTTATTTTATACAGGTCAATCTTCTCAGGCAACTTTCAGTCGTGACATTTCTTTGTTGCAGTCAACAATAACCTGGTGTAAAAGAAAGTCGGCTGGTGTTGGAGAAAATAAGGGACAAAAATCTCAGCGTGTTACCCGGAATGGCAACGATTTTGGTGGAAGACCGTGTTTGCCGCCAGCTTTACCAAATGATCTTGAAAGTCTATGTTTCCCTTTAATCTATGATTTCGAAAATGCTCGGATTCAAACTTCATCCAATAACACCGAAACGCCACGCCCTCTTTACAATGCTCCTCATCCAAATGTTTCTGGAGGAATTGGTATTCCTGCTGAAGGTTACTTCTGATTAAATTTATTGTCCGGTTATTGGTGATGTGTATGCCTTGCCGATCTCACGATTGCTACTTATTTTATACAGGTCAATCTTTTCAGCCAACATTGCCTCCCGACATTTCTTTTTTGCGATCAAGAATTGCCTGCCGTAAGAAAAGGGCAAGTCATGAAGGTGAATATACAAGCTTTCTGCTAATAATTTGTATAATTTTTAATAAACAATAGTAAGGAACAACAACGCTTTGCAGACGTTGATGCAGCTGGTGCAAGGGCTAGGTTACCTATAAATACTGCAATTTCTAATCAAAATCCTACCACTACAAGCCTAATTGCATCAGGACAACATGCTAACCAACAATGCCCAAAAAACACTCCAGTTGCTGCCCGTAATGTACCCGATCGTGTTGGGCCACATAATTTGCATCCCAGGTTAAACTGCGGTAGAGGGCTGTCTGGTGAAGCGGTTCCTGTAATGGCAAATCAAGGTTGGCGTTTAACTGTTTTCCTTATTATTTATGGTTATTAAACAACTTATTTTTTGTTAAACAATTTTAAACGACTATTTATAATTATTGCTTTTGTATACTAGGTTTTATATAAGAATGGATAACTACTTTAACAAGGAACAATTGCTAAAGCCTTTATAACTGTTTTTTATGCAGAAATTATAGAAGGCGAGCCACTAATTGCTGTTGGAACTTCTGATGAACCTTTTGGACGTACAAGGCCAGCACCATCGCCGCAAAAGACCAGCCAACAAGGCCAGGGGAAAGTTCGAGATCGTGCAGATAATGTAGCCCACCGTGTTGGCTCGCCCAATTGCCAAGCCACCTTACACAACTGTCAAACTGTCTTTGGTGAAGGCCAGCGTGTCTTGCCAAATGAAGGTGACTGATTGCTTTTGTGTCTTATAATTTATAATTACCAATGACCCATCTTTTTTTACATTTTTTTGCCGGTATTTTTTTTGATATTTTTTACGTGTGTGTACGCAGAAAATGAATGTCCGCCTTCAATACTCAACGTTGCAAATTCTGAACAGCCTTCTCGACATAAAAGGCGCAGAACTAGAGGTAACACTCATAATGTACGCCAATGCCTTTAGTCATGCAGTTCACTAAACAATTCAACCCATGCTCCACAACCGCCTCATGAAAGGCCCAGTGTTCCAACAAATGAAGGTAAACATTTAACTTCCTTTATCAACATTCTTCGTTGTCAATGGTCCAGCCTTTACCATAACAGAACTTTATTACAATCACCGTTATTCAAATGCAAAAAAAAAAAAATAAATAAAAAAATAAAATAAAAAATAAAAAAATGCAGAGGCAACCCCTTCATATGAAGATTTAGGAGATTGTGATCAGCGATGCCGCCACTGTTACGTAGCTTTTTGGTAAGGGGAACATATTCTGCATGGTTCTGCCACTAACAGGCCTGAATACCATTTGTGTTGTGGAGATGGAAGAATCATGATGGAGCCTAAACAAGATCCACCTCAGTATATCAAAGATCTTCTTTAAAACAGTACTTTTATGGAAAATATCAGGGCTTATAATCAAATGTTTGCAATGACTTCATTCGGTGCAAAAATTGACAAGTCAGTCAAAACCGAACGAGGCCCATACGTGTTCAAAGTGTCAGGTCAGATCTATCATCGGATTGGAGCACTGTGTCCTCTTGGTGATGATACACCTAGATTCTTGCAGCTGTATATTTATGACACACAAAACGAAGTGCAAAATAGGCTGAGTCATTTCTCTGGTTCTGAACGGAGTACCTTAGATCCAGAAATTGTTGATGGCCTGATTCACTTTTTGGATACTCACAATGAACTGGTCCATGTATTAAGAATGACAAGAGATTTATGCAGTCAAGCAGACATACCAGACTTCAAAGTAAGGCTTTACAATGCTGAAGGAGCACGTGGTTATGAATTGCCAATGTCTAACACTCTTGGAGCCATAGTGTTTGACAGCGGTCCTACTAGTGAAGCAGATTATGACGTCATTATTCAATACAAGGGTGGTCAACCGAAAAGAATCAACAAGCTCCATAAATCTTATATGTCATTGCAGTTTCTGCTAATCTTCATCTATGGCGAACCTGGGTTTCACACACAGTAAAAATTGAGATCTACAAACCCAGGTCAAAGAGCAAGGCGCGTGACCTTGAACGCGTTTTACACATATCAGTTACATCCAAGACCTGATTCATATGATCTTCTTTTCCGCACAGGCCGCCTTTTTCAGCAATACGTTGTCGGAGTGTACTGCTGCATAGAGCAGAATATGATGGATTTTTATAGACACCATCAGCGTGATATTCGAGGTGAATATCTATCAGGCCTATATGACGCTGTTGCAAAGGGAGATCGTGATGGTTCTGAAGCTGGGTCGAGGATCATTCTTCCTTCATCTTTCACGGGTGGTCCGCGGTACGTGTATAGCCATTACTTGGATGCATTGGCACTTTGCAGAAAACTTGGCAACCCCCAATTCTTCATAACATTTACATGCAACATAAATTGGCCTGAGATTCAAAGATATATGGCAGCATATCCGCAGCTGAATGCTTCAGATATAGCAGATGCAATTTGTCGAGTTTTTCAGCAAAAGATTAATGCATTTATCAGGTTTTTAAAACATAGAAGGCCATTTGGATTTGTCACAGGAGGTATGAAACATGTTTTTTTATAATTGAATTTCGTGTTCGCCACGTTAAATAATTTTATGTCACACAACCTTATATAAAGAATACTGTAATCGTTACTTACAATTTGAGAAACGTGCATCGCACTAATAATTACTGTTTTTATTATTCTAACTGTCCTGCCTATCTTCTTCTTGAAACGGTTTTATATACGATTGAATTTCAAAAGCGTGGCTTACCACATTGGCATACACTGATGTGGATTAGTCCAGGCAACAAAATACAAAATGCTCAAGATGTTGAGTAGTATATCTCTGCAGAACTACCAGACCCAGTCGTTGATCCACATGGATACAATATAGCCTCGGATATGATGGTTCATGGACCATGTGGATTGCCTAATCTGAAAGCGCCCTGTATGGAAGGCACAACATTTATCAAAAAATTCCCCAAAAAATACAATCCTCAAACCTTTTTTTGACACCAATGGTCATGTGCACTATCGAAGAAGGCAAACAAAAGTGTACACAACCAAACGGTAGATGAAATTAGACAACACCTACGTTGTCCCATATAATCGGAGTCTTTGCCTGGCATTCCAAGCTCACATAAATGTTGAGTACTGTGGTTGGAGTATGCTCATAAAGTATCTATTTAAGTATATTTCAAAAGGAACAGACCGGGTATTTGCAAGAGTTACTAGATCTATTGGTGATGCGTCTACTTCTTCGGGTCATCGAGAGGCCCAGGTGGATGAAATACAGAATTTCCTTGATGGTCGGTTTATATGTCCTCATGAAGCATGCTGGAGGATTCTCAAATTTAACATACACAGTCGAGAGCCTGTAGTTTAAATTCTTTCTGTGCATCTAGAAAACATGCAACATGTCACCTTTCGGGACAATGATGACTTAGAATCAGTTATTAATCGTCGTGACCGTAAAGTGACAACGTTGACAGAATGGTTTGCTTACAACACTAACAATGAAGATGGCCGCCATTTAACCTATTTAGATTTTCCTTCAGAGTTTGTCTGGTATCAAGAGCAGAGAGTTTAGAAGCCTAGAAGAACCACACAGTCATCTGTTGGCCGATTAGCATACATACATCCAAGTTTGGGTGAACTCTTCTATTTTAGAATGCTGCTTTGTCATCAAAAAGGATGCAGAGGATTTACAGAAGTGCAGAAAGTTAACTAAGTGTTGTATCCTACATACCCAGCCGCGTGTGAGGCATTAGGCCTTCTTGGTGACGATAAAGAATGAGACAAAGCACTTGAAGAGGCATGTTTTTCAGAATCATCATCGGAACTGCAGTATGTCTTCATCCATATTCTAACTTACTGTGAAGTCGTCAATGCTGTCCAGCTATAGGACAAATACTGGAAAGAAATGGGGCATGACATACCAAGAATTGTCTCATAGAGTGTTGGAATTCAGAACACAAGAAATAATCCACAGCTTATCCTTTGCACACATAAAAACAAACTACACACATATGTTAAAGTTATATACAGTAGATACCACAACAATCCACAACCTTTTTGTGCAATATCTTTGTATCCATTAGTACCTTTGACTTATTAACATAATACAACCATTGAAAAAAACTTTAAAGATGCACCATATCTGGAAAACATGCACAAGCACCTTATTTACACACACTCTAACCATTCAAAGTGGTAACAGCTATTCTGCTGTCACCTCTTTCTATTCACCCATACTAGCAGCCAAAACACCCAGAAATTATTAAGCTGCAGCCTTTAAAAACTTGTAACACCCCCAACTTGAAATATGGCAGCAGGACTGAGCTTGGGGTGCTACTCGAGGGGTAAGACAGCCACAATCACAGAAAACGATCTCATAACGAGACATTTTTAATAAAACATAACATTAGATTACAAAGTTTAATGTTCAGAGTCAAAAAGACTCATAACACAAAATAGCAACAGAAAATAAAGATAGTTTGCAGCGGAATAAAAGTAGTTTGCAGCGGAAATAAAGACACAGTTTAACAGATATTTTAAATAAAAAGATACTCCGTAATAAGGGCAAGAAGCATAGCCCAAAGATAGCCATCCTCAACCTTCAGCCACTCCTTGTGCACACTTCATACATCAATTACCTGAGATAAACATGCTAAAAAGTTAACACAAAGGTTGAGTGTAATTCGTAGGTTTAGTAAATAATAGTTGAGCACAAGATTTTAAGTCTGGAGGATATAAGCAACAAATGCAAATATCAAGTAAGCGTCACATAATCAATCAGGATTGCTAAGCTCATGACACACAAAGCGTTAACCAGCACCAGAAACTCTGGCGTAAGTCGACAGTAACCGCGGAATTTCATAATCATAATAGTTGCCCCCAAAGTCAGGTATCTTGCCAAATACCTAGTTAACTCAACTATAGCACACCCGTGTTGCCTACCTGGTCAACAGGAGTGGGATGGTCAAATCCTATAGGCCTATATACTATAATCGCGCTCACCCGCAGGTGATTAATGGTTCATGATCGAGGGACTTGCTTTTGGCAAGGAAGGTACTTAGCATTTATCGCGTCAGTCAGGAATAGCATACCAATAAACAATTGTGCTCAGAAAAAATAGTAAGTAGCATGTATCTCCCCCACGGGATTTATAAACATTTAAAAATATGTAAAAGTGAGGCTATGAATCACACCTTAGCAGCAGAGAAATGAGATATCACAATCTGATCAAGTGGGACAGTACGGCAAGTGAACCTCAGCACAACCTAATATATAAATAATATGCCTCAGCAACAACCTTAAAGTGATTTCCAAAACAATAATCGTATTATAAAATATTTTATTTCAATGGCGTTTCGAGTTTAAATAAAGTTTAAAACTCGTATGGATACGAGACATTAAAATAATAAAAGTCGGCAAACACGAACAGATACGAAGAAAGAATAACGGAAAAAGAAAAGAGAAATAAAAAGGAAGAAAATAATAAAAAAGAAAAGAAGGTTTATAAATTATTAGTGTATGATTAAATTATAAAAGATGTTATCGAAATTTGAGCATGACTCGCCCGTTTATAAGACATATCCAAGTCGTTATGACTTTTGATTATAAATTTTACTACTAAGTTTATAAGTTCAATATATCTAATTGATCGATATTATACGAGTATATATTAGTTATTAGACTTATCATCTATATCGATTATGTTTTACTAAAAATAATCAACCAAAACAATATATCGAAAAACAAAAAAGAAATAATAAATAAATTATCAAAAAAATAGTAAAAGAAGTATAAAGACTCAAAGGTATTGGGCTTCGGGTCCAAGTTATTAGTGTTTAATCTTATATATGTGTTTATAAACCATTAGACAATTGTCGTGACTCATTGAGTCATGGCTCGAGCCTATTCGAGCCAAAGGCTTTGGTTTTTGGCTGTAAGCCAAACCAATCTCAAATGTAATTACAAAATTTTACAATGCCGTATTGAATCAAATTTTAATATATATTTACATGTCAAGTTTTATTGTGGCTATGCCGTGACTCATTTGAGTAACGGCTCAAGCCGATATGTGCCAATAGGCTACAATATTTACCACAACACAAACCAATTCAAAATCCAAAAACCAAAATCTCACAACATACTTATATGCTATGCTGTGACTCAATGAGTCACGGCTTGAGCTAGTTTGAGCCCAAAGGGCCTCTTCGGACCATTTAACCAACACAAACGTAAATCCAAATTCCAATTTGAATCAAAAAAAAAAAAAATATACACAATGAGGACATATGGGTTATGCCGTGACTCATTTGAGTCACGGCTTGAACCAAACTGAGTATTTAGACTCTCGGGAAAGCAACAATCCAACCATAAGGCTTTGCCGTGACCCAATGGAGTCACGGCTCGTACCTTAACACGAGCCAAAGGGTCTTGGTTCATTATCACAGCAGCACAACCAAGTCCATCATCCAACATACAAACCCTAATCCAACACCAACACTACTACTACTGCCTCACCTACTTGTTTACTCTAATCAGAATCAACACAACCCAATCATCCAGATAAATTCCAACAAATCCAAACACAAACCACAAATAACTTATTACAACCAAATCGAAAGAATAAAAGAATTAATAATACAACCAGATTGAAAATAAATTAAAATGAATCAGAACTGATATAAAAACAACCAAATCGAACATGAAATAAATAAATAAAAATATAAATAAATAAACTGAAATAATATAAATGTCCAAACCCTAATTCCTAGGTCTATTCCCAGTTGCCGTGACTCAAAGAGTCACGGTTAAAGCTTCCTACGAGCACTAGGCTCCTCGGCTTCAATCACCAGGACCAACTCAGTCTCAGTGTGATGCTACAACATTTGAATCAAGTCAAAACAAATGAAATAAATAATATAGAATAAGTAAAATAAGAAAAATATATAAGTATACACGACTCACTCCGAGTCAACGCGAGTTGACTCGGTGAGTCACCCTGACTCGGACTGAGTAAGGGTTTTACGGCGTTAATAGATTAGATCCACACGTTTTTAAATTAGATCGAAAAGTTTTTATATCGTTTTATTAATTAAAAGTGAAATACGAAACTAGGGTTTCATTTTAAATCGAAAAGACGTAAAAAAGGGGCGCGTGAGTTACCTTTTATGAGAGAGATGAAGGAGGGGAAGCTTTGCCCGGAAAGGAGTGTCAACAGTGGTGGTGGTCTGGCATTTGGCGGTGTTATACTCCTCGGATGACGCTGATATTCTCCAGAAATGATCAGCACAAGCTGATCTATCGATTGGTATAAGAACTTAGTTTGCCGAAAAAATTTTCGGCACGGTGGTCACCGGCGAGAAGTGGTGGTTGCTGGAGTTGTGGCCGAAGAAGAAGGGGAAGACGGGAGGGTGTGTGTGTATGTTATAGAAGTGGGAATGAATAAAATAAAGAAAAATCTGGTCTTTTATACCCTCAGAGGGACCTTTCCTGGACAATAGAAACTCAAGGGGCGTGGGGTAATTATAGGGCGGGGGTATATTCTGCCATATTAGTAATACTTTTACTTGAATCATTGTGGGGCCCATTCGAGGTACCAAACGGACTCGAAAAATTATGAAACTTGCGCTATTGTTTTCAAAATAATTTTTTTTGATAAAAACGAGTATAAATATCCATAACTTTCCAAAAATAAATTTATTTGGAAATTTCGATTCGTTTCGCGTTTTCTAGGTTGTGCTGACGTAATAAGGGACTAAGGTTCATGTTTCTCAAGATATCTCACTTTTCCCAAGTTCAAATAAATTCAGAAAAAGTTCAACTACTAAGGTGATGAAAAAATAAATATTTTGGCTAGTAAAAATGGTTTGGGAAATTATCGGGTGTTACAGCACATACATCATATTGGGAAATCCGTCTCGGATTTCAGTTTAACTTATCGGTTCCGGTTTCGAAGAGGTGAGGGTACTTGCGCTTGAACTCGTCCTTGCGTTCCCAGGTGAATTCGGGTCCTCTCTTGGAATTCCAGCGAACTTTCACAAGGGGAATTTGGCTCCTCTTTAGTCGTTTGATCTCACGCTCCATATTCTATACAGGCTCTTTAATAAAGTTCAGTTGCTCGTCAACTTGAATCTCATCAAGTGGGATTACAGCTGTCTCATCAGATAAACACTTCTTCAAATTCGACACATGGAAGGTGGGGTGAACTCTACTGAGCTCAGGAGGCAATTCCAGCATATAGGCTACAGGACCAACCCTGTTCAGAATTTTGAATGGTCCAATGTATCTCGGGTTCAGCTTTCCTTGTTTGCCAAACCGTATAAAGCCTTTCCACGGTGAGACTTTCAGCATAACTTTGTCTCCGACTTGAAACTCTAGTGGTTTACGTCTCACATCCGCGTAACTCTTTTGACGATCTCTCGCGATCTTCAATCGGTTCTTAATCTGCACAATCTTTTTTGTAGTCTCACGAACAATGTTCGGCTCGATGAGCTGAGCTTCTCCTACCTCAGCCCAACAGATGGGTGATCAACATTTCCGACCATACAATGCCTCAAATGGTGCATCCTTAATGCTTGCATGATAACTGTTGTATGAAAACTTGATCAAAGGCAAATGAGTATCCCACCCATTTCCAAAATCAATCACGCAGTCCCAGAGCATATCTTCCAAAGTCTGAATCATCCGTTCACTCTGGCCATCTGTTTGCGGGTGGTAGGCAGTACTCATGTCGAGGTTCATGCCAAAGGCATCTTGAAGCGATTGCCAAAAATTAGAAGTGAACCTACTGTCTCTGTCAGAGATGATCGATATTGGGGCTCCATGTCTTGACACTATTTCCTTCACGTAAAGCCTTGTCAACTTATCCATGCTGTAATTCTCTTTGATCGGTAGGAAGTGTACTGATTTCGTCAATCGATCGACTATAACCCAGATAGCGTCGAAACCAGTTGCAGTTCTTGGGAGTTTGGTGTTGAAGTCCATAGTAATTCTCTCCCATTTCCATTCAGGAATCTCAGGCTGTTGTAAAAGACCAGACGGCTTCTGATGTTCGGCCTTAACTTTCACGCACGTCAAACATCTGCGAACATAATCATCAACTTCTGCCTTAATGTTTGGCCATCAATATAACTCCTTGAGGTCGTGATACATTTTGTCGGACCTTGGGTGTATAGAATACTTTGACTTTTGAGACTCGTGCATGATCAAGTCTCGCAGTCCTCCATAACGCGGCACCCAACTTCTTCCTTTAAAACACAAGGTTCCGTCTGAACGCTTCTCAAACTTCTTCTATATCATCCCATAAAGATTCCCATTCTATAAATCTTCTTGTTTCACTGCTTCATCTTGAGCACGGAGAATTTGGGCGGGAAGGTTTGAATTGATGGTCATAACCACTTAAAGTTTCCAACCATCGTAGCGGTTTCAACCGTTCCTTACGGCTCAAGGCATTAGCCACGACGTTCGCCTTTCCCGGGTGATACCTGATTTCACAGTCATAATCACTTAAAGTTTCCAACCATCGCCGTTGCCTCATATTCAGCTCTTTCTGGTCTAAGATATGTTGAAGACTCTTGTGATCGGTGAAGATGACACACTTTGTTCCGTATAGGTAATGCCTCCATATCTTGAGTGCAAAAACCACAACTCCCAACTCCAAATCATATGTGGTATACTTCTCTTCATGGGTCTTAAGTTGTCGGGAAGCATATGCCATGACCTTCCCTCTATGCATCCGAACCGCTCCTAACCCGTGATACGATGCATCACAATAAACCATAAAATCTTCTACTCCATCTGGCAAAGCCAAAATTGGTGCACTACACAGTTTCTGTTTCAGGGTTTGAAATGCTTCTTCTTCATCGTTTCCCCACTCATACTTCTTATCCTTCTGAGTCAATGTAGTCAATGGCTTAGCAATCTTGGAGAATCCTTCGATAAATCTCTGGTAATACCCGGCCAATCCCAAAAATTGTCGGATCTCTATAGCATTAGAAGGCATTTGCCAATTCTCAATAGCTTCAATCTTTGCGGGATCCACATGCAACCCTTTGTTTTTAATCACATGACCAAGAAATTGTACCTTGAGAATCCAAAATTCACACTTAGAGAATTTTGCGTACAATTGTTCTTCCTTGAGTAACTTGAGAATCATCGTTAGATGTTGCTTATGCTCTTCTTCATTCTTGGAGTAGATCAAGATGTCGTCGATGAAGACTATGACAAACTTATCCAGATATGGTTTACATAATCGATTCATGAGGTCCATGAATACAGCCGGTGCGTTTATCAAACCAAAGGGTATCACTTGAAACTCATAGTGGCCATAACGAGTCCTGAACGCCGTCTTGGGAATATCCTCTTCCCGGACTCTAAGTTGGTGATAACCTGACCGCAAATCTATTTTAGAATAGTAGTCTGATCCTTGCAACTGGTCGAACAAATCATCAATTCTTGGTAACGGGTAGCGAATCTTCACCGTTAGCTTGTTCAATTCTCGGTAGTCAATGCAAATTCTAAACGATCCATCCTTCTTCTTTACAAATAACACTAGTGCTCCCTACGGTGATGAACTAGGTCGAATAAACCCTTTATCCAATAACTCCTATAACTGTTTAGACAGTTCTTGCATTTCTGTCGGAGCAAGTCGATATGGTGAACGTGCCACAGGTGCAGCTCCCGGAACTAGGTCAATTAAGAACTCCACTTGTCGAACCGGTGGAAGCCCAGGTAGATCTTCAGGAAATACCTCAGGGAAATCACGCACAATCGGGATGTCCTCGAGTTGCTTCTCTCCAGACTCTTTCTTGGACACATGTGCTAGGAATGCATGACAGCCTTTTTCGATATACTTCAAGTCTTAATGCAGGAGATAATACTTAAACGGGTTCCGCTACGGTCTCCGCAGACAACCAAAGTTTCGTCATCAAGAGGAATATGAACAACTCGTTCACTGCAAATAATACTGGCTCGATGTCTAGACAGCCAATCCATACCTACTACTACGTCTAAGCTTCCGAGTTCAATGGGCAAAAGGTCGATGCTAAACGGGTGATCTAGAAGGTTTGGGGTACAGTTCCGGATTACCGTGCAGGTGTCAACCAAGTCGCCATTAGCTAGCTCTATACTATAGCTGGTGTCTAGGAAGGTAGGGGTGAGGTTAAGTAGTGGCGAAATCTTAGAAGACACAAAGCTCATATCGGCACCATAATCACATAAGCCTTTAACACGGAGGTTGTTGAGTAGGAATGTACCGGTGATTACGTTTGGTTCATTCTTTTGTTCTCCAGGGCCCATGATGTATGCTCTTCCACGAGCACCTTCAGTTCTTCATCCAGTGTTCTTTGGGCATTTATTTTTGTAGTATCCACACTCCCCACATCCAAAACATGTTACAACTGGCTGTGCATTACTCCCAGTAGCCACAGCTTTTCCCTTACAATTCTTAGCAACATGACCAATCATATAGCACTTCTGATACTTAACAGCGCATGTTCCAGGGTGATGTTGGTTGCACTTTTCACAGTACGGGTAATTCCCAGCATATCCCCCAGTTTGTGCTGGTGCAGCCACATATGCTCTGACAGCCTCTTGTCATCGGTTCTGTTGGTGGTGATGGTTGTTGTTATGGTACAGGTTATTGTTGTTGTTGTGGTTGTTGCTCCTACTATAGTACTCTAATTTTCTTTTATGATCATAGTTGTTACTTTTTTGAGCAGTACCATTCTTAACCACCTGATCCATCAATCATTCAGCTATACGGATTGCATCATCCAAGGTCTGCGAGTTGTATGACATCACGAGCCCTTCAATACTAGCTGGTATACCACCAATAAAATTTTCTAGCAACTTTTCGTTATCCGGCACCATGTGAACACAAAATACTTTCAACTCTTGAAATCGCCTAACATAAGTAGCAAGGTCAACGCCTTTCACAGCCAAGTAGTAGAATTCGGTGTCCAACTTTCTCATGTCAATGCGGGAGCAATACTTCTTCACCATTTCTTTCTTAAATTCTTCCCAGGGAACATTATAAGCTCTCTCCATCCCGACGTCCTTAGTATAAGCATTCCACCATGATAAGGCATGCTCCATCAAAGTTCCCGTTGCATACTTTACTTTGCAGTATTCAGAGCAGTTACTTCTTAAGAACACTGATTCCATCTTCTCAAACCATTGGGTCAGACCGACAGCTCCTTCAGTTCTCTTGAAGGTAGTAGGTTTGCAGTTCATGAATTCGTTGTAAGTGCAGAAATGATTCTCATAGATGGGCTGCACTCCTGCCTGTCCCACATTCTGGTTGTTAGCACTGGCTTGCCCAGCAAGCGCTGCAGCTATGCCTTCCTCAATTAGTTTCTGAATCACGGCTGGGGTCATCTTCTTAGGTGGCATAATTCTATCAATCATTACAAATGTACCACACTGTAAGTATTTTGATTGACGTAACAGAATCATAACACAAGGTAAATAACACAATGATACATCATAATATAGCATCCATTTAACATCATAATAGTACATCACCAAAATACATCGTAGATTCGATACTTGTCATCAGTCTTGCAAGATATGCAAAATGACTACAAGTTTCTTATCAAAATCTACTAACTGAAACTAGTCAGTTTAGTACGTACAAGGTAAACTACTACTACAATACTTAACTACCATAATAAAGATGATCATTAATCTCTACTGACAGTCTCTTATCTCCTCATCATCCTGGTGAGGTACATCAATAGGGTGTGGGTCCATATCTGGACTAGGTGGTGCAAGTGGGTGATCAACAAGCGCATCTGGTAACTGACCGGAAGGGACTGATGTAGCCATAATACTCTACATGGGTATTGGGACAAGTATAAAATTTCTAGCCAAGGTTTTTATAAAATAGTTTCATATGAAATGAAATAGTAGTGGAAATATTCAAACATATGATAATGCAAAGCATATATACATAAAAGTTTAAGTAAAGCACTTACAAGCGAAGTGGCACGGAGGGCTGATGGCTATCGATTTCGAAAAACGTTTTGACTCACACAAAAAATGTTTATAGTCGAGTATGATCTCGTTCTCTATAAACGGTGGCTCTGATACCATTCTGTAACACCCCCAACTCGAAATATGGCAGCAGGACTGAGCTTGGGGTGCTACTCGAGGGGTAAGATAGTCACAATCACAGAAAACGATCTCATAACGAGACGTTTTTAATAAAACATAACATTCGATTACAAAGTTTAATGTTCAGAGTCAAAAGACTCATAACACAAATAGCAGCGGAAAATAAAGATAGTTTGCAGCGGAATAAAAAGTAGTTTGTAGCAGAAATAAAGACACAGTTTAAAAGGTATTTTAAATAAAAAGATAGTAAGGGCAAGAAGCATAGCCCAAAGATAGCCATCCTCAACCTTCAGCCACTCCTCGTGCACACTTCATACATCAATTACCTGAGATAAACATGCTAAAAAGTCAACAAAAAGGTTGAGTGTAATTCATAGGTTTAATAAATAATAGTTGAGCACAAGATTTTAAGTCTAGAAGATATAAGCAACAAATGCAAATATCGGGTAAGCGTCACATATTTCATTCAGTTGCTAAGCTCATGACACACAAAGCGTTAACCGGAACCATAACCTTTTGTATCTATTGTTTATTACAATACTCGATTATTACTTTTAATATGCCTAAATAACATCTTATTAGTCACTCATAACTTGCTTATTTTAACTTATGCAACAGCAGAAGAAGCGTCAACAGCCTCAGCAAAGAAACAGCCAAAACCCAGAAATGTTCCAAAGAGGAAATCGAAGTGAACGTGAAGTAGTCATGGCAACCAAATGCACTAGCCTTTTGTCAATATTTAGCCAACAATATGTTTTGGAACATATTTGTCCTCTACCTGCACAAATATGTGTCAAAACATCCATAGACAGCAAAACACTAATCTTTTGTATCACATTTAAGGTATAGCTGCACACACACCTTAACTGTGCACACATGCTTTCTATAACAGGTGCACATTTAGGTCTGACCCCCTTTTTTTGTGTAACGTTTATGTATCACCTGCATGTAAACCTCATGCCAGGTTGCAAAGGTCCATATTTTGTAACATATTTGTGCTCTATGTCTATAACTGCACAAATATGTGTGAAAAGATACATATTATTTTGTAAAACATTTGTGCCGCCTCTGCACAAACAACTTATGTCTATAAAAATGTCTTATATTATGTACACGTTCTTCATATACTGATACATAGTTATGCTTCAAAGAAATGCAAAAATTGTTGGTTACAAATATGTGTTAAAACATATACACCTTCTTTGTCTCAAAACATATACACCTTCTTTGTAAATCATTGCCACACACCTGCTCAAACTAATGCATACCTAACATTCAAAGGAATGACAAAAGACTAACTTATAAAATTTGATACAATTAGTATGTTAACATTAGCTTCAAGTAACCATGAACACATCAGAAACAAATTAACTGCCGCTCATCAGAAACCCATTAACAGTAACTACACCAACCTTTTATTGCTAATAATCATTGGTTTACAAAGACAACATCAGGATGAAGGGATCATCATCAGTAACTAAAAAAAAAAACCAAAACAACACAACAAACATAAACTTTAAAACACCCTCCTGCCAACACACTTGCCACCATCAGCGACGAAACCAAATGAGCCTAATCCTTCAACTCCATCAAACCAACTTGACGCTGCTTTTCTAGCCTACCTTCACGAGCTAGACCCAACACCGCACTCAGTCCAGCTAAAATCTGTTGCTCTCTCTGTTGGAGTGGCATGACATGACTTAAGGGGAAGACAAGGAAGACAAGTTTGTTTCATTCAGGGAGATGATTACATCTCAACTTCTCTACTTCGTCTAGGGAAGTTCGTACACGACATTGTTTGTTTTGTCATCATCAAATAGGGGAAGATTGTTGGGATTATTGATTTGATGAGACAAAATACATAGAAGAATGAAACATGAGGGCTTAAAGTGACAAAATATGAAAGTTCAAAAGATGGAAGATTACAACGAAATCTTTTATTATTTTAGTTTATTCTTTTGTAAACCCTAATGTCTCTATTATATAAAGAGACATAGGGTACAAGTTTTAATAAGTCTTCCACAATGTAATCTAAAGGTGTGTGTGTGTGTGTCTAGGGCGTAGTAGATTGTAAACGCCTAGACTAGATTGTAGTTGTGAGTCTCCTCAAGGATCTCTTGATTCCTGTTACAAATTAAGCGTAACCATATTATTTTGATCAAATAATAGTTGAGGTGTGGAGTGTTAAAGAGAAACTTTGTGTCAATAACAATTGATTTGTTTTAATCCGCTGTGCATAACTGTTCATTGTTATTGTTGAACCCTAAGGCTCAAAACGATCCAAGAAACTATCTTTAGCATGTTCTTAGTTTCTACACGACATCATTAAAAAGACCAAAAGATTGCGCCTCTTCGATCAACTCAGCCCTCCTCTTGGTATTTCCTTGGAGGTTAGCACATTTCTACCCAAGATACGTGATGAGACCCTCATTCTCTGTCCATTCTTGCACAAACAAAAATTTAAAACAATGATGAAGCTGGTTGGAACCATAGGCCTGTTTTAGTTCATCGAACTTTGGTGTTGCAGCCATTCACTTTAGATGTATCCTGCGAAAAAAACCAAACAGCATGAAACAAGACTTTTCTTCCAACCATTCTTTCTTTCCAACATACATAATAAAACCTTCATTTTCTGTCCATCACATTCCTTTCCAACATACATACTAAAACCTTTATTTTCTGTCCATTCTTGCACACAAGGGAATTTCAACTAGGAATTTAACCGACTAGAGCCACACCCCTGTTTACAAACGAATCACAAGCTTCACTTACCCTGCCTTCACAATACAATAACATGAACACTCATCTGCATAACAGTCTACACTTATTTTTATTCCACCTTCCTTTCAAATTTGGGTACACTCTTGCTATGTAAATGCCATTCTAATAAACACAGTCACCAATGCTACGCTATTAAACAAAATAGCTTCACATACATAGTAACATGTATTTTCATTCATAAAACCATAGGCGATTCATTCATACATAAAACTTAGACATATACACTACCGCCGCAAAATTTCTCCACATAGTTGGACCATAAAACAAAATGCAGGGGCCTAAACAACCGAGACACCGCCATACTACCCGACGCTTTGATCCCTTCACTAAAGGCTACAAGTTTAGCACAACATAAACATACCCAGACACTATTGACAGGATGCGATGCAACAGAGTAGTAACACAAACTTCGCCTGACCATTGCAAACATACTGATCCGCATGTTGCTGCATTATTACATCCAAACTTAAATCCTACATACCTAATTACATATTCTTCAGTTGAGAAGTGACATCATAAACATTCAAATACCTAATCTCCTCAATGTCTTCTTCCTCTGCTACCCTTAATCCTTCGACAGTGCGAAGGAACAAAGCCCTTTCCCCAAAACACTCAAAATCATTCATAATCCTTCGCCTAAAACCCAAACGCTTCTGAATCATTGACATCATTTCTTTCTAATACTTCACAACATAAGTGTTGTTCCCTTTACACACTTAGAAGTAACTACAAAGTTAATCTAATTGTTATTATGACTGAGATTAGTTTATTGATTAATTATAACAAATAAATAAAACGTAAAGATAAAAAACACAAGTTTTTCAACGTTTAAATTCTTATTAGAAATTAATCAAAAGAATCTATTACCCAAGTGTTTGCGGAATAAACACTTGGGATCGAATAGACAAGGTATGAAATGTTCTCCTCTCTAAACTCAAGTTATTCTTGAGTGGCAACTATAATGACCCACTGAGCTATCTCAGGGATGTAATTGCTCTTTGGAGGAGAAAAGTGGTTTTGTGAAAGTCTAAGCTTTTAATGCACAAAACTTCTCCCACTTTTCTCCTTCTGTTCCTATTTATACACAAGTATAAAAGATCACATGTTTAGATGTGCAAAACGGATAACCTAGCTAGTCTGACAATATACACAGTATTTGTCATTTCCAAGAAGTGTCAGCGATGAACCTTCTTGACTTTTAGCCGTGCTTTTAGGGAAAGTTTTCTTTCGGACCGATAAGACTTTTCCTTATCTTTTCAAACTCTTCCCGCCTAATCCTGCCTTTCATTCAGACCTTAGATCTTCAGGCTTCGCCTTCAGTCTTCAGTCTTCAATCATTATAGTTGTTGTGGAGACTGGGGTTCAGTGAGTTCTTGTCAAATACTCACTGAACCCATTACCTTCTTGTTTGGCTTAAGTGACAGTCAGGGAGTTCCGCCTCACTGAATGGTGAATCTTTCTTCCTAGACTCGTCCTAAGCATCTTGAAGGTAACTCACTGAGTGACTGTTCACTCAGTGACTTGAGAGTGTTTAAGGTTGATTAACACTTGGCTAATTTGTGTCCAAATCCTGTTTTCAGGATGCTTGGGTACTAACGGACCCAACAATCTCCCCCTATTTGGATATAAATTATGCCTAAGTGTTTTGATCAGTTATGAGTGAGCAAATGGGCTTCTTCTCATACTGAATATACTAGAAAGCTATTAAGGACACTGATATAACAAAAAACATGGCCCATCATTTTATTAATATCATTACAAAGTCCTAACATCTAACATAATACTCAGGGTTCTCGTACTCCACCTTCCAAGATACCCATGAGTTCCAGTTTAGCTTTCTTCGATACTAAAACTTCTTTGTCAGTTCGCTCATTTATCATCCTATCCAACATCTTGACAAACTCTTCATTTTCAGGGCCCTTCACTTGAAGTGCCATTAGCTTGTATGCTAGGAGAGTTGTTGTTTCCACAAGGTTGATATCACTGACTCGCTAAAAGGCCGGTTGGTCAAACTCACTGACAAAGAAGATACCGTACTCAGGCTCCTTGATGACCAGGTTGGGAACAAACTTGACTCCCTGAGGAGGAATCCTGTTGCAATGTAGGGCAGCTATGAACTGTTCAGGCTCCTGTTTCACAGCTGTCATTTTCCTCCCAATCTTCTGAGTAGGTTCAGGGATTGACAGTCCCTAAGAAGCAAGCGCCTTCTGATGATCTATTCCTAACTCTTAGCCACCTTTTCTAGTTCTTCATATTTGGAGTTCAGTGTCTTTAGAAGGCTAGGAACAATCTTGCCTTGCTTCTTCCTCAGGATGGGCATCATCATGTCCCATTCCCTTAGCCCATAGTCTGAGAACTTGAATGGCTTGTTTACCTCAGACTTTCTTGGTCCCCTGTGATCCGTTACGCTTATAGGCTTGGTCAGGTGAATGGTCATATCAGTGATGGTGCCTTCTCCCTTGGTCTTTTTCATGTACCACATATACCTCTCATAGGTTTTCTTCCTCCTTTCTTCTCTAAGATTGGCCTACCTGAAGCTTGAGGAATTCTTCCCCCTTGATGACCTTGTTAGTCTCCTTGATCACTTCCTTGGTAACCTCAAAAATTGTAGGTCTGTTGAGTTGCTCAGCCTTCCTTGCAGCCTTTCTTTTGTCCTGTTCATCCAGGACTTCGGCTACTTCCTGCGGTGTTCCAAAAAATATGCTCCCATCCTCTAAGGTGACCCAAAATGGTGAATCCGGATTAGGACGCACTCCAGTTGATGCCGGCACCAGTTGCATTTGAGGAGGATCTTCAGTCACCATGATTCCCTTCCCTTTGTCAGTGGGAGGGGGTTGACTGGTGGAGGACTCAGGACTTCTGTTGCTATTGCTTCAGTTTGAACAGGGATTGTCAGGTCAGCCTGAAGCTTGAGGAATTCTTCCCCCTTGATGACCTTGTCAGTCTCCTTGATCACTTCCTTGGTAACCTCAACAATTGTAGGTCTGTTGAGTTGCTCAGCCTTCCTTGCAGCCTTTCTTTTGTCCTGTTCATCCAGGATTTCGTCTACTTCCTGCGGTGTTCCAAAAAATATGCTCCCATCCTCTAAGGTGACCCAAAATGGTGAATCCGGATTAGGACGCACTCCAGTTGATGCCAGCACCAGTTGCATTTGAGGAGGATCTTCAGTCACCATGATTCCCTTCCCTTTGTCAGTGGGAGGGGGTTGACTGGTGGAGGACTCAGGACTTCTGTTGCTATTGCTTCAGTTTGAACAGGGATTGTCGCAACAACAAGTGCAGAAGATGAAGGTTCAGGAGTTGTATCATCAAGTTTCTCTCCCTCAACAGATGCTGGAACTTCAGTGTATGCACCTGTTGACTGAGGAGTTAGGATAACCGGAGAGGCCTAAAGAATAGACACGATGCTGGAGACCATCTTCTTTATGTCAGTGGTCTCATTCTTCAGTGTAGACATTTCTTCCGCCATTGTAGCCTAAGTTTCAGCGAGTTCAGTTACCTTTGTGGTGTAATGGGTGGTCAGATCATTATGTTTGTTGGAGAGCTGATCAAAGGCTGAGGATAGCTTGGTCAGGCACTCCTTGAAATCAGTGACTGACTATTGAATAGAATCTTGTTGAGACCTTATGGTTTTAAGATCCACCCCCGGTAGAAGCTTTAGAACCTCAGCAATGTTGGTGGAGGTGGTCTTCTGAGTATCCATGTACTCTTTCAGCTTAGTGATCAGGGTTGGGTCATCTCTCATTTCCTCCTGAATGGAATCAAGAGTCTTCAGGATATTGATGAGCTGCTTGTCCTGTTCAGTACCCATACAATCAAGAGATTCTCTCAGGTCACCGAGTTGTTTGTTAGTGAGTTTGGCGACCTGAAGCACTTTACCCTGAGATTCTTCAATAGTAGCCCTGAAGTCAGCATAGTTGGCTGCTGCTTCAGTATGCTGTTCTCATTGTTCTTCAGTAAGTTAACGAAAGAGAGCATGGTTGGCTTTGCGGAGAAACATTACCAGCTGCCTTTCAGTGAGTGGAAGAACATTATCATACTTCTGCAACCACTGAGGAGTAGCAGGAGCAGATGAGGTGCCTGATGATGATGATGATGATGATGGTTGTGGTTGGGGTTCTGGTTGATCCTCAGGAGGAGGAGATGATTGTTGTTGTTCAGTGTGCTGAGGAGAGTTGTATGTTTCAGTCTCCATTTCCTCCCCAACACCAAAAACATCTTCATCGCCAAAATTGACCATTTCCTTCTCTGACACATCATCCAACAGTCTTTCAAGATCTGCTTGATGAGGCGAAAAGTGTACCGCTTTTAAGGGGTCATTTAAGCCTTAAATCGTATTTATTTGATCAAATATTGCCCTAAATCGTTCCTTTTGTCATTTTAGGTACTTTTGAGGAGAAATCTGGAAAAGGAGGCATTTTGGACGTTTTTGGAGCATAAAAGTGAAGAAAACGACAAAGTCTCAAAAATCGGCTAAAAGTTACTCTTGACGGCGTCACAATTTACTCTGGACGGCGTCATGCATTGGCAAGAAAAGTTGGACGTGAAATTTACTCATGATAAGCCAGTGAAAATAGCATGTGAATTCTGACGGCGTCACGCTTTAACTTGATCAAGGGCGTCACGGCTTAAATCATAAGGGGACGGCGTCACGTTCACGAGCTGACGGCGTCAAGCCTTGATAAGCCAGAATGGATTTTTGAAGAGCTAAAGAGGGACGGCGTCAAGAAGGTCATCCGGGAACCCTAAAAGCGGCGAGGTGACGGCGTCACACTCCATAAGGTGACGCCGTCAGATCCAAAAATCTATATATAGTTTTCTAATCTTTTGTCATTAAGGAGAGCTTAGTGTGTGGAATTTTGGGATAAAACCCTAAGACGATTTTAGCTACTTTTTCAGGGCTTTTTGCCTTGAGATCTTCCATGTTTCATTGAAAGATAAGTTATCAATTAATCATTCAATATGTCTATGTGTTGTTTGATTCTATCTTATTCTTGTCTTTTGTTTAACATGTTAGGCTAAATTTATCTTGTGTTTGCTTAGATCTAATGAAACTTAGCTATTGATTATTGGTTGTTAGTGTGTTGTTAGTTGTATTGGATGATTGTTTATCTATGTTAGGCTTAAGAAAACTGGCTAACTTCCTATTCGGTAACTTGCTTGAACGTCTTAAGAAACATGAACCAAACGCGTACTAAAGGTTTTTATGGTTGTATTTAATGCACAAGCGAATTCTAGTGATCCCATGTTAGGAGCTTCCTAGCCGGCTCGACATAGGAGTGAAGTAGGAGCTTGTAGAGTTGGGGAAGTAAGTACGCCACCCCACGAATGGTATTAAGGAATACACCCGTCATCCACGCGACTAATACACACTAATTAACCGGTAAAAGATAGTTAGGGAGTAAGGAAATCTAAGTAAACACATTTCTCTACACATAAGTTTCTCACCACATTTTTATTTTTGTTATTTTATTTTATTTGCATTCGTAGTAAATTGGGTTAGTTGACTAGCAACTAATTCCGCCCACTCTATCAAAACCGAGATTTTACTTGCTTTCATAAAAACTATAAAAACATAAAAAGAATCTTCCTCAACCCTTAGACCTAATTAGAGTAGCCTTTCATACCTAACGAACACTATTCCCTGTGGAGAACGATCAATCCCCCGTACTTACCACTACACTATACTACATCGGTCAGGTACACTGCCTGGTGGGGTTGTAAGCCTCTTGAGATCCCTCGAGAGGTAAAACCTGTTGTAAGGTTACAAAACCACGCATCAAGTTTTTGGGCGCCGCTGCCGGGGAATAGTTATTGTTTAGGTTGAATTTTTATTTTATTAGGTCTACTCGCTAGATTCTTTTCTAGTGAGATTTTTATTTTATTTTTCTAGGATTTTCTTTAGTCTATCTTTTTCTTTGTGTCTTTGTTCGTAAAAGAAATTTCCATTGACTCTTCCGTTCACCATTATGGAGTACGCGAATCCACCATACCACCAACCACAAAGGCCATTCTACCCTATTGACATCTCGAATTTCAAACAATATCGAGATGAACCCATATATGATGCATGGACTCGTTTTAGAAATTTACTCCGAAAATTCCCTCATCATAGTTTCGCTTTAGCATCCCTAACCCGAACCTTTTACTATCGTGTTGGCCAATATGACCAAATGCGCATTGAGGATTTTGCCAATGGGGACTTTAGGGAATTAAGTGCTGAAGAAGCATGGGATGCCATAGAAGATTGTGCCCAATATTATTATAGGGTAGACAACCCAACAAACGTTAGTACAAGTCAATTGAATATAAATTTCCTGGATCATGAAACAAGTTTGTTTGGGGATGAATACATTAGTGTTGAGATACCTAAGTGGTTGTCATGTAATGCCATAGTACAAAACGAACACATAGGTGACCTTGATGTGATGAAGGATCTAGCCGAGCATGATCACATTGATCAAAAAGACCTAGGTTTTATGATCGATGACGATGAATCTCAAGAAACACATGATGAATCTTTTGGGCAATTTGAATATAGCAGTCAGAATATTGAGGATGATCCTTATGATTCGGATATAGAAGTTGAGATGCCTAGAGAAGCACTTGAGATACTAGGGAAAATGTTAGGTTTAAATTCTACCAAAACCTATGATGAGGATATAGGTGATCTTGACACAAGGAATGATGAGGTAAGTAACATAAGCCCACCAAGTACCCCACAAGTCCTACCATCAATTGAGGCACACACACCGCCCGTGACTTACCCGGAAGAAGTTGAGGAGACTATAGGAACCCCAATAGAGGTAGAGCCCTTGTACCAAACACAACTAGAAGAAGTATGTTTGAATACTTGTGATCACAACCTTACTCTTAGTTCTATGGAAGTTCCTAGTTTTGATGAACCGGAGCCTCAGCCAAAACCGTTACCTAATCTTCCATCCTTAGATGTGAATTTAGGAATTGAAAAAGGTCCCGATCCACCCATCAAACCATGTAGTCCGGGTAATGTTAAGATTAAGGTAGTAGACTCTAGGCCATGTGGAGTGGAAGCTAATATAGGAGTGAACCGTGACCTTACATACATACATCACCCATTTATGATTGATCACAAGAAACATTATGGGTTTAAACCGGGTTTATTAGGTCAAAGTGGATTCTTAACTTGGAGTCTCTCGAAGTTGATAGAAGATGATCCCTTTCTAGGAGAAAACTTCAATTCACCCATTGACCCAATTGAACTAAGTAAGGTTATGATGATTGGATCCCACATCTTTGAGCATATAATTCATCCACCACTCTTTCCTCACGTGGCATACTTCCACCAAGATGGTGTGTATCGCTACTTTCACCCACACTTAATCCTAAGTGTAGGGAAAACCTCCCCTATTTCCGTTAAATAAGGGTAGAGTCAGGCTCGTGACTCGAACAAAAACAAGCGCTCTTGGGAGGCAGCCCATACTTTATTTGCTTTGTGTGTTTATTTATTTGTTTGTTTGTTTTTATTTGTTTCCGTATGTGTGTTTAATTTTTATTCTTATTGATTCATGTTCAAAACTAATTTGTGAAAATGCTTTATGTTGTTTTTAACTTCGTCTTAACTACATATAAAGGTATTTTGCAAAAGATAAGTGTAAGGGAAATCTAAATCGGTTTATTAGAACACAAATTAACATGAATCGTAATAATAATAAATTAGCATACATATTCGTATTTGTTTGAGTCAAATGCTTGTATCGAGTCATAATGATGTTTTGCAGGATTTCCAGGAAGTAAGGTAAAGGTTTTTCCAGAAATTTTCCGGGAACTTAAAACGAAAATTTTTGTCAGGTCATTTCTGACGGCGTCAGGGGTTATAACCTGACGGCGTCAGATTTAATTTCCAGAAATTTTTGAAAGTTTTGTTTTCATAAAAAGTTTTTATTAAAATCTCCAACTTATAATCTCCAGGAATCTGCAAAATTATCATTCCACAAGCATTATATCCTTATATATAGATTTTTCCCGCCAATGTTACGCAGGTTTTCGTGTTTGTTTTCTCAGGTTTAACAGGTTATTTTGGACAAGGAGATGTTTATGGAATCAAGCTTATGGCGATGCATTAGTCATGGAGCTTCAACATTCTCTTTGGAGGAAGATTTAACCGTGTAATTTCATTATCCACCGAGCGAATCAGGGGAGTATTTGATTTCATTCTTTTACTTTATGCTTTTACATCTTGTTATTTGAACATTGGGGACAATGTTCATCTTAAGTGTAAGGGGAGGGTAAAAGTACGATTAGAGAATGCTATTACGCTTGATTTTTGTTTGTTTAATAATAGATGTGTAATAAAACTGAGAGAAATACTTGTTAAGGTAATTTTAGTGCCAAATTTAAAATTTTTTACAACATATAGGAGTGAAACTTTGATCTTAATGAGCGTCTCACGGATAGGAGTTATATGACTAGCACAAAAACCGTACCACTAAATAATTTTCCACCCCCAAATATGTGAGGTTCGCCCCTAGAATTGGTAGGAAAAGCATTTATGCTATGATGTGTGTACCGGTAGCACTTAGATTCTAGAACTTGCGTTAGGACCATTCCGAGGCCACAAGTGAGACTACATTCGTGTAGTTAGATTTACTACATGATAAGAGGCATTAGGATTAACCCATTGTTTTACACCTGTGTTTTTGTTATAATTACATTGGCTACATTAGTCAAGTAATTCTCCCACACCCTTTGCGTTGTACTCATTTTTAGTACACGATACCCCTAGTACACCCCTCAGAGCCTATCTTTTCGTTTCGACCTTTAAGCATTTTACTTAAAGGAAGAATTTGTTACACCCCACTAAAATGTACACCCAAATCACCTTAGCCTACCTTGTATGCACTCATTTTTAGTGCATTATTGTTACAACATTTGTTTAAACCCAAGTTAATTATCTAGTTGATTACATGGTTGCTAAGTCGAGTCATATCCTTGTACATATTGTTTTGGGACGATTGGGACTCATGGGTAAAGTACTAGTGTAATAGATTAATGGGGAAGAACATCATTTATTACCCTCATATGTGCTAAATATTTTAAAAGTACTCCAAGTTTTTCAATTATCTTAATTCGAGTCATTAGAATAGTTATTTGTAAAGTTATGTAAAAGTTCAAGTGTAAGGGGAATGCAATGCCCCTATGATGTATTATTTTGGATGGTAGGGCAAAAGTGTATGCAAAAAAAAAAAAAAAAAAAAAAAAAAAAAAAAAAAAATCGAAAAAATCAAGAAAAATACAAAAAAAAAAAAAAAAATGAGAAAAAGAAAAATAGAAGTAGAAAAAACATACGGACTACCATCCCGTTTTATTTTATATTTATTTTATGTTTTTGTTATTTTCTTTCATTAGCTTAAGATTGAGTCGAGTCTTGGCTTAGCAACATTGTATAGTACATGTAATTGATCAAGATCTTTAACTCGCCACCAGTAAAATATCCCTTATCCAACAAAACCGTGTTTTCCTTTTCCCTACACCTAACGTTATAACCTCATTTAAAAGCCCTCTTTGATAGTTTATCTTAGGTGCTTACGCCTAGTGGAGGAGGTTTTCGATCCTTTCCCAAGCCTATGGTAATCTATTTGCTATGACAGGTAGTGAGAGATATTTTCCGTTTTCATTTATGAGATTTATTTTGATGACACTTGAGAGATGTGAGTATCTAAACACTACTTGTGAGGTGCTAGTATGTAATCTCCGTGCTTATTATGATTGAAGTGGAACGATTATTTGTTGTAATTACTTTTATGTTTGCATTAAATGACCCCTAACTTGTATTTTGATTAGAATAAAAGCGCATTTGCTTGAGGACAAGCAAATCTCAAGTGTAAGGGTATTTGATGAGGCGAAAAGTGTACCGCTTTTAAGGGGTCATTTAAGCCTTAAATCGTATTTATTTGATCAAATATTGCCCTAAATCGTTCCTTTTGTCATTTTAGGTACTTTTGAGGAGAAATCTGGAAAAGGAGGCATTTTGGACGTTTTTGGAGCATAAAAGTGAAGAAAACGACAAAGTCTCAAAAATCGGCTAAAAGTTACTCTTGACGGCGTCACAATTTACTCTGGACGGCGTCATGCTTTGGCAAGAAAAGTTGGACGTGAAATTTACTCATGATAAGCCAGTGAAAATAGCATGTGAATTCTGACGGCGTCACGCTTTAACTTGATCAAGGGCGTCACGGCTTAAATCATAAGGGGACGGCGTCACGTTCACGAGCTGACGGCGTCAAGCCTTGATAAGCCAGAATGGATTTTTGAAGAGCTAAAGAGGGACGGCGTCAAGAAGGTCATCCGGGAACCCTAAAAGCGGCGAGGTGACGGCGTCACACTCCATAAGGTGACGCCGTCAGATCCAAAAATCTATATATAGTTTTCTAATCTTTTGTCATTAAGGAGAGCTTAGTGTGTGGAATTTTGGGATAAAACCCTAAGACGATTTTAGCTACTTTTTCAGGGCTTTTTGCCTTGAGATCTTCCATGTTTCATTGAAAGATAAGTTATCAATTAATCATTCAATATGTCTATGTGTTGTTTGATTCTATCTTATTCTTGTCTTTTGTTTAACATGTTAGGCTAAATTTATCTTGTGTTTGCTTAGATCTAATGAAACTTAGCTATTGATTATTGGTTGTTAGTGTGTTGTTAGTTGTATTGGATGATTGTTTATCTATGTTAGGCTTAAGAAAACTGGCTAACTTCCTATTCGGTAACTTGCTTGAACGTCTTAAGAAACATGAACCAAACGCGTACTAAAGGTTTTTATGGTTGTATTTAATGCACAAGCGAATTCTAGTGATCCCATGTTAGGAGCTTCCTAGCCGGCTCGACATAGGAGTGAAGTAGGAGCTTGTAGAGTTGGGGAAGTAAGTACGCCACCCCACGAATGGTATTAAGGAATACACCCGTCATCCACGCGACTAATACACACTAATTAACCGGTAAAAGATAGTTAGGGAGTAAGGAAATCTAAGTAAACACATTTCTCTACACATAAGTTTCTCACCACATTTTTATTTTTGTTATTTTATTTTATTTGCATTCGTAGTAAATTGGGTTAGTTGACTAGCAACTAATTCCGCCCACTCTATCAAAACCGAGATTTTACTTGCTTTCATAAAAACTATAAAAACATAAAAAGAATCTTCCTCAACCCTTAGACCTAATTAGAGTAGCCTTTCATACCTAACGAACACTATTCCCTGTGGAGAACGATCAATCCCCCGTACTTACCACTACACTATACTACATCGGTCAGGTACACTGCCTGGTGGGGTTGTAAGCCTCTTGAGATCCCTCGAGAGGTAAAACCTGTTGTAAGGTTACAAAACCACGCATCACTGCTCAAGTTGGAACTTTGTGGGAATCCGACTCCCCCTCAGAAGAGGGCTCACCTTTGTTGTGGCCAGGTTCTGACCCCTCCTGGAGAACTGGGTGGGTTTTCTCAGCCTGGTACGCAGGATCAGTTCCTGAGAGACTGGAATCGCCATGAGGGGGTTTTGGTTCTGTATCAGTGGGTGGTCGTATGCTGTTGGGAATTAAACTAACAGTTAGTACTGCCAGGTATGAAGTTAGTACTGTCAAGCAAAATGTTACAACTGATGAAGAATGTACTAACAGTACTAAGTCAATTAGTACTGCTATCTCTAGAAGTTAGTACTGATTATAAGTTGAAGACAAAAGATGAAAGATTCGTAAAGATATATATAGAAAAGATGTAATGTATATCTTATTAAGATAGATTGATACGTATAATAGTTTTACTTGTATAGGACTCCTTGTTCTATAAAAGGAGATCCTTGGTTAGGGTTTTCATATATCAGTCATACGTATTATTGTAAGAGCTTCAAGGTTGTCGAACCCTAGTGATATTGTAGATCACTCGTAATATATTGAAGCTAATTGTTTGGTTAAACATTGTGTTCTAACTTTTACTGTTACATTCATACAATCACATACATCACCGAACACAGAATCTTCTAAGTGCTTTGTAGTAAATTCCGCGTGCTACCTAGTATATACTCAAAGTATCTCTAACACAAGGCGTGTGTTTAGATCCTTTCATATGCCCCCTGAGTCTTTGTCCCCATGAGTGCCTTCAAGGACTGGTGGGTGTTCTCCAGTACTATCATAAGGCAATGAGATGTTGAGGTCCCCCTTCTCAGCAGGGTTGTACTGCCCTGATGAGGATTTAGAGACCGTTCCTCCCTGAGACTCTAGTTGTGATATACCAAAGCCGTAAGTGGGATGTGAATGGGTATGGGTCCCCTTCTCAGTAGAGTAGTGCTGCTCAACCGAGGGTATAGGACCCTGTACTCCCTCAGGCAAAGGTTGGGATTGACTAATGCCTTCATCGGGATGTGAATGGGTGAAGGTTCCAGACCCCACTGACTTGTGTATGTCAGTAGAGCCATGTGGAAGGGTTTTGCCCGAGGATACTGAGGATGATTTCTTAGTACCCTCCGTTGGCGTTTGTTTTACGGTCAAGAGGGTCTCAGTAGTGGGTGTCTCAGAGGTCTTGGCCGTTGTTTGCCTTTCTTTAGGCTCTGAGGCAGAAGTCTCAAGGGTGAGTGGTTTGGGTTTAACCACCTTCTTAGACCCTGCCTTCTTCTTCTCCTTTGTAGGAGAAGGAACAGGGGAAACCGTGTTTTCCCCCTAAATGACCATCATCATGTAGGTGGTCAGGGGGACTGGTGTTACCTCAGTAAGGTCTCTAGAATAGTTGGCCTTGTGTAAGACGTCAGGTTTGGATTCCTCAACGTTTGGCCTAACATATTCAGAGCCTAGTAGGTCCTGAAGCACACAGGAAATGAACCTAGGTTAAGACATATGTATTTGCCTAGATTTTCCTGATAGCTTGGCTACGAGGTCCTTGAAGATTATCTCTCCAACATTCATTTTTCTACCCTCCAAGAGGCTGAACACAATCATTTGTTGTGATGTGTTCAATTGCTCAGTGGAGGATTTATTGCCTCCAAGGACCTGAATGACAAAGGTCACCAGGATCCTCCAGACAGTAGGGAACCAGGTCTTAATGATAGGCGCTTTGGCCAATAGGGTTCCTGGGGCCACTTTAGGATTTTTTACATCATGTGGCCCTAGTAAAAGCAATTCGGCCTTTACTTCTGCGTCAGTGGGCTGAGGTTCAAAGTTCTCAGTGAAATCAAGACCTGTGGCCTTGATAAAGGTTGGGTAATCCATGGAGAGTGTCCTTCTCCCATTCATCACTGAGAACGTGATTATGGAGTCCTTGGTGTCTTCAGGGCTTGTAGCCACTGCTGTACACCAGAATTTCCTCAGTTAGTCATGATATATGACTGAGGGGGTTTTTGTAAACGCCGTAGCAAGAAAGCAGTTTTGAAGATATTTGACTACATTCTTGTACGCCCAAAAGTTTTCAGGGTAGGAAAAATTTCCTACGACATTATTTTTGGTCATGTCCACGCCCTCTATTATGAATTCCACATTTGGGGCGTAGGTGATAGCTTTAGAAGCAGCCATTTTTAAAAGAGTCTTGGTTTTGACAAAAAAAAGATGGTATGGATTTCTAAAGATGAACACACACACAATAGTTTTTGGAAGAAAAGGGCAAGTGTTTGCTTAAGAATTTCTAAAACCGTGTGTGTGTTGATTTGTTTGGGGGTATTTATAAGGAAGTGGAGAGGGGTGGTTTAGGCATTAAGCGGAATAATTCTCAAAATTTTGAAAACCATTTTGTATAAAACGATTGGGATCCGCATTAAATGCCACCACTCCACTTTCCTGGGTTTTGCGCAATAGTCGAGGTGAACAGTTGTGCCGTCTGCAAAAAGTGTAATTTGCAGAGTTTACATCATCACATATTTTTTATGAGAGAGAAGAGGCATTAAATTCCAAGTGGGTAAGTGGGGGCCCAAGACGTGCTTGCCAGAAGGTAAAAGAACAAATATTCTTATATTAAATAAGAATTCAGTTACCAACCTAGGACATTTACTATCTAAATACTTAGAGCATTTAAGCTAGCATTGAATGTCATCTTGAGGGCCCTGAATGAATTTTCATTCAGTGAGGGGTTCAGGGAAGGTGATTCAGTGATCTTTTTCACTGAGGAACACATTGAGTCAGGGACATGAGGTTTTCAGAATTTACACTTAGTTGGATGGATTCAATCAGAGGACTGATTCTCAATATCCAACATTTCTAATTCACCTTTTAGTCTTGTGAAAGTTGGTTCATCCAAAGGTTTGGTGAATATATCAGCTAGCTGATATTCAGTAGGAATGAAGTGTAATTCAATGTCACCATTCATGACATGGTCCCTGATGAAGTGATATCTAATATCAATGTGTTTTGTTCTCTGATGAAGAACAGGGTTGTTTGAGATGGCAATTGCACTTGTGTTATCACAAAAGATGGGAACCATCTTATACTGGATTCCATAGTCAATGAGTTGACTTTTCATCCATAGTACATTTGCACAACAACTGGCTGCTGCAACATATTCAGCTTCTGCTGAGGACATGGCAACTGATTGTTGCTTCTTAGCACTCCAACATACTAATTTTCCACCAAGGATTTGGCAGGAGCCTGAGGTGCTTTTTCTGTCCATGTTGCATCCAGTATAGTCAGAGTCTGAGTATCCTTTGAGATCAAAGCCTGAACATTTTGGATAGTATAATCCAAGGTTTGGAGTACCTTTCAGGTACCTGAGTATCCTTTTCACAGCTGTGAGATGAGATTCTCTTTGGTCAGATTGATATCTGGCACACAAATAGAATGAGAATTGGATGTCAGGCCTTGATGCAAGTAGATACATCAGTGACCCAATCATTCCTCTGAAAAGAGTTTGATTCATTGGTTTTCCAGTAAGGTCAGGACCAAGGTTGTTAGGTGGAACCATGGGAGTTTTGACTGAGGCACAATCACTGAGCTCATATTTCTTCAGTAGGCTTTTGACATACTTTTCTTGACTAATAGAGGTTCCCTTATCAGTCTGCTTGATTTGTAGTCCAAGGAAGTAAGTTAGTTCTCCCATCATGCTCATTTCAAATTTCTTTGCCATCAGTTTTTCAAACTGTTTGCAAAGTTTATAACTTGTTGAGCCAAATATGATATCATCCACATATACTTGTACAAGGATGACATCACCATTTGTCCTATAGATAAACAATGTGTTGTCTATCTTGCCTCTGACAAATTTGTTTTGGATCAGGAAGGCTGAGAGAGTTTCATACCATGCCCTGAGTACTTGTTTTAGTCCATAAAGGGCTTTGTTAAGCTTGCAGACATAGTCAGGAAACTCACTGCTTTCAAATCCAGGAGGTTGCTGAACATAAACTTCTTCTTTCAGTGAGCCATTTAAGAATGCACTTTTTACATCCATTTGGTACACCTTGAAGTTCATGTAGGTTGCAAATGCAAGGAAGATCCTGATGGCTTCCATCCTTGCCACTGGTGCAAATGTTTCTTCATAGTCAATGCCTTCTTGTTGATTATAGCCTTTGGCTACAAGTCTGGCCTTGTTTTTAATGACTATGCCATTTTCATCTGATTTGTTTTTGAACACCCTTTTTTGTCAAATTATTCCAGTTCATCATGCATGGCCTGAACCCAACTTGGATGTTTAAGTGCTTCTTTGACACTTTTGGGTTCAATTGTGGAGATGAAGTCCACAAATAGGCATTCATTGGCTGAGGCTGCTATTAGTTTAGCAGCCATGCTTCTGGTGAGCATGCCTTCAGTAGGCTCTCCAATTATATTGACAAGTTCTATATCTTGAGACCTAGTCCAACTGTCCTGAGGTCTTGGATACAGATTATAACTTGTGGAGGCCTGATGGGTAGGATCTGGTGTAGGCACCTGATGATCTTCAGGATCTTGAGTGTCTGACTGGGTTGACTGATCACTGAGATTGGTTGGTTCCTTAGCACTTTGTTCAGACTGATTGATTGTATCAGTACTTCTTTGTGCTTCAACAAACTCGGTGATGGTTGGGTAAGGAAGGTTGTGAGGGATGATGTAGTAGGAGATGTCAGCATTTGCTTGGTACTGAGTGGAAGTATCATTGTCAGGATGATGTTCATCAGGAGGGTATCTTGATGAATCATCAATACCTATCTCTTCCACTGAGGTGTTAGAGACACTGATTGCATCAGTGCTCTCATCAAAGGTAACATGGAATGTTTCCTCAGTTTATTGTCTCCTAGTGTTGAACACCTTGAAGGCCTTTGAGACAAGAGAGTATCCTAGGAAGTATCCATCATCAGCTTTGGCATCAAATTTCCCTAAGTGATCCTTGTGATTATGAATAAACACAGGACACCCAAAGACATGAAAGTAGCTGATGTTAGGGATCCTTCCCTTGAATAACTCATAAGGGGTTTTGCTATGTCTCTTGACAATGATGGATCTGTTTTGTGTGTAACAGGCAGTTTTTACTGCTTCAGTCCAGAAGTGTTTGGAAAGGACTGATCCATTTAGCATTGTCCTAGCTGCTTCAATGAGTGTTCTATTTTTCCTTTCAACAACATTATTTTGTTCAGGTGTGTAAGGAGAGGAATTTTTTTTTGAAATTCCTTTCTCATCACAGAAACATTCAAGTTCATAGTTTCTGAACTCTGTCCCATTGTCAGTCCTAATCTATTTGACTTTAATGTCATTTTGATTTTCAATGTTCCTGACAAAGGACATGATTGTTTCAGCTTCCTGACTCTTTTTGATCAGGAAGTAAACCCAAGTGTATCTTAAGTATTCATCTACAATGACCAGAGTGTACTTCTCATGGTTAATGGATCTAGGACGTATGGGCCCAAAGAGATCCATATGAAGAAGATGAAGGCAGTTCCTGATGGAAAAGTTTGTTTTGGTTTTAAAGGATGCTCTATGATGTTTACCTTTTTCACAGGCAGAGCATGGTTTATCCTTTGAAAACATAAGTGATGGTAAGCCAAGGACCTTGTTTTGTTTCACAAGATTGTTTATGTTTTTGAAGTTCAGATAGGAGAGTCTCTTATGCCAAAGCTAGTTGAGGGTTTCAGTGGCCTTAGCAAAGAGACAAGTTCCATTCTGAGTTAGACTGGACATGTCTAACACATAAACATCTTGCCTTCTTGGTGCAATAAGAACAACTTCCTTATTTGCATTGAAGATGGTTCCTTGTTTATCATCAAACTGAACTATGTACTTTGCATAACATAGTTGACTGACACTGATCAAATTGTACTTAAGACCATTGACATAAGCTATCCTAGTAAAGACTATACCATTACAGTTTACTGAACCATAATCTTCAGTGAGACATGATGAATTATCAGCAAAAACCACCTTGGGTCTTGGTTCTTGTACATATTTGTGCAGATACTCTTTCACGCCAGTCATGCTCCTTGAACATCCACTATCTAGATGCCAAACAGGCTCCCTGGCATGTCTCTGCACAAATGGTAAACTGAGTTAGTTCTTTCTAGGACCCCTCTTTTTGGAGGGCTTGGCTTTAGTAGCCTTCTTAAAAGTAACAATTGATTCATGGTCAATGGTTGAGTGGACTGAGCTACCACAAATTTTGCATTTGATTATAGATGTGGATTCAGTAGACTGAGAGGATGTCTTGGGAATTCCTCTTCTATTCTGAATGACCTCATGTCCTGTGGTGTCATGAGTGGGATCACCACATATGTCACAACTTGTGTCCATTAGGAAATCCTTAGGAAGGTAGTCATTGAAGCCACAGTGAGGGCAAGGTGCAAAAGGCTTTGCCTTTTGTTTCTGTATCTACTTAGAATCAGAAGGATACTTTAAAGCCTATGTTTTAAATTTTGCAATCTTTGATGTGGCTGTGTATGATTGGTGATCAGAGGTCCTGTGATCTTCCTTTTCATATCATGCAATAAAGGATTCTAAAACAATCATCAGTGGAATGATTGGTATAGTGACACAACTCACACCTTTGCAGAGGTTTGGAGGGTTTTGGTTTGGTGCTTGAGGAAGCTGATTTGGGTTCCTTCATCTTAGATTGAGAAGGCTTCTCAGAAGATTCAATCTTCTCACTCAGCTTCCTGACAAACTCAGCCAACTGATCAATTTTTGAGTCAGGGTTTTCTGTTTTTACTTCAGAAGGGACTGAAGTTGATGAGTCATCAGTATAAGCTGAGACTTTAGGGGTTTGCCTTTTCAGGATGGTTTTTCCCATTCCTGGCTTCTCCTATGGAGAATTCTGAGAGTAGACCAATGGTGTGAGGTCTGAGCTTGGTGCAGCTCCCTGAAGGAATTTCAGAGGTGGGTGTGGTGTAAATGATTCAGATTCAGACTCATTGACTGACTCAGTACTACTGGGTTGGTCAGTGAGTCCAAGCATATTTTTCAGAGCTTGACTTTCAGAAAGCAAGATTTTTCCAGTCTCAAAGTTTGGTAACTTACTGATTGGGTTGTCCCTGACAATCCAGTCATTTGAGTTGGGTTCCATTTCCTGCTCAAAAGATATGCCAGCTGGAATAAAAGTCTTTTCTCTGTGACTATCACTGGGGGTTTCAGTGAGTTGGTCTATTCCTATAACCTTTTTGTTTTCACTAGGAATTAGACTCACAGTTTCATAGACTTTGGGGTTCTTTTTAGTCCAGCCTTCAATGACAGCCTTTTCTTTGTTAAGTTCATTTTGAAGAGCTTGATTTTGTTTCAAAATCTCAGTGTTTTGAATTTGTATTGTAATAGTTTCTAACTTGACCTGTTTTAATACAAGCAACTCATCTCTACACTTATTTAATTCTAACATAAGATTGTTATATTTTGAAAGCAAATTAAGCCTTTGTTCTTCTACAAACTTAAGATCTACACAAATGTAATTCATATAGGACTGCCAGTCAGAATCATCATCTATTGAAAGTAAAATATTTACCTTCTTCATGGTTATGTTCACCCATTCTCCATTCCTTGCATGGCTTTTTCCAACAGCCAACTGATCACCTTCAGGAAGTACCATCAGTGCACTTACTCTAATTTCCTCATCTTCTGAGGAGACCTCTTCTTCATCCCAGTCATAAGCTTTTGCTACAAGAACCTTGTTCTTTGTCTGAACAGGTTTGGAAGTGTGAGCAGCCTGAGACATTGAGGGATTAGTTTCAAGGAGGGCAAGTTTAGCCTTAGCTTTCCTATATTTAGCCTCAAAGTCTTTTTGACCCTTTTAAACATTATTGTTTAGAAAATGTTGGGTCGACTGAAGCATTTTAGGTTGAAACTTGCTAGTTCCTGAGGAACTGTTTCCAGAAAATTTATAAGAGGGTTCTGAAATGGTTTTTGAATAACAGTCTTTAGCAAAATGACCCTTTTTACCACATCTGAAACATTCAGTGGTTTCATTTGCTTTAGCTTTTGAAAAGTTTGACTGATTTCTTTTGATAAAATGTTTTGAATTAGCAAGGAGTGTCCTTTCTTGGAATTCCAAGTTTAAATCATTTAGGTACTCATCACTAGTTCTTTCATCAATCTCATCATCAGAATCCTCTTGAAAATCCTGCACAACACCATTAGAATAAAAGGCAGTTGATATGGGTGAGGAAGTTAGGGCCTTTTTGGTCTCAAGAGCTTTCTTTGAGTCTGGGTATCTCCTAGAGATTAAGTTGTCTTCATAGACAAATTTCCCATAGATCTCAGGGAGCTCAAGGGTCTGACTGTGATTAGCATTCCTGAGGCCCTGTGAGAAGTTTAGCCACTTCTCAGGGAGACTGTTGACAAAGCCAACGTTGATCTCATGCTTAGACAAAACTACACCATCATTTGACAATTCATTTATCAGTGTCTTGTATCTGGTATATGTTTGAGAGAGACTTTCAGAGTCCTTTGCCCTGAAAGTGTTGTACTCAAGTTTCAGGTCCATGATCCTGTTTTTCTTGGTATCTGAGGGACCTTCAAAGCTATTAATCAAGTCAACCCAAGTTTGTTTGGCTGTAGTACAGTTAATGACTGATTCCATTATATCGTCAGGAAGACAAGATATAATTATGCTTTTCAAGCGTTGGTCTTGATTGACCACCCTTCTCTCATCAATAGTCCACTGAGCTTCAGGTTTGTTTAACCCCTCAGCAGTCTTAGGGACATAAGGACCTTCATTGATACAAGTGATGTAGTATGGTTCCATACCAGTCAAGTAGCAAAGCATTCGCTTTTTCCACTTGCTAAATTTTCCAGCTTCAAGTCTGGGGGCAACGACTGAAAAGCTACCACCCTTTTTATCGATGAGCTGGGGCACATTAATATCAACCATAGTAGGATCTTGGTTTTAAAAACCTTGAGCACTCTTAGTTTTTTGAAAAGATTTTATAAACTAGAGGCTCTGATACCACTTGTTGTTCCCTTTACACACTTAGAAGTAACTACAAAGTTAATCTAATTGTGTTTATGACTGTGATTAGCGTATTGATTAATTATAACAAATAAATAAAACGTAAGGATAAAACACACAAGTTTTTCAACGTTTAAATTCTTATTAGAAATTAATCAAAAGAATCTATTACCCAAGTATTTGTGGAATAAACACTTGGGATCGAATAGACAAGGTATGGTATGTTCTCCTCTCTAAACTCAAGTTATTCTTGAGTGGCAACTATAATGACCTACTGAGCTATCTCAGGGATGTGATTGCTCTTTGGAGGAGAAAAGTGGTTTTGTGAAAGTCTAAGCTTTTAATGCACAAAACTTCTCGCACTTTTCTCCTTCTGTTCCTATTTATACACAAGTATAAAAGATCATATGTTTAGACGTGCAAAACGGATAACCTAGCTAGTCTGACAATATACACAGTATTTGTCATTTCCAAGAAGTGTCGGCGATGAACCTTCTTGACTTTTAGCCGTGTTTTTAGGGAAAGTTTGCTTTCGGCCCGATAAGACTTTTTCCTTATCTTTTCAAACTCTTCCCGCCTAATCCCACCTTTCTTTTAGACCTTAGATCTTCAGGCTTCACATTCAGTCTTCAGTCTTCAATCATTATAGTTGTTAAGGAGACTGGGGTTCAGTGAGTTCTTGTCAAATACTCACTGAACCCATTTCCTTCTTCTTTGGCTTAAGTGACACTCAGGGAGTTCCGCCTCACTGAATGGTGAATCTTTCTTCCTAGACTCGTCCTAAGCATCTTGAAGGTAACTCACTGAGTGACTGTTCACTCAGTGACTTGAGAGTGTTTAAGGTTGATTAACAATTGGCTAATTTGTGTCCAAATCCTATTTTCAGGATGTTTGGGTACTGACGGACCCAACAATAAGTATTACTTTCCCACTCTTGCTTACGAAATCGACTCGCCATGATTCAAAGATTAGACAAATATTATTATCGACTATATAAAACAAACAGTGTATGATATTACAATTAATAATAGATGTATCATATTACAATTAATATTATATGTTAAAGTGAACCGAACTTACTACTTCTGTGATGATTTGTGCTCTGTATGGGATTGCTTATTCTTCATAGCATCTTCACAGGATCTTTGTGCTCTGTGTGGGTTACCAGTATGAAAAAAAAAAAAAAAAAACTGCCTGCCCCCCAAAGTTATACATTTTATTTTTTCACCAAAGTTATAAACATTAGTTTTTTTCACCCAACTTATAATTCTCGATTTCTAATACAAAATTTATATTACTTTTTCAATTTATTACCTAACAAACAACGACGTTATGAAAACACAAAATGGTCTACGACAACTTCACTTCCTATCATGTCATCTTACTAGCATGTCAAATTTACGTTTCTTATTACTTCTTACAAATGGATGCATTTCCCGATACATTGTAACACACTAACCTAACATACTCACTTTTTCACACTTTCTTTTCGGCCAGCCTGCGTATGCAAAGACTCCGCGGCAACGCGCGGGTTTACAGCCTAGTTGTTCATCAAACATTAAACAATTTTGAAAACTAACAAAAGTGGTTCATGCAGTTTGGTGTTTGGCAAAAATGGTCCATGTGTTTGATTTGTTGTGTGAAAAAGTCCCTTATGAGTGCAAAAAAGTCCTTGAACTTTAAAAAAAATAAAAACATAAAAAAAAAATGTCCATGTGGTTTGTTTTTGGCAAAAATGTTCCTCGTGTTTTATTTGCTTTGTCCTTGAACTTTTAAAAAAAGAAATAAGTCTTTGACGTTAACACGTGATTACGAAAACAGTCTTGTGTTAAACTTAAGGACTTTTGTATAGTAATAATTACACAAATGTCTATCCAGTTTAGTTATGTTGCAAAAATAGTCTTTGAAAAATTCTAAAAATCATTATCGTTACTTGGGATTATTTTAACAATCAGTTAATTAAATCTAAACCTTGTGCCCCGCAGCGGAGCGTGAGGGATTGAGATTCTCTATTGGATGTCATAAGTTTGGCCGCTTACTCTTTCAGCGAAAACATCCGCAAAGGCTTGTAAATACAAACAGAATTATTAAAAAAAAAAAGATCTATATATAATAATTATATATATAGGGTTTTGCTTTCCTTAGAGCATCCGGTGCAATCTCGCCGTGCACCTTCACCGTCCAGGTGGAGCCTCACCGTGCTTAGCCACCACACTAAGGTCCTTCGTTTTTTTTGGCTGTACAAAGCTTCGTCGTTTGCACGAAGAAGCAAATATCCTGACAATGTGTACGTTTGTGTGGTCCAAGCATGAATTAAACGGATATATTACCGTTTAAAAATCAAACGGCTACTTAAATAAAAAAAAAAAAAAAAAAAAAAAAAAAAAAAAAAAAACTTAAAAACCCTATAAATACCAAACCACTACACATATATTTTTCTCAAAACCAAAAAATAATATTCTATATCTCAACTCCAAAAAAAAAACAATGTCTCAAAACCCGAATGAAGGCGGCTATTTCACGAACCTCCTCGCGTCAAACCCACAACAATACGGGGGTTCGTCAAACCCGTCTACCCACTCGTCTCAAAATTCAAACTCGTCGTCACCATATGGTACGCAATTGACCCCGGAGGCAATTTACCTTAATCAACATTATGCATTTCAAAAAGGATTCGTAAATCAACCCCAACGATTTGTTAATACAAATATCGTACTAAAAACGTTATTTATATTTTACGATCTTTGCTTAAGTTTTGTTCATGACAAACACAAAGTATATCCCTTAAGCAAATTATAAATACTAGCTAAAGTCTTTTTCAAAACACATCTTTCATTTAACATGATCACTAATATTATATTGTATGCATATACATAAGTATTTCCTTAAATGGAAACTTTAAATTGAAAATTACAAAGTGACATCGTGGTATACATCACAAATAAAATCTTGGTAAGATTGTGTGATATCTTGATTAGATACTCAAGTTATATAGTTGACATTGGAAGATATTAATTTGACAACACAAAGATATGGAAAGATTTGAAGAGATTTCATGAGATACATTAGCTGTCAAATACACGGATCCAATTCTATACAAAGACGGATCCCTTCTGAGGGATAAGGGATCCGCCGGATCCGTGGGTTCTCTAACAGGTTTGCCTATAAATAGCAGACTTGGCATTTGAACTAATCATCCACTTAGAAAAGAAAAACATATACATTCACTTTAGTTACTAACCACAGTAGTTATATCTATATCATTGATGTTTCTTTTGTAGCAAAGAAGATCAAGATTAACAAGCTTCAAACAAGCAGACTGTTTGCAAGTTGTAGTATAGGTTCTGTGTAAACACTTTAAGTGTTTCTTATCATTTGTATCAGTTAGATCAGTGAGTGTGGTTAGTGCTTTAGTCCTCAAAGCACAAAGAGTGTAGGGAGTGGTTGTACCCTTGTAAAGAACTCGACATCTAGCTTAGTGTCGGTAAAGTATTTAGGCGACGTCAAGTTGGTTCTGCCTAGTGAAAGAACCCGGTGTTTAGCTTAGTACCGGAAAAGGAAGTAAGCGACGTGTAAAGGTTTTCTCCACCTAGAAGGGAGTTTGTTTCTTAGTGAAAGATATCTCTCGAGTAAGTAACTCGAGGAAGTGGAGTAGGGCAAGGATAAGGATCTCTTGCAAGCTAAACCACTATAAACACTTGTGTTATGTGGTTTGATCTTTCATCTCTTTACCTTTCGTTTATATTGTGCGATAACTTAATTTGTGATTGTTTCCTTTGAACTAACAAATAACAAAACAAATTAAACTCGAAAAAGGGGGAAAACTATTCAACCCCCCTTCTAGTTTTCCACAATTGGCATCAGAGCAGGTTACTCAAGATTTTTAAAATAAATTGTATTTTAAAACTTGAAACGATCAAATCGATTTTGAAAACTTTAAAGAAGGGAAATCCTTGCAAAGATCACCAATCTTTAAAACAAATAGCTTTCCGGAAAATACATTTTTAAAATGTCAAAACACTCAGATCTAGAAAATGAAACTTTTGATAGTACTTTAGCTAGACACAATATTTCACCTAAAGCTCTTGATGAATCCATTTCTAGTAAGTATTTTGACAGGAAATGTATAAAAGATCTTAACCCAAAATGGAAAGCTAAAGCAACTAATATTGAAGATTCTACGGATCATTCAAGGATGACACTGGACGAGCTCATAGGATACCTCAATGTTCATCTTGCAACAATGGAAAAAGATTCGGAGATACCTAAAGGCAAAAAGGAGATAATAGCCTCTAGCACTATAGCCAGATCTAGTGAAGGTAACAAAGATATGCTAAAAGACAACAAAGTGGATCTTATGGCTAACAAAACAGAAAAGGTACCCTCTGACTCTTCATACATGTTTAATAACTATGACACATTAGATATAGAACACAATAGATTGAGTAAACTCATTATAAACATCATAAACAAAAATAAGATCTTGAAAACCAAAGAGGAATACTTGATAAATAAAATACATAAGTTGAAAGAAAAAGTTAAAAGCTTGGAAGACAATTTGGAAACTAAATGTTGTGTATCATGTCAAGAAATAAAACTTAAATTAGAATTGCATAAACTCACACTAAGCAAATACATAAAACAAAATCTCAAGTTTCAAAGATTCAATAAACACATAAACTATGCAGATGACACTATGAGAATTCTTAAATCATCTCATGGTAGCTTCAAGCCTGATTTCATGAAAGATGGTCATTTAAGTGATTTTGAGAGTCACACGATAAAAGAAAATAAAATCACACCAACTGAGTTAGTAACCCACGGATCCCACGGATCCAAAACTTTGGATCCGCGTAGTATTAACAAAGGATCCGTGAGTACAGTTGAAAAATAGAAAAATCAACATTCAAGAAAGACTAATTCTAAAATGATCAAAGATAGGGATGTAGTTAAAACAACAGTAGAATCATCTTCATACATAGGAAATGAGCTTAGTAAACAAATACCATTTGACTGTCTTGGAGATATTAGTGAACCATGGTAATATGTTGTTTAACCCAAAACGGACCCATGAGATATTGGGGACCAAACACTCAAGTTTTCTTTAGGTATGCTTAAAAGGATTTGGTCTTCTTAATCTTACTTTATCCCAAGATACATTGATGAATACAAAGGTATCTTCTCAAATCACAAAAGTGCTCATCTCGATCAATAGCACTCTTGATATTAATCATCAAAAAGGTATGAACTCTCACAACTCTACTCATGATGATTATTCTTATAGATAATTCATGATTTCATAACTATCTCTTTGTGGTATGATTAAATATTACTACCTATGTGATAATAGAAATTCTATGTGTATAAGATAGTATGATTACTAGGAAAAGGTTCTTAAGCCTTTGCTAAAACCGGATATATTACCTCAAGACAAATGTTGTCTCATATTCTTGTGCTATATCTCAACACTTAGGTAATACCCATACATGGATAAGTTCAAATAACATGCAAGGACTCTAACCAAGATAAAATTTAACCAACACACTTGTGATTATCACATCCATGAATGTTCCTAAGTAAGTTCTAACTTAATTATTCATAATCTTGAGATATCTTGAAAGTACTTAGGAAGAAAATTAATTTTAGGATAATCTCACCATATTATAAAGGTTTATCTCTCCAAAACTCATAAAGATAATACATAGGTCTAAACAATGTTGTTTGTGATAATGTTCAAATCCCATCCATTAGAAAACATTGAGATTAAAATAATTTAATTTTTCTCTAGAATCTAAGTAAGCTTGATAATATAAAAAGAAATAAGAGCATAAATCAAAGCTATCTAATTAAATTTGAAAAAATTAATGTACGAACATATAGGAAAAGCATATGCTCCTGTTCCCGTACACAATAGCTTGAGCAAAACATCTTAAAGTTATGAAAACACAAACAAAGTAGAACCCACTCTTCGTTAAGAAAAATTTCATCTCCTTATCAAGATATGCTATGATCAAAAATCATGCATGATAAGTAAAACTTCATTTTAGATCTCTAAGTGCCAAACAACTAGGAATAAAGATGTTTTCACTCATCTCAATCATGCAAATTTAGGATAAAATTCATTCACATGAAAAACACTCATATTAAGTAAATTCATTAGATAACCTTAAAAGTAGTGATACATTAAGTAGAATATGCTGTCATATAACTAGAACACCAAACCTTGTGTATGACTATCCTTCTTAGATCATAAAATCATAACAATTAGGTGAATCTCTAAACATGTTGTGTACCAATGTGAGACATTGTACCACAAGTCACTAAGAAACTAACGTTCCTTGATACTTAAGTGATTAAGGCAAAGTGTGGAGAAAATACCTGTAGTTTATAACTTTAGTCTCTATTACCAATCTTCTTCTGTTTCATCAACCTTGCAACCATTCATCTCAGCTAATACTTAGCTCAACTGTTTTATCTTTATTCCCGATTTGAACAGTGGATACAATATGTTGTATTGAGAAAGTCTCTCAAAATGGATTACCGTGCTAAATTCTCGTACAAACACCTCATGAAAGAAATCTCCGTTTCTTATATAACATACCAAAATTTAGAAGTACTCAAAACATTCATCCAAATCTTAGTTTAACCAAAAACAAAAATATCATAACCTTGTTCTGATCCTGCGGATCCAATTAATAACAAGGGCGGAACCCTTTTGAAGGATCCGCCGGATCTGTGAGTTGTAAAATCAGACCATGAATTACCAAACACTCCTTACTGCACCACACACTTAATTAAACCTTCAATATCAACTCATAGTCGACTCTCACCATCCCTAACTCAAAAATTAGGTCCTTCATCTCATATTAGCTCGTGCTTGATCACTCACTGTAAGTTCACTAATTCATTTCAATTAGGGTTCATGCATTTCAATAATACATTATTATTAATTAGACACTACAGATACCTTTCTTCTTGATAAAAGTTAATAGGAATTCCATCTTGTTAAACTTTTTAACAATTCAATACAACCTAATCTTCTAAACAATTAAAATAAGTTTTCTTGCACAAAAACCCATGAGAAAATCTTTTCATGAATTGCTAATACAAAATCAAACGTCAAACAGGAATGTTTGGGGTATAAAGTGTTTTGTCACAAAACGTGTATTTTCAAACATCATAATAGGTTAAAGATAAACACACCTCCATATTAGTCCACATTTCGTGTATCTTAGATTATTGTAACTAAAATTATAAAATTGTCTATGACTAGGAAAATCATGCCTCCTGCCACTAATTACGATCACAAGAAAACTAAGAAGTACCTACCCAAACATCATCAAACAAAAGGACTCACAGAAGCGCAAGTCAAACTTTTCAAAGCTTTAGAAAGTCGGTATGTTCATGAGGGTAGAACCGTAGACTCTTTATTTTTAGAAGAAACAAACATTCGTGAACAAATGGCCACCATTCAATTTGACTCACTTCTCGACATAGATGAACCTATCATTCCTCGATTCATTCTCGAATTTTATGCCTCAGTAAAACTTGTTTCTGATGACAATGGATCATTTAGCATCAACTTCAATGTGAACCAAAACTCCTACAATTTTCCTTTAGACCATTTCGGGAAAGTGTTACGCATTCCAAGTGAAGGAACATGCTTCTACTCTGACAAATGGTCCCTAACCATTCTTAATTCAAACCTAGGACGGGAACATCCATATGACACTCCCCTAACTCCTAAAGAAATTATCCGAGATCATCTTTTCAAAACTAGAACCAATCCAATTAAGAAACTTTGGGGCAAAGATGTCAATCGAGATCCATTTGCCATGGAACTCAATGAACTCAAACCTGAGTTTAAGAGACTTGAAGAAATTCTAAGATCAAATGTCATTAGTACTATTGGAAACAAAGATCACGTGAATGCTGGACTGTGCTATATGCTCTATTGTATTTCAACTCGTCAAAGATTCAATCTTGCTTACTATATCGCCAAAAGGATGGTTGATATACGTTTCCTAGGGAAAACCACATTGCCATATGGAATGCTACTCACTCGTTTGTTCAAAGCTTCCACTCCTATCCTTCCAAATTCTGTTGGTTTTGTCCCAGATTACCCCGAAATCAAACACACCTTTGTCCCTCTTAGTGACCATAGAGTGGCAGTAGGAAAAGGGAAACGAGCTTATCTCTCATCTTCATCTTCATCATCTTCATCAGCTAGTGACGAAGATGGACTACCTAACTCAAAGCTCCCGCTACTAGACTACTTGAGTCAACTTTCATCTCTAAATAATGATTCTGCGGAAAGCCGACAAACAAAGGGAGTTCTAAAGTGTGCAGGACGATGGATGATGAAACTCCAAAAAGATCAAAAGAAAATACTCAAACTATTAAAAGATAAGCGAGAATAAATGATTGTTTGAAACAGTTGTCCTTTAGATCCTATATGGTCATATTTCTATGTTTGTTAAGACATGTCTTTAGTACTTTATACTTATGTGTTTTAATTCTACTTAAACTGATGATAACATGCATGGTTATCAATTTTCCAGACTTATGCCACTGTTTGGCATAACATCGTTCATGATGAAGTTTAATGATCAGGTTTATTTTCATACATGATTGTGTCTTATTTTGTGTATGTGAACTAACTGAATATTGCAGATTGATAACACTCGGGGTTATCAATTTTCCAAGACTAAGCCTATGTTTGGCTTAACTCCTACTACGGTAAGTTTCTAAGAATGGATTAATCTATGATCAATCGTGTGTTAATATTATCACATTTAGCTGTTTTGCTATACATATTAGTTGTTAAATAAGTTCTAGGAGAATTTTCGGGTTTTCGTCAAAAAACGCAAAATATGACAAGTCTTCTGTTTAGTTTTAGCAATAAGGACACGGATCCGGCGGATCCAAAACTTTGGCTCCGCCAAGGCTTATCGTTGGTTCCGCCATCCGCCTACCTGCGGATTCGGCAGATCCCTAACTTTGGTTCCGCATTTGATACAACTTGGATCCACAGGTTCCCCAGTAAAATTCTAAAACTTTTTTGACTCATCTCGATTCTTAAATCTTAGTGTTTAGTATCATTTAGGATTCATTCAATGATCATAATTCATCTTAGAATCATTTAGGAATTCTTAGAAACTTAGGAACAAAATTTCCCACCAAAATTTAAATTTTTGAATTTTAGGTGTGAGTTACCAAACTGATACAAAGAAGGAACCCTTTTTAGGGATCCGTCAAATCCTTGGAAATATCAAATCATAAGATTTTCCAATATCTCCTTGTATTTACTGCAAATCCACAACACATTACTCAACCCAAGCTCAATGGATTGACTTCCTTGATATGACCTGCACAAATCTTTGTTCCAAACCATTAGAAACCATTATGAAATTCAAAGAATATTTCCCTGCAAAATTTGATTTATCTGTTCTATCCCATCACACACAGACTGCACTTACTCCTATTGAAATCTGTGAATCAATCAAATTTAACCCTTTTGAGTCATTTTTCTGCACACTCTTATGTCAACTCCATTTCTATGGTTTGACTTTGTCAATAGGACAAACAACTTTATCTTGTTTCAAGTCCTGGATATTCACACTCATTTAATCCAAACACTAATTTTCATACAATTAGGAAGTATAAATTAGAACCTTAGAGATGATCATAGCACACTAAACCTCCACAAAATTCTCATATCATCTCCAGGAAGTCTTCAAACAACCTCACATGTCTAGACCATACAGACGAATGGCTAGAATTAGCGTCAGACCTTATTGGTATGCAAACCCACTTCGTAATGTAACCTTTCCTGTCATATCCACAGACACTACAACAACTCCTATTATGACTCCCATAGTCAACATATCCTCTTCTTCAAGATCAACTTCATCCGCTACTAATTCATCTAGTACAACAACATCACCTATACACAACACTTCATCTTCTAGAATCACATCAATTATCACCACACCAATTACCACCACACCTATTGTCCCTTCACCGAATGTCTCCACAACAATTTTCTCCTTACCACAATCATCATCACCTAAAGAAAGAATCTCATCCCCATCTTCAAGCTTACTAAAGGTTCCATCACATAACATACTTACCATACTTCAACACTTGGATGAATCAATGTGGATTAATGATACAAACACTCAAGATGACAACAATCTTGACTCTAACCTCTACGACACTAGTGATTTAGAAACTAAATGGCTTGCCTCTATCATGTCATCATCAAAACAAGCAAATTCCACTCCATAGAAGTTTGTAGTATCATCGCAATAATTACTCTTAAGATTTTATCGTCTCTAGGAACCTTCATGTGTAATCTTATGTTTGAGACTTTTGTCACAAACAAATTTTCAATGAATGATTATGCTTTAATATAATTAATAGTTATCTAATAGTATCTTGACACTAAAATTGATTAATCATGACTCAAGCTTGCTGACACTTTTTAGGCATACAAAATGAACACCTTTGGTTTCATTAAGATTAGTCAATACTATCATCATAAATACTCGTGCACAATACTTTTAAATCAAGAATCACTTCTATCACCACCACTACTCCTCCACTCGGTAATCTCTTCCATGATTTTAGCATGTGTGAAAGAACCGTCCACATAGCTCAAAGGACAAACATTTTTGGTGCACAAGCTCCAAAATAAAATGAGGTTCATTTTGAATCACATTCTTGAGCATCTAAACGTCATATATCATCCTCCTAAATATAAGCTTTCTAGATTAGTTATTTAGGACCTTTTACATTATTGGTTTAGGACTTTTTAGGATGTCTTTCGGTACTTGTAACATCATTGTGACTTTTGTCACAAAATTTTCAATATATATGAATATATTGAAAACCTTTGGTTATGAGTGATCAACATATTGCATATTATCATTATCCTTATATAGCTTGTTGTACTTTATATCATTTCTTTAGGTACAAATAATGATCAGACACTTTGTGGAAACTTGTTTTATAGCTTACTTGCATCTACTAAAACAAGTTAACGTGATCATTTATGGGCTCTAGGTTGTTACACCTTTGATCTAGGATTATTGCTATGTTAAGAACAATGATAATATTGGCGGAATATTCAAACAAAGAATACAATACTATCACAACAAGGTTTTGTGGAATTTCAACGTTTGTTTATTTCACTTACAGCCCCAATGCTTAATGATCAACTAAGCACGGTTACACTCTAACAGGAATCAAAGATCCTTGAGGCTAAACAAACTAACAACATTAAAACCCATGTCTAATGTTCATCAGACCCCACGTCTGATGTTCCCACACACACTCTTTAAGTGCTCTTAAATTTTAACACAACATTGTGTTGTTGTAATTTGAGAGTACGAAGCACTTTGGTGATCACTAATCTCACAGTGACACACTCACTGTCCACAGTGACCCACTCCTTTATCTAAGGGGTATGATCTTCCTTTTATAACATAAGGAGATCATTTACAAATTGATAAGCTCTTAGTCATCCACTTGCTTTTACATGTGTCAAGTTGAGTGTTCAACTTGATGACTTGATAAGATATCTAGATATTATATTTTGTATAAACATGACTCATATAAAATAAATATCTTCTTCGTTCTTATCCTTGTAGCAGCAGAGTGACTCATTGATTCAGCAGTTACTTCATTTTAACTATCAGCAGGATTGTAATACTATCAGCAGGAACACTAATCAGCAGAAACAATACACTATCAGCAGGAATGAGGTTTTTGCACTATCAGCAGAGTGTTCTGGTTTATCAGCAGAGTGCTCTGGCTAATCAGCAGAGTTCTCAGCAGGAACAGAACTTTGCTCTTGAATCAGCAGTACCTTCATGGTCTAGCAGTACCTTGTTCTAGAACTAGCAGTACCTTGCTCTTTGGACCATCAGTACCATAAAATACACTAGCAGTACCTTCACTTTAGCGTATTTTGCTTATCATTTCAGTATACAATATGTTTCATTCTTCTTGTTTGTGATCATCAAATCTATGGAATATTTAATTCCTTACAATCTTCCCCTATTTGATGATTACAAAACAAACACTTTCTTGTACGAATTTCCCTAGACAAAGTAGAGAAATTGAGATAACTAAATCTCACAATGAATGAAACTATACTGTCTTCCCCTTAATCTATGCTATCCACCACATCTCTTCCCCTTTTTGTTATCAACAAATAGAGAATATTACAAATATGATTTTTACAACTACAAACTAATATTACAAATCAAATCTATCCTTCTAATATCTCAAACTTCCCTCCATGAAGTTTTCCGCATCTAAAAATGAACTTGAGACATCAAAATTTTAAACCATCAGTAGCAATACTAATTAACAATAATAAGAATCAATAACTTTCTCTTGTGGTGATACACATATACAATAAATGGTTAAACATCTTTAACATTGAAGCTTCCCCTGAAACTAATATGTTAACCATTCGAATCTCCATTCTTGTAGGCTTTTATGATTTGACAAAGAAAAACCAATCATTACCAACTTGTTGATGAAGTAGAATAAACCAATCTTGTGTCCTATATCTTGCACTAAAACAGACTTTGAACTTATACTAACAACATATAAGTAGATCGAAATCTCTTGATAAAATCCTCATTTCCTATGAGACACTGAGCGCGACAAAGCAACTCCTTTAAGTGATAGTTAACTAGGTCTTCGTCCATCCTCCCCTTGACCTATGAAAACTAGATTTAACAAGTCATCACCATAATTATTTAAGCACAAACAAGTTATCTTTTCTTCCAAAGATATGACAAAACACAATCTTGAAAAACTCGACCTCAACTTCAAATAAGCAATAAATGACCTTTTACACCAATAAAAATTGATAAACAAGCCTTTTTAACTTTTAAGAATCAACTCTCTTCTGTGTGTGATTCTTCCCCTATGTGCGTGTAAACCAAGAAAGACAACCAAAAATTCGACCATACCTCAACTGTTTTTGCAGCAGTTTTCAACGATGCATATCTTGCAACCTAAGGCTCAGATAGAAGATCCCTCCGGTGAGAATCTACCTTGATATACCAAGAACCTTCAACAAAAATTTCAGCTCGATCCAACGGTTAACGAAGGAGTTATCGCCTTTTTAAAACAGCCCTGCAGTGAGTTACGAAAATACGAACCAGATCAGAATTTTTCTTCTTTCTATAGCTAAAACCTTTTCTTTTCTAGATCCAGAGCCCCCCCGCTCTGATACCAACTGTGGAAACTTGTTTTATAGCTTACTTGCATCTACTAAAACAAGTTAACGTGATCATTTATGGGCTCTAGGTTGTTACACCTTTGATCTAGGATTATTGCTATGTTAAGAACAATGATAATATTGGCGGAATATTCAAACAAAGAATACAATACTATCACAACAAGGTTTTGTGGAATTTCAACGTTTGTTTATTTCACTTACAGCCCCAATGCTTAATGATCAACTAAGCACGGTTACACTCTAACAGGAATCAAAGATCCTTGAGGCTAAACAAACTAACAACATTAAAACCCATGTCTAATGTTCATCAGACCCCACGTCTGATGTTCCCACACACACTCTTTAAGTGCTCTTAAATTTTAACACAACATTGTGTTGTTGTAATTTGAGAGTACGAAGCACTTTGGTGATCACTAATCTCACAGTGACGCACTCACTGTCCACAGTGACCCACTCCTTTATCTAAGGGGTATGATCTTCCTTTTATAACATAAGGAGATCATTTACAAATTGATAAGCTCTTAGTCATCCACTTGCTTTTACATGTGTCAAGTTGAGTGTTCAACTTGATGACTTGATAAGATATCTAGATATTATATTTTGTATAAACATGACTCATACAAAATAAATATCTTCTTCGTTCTTATCCTTGTAGCAGCAGAGTGACTCATTGATTCAGCAGTTACTTCATTTTAACTATCAGCAGGATTGTAATACTATCAGCAGGAACACTAATCAGCAGAAACAATACACTATCAGCAGGAATGAGGTTTTTGCACTATCAGCAGAGTGTTCTGGTTTATCAGCAGAGTGCTCTGGCTAATCAGCAGAGTTCTCAGCAGGAACAGAACTTTGCTCTTGAATCAGCAGTACCTTCATGGTCTAGCAGTACCTTGTTCTAGAACTAGCAGTACCTTGCTCTTTGGACCATCAGTACCATAAAATACACTAGCAGTACCTTCACTTTAGCGTATTTTGCTTATCATTTCAGTATACAATATGTTTCATTCTTCTTGTTTGTGATCATCAAATCTATGGAATATTTAATTCCTTACACACTTACTTTGATTTTTTAAAGTCAAAACATTTAGAAAGGCTTGTTTGGAAGAACATTTCAAATGCATTTTACTTCTTCATTGAAGTTATTCATTACTAACACCTCATTTACAGCATATCATACCCTTCATAAGTATACGTTGGTACTCGAATAATAGAGAGTATACATCGAGGGGGAGCATTTCATAAAAATTTCACATTCTAACCATGTGTTTTGTAGGTTCATGCATCATTTACTTGTTACTCCATTTAGGGGGAGTATAAAACAAGGGGGAGCTATTAAAGTTCTCAAAATCGCATTCCGCTACGCACCTCTTCTTTTTGTTTCGACAAAAAGGGGGAGAAAGGAAAAGGATTAAGTTTGAATAATTAGATTCATACTAAGTTATTCATAATAGTAATCAAAATTTGAATAACTCAAAACTTAATCTATATTTTTAAAAGGACTTAAACTATATTTACTTGTTTGCTTAAAAATATACTTTAGGTTTTGTCATCAACAAAAAGGGGGAGATTGTTAATACAAATATTGTACTAAAAACGTTATTTATATTTTACGATCTTTGCTTAAGTTTTGTTCATGACAAACACAAAGTATATCCCTTAAGCAAATTATAAATACTAGTTAAAGTCTTTTTCAAAACACATCTTTCATTTAACATGATCACTAATATTATATTGTATGCATATACATAAGTATTTCCTTAAATGGAAACTTTAAATTGAAAATTACAAAGTGACATCATGGTGTACATCACAAATAAAATCTTGGTAAGATTGTGTGATATCTTGATTAGATACTCAAGTTATATAGTTGACATTGGAAGATATTGATTTGACAACACAAAGATATGGAAAGATTTGAAGAGATTTCATGAGATACATTAGCTGTCAAATACACGGATCCAATTCTATACAAAGACGGATCCCTTCTGAGGGATCCGCCGGATCCGTGGGTTCTCTACCAGGTTTGCCTATAAATAGCAGACTTGGCATTTGAACTAATCATCCACTTAGAAAAGAAAAACATATACATTCACTTTAGTTACTAACCACAGTAGTTATATCTATATCATTGATGTTTCTTTTGTAGCAAAGAAGATCAAGATTAACAAGCTTCAAACAAGCAGACTGTTTGCAAGTTGTAGTATAGGTTCTATGTAAACACTTTAAGTGTTTCTTATCATTTGTATCAGTTAGATCAGTGAGTGTGGTTAGTGCTTTAGTCCTCAAAGCACAAAGAGTGTAGGGAGTGGTTGTACCTTTGTAAAGAACTCGACATCTAGCTTAGTGTCGGTAAAGTATTTAGGCGACGTCAGGTTGGTTCTGCCTAGTGAAAGAACCCGGTGTTTAGCTTAGTACCGGAAAAGGAAGTAAGCGACGTGTAAAGGTTTTCTCCACCTAGAAGGGAGTTTGTTTCTTAGTGAAAGATATCTCTCGAGTAAGTAACTCGAGGAAGTGGAGTAGGGCAAGGATAAGGATCTCTTGCAAGCCGAACCACTATAAACACTTGTGTTATGTGGTTTGATCTTTCATCTCTTTACCTTTCGTTTATATTGTGCGATAACTTAATTTGTGATTGTTTCCTTTGAACTAACAAATAACAAAACAAATTAAACTCGAAAAACGGGGAAAACTATTCAACCCCCCTTCTAGTTTTCCACACGATTTACGACACCACAGTTTTTTAACCCGTCACAACCTTCAACGTTTCCTCAATCGCAACCACAACCACAATTTGAATCACAACCATCAGGTTCACAATTCAAAGTACCACAAGCACGTGAACCGGCCAAATCCCGAGGAAAAAAAACGATGGCAAGAAAATAAAAAAAAAGTCGTGGATTTGGACGCGGACGATGACGATGACGTGGAAGCAGTAGGTACGCGTGTGAATAAGAAGTGGTCCAAGGATGAAGAAATGTTACTTGCGAAAATTTGAATAGAAATTTCCCAAGACAAAGATATGGGAAATGACCGTTCCGAAGAGTACTTTTGGAACCAAATTTTGGAGGTGTTCAACCTTCAGACTGACCGTGACCCTCGTACCAAAAATATGATCACGGGTAAATGGACGAGGATTAATGGTGATTGTCAAAAATTCAACGCTGTTTATAAACATTTACAGCGTCGAAGTGGTGAAAATGAGGCTGATCATCTCGAAAATGCGAAGACGAACTTCGAACAATGCTTTGGTTCGAAGAGTTTCATGTATGTTCACGTTTGGGAGGTTTTGAAAAATTACCCGAAATGGGATGCCGATGACCCAATAGACATTATATGTCTAGAGGATATATTCGGCCCTGAAAAACGACCTCGTCCCGAAAGAGACAGTGCCAGAAAGAGTCGAGCTGCAAAGAAACAAAATTCGACGGATACGTCGAGCGCGGCGAGCTCCGGTGGGAGTCAAACGAGTAGTTTTTGGGGACACTTATCTGAAAAATATTCGCAAAAAGCCGACGTTCAAATGGCCGCGTACGAGGTGAGGAGACAAAACGAACTGAAGACCTTAGAGTTGGAGGAGATGAAGTTTCTCATGATTGATCCCGACTAGACGACACCGAAAAAAGCCGCTATCATTCGCCGAAGACAAGAACAAATCATGAGAAAATATCAACTCAACGACGAGGACGAGGATTAAGTTTGTTTTTTTGTTTTGTTTCCGTATCGTTATTTCCCGTATCGTTTTTTTCCGTATCGTTATTTCCCGTATCATTTTTTTTTGTATCGTTGTTTCGTATGTTTTTTAATATGTTGTATTGTATCTTTATTTTTAATTAAATAAATTTAGTTTATTTGGTAATTTGAATAAAAAAATAAAGTTGTAGGTAGTGGGCCCTAAATGAGTAAGTTGTGGTTAGTTGTTAGTGAGGGGGGTTAGTTGTGAAGGTTTGTTAAAATGATGTGACACCGAATGAGCCTCAAATGAAGAGGTATGGGTGCTGACTACACCTTGTGCTCTTAATATAATACTCCGTAGTTAGTAGTAAGCGCATAAAAGGAAGTGTTGGAAACTTCCGGGCAACTATGAGAATCCCATTGCAACATTTTCACTTTCGAGATGACATAACAACCACCGATGGTGACACCACAATATCCGCAGCATATTCTTGTTTTCCACAATTATAAAAAGTACAGTTTATTTTAGTGTTCATAGCTCAATAAAACAGGATCCTTTTTACATTGTAATCTATATTACTTATAGATATTGAAAGTTTATTTTTGAAATCTTTAATCTTGAAAATTTAAACTAATTTAGTTTGCTTAAATTACTTCTAAGTATCTTTTAATATACTTTAAGGTTGATTAATTTTAGAGGTTTTTGCATATATATATATTTTTCTGAAAAAGCATAATTGCATATATATCCAAAGCATGCATAAAAATCATTGTACTATGTGCATAAAAAACTTGTACAAAGGATATATATGCAATTATTCACTTTGGGAGGGATATATATGCAATTCTGCCTTAATTTTAAGTTTGACAACTTTTAAAAAACACACTATATTAATTTTAAAAACATACGCTTTGTATTTCAAAAACCATACGCTTTGCATTATAGGTAAAACGAGAATCACGACTTTGCAAGTATAATTATTTACCGCTGTATATCGTCACTTTGTGTGGGATATACGTCTAATATATTTAAATTAAAATAGGAAGTTTGTAGGAGTAATAACCTAAATTGAAGTTTGTTCAATTTTAAATACAAATTAAAAAAGCAAGATTACTATGTGCTTATGATATACTACCGAAGATAACGCAATACTGTTTGAGTTGTAAATGGTATATATATAATTGAGTAAAATACACTATTCATCCTTGAACTTGTACCTAAAATACACCGTTAGTCCTAATTTCAAAATAAGTCTATCATCCGTCCCTCACATCTTCATTTTGCATCATCAATAGTCCCTTCGACTAACTGTCTTTAGTCAATGGCTGGTACAACCCTCACGTGCCTTTCACATGAGCGCATTTTGGTCATTTCAAGCTTGGTCTTTCTTTTTGTATTTCTACTAACCACAATGATTTCCCAGTCCTCACTTCAACAAAACACATACATGAACACAAATTTGTGTAACACATACACACACATCACTTCTACAAACTTAAACACAAACTAAAATTTGTTTCATTTAAACCCAAACTAACAAAGTAAATGTGTCCCAAACTCCCAGTATCACACATAGAACTTGAAATAAGCACTTTCTGACAAGGCAACAACAGTTTTCGGCGAGGCACCAACATATTCCGGCATAAGACCATGGAAATTATTCTTCTCAAGATTCAAATACTTTAACTCCTTCATTCCTATAGATCTTGGAACACTCCTATTAAACTGATTTAACCCATATCCAATTGATATCTTTCAAAACCACTACTTTTATCCTTATCCCCCTCCTTTTCCATGATGTGGATAATTGTAAACATAATAAGTTTTACAATCATCCTATTCAGAGTACCTAACCGTTGTAGTATAGTAGAGGTAAGACACGAGGGACTGATCGTTCTCTAAGGGAATAGTTAGGTAGGCTCGAAATGTATAACGAATTAAGTCTAAGGGTTGAGGGATGATTATTTTTGTATTTTTATATTTTATAGAAAGCAATTTAAAATCTCGGGGTTTGAAGAGTTTGGTTTTACAACTAATAATTAAACTAAATAAAACTAAATTAAACTAGATATGCGAAAAAGAAAATTGATAGAAACTCGTATGATAGTTAAAGTGTATTTACTTAAAATCTCATTACTCCCTAGTTATCTCCTATTGATTAGTCAAATTTTCACGTCCTTGTTTAATTAGAGCGTTGTATTCCTTAATATCAATCGATGGTTGGTTATTCCCTAACTCCTATGAACTAAGTTCTCATTGAGCGTCGCATAAGAATGCCTTTTTAAGTTCTCAACTTCAACAAATGAAATCCACGCATTAAATACAACGAACATCAAGTTCATAATAACTAAGCGTTTAGTCGGATGTTCAAGCTAGTAATATATTTGACCTAGCCAGTTTTCCTACTCCTAACGCAATTCACAACTAATTAAACAAGAGAAGACAATCAACAATCAATAACTAGGTTTCATACAATCCTAAGTAAACACTAATAAGTTTAGCCAAGCATGTTAGATTGAAGAGAAGAAATACAAGTAATCACACAACATATAGACATATTGTAACGAGTAAGGATTGAATAACTTATCTTCATTAAAACATGGAGTTTATGGGTGGCTTAAACCCTACAAAAGCTATAAAATTCGGACTCTTGACTGCACACAAAGTTTCTCCAAAAGTGTCTCTCTAATAATGAAAAACATACGAAAATATATATAGGAATACACTTGACACTGTCAGCTCGCCGTCATTAGGGTTTCGAGAATTGCACCGACTTAGTTGTGACGGTGTGACCTTATGGATTGTGACGTCGTCGCTCTTCAATATCTTGGTCTTGACACCGTCAGCTCAGGGCCGTCTCAATCGCCTGAACCGTCAATTGAAAAATTTATAACTTGACTATCTTTGTCAATCTTCAAGTGACGGCGTCACCTTGTGTTTGTGACGCCGTCACAATCCCTTTTTGGGACATTTTTCTTGACTACGTTGTTTTCTTCGTTTTCTTGTTCAATCGAGCCAAAACACTCCATTTTCCAGCATTTGCTTCCTAAGTACCTAAAACTCAAATAGAAACGGTTTAGGGTAATAAATGATCAAATATGTACGAATTTAGAGGCTAAATGACCCCTTAAAAACGTATAAAATTACACCTCATAAAAAATCCCTACACTTGGGATTTGCTTGTCTTCAAGCAAATGTGCTTTTATCCTAATCAATTTACAAGTTAAAGGGCATTTAGCATTGGTTTAAGATAATTTACAACACAACTCATTCTACAATAGTCATAACAAAAACGAAAATTATATACTAGCACCTTACATAAAGTGTTTGGATTCTCTCATCTCTCGGGTGTATAGGTGATATAACATTAAGGAAAAGGAAAAATAAACACTCTCTTCCTGTCATAGCACATATATTACCATAGGCTTGATAAAGGATCAAACCTCCACCACTTTGGCGTAAGTACCTAGGAATAACTATCAAAAAAGACTTTTAAAGGGTTGTAATGTTAGTGTAGAAAACTAGAGGGGGGGGGGGGTGTTGAATAGTTTTACCAATTGAAACCACATTTTAAAACTTTTAGATCGACTTATGTCAATCTAGTTTGGTGTGCTGGATATTGATAGTTAGATATGTGTATAAACTAAACTACGAGATAGAGTTAGAGAGACACAACCACAAAACGAGTAATTATAGTGGTTCGGCTACAAGGACACCTTCCTTGCCCTACTCCACTCCCTTAGTACCCAACTCGAGAGTTTCGTAAACACTACACGACATGCTCCTTATCTTGGCGGAGAAGCCTTCACAGTGTTGCTTACACTTTATCCGGTACTAAGCTAAATACCGAGCTCTTCCACGAGGTAGAGCCAAACCTACGTCGCCTACACTTTATCCGGTACAAGGCTAGATACCGGTTTCTTCCACGAGGTAGAACCAAACCTACGTCGCCTACACTTGATCCGATACAAGGCTAGATACCGAGTTCTTTTACAATGGAGGAACTAAACCCAACACCACTATATAACACAACATATCTTCTAATGAAAGAGAGGAATCAACAACAAGATTCACTTCAGTGGTCTTGATGATGATGAAGCCTAGCAACCCATGTCTTGGAGCTTGCATGTCTTCTAGAGGTCGTGATCTCGCTTTTAAGAGGAACCTAGAGAATCACTAAGAGAAATGCTACATAGAAGATCCTTAGATCTGAGGTTAGAACATAGAGAGAGAATATGTCTAAGTGAGGTGAGAAATAAGGAAGAAATGACTTACTATTTATAGGCATTTCTGAGTACTGTTCACCCGGATCCGGCGGATCCCTTCCTAAAGGGATCCGACCAGTGTAAAGCCAGGGATCCGGCTATCTGGTAGTACCAGTCCAGATCTTGGGTTACAATTTCGGGTTTTGGGTTATGGGTTAAGGTCCATGGGTCATGTGATGTCATGCATGATGTCAAAGACATCTTGGGTCATAGGTCATGGACTTTGGGTCATAGGTCATGGATATTACCCATTTTTTATGTCATGCAATGGGTCATGGGTTTTGGGTCAAGCTCCATGGGTCATGGGCTTTGGACATGGGTTTTGGGTTATGGATAGTCCAAGTCTTTATATTACAAGTTATATGTATTTTTATAAAATGTAAGTAACCAAAGTTACTTAAGTGTTTCATAAAAATGGTTTTGGTTTTATGTAATCTTATTTAACTAAACATGTTTAATGGTTTATTTGATTAGTGAAATGAGTTAGTAAACTTTTGGCTCAAATCTTTACGTATTTTATTTATTTCGTTAAAATGATTTTACGTTTGTTATCCACAAAACATTAGAAGATCGTAAAATATGAATAAACGTTTTTATGATTTATTTGTATTAACAATCTCCCTCTTTTTGTATGACAAAACATAAAATTATTTTAAGCAAAAAGTAAAATTCGTAAAATTTTGAATTTAAGTTTTTACTCTTTTCTCCCCCTTTTTGTCGAAACAAAAAGAGTGTCGAAAAGAAGCAAATCCGAATGCAAGAATTTAGAAAGAGATAAGGGAAGAAGAGATAAGAAATGTAAAGACATGCATATGTGCTCGCCTTTGGTGAGGACGTCAAGTATTCAGGAAGGCTAAGATGAGATCATTGCAAGTTTTGCAATATTTTTATTGCTTTGACGAAAGCTCCCCCTTATTGAGGGTGTCAAATACTCCAAGTGTGTTTTCTACAAAATAGAGGTTAGAATGCAAGTATATAATATGACTTTTCCTGAAAATGAGCTGAATTAATGCTCAATTTGGTTTCTGAGTGTCCAGATCCGCCGGATCCATCTCAGAAGGGATCCGACGTGTAAAAAGCAAAGGATCCGGGTACCTGCATCTTGTTAGCAACAGTTTAAAGAAAATAAAGCATGAAAGACCATTAAAGCAAGTCATAAACACATCAACATGCCCAAATAATCAAGAAGCATTTAAAAAAGTAGATTCATTTAATGAAAATAAGAGAAATGATACAACAAAGGTTAATTCTCTAAAACTAAGAAAATGATCTAACTTGTAAGAAAATCCTAATGAGACAATCTACAACTAGAGGAGGATGACCACTTGTGCTTGCACTTCAAGGTTTCTAGGGATGGTTAGATTTGCTAATGTCATCTAGATGTTCAAGAAGGTGATAGAACATGAACCGCATCTCATTGCGTACTTCATGAACCAAGGTTTGGATATGTTGGCAATGGTTGCAAGTCTCATCATGACTTGGTTGTGGTGGTGATGAAGGTATATATGAACCTAGGATAGAAGGTTGTTAAGGCATGTTTGAAGTAGATGGTCCTAAGTGAGAGGGTTGCGGATGCGCAACGGGTGTTGGTAGAGATGTATGTGTGGGTAGAAGGGGTAGAGATGTGTCATTATTTAAGTTGTTTAGTTGATGTGGTTGAAATCTTCTCATTACCCAAAATGGGCCATTTGAAGGTGGAGGAGAGGAAGACACGTTTGATATTGGTGGTGACACATTGATGTCAACACCTATGTTGTGGGAGGAAGGTTGAGTAGTCATTCTCTCAATAGACGAGAATGTAGGCAATGGTGGTGGATTGGAGGGTATAGGAGGCAAATCCTCGAAAGAGTTCATGAATGGGTGTAGAGAAGTAGGAGGTGTAGCAAAGGATATTTTACGAGGTTCAATAGGTGAAAATTTTGTAGGTTGTGTTGAGATGGGTGTGTTTTGAGGTGCAAGTAAAGGTGTAGGCCCAATGGGAGCAAGTTGTGGTAGTGGTTATTCAATGAAAGGTGGAGTTTTTATGTAGTTAGGTGATGGTTTCTTAATAGGTGAAGATTCGGTTGAAGAGATTTCATATACTATACGTGCGGTTTTTCTAGGAGGGCTTCTAGTAGAGGAACGAGCACTTGGTGCCTTAGTCATTTTGAGAAGTGTTTTAGAGTGTGAGTTTACAGCAGGGAAAATTTGAAGTTAAGGTGTGAGTTTGAAGCACAAACACAAATGGTTTAAATAGTGAAGGATTATACAAAGTTATTAAAGCCTAAACCACTAAAATCCTTCAAATTTGAATCATTTGCATGCACAAAGGTCAACTACTGAGATACACTCTTCTAGGAGAGTTATTAGAGGAAATGTGGAGTGTTGGAATGGACAAAGGTGAGATTTGAGTGACTAAATATATTTTTATCTATCTCTATTTGCCCAGATCCATCGGATCCCTTTCAAAAGGGATCCGGCTAGCTCTAGCCAAGGGATCCGGCTAACTGTGACATAAAAGAGAAAGAAAGGTTAGGCATTAAAGAGTTCTAGCCTATGTAGGTTGGTGTTACGATTGAAAAGAGGTTGATTAAGTGAAGGTGTTGACGCAAATAATGTTCTAAAAATGTTATTTATATCTTTCGATAACTCCACGTTTTGATGATAACAAAATGTGAAAACAATTTATGTCAAAATTAACGTAAACTAGCTTTTAGTCGAAATATCCCGTTTCTACGTAAATCACTCTAGGTATGAACAAACAAATTTACAACTTGACAAATGATCAAAGAAGTGAATTTGTGTTTCAAACTTCACATTTTTAATGTGACAAAACATTTTCTCAAAAATATACTTTACAAATTATTTTTGAACTATAAAGAAATGTTTTATTGGAAAAATAAGTTTAAAAATCATAACAGCTATTCCCCCCCCCCCCAAAATCAGCTCCAAACTTCCCCAAATAAACTTTCACCACTAAAAACAAAAACTGGAGCGTCCTTGTCTGGCACGGTACAACGGTACCACTAAATTTAGTAGTACTGTGACCCTATAACGGGCAAATTTCTTCTGCCTATAAATACCAGCCCTCTTCACAGTTTTTGGGCATCCTTTTTCACACAAAACTTTCTGAGTTTAAAACTCTTATCACATCTTCTCTCCTTTGATCATTTAGTTTAGTTTTCTTTTGTTTAAAAATTGATCCAATCATCCAACCAAGTGATCACCTTCATTCCTCTACTAGTGCAAGAGAAGAACACAAAGTATCAAGAAGATACAAAGTGTTGTAGTCATAGTTTAGTGCACTTGTAACACTTGTTACATACTTGTTGTATCCTAGCATACACCACGTTGAATTTTCTTTTGTGTTGTTTGTGAGTGTCGATCATTGTGATCTTGTTGAGATCTTGGAGATCTCTTGTAGCTTGTGTGCTTGAGTGTTGATCAAGTGGATCAATGGTAGATCAGGTAGATCGTGTCAAGTGTGTTGATTGTGTGATTTAGTAAGGATCGTGTGGATCGTGGTAGATTGGTACTAGCTAAGATTAGTACTCGACATTTAGCTTAGTGTCGGAAATAAGGATAAGCGACATTGTACGGTTTTCTCCGCCTGAAGGGAGCTTTGTTGACATAGTGCTTAGAACTCTCGAGTTTGGTACTTGGGGAGTGGAGTAGGGTGAAGAAGAGCTTCGTGACCGAACCACTATAAATCTCGCTATATTGGTTTGATCTTTCCATCTCATTTCTTCATACTTATTATTTATATTAGATAGTATAGCTTAGTGTTCATATTGGTGTTGATTGATTTCACAAAAGAATTGAATCAAAGTTTTTCACAAATAAAGTTTACAACTAATTAAAAACCGGTAAAACTATTCAACCCCCCTTCTAGTTTTCCATAATTGGTACCAGAGCCAGAGGCAAGATTTTAAAATAAATTGTATTTTAAAACTTGAATCGATCAATGGATTTCAAAAAATATCAAGAAGGGCAATCTATGCAAAGACCACCACTGTTTGAAACCGATTGTTTTATATATTGGAAAACAAGATTTGAAACGTATGTGAAATTAAAAGACATTGATCTTTGGCATATTATTACCGAGGGTGACTTTCAACCGATTGAAAAGAATCCGGAAACTAAAAGGGATGAAATAGTTCCTTATAATAAAGAAAGTGATAACCTTAAAAGAAAACTAGCCAAAAATGATGAGGCTAAAATGATGATTTATAATGCTTTGCCGAAAAATGAATTTGAAAGAATTTTTATGTGTAACACGACAAAAGAAATTTGAAAAACTTTGTTAGTCACTCATCAAGGTAATAATCAAGTCAAAGAGAACAAGATAGATCTTCTTGTGCAACAATATGAACAATTTTCCATTCCAGAAGATGAATCTATTGATAATGCCTTTGCTAGATTTAATACTATTATTACTAGTCTTAAAGCTCTTGATGAAGGTTATTCTAGCAAGAACTATGTTAGTAAGTTTCTTAGGGCTCTACATCCCAAATGGAGAGAAAAGGTCACCGCCATTAAAGAGTCAAAGAACTTGGCGACATTATCACTTGATGAACTAATAGGAAACTTGAAAGTTCATGAAATGATAATCAAGAAAGACTCTGACATATTCAAAGGCAAAAGTGAGAGAGTTAGATCTCTAGCATTGAAAGCCAAAAAGGAGTCTAGTGATGAGGAAAGTTCGGATTCCGATAGTGAAGACGAAGAATATGCATTAACCGTTAGAGATTTTAAGAAGTTCTTTAGGAGAAGAGGTAGATTCGTTAGACAACCTCGCGATGAAAAGAAGTCGCTCCAAAAGAACCAAGATGAGAAGAAAGGAAAGAGTGATAGGAAATGCTTTAGATGTGGAGAACCTAATCATCTCATCGGAGAATGTCCTAAACCACCGAGAACAAACAACCAAAGAGCTTTCGTAGGAGCCTCTTGGAGTGATAGCGGTGAAGAAGAAGAGAAGAAGCCCAACGACGAAACATGTCTTATGGCTCAAGCTTCAAATGAGGTACATTCTGACTCTTCTTATTATAGTGATGATAATTCGTCAATAGATGATAATATACTATATGATGAATATAACAAAATATGTGAAGTATGTTCTAAAATCATAACTAGAAACAAAACACTAAAACCAACTTTGCACAAACTCGAAGCGGAAATTTTAGAACTAAAAGACCAAGTCAAAAGACTCGAGAAAAGGAATGAATGTAATGTTGGATGCAAATCATGTCATAATCTTAGGATAGAAAACGTTGAACTTAAGAAAAATGCGTTAAGAATCATTAAGTTTGATAAAGGGACAAAAACACTAGATGACATGTTAGATAATGCTAGATATAGTGAGCATGTCGGTGCGGGTCTAGGTTTTAATCCAAATGAAGCCTCGACAAGTAAAACAAAACGAGTAAAATTTGTCAGACCTACATGTTCTGTCGAAATAGTGGACGGTACCATTAAAGGTACAGACGACACCACTAAAATTAGTGGTACCGTCTGGTACTGAAGACAGAACTGAGTCAAGTCTGAAAAATAATATAAGTCCTAAACCAAGTCACATATTAGTTAACAATGTTAAAATACCTATTGCTAGTAAAAAGGAGGTCAAAAGTTTTTACAAACCTTTGTCAACCCCCGGACTTGGCTTTGTAAAACCCGATACTAGATCAAAGACTCCTTCACCTAGAAAAACAAATGTTCCTAAACCTCGGTCAAGAACTCCTCAACCAAGAAGTAACTTTAGAAGACCAAGTTATCTAAGTAACTATTCTGTAACTTGGAATAACCTTCAACCACGAAGTTATTTGCCATGGGAAATTTGTCCTCCGTTCCAACATCCTAACCAAATGCAACTAATGCATGGGATGTTTAATACTAACAACTTTGGACCCATGAGATATAGGGGACCAAATGTTTGAATCTTTGTCTTATTCAATAGATATGCTTGGGAATCGACTTGGAGCCCGATGAATGGGTTAAGGATAGTGGATGCACTAATCACATGACAGGTAACCAAAGTCTATTCTCATCATACAAGGCTTACAACGGAGGTAATGGCACTTTTGGAAGCTAACTTAAGGGCAACATCATAGGCAAAGGTATGATTACTCAAGACTGTAACACCCCCTAATTTATTTTAAAGCAGCGGAAAAGTTTTTAGGGTGTTACGGTGAGGATCGAAGTCATAGTTATAGAAAATAGCTCGAAAGAGGCATTTTGAAAGTTATATGTCATTTAAAATAATGTTTTTGATACAAAGGTGAAATATCTGATTTGAAAATCCTACAAAAAAGGGTGTGATAATTTGTTAAGAATGACATATTCGATTTTTACACCACATTGTTTATCAGAGTATAAAATGCCCGCTCCGTGTCTTGTCCTGCTCCGTTAATTACCTGAGATAACATGCTTAAAATGTCAACACGATGGTTGGTGAGTTCGTAGAGTTTAATGGGAAAATAATTTATTTCAATAAATTCAAGAGTGTACAGTGATATTTGAAATAAACTCAAGTACGGTTAAACAGTTATTTTCAATAATTTCAAAGGTGAATTGTTATCTGTAATAGGTACTAATAGTGACGAAACAAGTGGTGAGTTGTTTATTTGCCTTACGTTGAGTGATATTCAACGTTACCGCACAATCTATTCATTTGCCTTACGTTGAGTGACATTCAACGTAACCGCATAAGTTATTCAGTTGCCTTACGTTGAGTGATATTCAACGTAACCGCATTTGCCTTACGTTGAGTGATATTCAACGTAACCGCATAATTTATTCATTTGCCTTACGTTGAGTGATATTCAACGTAACCGCATAAGTTATTTTTTTCAATAAATTCAAGAGGTGTACATAAAATACGTGTGCTCAAATTCTAGCAAATATTTCCATTGGAGTTTGAGATTAACATATAACAGTGGGATGCACATTCGTGGTGTTACGTGAATGTGTATAAGGAAAGCTAGTACAACAAGCAGTTCATACATGCTATCATTCAGTGTTTAAGCTAAGCAATCAACTTGCAAATAAATTATACATATGTCTCTTCCAAAGAGTATATCAATCATATAGGTGGTAATTATAATTTTGAGTAAGTCAAGTGAGTTTTCAAATATGAAAGTAAATGAAAATCCGTTGAGCATGTATCTCCCCCTGTTGGATCGATATACTCTGTCCAAACTAACTTGTAGCTTGTCTATAGTTTAACAATCTTGAATAAATTCAAAACTGTTAATGATGAAACACTGATATACTTTGCTAAGTATTCGAAATCTACTTCAACAAAGCTAAGAAGAATTAATAAACAACTTCGAATATTATTAAAACCTTGAACCTGCTCTTTACACAGATTCACTAACAAACTCTAATCACTAATACTCTAATAAGCTTCTAATATTTGTATGAACTTGTCTCTCTAAAAAAATCGTTATCTCTAATGCCAACCTAGGGATCCTTTTATAGGCACAAGGAAAACCCTAGTCGGTTTACAAACTTGAACGACAAGTAATTCTAATTATAACTCTAATCTAATACGAACATTCTAGAATTACACATTAGTCCTTAAACATATTTGCATAACAGTCCTTCAATGAGCAGCAGTACTTTGACTTAATTAGCAGTACTTTGATATTCCAGCAGTACTTTAACTTTATAGCCCAACAATCCTCCCCTAACTTGAATTCTACTTGCTTGATTTCAAGTTCCTTTGTATTTATTTAACTTCAACACTTTATCTTCAAGGAAAGGTTGTATCTTTGAAATCTGTCTCGTTGTTGTTTTGTTATCATCAATGCAATCAGTATCTTCAATCTTCATCAGCAACAATTCTTTTCAACAACTTATCTTTTCAGCAACTCAGCATCATATTGGCAATAAGTACATCAGATCTTAAAAGTTTCATACTATTCTCATCACTTCCAGGTGTATTAACTCCTGTGAGAGGTGAATCATTAAAAACTTAATGGATTTTGATGTCTCTTTACCAAAGCCATTAACTCTGGAGTAGCCAATGTTTTGGTTTAAGAAACCATGGTACATTGATAACCATATGATTTTTAGCAAATCATCAGCTACCAACGGATTTGATTAGTCTTTACCAAATAGCCGTTTGCTTTTGGACTAGCTAGTTCTTTTAGTACAATCACTACCATGGTGAACTAATTACCATATAATGGTTTTCCACAACCTTTACCACAAAGCCATTATCTTGTGGGCTAGCCAACTCTTCACTAACATAGATATGGTGAGTTCAAAACCATACAATTTTTAGTAAATTGTCAACTAAAAACGGATTTGATAATCACATCAGAGCCGTACCCTCATGATGAGTCAAACTCTTTCTTGTTTATTAAACATGGTGAGTTGATTACCATTTGTTGTGTAGTACAAGTACTAACACCATGTTGTTGCTTTCAAAACCTTTTGTTGCGGTTTAATCTTTGTGCTTCAAAATGTTTTTGCACTTATCAAAAATTACTGATTTCATCAAAAGACTTTACTGGTTTCATGCTGCAAGCAGTACTTTGAGAAAGTACTGTTTGACTAGCACTACTTTGAAGAAAGTACTTATTTTTCAAAAGATTTATATAATAATTAAACCATACCAGTAGTTATGCATTAATCTTCAGATTCAGTTGTCCACTTGATGAACAATTTTATGACCATCAATGCTACTTCATTCTCTTGTTCCACTTCCATGCCATGCTCTAGCATCCTAATCATCAGATCTCTTGTGAGTGGATATCTCTGTTCTGCTAGCATATGAATCATAGTGCCATCCTCTAACTCCAAAACGTGTATTCCAACTGATTCAAAGAATCTCCATCTGTTAATCTCCCAGTTTTCTTGATTTTCCCACAAAGTACTATCCTTTGTTTCTTCTGTCTCCCAGATGGTTGTGAGATCTCCTAGCAATATTAAACCTACTCCTTGTGGTGGAATATGCTCAAAGTAAGTTTGCACTTGGAGATATAACTGAAGCATATCATCTCTGTCAATCAGATGTAGTATATCCCATAATGAATTGAATACTCTAAAACTTCCATCTTGTCTATGAAAGATCAGATAATCTCCTTCTTGTGATTCTACAACTGAAAAAGTAGATATCTTGGACTTCTTATCAGCATCTTCTTTCAATTTTGGATGTTCAAAGTCAACAACTCTAAGATAATTCCTTAGCTCATCAACTGTGTCTGTTCTTAATTCAAATGTATCCTTGAACTTCTTTGATGGCTGTTCATCAGTTGTTCTTTTCCTCTTTGAGCTCCTTGTAACAGCTCTTTCCTTTCTTTTATCTTCAAGCTTGTTATCTTCAAACGAAATAATGATTGCAAGATCCTTTTCTATAGCTTCCCTAACAGCATCATACAGATCCTTCATCTCTGTATATGTCAATTTCACCAAACCTGTATATCCTTGACCTTTTAGATAAGCCATCATATCATTCCTTTCTCTAGCTTTACTAATTGGCCTTTGTGATTGAACAATAAGCTTCCTAGATTCTTCAGCATCTATCTTAGCTTGCAATAGTCTAGCTGCTTCCTCACCTTTGGCCATCTGAATTTCTCTTAACTGTGCCAATGTCAGCTTCTTCTTCTTCTTTTCTACCATGATCCCTTTACCTTTATCTTTTGGATCTAACTCCTGGGTAGGTTGAGAAGAAGTATGATGTTGTTGTTCAACCTCATGAATACTGATGCCTCTTTGACTTGACATATTAATCATAATGTCAGCAATTGTTTCATCATCACTGTTAGTATGAGCTATAACATCTTCTTCCTGAGCTGGTTTAGAAGGGCCAACTTCCTCTTGAACTTGACTTGAAGGACCAACATCTTCCTCAAAATCCAAAGTTCTAGGTGTAATTATAAATTGCCTCACAGTACTTTCAAGAGCAGTACTTTCAACATCAACTCCTTCCAAATTCACTTCCTCAGTATCACCACTTCTTACTTCAACAGCAGCTTCTTCCAAATTGATTTGCTCTGTTTCATCACTCTTCCTCTTAGCAGTTTCTTGAGGAATATTTTCAGGTGGTGTCATCTGAGTGTCATCAATAAATCCAGCATCTTGATTAAATCCAGCATCTTCATTCAAATTCTCTAAATTCCTCCCCAATTGGAATGAAGACTGCTTCTTTGACTTTTTCTTCTTTGACTGAGAAGACTTCTTAGAATTCTGACCACTCCTCTTCTGAGACTTGACCCATAATCGGTGGTGTTGAACTAGTGGCCAAACAAACTTCTTCAATCTTTGAAACTTAGTCTTTAATTTGACTATCTGAGCAGCTTGAGCCTCACTATCCTTTTTCAGCCTCCTGAACTCCCTTGTCAAGGCATAATTATCCATCTCTGCCTCTTCTTCTTCAAATTGCTGAGACATATTTGTGGAAGTATAATCATTAGAAGATGGTAGTTGATGCATACCTTGGTCTGACTCCTCATGGATAGGAATGGACATAGGAGCAGCATCTTCCCTAGTAGCAGTATGTGGAGAAGCAGTATGTTGAGAAGCAGTATGTTGAGGAACACTATCTTCTCTTGAAACTGGAGACTCTTGACTTGCTGATTCAGAGTTTTCTTCTTGCTCTTGCTCTTGCTCTGCATCTCTAACAACTTGTGCAACTCCCAATATATGAGCAGTCAAAGGTGTGTTTGTTCCAGAAAACTTGATACTCTTTTTAGATAGAAAAGTAAACACCTTTGATGGAAGTTTGACAGTGGGTAAAAAACTTTGAGGTTTAGGGACATCCTCAAGTTGATTGTTCAAGAATAACTGAACAAACCTAGGATACATTAAGAATGGTGTACCATTAGCAATGTGTGAAAGCATACCATCAAGAATTAGTCTTGAAAAGTTGAATCGTTGATCGGTAGCCAAACCCACTAAAGCAGATGCAATATTTTGACCAAATTGATCAAAAGAAGTACTCTTGGGACTTAAACAGTGAAGTAAGACATGAATTAGGTACCTCCAATGAGAACAAAATAAAGGCTTCTGAAAAGTAAGTTTCGTAAGATCTCCCTCATAGCCTATATCGCTTAAAGTGTCCCAAAGCACTTGTTTGTCAAAACGAACAGCTCCTCCTTCATCATTAAACATCAAAGCGTCCCTAATTGTGGCTTCAGAAATCTGAATAGTTCGTCCAGCAACCGCAGCCCTAATTAAAGAATCATCTTCAACCGTTGCAGTAGCCCAAAATTCTTGTATCCATGGACCAATAACGTCAGGATCAACTAAAATAGAGTAGTTGATGGAAGACCCAGTCAAGAAATCGATGATCGCATGAAAATCAACATTGTCCCCTGTCTTGTCTAAATTAGCGATCATGTTGTGTTTGCTAACTGTGAATCGATTAGCCATGATGAAGCGTAGAGAAGGATACGTTTTGAATGTGTGTTTCATTAGAAAGATTGTGGTGGAAGAGTGAATGAGGGATCTCGGATTAAGTTAAAAGGCGGGGAATAAGTGAGAGTTTCTTTAAATAGGATGGAAACAAATCAAACTCAAAATAATAAAGTTACCGTTTTTATGGACTTATTATCTCCGCCGTAATGAATTAATTAACCGTAGCCCCACATTTTTTGACCGTTGGAACAGTACGTCCACGTAAGCAGTACGTTGAAGTAGTACGTTGCTGTGCCAGTACGTTAAGCAACAAAGCAGTACGTTCCATCTTCGTATCCACAACCAACACATCAAACTAAACCAATAACTTGTAAATGGCTCATGCATAAGTTCTAACTAATAACTATGTTGCCTCCCCTCAAATACAACATATGTTCTAAACTAAACTACTAAAAACCAATACTTTCATTAAGAACTGAAAGAAAGTATACTAACTAATACTAAAGCCTCCCCTCAAATGTAGCCTAGTAGTTAATCATCCCAATGCTCACAACTAAGTGGTAGAATCTTGAAACATCAAATTCCTTTGTGAGTAGATCAGTTACATTATCATCTGTGTGAACCTTGACCACATTTATAAGCCTGTGCTCATAACAATCCCGAATGAAGTGATGCCTAATATGAATATGCTTGGTCTTGGAGTGATAAACTGGATTCTTTACAATACAAATGGTACTCTCATTATCAATGTTGATAGGAATGTTTTTGAAGTTGAATCCATAATCCAAGAGTTGATTTTGCATCCACAAAACTTGTCCACAACAGCTTGCAGCAGCAACATATTCTGCTTCAGTAGAGGAGGTTGCAGCAATTGTTTGCTTCTTACATTTCCAGGAGACTAATCTTCTTCCAAGATATTGACATCCTCCTGTGGTTGATCTTCTATCATAGTTATCTCCTGCATAATCACTATCTGAAAAAGCTTCCAAGTGAAAAGGTGACTCCTTAGGATACCATAATCCTAACTTTGGTTGATGCTTGAGATATCGAAAAATCCTCTTGACTGCATACATATGAGAAACCTTGGGTGTAACCTGATATCTTGCACACAAGCATACATCAAACATGATGTCAGGTCTTGATGCAGTTAAGTACATAAGACAACCAATCATAGATCTATAAAGCTTGACATCCACAGCTTGTCCATCTTCATCCTTTCCTAATGGTTTATTGTTATCAATGGGTGTGGTGGCAGGCCTGATATTTGGAAGGTCAAATCTTTTAAGTATGTCTGCAACATACTTTTCTTGGTTAATGAAGATTCCATCTCTTGTTTGTCTAACTTGAAGCCCCAAAAAGAAAGTTAATTCTCCCATAGAACTCATTTGAAACTCCCTCTGCATAAGTTCTTCAAATTCTTTCACCATAGACTTCTTTGTGGCTCCAAAGATAATATCATCCACATAGACTTGGACTAACATAATGTCTTTCTTATCCCTTTTGATAAACAAAGTCTTATCAATTGCTCCTCTCCTATAACCATGTTGGAATAGAAAATTTGAGAGTCTCTCATACCAAGCTCTGGGAGCTTGATGAAGGCCATACAGTGCCTTGATCACCTTGTAGACTTTGTTTGGATGTGCAGGATTTTCAAATCCAGGAGGTTGTTTAACATAAACTTCCTCAGAAATTGTGCCATAAAGAAAAGCACTTTTGACATCCATTTGGTAGACAGGAAATCCCATGTATGATGCAAAGGCAAGAAATAACCTTATTGCCTCTATCCTTGCAACAGGAGCAAACACTTCATCATAATCCACTCCTTCTTCTTGGCGATATCCTTGTGCAACCAATCTAGCTTTATTTTTGATAACATTCCCTCTTTCATCTCTTTTAATTCTGAAAACCCATCTTGTACCAATGACTCTTTTGCCATCTGGTAGATCACATAATACCCAGACTTCTTGGAGCTTGAATTGTAGAAGCTCCTCTTGCATGGCTTCAACCCAACTTTCATCAGCTAAAGCTTGAGCTACCTTCTTGGGTTCATCTTGAGATAGAAAACAAGCAAACAGGCATGTTTGTTGATCCTTGTGATTCATCCTGTTTTGTTTGTAAACAAAGCTAAGTAAAGTAGTATGTTGCTTAGAAAGACCTTTAACTTTGTTTCTTGTAACCACTCCTGAAGAGGGTGATCCAATAATGTTGCTTTGAGGATGAGCTTTATGAACTCTCAATGTAGGAGTTGGTGGAACTGGAAGATCAGATTCCAAATTAGTAAAATCAATCCCTTCATTGGTAGTTGAGAAAATACCTTCTTGATTAAGCTCATCATCAATTTCTTCTAATCCAGGAATGTTAGCATTATCCAAATCATCATCATCAATATTGGAATCATCAGCATTGTTCCAATTTGATGGTTCTAACACAGCAGAAGTACGGTCAAAAGGGTCATCAGTACTTTGATCAAAAGTACTGTGGGCAGTATCTTGAAATTTACCCTTTTTCTTTGCAGCTTCATAAGACCTCCTTTGTTCATCTTCATAGGATTTTGCTATAGTTTCTTGAAAAAGCATCATATTAAGTTCATCTTGTATGGCTTGATCTTCATCAGATACTGTATTGGTTGGTTGAGCAGTACTTTGTTCCTTATCAGTAACTTCAGGTTCTTTGTCAGGAACATCTTCTGGTCTAACATTGACTCCATGAACAATGTACTGTGAATCATCTTCTTTGTGATTAACCTGATTCTCTTCTCTAACAGGCACATAATTCATAGATGGAGTGAACTTGAGATCAAGATCAAACATCCAATCAGGACCTTTACCTTTCTGAGTTTCTTTATCTTCCAAAAATTCAACATGAAGACAATCTTGTACCTTTTTGGTACTCCTGTTATAGACTCTAAAACCTTTGCTATTTGTACAATAACCCAATAGATATCCTTCATCTGACTTACCATCAAATTTTCCCAGAGAATCAATAGTATTTAGAATAGTCAGAGAACAGCCAAAAGGTTTTAGAAAACGAATGTTTGGTTTCTTTCCCATTAGTAACTCATAAGGTGTCTTCATCTGAGGTTTAGTTACTGAAACTCTATTTAATACATAGCAAGCAGTACTTATGGCTTCAGCCCAAAAGAGAATAGGTAATTGAGAATCTGCAAGCATTGTTCTAGCTGCTTCTATCAAAGTCCTGTTCTTTCTTTCTGCAACACCATTCTGCTGTGGTGTTCTAGCAATGCTAAACTCTCTCTTGATCCCTTTCTTGGCACATAATTCATCCATATGCTTGTTCTTGAATTCTGTTCCATTATCACATCTAATACCTCTTACTTTGATTCTCAATTGATTTTCAAGGGCTACTATCAGGTCATGGATAGCATCAAAGGTTTCATCTTTGAATCCCAAGAAAAAGACCCAACTAAATCTGCTACAATCATCTGTCACAACCAAGCAGTACTTCTTCTTGTTTAAACTTTCTACTGAAACTGGTCCAAACAGATCCATGTGTAGCAACTCCAAAGGTTCTTTAATATCTCTTTCCCCAAGCTTCTTACATGAAGCTTTATGTTGTTTACCCTTCTTGCAAACCAAACATGAATGATCAGTCTTGAATGTTTTGGAAGGTAAATCTCTAACTAAATTCCTTTTGACCAGCTTGTTGATGTTCTTGAAATTTACATGACCTAGTCTTCTATGCCATAGATGTGCTTCTTCCAATGATGCCTTGGCTACTAAACATGTTGCTCTTCCAGCAGAATTGAGACTCTTTAAGTCTAAACTGTACACATCATTAGTTCTTGGTACTCTCAATGTTACCAAGTGATCATCAACGAACTTAAACTCAGGAGAGAGAATGAGACATTCTGTATCAGTGAACATAATTGGGTACTTCTTGTCACAAATCTGAGAAACTGACAAAAGATTGAACTTGAGCTCCTTCACATATCTAACATTCTCAAAATCAATACATCCAGCCTTGATTGTTCCTTTGCCAGTGATTCTCCCTCCATCAGGATCATTACCAAATGCAACTCTTCCTCCATAATATGCCTTAAAATCTGACAGGATCTCCTTGTCCCCTGTCATGCTGCCAGAGAAACCACTATCAACAATAATATGATCTTTAAGCTCCTCCTCTGGGTTGCCCTGCACAGTAAAGAAAAGGGTTAGTTTCTTTTAGGAACCTAAGCCATTACTGACTTGTGTTTCCCTTGTGGAGTGACATACTTGAATTCCTTCAGTATGTAATCTCCGCTGGTTTTAAAGGCATGGTCAATGATTATTTGCGTTGGTCCCATGTCCTGTGTTGTATTATCAACAACACTCCCTGTTTCACCCTTATCTGATGAAAGTACTGCTTGTTCCCCATCAGTACTTTCTTTCTTAACCCAATTTCGTTTGACCTTAGGTTTCTCTGATCTAGGTACTCTGCTTGAGGTGTAAGACCTTTTATATGAATTGAATCTCTTAGGTCTTTTATATGAAAAAGTGTTAGCAGTACCATGATTGGGTGAAAACTTATCAGTCCTTTAAGAAGGTACTTCTTGAGACTTATCAGTGTGTGAAGGTACTGGTGGTTTGGAAAACAATCTTTTCTGATGAGGGTACCTATAGTCTTTAGAGAAATTACTATGGTTAACCCTATTTGAGTAATTCCAAACTGGTCTAGTCTCTCTTGGCTTATGGGTGGCAGGTCTATTCTTTGGGAACTGACTTAAATATTCTGAGTGCAAGTCACAGTGCTTAATCAAATGATCAGGACTATAGCATACATAACATAATTTTCTCTCCATATTCCCAAATCCTCTTCTATGATTAAAAGGTTTCCTATAGTGAGCAGTATTTTGAAAGGTTTCTCTTGGAGGTACTGCTGAATGTCTAGCAGTACTTTGAAAAGTTTTTGGAGGTACTGCTTGTGTTTGAAAGGTTGTAGGAAACTTTTGATCATTACCCCTTTGAAAATCATCCTTGGGTTTCTCAGAACTATATTGACTAGTAAGCTTCTTCCTAAACTCTAGGTTGTCTACACCATAACGAGAAACATCTGTCCTAAGTGGTTGAAACCTAACAGTGGGTGGAGGAACTGAGTGGTACCCCTTATCTTTCCTAAACTCAGGAGGTGTTTCACTAATTGGTTCCTCATTCCTAGATGTGTTTTCTTCTGAGCTAGTAAGGTCATCATCACTAGGTGGGATCTCTTCCTTATCACTAGGTGGGGTCTCTTCTTTATCACTAGGTGGGGTCTCATCTGAACTACTATCTTCACCATAACCTAGTCCAGTTCTACTGTTTATTCTTCTTTGTTTTTCAACAAATTGAACATGTGATAGACCAGCCTGTTTAATACTACCAAGTTTTTCTAACAAAGCATCTCTTTCCTTAGTGATCTTTTCTAATTCAGACACCTTACATCCTAACTTCCATTCACTTAATTTTAATTGGTAATCTTGTTGCTCATATTTTTCTGCCCAAGCCATTTCATTATTTTCATGTGTTAATATTTTGGCTTCCATTGACTCTAAAGTTAATTGATAACCAGCTACCTTAGACCTAGCTGTTCTATAATTATCTCTTTCAGTCACATATTCTTTAAGCAACTTTTGATACACATCATTACACTTAGAGCATACCTCAGAGATATTGGATGAAGTTGGTGAAGTAGCTACCATAGCAATCTGAACAGGTTCATCTTCATCCTCTATGCTCCAGTCAAAGCTTCCAAGACCATCTCTTGATTCCAAAGCAGCATATCCTGGTTCCTCATCAAAAGCTGTGCTCCAATCAAACTCTTCCATTGCAACCATAGAATAGGTTACTGGTTCATCATCAAATTCAGCACTCCAGTCAATCTTTGCTAGATTTTCTTGAGCCACCAAAGCTTTTGGTTGTGATTCAGTAATAGGAACCTCCTTTCTTTCAACCTTGGGTTGTTCAATCATCCTGTTTGCCTGATATTTTGCAAACTTGCATTCCCTTGCAAAGTGTCCAAGCTTTTGACAATTGAAACATTCAATTTTGGATTTGTCAAAAGTTATACCCTGTTTGGCTTTGAAATCAATTCCCCTTCCTGTCTTGTTCATGAACTTCTTGATCCTTGCAGTGATCATGGCTACTTGCCATCTTATGTCAATCTCCTCTAAAGCATCTTCTTCAATCTGCAACAAGTCTTCTTGATAGGTAACAGGTAAAGTGGCTTGTTGTGCAAAGAAGGAACATACAACATCATCAGAATTGGTGTTGTTTGTTGGTGATGGGTTGGGGGTAGTTGTGGTTGTGCAAACATGCTGTGTATCACCAACAGTACTTTGAGAAGGATAAGCAGTACTTTTAGTAGAAGTACTGCTTCTGTTTTCAGAAGACACAAAAGCTATGTTGTGAGTTTTCTGAGAACTGTGACCATTCATCTCTTGCTCGTACACTTTCAAATTGTTGTAGAGATCATCAAAGTCCATAGACTCCAATCTAGGTTGTCCTCTAATCATAGTAGCAACCACATGCCAGACAGATGGCAAACTCCTTAAGAACTTCAAATTTGCATCTTCAACAGATACCTCTGCTCCATATAGTTCTAGCATACTAAGTAGATTTTAGAATCTGTCATAGGCAGCATCAAGACCTTCTCTTTCACCAACAGTGAAAGTTTCAAACTGCTGCTTCAATAAGTTTCTATGCATCTTCTTAGAAGCATCATTACCTCCAAATCTTGTCTTGATCGCAGCCCACAATTGCTTTGCATCCTTAGCATCATGGAACTTTAGTAGGTGACCATCAGGAATAGCAGACAACAGTATGTTGAGAGCCTTATCTTGATTTCTCTTTGTAGCTGCTGGCAAGGTTGGTTGAGGTGGTTTGGGTTGTCCTTCAACATGTACAGGTTCGTCAAGAACAACATTACCATTGACAATCACATCCCATAGAGCATGGTCTGTAATAGCAAGGTACTGCCTCATCTTCATGCTCCAGAGGTCATATTCTCCCTTCTTGATGATAGGAATTCTGAGTGAGGTGATGGATGGGATTGGTGCAGCTTCAGTCGACATTGTTTAGGGTTTGTTGATAAATCGGTTTTAAGGGTTTCTTCTTAATCAGAGTCTCCACACAAGCTCTGATACCACTTATTGGATCGATATACTCTGTCCAAACTAACTTGTAGCTTGTCTATAGTTTAACAATCTTGAATAAATTCAAAACTGTTAATGATGAAACACTGATATACTTTGCTAAGTATGCGGAATCTACTTCAACAAAGCTAAGAAGAATTAATAAACAACTTCGAATATTATTAAAACCTTGAACCTGCTCTTTACACAGATTCACTAACAAACTCTAATCACTAATACTCTAATAAGCTTCTAATATTCGTATGAACTTGTCTCTCTAAAAAAATCGTTATCTCTAATGCCAACCTAGGGATCCTTTTATAGGCACAAGGAAAACCCTAGTCGGTTTACAAACTTGAACGAAAAGTAATTCTAATTATAACTCTAATCTAATACGAATATTCTAGAATTACACATTAGTCCTTAAATATATTTGCATAACAGTCCTTCAACGAGCAGCAGTACTTTCACTTAATTAGCAGTACTTTGATATTCCAGCAGTACTTTAACTTTATAGCCCAAAACCCCCAAAAGAGTTATTAAAACAAGCATTAAAAGAGTAGGGGCCACGACTCACCTGGAGTAACTGGAAATGAGAAATATGAAATCGAGTAAGTTACGGGAACAGCTCCAATACACGACCTGGATTAATGGTGAAGTTTGAGATTTGACAAATTCGGTTTACACGAGTAATGAATGTGAAACGATTAACGATTTGATGATGAATGAGTTTGATATGCTTAAAATGTTTAAAGACATGTTATCATGATGTTCTTATGTTATCAATTCCATAGTTAACGTTTTCTTAATTGTCGTTGATTTAAAACGTTAAGTTAATCGTTAAATGGTCGTTAAGTATTTATACGCTGAAACGAATGAAAAGGTGCATATGATATGAACGGGGTGATGAAATTTATGTATTTGATTTAGAATATCATATATTATTGATCAGTCCTTGATCTCTCACAAAAATTACATTTAAATCCTTAACGAAATAGGTTTTGCATAGTTAGTCCTTCGTTAACTAAAAGTTACATATTAGCCCCTAAAGGTTCCAATATTACATTTTATGATTCAAGTTTACTATTATTACCATATTAGTCGATAAGTTACTGTTTCGGCAGTTTATACCTTTAGTTTACACAGTTTGCAGTTTTAGTCCCTTAACGTGAAAACGCGTTACAAGTTTAGTCCTTTTTGCACAAAAATGACGGGAAAAATATTCTAAAAATTTCTATAACTTTTTTAAGCTTATTACAACTTATTTCAACTGCTTAATCCAGAAATAGCTTATTTTTAAGCAAATGGGCTAATTAACGAATCAACTTAAGGCCCGTTAAGAAATCTGGAGGCGAGGGCATGAAAATAGTTTTGGGCCTGGACTTGGGCTATTTTTGTGATTCTAAAAATATATCATATGGGCCCGTTGGGCTTATAGATCGCTAACTCTTGTTGGGCCTGAAACTTAGCCCAATTCGGAATTGTTAATAAATTCTGAAAATGATATTTAAGAAAATTAGCGAGGAACATGTATACTCGATTATTTAGAGGGTTAAAACGGGTTTATGAGGGGTGTCGAAAAAAATGAAACATGTAGTCTTCTAGGTGTACTAACGAGATGAGCAAAAATATATATGTGTTACATTCATGAATTCGAAATAAACGGGTCATGAGTTGGCTATATCGAGATGATTTTTCCAGTTTCAAACACTTAGTTTATTTTTGCTTGTTTTTAAAATATCCCGTCAAGTAGTGCTCAAAATGGTTCGTTTCAAATGTCGAGATGAGCTTATGAGTAAAATCTTAAAATACGAAAAATGTTCTACGCCATGTAGACTATCGAAAGGTGTAAAAAAAAATACACACGTTATATGTAAAATTACGAAGTAACGATGGTGTGAAGTAGGCGGTTCGAAGCAGTTTTTAACAACTAGAAATACTTTGTTAAACTTTACCCGGTTTGAGACTTGATATGTGTATTGCGTTCGAATTGACCTTTGAGGGATTGTATATACAATAAAATGGTGAATATTTATGAGTTCTCTAGTTCATCATGAAAGTGTTTTCGAATAACTTGTAGTATATAGATCACATACTACGTATTGAATAAGTGACAAAATTCATATCATTCGAATTTAACATGTATCATGCATGTGGCTATGTTGTACGTAAATATGAGATTTTAACAATATGGAAAGACTTACAAGGGAATAAGAATGATCTGTGGTACGTTAGGATGGATAGAAACACAAGAAGACACTCACAAAAGCTTGAACCGTATGATATGAAATAAATTCCTTCGACTAGAAAAATGTATCCCGATTGACTTTGAATTCTTCTGGGTCTTGTATTCTTCTCAAACTGAGTTATAAAACTTTGTATGGTATTGTGATAATTTAAGAGTGAGTGGGATTTAATATATGCTCCATTCGGTTATAACAGTTTCTTGTGTAGTTTAAGATTAAGTGGAGACAATTGGAAGCTGAGAATATTGGAAGATGATAGGATAGTGTGTCAGTGAGCTTGTGATATTCACGAATGAAATTCGAGATAGGATAAAATAATTGCAAGTTGTGTTGTAAATATATGCAATATACGTTTGTATATATAGAATGAGAAAAGAAAGAAAAAAAAGTTATCTTAGTGGCAAATTATTGGATGGCAATCTTGATATTGTCAGTAGGATAAGATATCTTTGGATTGCATGGGATAAGATTTTTCAGATTGCATGCTACTCGATTACTGTATATCATATCTTTTAAGGACAATTTGAGATCTCATTAGATCTTTGGTAGAGATATTGTGAGATGTAGAGAGATTTTGTTGTCCTTGGAAGATTTTAGGGCCATGTGTGGATAATGGGAGAAAAAGGAATGTCGACATATTTGATTTTGACGACGCCAAATGAATGAGATTTGTGCCGAAAGGAATAAAAGAAAGAGAATGAAATGGGCTGAAATTTTATATGGGCTTGAATAGTATTAGACCAAAAATATAACTAAAGGTCCGTTTGGTGTTTATTGAATATATTTAGTATTCGTGGTCCGCGTGTGAGCTCGTTCCGTTATCTTGTAATTTATGTGATAACGTTTAAGGAAAAAAAATTAAATTTTCCCGTAAAAATGGTGATTAAAAATAGTGACGAAGATTAATATAAAATTAAACGTCATTAATTATAGTAAATTTTTGCAGTTTGCTACTGTACCCACTCCTTATTTTTGAATCTCGTCCCGAGATTCAGTCTGCGTTAACTCTTAAAAGATGTTAACGAATAGTCGATGTGTAAGGTTTAAAGTATTTATGTTCGAGCTTACGTGTCTAGGGCAGAATATGACTTAACTAGGAAAAACGTACCCATCATTTGTTAGCTGTATTCAATCTATACTTATTGTTCTCACAAAAACCCCGCTACTAGCTGTTCTCCTAAAGGGGTCAATGTCGATTAACGTACGCATGGTTACAAACGTCCACGTGAGTCGTGACGCACTTATAATTATGTTGGCCACCATAATTATAATTGCCTCCTTCCACACGTGTACATATCATCAAACACACATATCTCGACGTTACATAAAAGAGTAGGGTGATCATCTCTCAGAAAATCCTCGAGTGAACTCATTGATTCTTCTACGGCTAAGTGATAATCTTTATTTAACTTAATCTCATGTCTCATCAAACAAGAACTGTCATCTAGTCGGATTTCCTTCATTTGGATGTTGGGTAAAATGTGTCGGTGCTTATAGAATGTTGGCTACAGGGGTAGTTTATCTTGTCATAAAACTCGCTTTTGAATGAAGATCGTTATTAGAAATTTTGAAAAGATGACCGTTTCATTCATGACATGATTCTTCCCGAATTTGACATAGGTAGCTAGGCTATGTAAAATTGAGGACCAATGATGTGATGCTTGTCTCAGTCTAAGTAGTGTTATGTTTTTCAAGAGGTTTTAGATGGTGTTCAACGTGTTGTTTTTGTAAAATTGCAATCTAAATAATTTTCCAAGGTAACAAGAAAAATCGGTTCGCCTAATGGCGATGAACTAGAACTTCTGAGGTGGTAATATGATCGATTTGGAATTGATCCTTGTGTCTGTGAAAGAACCTTATGGAATGTTAATAGTCTATTGTTTGGTCAAGAATTTTATTAACCAGATTCCTAACGGGATAGCAGTGTATTATTACAAAATGATTACGAATAGAGTAAATGGAATAGATACTGTGATAGGAGTAGGTTGTTATTATCATGGAATAGTACAAGATAGAGATCTCTTAATATAGAAAGGTAGTTGTTACACTCAGGTTATGCCATCATACCTAAGGTAGAGTACAAAAGGAAATACAACTTAGGAAGTTTTAAACTACGGTTTATTTATCTTCAACAGAAATTTTATTCATCTGTTTAAACATGGGTGTCATTCTTCGATGCTGCTGAGGTCTTTAACGAGCTTCCCTTTTTCTTCCATTGGTCTCGTCGTTCTAATTGGTATTCTGTTTTGGGCATCGGTTCTTGTAGTGCCCCTGCTCGCCACACCCGTGGCATACCACGATTACTGGTCGTGCTTTATAGTTGGTGGCTTTGCAGTCTCTTGTTTTGTGCCCTGTCCCCTGGCATTTTCTACATTTAGCAAAACAAGGCCTAGTGTGATACATCCTACACTGATTGCACAAAGGTTGTTTCCCTTGGTAACTCTTCCCTTCAGCAATTGTAGCATTGTAGTCTCTTCCAGTTTCCTGCCTGCGATTTTGTTGATGCTTGTGGTTGTTGCTGTCGTGAATGGAGGTTCTATGATCATCTAGCTTTCGTTTATGATCATTTCTTCCAGAGGTAGAATTACATTTGATTTCACGTTCTAGTAATCATTGCGCAATTGTGATGGCTTCCTCTACAGTTGCTGGCTTTGACGCGGTGACATCTCCCTCGATGCTTGGAGGCAGTCCCTCTACATACTTTTCCAATGTCCTTTCAATATCCAACACCATAGCTGGACATAGTACTGACAGTTCTTGGAATCTCCGGTTGTAGGTTCTCATATCATTGTCTTTTACTACCAGTTGGTGAAATTCATCCTCTAGTTTCCTTATCTCTGTCCGGGGACAGTATTTCTTCAACATGTTCTTCTTCAACTCAGTCCAGGAGATTTGAAATGCTACTTCCGCACCTATGGTTTTGACAATAGCATTCCACCAAGATAAAGCATCTCCCCTTAAGACTCCGGTGGCAAAAGTGACTTTGTTGTGTTCTGTGCAGTTGCTTCTCATGAATACCGTTTCAATGCATTCAAACCACTGTGCTAACTCGGTCACTCCTTCTACACCCTTAAAGGTAGTTGGCTGACAACTCATGAAGTCTTTGTAAGTGCATTTACGTAGTGTAGATGCCTCACTTTCAGTCGTTGCTCATATGTTATTGCTTGAGCGGGTTGCAGCATCGGCCTCGCGTGCTGCAGCGATGCCTTCATTAATCATTCTCTGGACATCCTCGGGTGTTAGTGTTGCGGTATGGTTGGTGGTTTCGTGCCCGGTACGCATCATTTTTCTATTAATGCCACAAGAACACGGATTTAGAATTCGTACAGAATAGTTGAGTAATTGAGGAATGAGTACATGATCTTTAACAATTACGATGTGAAGTTATGGTTAAATTGAGAGTCACAATAATTACGACGTGTCTGGATACTATCGTAAGTAAGTGATCAATTTTTGGGTATAGGATTACTAAGGAGCAAACTGATTCATCTACAAAAGCTGAAGCTCAGCAACTTTCTCTACATTCATCATGTTTTCTCTTTAAACATTTTTCATTATGAATGTGTAACTTCCTCCCAGTCACAACTTTCGAAGAACTGTAGCCTTCATAAGTAGTCTCACGATATGTCCAATCACAATACACATGAGCAACCGTGGCCGCATAAGTCAACATCAATATATAGTAAATCTAATCCAACCACATGCATTAAGAACTTGATCTGTTGTTTTACAAAATGTAACGATACAAGGTCCTTTATGAATGCTCATGCGGTAGGCTAAGATGCCTCAAAACTACAACTGATGTAATGTACGTCTAGCTACTGGGTGTCTCGTTCTTGTGTCTCTTCGGCTTTGTGACTTGGTTCAGACGTCTCTGCTGTCTGACCTGCATGTCCTCGATGAGATTCTCTAACGTAGCGGTTCTGCGGCGCGCTTTGTAGAACTTCTTCAATCCGTCCCCGTCCCTTCCATTGTAAAAACGTCATTTGGGATCGTGTCTCAAACATCTCCGTCTGAATTCTTGTCAGACCACCTTGTAGATCCATCCTCTCGGATACAAGGCCATGTATAGTGTCGTTGACCATCTCAGGGCGGTCGAGTGATGCTCCAGTCGAGTCATGATGATAAAGGAAGTAGATGTGTGGTTCTAGTTCTGGGGGATAAATCCGTGTTAGGAATCGGCTCCCGTTGGTGTTGTGCGAACTGGTAGGAATGGGTAAGTAGGTTAAATAAGTAGTCGGGTTTGACCGACTGTGGGGGTGGTGATAGTAATATAATTGGAATTATGGGTGAGGTGATAATTGCTAAAGTATCCTCGGACTCCATGTCTGATGGTGGGGTACTAAGATGGGACACGGAAGACATGATACTGTAGTAATCCGCAAATAGTAATTATAAGTATTTACACGTTAAAGGTGTAAAAGTGAGTGTGTAATAATAAAGTGTGTAATGTGTGAAGAGTAAATATCAAGCATGTAAAGATTAGTGTAAAATAATCTTAATAGGTAATGTATTGAGCACGGCAGTCTGCAGACACGGAGGGCGTAAAATGGTATGGTGTAAAATCATTCATTATGAAAGTGTAGTTATAGTCCAATGTTTGAAAACATTTGGTTTTCTATAACCATGGGCTCTGATACCAATTTGTAACACCCCCTAATTTATTTTAAAGCAGCGGAAAAGTTTTTAGGGTGTTACGGTGAGGATCGAAATCATAGTTATAGAAAACGGCTCGAAAGAGGCGTTTTGAAAGTTATATGTCATTTAAAATAATGTTTTTGATACAAAGGTGAAATATCTGATTTGAAAATCCCACAAAAAGGGTGTGATAATTTGGTAAGAATGACATATTCGATTTTTACACCACATTGTTTATCAGAGTATAAAATGCCCGCTCCGTGTCTTGTCCTGCTCCGTTAATTACCTGAGATAACATGCTTAAAACGTCAACACGATGGTTGGTGAGTTCGTAGAGTTTAATAGGAAAACAATTTATTTCAATAAATTCAAGAGTGTACAGTGATATTTGAAATAAACTCAAGTACGGTTAAACAGTTATTTTCAATAATTTCAAAGGTGAATTGTTATCTGTAATAGGTACTAATAGTGACGAAACAAGTGGTGAGTTGTTTATTTGCCTTACGTTGAGTGATATTCAACGTTACCGCACAATTTATTCATTTGCCTTACGTTGAGTGACATTCAACGTAACCGCATAAGTTATTTAGTTGCCTTACGTTGAGTGATATTCAACGTAACCGCATTTGCCTTACGTTGAGTGATATTCAACGTAACCGCATAATTTATTCATTTGCCTTACGTTGAGTGATATTCAACGTAACCACATAAGTTATTTATTTCAATAAATTCAAGAGGTGTACATAAAATACGTGTGCTCAAATTCTAGCAAATATTTCCATTGGAGTTTGAGATTAACATATAACAGTGGGATGCACATTCGTGGTGTTACGTGAATGTGTATAAGGAAAGCTAGTACAGCAAGCAATTCATACATGCTATCATTCAGAGTTTAAGCTAAGCAATCAACTTGCAAATAAATTATACATATGTCTCTTCCAAAGAGTATATCAATCATATAGGTGGTAATTATAATTCTGAGTAAGTCAAGTTCGTTTTCAAATATGAAAGTAAATGAAAATCCGTTGAGCAAGTATCTCCCCCAAAAGAGTTATTAAAACAAGCATTAAAAGAGTAGGGGCCACGACTCACCTGGAGTAACTGGAAATGAGAAATATGAAATCGAGTAAGTTACGGGAACAGCTCCAATACACGACCTGGATTAATGGTGAAGTTTGAGATTTGACAAATTCGGTTTACACGAGTAATGAATGTGAAACGATTAACGATTTGATGATGAATGAGTTTGATATGCTTAAAATGTTTAAAGACATGTTATCATGATGTTCTTATGTTATCAATTCCAGAGTTAACGTTTTCTTAATTGTCGTTGATTTAAAACGTTAAGTTAATCGTTAAATGGTCGTTAAGTATTTATACGCTGAAACGAATGAAAAGGTGCATATGATATGAACGGGGTGATGAAATTTATGTATTTGATTTAGAATATCATATATTATTGATCAGTCCTTGATCTCTCACAAAAATTACATTTAAACCCTTAACGAAATAGGTTTTGCATAGTTAGTCTTTCGTTAACTAAAAGTTACATATTAGCCCCTAAAGGTTCCAATATTACATTTTATGATTCAAGTTTACTATTATTACCATATTAGTCCATAAGTTACTGTTTCGGCAGTTTATACCTTTAGTTTACATAGTTTGCAGTTTTAGTCCCTTAACGTGAAAACGCGTTACAAGTTTAGTCCTTTTTGCACAAAAATGACAGGAAAAATATTCTAAAAATTTCTATAACTTTTTTAAGCTTATTACAACTTATTTCAACTGATTAATCTAGAAATAGCTTATTTTTAAGCAAATGAGCTAATTAACGAATCAACTTAAGGCCCGTTAAGAAATCTGGAGGCGAGGGCATGAAAATAGTTTTGGGCCTGGACTTGGGCTATTTTTGTGATTCTAAAAATATATCATATGGGCCCGTTGGGCTTATAGATCGCTAACTCTTGTTGGGCCTGAAACATAGCCCAATTCGGAATTGTTAATAAATTCTGAAAATGATATTTAAGAAAATTAGCGAGGAACATGTATACTCGATTATTTAGAGGGTTAAAACGGGTTTATGAGGGGTGTCGACAAAAATGAAACATGTAGTCTTCTAGGTGTACTAACGAGATGAGCAAAAATATATATGTGTTACATTCATGAATTCGAAATAAACGGGTCATGAGTTGGCTATATCGAGATGATTTTTCCAGTTTCAAACACTTAGTTTATTTTTTCTTGTTTTTAAAATATCCCGTCAAGTAGTGCTCAAAATGGTTCGTTTCAAATGTCGAGATGAGCTTATGAGTAAAATCTTAAAATATGAAAAATGTTCTACGCCATGTAGACTATCGAAAGGTGTAAAAAAAAATACACACGTTATATGTAAAATTACGAAGTAACGATGGTGTGAAGTAGGCGGTTCGAAGCAGTTTTTACCAACTAGAAATACTTTGTTAAACTTTACCCGGTTTGAGACTTGATATGTGTATTGCGTTCGAATTGACCTTTGAGGGATTGTATATACAATATAATGGTGTATATTTATGAGTTCTCTAGTTCATCATGAAAGTGTTTTCGAATAACTTGTAGTATATAGATCACATACTACGTATTGAATAAGTGACAAAATTCATATCATTCGAATTTAACATGTATCATGCATGTGGCTATGTTGTACGTAAATATGAGATGTTAACAATATGGAAAGACTTACAAGGGAATAAGAATGATCTGTGGTACGTTAGGATGGATAGAAACACAAGAAGACACTCACAAAAGCTTGAACCGTATGATATGAAATAAATTCCTTCGACTAGAAAAATGTATCCCGATTGACTTTGAATTCTTCTGGGTCTTGTATTCTTCTCAAACTGAGTTATAAAACTTTGTATGGTATTGTGATAATTTAAGAGTGAGTGGGATTTAATATATGCTCCATTCGGTTATAACAGTTTCTTGTGTAGTTTAAGATTAAGTGGAGACAATTGGAAGCTGAGAATATTGGAAGATGATAGGATAGTGTGTCAGTGAGCTTGTGATATTCACGAATGAAATTCGAGATAGGATAAAATAATTGCAAGTTGTGTTGTAAATATATGCACTATACGTTTGTATATATAGAATGAGAAAAGAAAGAAAAAAAGTTATCTTAGTTGCAAATTATTGGATGGCAATCTTGATATTGTTAGTAGGATAAGATATCTTTGGATTGCATGGGATAAGATTTTTCGGATTGCATGCTACTCGATTACTGTATATCATATCTTTTAAGGACAATTTGAGATCTCATTAGATCTTTGGTAGAGATATTGTGAGATGTAGAGAGATTTTGTTGTCCTTGGAAGATTTTAGGGCCATTTGTGGATAATGGGAGCAAAAGGAATGTCGACATATTTGATTTTGACGATGCCAAATGAATGAGATTTGTGCCGAAAGGAATAAAAGAAAGAGAATGAAATGGGCTGAAATTTTATATGGGCTTGAATAGTATTAGACCAAAAATATAACTAAAGGTCCGTTTGGTGTTTATTGAATATATTTAGTATTCGTGGTCCGCGTGTGAGCTCGTTCCGTTATCTTGTAATTTATGTGATAACGTTTATGGGAAAAAAAAATTAAATTTTCCTGTAAAAATGGTGATTAAAAATAGTGACGAAGATTAATATAAAATTAAACGTCATTAATTATAGTAAATTTTTGCAGTTTGCTACAAAGACTCCCTCACTATTAGAAATGTTGAGCATGTTAATAACTTAGGATCTAACTTGCTTAGTATTAGTCAAATGATTGACAATAAGTGTAGAGTTATATTTTCGGAAGAGGGTAGTGAGATCACTAAGAATGGTAAGACCATAGGCAAAGGATTTAGGAAGAATGGCTTATTTGTTATGAAAATAGGAAATAAGCCTCAGGATAAGATTTGCCTAGCAACCATAGATGATAATTCCACTCTTTGGCATAGGAGACTAAGTCACGCCAATATGCGTTTAATACAATCATTGGCGTATAAGGAACTAGTCAGAAACCTACCTAAGATTAAGTTTGATAAACACTATTGTGACGCTTGTAAAGTTGGAAAACAAGCTGATTCTAGTCACAAAGGTAAGAATATGGTCTCGACCTCTAGATGCCTAGAACTCCTTCAGATGGACTTATTCGGTCCATCTGCCGTACGGAGCTACGGAGGAAATTACTACACCTTAGTAATAGTTGATAACTACTCTAGGTATACTTGGACTAGATTTCTTAGGGATAAGATACAAGCTTTCGAGGAATTCGAAATCTTTAGTAAGAAGGTCGAAAATCAACTAGGGTGTACAATAGTCTCAATTAGGACGGATCATGGTCGGTGTTGGGAATTAAATGTTCTGAAGATTAGTAATGCTGAGGGAAATACACTAACAGTACTAACTGCTAGTGTATAATTGAAGATTGCTTAGGAAATAACTAATAGTACAAACTGCTAGGTTAGTACTGCTAGTTATACAAAAGATACTGCTGAAGGATAACTGCTTTTGGAGACATTGTAGGACATAAGTATGGTATAGATTTTGTGTATATCTTATTTAGTTAGATTTATACGGTGAATACTTACCATGTAAAGGACTCTTTAAGTCTATAAAAGGAGATCCTAGGTTAGATGAATGTACGAATATCAGTCATAGTTTTTGTTAAGATTCAAGGTCGATTGTAACCCTAGTGATAGCTAAGATCACTCGTATTATTCCAGTAATAATATTGAATCGTTTGGAGTTATTCTTATTGTCTTCATTGTTCATACATAAACCATTACTGTTCCATTAACCAAATCACAATTCTTCTAAGTGTGGTTAAGTAGATTCCGCATACTTAATCATATTCACTCAAAGTATCTTATACACTTTATACATGAGTAACATCCTAAGTGTATCTAAATCCTCTCAAGTGGTATCAGAGACATGTTTGATACTATTGATTTAGAAGAACTAATGGACATGGAGACTACCCAATCCAACATGGCTGCCAAACTACCAATGCTCAAGCAGAATGAATTCGACATGTGGAAGTTAAGGATCGAACAATAAGTCCAGGTGCAAGACTATGCACTCTGGGAAATTATTGAACAAGGAGATTCATTCAAGCCTTCAACTTCTACTACTACAGTTGATGGTAAGGTTGAAACAGTTGTATAGACTGTTCTAATTACAGCTAAAGAGAGGCTTCAGAAAAGGAATGACCTCAAAGCCAGAAGTTTGCTGATGATGACCATTCCGAATGATCAACTATTGAATTTCAGCAAGTTTAAGGATGCTAAGACTTTGTGGGAGGCAATCATAGCCAGATATGGTGGGAATGAAGCCACCAAGAAGACACATAAGACTCTCTTGAAGCAAAACTTTGAGAACTTTACTGCTACTAGCAATGAGTCACTGGATCACATGTTCAACAGGCATCAAAAGATTGTAAGCCAACTGGCTGTTCTTGGTGTGGATATACCTCAAGAAGATTTAAACTCCAAGTTCTTGAGGAGTTTACCTACAGAATGGGCTATGCATGTAGTAGTCTGGAAGAACAAGCCAGACATTGATTCAATGAGCCTGATGGACTTATACAACAATTTCAAGATTGTGGAGCAAGATGTGAAGAAAGATGGAGGATCTAGTTCAAGCACTGGGAATATGGCCTTTGTGTCATCTCCTAGTAACTCAAGTCCAGTTGAAGAGGTAAAGGTTGCTGTGGGGGTTAGTACTGCTAACCCTAGTGTTAGTAATGCTAGTTCATCAAGTAGTACTATTGGTATTCTGGATGAGAAAACCTGTTGTGCTTTCCTTACAAGCCAAAATGATGGGTCAATGATGACTCATGAAGACCTCCAGGAGATCAATGATGATGATTTGGAGGAGATGGACCTCAAATGGCAAATTTCTCTTCTTAGCATGAGGGCTAAGAAATTCTATCAGAGAACAGGAAAGAAGATCACCATCAGCAGCAATGATACTGCTGGTTTTGACAAATCAAGGATAAAATGCTACAATTACCATAAGTTGGGGCACTTCTCAAGGGAATGTAGGAAGCCAAGGCAACAGGATGGCAAGAGCAGAGGGTATGGGAGCAAGGCAAAGGCTGTGGAGATTACTGAGCCAACTTTAAAGGCAATGGTCGCTATTGATAGCTTAGGGTTTGACTGGAGCTTTATGGTAGAAGAGGAGGAAGCACCTACTAAGATGGCACTTATGGCCTTCTCTGATTCTGAGGTACAATCTGCTAAAGTTTGTTCTAAATCCTGTACTGCTCTTAAAGAACTAGAAACTTTAAGAAAACATTATGATGAATAAAGGATAGAGCTGAACAAAACTAATTATAACTTATCAAATCATAAAAGAGGTTTAGCTGTCCTAAAGGAGCAGATAGTACACTATAAGAATAATGAGTCTAGTTTTGCTGATGACATAGCAGTTCTTAAAAGGGATTTATCATTTAAGAATGCTGAAGTTAGTCTATTAAAAGCTGAGTTGGATAGAATTAAAAAGGCAAATGAAAACATTCAGTTAAGTGTAGAAACAATAGAATATGCCTCTAAGGGTGTAAGCAAAATAATTGAATGTCAATTAATCAACAAAGCTAAGTCTGGGTTAGGATACAAGTCAGTTCCACCTCCTCACAGAGGAATCCCAGCACCTCCAGGGATAGACCTAGAACATACAGGTTTGCCTAAATTTCAACAACCAATGTTAGAATATGGTCCTAAGGAAAAAGAAAATGTAGTTGTTGATAAGCCTGTAGAAGTAAGTGAACCCTTTGAGAGTGCAAGTGACACTTCACTCACTGAGGACAAGGAGTCCTATGGTAGGAATTCAGATGCTCCAACCATTGAGGATTGGACATCTGATGATGATGAGGAAGATCAGGTTATGGCTAAACCTAATGTAGTTAAGATAGAAGGAACAAGTGTTCCTAAGGTGGTCAAAGATGAAGCTGTTAGGCCTAATTCAAATGCTAAACCTTTTAGGAAGACAGTTAGGTATTGTGAAATGTATAGATCTACATACAAGCCCAAAGGTAACCAGAGGAACTGGAACAATCTCAAGTCTCACAAACTAGGTGATGACTTTGTCCTATATAAGAAAGCTTGTTTCACTTGTGGAGGTTTTGACCATCTTGCAGCATTTTGCAACAAAAGGGTAACTGGGTATTCAAACCATAGGGTGAACTTAGAAAGGCCTCAAAATCACTCTAATATTGCTAGAATGACACCCATAGCACTTTTATTGAAGTCTAGCCCAAAACCAGTTCATACTGCTAGACCAGTAGTTAGTACTACCAGACCATTTAAGACTGTTTACCCAAAACCAGCAATTCAAGGTGCAAAAACAACTTTCAAAACTGCACCAACAACTGTTAAAAGGCCCTTTCAACAGACAGCAGTGGTACAAAAACAAATTTGGAAACCAAAGGCTACAACTGTAAAGTCAGCAGTTCATACTGCTAGCCAAGCAGTTAGTACTGGCAACTTTAAAAACACTGCTAGGGTAAATAGGGATAATGCTGTTAAGGCCTCAGCATGTTGGATTTGGAGTCCAATCCAGTCCAATGGTGCATCAACTGTTCTAAAAAGATTTAACTATATTGATGCACGAGGCAAACCCAAGTCAGTAATGGCTTGGGTTCCCTAAGGAAACTAATTTCCTTATTTCATGTGAAGGGACATTCACAAGAATATGGTGAAGATCAAGGGTATGCAGACAATGGGTGTTCCAGGCACATGACAGGCAACATGTACTATCTTTCAGACTTTCAACCATTAGATGGAGGATATGTTACCTTTGGGGGAGGAATATGAGGCAGAATTACTGGTAAAGGTACACTTAAAACCGGCAAATTGGATTTTGAAGATGTGTACTTTGTTCAAGAGCTTAAGTATAACCTGTTTAGTGTCTCACAAATGTGTGAAAAAAAGAACAAGGTTCTTTTTACTGACACTGAATGTCTTGTGCTTTCTCCAGACTTTAAGCTACCTGATGAAAGTTAGGTATTGCTCAAAGTTCCAAGAAAGGGCAACATGTACAGTGTTGATATGAAGAAGATTATTCCTAAAGAGGTTCTTACTTGTCTTGTTGCAAAGGCCACATTGGATGAGTCCATGTTATGGCATAGGAGACTTGGTCACATTAATTTCAAAACCATTAATAAAATTGTAAAGGATGGTTTGGTAAGAGGCTTGCTACAGAAAAGATTTGAAAATGACCAAACTTGTGTTTCCTGTCTTAAGGGAAAACAACACAAAGCTTCTTGTAAGCCCAAAATTTTTAACTCTATTGATCAACCTTTGTTTATGCTACATATGGACTTATCTGGCCCCACTTCTGTAAGTAGTATTAAGCATAAGAGGTTTTGTCTTGTAGTTACTGATGACTATAACAGGTTTACATGGGTTTTCTTTTTAGGTTCTAAGGATGAGACACCTAGCATTCTTAAAACATTTATCACTGAGATAGAAAACCCAGTGGATAAGAAAGTAAAAGTCATTAGATGTGACAATGGGACAGAATTCAAAAATAGAGTTATGAATGAGTTTTGCAAAGAAAAAGGTATTAGAAGGGAATTTAGTGTTGCTAGAACCCCTTAGCAAAATGGGGTTGCTGAGAGGAAAAATAGGACACTCATAGAAGCTGCTAGAACCATGTTAGTTGACTCTAAATTGTCTATCACTTTTTGGGCTGAAGCAGTTAATACTGCTTGCTATGTGCAGAACAGGGTTTTGGTAGTTAAGCCTCACAACAAGACACCATATGAGCTGTTTAGAGGTAGAACTCCTGCATTAGGATTTCTCAGACCTTTTGGGTGTCATGTGACCATTCTAAATACCTTAGACCATCTAGGCAAATTTGATGGTAAAGCTGATGAAGGATTCTTGGTTGGATATTCTCTCAATAGTAAAGCCTTTAGAGTATACGACACTAGAACTAGGAAAGTTGAGGAAAACCTGCATGTAGAATTTCTAGAAAACAAATCTAATGTTGCAGGTGAAGGACCAAAATGGCTATTTGATCTTGAGACTCTAACCCAATCAATGAACTATGTGCCACTTGTTGCAGGAAACTCTTCTAATGATTTTGCAGGTTCAGATGATGATAATGCAACAAATGAAGCAGGCTTGGATGAGGAGAAAGATCAAGATCTTGTACTGATGCCTATATGGACAAGTGTGCATTCAACTTCAATGAATGGTGGACCTTCTACTGATGAAGCTAAGGAAGGGATTGAAGGTGAAAACAATGTAGATGAAACTGAGGAAAAAGAGAATCAAGTTACCAGTACAAATGATGTTGTAATATGTGAGTTGGAATAGACTAATACGACTAAGGGTGTGTGAGCCTATTGGGGGCACACACGTTAATACACGAAGAGTACATTTATTAAATATTTAATATTTATACTTGTTATATTTTTTAAATGATTAATATGTTTCACGAATATAAAAGAGAGGGATTAAAATGTCGAAACGAAAACTATTGTCCTCCTCCCAAAAGTGGCAGATTTTGAAGGATTTTAGAAAAGGATTTATGTGCAAATTATAATGATAATTAAGGTCTTAATTGAAAAGACTTGGAGTAGGGAACAAGTTAAAAGATTAGGGTTACACAATTTAATAAACACGCGAAAAGGCTGCATGAAATCTAACTTAGTTATTTGTTTTATTTTTGTTTTGACAACTATCATGCAATACTTGTCATTAATTAATAAAAAGTACCTAGACACTAATGAATTAAAATTAATTGTTAATTAGATACATAAAATAACTATATATTAAAAGTTAATTAGTTTGCCATAATTATTTTATATGTTTATTTAGGAAAGTAAATCTTTTTATTTCTTTAAAAGATCTATATATTTATTTTTGGAAACTAAATCTTCTATTTTTGGAAATTAAATTTTTTTATTTATGGTAACTAAATAATTTAATTTTGGAAAATAGATCTTTTAATTTTTAGATTGATTTTTTCCTAAATTCCGGCTATAAGACCTACGCAATCAATTTTTGATGCATGTGGCGATCTAGGCACTTGATGAAAACCTAGTGAGGGTCTTATGGTTCTCCTTTTGGGGAAGACTCGCGAGAGTACTCGGATTTTATGTGTTTAATTATTGTCTTTGTTTATGTTTGTGATTCCTTATGTGCATAATTGTTATATGTTTAACACACCTAATTGCATGCAATATGGAATAATACATATGTGAAACCATGACATTAAAACTGGTCTTAATTTACACGCCTAAATATCATGCTCAATTGTGACCTGCTATTTGATTCGTGGAAAATTGTTTTTGTAAAATTAATTTACCTAAATTATTGAAACAAGTTTTTCATGAAATTAAAAACTGGACGCTATGGACACTTGGGAAGTACGGCTCACCCACTAGAACAAACTAAAAGGGGGGTATAAGGCGGTGCGCACAGTCACACCTAAAGGATTTCCGGTCATTGCTTCGCGCTGACTTGGTCCTCCGCTTCCTTGCGAGTTCGATTGGAGCTACCGTGAACCATGATGATCACTACAGTGTCATTACTAAAAGTTTTTAAATAAAGTGTTACAAAGTTGTTTTGCATGCTTCTTTGTACACGATTTTACCACATTTATGTGCATACCCTATGTGTAAATTTTAAGTCTTTGCCAGCCAACTAAGAACACGTGCTTTTGGCTTGACCTCTTTGGTCAGACCTTAGGGCCATTCCAAACCCATGGCAGATTTTGCTCATTGGTCAGACCTTTGGTGATATTTGCACTGATGCGTGGGTTTTGCAACCTTACAACAGGTTTTACCTCTCGAGGGATCTCAAGAGGCTTACAACCCCACCAGGCAGTGTACCTGACCGATGTAGTATAGTGTAGTGGTAAGTACGGGGGATTGATCGTTCTCCACAGGGAATAGTGTTCGTTAGGTGTGAAAGGCTACTCTAATTAGGTCTAAGGGTTGAGGAAGATTCTTTTTTATGTTTTTATATTTTATGAAAGCAAGTAAAATCTCGGGTTTTGAAGGAGTGGGCGGAATTAGTTGCTAGTCAACTAACCCAAATTACTACAAATGCAAATAAAATAAAATAACAAAAATGAAAAGTGGTGAGAAACTTATGTGTAGAGAAATGTGTTTACTTAGATTTCCTTACTCCCTAACTATCTTTTACCGGTTAATTAGTGTGTATTAGTTGCGTGGATGACGGGTGTATTCCTTAATACCATTCGTGGGGTGGCGTACTTACTTCCCCAAACTCTACAAGCTCCTACTTCACTCCTATGTCGAGCCGGCTAGGAAGCTCCTAACATGGGATCACTAGAATTCGCTTGTGCATTAAATACAACCATAAAAACCTTTAGTACGCGTTTGGTTCATGTTTCTTAAGACGTTCAAGCAAGTTACCGAATAGGAAGTTAGCCAGTTTTCTTAAGCCTAACATAGATAAACAATCATCCAATACAACTAACAACACACTAACAACCAATAATCAATAGCTAGGTTTCATTAGATCTAAGCAAACACAAGATAATTTAGCCTAACATGTTAAACAAAAGACAAGCATAAGATAGAATCAAACAACACATAGACATATTGAATGATTAATTGATAACTTATCTTTGAATGAAACATGGAAGATCTCAAGGCAAGAAGCCCTGAAAAAGGAGCTAAAATCGTCCTAGGGTTTTATCCCAAAATTCCACACACTAAGCTCTTCCCTAATGACAAAAAATTAGAAAACTATATATAGACTTTGACATCTGACGGCGTCACCTTATGCATTGTGACGCCGTCACCTCGCCGCTTTTAGGGTTCCCGGGTGACCTTCTTGACGCCGTCCCTCTTTAGCTCTTCAAAAATCCATTCTGGCTTATCAAGGCTTGACGCCGTCGGACCTATAACGTGACGCCGTCCCTCTTTGATTTAAGCCGTGACGCCCTTGATTTAGTTAAAGCGTGACGCCGTCAGAATTCTCATGCAAACTCACTGGCCCGTCATGAGTAAATTTCACATCCAACTTTTCTTGCCAAAGCATGACGCCGTCTGGAGTTAATGTTGACGCCGTCAAAGGTGACTTTCAGCACAATTTTGAGACTTTGCCGTTTTCTTCACTTTTATGCTCCAAAAACGTCCAAAATGCCTCCTTTTCCAGATTTCTCCTCAAAAGTACCTAAAATGACAAAAGGAACGATTTAGGGCAATATTTGATCAAATAAATACGATTTCGGGCTTAAATGACCCCTTAAAAGCGGTACACTTTTCGCCTCATCAAATACCCTTACACTTGAGATTTGCTTGTCCTCAAGCAAATGCGCTTTTATTCTAATCAAAATACAAGTTAGGGGTCATTTAATGCAAACATAAAAGTAATTACAACAAATAATCGTTCCACTTCAATCATAATAAGCACGGAGATTACATACTAGCACCTCACAAGTAGTGTTTAGATACTCACATCTCTCAAGTGTCATCAAAATAAATCTCATAAATGAAAACGGATAATATCTCTCACTACCTGTCATAGCAAATAGATTACCATAGGCTTGGGAAAGGATCGAAAACCTCCTCCACTAGGCGTAAGCACCTAAGATAAACTATCAAAGAGGGCTTTTAAATGGGTTATAACGTGAGGTGTAGGGATATGATAACACGGTTTTATTGGATAAGGGATATTTTACTGGTGGCGAGTTAAAGATCTTGATTAATTACATGTACTATACAATGTTGCTAAGCCAAGACTAGACTCGATCTTAAGCTAAAAACGAAATAACAAAATTAACAAAAACATAAAACAAACATAAAATAAAACGGGATGGTAGTCCGTATGTTTTTTCTATTTTTCATTTTCTCATTTTTTTGTTTTTTTTTTTTTTTTTTTTTTTTTTTTTTTTTTTTTTTTTTTTTTTTTACATACACTTTTACCCTACCATCCAAAATAATACATCATAGGGGCGTTGCATTCCCCTTACACTTGAATTTTTACATAACTTTACAAATACTAATCTAATGACTCGAATTAAGATAATTGAAAAACTTGGAGTACTTTTAAAACATTTAGCACATATGGGGGTAATAAATGATGTTCTTCCCCATTACTCCATTACACTAGTACTTTACCCATGAGTCCCAATCGTCCCAAAACAATATGTACAAGGATATGACTCGACTTAGCAACCATGTAATCAATTAGATAATTAACTTGGGTTTAAACAAATGTTGTAACAATAATGCACTAAAAAATAAGTGCATACAAGGTAGGCTAAGGCGATTTGGGTGTACATTTAAGTGGGGTGTAACAAATTCTTCCTTTAAGTAAAATGCTTAAAGGTCGAAATGAAAAGATAGGCTCTGAGGGGTGTACTAGGGGTATCGTGTACTAAAAATGAGTACAACGCAAAGGGTGTGGGAGAATTACTTGACCAATGTAGCCAAAGTAATTATAACAAAAACACAGGTGTAAAACATGGGTTAATCCTAATGCCTCTTATCATGTAGTAAATCTAACTACACGAATGTAGTCTCACTTGTGGCCTCGGAATGGTCCTAACGCAAGTTCTAGAATCTAAGTGCTACCGGTACACACATCATAGCATAAATGCTTTTCCTACCAATTCTAGGGGCGAACCTCACATATTTGGGGTGGAAAATTTTTTTAGTGGTACGGTTTTTGTGCTAGTCATATAACTCCTATCCATGAGACGCTCATTAAGATCAAAGTTTCACTCTTATATGTTGTAAAAAATTTTAAATTTGGCACTAAAATTACCTTAACAAGTATTTCTCTCAGTTTTATTACACATCTACTATTAAACAAACAAAAAATCAAGCGCAATTGTATTCTCTAAAATCGTACTTTTACCCTCCCCTTACACTTAAGATGAACATTGTCCCTAATGTTCAAATAACAAGATGTAAAAGAAAAAGTAAAAGAATGAAATCAAATACTCCCCTGATTCGCTCGTTGGATAATGAAATTACACGGTTAAATCTTCCTCCAAAGAGAATGTTGAAGCTCCATGACTAATGCATCGCCATAAGCTTGATTCAAAACATTTCCTTGTCCAAAATAACCTGTTGAACCTGAGAAAACAAACACGAAAACCTGCATAACATCGGCGGGAAAAAATCTATATATAAGGATATAATGCTTGTGGAATGATAATTTTGCAGATTCCTGGAGATTATAAGTTGGAGATTTAAATAAAAAACTTTTCTAAAAACAAAACTTTCAAAAATTTCTGGAAATTAAATCTGACGCCGTCAGGTTATAAACCCTGACGCCGTCAGAAATGACCTGACAAAAATTTTCATTTTAAGTTTCCGGAAAATTTCTGGAAAAACCTTTACCTTACTTCCTGGAAATCCTGCAAAACATCATTATGACTCGATACAAGCATTTGACTCAAACAAACACTAATATGTATGTTAATTTATTATTATTACGATTCATGTTCATTTGTGTTCTAATAAACCGATTTAGATTTCCCTTACACTTAACTTTTGCAAAATACCTTTATATGTAGTTAAGACGAAGTTAAAAACAAAATAAAGCATTTTCACAAATTTCTTTTGAACATGAATCAATACTAATAAAAATTAAACACACATACGGAAAATAAAATCAAACAAACAAATAAATAAACACACAAAGCAAATAAAACAAATAAAGATTGGGTTGCCTCCCAAGAAGCGCTTTTCTTTATTAACGAGTCTTGTAGCTAGACTCAAAGTCACGTACATTACGTGACTCCATCATTCATAATGACGTATCCCTGATAGATATGATCCTTGTTATCAGGGTGATGGTGTCTCAATCGCTCGACATTCGCGGTCACTTCACCTCCTCCTTTGCTGGTCAAGCTTACTATCCCATCTTGGTGTAAACTTTTAATTATGAATGGTCCGTACCACCAGGGACTTGGTTCATTAGTAGGTGCTTCAGTTGCTGAATGCCTTAGGAGCACTAAGTCCCCTTTTGTAAATTCAACGGGGTTATTGGTTTGCTCATCAGCCTCAATGTAGTTGTTATTTCCACCTTTACATTCTCTAATCTCATTTTCCATATAACTCTTAATCCTCGCCTCCCATGCAAGAATTTTCTCTCGAACATTACCACGGATTATATTGGGGTTAGCCTCCATCTTCTTCTGCAGAGCAACATCTCGTATATGTCGTGGGATCGTTGGGAAGTTTATTGTTTTCTTCCCCTTCTTCATTTGGATGGTGCTATTTTCGTAATTGATTTGTGCTCTAGTGGTAGCGAGAAAGGGTGCCCCAAGGATTATTGGCATATTCATATCATTTCTCTCAATGATCATGAAGTCGACCGGATACAGGAATCCGGCAACGTTGACCAATACATCTTCTGCAATTCCTAACGGGTACTCATAAGAATGTTTCGCAAAGGAGAGTTTAGTATGGGTGATGGATGGCAACTCATCGGTTAACTGGACATAAACGGATAAAGGCATCAAATTTACGTCGGAACCTTGGTCAGCTATCGCATCCAGATACTTATGTTTTCCAATGCTGCATGGTATTTCAAAGACCCCGTAGAATTTCTGCTTTTCCACTAACTTTTGTCCTATGAGGCATTCATACAATTGCCCACCGGGTAATGTGTCAGATTTGTCATCCGGTTCCACCTTCTTGGACTCCTTGTTGGGTAGATGAGTACGTCGATAGTTTCTCACCCAATCGTTTATGGTCTCCTTGTTTATTTCGTGCTTCAAGTAATGCTTCACTTGTTGTGATACTGGCGGTTCAAACAATTGGCGCTCCTCAGAGGGCGCCTCCTCTCCCTTGTCGGAATCGCATTTGTAAGCATTGGTGTTTCCCTTATTAAGTGGGATGAGGTCAATTTTGTTAACTTCCATAGTTATGGATTTTCCTCTTCCATCATTTCCGCCCTCTTGGACGACGGAGGTGGCCTTGACAAATTCAGTGTTAGGAACATCAGCGTCATTCCTCACCAACACTTTTTCAGGGGCTTTAGTATTTGTGTATTCTTTCAAAAGATTCATCATCTCCGCCATTTTCTCTTCCATTTCCTCCTTTTGTTTGTAGACGGCTTCCTCAAATTTTGCCAACCGTTCGGAGTGTTTTGACATGTACTCTCTCATTCGAGCTTCGAATGTTGGACTAAGTTCCTGAGGTGGTGAGTTGGGTGGAGCGTGCTTATGGAAGGGTTTGGTAGTTTCCCTAAGGGGTGATTCGGACAATGGTATTTGCCTAACGCTTGAGACTGAGTTAATTGTTGCTTTTTGTGGACTTAAGGGTCTCTTTTGCTTTTCCATAAGATATGCAACCCTTTTCTCAAGTTCACTAACGCTTTCCTCAGTGATTTGATTGGCTGTATCGGGCGATGAATATGTCTTGACTGCCGAGCGCACGTCGTGGGAGACTTGCCACAGTTCATCATCGTCGGATGCAAGCTCATCAATGATCTCCCATGATTCCTCGGCGCTTTTGTCGCGCAATCTGCCCCCGGCGGCTCGATCGATGGCACGCTTGGTGTGGTAATCAACATGGTCATAGAAGATTTGGATTTGAAGCCATAGATTTATGCCATGATGAGGGACTTTTTGAAGTAAGTCCTTGAATCGAATCCATGCCCCGTAGAGGGTTTCGCCTCGACGTTGTTCAAACATCAAGATATCCTTCCTTAGCTTGGTAGTTCTCCCTGGTGGGAAAAACTGAGCAAGGAAACGAGTGGTGAGATCATCCCAAGAGGTGATGGATCCTGCGGGTTGACGTTCTAGCCACTGACTAGCTTGGTCCCGCAGAGAGAATTGGAAGAGACGCAATCGGGTCGTCTCTCGAGTGGCAACATCAAGGTCTATAGAATCAACGATTTTAAGAAAGTCCTTGAGATGTTGATTAGGATCTTCAGAACGAAGTCCATGGAATGCGCATCCGCTTTGCACCAACCGGATGGTGTCGGATCGCAAGGGTGTGATATTGGCTCCTTGAGTGAGCTCAATGGTGTTTCGATAGCCGTGGTGGCTAGGACGGGAATACTCTCCTAAAGTACGGGCTCTAGGAGGTGGTGGTGGTTGTTGTGGTGGTGGGTTGTGGGGGTTAAGGATATTACCATCTTCCATGATGTCGGACGGTAATGGTTATGAACAAAGACACGAAGAAAATAGATAGACTAAAGAAAACCTAGAAAAATAAAATAAAAATCTCACTAGAAAGGAATCTAGTGAGTAGACCTAATAGAAATAAAAATTCAACCTAAACAATAACTATTCCCCGGCAACGGCGCCAAAAACTTGATGCGTGGGTTTTGCAACCTTACAACAGGTTTTACCTCTCGAGGGATCTCAAGAGGCTTACAACCCCACCAGGCAGTGTACCTGACCGATGTAGTATAGTGTAGTGGTAAGTACGGGGGATTGATCGTTCTCCACAGGGAATAGTGTTCGTTAGGTGTGAAAGGCTACTCTAATTAGGTCTAAGGGTTGAGGAAGATTCTTTTTTATGTTTTTATATTTTATGAAAGCAAGTAAAATCTCGGGTTTTGAAGGAGTGGGCGGAATTAGTTGCTAGTCAACTAACCCAAATTACTACAAATGCAAATAAAATAAAATAACAAAAATGAAAAGTGGTGAGAAACTTATGTGTAGAGAAATGTGTTTACTTAGATTTCCTTACTCCCTAACTATCTTTTACCGGTTAATTAGTGTGTATTAGTTGCGTGGATGACGGGTGTATTCCTTAATACCATTCGTGGGGTGGCGTACTTACTTCCCCAAACTCTACAAGCTCCTACTTCACTCCTATGTCGAGCCGGCTAGGAAGCTCCTAACATGGGATCACTAGAATTCGCTTGTGCATTAAATACAACCATAAAAACCTTTAGTACGCGTTTGGTTCATGTTTCTTAAGACGTTCAAGCAAGTTACCGAATAGGAAGTTAGCCAGTTTTCTTAAGCCTAACATAGATAAACAATCATCCAATACAACTAACAACACACTAACAACCAATAATCAATAGCTAGGTTTCATTAGATCTAAGCAAACACAAGATAATTTAGCCTAACATGTTAAACAAAAGACAAGCATAAGATAGAATCAAACAACACATAGACATATTGAATGATTAATTGATAACTTATCTTTCAATGAAACATGGAAGATCTCAAGGCAAGAAGCCCTGAAAAAGGAGCTAAAATCGTCCTAGGGTTTTATCCCAAAATTCCACACACTAAGCTCTTCCCTAATGACAAAAAATTAGAAAACTATATATAGACTTTGACATCTGACGGCGTCACCTTATGCATTGTGACGCCGTCACCTCGCCGCTTTTAGGGTTCCCGGGTGACCTTCTTGACGCCGTCCCTCTTTAGCTCTTCAAAAATCCATTCTGGCTTATCAAGGCTTGACGCCGTCGGACCTATAACGTGACGCCGTCCCTCTTTGATTTAAGCCGTGACGCCCTTGATTTAGTTAAAGCGTGACGCCGTCAGAATTCTCATGCAAACTCACTGGCCCGTCATGAGTAAATTTCACATCCAACTTTTCTTGCCAAAGCATGACGCCGTCTGGAGTTAATGTTGACGCCGTCAAAGGTGACTTTCAGCACAATTTTGAGACTTTGCCGTTTTCTTCACTTTTATGCTCCAAAAACGTCCAAAATGCCTCCTTTTCCAGATTTCTCCTCAAAAGTACCTAAAATGACAAAAGGAACGATTTAGGGCAATATTTGATCAAATAAATACGATTTCGGGCTTAAATGACCCCTTAAAAGCGGTACACTTTTCGCCTCATCATGCACGTTCTTACTTGGTCGACTTATTTCGAGTATGCTTGGTCAGACCTTGGACCCGAGGCATAAGATGAGACTAAACATGCTCATGACATTACTACTTGTCTACTAATGTCTTGATCAGTCTCATAAATCTAAGAGTTGCATTTCATGCAATTAACGCTCGTCGCTTACCTCTTGCCCCACTTGTTTACTCATTGGTCAGACCTTTGGTAAAAAGTGGGAGGTCAAGTTGGATCTTAGCCTTAATTAGTAATTAATTGGGTAGTTAATTCTATTAAGAATTAAATTATTGAAAATACTAATTATTTGAACTTTTTAATTGTAGATGACTACCTCAGTCGGAAACAATTCGGTACTCAGGAGTTTCTTTGAGAAACAAAAACTCACTGGACCTAACTTCATTGACTGGTATCGCCAGCTTCGCATTATCCTGTCAGCTGAAGACAAGGAAAATTACTTGGAGCATCCTATTCCTGCTGCACCTGTTGCAACTCCTGGACACCCAGTCCCTCCCGAGGCTCTTGCAGCTCACACTGCTTGGGTCAAGGGATCAAAGGACATTGCTGCCTTCATGCTTATGACCATGGACTTAGAAATCCAACGAAATCTAACTCACCTTGGTGCATATGACATGCTACAGGAGTTAAAAACTATGTTTGCTCAACAGGCAGAACAGGAACTTCTTCAAACCGCGAGGGAATTTCACTCGTGCAAGCAAGAAGAAGGTCAATCTGTAAGCTCATATGTTCTAAAGATGAAGAGCTACATTGACAACTTGGAGCGTCTCGGTCATCCCGTCACTTTGAACCTTGGAGTAAGCCTAATCTTGATTGGACTCTCCAAGGAGTATGACAGTTTTGTGCAGAACTATAATATGCACAGCATGGGGAAGACTGTGAATGAATTACATGCTATGCTTAAACAACATGAGCAGACGCTACCCAAGAAAGATGTTGCACCTGCACTTCATGCTATACGTGCAGGAAAGGTCCAGAAAAACCAAGGTAAAAAACCGTTCAAGGCTGCTAAGGGGAATCAAGGGAACGGAAAGTATAAGTTGGCTTATGCTCCTGAGCATAAACCATCTTATGCTTCCAAACCCAAGAAAACTCCACCACCCAAGAAGGATAACCCTGCAAAGGACGCGACCTGTCACCAATGTGGTGAAATAGGTCATTGGAGAAGGAACTGTCCCGTGTATCTCGCCGAGTTGATGAAAAAGAAGAAGCTATCTCAAGGAGCTAGCACTTCAGGTATTTTCACTATAGAACTCTATTCTTTTCCTAGTAAATCTTGGGTTTATGACACGGGTTGTGGTACTCACATCTGTAATACTACTCAGGGTCTCAGGGGAAGTAGGAAGCTGAAGCCAGGAGCTTTAAGTCTGTACGTGGGCAATGGTCAACGGGCAGAAGTTGAAGCTATTGGAAGTTATCATTTATGTCTCCCTAGTGGATTAGTAGTTGTTTTAAACAATTGTCATTATGCTCCCTCTATTACTAGAGGAATTATTTCAGTTTCACGTTTGTTTGACGATGGTTTTGTTAATCGTTTTGAATTGAATAATACAATTTCAGTTTCTAGGAATAATGTGGTTTATTTTAGTGCTATCCCAAGGGATGGTATTTTTGAAATTGATATGTCTTGTTCTGAAACAAATGATAGTTCTATGTTTGCTGTTAGCAATAAAAGAGCCAATCTGACATTGGACTCTACTCTCTTGTGGCATTGTCGTCTTGGACACATTAGCAAGAAACGCATGGAGAAGTTGCAACATGATGGACTTCTAAACTCAACTGACATCAAGTCATTTGAAAAGTGTGTTTCATGCATGTCTGGTAAGATGGCAAGAAAACCCTATTCACATCAAGTGGAAAGGGCTAAGGATCTACTTGGACTAATACACACTGATGTATGTGGCCCATTTAGAACTGTGTCAAGACAAGGAGCAAGCTACTTCGTCACTTTTACTGATGACTATAGTCGGTATGGTTATGTTTACCTGTTGAAACATAAACATGAAGTGTTTGAAACATTTAAAGTGTTTCAAAAGGAAGTAGAAAACCAACTCGGGAAGACCATTAAATCACTACGCTCGGATCGTGGAGGTGAATATATGAGTCAAGAGTTTTTGGATCATCTTAAGGAGCATGGGATTATTGCCCATCGAACTCCTCCTTACACGCCACAACATAATGGTGTGTCTGAGAGGAGAAATCGAACACTGCTAGACATGGTTCGCTCCATGATGAGTCAAACTACTCTTCCAAAGTCCTTTTGGGATTATGCCCTTGAGTCTGCTGCGCGCATTCTCAACATGGTTCCAACTAAGAAGGTTGATAAGACACCATACGAAGTATGGCATGGGCAAGCCCCTAAGTTGTCTTACTTAAAAGTCTGGGGTTGTGAGGCACTTGTTAAGCGTGACACACTTACCAAACCTGACAAACTGGAACCCAGATCTATTAAGTGTATCTTCGTAGGATACCCAAAGGAAACAATGGGATATTCTTTCTATCTTCCATCTGAGAACAAAGTAATTGTTGCTCGGAATGCTGAATTCTTTGAGAAAAATCTCTTGGATCATGAAGCAAGTGGGAGTCTAGAAGATCTTGAAATTATTCAAGAAGAAGATACAAATCCTTCTGTAGACACTAGCTTAAATCATGATGAGGATAATCAAGAAATTGATGAACCTCAAAGTGATATCAATCCCATTCGTAAGTCCGCTAGGACACGCCGTGCCCCAGATCGAATGTGTTTATACGTCGATGCTGAGGAGCATGAGTTGGGGGATCTTGGTGAACCCAATAACTATAAAGCTGCATTGTTGGATCCTGAATCCAAGAAATGGCTTAATGCGATGAATGTGGAAATGCAATCCATGAAAGACAACGAAGTCTGGGACTTAGTTGATCTTCCTCCTAACGGTAAAACCGTTGGTAGCAAATGGCTCTTCAAAAAGAAGACAGACATGGATGGTGCAGTACACACCTTTAAAGCTCGTCTCGTAGCAAAGGGCTTCACTCAAACCTACGGGGTTGATTATGAAGAGACCTTTTCTCCTGTTGCAGACATTAGAGCTATAAGGATTCTCATAGCCATAGCTGCATTCTATGACTATGAGATTTGGCAAATGGATGTCAAAACCGCCTTCCTCAATGGACATCTTTCCGAAGAAGTCTATATGGTGCAACCTGAAGGTTTTGTTAATCCAAAATATCCTAACCGAGTATGCAAGCTCAAGCGTTCCATTTATGGACTTAAGCAAGCATCTAGGCAATGGAATAAACGTTTTGATGATGAGATTAAGAAATTCGGTTTCACTCAAAATCAAGATGAGCCATGTGTATATAAGAAAGCTAGTGGGAGTTATGTCACTTTCCTAATTCTATATGTTGATGACATATTACTTATGGGAAACAATATTCCAATGTTACAAGATGTTAAATCCTATCTTGGAAAATGTTTTGCCATGAAAGATCTAGGAGAAGCGGCATATATTCTTGGAATCAAGATCTATAGAGATAGATCAAGACGGTTAATTGGTTTATGTCAAAGTGCTTACATTGAGAAAATATTGAAGAAATATTTCATGGAGAATTCCAAACGAGGAACTATCCCAATGCAAGAAAAGCTTAAATTGAGTAAATCACAAGGTGCTGAGACACCTGCTGAAAAAGAGCGCATGCAAAGAGTTCCTTATGCCTCGGCTATAGGATCAATTATGTATGCTGTGAGATGTACTCGTCCTGATGTTGCGTTCTCTCAGAACATAACAAGCCGATTTCAACAGAATCCAGGGGATCTTCACTGGACTGCTGTAAAGAATATTCTTAAGTATTTACGCAATACTAAGGATATGTTTCTGGTGTACGGAGGTGATATGAAACGAGAGCTCAGGGTTTCTTGCTACACTGATGCTGGATATCTGACAGATGCTGATGATCTAAAATCTCAGACTGGATATGTATTCGTTTTAAATGGAGGTGCTGTTGACTGGAAAAGCACGAAGCAAAGTATTTATGCTACTTCATCTACAGAAGCTGAGTATATAGCTGCTTATGATGCATCTAAAGAGGCTGTATGGATTCGAAAATTCATTTCTGGGCTTGGCATTGTTCCCACAATTGAAGAACCCATAGATATGTATTGTGATAATACTGGAGCCATTACTATAGCAAATGAAAGTGGACTCACCAAGGGTGCTAGACATTACCGCGTAAAAGTTCATTATCTTCGAGAGACCATTGAGATGGGTGACGTGAAGATATTAAAAGTTCACACAGATGACAATCTAGCTGACCCATTTACGAAGGCTTTAGCATATCCTAAGCATTCTGAATTGACTAGGAATATTGGTTTGATACCAGCTAGTAGTCTCATGTAAATCTGTGTGTAATTAGTATTTGAATAATTTGGAAATGTAAGACAGTTTTTATTTTGTAATAAATAAAGATACGAGGTATTTGTTATTTTATTTATATAACCTGTTATTCCATCTTTGCATGTTTAATCCATGAAATGATTCATCATTCTAAATATGTCCATTGTCGGTTAACAATATGGGAATATTGTTATGCAAGGCAAATGTGAGTGTTGGTTATATTCTATGAGAATGTGGACTGTTCCAGCCAAACTCATATGTATTCACAAGGGATGCATATTGGATACCCCAACTTTCAAACATTTACTTTTGGATCCTTGTCATGAGTAAAATGTTGAAATGGTTTGTTAAGTCATCCTTAGACTTGAGATACAAGCAAGTTCTGTTATGTGTGGATATCATTTTTGTAATTATATGCCAAACGCTGTCCTGAATAAGGTAGTTATAAAAGCTATTTTTCGGAGTGATGTGAAGCAGCATCCACAACACTTGTAGTCAACAAAGGATTTGTTACTCCACTTGATATGTGCAGAAAGATACCATGGGCCCTCTCCAGAATTAATCAGATAATTGTTCGGCCGAACCCAAAGGGTAATGCAAGATGATTCTTGATTACATTTGGTATATCTGAATTAAATTCTATAACGAGAATTTAAATGGTTAAACTATATGGAATGAGTTAGGATCCATATCCATGGTTTAACGGTATCTATAACAAAGGATGATAAAAGCAAGACATAAGTGACCATGCTACTGAGAATGATTTATGAAACTATATCTCAGACACCTTTAGTTTAAATAGCGAGTGAGAGCGTTGCTAGACGTTTCCGTCGTTGGTATTTGTGCTATCTGCTACTCCAACTCCCAAGTGGGAGCTGTTGGAATATGTGAGTTGGAATAGACTAATACGACTAAGGGTGTGTGAGCCTATTGGGGGCACACACGTTAATACACGAAGAGTACATTTATTAAATATTTAATATTTATACTTGTTATAATTTTTAAATGATTAATATGTTTCACGAATATAAAAGAGAGGGATTGAAATGTCGAAACGAAAACTATTGTCCTCCTCCCAAAAAGTGGCAGATTTTGAAGGATTTTAGAAAAGGATTTATGTGCAAATTATAATGATAATTAAGGTCTTAATTGAAAAGACTTGGAGTAGGGAACAAGTTAAAAGATTAGGGTTGAGGGGCTATATAAACACCTCATTCCAATCTCTTGAATTTGTCCTATATAGATATACGAAACATAAATCACACGACATTTTTTAGCAAAGTTACTTGGTCAAATATATACGGCAGTAACAAACAATCTTATTGGTTGTTTGATTTGGTTTTTTTTCGTCCCTAGCAGAGGAGATAACAAAACAAAGTTACTCTTTTGTTTTCTTTTCTTTTACTCTTTTGAACAAGCAAAGTGTTTTCCTTGTTCGACGTGAAGCAAGTGACTAGCATCGTAGCGTATTCGTTTGACGTGTTTGTGTGAGCAACCGTAGAGGTAGTATATATTTACTACTTGTTTCATTTGCTGGTGACTACGAGGGTTAGTTTTTCTATTTATTTTTCATGTTTCTCTTTTCCTTTAATTTGTTTATTATTTGTGTGTTAATCATAATTGCTTAACTAGATCTAATATCCGCTGCGTACTCGTAGTTAATTGGTTAACTTGATATATAAATTCCAACACAAATGATGATTGTACTGCTGAGCCCCAACTTGATACTGCTAGGCCGGATGTTCATACTGCTAGCCCATCAGACTCTAATGCAGTAGATTTCTTAGAAGATGAGATGGATTTCAACAATCTACCATCTACATATCCAGTTCTCACTACTCCACACATAAGGACACACAAGGCTCACTCCCTGGATAATGTGATTGGTGATGTGCAATCTGGAGTGAAGACAAGGAAGCAACTTATGCCTTCAGACCAACAAGGGTTTCTTAGTACTGTGTATGATTCAAAGCAGCATGAAGATGCCAACTCTTGTTTATTTGTATGTTTCCTCTCACAGATAGAACCCAAAAATGTTCTCAAAGCCTTAGAAGATTCAAGCTGGGTAGAAGCAATGCAAGAAGAGCTTCTCCAATTTAAGATTCAGAAGGTTTGGGTACTGGTGGACTTACCCAAGGGTATGAGGGTAATTGGCATCAAATGGGTTTTCAAGAACAAAAGGGATGAAAGGGGCATTGTGGTCAGAAACAAGGCTAGACTTGTAGCCCAAGGGTAAACACAAGAGGAAGGTATAGACTATGAATAAGTTTTTGCTCCAGTAGCTAGGATTGAAGCAATTAGACTATTTTTGGCATATGCTTCTTTCATGGGCTTCACAGTTTATCAGATGGATGTCAAGAGTGCCTTCTTATATGGTACTATTGAAGAGGAGGTTTATGTTTCACAACCTCTAGGTTTTGTTGATCCAGAGTATCCTGATAAGGTGTACAAGGTGGTAAAGGTTCTTTATGGACTACATCAAGAACCAAGGGCATGGTATGAGACTTTGGCTTCCTATTTGTTGGATAATGGATTCCAATGAGGCAAGATTGATCAGACATTGTTCATCAAGAAGCACGAGAAGGATATCTTGCTGGTACAGGTGTATGTAGATGATATTATCTTTGGATCTACAAGGAAGGAGATGTGTGTTGACTTTGAAAAACTTATGCACGATAAGTTTCAAATGAGTTCCATGGGGGAACTTACTTTCTTCTTGGGTCTGCAAGTAAAGCAATCACATGAAGGCATATTTATCAGCCAGGATAAATATGTTGCAGAGATTCTAAGGAAGTTTCAGTTTGCTGATTCTAAAGTGGCAAGCACACCAATTGATCCTGAGAAGCCTCTTCTTAAAGATGCAGATGGAAAGAATGTTGATGTTCACACATACAGATCCATGATAGGGTCCTTGATGTACCTTACATCATCAAGACTAGATATCATGTTTGCTGTTTGTGCGTCTACAAGATTCCAAGTGACTCCTAAGGTTTCTCATTTAGCTGCAGTCAAAAGGATCTTTAGATATCTTAAGGGTCAACCTAGGTTGGGTCTGTGGTATCCTAGGGAATCACCTTTTGACCTGGTAGCATACTCAGACTGTGATTATGCTGGTGCAAGCCTGGACAGAAAATCAACAACTGGAGGATGTCAATTCCTTGGATGCAGACTCATATCATGGCAGTGTAAGAAGCAAACAATTGTGGCAACTTCAACAACTGAAGCTGAATATGTAGCTGTTGCAAGTTGCTGTGGTCAAGTGCTTTGGATTCAGAATCAGCTTCTTGACTATGGGTACAATTTCATGAACACTGTGATATTTATTGACAATAGCAGTACCATTTGTATAATTAAAAATCCAGTACAACACTCTAAAACAAGACACATAGAAATTAGGCATCATTTCATTAGAGACTGCAATGAGAAAAAGTTGATTCAAGTGATTAAAATTGATTCTGATCAAAACTTTGCAGATCTACTCACAAAAGCCTTTGATGTAGGAAGGTTTCAATACTTGGTAGCATGTATTGGGATGCTTAATCCTTAAAGTTTTTCAAACTGTGTGTTTTTATACTTAAATTGGATTTGTACTGCTAGCTTTGTCAATTGGTACTGGTAGTGTATAGTTTGTACTATTTGTACAAATTTGGTCTGTTTATGTTCATACTGTTAGTCATATGTTTATACTATTATGAGACAAGTGCTTTGCACTTTGTTTTCTTGGTTTTGGACTAACAATTGCAGGTGATAGAGTTGATAATGACACAACCAACATATGAAAGATGTTGTATTCCATGAAAGATCAGGACTTCCCCTTAATCCATGAACTTACCCTGAAGATGGAAACTCTTGTCTTGATCTTGGAATTTGAGCACAAAGGGACTTAAAAGTGCAATGTGTGAGCAAGCAAATGGCGATTCAAGTTGTAGACATAATAGGTCAATGATGGACAGAGTTTGGGAATATATTAACAAAGGTTTATACCTAAGTTAATTACTTCTTTAAAACTTCTTTCTTGAGACCTGCTTATGATAATTTGTATTGAATTGATGGCTTAGTTGGTCAGACAGTAACTGACTCAACTCACTTTCTATCATTTTGTACTTTAATTAGTATAATGAGTTAGTCTAAGGATATCTGATAGAAAGAACAGCGAGCAAACGTGAATCTAACACTTGTGTTAGAGGCAACAACTGCCACGAGCTGGAAACCCTATCAAGAAAGCCCTTTGAATGGGTTTATCTGATCACAGGCAGTTATTTTATAACCGAAAATATTGGTTCTCACACAACCAGAGGTTGCTTTCAACCGAAATCTTGATTAGGTGTCTGTCATTACACTTAATCCCTTCAAAAAGGTTATTAGCAGTACGGTTTTTCATTAAAATCTTGTTCATACTGCTGAGTCAAATTTTTCACAAAAAGTTTGTACTGCCAGGCTTAAGGTTAGTACTGGTAGGCTAAGTTTGTACTGCTAAATAGACATTAGTAAGGGTGAGCATCGGTCCAGGACTGGACCGACAGGACCGAGGACCGAAATAGCCAAAAACCCAAGACCGAGGACCGGACCGAATGTGGTCGGTTCGGTCCGGTCCGGTCCGGTCTCGGTCGGTCCGTCGGTCGGTCCAGTCCAACAAGACCAAATAATCGGTTTGTGGACCGGACCGGACCGACCGGACCAAGGACCGAATTAGCCAAAATGCCAAGACCGAGGACCGGACCGAATGTGGTCGGTCCGGTCCGGTCCGGTCCGGTCGGTTTTGTCGGTCGGTCCGGTCCATCCGGTCCATTTGCTCACCCCTAGACATTAGTACTGGTGTGAAATACCAGCTTTTTCAAAATAGCCGTTGAGGGTTAGTTGAGATTTTTACTGATGATTTCCTTGTTTTAAGGGTTTCCTTTTTGGATATTTTTACCTTTATAGTATTTAATTAACCTTATCTTCGATTAAAAGTTAACTTTTATTCAAAGTCGGTCCAATTGAAACCTTAGCAAGCCACTCATCATCTCTTATCTCAATTAACTTTCTTCTTCTACTTTCTACCCCAAAATTCAACTATTCACAGCAGTCAAATCACCTTTTTATGGAAAATAAAATGGCCACTTTATCTTTTGCTGACAAACATAATCAAGTAGCTTATTTGGAAAAGGCAGAGGATGAACCAACCTTTCATGAGATAGTGGATTTCTTAAACAACGCTTACATAAGGTATTCTTTACTTTTAAATCCCACTAGCTATGTCACTCACATCAAGCAGTTTTGGCACACTGCCAGTGTCAAAACCTTTGAAAATGGCGACAGAGAAATAAATGCTAAAGTGGATGGCAAATCCATCTCTATTATTGAATCATCTCTCAGAAGGCATCTCCATCTGAGTGATGACAATGGTATTAGTGCTACTTCTACTGACTCTAGCTTAGTAGCTGAGCAAGACAGAAGCAGCATCAATAAGACCCAATCCATGGCAACACCAGCAGTACCTAGTACTTCTGGTGGAATCCCTAGCCACATGGAAATACTGGGTGGCTCAGAAACCTATCATATGATGGATTATGAGTCTATGCCCCATGATTCACCTCTCCCAGGAGGTAACACACCTGGAAGTGATGAGGGCAGAGTGAAACTTAAGGAATTAACGAATTTATGTACAAGATTGTCTGATAAGGTGAACTCCTTGGAAGCTGAACTCAAGAGCCACAAAAGGAACTTTGCAGTTGTCTACACAAAATTGGTTCTTAGGGTGAAGAAATTAGAGGCAATAGTCAAGAAATCCAAGGGCAAAAGATCAGTTAAAATGGTGGTTTCAACCAGTTCTTCTTCTAGTTCATCAAAGGAATCCAGTTCAAATGATGGTGAGGGATCTTCCAAACAGGGGAGGAAGATTGCCCAAATTGATCAAGACCCAGAAGTTTCTTTGGTACAAGAAGAATATGAGACTCAGGGGAGGCAAGCAGATCAGTTTGATGAAGGTATTGGTGGTTTTGATGAAGGTACTGGTAGGTTTGATGAAGGTACTACTCATGTTCAAGGTACTGTTAGTCTTCAGGATTTGATAACTGCTGGATATCAAGGTACTGCCAGTACATTTTACTCAAGGAAACCAAGGATATCAAGAGTAGACAAAGGAAAAGCCATAATGACAGAATAAGAACCAACTAAACAGTTGTCTAAGAAGGAGAAAATTCAGTTGGCACTTGATGAAGAGCTAGCCCAAAAGTTTCATGAAGATGAATTAAGCAGGGTTGCTGAGGAAGAAAGACTAGCAGAAGAAGCAAGATTGGCTGCTTTTATGATTGAAAGGAAGTTTCAGACAAAAGAAAATGAAAGAGCTGCTTAGATCTTAGCAGATCAGAAAATGGCTGAAGAGATACAAGCTGATGAAAGAGCAAAGTACACTCCAGAAGAACAAAGTGATGCTATTGCTAACTTATTGCAAGAGATCAGAAGGAAACAAAGCAAGAAAAACTCTTATATGAAGAAAATTCCTTCAAGAAGTGAGCAATTGAGGTTTATGACGAACTTCCTAAAGCATCAGGATTACTGGAAGGAGAATTATTTTAAAGGGATGACTTATGAAGAAATTGAAAGATCTTATATTGAAGCTTACACAAGAATACATAAGCCTTCAGATCCAAGATTTATTATTGAGACTCAGCCAAGTCAAGGTGTGAAAAGAGGAGCAGAATTATTGGAGTCTAAAGAGGCAAAGAAACAAAGAACTGAGGAAGAATCAGTTCAATATGAATCTCCTGAGGAAGAAACAGAGAAAGAGGAGAAAACATTGACTGATGAACAGGTACATAGCATGATTGTGGTAGTTCCTGAATCTCTTAACATTAATCCACTCAAAGCCAAGCATCCAATTATAGATTGGGAAGTATACTTAGATGGGAGAATAAAGGTGTGGAAGATCATCAGGGTAGGAGGAAAGACTGAGGTGCACAAATTCTTTGAAGATATGATGAGATCTTTTGACAGAGATGACTTGAACAAGTTATGGAGTTTAGTGCAGGAAATGTTTAGAACCTCAGATCCAACTGATGACAAAGATAAGGAATTATGGGTTCAATTGAAAAGAATATATGAACCTGATGGAGGAAAAGCTATTTGGAGGTTTCAAGCTCCAATTAAAGAGATTACATGGAGATTATTTGATACTTGTGGTGTTCACAGGATTTCTACCAAAGATGGATTAGAAATTTATATGTTGGTAGATAAAGATTATCCTCTCAGAGTAGCAGTTTTATTAGCTTTGGTATATTCAACACTCCAGGTTGAAGGTGATTCACAGATGGCAGATGAGTTGGTCAGAAAAATATTCTATCTTGAAGAACAAAGGAAAGCTCAGATCAAGAGACTGACTATGTAGTGTTTGGAAGATCCTCACATCCTTATTTAATTCAGAAGAAACTTGATGATTTGGGATAAATTGAAACTTTAGGGGAGGATTGCTAGGAATTAAATGTTTTCAAGATTAGTACTGCTGAGGGAAATACACTAACAATACTAAGTTACTAACTGCTAGTGTATAATTGAAGACTGCTCAGGAAATAACTAACAGTACAAACTGCTAGGTTAGTACTGCTAGTTATACAGAAGATATTGCTGAAGGATAACTGCTTTTGGAGACATTGTAGGAGATAAGTATGGTATAGATTTTGTATATATATTATTTAGTTAGATTTATACGGTGAATACTTACCATGTAAAGGACTCCTTATGTCTATAAAAGGAGATCCTAGGTTAGATGAATGTATGAATATCAGTCATAGTTTTTGTTAAGATTCAAGGTCGATTGTAACCCTAGTGATAGCTAAGACCACTCATATTATTCCAGTAATAATATTGAATCGTTTGGAGTTATTCTTATTGTCTTCATTGTTCATACATAAACCATTACTGTTCCGTTAACCAAATCACAATTCTTTTAAGTGTGGTTAAGTAGATTCCACATACTTAATCACATTCACTCAAAGTATCTTATACACGTTATACAGGAGTAACATCATAAGTGTATCTAAATCCTCACAGTTGGGAATTTGATAATGAGGTACAATTTGGAGTATATTGTGATGCTAATGGTATTACACACAAATTCTCGGCTCTACGCACTCCACAATCAAATGGGGTAGTTGAGCGTAAAAATCGTACTCTACAAGAGATGAGTAGAATGATGTTGAATGAACAATCCATTCCGCAAAAGTTTTGGTGCAACGCGGTAGACACCTCAAGTTACATACTTAATAGGATCTTGATTAGACCAATGTTAGGAAAAACACCATATGAAATCTTGAAAGGTAGAAAACCTACTATAGATTACTTTAGAGTGTTTGGAAGCAAGTGCTTCATACTAAACACAAAAGACTACCTCACCAAGTTTGACCCAAAGTCTTACGCAGGTGTTTTCCTAGGTTACTCCCAAAATAGCAAAGCCAATGTTGTCCTAAACAAAGAAACAATGAAAGTCGAAGAATCACTCAATGTGACATTCGATGAAAGTCCTCCACCAACTAAGACATCACCCTTGGTGGATGATGACTTAGATGAGGAAGAAGCCATTAAGGTCAATGGCAAGAAAACTTTAGAAAATGACATTGAGGATGAAATAGTTGAGGTTGACGAAGTTGTCAACATTAAAGAATCCAAGAATCATCCAATAGAAAATGTCATAGGAAGCTTAAACCAAAGAACCCTTAGGTCACAAGCACAAAACAAAAGTAATTTCTTTTGTTTTATATCGACCGTAGAACCTAAGAATGTCGGTGAAGCAATTAAGGATGAAAGCTGGGTAATTGCCATGCAAGAAGAATTAAATCAATTCACCACAAACCAAGTTTGGGATCTAGTACCTCCACCTAAGAATCAAACTATCATAGGAACTAAGTGGGTGTTTAAAAATAAACTCGGCGAAAATGGTGTTGTAACTAGGAATAAGGCAAGGTTGGTAGCATAAGGCTATAACCAACAAGAAGGAATAGATTACGATGAAACTTATGCACCCGTAGCTAGATTAGAGTCTATTAGGATACTTCTTACCTATACTTGCGCCTTAGACTTTAAACTATACCAAATAGACGTGAAAAGTGCATTCCTAAATGGTTATATCAACGAGGAGGTATACGTTGCACAACCTCCGGGATTCGTTGATTTCGAAAAACCGAATCATGTTTATAAACTCAAGAAAGCACTCTATGGTCTTAAACAAGCTCCAAAAGCTTGGTAAGATAGACTAAAAGCATTCTTGCTTAAACATGAATATACCATGGGAATGGTTGATAACACACTTTTCACAAAGAAACATAATTCACATCTCATCATTGTTCAAATATATGTCGACGACATTATATTCGGCTCAACTTGTCCAGAACTGTGCGATAATTTTTCAAAGATCATGTGTGACGAGTTTGAGATGAGCATGATGGGTGAATTAAATTTCTTCCTTGGTCTACAAATAAAACAAATGAAAGATGGTATTTTCTTTAATAAATCTAAGTATATTAAAAAGATGCTTAAGAAATTTAGTTTAGAAGAGTCTAAGTCCATGAAAACTCCCATGTCCACGAAAACGAAAATCACGAAAAATGAATAAGGTGAGTCTGTGGATAGCACTAAGTATAGAGGTATGATAGGAAGTTTGTTATACCTAACGACAAGTAGGCACGATATCATGTTTAGTGTCTGCCTTTGTGCTCGCTTTCAAGAGGATCCCAAAACCTCTCACATTGAAGCGGTTAAGCGTATCTTCCGATACATTAAAAGCACTATACACTTGGGATAATTCTATCCGAAGGGGACCGGTGTAGAAACTATTGTCTATGCCGACTCTGATCATGCGGGAGATTATGTGGATCATAAAAGTACAAGTGGCGTTTGTACCTTCATGGGTTGTTGTCTAACTTCTTGGTTCTCTAAGAAACAAACGGCTCTTGCTATCTCCACGACCGAAGCCGAATATGTAAGCACCGGAAAGGCATGTCAACAAGCACTATGGATGAAACAAGCTCTTATTGACTACGACATCCATCTCGACGACATCCCTATTATGTGCGATAACAAAGGTGCTATTGACTTGATCAAAAACCCTGTTCAACACTCTCGTACTAAACACATTGAAATTTGTCACCACCTCCTTCGCGATAACGTCCAAAAAGGAAACATTTCAATTGAGAAAGTTCCCTCTCAAGACAATATCGTCGACATCTTGACCAAACCTCTCAAACGAGAATTCTTCAACTATCTTCGTCTAGGTCTAGGAATGATGGAACATATTCCATAAATCTTATGACTATCTAAATATTTCACTGGAAATATTAAAGTCATACCTCGTATCCCTTTAATGACTACTTACGTATTTCCCCGGAAATATTAAAGTCATCACTTATCGTCTAGTGTAGTTCTTCTCGTTAAAAGAATTTATTAGGTGTAAATTCTTTCCTCGTGTTAAAAAGTCTCACTAAAACAGAGAGACTTATTCGTCAAAAATCAAAATGGGACAAAAATTCATCCCAGCAGATCACGGCACCACTAAAGTGGCACAGAACCATTAATTTTAATGGTACTGTGGTACCGTGTATCTGAAACAGCTCATATTTTAGTCCTCTTTTCCCACATTATTCACTTTTAAACTTTTCCAACTTCTGCCATTGCTGTCAAAACCAAACCTCACAACCCAAAACTCAATTACACCCTTTTAAAATCAAATTCGAGGCATTAATTTTCAGGATCATCAACTACTACCACTTTTTCAACATAAATTATAAGTCATTTGACTCTAATTTCTTTAATCTTGAGTCTAGGGTTTGTTCATGCATGAAAATTGTTAGGTCCTAGATTTGAAGTAACACAAGATATATAACACGTATAACACAAGAGAATGAGAGAAAGAGATGAAGAGAAGGTTGATTATATTTCATACGAATTAGAGATAAAAGTTCGATACAATAAGAAATAAACCAACAACTAAAATGAGTACATGGCTAGGGTATTTATAGGCAAGTGTTTAGGGCAACACTTGCCTAATTCTTTCTAGAAGCCAAACACTAAAACCCATGGCCCATGGGCTTCTAATGAAGCCGTGAGTTGTGTACAAACATAAAGCCCATAAGCTTAAGCAACCTTATACATTGTAAATGACCAAGACTTGATTAATAATAAAATGTGTTCCCAAAAATCTCCCTATTAGGATTGATCATCAAGGTTGCTTGACGTCTTCTTTGCTTCATCGGCTTTGATGTCTTTAGAATCTTTGTTCTTTGTTCTTGTTGTAAGTGATATGGTAATGTCTTGATCTGCCTTGCACCAACGTTCTTTAATCATGATGTCTTTACGTCTTTTCCACCATGCGTCTTTTGACTTTTCGTCTTCATACTACAAGTAGTTCTCACTTCATAAGCTTCACTCTTTGACATTTGAAAGGTTGTTTTGCCTTGATCTTTGACTTTCTTTGACTTCTTTGAACTTTTGTTATCCCTTAGTCTCTGTAAGAACTTTTCTTCGTGATATGAGCATGATAGAAATGGTGGTGATGGAACTCCTTGTCTCTATAAGTACTTGTAATGTAAACAATTAGCAATAAATTATCCGGCACTTACAGGTTTGGACTTCGAGATCGTCAACAGCATAGTGTGAAGACTTTCTCTAATCCTTGCCAAGGCCGTTCCCGAACTGGATGCCCCCGAGAGAGCTAACTCAGATACACCGTGTTAGTGCAAGCAGTCTCGTTGGGGAGATTGCTAGTGCAAGCAATCTCGTTTGTTTTGATTGATGACAAACATGTAACTTGATACATAACGTAAAATGTACAAGTTACTTGTAATCTTATATTGTCTCAACATACATTCAACACCTCTCAAGTCCTCGTATGATACAACACAGGTTCGTACATGTTTGTTATGTAGCATTATGATCAAACCCTTAACAAACCATTTAGAATGTTTAAAATACGGTTAGGTAATTAAGTATTTTAAAAAGGATAATCATTCTACTTAGAACCTTATTTTACATGATCACTAGGATACATGTTACATACATATATACATTTACATATTTTAATATTAACACATGACATCATGGCATACCTAATTAGAAAATCTTATAAAGATATGAAATATATTTTGGAAAGATTTGGTAGATTTTATAAGATTTGATTTTGGAAGATTTAGTAAGATTTGATAATATTTTGTATAGATCTTTAAGCTACTAGATTTGTACATGGTTTTAGTTGTACACATGGTTTTAGTCTTACACATGGTTTTAGTTGTACACATGGTTTTAGTTTTACACATGGTTTTACACATGGTTTTGCACATGGTTTTGTACATGGTTTTACACATAGTTTTACTATAAATAGTAGCCATGGTTTTTACACATTGATCATCCAACTAGAACATACATTCCCTCACTCATTACACACACTTAGATCAGTAGCAAACCATGTAGATTCATACATTAATCACCCATTACATAATGATCATAATGTTACTAACTTTCATTATGTTGTAAGCATACATTGTTAATGATCCTGTGAAGCAAGCTCAAGATCATGAGACATCATCCATAGCATACTTCATGATCCACCAAGAAGATCTTAGTTTCATACATGAAGATCCATCACAACAAGTTTAGGGAGCTTGTGATCTTCATACATTGAAGGCTTCCGATCAATGGAAGTTCATATAGTGTAGGCATTCATATCCATGATATACTTATGTCATGGATCATTGTTGTAACCATCATTGTATCATTTAGATCAGTAGAGTGAGGTTAGTATTTTAGTCCTTAAAATACAAAGAGTGTTGGGAGTGGTTGTACCCTTGTAAAGAACTCGACATCTAGCTTAGTGTCGGTAAAGTAAATAGGCGACGATGGGAGTGGTTGTACCTTTGTAAAGAACCCGGTGTTTAGCTTAGTACCGGAAAAGGAAGTAAGCGACGTGTAAAGGTTTTCTCTGCCTAAGAAAGGGAGCTTGTTGATCTAGTGAAGTAACTCTCGAGTTGGGTACTCGGGGAGTGGAGTAGGGCGGAGATGAGCTCCGTGACCGAACCACTATAAATCATCGTGTTCGGTATGCGCTTTCTTTTACTTATCACTTTACTTTTATATTTGCATTATGTGATTGCTTGTGTTGTGATCATGTGATAATACTTGTGTGACAACTTGGTAGACATAAACTACAACAGACAGTGTTCATATTAGAACTAGCCGAATTGGAAATTTGATACAACAAGTTTTAAGTTTTAAAACGGTAAACGTATTCACCCCCCCTCTACGTTTTCACACACCGAAGTGTATCAATGATTCAGGTGAGCCGCTGAAGTATACCGAAGTATCACTTTATGACTGTAGACCGTTTGGAGCCACCATGAACACTAAGCGTAATCCACAAGGGATTACCGAAGTGACCTGCTGTCAGGGCTGTTTAATGTTGTTGGAGTATGCTCGTGTCATAATAAATAATTATATGACTAGACATATGTGAGCCTATGGGGTCACACACTTATACACAGAGATACCATTTTATATATTGTATTTAACGTATTTACAATATATATATATATGACTACGTAACTTGGGATCGATAACGGGCTACTAATAACTAAGCTAGTACTTAGTTTATTGGATTGGACCAACAAATTGGCAAGCCCATTTGAAGCTCCATATGGCCGGCCATGGTAAGGAGAACAAGAGAGAAAGATCAAAGTGGTTAAGTGTAATTTTTCCTTGATTACCTCCTAATTGATTTCGTCATTAAGGAGATTGATTATAATTAATCACTTGCCACAATTCTCTCCCTCTCTCTCCTCTTGAAAACCCATGGCAAAAACCAAACCCCTCTTAGGGTTTGTGTTCTTTCATCCCTTCTTTGCTAAATCCATCATAGGTTGTTGCAAGAACAAGTGTTACATGATCAAGACTAGCATCAGGTGGTTATCCGTGACATGTAGTGTGTTTCATTCTTAGAGGAGATCAACATCATTGATCTCTTGGGTTTCTCCATCTCATATTGGTGATATTGGTGTTATTGGTGCACCCGTGATCATGCTTCAAAGGTATAATACTTGTATTCATTTATATGATTGATCATATGGCTATATGGATCCGTTGTTGGTGATGTTATCCGCTGCGTTTATTTTTTTAATATGTTATTATATATTCAACATCACCTATAGTGGTATCACGAGCCATCATATGTGCTATATGATTATCAAGTATGCATAAAAATGGCTAAAACGGGTGTTTTTTTATGATTTATGAAACCAAAATTAAAACAGCCCCTAGAGCTCTATTTTCTCACAAATTTAGACCTTAAAGAGGTCTTAAGATCTGTGAGTTTTTACCTAATAACCATTCGAAATGCATATGTTAATTGGTTTACTTGTTGGGTACGCGTAAAATGGCCAAAAACGCATTATTTTGATTGATTTGTGAAACGATTTCAAATCAGCCCCCATGGCTTAATTTTCTGTGGTAAAATGATAATTAGAAGGTCCTAATATCAATTGATTTTAAACCTAAGGCCATTTGACACGAGTACCATTCGGGGTTTTTAATTCTAGTTAATTAATTTCTTCGTTTCGTCGGCTAATTATTGAATTCTTGTTATTAATTTTTTATCCATGGCAAATACATGCATGTTTGTCTATGGAGTTAGCCAACACCTTATTTTGTTCATAATATTAATGTATTATTATGTGTATATGCAAAGCCGATGAAAACCTAGACCACTTGTGCCATGTGTTGTTGTGATTTGTCGTTGATTTCTTGTTTTTGGGGTTGCCATTGTTTCGGATCTTATGTAATGCATTTCATTTTGGTTTTGCCATTATTTGGGCATTTTTACAATAAACAGGAAGTAGATTAGTTGTATTTTACTTAATATATTATGTAATCATAGCTTGTAATGGAATGGCAAAACAATGAAAGACTTTAGACCGAAGAATGGCTGCTGGACACACTACGGAAAAACGTGATTTCCAGGAGATTGGTAAGGTATTTTGGGCTAAATTTTTGTGTGCAGGTTCTCAAGACATGGGCCTACAACTTTCTAGTTTGGGCTGAAGCAAGAGGAGGTCTCCTTCTAGGCGTTTTGGGCTTTTACTTGCTCATGATCGTCTTTTACTTATGGGCTTTTACTTGCTCATGATCGTCTTGGAGCAAGTGGGAGCCCTCCGTGTGGTTGTGTATCATGTCCCTAGTTGACTCTTGGTTCTCGTGATGGCTCATGAGACCAAGCATAGGATTTTCATCGGTTGAGGCTTTGCATATTGTGGTTGTGTGTTTGTTTGTTTGCTTTTATATATGCTATGATTGTATGTAGAACATAAATTGTTTTCTAAAAACTTGAAACGAAACACAAACCAATTTTTTAAGCTAAGTCTTATGATTTAGTTTAACTAGGTTTAAATTTGGATTTGAAACTTAAAATCATTGTTTTCTAAATAACACTTAAACTTGTTAAGCTTGTTTATTTAATTATTGTATAGTCCAAACTTAATTATAATCCACTTAGGATTTATATTAGTCTTGAAAATGGACAACTTGACACACATAAATTAAAACAATGATTTGACTTAAGTTAAGAAAAGTTTTTAACTTGTGCCACGAAGAATGAATGCATGCTTCTTTCGTACACTTTTTGATTCACATCAAAATATTTTACCCGTCAAAATTTAAGTCATGCCGTCCAATCGTTGAAAACACTTGCAATTACCTTTTGCCTATGCGTGGGACCTAGGTTGAATTGTAACCCAAGGTGACTATTCTCTATGCGTGGGACCTAGATATATTCTCACACGTTCTAAAATTGGATGACTTAATTGAGTTAAGCGGTGAGACCTTGTCACGAGGTAAAGATGGGACTAAACATGCCTACATGACACTAGTTGTTTGACACTAGATGCCATAAGTCCCATAAGGATCTAAGAGTTGTACATGCAATACAATTGGTGATCGTCGCCTACCAATTGAATCTACTATTGCTAGCAGATCAACTGATGTGATAGTAGAAGCACAATGTAGATCTTAGCCTTTTTGTAAAATTAATTGTTTTAAACATGGGGTAGTTAAATTACAAAAGGATAATTATCGAAAATACTAAAACTGAACTTTGTAAATTCAATTAATGAATTAATGCAACACAACCGTAAACAAGAGTTTGTTCTTTTCTTGTTAAAAGGACGAACTAAGTCGCTCTTTCCTTGTAAGAAAGAGATTTATTCCTATCCTTTTTCTTTATGAGGAAAAGCAATAATAGGAATATTTGAATTTTCCTAATTCTAATCAAACTCAAAGAACACATACTCTAGAAATCGTGATGTCTTGTAAAAGTCAAAATGGTTAAGTATGGTTACACATCTTATTCTTTCAAGGTTGTTTTATAACCCTAGTTTCAGTTTTGAAACCTTGAAGAAATATAAGATATTTGGATAACTAGAGAACACATTTTCTATAGCTACCAAACTAAAATGAGTTTAAATAATTAGAAGATGGAAATATCAATAAACCGCAAAGTGGTAAAGGCAATTACTAGCATGATTACCTAGCAGTTTGTCTTAACCCAATAAACCTACTTAGGTCCTACATACCCTTGTGGTAAAGTAGACCAATTATGGAGGAAATGCATGCCTATTTTCAAGTTAAAATAGCAATGATGGCTAGCCCATCATCTATATGTTAGAACTTGATGCACTTCCTTGAATACCTAAGTACATGTTTACTAGTCAAAGTGACTCACATTAGCAATAATGTGTAGATATTCAAAGAAAGAAAGAAAGTATTCAATCGCCACTCACTCTCCACTGGTGACGTAACACTTATAAATGTTTTCTAATCGAGTGGGAGCTACGTGATTATATTACTGGTGACGAAACACATGTAATGTTGTCTAATCCAGTGGGAGCTGCAACCTTTATTACATTGCAAGTTGCCCATCTTATTTTCAGATTGTCTTGAAATAATACATTACTTTCCACATGTTAAGCATCATAGTTTATATAAGAACCATTGCATAAATTTTATAAGATAACTTGTCGCGTTCCTGATGTTGCTTCCTGAAATGCTATCTATAAAATTGTTATGCATGATTCATTATTAAAACGATAAAGTTCTACATATCTATATTTTGATTTTGACTAAAAATCATATGTTATCTTAGACATTGTCATATTGCTCATACAAACAAATGAGCGTAGTGTTGTCTGTATACTCTCATGATGTTGTGCCATGCACAAGTGGGAGAAATCTTAATTATGTGCAAGGTACAACATATAACAATATGACTAATGGTTTTTCTTGACTGCAAGGCAAGAAACTAAGATTCTACTAGGACTTCTACACATAAAATGTATGTTGCCCTAATTAGAACAACTATCAAGATAACATGAAAAGCTAATTCAACATATTTACTGAATTGTTTAGTAAATATGATTATGTTTTCTTGTAAAGTCATAATCATGAAGTATGAAATTTACTTAAATTTACTATTGAGGCCAAGTGTCGGCGCTCGTAATTACTTTAGTTGAATATGTTTAGGTCTCTTGTAAAGACACAAACATCAATTTCGTTAATTGTTGAAAGACTTATAACGTAAAGTAAGATGTTGATTTTTTATGTCTTCTTGTTAAGACATGTACACTTACAACGTATAATATCAAATGTTTATCTTTTCTAGTCAAAACATGCACATGAAGTAAAGTATGCAGTAGGCTAAAATTACTATTGATGCCATCTGGTTTAACTTGGTTGGCAGATATGTAAGCCAAAAAGTATAAGTTCATCTAATGAGTTGTGTGATAGTCTCACAACATCAATCCTCGTGGAATACCACAACTTTATGGTATGTCCATCATGGAAAATCAAACTTTATAGATATTGTTTGATCTTTGATGACTTAAACTGTTTTACCTCCAAAGCTATCAAGGTTAGAAAATTGGATGTGCCATGTGTACACTCAATATGGTTCCAACCCAGAAGGAATTTAAGACACCATTGTATTATGGCATGAGATGAATCTCATTATGTCTTGATTGAAGTTCTGAATTTTTTAACTACCTAAGAGTAAGTAATTAACAAACTAGAGTCAAGAACTAACGATGTATTCTGGATGTCCCACTTGAAAACAATTTATTGTTACTCAAGATGCTGAGTATCTAGAGATTAGTCTCTACATACAAAAGCAAGTGGGAGCACCTTTAGATCTTGAAGTTATTCAAGAGCAACCTTCTGAGTACACTTGCTAATGTGATACTCAGGTTGAACATGCATATGTTAAACCATAGATTGATATCTCTCATTTATAAATCCGCAAGGATACCTCTTGCACCTGGATGATATAGTTTTTTTATATCAATGCTAAGGGAGCTCTGTTCTGTTTGCATACACTGATGCTTATTTAACAAAGTTGATGCTCAACCCTAGTCGTTGTAGGATGTCATCATGAATGATGAAATTGCTGACTAGATGTGGTCGACTTAGAGCATTAATGCGTTATACATTAAAAGAATAAGAATACTTTACAGTTTGAGAAACTATTAAGATAATTATCTAATGTAGGTGTTTTGCTGGCTTCAAACATCCTATGGAATGTATTGTCGCAATACTCGTCTTGTACTTGAATGCACACATACAAAGGACAATCATCATTCAAACCTTTCATGAGTTATGAAACAAGTATTCTCAAAGTTTACTCAGATGACTACTTGTTGTCTTGTACAACATGATTTGATCATGGTGGGAACATCGGATTCCAACCTATGAGTAGTCTTATGCATACCTGTTTTTAGTATTTGGATAATGGAACTGTAAGCAGTCGTATTATATATTGAATTGATATACATGGTATGATCATCTTCATTTATGCTACTGTGTTCTATATTTGCATGTTTAATCCGTGAATAATTTATTTGTTCTAAAATTGTCCATTGTCGGTTGACGATATGGGAGTATCATCAAAATAAGGCAAATGTGAGCATGTTGGTGATTATTTACCAAACTCACATGTTGTTCATTGGGATGAACATTGGACTGACCCAACCTACGAGTATTCACTGTATGGATCGTCGTCAATAGTGAATCTCGCAAGTGGTTATGTCTCTTATCCTTGACTTGAGATGCAAGTAGGTCTTGCATGCGTGGAATTTCATTCCTTGATATGGTTAAACGCTGTCCTGAATAAGGTAGTTATAAAAATCATCTTCAGGAGTGATATGAAACACATGAATGATACACGCAGTCAAAATAGGATTTATTCCTCCACATGTTATGGAGTTAGATACTATTGGGCCCCTCGATGAATTGGACAGATGTTTGTATGGCCGTACCCAAATGAGATTAAGATGAATCTTGATCCACTTGGTAATTTTGTTCAATATCTGTATCGAGAAACATACTAGTTGAACAATTAGAATGACATTTGATCCATGTCTAATGTTCAACATGGTATCTGTAACAAAAGGATGGATGACATATAAACCATTTAAAATGAGACGTTTAAGAAACTATTCTTACATATTTCTAGGGGCATTGGCGTGTTGCTAGACGCTAACCTTTGCTTGTATAATTACTTGATTATTATGACGTCGCAAGTGGGAGCTGTTGGAGCATGCTCGTGTCATAATAAATAATTATATGACTAGACATATGTGAGCCTATGGGGTCACACACTTATACACAGAGATACCATTTTATATATTGTATTTACCGTATTTACACTATATATATGACTATATAACTTGGGATCGATAACGGGCTACTAATAACTAAGCTAGTACTTAGTTTATTGGATTGGACCAACAAATGGGCAAGCCCATTTGAAGCTCCATATGGCCGGCCATGGTAAGGAGAACAAGAGAGAAAGATCAAAGTGGTTAAGTGTAACTTTTCCTTGATTACCTCCTAATTGATTTCGTCATTAAGGAGATTGATTATAATTAATCACTTGCCACAATTCTCTCCCTCTCTCTCCTCTTGAAAACCCATGGCAAAAACCAAACCCCTCTTAGGGTTTGTGTTCTTTCATCCCTTCTTTGCTAAATCCATCATAGGTTGTTGCAAGAACAAGTGTTACATGATCAAGACTAGCATCAGGTGGTTATCCGTGACGTGTAGTGTGTTTCATTCTTAGAGGAGATCAACATCATTGATCTCTTGGGTTTCTCCATCTCATATTGGTGATATTGGTGTTATTGGTGCATCCGTGATCATGCTTCAAAGGTATAATACTTGTATTCATTTATATGATTGATCATATGGCTATATGGATCCGTTGTTGGTGATGTTATCCGCTGTGTTTATTTTTTTAATATGTTATTATATATTCAACATCACCTATAAATGTTGACCCTGGCAGGAATTTCCATTCAATCACTGAGAATCACAATTTTTGAACTCCCTCATGAATGTTCTAGGCAGATTACTAAGATCTGCGTAGGACTCTTATAATTTACAACTGGTGTTCTTTTTGTTGAACAACCAGTGTAGAAATGTTAATTGTTCCTATGAGATCATTTTATGTATCTCGCGTCTCTAGACTCGATTAAGTGCTTATTGGTTTTTAGTCGTCGAAGGCATGAAGCAGAGTGCCTCCTTTTCAATATCAACACATCTCGGATTGAGAGGTCGATAGATAATGAAGGGTTCTCCATAAGAAATGAAACAAGTGTCTTTTGAGAGACACCTGAGTGGCTAGCAGGTTTAGTGCAGTGCATCACTGGGTCCATGACGGCTTAATCTTCAATACCGGTGTTAATGTAGTAACCACCAGTAGCATATGAGTTGAACCCGGTTTCTGCCCTAAGGTTGAACATATGGAGGGCTATTTCTTTTCATCCTTTTCTTTACTTTTCTTTTTAATTCTTCAACCCCTTCTTTCTCCTTTCATTTCTTTACTCCTTTTTTCATCATACCTAGGACTTTCTAGTTCTAAACTATTGGTAATGTCCTTGGGTAGATCCCTCTAGCTATGGTGGATCATAGGACGGTTTCCTACCCTTAGTCACTTTATATCTCCATGACTATCTTTATATCTCCATGACTATCCTATGTTTGCCATAAAACCAATTATTTGAAAAATCTCTCAAAGTGTTTATGAGTGTAAAACTTATATTGTTTACACTTTAAGAGTTTTGCATTTTTCAGAAATACTCCCCCTTAACATGTGCACATAAGTGTTTAAAGTAAATTTGCACATGTAGGGCAGAGTCGGCACTTTTAGAATTGATTGATTTTGAGTGAATATGACCGTTGCGAGGCACGTTTACATTACTAGTTAAACTAGCTTGAAATTATTACCCGTCCAGGTCATATTCAAAGAAGAATCTTGATGTGTGCGTCTATTGCTCTAATTCTTTTATATCCACGGTGTGTCATTGTGGTTTAGCAGTATTAATGCCTACTCAAGTTTTAAATTTATATTTAGCCGACTTATCAATAAAACACACACTTTAACGAGCAGTGTACCCGGTCAGTATGAATATAATGGTAAGTAGAGTGTCGATCACTAAGAGTGGAACGTATTATCTAGTTATTCTAATCAGTATTTTAATATCTTAAGTTAGCTATACAACCTAATCTAACGCAAGGGGGTTCAGCCTGAGAGACTGGCATGGTTTGGTTGTGATTAAATATAAACTAAACTAATGAGCACGAATCAGCGATTAGCACACACATACACAGATAGATACTTGAGACAATAAGAAGACCTGTCCTGATAATTAAGTAGCTTGTCACTTGTTTTATTGCTAGTTTTATATGAAGTGTATAGTTCGATGCGACGCATCGAGAGTTAAACCTTTCTCGTTGGCTCTAATCTTATCGGCGAGTAAACCCTTAATGATCACTTATGTCTATCCCACTATCCTAGTATATTGAGCACTTGTGATGCCCACGTTTCGTATACACTAAAATAGATAGGCGAGGAAGGGGCATGGCGACCCAAGCAATGCTCAGCTAGACACAGAGGTTATCAATGCACTAATAAAAGTCACCAAAGACATCAACATATAAACTTTAATTAATGGGAAAGCAATTTTAAGGGGTGCCCATGGTTTTTCGTAGTCACATGGAATCGGCCCATCAATCCTGATGAATTAAAGTGTACTAATACAATAAAACAAAACTACTTAATGAATTGAATACATGCAGGACCTTCTTACAGCTCTTGTATCTTCGTTTAGGGTGTGTCTTGTGCTGCTAATACGTCTGAATTCGGCCTTAGGGTTTCTTCGGTCTTCGAAAGCTTAGTGTGTGTAAGGTCACGAAATTCGTCTGGCCTTGGGGTATTTATAGTTTCTGTCTGAGGGTTAGATGCGGCGCATAGGATAAGTAGATGCGGCGCATTGACTTAACTTCGCGTGGGGTCCAAGATTAATATATTCAGGAATATTCGTACACCGCCTTAAGATGCGGCGTAACTCCATTTATCTATGCTGCGCATGTCCTTTGCCGTCTTGGATTATAACTTGTGAAATCTTGATAGTGATGCGCCGTATGTACGAAGTATGATGTGGCGTATCTGGAGCAGAATGAGCTTGATCTTGTACATTTCAGTAGACTCTTAACATCTTGCTTGTTTTGCTCCATAATTGGTCCAAAATTGCCAAGTTTCACATAATACTTGTTTTTACCTGAGAATTACAAAAGTAAACATTAACGTATCAATTCTCATATATAATATAATAAAACAAGTCAAATAAATAGGATAAATGATGGTAATAAAATGTACTTATTTGAGTTCATCAAATATCCCCCCACTTGAACTCTACTTGTCCCCAAGTAAACCTTAGAATAAATTTTATGAAAATGTATCCTAAAAGATATTAGGATTTATTTTTATATTAAAGCATGTATTCATTTTGTCATAATCACACAACCAAACACTTAACGAATTAGAATAAAATAAAATATTTTGATAAAAGCAAATCTAATCGTTTAACTGTCCAGTCGTGACGAATATTCTATCATAAGCTTGGCAAGTATACGCATCTCCCCCACTAAAGCTAAGGAATAACAAGTCTAAAGTGGTAAAAAGGGTTTGTTGGTTAAGGGTTAATCATTCTTCTTAATCTCTATCGATCTCAAATTCCAGAAAAGGCGACAAAATCACAAATACATGATCGAATCCACGACCACGATACTTGCAATTGCTCAAATCCTTAACTCGAATAGGCTAAAGATAGGACCAAGTAATCTTCACCAATAATATGATATCAAAAAGGGCGACAAAATCATAAATACATAGCCAAATCCACGACTACGATACTTAAGATTGCTCAAATCCCTAATCTCAATAAATCAAAGGTTTGGATAAAGAATGATATAGGGTATGGATAATATTTGGGATACAAATTGGTGTAAAATGAAAAATAAACAAAACAGATAAATTAAAATCCTAAGTGTGGTAAATTACTTTCCCAACCATCCCATGAATAAGACTCATATCATTGAATAACTCACGCTTTAACACTTGAAACACACGCCTTAGGTAGACACGAATTATACTCAACAAGATCTCAATCAAAGAATAACCTTAGTTGGCGTTCCCATAACGGCCATCTCCCATTCAATCATAAATATAATATACAACAAATAGTGGTGATATCGATCACTTAATACAAAACTTTACATAAGTTGGTTAAAACAAACATCCAACCTTTCTTTTTCTTTTTCTTTTCTTTTTTTTTTTTTTTTTTTTTTTTTTTTTTTTTTTTTTTTTTGACATCAACATATATGTGTAAAATTTCACAACTTTTCTATCACTATTTTTCCGGATAATTTTTCCTTACTCTTCATACTTTCAGAAATAACTGTAATAGCGAAAGTAGTAAACACACGAAAAATAAACTCAAAGATATACAATATTTACTTTCATACCAATTGTATTGTGCAATTTTCCGACTCAACCAAAGATAATGAATTACGCACGCGAACACAGGTAATGTAAGGAAACACACTTTTCCTAAAGCAATTAACCAACCACGGATTTTAATCTACAGGGTAGGCTAAGGTGTAAGGGTGTAACGAAACATTATAACAAAGGTGTAAGAAACGAAAGGAATGGCTCTGAGTGTTTTTCTAGGGGTATCTTACTCTAAAAGTGAGAGTAACAAAGGGTTTATACGGGGGTTAACTAACCAGTGTAGTTAGTTAATATCACATAACATATAAAGGCTATTTGGGTGTAATCCTAGAAATTTACCAATTTAGACAAGTCATTCCAATTATAAAAATAATACTTATTATGGTGGTCTCGAATAGTATACAAGCCAAGTTCTAAAGTTTACAAGTCACCAGCACACTCATAGATTTGTGAATTTTGAAAAGTTCACAATTTTTGAAAATAATGTTATGTGTGCAGCTATGTAATTTAGACTTTAAACAAAAACATGCTAAAAAATTTTAAATTTTGATATATTAAGCGCATTTTAAGCATATTTTGAAAAAGTTTAGGACAAGTAAGTGTTCTAATTCTCCAATCCCCCCACTTAAGTTAAACAACGTCCTCGTTGTTTGTGTCAAAGGTTAAAAACTGGAAAATAAAAGAATTAGAACAGAAAAACACCCCTGAGATTTGCTCGGTATGATCCTCCATTTGTATAAGAGCAAAAATCAACTTTCTTGTGGATGAGAACGTTTAAGCTTCAAAGATGATGTATCCACAGGAATGCAGGAATCTATAATACCATTCAGACTTTAACACACCTGAGTTAATAGGGTTCAAACTTGCATAATACATTAGTAGTTAGTAAAAATAAAACTTAAAAAATTAAAATGAAAATCATCAGGTCAGTCGATACGCCGTATCTTATGGAAGAAGATACGCCGTATCGAGCCTGGAATAAATACGAATCAGAATAAAAGATGCGTCGCATCCTTAACCAGGGATGCGCCGCATTAGATAGACTGACAGAAAGTTTTAAAGTCGAAAATAAAAATGCAGAAAATTAAATAAGATATGACCATTGCAGGTGATGCGTCGCATCTTAGGATTGAGATGCGCCGCATCTTCTGCAGGTCTGACAGACTCGACACAGAACAGAATGTAAAAAAAAATTCTCCGGGTTGTCTCCCGGTCAGCACTTGTCTTTATTCCAGAGTCTTCAAGTTAGACTCACGTTCAGCTCCTTATTCCAATACTTCGGGTTCAAACTCCACCACCTCGTTCTCAGTATCCTCAATTTTATTATCAAAGTATTTCTTTACTCGTTGCCCGTTTACCTTGAATATATAACCATTTTTATCTCATATTTCAATAGTCCCGTATGGATACACTTTCATGACAACGAACGGACCCGTCCATCTTGATTTAAGTTTACCTGGATACATTTTTAATCGAGAATTAAACAGCAGTACTTTCTCTCCAATAGTAAACGTTTTATCCCCATGTAACCTCGAGTCATGTCATCTTTTAGTTCTTTCTTTGTAGATCTTAGTATTTCTGTAGGCCTCATCTCTTAGTTCGTAGAGTTCATTAAGTTCCATGAAACGGTTCTTCGTCGCAGCTTCCATATCCATGTTACATTTCGTCAAAGCCCAATATGCACTTTGTTCTATTTCGACCGGTAGGTGGCATGCTTTTCCGTATACGAGACGAAATGGAGTGCATCCCGTCGGTGTCTTATAGGCTGTACGAAATGCCCATAAAGCATCATTTAACTTGTCAGACCACCCCTTTCGGATTATATCCAGTCGTTTTTTCAAGAATCCGCTTAATAGCCCTATTGGTTACTTCAGTTTGCCCATTGGATTGAGGATGGTATGCAGTGGAAACCCTATGATACACTCCATATTTTTGCAAGGCTCTTCCCAGATGGTGATTACAAAAGTGTGTTCCCCTATCACTAATCAATGCTTTAGGAACTCCAAACCTAGCGAACAAACTCTGCAAAAATTTAAGTACTGCCTTGCTGTCGTTTGTTGGTAATGCTTGCGCTTCGACCCATTTTGATACGTAATCAACAGCAACCAAAATATACTTATTACCTTTAGATTCAGGAAACGGTCCCATGAAGTCCAATCCCCATATGTCGAAAACTTCACATACATGGATATAGTTTTGCGGCATTTTGTTTCTTGATGTTATATTTCCGGATCGTTGACACGCATCACATCCTTTTATATAATCTTTTGCATCATCCAACATAGTGGGCCAATAAAATCCTGCATCAAGGATTTTTCTTTTTTTAATAACTGCACCGTGATGTCCCCCCGTCGGCCCTGAATGGCAATGTGCTAATATTGCTGGGACATCATCTCCATCTACGCATCTTCGTATAATATTTTCAGGACATAATTTGAAGGCATAAGGTTCATCCCAAATATACTCACTAGCGCGATTTAGAAATCTTCTTTTCTCGTCGGATGTTAGCCCTTTTGGAATTTCATTTGCAACAATAAAGCTTATATAGTCGGCATACCAGGGTCTATTATTATTGCTCTTAATTCTTACCATCATAAGGTGTTCATCAGGAAAGTCATCAGCGATTTCCCTTTCATCAAGCACCTCCATATCAGGGTTTTCAAGTCTAGATAAGTGGTCAGCAGCTAGATTCTCGGCACCCTTTTTATCTTTAATTTCAATATCGAGTCCTTGGAGCAATAAAACCCACCTAATAAGCCTTGGCTTGGCATCCTGTTTATTGAACAAATACTTCAAAGTAGAATGGTCAGTGTAGACCATAGTTTTTTACAATATACGATATGACCTAAATTTATCGAATGCAAAAACTACTGCTAAAAGTTCTTTTTCTGTGGTGGTGTAATGTTCCTGGGCATTATTTAATGTTTTGCTAGCATTATAAATTGGCTTAAATTTCTTTTCTATCTTTTGGCCAAGTACAGCTCCAACAGCATAATCACTAGCGTCACACATTAGTTCAAAAGGCAGATTCCAATCCGGCAAAATTATAATAGGTGCAGTAGTTAGTTTTTCTTTAAGTATATTAAATGCCTTTTTGCAATCTTCAGAAAAATCAAACTTCGCATCTTTTAGCAATAATTGGGTCATAGGCCTAGATATCATTGAAAAATCCTTTATGAACCTACGATAAAATCCAACACGTCCTAAAAAACTTCTAACTCCTTTTACATTAGTGGGGTAAGGTAGTTTGGAAATTACATCAATTTTAGCTTTGTCGACTTCTATACCTTTCCCAGAAATCTTATGTCCTAACACAATTCCCTCTCTAACCATAAAATGACATTTTTCCCAATTAAGAACAAGGTTAGTTTCTTCACACCAAGCAAGCATTTTATCAAGTTTAAAGAGACAATCACTAAATGAGTTACCGAACACCGAGAAGTCGTCCATGAAAACCTCCATAAAGTCTTCTACCATATCATGGAAGATAGCCTTCATACAACATTGGAAAGTAGCAGGGGCGTTGCATAGTCCGAACGGCATTCTCCTATAGGCGAAGGTTCCATAAGGGCAGGTGAAAGTCGTCTTCTCTTGATCCTCGGGGGCAATGGGTATTTGGAAGAAACCTGAAAAACCATCTAAAAACAATAATAATAATGTCCTGATAGTCTTTCTAACATTTGATCAATAAATGGAAGAGGGAAGTGATCTTTTCGCATAGCATCATTGAGTTTACGGTAGTCGATGCAAACTCTCCATCCAGTAACAGTTCTTGAAGGGATTAGCTCATTTTCGTCATTGAGTACTACCGTCATTCCTCCCTTTTTTGGTACAACGTGGATAGGACTGACCCATGAGCTGTTGGAAATTGGGTAGCTAAGTCCGGAGTCAAGTAATTTCACAATTTCATTTTTCACCACGTCTTGGACTTTTGGATTCAAACGCCTTTGGGGTTGGATAGTTGGTTTGAATTCATCTTCCATAAGGATGTTATGTGTACAGAATGACGGGCTGATTCCCTTAATATCAGACATACTCCATGCTAATGCTCCTCTTCGTTTATATAGTACCTGCAAAAGGGATTCTTTTTCTTTTGGCGTTAGGTCATATGCAATAATAACGGGCGAATTAGTGTTCCCATTTAGATAGGCATATTCCAAGGTAGAAGGGAGATCCTTAAGCACAGGTTTAACATCATCAATTTCATTAGCACTAGCGGAATAAACTTGTTCTTTTATTATTTCGTTGCTGTCATCAGATAAATGCGCCGCATCGATATTTTCAATGCGCCGTATGGCGTTACAAACAGCAGAATCAACAGCGAAATAATTATCAATAGTATTTTCATCGACTTGATCTTCTATAGCAATTCTGTTTTCTAAATTTTTAAGCAGAAAAGAATCAAGCAAATTACTTTTTAACGATTTCTGAGTAAATTGATTAATCGTGTCATCAGAGACATCGATATTATAGCATTCATCGTCTTCATAATTAGTTTTACTCATAGATTGTTCCATATTAAATTCAACCTCATCTTTTCCTATGGTAAGAGTTATCTTTTTACTAAAAACATCAATCATGGCCCTAGCAGTGGCTAAAAATGGTCGTCCTAATATTATAGGAGTTCTAGAATTTTCGGGCATATCGAGGATAACAAAGTCAATAGGTAGTTCAAATTTATCAACCTTTATTAATATATTTTCAGCTATTCCTAATGGGTATTGTATGGACCTATCAGCTAGCTCTAAGCACATCCTAGTAGGTTTTGGTTCACCAAGGCATAATTTTTCATACATAGAAGAGGGCATAAGACTTATACTAGCTCCTAGGTCGGCTAAAGCATTTCCAATATGTAAATTTTTAATTTGACAAGGAATGGTGAAACTCCCTGGATCTTTTTCCTTAGATGGAAGTTTGTTGAGCAATGCTGCTGAGCTTCTTTCTCCCATTGTTATAGTGCAGGCCTCTTCAAGTTTGGACTTGTTTGTATGTAAGCTCTTCAGATATTTAGCATATTTTGGCATTTGCACTAGGGCTTCCAATAATGGTATGCTTAGCTGCAGCTGCTTGATATTTTCCAAGAACTTCTTTTGATAGGCATCTTCTTTCTCCTTCCTTACCCTATGTGGGAAAGGTAGTGTTGATCGTTTAGGTTCAACAGAAGGTTCTTCTCTAATAACTGGTTCTGGATTAGTCTCTTTCGGTTGCTCTTGCTCAGATGATATAGATTCAGGGGAAATTTTGTTTGTGCTGTTATCCTCGGGTGTCTCTCCGATTTGAAAGGTTGACTTTCCGCCTCTAGTTGTAATCCCTTTCAAATCGTGTTTTACCAAAAGAATCTTGTTAAGCACTGTTGACAATTGGTGCACTTCAATTGCCAATCCATTAATCATGTTGTTTTGTTCCTTTAGTAATAGCTCATGACTGCCTTTGAATTCATTAATAAAGTTTCTTGCTTCATGATGTTCTTTTTCATTTGCATGAGCGATTTGTAGTGCAAACTCCTCCATAGTAAGGTTTCATTGGGGCCTTCTGATCCAGTTGGGGAAAATATCGAACATTGTTCCTGAAAATTAAAGATAGGTAGATTTCAAAGTAAAAACTTCCTAGTATAAGGGTTAGAATATTTTCCGTTAGGGAATAAGAAAAATAAAAGTTGCTGATATCTGTAGACGATGCGCCGTATCCAAAAAGTTGGATACGCCGTATCTTATAATCGTTAAAATTTAATCATACTTTTATTCAGAAAGTAGATACGCCGCTTATGAATTAGAATGCGCCGTATCAGTTTTGATTATCAAAAATCGATTATACTTATTGAAATTAAATGCGTTGTATTAACAAAAGCTAATGCGCCGTATTTTCGTTACGTTTCAAAATACACGATTTTTGATTCAGAAGATGCGCCGTATCCATAAAAATCGATGCGTCGTATCTGTTTAATAATTCGAAAACTGTTTTTAATTAAAATAATAAATACGCCGTATCTGTGAAAACAGATGCGTCGTATGGCGTTATTGTTTAGAAAAATTTCTTATTAAAAACAGAATACGCCGTATCTTGGGGAAAGATGCGTCGTATCGAATTTATTAAATGCGTTGTATTTTATAAAAATTAAACGCAATACGCCGTATCTATGAAAATAGATGCGCCGTATCGTTTGTATCAGTTCAATACAACGATAGCAGAATGCAGAAAAAAAAATAAAAAGAAAAACAAAAATAATAAAAACAAACAAAAAGAAACAAAAATCAAAGAAAATAAAAACACACAAAAACAGAAAATATGCAAATAATACAATGAATGCAATTTATCTAATATACAACGGGGTTAGCGATTAGAATAAAAAGAAAAACCTAATCAAAATACTAATCAAATTAACAGATAATAACAATTAACTCCCCGGCAACGGCGCCAAAAACTTGATGTGTGCGTGTATTGCTCTAATTCTTTTATATCCAAGGTGTGTCGTTGTGGTTTAGCAGTATTAATGCCTACTCAAGTTTTAAATTTATATTTAGCCGACTTATCAATAAAACACACACTTTAACGAGCAGTGTACCCGGTCAGTATGAATATAATAGTAAGTAGAGTGTCGATCACTAAGAGTGGAACGTATTATCTAGTTATTCTAATCAGTATTTTAATATCTTAAGTTAGCTATACAACCTAATCTAACGCAAGGGGGTTCAGCCTGAGAGACTGGCACGGTTTGGTTGTGATTAAATATAAACTAAACTAATGAGCATGAATCAGCGATTAGCACACACGTACACAGATAGATACTTGAGACAATAAGAAGACCTGTCCTGATAATTAAGTAGCTTGTCACTTGTTTTATTGCTAGTTTTATATGAAGTGTATAGTTCGATGCGACGCATCGAGAGTTAAACCTTTCTCGTTGGCTCTAATCTTATCGGCGAGTAAACCCTTAATGATCACTTATGTCTATCCCACTATCCTAGAATATTGAGCACTTGTGATGCCCACGTTTCGTATACGCTAAAATAGATAGGCGAGGAAGGGGCATGGCGACCCAAGCAATGCTCAGCTAGTCACAGAGGTTATCAATGCACTAATAAAAGTCACCAAAGACATCAACATATAAACTTTAATTAATGGGAAAGCAATTTTAAGGGGTGCCCATGGTTTTTCGTAGTCACATGGAATCGGCCCATCAATCCTGATGAATTAAAGTGTACTAATACAATAAAACAAAACTACTTAATGAATTGAATACATGCAGGACCTTCTTACAGCTCTTGTATCTTCGTTTAGGGTGTGTCTTGTGCTGCTAATACGTCTGAATTCGGCCTTAGGGTTTCTTCGGTCTTCGAAAGCTTAGTGTGTGTAAGGTCACGAAATTCGTCTGGCCTTGGGGTATTTATAGTTTCTGTCTGAGGGTTAGATGCGGCGCATAGGATAAGTAGATGCGGCGCATTGACTTAACTTCGCGTGGGGTCCAAGATTAATATATTCAGGAATATTCGTACACCGCCTTAAGATGCGGCGTAACTCCATTTATCTATGCGGCGCATGTCCTTTGCCATCTTGGATTATAACTTGTGAAATCTTGATAGTGATGTGCCGTATGTACGAAGTATGATGCGGCGTATCTGGAGCAGAATGATCTTGATCTTGTACATTTCAGTAGACTCTTAACATCTTGCTTGTTTTGCTCCATAATTGGTCCAAAATCGCCAAGTTTCACATAATACTTGTTTTTACCTGAGAATTACAAAAGTAAACATTAACGTATCAATTCTCATATATAATATAATAAAACAAGTCAAATAAATAGGATAAATGATGGTAATAAAATGTACTTATTTGAGTTCATCATATCTTTCGAAATCGGTACACTCTACTTAGACAAGTCCTTTACGAGACACGTTTATATCACTGGATAAACCAGCTTGAAATTATTACCCGTCCAGGAAATGTCTTTTCGATTAGTGACATTTGATATTTGTCAATTCGAGGGTACAATCTGAGTCGAGCTCATGCGAGATTCCATACTTTATTTACCATATTTTAATCACATATATATTCTCCCCCTCAAAAATAGCATATTCATGTAATTTTTGGAAAACTTTTGATTAAAATATGCTTTTTGAGGTTTATGGGAAGAATTCCAACAAGAACCTTTTTGTTTTGAACAAAGATGTTTGTTTCAAGTACTCCCCTCTTAACAAGGGCATACTTGTTCTTTTGAGCAGAATTTTGAATTTTTTTTCCAAATTTTGATTAATTCTGCTCAAAAGTAAGAAGCTTTCGCTCCTTAGTTTAGGATTGAGGCATTGAAGCGTACCTCAGGGTCCTTTCTTTACAAGAACGGTTTGTGCACTGTTATCTGTGCACCAGCCATAATAAAAAATCATTCAAGCAAGTTATATAGATCAAAAAATTATACCCAACTCTTACATCGTTCCGAGTTTCTGAAGACAGTGTAAACCGGATCAGGTCTTTGAAAATTCCTGATCAGGAATGATGGCCTTCCACCAACATAACTCTCAAGCCTCCTCATCTGATCTCTGTGAAACAGCCTTCTCTCGATCTTCAGAATGAACTGAAGAACTTCTCTTAATTGAGAAGCTGTCCACCTGTTGGTCTTGTAAAACTCCCGATCTCGTACTCGTATCACCAACCCATCACGAACTTTCTTGAGCGTGTGATCGCAGAACTTGTGAACCTCTTTGTACCCCATGAAGCAGTTGATCGTAAGATTACTCTTGTAAACAAACCCGAAAGTTGTTTCTTTCTTTATGGTGTACTAGGGCTCATTGTTGATCCCAAGAAGAGATAGAACTGGTGCGGCTAGATTAATCTTCCTTTGGTAGCTCTTGACCCCAAGCTGCAAGTCTTCTACACGTTCTTGTATGATCTTTCTTCTGATGAAGTGTAGTATAGAGGTGTTGAACGCGTAATTCAGATCAGTCGAGAAATATTGCATTTTCCCTTGAACCTTAATGAGATACATGTCTTCAAGGTCATTGAGGTTCAAATCTGGGAAATCTGCTTTTGAAAATGTGTAGATTTGCTAATCGTGTCTTCTAACCTTGATTTCAGTTAAGAAGGTATAATCATACCTCTTTTCTCCCTCTAGACTGACTACAACAAGTATTCTGAGGTCACTCATCACTGGAGTTGAAGACTTCTTTGTGAGCTTACTTTTGTACCATGTCTTCCTCTTGTCAAACCAGTGATAAATACCTAGTTGCGCATCTTGGTCATACTGCACTCTGTTTGAAACGAAGAGTCTTGTGGCTTTAATCACCGACAAAGGCTTTGTCCAATCTGTGATGTGTGGTTGGTTGGGGTGAGACGTGCTATAAACCACATGCACATCCGGATTGGTCCAGCTGAACTCACTATACATTGCTCGCGCAATGTTCTCTAGGTGGTATTCTAGTTCAGCAACGCTAGAAGACCTGTCTTTGAGCAAATTGAACGCATCATTCTTGATACGACGAAGTTCTCCTTTAGTCATCTTCTTGATTCGTTAGTCACGTTTGAGTTTTTGCGTAAACTCAAGCGTGCTACCTTCTATCATGGAGTCTTCGTCTGTATGAGGTTGAGCACTTACAAGCTGATCGAACCACTCAATCCCATTTGTTGTGTCTTCATCTAGCTAGGAGACAACAGTTGGTCTTTTGGAAGTTGTCTTCTTGCCAGATTTAGATGGTGTTGCTTTAGTCTTGGGAGGAGAAACTGGTTGATCTTTATGTTGTTGAAATTCGAATTCGTCAGTTGCAGTGTACTCAAATTGATGCTCCATTGCTTTAGGTCTGGAGCCTGAATCCTTGGGTGGTTGAGTGGCTGTTGTTGCTGAAGGACCGACTGGTTCTTTGAATTGTGAAGCAGATCCACTGACACCCTTTTTTTTCTTGGCTTGGGAGTTTGGATCTGGCTCTTCGTCCTCTCTTGGACGTTTACCTTTGTCGGCCTGAGCTTTGCATGACTCCTTCTCAATATTAGCCTTTATAGCCTCAGTGATGGCTAATTCTTCAGGAGTTGGTTTGGTAATGCTTATTAGTCTATCAAGGAGTTTGAGTTGGAGCTCTTGAAGAGTTGGTTCTTTAGGCTGCATTGGTTGGGATTGAAAGACAAGTGGAACCATAGCCACAATGTTCTTGACTATATCTTCAATGTTTGGATCAAGATACTCTTCTACCTTCTTGGATGCAATCTTGGGCAAGTACTTCTTCACGTACTCTTTACTATTGCCCTTGATCGTTGTGAGCATCCGTTCTTGAACATCGTCGGCCAGGAACTCATCGATATGAGCTTTGGTCTCTTGTAGCTCGTTTACTTGTCCGATAAGGCCAGTGACCATATTGGTTAAGGTTTCGACTTGGTCACGTAGCTGGTTATCTTTCTTAGCACATACCAGCTTTGCGGCCTTTTTCACCCTTTCAGACGTATGGGAGATTACATCATCCCTTGTTAGCCTAGTTATCTTCTTTGTTTTCTTGCTTGTCTTGATTTTTGTTCCTTTTGTTGTTGCTTTTGTTGATGGTGGTGACGTGTGTGTGGATGATTCAGGAGGTGGTTGAACTTTGGGTGGTGAAGCTTGCTGAGATGCTGGAGGTGATTCATGGACAATTGGTGGAGAATGTGGAGGAGTGGTTGGTGGAGTTTTAATATATCTGTCTACTTCCCTTTCCTCAGCCAACCTTTCTTCTTCTTTCCTTTTCATTTCCAATTCCAGTTCTGCAGCAGCTTTGTTGACCTCTTCCTCATCAGTTAACACCTTTTCTGTTTCTTCATCCTCATCCATATCAAAGTCTTTTGCCTGTTCATCTTCCTCCTTTCCTCATTTTTTTCGGGTTGATTAACCGGATCTGACTGAGGTGGAGTAACTTCTTTTTCAACCCCAGATCCACCAGGTTGATTAACCGGATCAGGATGGGGTGGAGTAACATCTTTTACTACCCCAGACCTACTGGGTTGATTAACCGGATCGTCATAAGTCTGGTCTTCACCAAATTCCTTGGCCAATTCTGCTTCCATTCTCATTTGTTCTTCCAGCCTCAACTGCTTCCACCTTTTCTGATCAGCTTTATAGGACTATCGGCTCTCTTCTAACACAATCTGTGAAGCTATTTTTTCCTTATAGATTGTTGATTCTTCATCGGTCTCCATTTCAGAATCGGATCCCTCTTCCTCAACAATATTTTCTTCTTCTAGTTCGGGCTTAGCTATCTTAACCGGAACTCTCCTCTTAATGATTTTGGGAGCAGTTGGTTTGATTTTCTTGGATATGCTAGAAGTACTGCCTGACTTGCTACTTTCTTTGGATCGAGTCCTAGCTGGAGCAGGCTCATCATCGTACTTACAAAAGCCGACATGTCCCTCATTAAAAGCTTTTTCATAAGTGATGTAAGCCTTTGTTTTCTTAACCTTTTCTTTCAGAAGAGCTTCAGGTAGTTTCATCGCTTGTTTACGTGTGCTGCCTTTAAGGATGTAAGCTGAACTGAAGGTCTTGTCCATTTTAAATAGATGCATTTCTCGGTCTTCAAGACATGGAGAGATGTCTGTGTTATCGTCAAGTAGCTGATAGATGAGAAGCTTGGTGTAACGAACAAACGGAATTTTGGTTAATGGTTTGCTATAGTGACTTTGAATTTGGTAGACAATATCATCCCAGATAAGTTGCGCATAGTCAATCTGTTTTTGATTAACTATACCCCAGAAGATTTGAAGATGACACAGACGGGGGTTCTCATGATCACTTTCCCTTCCAGAGACAGATCGGGCCAAAATGTAGTATATAGTTCTCCAAGGTTGTGGGATGAGCTTGGCTTCAACCCTTGAGAATCTTGTCAATGGTTTAGCAGGTTGTACATCGTAGCCTATCTCTACAAGAAAGTTGAGAACTTCTTCTTCAGTAGGTGTTGGATAGAATTCCTTGGCTGGTTCAGGAGCTTCTGGTAATAGCAAAGCCTTGCGGAGGTAGTTCACATCAACGGTTACTTCCTTTTGGTCCAGCTTGCATGTGAAATATTCTTCTCTCAAGTCTAGCTTAATAGTGTTCCATATTTGATGAATGTAGATTTCAGGAATTGAAGCTGACTTGTCCAGCATGCTCCTGCACTTGTGTAGCTTGAGAACCTCTATAGCTATCTGACAAGTTGGTTCCGCATACTTAACCTTGTGAAATTCCACCCTTGCATTGTTCTTGCCAATTTCCACATCGTAGTCTTGTGGAAGGATGTCAGCCTTTGTGAGCATTGGGAGTGGTTGTTGTGCAGCCATTTGAGATATCTTAAATATCAATCAAAACAGATTTGCAGGATACATGAAAGTTAGCAAATTGTTAATCTTGTTATCATTCATGTGACCTTTATGTTTCTTTATTTGATTTTACATGTTTAAGTATAGCAATATACATCTTTGGACATTGTGTTGATTATTAGTTAAAGTTGATTTCCTTTTAATGTCCATAGAGCAATTTCGACAACTTGTGACTTGTATGAATTTTGACAGTCGAATTGCGACAGATGACAATTTTGACTAATTCCGTCAGCTTTTGAATTCCGATATTTTTATGATCCAATTCCGACGACTTTTGAATTTCGATGGAAAAATCTGAATTGCGATAAGTCAAGTCCAATTGCGATGGAAATCTGAACTTGCGATAAATTTGCCCAATTGCGATGAAAATTTTGAATTTCGACAACTTTTGTGCAATTGCGACAACTTTATCCAATTTCGATAGATTTTGCAATTCCGACAAGACTTATCCAATTTTGACGGATATTGCAATTTCGACAATTTTTGATATAAGAAATTGCGACAAACACTGTAGACGTACATTATCTTGATTTCTTTGTCAAATTTGGTTTTCCTGTCTAATTAAAATCACTTCACAAGTTATAATCTGCTTATTACTTTCATCTAAACACTTCAAAACATTTGTTTATCAAATTAACATGCAACAGTTCACAATTTCGACAAACCCTATTCTACGAATCATCAAAATTCACTAAAACATGTTAGAAGTTTGTTTGATTGATTCCAATAGATTCCTATGATGTTCCCGAGTTTATTGGTCCATATCTTAACACTTTTTAACCATGAATTCGAAAGATTGAACTTGTTCGAGTTCATCTTAAACCCTAAGCATCTAAATTACTTCAAATATGTTTCTGGGTTCGATTCGATGGTTAAATCATGTAATACGACACATATAAACACTATCTCAACCAAGGTTGTCAGGATCGGGATCCTACCTAGGATCGTTTTCGGCTTTGCAAGATCGGGATCGTAGGATCGTAGGATCGGATCCTACCTAGGATCGTTTTCGGCTTTTCCTTTACATATGTATACAAACCATTTTTAAAAACCTTCATCTCAAAAAAAGTCAAAAAAAGTCAAAAAACACAGGATCGGATCGTTAACGATCCTACGATCCTACGAGCGATCCCACGATCCTGTAACGATCCTACCTGAAAAAAGGGTTACCAATAGGATCGGATCGTTCACGATCCTACGATCCTACGAGCGATCCTACGATCCTGTAACGATCCTACCTGAATTACGATCCCGTAACGATCCTGCTCGTTTTGTGTGTGTAGGATCGTAGGATCGTACGATCCTACGAGCAGGATCGCGATCCTGACATATAACCTTGATCTCAACACTTTAATTAGGCCACAACACACTTATATGAATTTCCCTAATTTTGAACGTATAAACCCTAATTTATGAACAATCTTCAATTCGTGTTTCTGGATTCAATTAAGGACTCATAACATGATTAGGACACAATTCCGACCAAAACCCACCATTCAATTGAGTCTCAAACACTCAGAATCATATAAATCCAAATCGACATAAACCCTAAATCTCTATAAATCGATTTTGAATGATTTAGCCGTTGGATCTTAGAATCCTTGAAGACCATGTCTTAAGATCATGTAAACAATGTATTAACACCCACAGTTTTGAAGATTCTTGACCGGATTTGATGTTTGAATTTGAGCCGTGGATTGGTTTGGTGAAAAGTAATTGCGATAGGTGAAAAGGAGTAAATGTGAGTTGTTGAATTGGAATAACTGCGGTAGATATTCAGTTATTGCAAATTTTTGTTTTTTATTAACTTTTCAATTCTAACGCATTTAGACCCCTAACCGTATGATTTTTCAATTAAAGTCCTTCCTCACAATTTATTAACTAGACCTGACATGTTTTTGACTAGAACAACTTAATACTCCCCCTTGACTTATGAGTATTTTGAAAAACATTTTATGATCAAGGAGGGTATCACACAGAAGATATGACCACCATTTTGTAAAACAACATTTATAAGAAAATATGCAAGTACAAATTTTAATGAAAATTTTAAAATTTGAATTTCATTCTCCCTCTCAACACCTGTTCAAAAAGAATTGGTACAGTTTTTGAAATGAACAAAGTGTTGATGGAAATTTTGTACTTGCATTTTTTTTAAAGAAAAAATAGAAAATCTTTTTATGTTTTTGATAAAATATTTACAAAGATAGTTTTGGTATTTGACTTTCTTAATTGTTTGTAAGAAAATTGTTTAAATCCTTTGGAGTCAAACACCTCATACCAATCTGGTGAACTAATTCCACAAATCTTGCATGGGGCAAGGCATTGGTGAATAAGTCTGTCAGTTGGTATTCTGTACCCACAAAATAAAGTTCAATAGTACCCTGTTCCACATGCTCCTTGATGAAATGGTATCGAAGTGCAATGTGTTTAGACTTCGAATGCTGAACGGTGTTGCGTGAAATGGCAATGACACTCTTGGAGTCGTAGTACATTGGAATCTTGTTGAAAACGTAACCGTAGTCTATCAGTTGTGATCTCATCCAAATGACTTGAGTACAACATGCTGACATGGCTACATATTCAGATTCTGTTGACGATAATGACGTACAATCTTGCTTCTTTGATTGCCAAGACACAAGTTTGTCTCCAAGGAACTGCACTCCTCCAGACGTACTTTTACGTGTATCTAAGCATCCTGCATGATCAGCATCCGAAAAAGCAATTAGTTCAAATCCAGAATCCTTCGGATACCAGATCCCCAGATGAATTGTTCCCTTTATGTATCGAAGGATTCATTTAACCTCAGAGAGGTGTTTTTCAGTAGGGCGAGACTGATAGTGGGAGCAAAGATATGTTGCAAATACAATATCTGGTCGGCTGGATGTTAGATACATGAGTGACCCAATCATACTTCGGTATTTTGGAGGGTCAATTGGTGTCACATGTAAATTAGCATCCAGCTTTGGAGATGATGCAGACATAGGAGTATTATATGTGTCACAACTTGTCATGCCATGTTTCTTTAAAATTCTAGAGCATATTTGGACTGGTTTAGAAAAATACCACGGGGGGATTGATGAACTTGCAGTCCTAAAAAGAACGTAAGTTCACCCATCATAGACATCTCAAAATTTTGTTTCATTAGTTTAGCAAAAGCATTTGAGTACTTTTTATGTGTTGAACCAAAAATGACATCATCAACATAAATTTGCACAATTAAGATGTCCTCCCCATGTTTTTGTATAAACAGGGTAGGATCAACAGATCCTTTTGTAAAGTGATTAGTAATGACAAATGCGGAAAGTTTATCGTACCATGCCCTCGGGGTTTGTTTAAGGCTATACCATGCCCGCGGAAAGATGATCTGGATCGATGAAGCCCTCTAGTTGTGTGACATACACTTCTTCACAGAGTTTCCCATTTAGGAATGCAGTCTTCACGTCCATTTGATAAACGGTGATGTTCTTGTGGGCAGCATATGCTAAAAACATGCGAACAGCTTCAAGTCTAGCCACTAGTGCAATGGATTCTTCAAAGTCGACAACTTCTTCTTGACCGAAACCTTTAGCAATCAGACGAGATTTGTTACGAATAACTGTTCCATCAGCATCCAGTTTGTTCTTCCAAATCTATTTAAGTCCGAAAATGTAGACTCCATCAGGTCTTTCTACCAGTTCCCAATCTTCAAGACGTTTGAATTATTTAAGTTCTTCTTGCATTGATTCAATCCAGTTGTCATAAGTTAAGGCTGCTTTAATATTCTTTGGTTCCGCTTGACAGACGGTAAGTGCATAAATGCATGTTTCACCATATGTGTGAAGTCTTTTCTGTGTCATGACTGGATTGTCTGGATTACCAATCACATTTACTAAAGGGTGATCTCTTGTCCATTTGTGGGTAGAAGGGTAATGTTGAAAATTGTTGTGCATATTAGACGGATCCAAGTTGCTCATTGACGACTCAGCAATATCAGGAACGCTTGGAGCCGGAGCAAATGGATTGAAGAATGCATTTCCGTTATAATTTTCGGGTGTGGGTACTTCTTGAGGTAGGGGATCTTCAGCTGCAGTCTCAGTATTGGAAGCGATGTGTTCTACTATTGATGGTGATTATGTTGCAGGTGCATCTGCAGCAACTGTTGTTGTTGTAGTAGCAGGTGTATCAGGTACTGGAATATGGACAGGTTGTGCAGCGGAACTGGTGGATACATCTGGTGTACGATTAACAGGAGAATCATCGAACATGGGAGCAAACAAGTCTTCCAAATCCTTACGGTTGAGAGAGAGTGGTGCAACTGATTGATCAGGAAAGTTCAGACGGTTAGTTGCAGGTCCTAAGCTGTTTTGCTCAGAAGCCATTTCGGTGAGTTCATCAAAATGAGCGTGTGTTGTCTCTTGAATTTCTCTAGTTCGACAGTTCCAGATACGAAAGCCTCTTGAGTTCTCACAGTATCCAACAAAGATTCCAATGTCAGCTTTGGCTTTCAGTTTTCCAAGGTCATCACGATCATTATTTGGGTAACAGAGGGCCCCAAATACAAGAAAGTAATTTATGTTCGGTTTACATTTGTGAACAAGTTCATATGGGGTTTTGTGGTGCCTTTTGTTGATCGTACAACAGTTTTGAGTGTAGCAGGTGGTTGAGACAACTTTAGCCCAGAGGTAATCAGGAAATTGAGCGTTTATTAACATCGTCCTTGCAGCTTCCACTAACGTCCTGTTTTGTCTTTCGACAACTCCATTCTGTTCTGGACTTCTGGAAATAGATGTTTGGTGTTCAATCCCCACTTTCTCAAAATACTCACGAAGAGTGTGATTCTTAAATTTAGTTTCGTTATCTATCCTGACTTTTCTAACTGTATTGCGAAGCTGAACCTGAATTTTAGTGAGAAAGGTGATGATCATCGAAGGAGCTTGATCTTTGGTTCGTAGGAAGTAGACCCAAGTCCATCTGGAAAAATCATCGACGATTACCAATATGTAGCGTTTCCCGTTGATTGTTTGAACACACATCGGGCCACACAAATCCATATGTAGAAGTTGGAGAACATGATCAGTACTGTGCTCGGTTTTAGAAGGAAAATGAGCACGAGTACTCTTCCCTTGTTCACATGCTGGGCATAGGTGATCTTTAGCATACCGAAACCTTGGAAGACCGTCGACGAGTTTATGACGAGCAAGATCTGTCATTTTCTTGAAATTCAAATGGGACAGTCATTTATGCCATAGCCAGGATTTTGTTGAGTGTGCGTTGGAGAGTAAATAGATGGGAGAAGAAGTGGTCATGTCAGACACAGAAATTGTGTAGAGACTCGTTCTGCATTTCCCCGTCATGAGGTCATTTCCTTGAAGATCACGAACGAAGCAAGTTTTCTCCCTAAAAGCAACTTCCAAATCACCATCACAAAATTTCCCGACTGAGAAAAGGCTGTGTCCATGGCCTTCGACATAGTATACACGGCTAATCTCGATGTTTCCGTTGACATAATCCCCATAGGCCATTATAGCGGCAAAGTGATCATTACCGAATCTGACAGTTCCTATGAATGTTGCAACAAAGTTTAATAGAAGTTTGAGGTTGCCTGTCATGTGTCGGGAACATCCGCTATCAACAATCCAAAGTACAATTTGAATCACCTGCATCACATGAAGACAATGCAGATGGAGAGATGGTAACGGTGGAACCCGTTGGGTTAGTAGCACAATTATTAAGCATTTTAGGCAACCAAGTAAAACTAGGTTTCCTCTGTAGCCAACGTTTCCATGTCCAAAAAGATTCTGCTTTCTTTTTAGTAAATGCACTAGGTGATTGGATTGTTTTAGTAGCAACTATGGTTTTGTCTATGGTAGTCTTAGAGACTATATTTGGCGTTTTTCCTAATATTGACTTAGAAGCAGTAGTGGGCCTAGAGGAAATGCCATATGTATGTTTCTGATTACGAGACAAAAGAGTCCTTGCAACACAGTGTCTATGATCACCAAACAATACACTTGAACGATAAAACACACAAGAAGCATCAACATTAACAACATTCGTAACATTCATAGTCTTAGCATTTGTTACATCACGATTAGAATTACGCATTTTAAAGTTTGATTCTACATCAGACACAACATGCTAGTTATTCAGATTCCTAAGGTGGTCTTTTAGTTCTTGGTCTTTAGGTGTGCTGCTCTTACATTGCCAGATACTAGTCTTCTTTTTGTTCCTTTTGGGCTTAGATCTGCTAACCCTAGGAGGGATAACTATTCCTATTGAAGTCGAAGCATTCACATTAGTGGTCTGAGGGGATGCTTTCCTAGGTGTTTCATCTACATGATACATTCCTGGTGCAATCATATTGGTGTGAACAAATTTCTCTTTTTCAAGTAATTTAATTCTCTCTTTCAATTCAATGATGATGTGGTTCTTTTGTTGAATTTTGGAATCCAATTCTCGATTTAAGCGAACAGTGCCATTCCTATGTTGGCAAGCTTCATCAATGTCCTTTTCATATTCAACAATTTGACGTTTTAAAACAGCATTTTCTTTTTCAATATTCTGAATTTTGGAAGCATGACTATTTTGAAAGGACTTTGATTCTTTTTGACTTTGTATTTTTAACTCAAAGTCAAGACTCTGAGTCTGACACCATTGCAACTTTTGATTGAGTTGAAAATTTTCTTTTGAAAGTTTGTTTTGCATATCATCATTGATTTTGCTAATTCTCTCATTTTCTCTTTTCAAATTTTCAATTTCAAGTCTCAATTTTTTAGTATCAACAGAATGATTATCAACAAGCATTGCATTACATGACACATAAATGGAATTCATGAACAAAGATATAACATCAGAACATAGAACATTTTCCAAGAGTCGATCTGCTTCTTTTTGCAAAACTTTGTTTTTACATTTTTGTTTTGAGATCGTTTTTTCAGTTGCATCAAAAATGTTCATCATGGATTCTACCTCTGATTGAAGTTCCTGTTCCCAATGCGTAGCACAAAGACGCAGGTGTTGAACGTGTGGCAAAAATTATTTTTGAAAAATTTATCTCTTTTCTTTTTCATAGGGAGAAAGAAAAGTAGAGACTTTGATCTCAGAATTACGTTCAGCTGCTTGTTCCAAAAATTGCATGTCTTCCATAAATGTATTAAAATATCTGAGGACAAGACATTGTTTTGGCAATGGTGCAGTTACACCCGAATTTGGTAAAGGACCATTGACTTGTGCTACTGTGTTCACAGGACCAACGTCAGAAGATTCATTTATTTGCATTGAAAACCATGACTGTTCTATTTTATCTTGTTGAGGTACGAAGGTGTCGGTAATATGAGGTACTTTTGAGTAATCAAATGATTTATTAAATTTAACATTTCTCATTTTAGATCGACTCTCTTCGTCCTGTTCCATTTCTTCTTTACAGTTTTGAAAAACAACACGCATAATAGAGTCATCAAACGGATGTTCTGCACTATATAACTTTGGATTTTCCTTGAGTGCTTTATGTAAAAAACGTGGTTAATCATCCCCAATAGCAAAGCCATATCCTTGGGGATTTTGCTTTAGAGTAAATTTCTGAATTGTTGTTACTGACTCACCAGTTTTATACACAACTTTTTGAAACTTTTTTAGTTTACATTCCAACTCAACGATTTCCTCAAGATAGGAATCAATCCATTTCCTTGATACTTTTTTGTGTTCAGAAAAATTATCTTGACAAGTTGACAACTCTGTTTTTGTTTTTGAAAGTTCAAAGGGTAGTTAGTCAACTTGTTGTTTAAAATCTATTCTTTCTTGTTCCATTTGTGAAATCAAGTCATTTTTGGAAACAGTTAATTCACGTATTTGATGTTCTAACTCTTGTTCTTTCACATAATATTGTTGGAATGCAACTTCAAAACTTTTTCTCGTTTTTCTTTTGTTTCATAGTTTGAAAGTTGAAGTTTATAGCACTCAAGATCCTTTGTCAATAATGCAATTTTTGTTTTTAAATTTCTATTTATCTCATTGAATTTATCAATTTGGGATTTTTGTGAGTCCAACTGGGTTTGGGTGGTCAAGAGCAAGGTCATGAGTTCTAGATCTGGACCAAGCAAAAGATCATCTTGTTCAAGTTGATCATTATTATCATCATCAAGAGGATCATCAAATGTAACAACCGGGTTAATTTGATCTTCATCAAATGTAACTACTGTGTTCATTTGTTCATTGATTTGAGGAGATAAGAATGACTAATCTTGAACAACATGCTCTTCGACTGATGTAGATGCAGATGGGGATACTATTTCATGAATGAGACATGTTGAATCAGGTACGTAAGACAAGCCATCAGTGTCATATACTGGGCTCGTTTCACTCATTTGCATCTCTTTCATGTTGGCCATCAACATCACGGCTGCATTAGCTTCCAGATCTTCTATATCATCAGCAGAGTATGCATTAGCCATGAAGTTGTGCTCCTTTTCAGTAAGGGTGCCCCCAGCTTCATCCTTAAGAGCAAGAAGTAATGCTTCCTTGTGATACGTACTGCCTCTTGTCCTTGGTTTGGGGCATGCACTAGCCAAGTGACCTTTCCCTCCCTAGTTGTAACATTTCACCATTGTGTTAGCAATCCTTTGATTCCCTGTTTCAACAATCTCAGCCCTTCTCTGTGGAGTACCAACACTGTTCCTACTGCTTCCTGCTGAATTAAACCTCTGACCAGTTCCTGAGTTTCCCATGTAGCCTCCCGATCCATTTCTTCCATAAACTCTGTTCTGAATCTCAACTCTTCCATTTTGGACAATAGCTTGATTACAAGTGTTGGATGAAGTACGAAGACACTTGTTGGATTTGCTGGAAAACTTGCTGAAAGCTCGAGCAATTAAAACAAATCCTTCATTCAATGAATTGAAAGCATCATGTTCATCACTGTTGACATTTAAGTAAAGCATAGTATCCATGTTGTCATAAGGAACCAGTTGATTTTCAGATGATCGTGGTGTAGATTCATATGGAATGATTTGATTCGATGAGGTTTGTTGAGGATAAGCAAAGGTTTGTTGTTGTTGTCCAAAAGCCTGGTTTGATGGTGGAGCAAAATGTGATTGAGCTATCAATACTAGTGAGTTTGGAGTTGTTGACGATGAATAACCTCCACGAGCAGCTCTATCTTTATCAACCTCTGACTGATAATGCTTCAAATAATCATACAACAACCCATAAGAGGCGTTGTATAGATTCTTTGCTTGACGAGCAAAGGTAACATACTTCTACCAGTCAGGACCAAGACAACTGAGGAACTTTGTGTTTACTGCAATCCTGGGTAGAATAATGTTGTGCCTGTCCAAGTCGTTTATGATGTTGGTGAACCTATGGTAATAAGACTCTAATGATTCTCCAGCTTCAATCATGAACATGGTGTATTCTAGATAGAGTTTTGATTCCATATCTTCTTGGTTCAATTCAGTTCCTTCCATGAGAAGATGAACGTGTTCCCATATGTCTTTAGCAGTCTTTTGTGAATCAATACTTCCGAAGATAGGATTAGTAATTCCTTGAAGGATGTAGGACATTGAAATTTCATTGGATTCTTTATGAAGTACTTGTTCTGTTGTAAGCTGAGCATCCGGAACAGGGGTCACAGTTGCTTCTCTTGGAGGAATGGCATTTGGATCTCCAGGAACCATTGTTGTAGGCACTTGCAATGGTCCTTCAATGATTGCCTTTTTCATGTATTTTCCATGTCGTTTCTTGAGTTCAATGAACCGTAAAAATCGACTTGCCCATTGCACGTAATTACCCAGAGTGAGCATATGAGGTGTGTCTAAGGATCCAGCCTTGTGTCTTGATTGTTGACTACTAATTGCTTCACACATCTGATCAAACTAGTGAGGTTATTTTGCTGGAAGTGGGTATGACTGCATTGGTTGTTGTTGATATGGTATGACTGCATTGGTTGTTGTTGATATTGTGGTTGTTGAGGATATTGTTGTTGCTGATGATATTGCTGTTGTTGATTGTAGAAGTAGTTGTAGTTCGGTGGTTTAGACATTCTTATGTTTCTGTGGATCTATTAGACAATTGAGATGTGTGTTATGAGTTATAAAGTTTGGTTTTGGTTAAGTGTGAATTTAGATGTTTTTCTTGTTCAATTATGATAAAACACTGTTCATAATCAATTCTGATGAAACACTGTTCACAGTTGCCAATTGCGATGAGGTTGCTGAATTGCGATGGATTATCTGAATTCCGATGAAATTTTACAATTCCGATGGATTTATTTAATTCCGACAAAAATGGCTGAATTCCAATGGACTATTCAATTTCAATGTATCTGGGAATTGCGATGGATTTTGCAATTGCGACAGAAATTTACAATTCCGATAACTTATCTGAATTGCGATATAACTTGGCAATTTCGATAACGTATCTAAATTGCAATTCCGATAATTTTCTCACTACCTTATACAAGATAGGAGATTTGCCTCAAAGTTGAAGTATTTTCACAAGTTTATACAAGAAAGGAATCTTCTGATTACCAATTCCGATAAGCCCTTAAGTCTGCAAATCCGATAAACCCTTACTAACCAATTCCGATAAATCCTAATGAGCAATTCCGATAAACCCTCAAAACGAATTCCGATAAACTCTTTTTTACCAAATCCGATAGAATGCCAGATCAAACAAATCACTTTTTACCACTCAAAAATGATGTTTAAACTGAATTTCTTTGGTTCAAAACGTTTAAAAACACTTAAAGAATAAGAAAGTTACAAGCTTTAACGTTTTAAACAAAATTTGGTGAATTCCAATAAAAGGTAACTTATGAAAAACGAGTGTAAATCTAATGAAATTCGAACAAGATCTAAACTATTGACTTAAAATCAGATTTCTATTCACTATGATGATCTTAACACTTTACAAGTGTGAAGAAAAAGTGAGAGAAATTAGATTTTTGTCACGATTAAGCTACAAAACCAAACGTATTCTAGCTATAAACTACGATCTACTCAAAAAACACACAAAACAATTATCTTCTAGCGAATGATACCACTTGTTAGGTCCTAAATTTGAAGTAACACAAGATATATAACACGTATAACACAAGAGAATGAGAGAAAGAGATGAAGAGAAGGTTGATTGTATTTCATACGAATTAGAGACAAAAGTTCGGTACAATAAGAAATAAACCAACAACTAAAATGAGTACATGGCTAGGGTATTTATAGGCAAGTGTTTAGGGCAACACATGACTAATTCCTTCTAGAAGCTAAACACTAAAACCCACGGCCCATGGGCTTCTAATGAAGCCGCGAGTTGTGTACAAACATAAAGCCCATAAGCTTAAGCAACCTTATACATTGTAAATGACCAAGACTTGATTAATAATAAAATGTGTTCCCAACAAAAATCAAATTGTGGTTTTTCGATTTTGATTAAGTCTTTATGAAATTAGGACTAGGATTAGACAATGTATAACCTTCATGATTCCCTTAACATAGGATTTGCATAAACTCAGTTAAATCACATATTTTGGTCCAAACTTTGTTTTTATAACTAGATTAAGCATGGTTAAGAGGAATCATGTCTAGGGTACATGAAACTAGGATTATAAGGCATTAATACTCAAATTCTTCAAACTTAAAACTCTTGGCTCCAAAACCTTGAAGTCACCAAACACCCCAATTTCATTGTTTTTCAAAAAATTTCACGAAACTAGGATCATGAAACACTTTTCGTGCATTGTTGATACAAACTAAAAACGTTTTCTCATGCATACATAATCTCATGAATATTGATCGAATTACATAAATAATATGTATTTTTCGACATGCGCGTTTGAGAAAAAGTGAAGTTAGGAGCGTTTAGGTAATCTCATTATTTAGTTCTAGAGTCGAGATTATCGCACCTCCACATCGTTTGCATATAGGCACACACTAGGCACGTGTCTTCAAAACAACTATTCTCAATTTTTAAATTTTTATTTTCATAGGTAACAAGATGTATCATATGTTTGATTACGATCACGAATTGACAGCCGAGTACATTCCCAAACTATCACTTGAACCAAACACTCCATCTTGTCACACACAAAGTTTTTGTAATCTTGAGTCTCGTCTCTTTCATGAAGGACGAATTTGTAACAACCCCAAAATATCGCAACGGAACGATAGTGTCAATGAGGTGCTACTTCTTAATATAAAGCACAAGGTATAGAAAACGACCTCTAAATGAGATCTTTTGAAAAGTTACCATTCGAATTATTTAAATCAGAGTTACTATAAGAGGTTCCAAAGTATATGACTACATAAATGTTTTCAAAATGTATCAAATGGTAAAGGATAAAAGCATAAGTCTCCAAAGCATGCAAATGACTCTATGATCCATGCATCCGCTATCGCCTTACTAACCTGAAATAAACATGCTAAAAAGTGTCAACACAAAGGTTGATGAGTTCATAGAGTTTAGTTAAATCGTAAAGCCTTCAAATAATGTTCCCACAACAAAGGTATTGTAAATCCATTCAGTTCCAAGTTCCGCCCATACAAAACTTGCAACCTATGTGTTCACAACCCACTGCTAAAATATAGTATGAGTAGGACATATGTGTTTACGATATATGTGAGTACTTAATGTAATGAATAACAGCCAACTGAACCTCATGCCAAGTTTACGAAAGTTTACACAAGAATACTGGATTATATTCACCCAAGGCCATGAATCTGGGACCAAGGGTGGGGGCGTCAGCCCAATAGTACTATCAATACATCTCCAACGGCTCCATCCAGGAGTTAAACAGTTGCTAAAGTATAAAGCGTATAAGAATAAGTGTAACACATTAAGGCACATATCGTAACTCCACTTCATGTCCAAAAGTTTAAAAAGTATAGCGTTGCATAAGAGTATAAATGTTTTGAGTATTTGTGGAAGTCAAAACAAGTATTTGAGCATGTATCTCCCCCAAAGAGTCTATAAAGTAATTAAACAAGTAAAAGTGGGGCAATGACTCATGGGAAGCCATAACAGTTTAGAGTACTTGTGAAAGTAAATGAAAATAGTTGAGCATGTATCTCCCCCAAAAGTAATTCGAAACGTATAAAAGTAGGGGCTATGAAACTCATGGTAATACATAAAAGTTTAGAGTACTTGTGAAAGTAAATGAAAATAGATGAGCATGTATCTCCCCCAAAAGTAATTCAAAACGTATAAAAGTAGGGGCTAAGAAACTTACCTCAAACTAATTATATCAAACCGTATAACGGATTCGATGGATAAGCCGAGGAAACCTCTACGCGCAACCTAGAATATGAAGTTATGTCTTAGGTTCTAAAACAACGAAGTGAATATATAAACATGCCTTATATAGTTATTACATTAATTATGCTTGGATACTTAATGTTTATCCCAGACTTATTGGAAATGGAAAGCCAGGGGAATGCTACCAACTCCAAACTTCCTTCCTTTTCTCCGTGCTCGTTCCGCATGCGCTTCGCGCGCCATTGGAGCTTTGACCTTGCCCCCTTCGACTTTTTCTTTCATCGATTGACTGACTCAAAGGCAAAACCGACATTCAAGGATTGAAGATCAAACTAGCTAGGATCGAGGATTCACGCCTTCCCTTTTTTACGCCTCAAAAAAGGGCTAAGCTTCAGTGAAAGAGATTAGGCCTCGGGCGGCCAGTGGTCACGTATAATAAGATCCGAAATCTCTACTGGTTGTTTCGATCCATTAAGTTCCAAAGGAGATGCAATGAAGAAATGTCAGGGCTGTTCCAGTTGATTCCCTTTTAGGCGCTTCCTTGATTCATGTGGTCGTTCTCTGCTGCATTGGTGTTTTCACTCCCCACTCTCCACCATTTCGTTCGCCCTTCCCAAGCCGCCTAGGCCAAACCCCCTATGTCTCTTCCCGTCCAACTCACCGGGAGATCGAAGAGCGGTTTGCGCTTCGCGCCCCACCGCTGCTGCGGTATGGTCCAGAGTTGAAACAGGCATCCAAGTGAATGACATCGAATCTGATTCCAAAGTTATGGTGGACTTATAAGTGCTTAAGTCTAGTTTGGGATTTTCGTTTATTTAAGTTTTTCTGTCTAAATCTACCCGTTATTTCTAAACCGTAAATGATCATGACTCGGTTTTTACATCTTTGGAAAGGTATTTAAATGAAATTTACAAATTTGTGGGTCCCAATACCCTGAAAGTTACTTAACTAAGGTCAAATTAATAATTTACCCTTTATATATACATGCTGTTGGTTACCGCAACTCATAGTCTAGCGGAAATGGCCATAAGTAGGTCTATACGACTCTTTTGTACACCCGGTTTATGGCCACATTTAAGTTAGGATGTTAGATAAAACTTCTATGTTTTGACCAACAGGGGGCTCTAGTCAAGTTTTATAAGTTTTACCCGATTGAAATATGTTACTTAGATTTTGACACTTATTACCTTTTTGGCTCTAATTTATTCATACGGATGAGTTAGGGGTGAGCCAAGCGGAAAAATGACCACAAGACAAAGCACTATAATCCTATATTTTTACTTATGACCTAAGGTTCATTGATCTAGCCCAGATTTCCCGTTTACAGCCCTCTGTCCAGAAACTATTTTGCGTTCAAAGTCCTTACGTTGTTTCTAGCATTTTAATCCAATTTACCAAGCATAATCAAGTATAATAAGCATATAGAACATATTAAATACATGAAATACTAATAAAAGGTAAATCTAGGAGTTTACTTACAATTCTTGTGAAGAACTAAACAAGAAACAAGGAACTAGAACACTAAACTAAATCCTTCAATCAAAAACCCTAGCAAAACTTTGCTAGCCTTGATATAACCATTGTAAAATCAATTTAATCTTAGCCCTAATCACCTTGTATAGCTCTTAACCCAACCATGGAATCATCAAAGTAAAACTAGTTTTATGTAGAGAATAACTAGGCCTTCATCTTCTATGAACTTGGAACATGGAAATCAAATGAAGAGTGTTTGATGTTGTTGGTGAAGTGAATGACTAAGAGAGGGGAGGAGGGTATTTATAGACCTTTTAGGAGGTTAGTTTACACTAAGGTATGGTCTAGAATGAACCACATGATGCATACTTGGTTGATTTTTAGCCTTAAGACTTTCTATGGCTCCTAATGTAACACATGATGCCCTAAATGTTCCATGGCTCTCACCAAGCCACCAAGGCCTTGGTGAATCAATATATACACGTTCATACTTAAGTGGGAGGGACTAGGTGGATATAATTGGTATTATATAAGTTACGGAGTGGGTTTTGGTCCCGTTAATCGCTAACTGTAAGCCGTTAAGTCACGAAACGTGAAACCGGGTATCCTAAAAATATGAGACTTCGAAAAAATGTTAAAGCATATCAATATACTCTAAAAACTAAATTAAATGAGTGATAAGTTTTATCGGGGTGCTTAATTGTCATAAAAACCTAAAACCGTAGGCTTTAAAACACATAAAACGCAAAACCGAAAAATGTAAATTTCCAAAACTCTTGAAAATGTCGTAGGTGTTAAGGAACAAGGTGACATGGTGTAAATTTGTTTGATCCATAGCCAAAAGTTTAGGGTTTGGTTCGAATGGTTAAAAAGAGAACACCTATGTGTATACTTGTTCGAATTTTAGCCTTTTGGTTTGAATGATTTTAAAAGAATCCATGTGTATAGCATGAGAAAATGGACCAAGGTGTAGAAAATCAAAGGGACATGGTGATGTGGCTACGTTGTGCTCATACATTTGCTTAGTTGATGTTCTAGTTGGTTTAGAAACTAGTTAGGGTTAGTTTGGTTATGTTTTGGTTCCATTCGAACTAGAAAGGGTCAAGGGTGGCGTTTTAGGCTTAAAATACTTGTATCTAGGCTATAATGTTTTGTACTTGAGGTTTAGAAGTGTAGTAACCTTAGTTGGAGTCCTTTAGTTAGGTTTAGTTATGTTTATTTAGGTTTAGAATAATAAAAGTATAGATTTAGGTTTCATGCTTTAAGCAATTGTACTACAAGCATTAGGGACTTGTACTTGAAGTTTGTAAATTATAAGAAAATCCAATTTAAGGCTTGTGCATTAAGAAATTGTATTATGTGCTTTACAATAGGTACACTAAGGTTTATAATAAGATTTATACTAATATTAAGTTTGTATGCATTAAGGACTTGTACATGTGTAAGAAAGAATTGTACATTTTTATTTTTTATAAAAATCAAGTAAATTATAATTAAGGTTTGTTGATTTTATTTACATAAAATCATAGAATTGTAAATTTAGGGCTTGTAACGAGAAGTAATGTAAAGTTAGGTTTTCGTGCTTTAAAGACTTGTACTCTATGTATAAAATGTTATACTTTAGTATTTATGATCTAATTGTGTAAAATCGTAGATATAGTAGATTAGGGTTTCGAAAAAACTCTAATAGGTAACAAACTTTTAGTTTGTATGTTAAGTAGTTGTTTGTTAACGAATTAACGTAAAGTGGTAAATAGAAGTTGAAAAATTTTATACTTGACATATAAAGAATGTTTACTAGAAATAAATATAAATCATATTGGTGTTGGTGAACACGTTTATTAGGAATGTGAGTTACGTCACATTAGTTTGTAGTTGTGATCAGATAAACCGATAACGTTTAATCTTTAAAAAAAATTATACGTAGAAAATGGATAAGTATTCTTTATTTAGAATGTGTATTAGTTTAGTGCAAGTGGAAATTTACCGGTGGTTACAGTCTCACCCCCTTAAATGGAATCTCGTCCCGAGATTCAATCTGTGTTAGATGTTGAAATGTGTTAGGAATATAAATATTCATATGAAGACTCGGTCACCCCAAGTACTCATTAGCATTAAGTAGCTCGTAGGATTATTAGTAATAGTTTAGTTATTATAGTATTCGTGGAGTAGGTCGGCATTTATGCTTGTAGTATATATACCCCTTCCCACACATGGGAAGGGTTGGACCTTCACTTCATCTAATCTAACATTTTACACTTTTTCTCTCAAGGTTCCACTTCTCTCTCTTGTTTCTCTCTAAATTCGAGACATAACCACAAGAACCATACGAGTTGTGATTTCTTATTATTTACAATTGGTATCAAGAGCCATGGTTAGGTTCATTTGATTATATGTATTCGGATTTCTCTTATTGGTTTGTGGTTTTTCTTTTAGTCCGAATTGTTTGGTACTCGGATTTCTTTTTGTGGTTTGTGGTTTTCTTTTGGATTGAATAGCTTCTAAGTGAAAACATCTTGGTTTGATTGTGGGTACGAATTAGTGGTGGTTTAGTTTGTGTTATTATTGTTTTATTTTCTTTTTTGGTTCGAATACAAATAACAAGAACACTCACGTGTTGTGGTGAGAATCGTTATAATCTTGTACTTTCGTATTCACAAAAGTTTCTAGTATCATTTCTAGCTAATCCACGGTTCACTTGGTGATGTATTTGGAAGTTTGAAGATTTTTTCTTCGTTGCGATTTGGCCTTCGGTAACAAGTTCTTGCTTGCGATTTGAGTTTCGTTAGGTAATTGTTGTTGCGATTTGGTGAGCATCGGATCTGCGATTTGGTGTTTTACTTAAAAAGGGAAAAAAGACAAATCGCAAGATAGTGACAGTTTTGTCCGGTTGTGACTTGCGATTTGAATCTGCGATTTGAGGTTGCGAGTTGGTATTGCGAGTTGCCTAAGCTTGCTATTTGAGTGAGCCTGTGATTTGATCTTTGCATTTTGAGTCACTGCGATTTGATTAGTTGCGAGTTGACAAGTTGCGATTTGACTAGTTGCGATTTGACTGATTGCGATTTGACCAGTTGCGATTTGACATTGCGAGTTGACACTTGCGATTTGACTTATTGCGATTTGGTTAATTGCGATTTGACTTGTTGTGATTTGATTAATTGCAACTTGACTTGTTGCGAATTGATCAGTTGCGGTTTGACTTTTTACGTGAAAACTTCAAACGGCCATAACTTTTGAACCGTAATTCCGTTTTCAGCGAATTACCTATCAAAACGACCGTGAGACCGAGGAGAAGGACACGTTGAAAAGATTTATTCATTCAACCCAACTTTCAAAGCCTGAAATCGCTCCAAAAAGAAGTTATCGAGTTGTGAAGTTTTTAGACCAAAATTTCACTACAACTAAGGCACTTCACTGGAACCAAATCTCAACTAAAAAACATATCACCTAGTCCATCAAACGATCATCATCTTAACACATAATCACCAATCATTATCAATCCAAACTTTCATCATAGCACATTCAAGTAATCAAATCTCGATTTATTCTTGATTTTTGTAAAATCCCGCGAAAGAATCTATTTCTCGGTTTAAAGCATAGAATTGAAAAATCCCGTGCACGTTGATATCATGTCAAACACTTCGGATTCATTCATAGCTGAGGTACTCAAATTGTACGACATGGTTGATAAACATAAGACTTCCAATCTGCTACAACAAATAAACGTGTTTGATTATGATAATGCTAATATGGAATCTTCATGCTCGAATTCTCAAGAGAAAGAGTTTCATCAGCCACTAAAATTGCCTGATAATACAAAGGAAAGTTGCATAGAATGTTTTTGACTACTTCACTCACATCTCAAGGTTCTCTTTGAACAACCTGGATACTTGGGAGGATACAAACGGGCATTCGCATCACTCTTTGTTCGAGATGTTCAGACTTTCACAGTCAAAATGATTATGTATTTAGATCAACTTGAACAACAACTTGACAAAGGAGAATTTTCTGAAGGTAGATCCATGGCTGCCTTTTGTGTGATCAAGAACCAACTCCAAGTGTTCATTGATTCGCAATACACTCTGGATTATGAATACGACAGTCAAATGACGAAAAAGTGTTTTGCTAATTACACTGGAATCGAGGTTGACATGTTCAGAGTTACACTACTCCAACTCATGAGTAATGTTAAGGAGTTCATTAATGAAAGAGCACAATACATGGGGAACGGAAAAGAGTCAAATAAGCATGATGATAGCAACAGTTCAGGGACTGATATCACACATGGTGTGGATGCAGATCTCAGACCAGTAAATCACCAACTACCATCTGCTGAGGTACATCTGTCTGATCAACATAATGTTCTTTCTAATGAACGACAACATACTGATCAAATTAAACCTACTTATGACACATATCTGTTGGAAAAGACTGATAGCAATATCAACTTTGATTCAACACATATGAGTCATAAGGGGGGAGAAATTGATCAGGATGCTGAACATGATGATGCGTCAAGGTCTTCGCTTACGGCTGAGTTTTTCTAATCAAATGATATGGTTGAAATGGAAGCTTATAATGAACTTTCAAACAGATTTTTACAGCTTGAAAAACATTGTATTTCACTTGAAATCGCAATGCAATGAAAGGAAGAAAGTTTTCAAACTAACCTACCATGTAAAAATCCGGAACTCCTAGGTTTCCGTGAATTCTTTATGATAAATGATTTGAATGCTGAGCTAGAAGCCAAAAACTTGACGGTCAACAATCTTAAAAAATGTATTGCTGAGATGTGTGATATGTGTAATGAAGTTAAGGCTAAACATGACAATGATGTTATTGCAACAAAAAATGCTGAATTGGAACATAAAGTGGCTGGATTACTTAATGAAAATGAGACTTTGAAATTTCATTGCAAAGAATTGTGTGATTCAATCAAAGAAGCGAAAACTACGACTATAGTTTAGACAACCTCTTTGATTGCTAAAAATGATGAATTCAAAGCTCAACTTCAGGAAAAGGGTTTTACAATTGCAGCATTAAAAAACGAGTTAAGAAAATTAACAGGAAATAGTGTGAACACTAAGTTTGCAAAACCATCAATCTTGGGGAAACCAGTTTTACAACCACTTAGAAACCAATCAGTTGTTAGACAACCGACTGCGTTTAGATCTGAATGGTCAAAATTTTCAAAACCACAGTTTGCCTCTCGAGTTGATTCGAAACAAGTTTTGTCAAAACTAGTCACTTCACAATCTAGACCTAATGTAAAGGAATATGCTTTTGCAAAACCTCATCATAGGAGTGCCTTTAGTTCCTCTAGGATTAGTTCAAAGCGTGTGTCATTTATGACACCAAAGGAACATGTTAGACATAAAAACAGTGTTCAGAATCACAACCTAGAGGATGCTAAGAAAAACACACATGAAAAGACTAGGAATTTGCCTGTTTCTAAGACTAGTTGTGTATCGATTAAAGCAATTCCCATAGCAGATCACTCTAAAAATTCTAGATCTTTTCCAGAATCCAAACACTTTGTTTGCTCAACTTGTCAGAAATGTGTTTTTAATGCAAACCATGATGATTGTATAACAAAATTCCTGAAGAAAGTGAATGATCGTGCTAAGGTTCAATCCTCTAAGACTAGAAAAAACAACAAGCCCGTAGAACCAAAGAGTTATACTCAAAAACCTGGTAGGCAGATTGCTGTAGGACAAAGGTCTTCTCTCAACAAGTCTTCCACTGTACATGAGAAACCAAACACTCCTAGATCTTGCCTTAGGTGGATACCGACGGTTAGAATTTTTAAGATTGCTGGTCTTAGATGGATACATATTAGAAAGATGTTCACTGAGTCCAAAACCAAGGTTGACAGTGAAACCCCAAATGGTTTAGATGCTGATATTACTAACCCATATAAATGCAAACAAAGTCTTAATGTCAATGCAGGTAGTCTTTACTTAAGTGCAGGTACATCGTTTACTCCTATTAAGGAAAGACTCAGAGTTTGGTTGGCGAAAAGACCGATATCTCATAAATTGGGGGTTCAAGCAACTCAAATTTGTTGAACAAGAAAAGATGACGTTTGAACACATTAGTTCAAGCCTCGTTCTTCAGTGATATATGACGTCTGTTCACATCAGTTCAGGCTTTGATCTTCAACGACAAATGACGTTTGAACTCTGCAGTTCAAGCCTCGGGCCTCAATGTCAACATAATGGCGTCTGCAGATAACACTTCAGGCCCCGTTCCTTAAAGAAAAGAAAGGTGTATGCTTAAGTGCACTTTATCTTCGGAAGAAGAGAAATCTTCTTGTTTATGAACATCTCATCAACAAGCTTCATGCTCTTCCCATGCTCATTCAGTCATCAAGTGGATCAACGTGCATTGGAGAATATTCTTATTCACTTGTTCTATCAAAAATGGCAACCTTATATTCAATTTTTGAGGGGGAGATGTGTGAATAAACTAAATGTCAGTCATCAAGTGGATCTACTTACCGTTGATTGTATTCTTATTCACTTGTCCAATCAAAAATGGCAGTTGGCAGTCATATGCAATTTTTGAGGGGGAGAAGGGTGAATAAACTACATGTTGATTGATGTTTGAGAAATGGTCATACGACTCTCCTCCAACACCTAATGTTTCACTTATTCCCCAAGGTGTTTGTAACACCCCAACCCGACAAGGGTAAAGATATCACAATAGATTCATATCAGATCAAAACATAGCATACATCTACAGTAATACAAAAATCTCAAAGGATTACAAATGAAATACTGAATCCACAAGGTTACAATGAAAGCTTTCAAAACTAATTCTAAAACATAATATTTTCTATCCAATTCTAATCCAGAATAGCTACCAAGCCTTCTAAGTCCAGAGGTACACTCTCACTCATCCCCAGCTTCTTACTAAAACCTGCCGCAGAAAAAGAAATGCGGCTGTGCTTCAAAAGCTCAGTGAACAGATATACAGATAACAGAAACGATAACGGATAGCAGTAAAAAGGAAATCAGAAAATACAGATCATACAGAAACAAAGTCAAATGAAAGAATAGGAATAAGAAATGGAATAAGTGAAATGAAATAAGAATAAGAAATAAATAAGGTGTAAGAATAAAGGGAACAGAAATCTATCACGAGCCCAGATAATAGATAATATCATAACAGTGTAGTCACATAAGTAATCTAGAGGGGATACCTCTCAAGTAACCAGATAATATGAGGGGTGACCTCATGTATCAAATCGGAGTGATCAGCTCCCAGATATATGTGAAAGACGTGTATCGCACACACCATCAGTCACCAGAGATATATATAACAGATAACATAATAACATATAACAGAAATCAGATCAGATCTAGGATGCATCCATATGCCCCAGTAGGCCAGAATCTTCTCCTACATAACAGATAAAATCAGGGACGGGACAGGTCATCACTCCCCTGCCCTAGAGTCATGCCATCGGTGCATCAATGACACGGACATGAAACCCTCATGCCTAGTGATTGGCTCGGATATCAGACTGTGGTTAAGGTCAGATGTCATATAATAAACAGAGTCATATCTAAGGGTTCATGGCAGCAAGGTCATGTCAACAATTCAGAATAAGATAATAAGGTTCAAATCAGAGTTTATCAGATTAAGTTTAATATCAAAGCTTAAGTTCAGATTAAAAGGTTTATTTCCAATTGTCCAGAAGAGTACATCAAAGGTTAATAATTACAAGTTTATAGCAATAATCCATTTCAGAAGTTCCTGTCACAAGTTCATTTAAATCAATCCTTTAATAATGGTTTTCATTGAAATGATCTTACAAAATAGTTTAATAAAAATGGTCTTCCAAAACTTTTAGTAACTTCCATTTCAAGTGGTATCGCTTCTTTCTAAAATAGCTTTTCTTAAACAGTTTCATATGTAGTTTAAAGGTTAAAAATCAATTAGGTTCAGATAAGGATTTAACAGGTTAAGGTTTATACCAAAATCAAATCAAAGTTTACAACAGATATATCAGGTTAAGGTTCAGAACAAGGTTCACAGATCAGATTCAATCAAGATTCACAAATTCAGGGTTCAGAACAAGAGATCAAAACACAAAGGTTCAAGAAAGGTTCAGAACAGAAGAAACACATCAAAGGTTCACAAACAAGTTTACAATCAGAGTTCAGGAAAAAGGTTCAGAATAAAAGAATCATAGCAGAGGTTCAAACAAAAGGTTCAAGACAAACAGATTACAACAAAGATTCACAAACAGAAGGGAACATAGCAATGGTATAGGGGATCCTAATAAAGAAAATGAAAAACTGAAAGAAAAGGGGATGAAAAACCCTTACTGAAAAAGGGCAGAATATCTGTACCTTATTAGCAAAGCAGAATAAGCAAAACAGACACAGAACAGAAATCAGGACTTCTCCTTCTTCACACCTAAAGAAGTAGAAGATGGAATTACTACGGATTCTAATTCAGATTATTACTTTTAGTTTACCTTTCCATTTTAAGTAACTTTCTATTTTTAGCAGGTTTTCAGAATTAACAGATATTATCATTTCAGATTAGATTAAGTCCTTACTCAGAGATTATGATGGAATAAAGGTATATTTTAACAAGTTACAGAAGTCTAAGGCAAGTTCACAAGTTCAGGGTTTTAATTGTAATTTCATCAATTTCAAGGGTATCAAATGAAAATACTTCAAGTTACTGATTTAATACACATTTTATTCAGAATGACATCATAATCCCTTTAGTTTCATAATTTTACAGTTTATACCCCTCTAGTTACAATATTTACAAAACAAACCTTATATTTACATAATTTATGATTTAATCCCTCTAATATCCATATTTACCAAACAAGCACCTTATTTTACCTTAATTCAGAATGTCACATCAGAGTTTACATATATTACTATTCAGCCCCTCAGATTTCAGAATTTACACAATTAGTCCCTTAAGTTTACAAAACTTATTAATTAAATCATAATTCCATAATAATTACACATTAGCCCCATAAATACTCAAAATTACCCAAAACACTCTTAATATTATTATTTACTCAAAATAACTTCAAGTTTCCAGAAATTACATTTTTAGTCCCTCAACTTAAATTAATTACAATTCGGATTAATAATTATATATAATTACCTTTTAAACCTTTTAAATACAAAATTTACATATGAGACCCTCATTTAATATTTTATACGAAATCTTCCAGGTCTAAAATAACTTACAAAAATATCCCATGAGTTTTAAAAATTACAAAACACCCCCTTACCTTTTATTTTCCAATTCGTTAATTAACAAAACAATTCAAAACCCTAATATAAATCTCCAATCATTACCCCATGATTACTAACAACCTTAAACAATCATTAATGACCAGATTTCATGTCATAAACCCTAACCCTAATCGATACAATAGGGTTTCTTATTTATTTAATTTCTTTTCTTTATTTTTTCAATAATCCGGTTTACAAATAAATCCACCACGACATGATTAAACTTCTAAAACTTAAACCACTATTTTTCCCAGATTATATGGATCGTATAGAACTCAGAAAAATTAAGTCTCACACCCAGAAAATTCGTATATAAATATTTAGAGTTTTATAGCGTTTTTAAGGTTTAATTCGCAAATAATTCATAGAGCATGCATGGTTCGGTTTTAACATTTTATTTAGGACTTATATGATGTAAGAGACGTGAGAAAAATACCAAACCCAATATGGAACGCGTAGAATAGGCTGGAAGAAATTACACCTCTCGAATGAATAACAAGAACCAATAATTCCCCACGAGCACAAACGCGACCAACAAACCTTGGAATCAATTTTCACAGATCATATATGATGTAAGGAACTCAGGAAAAATAGAAAACGAATTTTACAAGGGTCGTATGAATCAGAATGGATTTTTACCTCATTTTTGAACAAAATTCGACAACAATAGATCCAAGCCTTTATAAATCGAATGGCTAATTTTCTTGGCTTCCTAGCAATATAATGAACTCAGTAAAAATAGTCTTGGACCTCCAGAAATTCCCAGGAATGAAAGTCGAATTTTCTTGTGTTTAGTGTTTACTCGGCAAAATTGTTTTGGAAGAAAATAAATAGGATATGTTATATAAAGTGATAATACCGGTTCTAGGGGAGGGATAGCACAAGAATCGGTCCATAATAGTTAAGAAAATCAGATTTTAATTTATCTTGATCATATCCCTTTTTATTTGATATTTATCTAACTTTTAAAACATTTAAATATATACCGAAATTAATAAATGTTCATATATTCGGTTTTTTTTAAACTTTTGTATGGTATAAAATAATTATTTTGGACATATAAAATTATTAGTAGACTTGTCTTAATTTTATTTTATATGTAATTTATTTCATAAGTATTGAATTAATTTAGCTTATTATAGCTTTTAATTAAAATTTTAAGTTAGTGAGGGCATTTTGGTCATTTTACATGTTATATGAATTCCAGGTATTACAACTTCTTCCCCACTAACAAAAAAATTTCGTCCTCGAAATTTGCAGAAAGCAGAGAGAAAAGAGAGCAAAAAAAACGTAACAGAGGCATACCAGACTAAAACGAGAATTGAGGTGAAACGAAACAGGAACACAACTGACGGTGAACAGACATATGAAAGATTTTTTTTTCTCATGACTCGAACTTGCAGCTTCCAAAATTATTTCAGATCCTCAGAACAGACATAACATACTGAATCCAGATCAGAAGGATAACATACCAAACGTAGTAGATGAAAATCTTATTCTCTCAGAAAAAACAAAGAAATACATAGGGTTTTGACGGATATGCGGTTCACAGAAATTGATTAGACAAATCAGATTATGACGTACAGGAAATAGATTATCGATAACATCAATTTGCATGAGGTTCTACAATGGAACCTAAGATAGTTATCAGAAGTACAGAGGACAGCAAAACGCGTGACGAGAATCCAGACGTATCAATTCGCATAACGGTGAAAGCAGATTACGCGTACAGTCAGAAATGAACTTACAGTCTCACTAAGGCAGATACTCCCAACAGTTATCAGAATTTCTAAGGTTCAAAGGCACTTCCCGAAATATCCTATGCCCACAACAAGTGCACGTTATATGATGTAAGTATTATCACGTTGGCCAGACGTCATAATACTGGCATCATATAAATATGCCCTCATGATGGTCATACTTTATCTCAAGTCGTGAACAGAACAAACTTATCCTAATCCACCTAGTCTTCCTACGGTCTCAGAGGTCATCAAAATCAAATACCCTAACTAAGAGGAGAACGAATCACTCGAAAAAGTTAACGGAAGTCCCAGAATTTCTATCAGAATTTGGTACATCAGATCATCCATTATTTGTCAAATTTCACATAACAAAACCATCGTCCAACATACGCAGAATGAACACAGAGCGGAATTACTACAGAGAACCTAAATCATTCAAAGGATTTTATCATCAGGTAACAAAATTTTAAATAGGTCAAGAGGAAATCAATTACGTCATCCATAGCTTCATCCATCACAGAATTCATTCTTCCAAACCAAACGTTCGCTTCAGAATTTTCTTCCATTCAAAATCATGATCTCAATTTCCATTCTCAAGTCTGCTTCTGCTCCCAATTCATCTTAGTACAACTAAAATGAATAGAGAAGCAAGACTGCGAGTCTTGGACAAGTCTGCTAGCACAGTTCGGAATTTCGCCAACTCAGATTGTTCTCAGTTAGTCATCTCCCATCTTAGGAGTTCTTGTGGTTGCTTCTTCAGTCCTTCAAACATTAAATGAGGTTGTCTGATACAGAGTTCACAAGGATAGAATAATTTAATCATTTATACTCGGAAATGAAAAGTGATTACGGTTGAGATTACGGTTAGGTTTACGATAGTTGATATGCAGACGCAAAATTTTCTCTTTCTTCTTTATAAATTAATAGGGTATTTAAAGGGGACACTGAGGTGAAACAAAATCAGATCTCATTAGTTTCTTCAATCTCTCAACTTCTATAGCATCATGGCTCATCAACCAAGATCGGTTCAGAATCCCTTCTACTTCTCAAACGGGAGGAAAACCCAAGGGTTTCATCAGAAAATGCCAGAAAATTTGTACAACAAAACTTTCAATGCCAACACTTTCTAGGGGTGGATACTAATAGGGTGTCAGGAGAATTTAACAATCAAATGAGATCAGGGTACATATTTCCATAACAGTGTTAAGCTTAACAGATTTAAGCGGTTCAAGGTTATTATAACAAAATAGGGTGGAGCAGATTGTTATATTTCAGATGCGGTAGCCTATGATAGCTTTTACGAAGAGCCAGCCAATCAATAATCAAAAGATCTCCAAAATCAAGCATATCAATAGTAAACAGATCCGCAGAACGTATATGGTCACTTAACCAGACGGATAGTTCATATGTCAGAGTCAAGTACATGGTTCAGTATAGTGTGGGGATAGGTACGCGAACAGTTCAAGGTGTTGGGGTTTCATTTAGCTATATATCACAAGCGGCAGGTAGGGTGTGAATCATCGGTAATACGGACATCGTATACTGTCAAAGTGAGGCATATGGAACATCGGTTATCAGCATCATCATGGTCGAGTAACAATTCCATACAGAGATAGTATTTGCATCAAATCCTTCCAAAGAAAAACTGATTGGCAAATAAGATTCATCATTCAAGGGAGAAAATAAGATTCATCATTCAGGACAGAATAGTATCAGAGGATACATTTATATCCAGCATGGTCATGAATTTATAGAATGTGTCAAACACATTAAGGTTAAATGGTCTTCGGGATGGTCGGAAAGATATCAGACTGTTTATCCAACAGATCAGAAATGAAGGTCAAAATCAGGTAGTGGCAGCAAAAGTTTAACAATTGGTAAACATGTCAGGGGTCCCAAAATTGTTTCAAACGCCAAAGGTGAGACATAGGAGGATAGTCGTCAATATTAAATGATCAATCAATCAATCCTTATAAGGATAAAATCAAGGTTACTATCAAAGAAAGACTGATCAGTAAAGATAAATCTTATCGTTCGGAATGAGAGGGAAAGCATTTTTATACTCATGGTTAACGCCACAAGACTTCTCATGGGAACAGAGATGGTTAAGACGAAATCAAAAGATTCATAGGTGATTATCAGAAGCAAGAAACAAATAACTGAATGTATTAAGTATATCATCTTTAATGGGGATTTTCAGATTGCCCAAAGAGGCATCAGAATGATTAACAGAAGGTTCAGAGGTCGGAGTGGAAATCGGAAAGCAAGGATCAAATAATGTCAGATAATTACTACTCAATTTCCAATGCTTCAGATTTTATTTAGGTTTCAATTCTTAGGTGGTGCAAGGCATAAGCTCTAAATTTCCAAATGTGATTTCCATAGTCTTAATCCAAAAGCAAGACGCGAATCAGAGTGGTGCGGAAGCAAGATACTTAAGCAAATGACTTATAGTCTACCCATTCCTCACTGGTCAGATTTTAAGTTCCTATAGGGAAATCCTAAAGCAAATTCTCACAAGTTGTCCTACGAGCGCCTACAGTGGAAACTTAGTGGGCCAGACTTCACAGGTCAAGGGTAAATTTATTACGAGTCGCAGCCTGTGAGCTCTGATACCATAAATTGTAACACCCCAACCCGACAAGGGTAAAGATATCACAATAATGGATTCATATCAGATCAAAACAGAGCATACATCTACAGTAATACAAAAATCTCAAAGGATTACAAATGAAATACTGAATCCACAAGGTTACAATGAAAGCTTTCAAAACTAATTCTAAAACATAATATCTTCTATCCAATTCTAATCCAGAATAGCTACCAAGCCTTCTAAGTCCAGAGGTACACTCTCACTCATCCCCAGCTTCCTACTAAAACCTGCCGCAGGAAAAGAAATGCGGCTGAGCTTCAAAAGCTCAGTGAACAGATATACAGATAACAGAAACGATAACGGATAGCAGTACAAAGGAAATCAGAAAATACAGATCATACAGAAACAAATTCAAATGAAAGAATAGGAATAAGAAATGGAATAAGTGAAACGAAATAAGAATAAGAAATAAATAAGGTGTAAGAATAAAGGGAATAGAAATCTATCACGAGCCCAGATAACAGATAATATCATAACAGTGTAGTCACATAAGTAATCTAGAGGGGATACCTCTCAAGTAACCAGATAATATGAGGGGTGACCTCATATATCAAATCGGAGTGATCAGCTCCCAGATATATGTGAAAGACGTGTATCGCACACACCATCAGTCACCAGAGACATATATAACAGATAACATAATAACAGATAACAGAAATCAGATCAGATCTAGGATGCATCCATACGCCCCAGTAGGCCAGAATCTTCTCCTACATAACAGATAAAATCAGGGACGGGACAGGTCATCACTCTCCTGCCTTAGAGTCATGCCATCGGTGCATCAATGACACGGACATGAAACCCTCATGCCTAGTGATTGGCTCGGATATCAGACTGTGGTTAAGGTCAGATGTCATATAATAAACAAAGCCATATCTAAGGGTTCATGGCAGCAAGGTCATGTCAACAATTTAGAATAAGATAATAAGGTTCAAATCAGAGTTTATCAGATTAAGTTTAATATCAAAGCTTAAGTTCAGATTAAAAGGTTTATTTCCAATAGTCCAGAAGAGTACATCAAAGGTTAATAATTACAAGTTTATAGCAATAATCCATTTCAGAAGTTCCTGTCACAAGTTCATTTAAATCAATCCTTTAATAATGGTTTTCATTGAAATGATCTTACAAAATAGTATCATAAAAATGGTCTTCCAAAACTTTTAGTAACTTCCATTTCAAGTGGTATCGCTTCTTTCTAAAATAGCTTTTCTTAAACAGTTTCATATGTAGTTTAAAGGTTAAAAATCAATTAGGTTCAGATAATGTTGGGAATTAAATATTCCATAGATTTGATGATCAAAAACAAGAAGAATGAAACATATAGAATACTGAATGATAAGCAAAATACATGGTACTGCCAGTTCAAGAAAGGTATTGTTAGTGTATTTTATGGTACTGCTGGTCCAAGAGCAAGGTACTGCTAGACCAACAAGGTACTGCTGATTCACAAGCAAGGTACTGCCAGTGCAAACTCAAAGGTACTGCTAGTTCAACACAAAGGTACTGCTAGTACAACAAGGTACTGCTAGTACAAAATGAGACTGCTGCTAGTGTAACAACCTGCTGCTAGTTCAAACGAAGGTGCTGCTGAATCAATGAGTCACTCTGCCGCTATTAAGATAAGAACGAAGAAGATATTTATTTTGTATGAGTCATGTTTATACAAATATAATATCTAGATATTTTATCAAGTCATCAAGTTGAACACTCAAGATACAAGTTGTATCTTATTGACTTGACACATGTAAAAGCAAGTGGATGACTAAAGACTTATCAAGTTTGTAATGATCTCCTTATGTTATAAAAGGAAGATCATACCCCTTAGATAAAAGTGTGTCTTGGTTGTAGATTAGACAATCAACACCATGATGCTTCACAGTGAAACAAAGTGAACATCAAAAGAGTGTGTGTGGGAACATCAGACGAGGGGTCTGATGTTGTTTATTTTTGTTAAGCCTCAAGGATCTTTGATCCCTGTTAGAGTGTAACCATATTACTAATGATCAAGTAGTATTGGGGCTGAGTTTAATAACAAAGTGAAAGTTTGACAAAACCTTGTTGTGATAGTATTGTATTCGTTCATTGAATATTCCGCCAATATTATCATTGTTCTAAAAATGTAGAAATCCTAGATAAAGGCTTAACAGCCTAGAGCCTATAAACGATCACGTAAACTTATTGTTAGTAACCTCTAAAATAAGTTTCCACAGTTGGTATCAGAGCGGGGGGCTCTGGATTTAGGAAAAGAAAAGGTTTTAGCAAAAGAAAGAAGAAAAATTCGGATCTGGTTCGTATTTTCGTAACTCACTGCAGGGCTGTTTTCAAAAGGCGATAACTCCTTCGTTAACCGTTGGATCGGGCTGAAATTTTTACTGGAGGTTCTTGGTATATCAAGGTAGATTCTCACCGGAGGGATCTTCAATCTGAGCCTTAGGTTGCAAGATATGCATCTTTGAAAACTGCTGCAGAAACAGTTGAGGTATGGTCGAATTTTTGGTTTTTCTTTCTTGGTTTACACACACAATGGGGAAGAATCACACACAGAAGAGAGTTGGTTCTTAAAAGATAAAAAGGCTTGTTTATCAATTTATTATTGGTGAAAAAGGTCATTTGTTGCTTATTTGAAGTTGAGGTTGAATTTTTCAAAGTTGTGTTTTATCATACTTTTTGTTGAGAAGGTAACTTGTTCGTTCGTTCAAGTGACTATGAATTGACAAACACTTAAAGGAGTAACGCTGTAGTGCTCAGTGTCTCATAGAAGATGAGGTTATTGTCAAGAGACTGAGGTCTCCCTATACATGGGTATATGTTCAAGTCAGTTTTGATACAAGACATAAGACACAAGGTTGGTTTATTCTGTTTCATCAAGAAGTTAGTAATGATTGGTTTTTCTTCATCAGTCATAAAAGCCTACAGAATTGAAGATTCGAAATGGTTAACATATGGGTTTTAGGGGAAGCTTAAATGTTCAGATGTATAACCATTCAATTATATGTGCATCACCACAGGGAAAGTTATTGATTCTCATTATTGTTGATTAGTATTGCTACTGATGGTTTAAAATTTTGATGTCTCAAGTTCATTTTTAGTGCGAAAAGCTTAATGGAGGGTAATTTGAGATATTAGAAGGATAGATTGGATTTGTAATATTAGTTTGTAATTGTAAAGATCATATTTGTAAATTTCCTATTTGTTGATATGTACTAGAAAACAATAAAAAAATACCATACTTTTTTAGGAAAAAGACAAAAAGATCAAGTCGCCCAAGTTTTGTGGGCCTAGTCGCCCAAGAAATGCATGTGATAACTTGTACCTGGTGGGGACAACACTAGGGACATATGTCACATTATTATAATACCCGCCCAAGTTTTTTGGGCGACCTCCGCCTCAAGGGTATTTGAAAAAAAAAAAACTTGGTGGGGACAGTAAGGGTTGGTAACCTTGTACTTTGAGGGTAGTTGTGGAATTTTCCCTTATTCAAATCCTAAAATTTGTAGCAAACATTTTGTATCATCCTAAACCCAATCATTAAATAGAAACCTTCGATTAAAACGGGCCCCTAGTTATAGGGGTTTACCTTGGATATATGTTTGTACTGGAAATAATATTTTTAAAGACGAAGTTACCTGGATCCAGCGTAGACATTTTCTTTAAAAATGGGAAAAAGTTTGTTCTGCAGCTCAGACCAAAACCACCCGACAAGAACTAAAATGTGTTAGCTGTTTCCATAAGCAGCATCCAAGAAGTCGCCAACATAAGTTACCTTTGACCCCACAAACTTTAAAAAAAATAGCTTAGCATGTTAACACGACATGACTAAATCATATTGATGCCTGGCGGAAAACACAACAATTGCGTTTGAATTCTTGGTTTAGTTGTTAAACTCTACCAAGTTCTAAAATCAGCAAAGGCCTCAGAATCTCATATCCGTACATTGTCATGTATTGCGATTCTTCGAATACATGTAACTTGTATTTATAATTAGTATAGCGTCGTTGGTTTACTGGTGTCGATTTAATTTCTTCAAGTAGCTAGCAATTCTAGCAATGGATTGCCATATAGGAAAATACCTCTAGAATCATAAGGAGATTCAGTGCGAAACAAATTAGTAGAATATAATTTGTATGTTATTGTAAGAATTATCGTGATACACGTTTATGTAAGTGATTTATTTAAGAAAACATGGTTAGCTATGAACTTTTGGATTTTCTTTAAGGATGCTTGTTCATCATTAGCTTCAGATTCTACAAAATCAAGGACTTAAGGGTACTAGGGGTGGTAGCGGTATGGCCAAATTTATGGACCATAACGCCGGTAAAACCGCCGCCGGCCTCAACGAGTTGGCCAAAATTTATGCCCAACGGCATTATACACCGGTAGCCATGAATTCACATATGACCATTGCTACACGAATTGATACAAAAAAAATAGCCGTTTGGCATTAAAAAAAAAAAAAAAAATTAAAATTAACCATTTTCACTTATATATACACGCCTACTTCTATTTCAAAAACATCAACAAACATTCAATCAAAACACACCCATTTTCATATACACTCCACCAAAAAAAATGTCTTCATCTTCCGACGAAATCATCATCCCACCTATGCTACCCGATTTATCCACGGGTAGTTCATGTGCCTTTTTTCTAGACGCGATAAAAGAGATTGAAGCCCTTGAAGACTCGGGAAGCTCTAATGATTCACGCACTTATATTGAGCGACACCGGGAACAAAAAAAGCTTCACGGCGATACAAAAAAAAAACTTCACGGCGATACAAAAATGCACGTCGGCAATTAAACAACTCTCAACGGGTGAACCCCCGGATAACTTTGATGAATATTTATGCATGGCCGATAGAACATCACGCGAGTGCCTTACATATTTTTGTGATGCGATCATTCATTTATATGGTCGAGAGTTCTTACGTAAGCCGACTTCCCATGACGTCGCAATGATCCAAAAGGCGCATGAAGAAAGACATCACATTCCGGGGATGCTTGGTAGCCTAGATTGTACACATATTGAAGGGAGGAATTGTCCTACGCATTTGAGAGGCCAATATACACGAGGTGATCATAAAGTGCCGAATATTATGATTGAGTGTGTTTTTAATAAAATGTTTATGTTTTTAATTAAATTTATTTTAGTTTAATTATAAAAAGAAAAAAAAATTGGGAGGGATGAGAATTTATCGGGCGCCAGTGAATTAGGTTGGAAGGGATGAGAATTTATGAAATGAGTTGGCTGAAGTTTATTGGCTGAATTTGAGAGGTATGATAAATTTAACCCACCCCACTCCTAGTATCCTTAGACCAAGTGAGTTTTGTGAGCTAACTTATATCTTATACACATGAAATTGTTTTTTTTTTTTTTTTTTTTTTTTTTTTTTTTTGCAAGTCGCTGTTTGTCATCAATAGTTGGTTTATGTTACTTCAACTTCCGCAAATGTAAAATGTACCTCAAAGGTCTGTACCATTACCATTTAGGGTGCAAGACACGTTTAGAGGACTAGTGCTCTCGTCTTACATTTTTTCTCCGTAACTTATCAGAATTTTATCACAAGTCATGAAAAATTCACTACCATTTTAAATACTAACTTATCACTCACCAAAGGGTAATATCTATTTCATTTCACCAAGAATCTAATTTCATATATATTATACATGGAACGGGAGCAATGAAGCTATAGGGCCGTACTTGAGGTTTTAAGGGGCTCTGAGTGAAAAATCCATAATAAGGTCTTCAAAAGTAATGTTATATAAAAGATGTCACTGTTTTATAAGATACAATGCAAAGTAGCTATACAAACGTTTAGAATATTACCCATTAAAGATATTTTCTTACATAGTTGTTCTTTTTCTCCTAAGAGAAAAATATCACATATATATAATAGCTCATGGGACAAATTTTGGAGCACCTGCAATTTGGGGGCCTGAGCTGTCCGCCCACCTCGCCAACCCTCAAAGACGGCTCTGTTGAGCTATGTTTTAAAGCTAAATACGAAAAGGAGATACACAGTCACGGTAAGTGCCGAACAATAATACAAAGGAGCATACCTATTAGTAATCTTCAGGTTCGTCACTGCACAGTCGCATGCAACCCATGCCATTATTTGTTGGAAAATTTAGTGCACTTGAGGGATTAATTCACACCTGGTAATGGGTCAGGAGGTACGGAGTGTACACCCATCAGGTCCCTGACTACCCTGACTCAAATAGTGGTTAGGAGTAACTCATCAGAAGGTTTAATCCTTCATTGAGTTATTACTGCTGAGTTAGTACTGCTAAGTTAGTACTGCTGGTGGAGAGTTAGTACTGCTGGTATAAGTATGTAACTACTCTGACCTATTTAAGTGGCCGTTAAAACTGCCTTTATGACCACATTTAATTGGTCATGTAACCACTATTAGCTATAATGGGGATAATTATGAGGCGATTAATGGGCCGATTAATCCTCATAATTTCATTTGACTAGCCTGGAGTATTCTCCTATAAATAGAAAATAAAATCATGCATGAGAGATACGATACAGAAACCATAAACACTTAGATGCGCAAGGGTTATTGATTTGTGCCTAATTCAATAACAAACATTTGGTCTTATCCCAAGTAGATATTCGTGATACCCAGGCAATATGGTCGAATAGTTTACTTTGGAAAGTGATAACACGATTCCAAGTGATATCCGGTAACCATTCTTTGGTAATTAGCTAGGTCATTGATTATCTTCACCCTGTTCTGGGCAACCAACATCCAACAATCAAAGTAAACTATTTTGTGATAATCAATGGCTGCTGCTGCTATGAAACACATGGCTTCAAACTTTGCCAAGCTTGATAAGTTTGAAGGGGTGGACTTCAGGAGATGGCAGAAGAAGATGCACTTCTTGCTTTCAAGCATGAGTGTGGTGTATGTTCTGAGCACTCCTATTCCTGATGATGGTGATGATGCTACTGTGGAACAAATGAGGAAGAGGAGCAAATGGGAGAATGATGATTACATTTGCAGAGGTTTAATCCTCAATGGTATGTCTGATTCTCTCTTTGATATTTATCAGAATGTTGAATCTTTCAAAGAACTATGGGATTCCTTGGATGCCAAATATATGGCTGAGGATGCTTCAATTAAGAAGTTTCTTGTAAGTAATTTCACAAATTACAAAATGACTGATTCAAGACCAGTTATGGAACAATACAATGAACTTCTTGGTATACTTGGAAGGTTTACACAACATAAAATGAACATGGATGAGGCTATTTCAGTCTCTTGTATCATTGACAAACTACATCCTTCTTGGAAAGATTTCAAGCATACCTTGAAACATAAGAAGGAAGAACTGACTCTTGTTCAGTTGGGCAGTCATCTGCGTATTGAGGAATCCCTCAGGGCGCAGGACAATGACAAGCCAAAGAGTAGCAATGCTACTGGTGCATCTGTTGTCAATATTGTGGAACATAACAACTCCACCAGGTACAATGACAACAAGGGCAAACGTAAACATCATGATAACACAAGGGCTGACCCTAACAAGAAGGCAACACCTACTTGTTGGAAATGTGGCAAAACTGGTCACATTAAAAGGGATTGCAAAGGTGTTAAGGTTGGTGGTAAAGCCAATGGTTCAGGCACTAGTGGTTCAGGGAGTGGTGGTTGTACCAACTCACTGAAAGGTCAAAATATGTTTAATCAATCTTTTCAAGTTTATTATGTTACATATGTATCTGAATCTAACTATGTGCAGGATGATGATGTTGCGTGGTGGGTTGACTCTGGAGCAACTATTCATGTGTGCAAAGATAGATGCTGGTTCAAGACTTACGAGTCACTGAATGATGGTTCTATTCTTCACATGGGAAATGAGTCAACAGCCCTGGTGCATGGTCGTGGTTGTGTAGATCTTAGTTTTAGTTCTGGAAAGATTGTAACTTTGTTTAATGTTATTCATGTTCCTGATATAAGGAAAAACTTGGTTTCAAATAGTCTTTTGAATAATCATGGATATAAACAAGTTATAGAATCTGATAAATTTATATTATCTAGACATGGTGTGTTTATTGGTTTTGGCTATTTGTGTAATCAAATGTTCAGACTTAATATTGTCACTGATATTGTTAATTCATCCTTTATGTCAACCTCTAAACTGAATGACTCTACCCTCTGGCATGCTAGACTTGGCCATGTACACTATAAAAGGATGCAAGATATGTCTAAGGATGGGTTAATCCCAGCATTTGACATGGACACTGAAAAGTGTAAGACTTGCATGTTGACCAAAATAACTTAGAAACCTTTTCAGGGTGTGAAACGTGAGACTGAGCTCTTGAAGCTAATACACAGTGACCTGTGTGATTTGCATGTCACTCCCTCTTTGGGGAATAAGAAGTACTTTGTGATATTTATTGATGATGCTTCTAGGTTTTGTTATGTCTATCTGTTACATACTAAGGATGAAGCATTAGATAAATTCAAAGTATTTAAAACTGAAGTTGAATTACAATTTGGGTCCCTGATCAAAAGATTAAGGACTGATAGGGGAGGTGAGTACATGGATACTCTGTATTTTCAGTCTGTTGGTATAATCCATGAAACGAATGCTCCTTATACTCCTCAGCAAAATGGCTTCTCTGAAAGGAAGAACAGAGTGCTGAAGGAGATGGTTAATTCCACGTTGTCCTATTCAGGGCTGAGTCAAGGGTTTGGGGTTGAAGCTATGTTAACAGCTTTCTATTTATTAAATAGGGTTCCCAACAAAAGGAACAAGGTTACCCCTTATGAACTTTGGACTAAAAAGAAACCCAACCTGAATTATCTCAGGGTATGGGGTTGTAGGGCTGTTGTAAAACTCCCTGATCCAAAATTGAAAACTTTGGGTAAAAGAGGCATTGAATGCATCTTTGTTGGATATGCTGAGCATTCAAAGGCATATAGGTTCTAGAGTTGAGATCCATGAAGAACCCCTCCTTGCCATAGAACCAATCAACAAATCCCAACCATACAATCCAATTTGATCCAAAGGCTTAGATTAAATATGATATTTACACTTGAGGGGCAAAAACGGAAACTACATAAGCAAAAAATATAACGATATATTCATTATTTCCCAAAAAAGATTAGGGCAAAAAACACACACACACCTCCACCGTCAACATCAACCGTCCACCTCCCAACCGTCATCCCCAACCGTCCACCTCCACCGTCCACCTCCACCGTCGACATCCCCAACCGTCGTCATCCCCAACCGTCGTCATCCTCAACCGTCGTCATCCCCAACCGTCGCCATCCTCAACCGTCGCCATCCTCAACCGTCGCCATCCCCAAAACGTCGTCATCCCCAACCGTCGAAACCTTAAATTCCGTCATCACGCCATCGTTATGGAAGAAGAAAATTTAACTGAGATAATGGTGGATGCTGATGTGGAAGAAGGTAAATCATATATGATTCTTCTGTGTTTCTGTTTTTCTGTGTTTCTATTTTTCTGATGTGGAAGAAGGTAAATCATATATGATTCTTCTGTTCTTTCTAGTTTACTGTTTTAACTCACATGTGACTTTCTAAAAAAACAGATTCTCAGATCGTTAAGGTGGATGATGAGGTTATGGATGAAGCTGAGATGTTGGTGGATGCTGTTGTTGAAGAAGAAAATATTGCTGTTATTAAAGGTAAATCATATGTGATTCAGCTTATTTTTTTGCTTTTTAAGCTTATTAATAGATTCTGTTTTATCATATATTTTGTTTTATAAATTCTGTAAATCAAAGAAGAAAACAATCATATATGATTCTATGAGAATCATATATGATTCTTGTGGAATCATGTATGATTCTCAAAGAATCATATATGATTCATTCTCATAGAATCATATATGATTCTTGTGGAAACATATATGATTCTAACGAAAAATACTATATTTCAGCATCTGTGACGACACCAAGGCCGACTTTATACGCACATGAAGAAACTCCCGGTGGATCTGTTACTTGGGAACCTGTTGTTGATGATATTTATTTACCTGTTGAGGGGAAAAAGTTTAATACGATAGAGGAATGTGTTGAAATGTACAACAAATATGCTGAAGTAGCAGGATTTGAAGTTAAAAAATCGGCCCAAAAAAATACAAGAAGTGGTTTGGTAAAAAGTAAGTACCTTATGTGTAATAGGCAAGGGATTCCAAAAGAGATAAATATAAACACATTGGATCCAGAAAACAGTGATAAGCAAGTAAGAAATACAAGACAACGGGTAACAGGTTGTATGGCGCGGGTATTAATAACTTTGGATGATGTTTCTGAAAAATATGTAGTACATAAATTCAATTCTAAGCACAATCATTTAATGATTCCGAAAGAGTATCAGCATCTAACAAAGAAACAAAGGAAGATGACTCAAGCGGAAAAGGTGTTCGTTATGAAAACTTCAAATATGAAACTTGGTGCGACAAAGGCACACCGTTTGTTATGTGGCATTAAAGGTGGTTATCAATGTGTTCATGGCACAAGCAGTGATTTCAAGAATCATCAAAGGGATATAAATGTGTGCATAGGTGAAAGTGATGCGCAAATACTGATAAACAAAATGGAAAACCGAAAGAAATATGTGCCGAACTTTACATTTCATTATAAGGTTGAAAAAAGTGAGTTGGTTGCAATTTTTTGGGCGGATGAAGTTGCCAAATGCAACTATAAGGAATTTGGAGATGTAGTGTCATTTGATGCAACATTCAGAACAAACAAGTAAGTAACTTTGATGCAGCTATAAGAAATTTGGAGATGTAGTGTCATATATGATTCCACAAGAATCATATATGATTCTTGTGGAATCATACATGATTCTTGTGGAATCATATATGATTCTCATAGAATAACATGTGAAACTTTTGATTCAATTTTGAAATTTTTGTGTGAAACTTTTGATATTCAGGTACGACATGGTGTTTGTTCCATTCACTGGGATAGATAATCACAAGAAGTCTGTGACATTTGGTGCGGGAATGCTTCTAAGAGAAGATGCAGAGGCATACAAATGGCTACTGACATCATTCATGACTGCACATGGGAAACAACCAAAAATGATTGTAACGGATCAAGATGGAGCCATGAAGTTAGCAATTAAATCTGTACTTACTGAATCCAAACACAGACTATGCATGTGGCATATCTCCCAAAAAATTCCAGCAAAGGTATTTCAATTTATATAATATTTTAAAAAGTTAGCAGTTGAATCACATATGATTTTTTCAAGAATCATATATGATTCTGATATAATCATATATGATTCGCATAGAATCATATATGATTCACATAGAATCATATATGATTCACGTAGAATCATATATGATTCTGTCAGAATCATATATGATTCTGTCAGAATCATATATGATTCTGTCTGTGATTCTGACAGAATCATATATGATTCTGTCAGAATCATATATCAGAATCATATATGATTCTTGAAAGAATCATATGTGATTCTTGAAAGAATCATATGTGATTCTTTCAGAATCACAGGGATAACATTTTTTTTTTTTCAGATTTGTAAAGAAATCTATGATGAAACTGATTTCAAAGAGAGGTTGAACAAGATTGTGTGGAATATGTTCATGGAACCATTGAAGTTTGAAGAAAATTGGACAAAATTGGTTGAAGATTTTGAATTGCAAAACCACAAATGGATGAACAAGATGTTTAGACTTCGAGAAATGTGGATACCAGCGTATTTTATTGACTCACCATTATTTGGATTAATGAGAACTACTTCAAGGTCTGAGAGTGAAAATGCATTCTTTAGACATTTCACAAATCACGGGTCGACATTGGTTCATTTCAAGATGTGCTTCGAATCTGCAATGGAGAGGCAAAGGTATCAGCAAGAACGAATGGACTTTAACACATTTGACTCAGCTCCAAAACTTTGTACAGAGTTGAATATAGAACGTCATGCATCTAAAGTATATACAAGAACAATGTTTCTGCTTGTACAAAAGGAAATTAAAGAAGCTTGTTGGAATTGCACAATAGAAGAGTTTAGAACAGAAGAGGGATGTGAGATGCTTAGGGTCAGAGATAGGAATGCGGCTTCTTATAGGACTCTGAATAAACAAAAAGGAGAAGAGGAGGTGCAGGAATCTGAAAAAGTAGTAGAATACAAGGTAAATTTACTTGAATATTATTAAATGATTTTAGCTGTTATTATTGTATATAAAAAATCATATATGATTCTATTGAGAATCATATATGATTCACTTGAGAATCTTATATGATTCTTGTGGAATCATATATGATTCTCTTGAGAATCATATATGATTCTTGTGGAATCATTTATGATTCTCTTTAAAATCATATATGATTTTCATGTAAATCATAAGAAAATCATGAAAATCATATATGATTCCAAAACTAAAAAAGTTCTAATTTTCTTCCCTTTCTTTTCTGTAATAAGGTTTTGCGTTCTCCTGAAGACGGGTCAGTAGAATGCACTTGTAGGCACTTTCTTCGATTCGGGTTCTTATGTCGACACGCATTTTGTGCTTTGAAGAACCGTGATGTTAAAATGATCCCGGAAAAGTACATTTTGAGGCGTTGGAGGAGAGATATAATACCACCTGCATTGAGAAGAAACACAAACAGGTATGGAGAAAAAAATGTACCAGTTGAGAAATTAACAAATGAGGCTACTTTCGTGGTAGACGAGTGTTTATATTTGTTGGGTAAAGATGAAGGGAAGTTAGGAAAGTTTGTGGAAGAATTGAAATCAATCAAGAAACGAATTGAGGATGAAGCGCCTAAACCTCCTTCACGGAAAAAAGAAATTGAAAATGTGATTGAGGATGTATATGCAGTTAAGATACCTGAAAAACAAGATGTCAACAATCCATCCAAAGCTTCAATCAAAGGTTGGTCTAAAGAAGCACGTAGAAAGAGTGGAAGAGAAATAGCACTTGAAGAAACATCTAAGCGGAAAAGGAAATGTGGATTTTGTGGCGAGAAGACTAACAAGCACACCAAGATGACATGTCCATTGAATCCAAAGTATATTGCAAAACTTGCAAGAACTGCTGCTGCACAAAAGGATGGAACTGATGCAAGTGAACAAGCAACGAGAAATGTTGCAGCTGAACAAGCAACTAACGCTTCTTGAATATCAATTTCTTTAAATTTATTTATTATTATTGAATCTATCTATTTAGATGTCGCACTGTTGGAAAAGTATTACAAGGATCTTAATTCAACTATTTTTAATTGAATATATATTTTTTTTTATTTAACAAGTGATTCTGAATATATGTAAAGGATAACTATGTTTTCTTTTAATATATGATTATATGTGAATATATGATTCACATAGAATCATATGTGATTCTCAAAGGATCATATATGATTCTCATAGAATCGTATATGATTCACATAGAATCATATATGATTCTGAAGAATAATATTTGATTCTGAAGAATCATATATGATTCTGAAGAATAATATTTGATTCTCGAGAATCACATGTGATTCAAAATAAAAGATAAACTGAAAACATATACTACCCATCAGAAAATTTAAAACATAAATCAAAGAACCATCAGTTTACCATGTCATATACTACGCATCAGAACTTATTCAATACTACCATCAGTTTACAAAATATATCAGTTAACTACCATCAAATACTACCATCAAATTTTTCCAAATACACTAACATCAGGTTTTACCAAAATACATCAGTTAACTAGAACCACCAAGTGGACCCATCTATTTATCATCAATCTTAAGCACATTTTCTTTACAAACGTCTTTTGGGGGATCACGATCAGTCCTGTTCTTAATTGCATTCACAATAATTGAGATCCTTGTTTGCTCGTCTATCTCGGACTGGAACTTGAAGGCCAAATCAAACATCTTTTGGGAATGCAAATTCAACTCATGCAAAAGGATCTTGGTGGCAATTTTAAACCTCATTCGCCTCAACAAAGTAACCTGCATCTCTGATTCTTTACATAGACCCACATCCCATTTTCCAGCAGTTTCACCAACATAAGATTCCATGTGAATCATTGCAAATACCCCACAGTCAACATGGTTGTTCTTGGTCTTCCATTTTATCTGTAGAACACGTGTTCTAGCATTCAAAATAGCATCAGCTTTTGGATGTCTATATTGGAATAGAATCTTGGCAAAAAAGTCTCTCTACAAAAAAGAAAAACAAAAAATGTATTAATAAACCTAGTAGAATATGTGATTTTTCTAAAATTATATATGATTCACATAGAATCATATATGATTTTAGATGAATCATATATGATTTCAGAAAAAATCATATATGATTTTAGAAAAATCATATATGATTGTAGTAGAAACAAAAAATAATCAGAAAAACGGATCACAAGCATAATCATACGAACATTATTCATAAGCTCTGTCTTATAATTCTGTGGAGAATTATCAATTATCAAGGATGACCATTGACGTACCACTCCTAATGTTGAAAACAACAACATAAAAATGACCGGAGACTTGAATTGGGAAGAACGCCTATAAAAACAAAAAAATGAAACTTAAAAAACCAATTAAGACTTCCAAAAATTATATATGTAAATGAAATGAGAAATTACCAAATCAATTTCTGCAAGAAACTTAGAGGCATTGACATTTTTTAAATGAGCCAAAATCTCCGCTGAAAATATATCCCACTGCTCATTTTTACCAATTTTGCCTTCAACCATAGCTTCTGTCTGTAGTAAACAAGAAGTGTAAAAATAAATACATTTATCAATAAAAGTAAATATATTATCAATAAAAATTAATACACTTACGATACATCCGGTTGGAAAAAAATGCCTTTTTAGTGGTTGATCCTTTTTAGCATTCTTTTTTGGTGATGGATCCTTTTTAGCAGATTCTTCATAATTCAATACTGCTCCCCAACAGTCAACAACATTGTTATCTATCCACAAACTTGGTGCCAAAGTCTCCATGTTCAATCGAACAGCTGATACCTCATGGTCACCAGAACGAGTTTGAAAAACTGTTTCCCTAAATAAAATTAAAAAAACAAAACAAAAAAAAATGAATTAGAATAATGGAGCTCATTTATATTAAAAGTAAACATCCTTAAAGCAAACTTAAATTACATATCATTCAGGCCATTATATATGATTCCATGAGAATCATATATGATTCTAACAAAGTCCTATACATCAGGCCATAGACAAACAAAATAAAATAAAAGTAAACTTACATCTTATCGCCCTGCATTGCAAACAAACTATTCCCCAACTCAAACTCAATCCTCTTAACCATAGCAATAACTTTCGTCGGCTTATTTTCATATGGAGATGACAGGTAAGAAGATGGCTTAACAATTCTTTTCTTTGGAGATGAACGAGTAGCAACTCGTTCAGGAGTCTGAGGACAATCACTGTTAACCGGCTGTACAATCCGAGGCCAGTTTGGGAAATCATCCTGCATCATAACAAATTTTTAGTTACAAAGATTAATAAAAAGAAAAATAATTAAAAAAACTGCCCGATACACACATCATAGTATGCATCGCATATGCAGTCAATCACCTCTCCAACCCAGTCAATGTTATGTTCGATCCACTGCGTATAACTTTCTTCACTCAATATTGGATCTTCACTAACATCGTTATCAGACCCTTCAAGTTCAACACCTTCCTCAACGTTGTCACCATCTTTCTTGGCACCACCAACATCTTTGGATGCAGCATCAACATTATCGGGAACCACCTTATCTACCCCGACATCTTTCTTGGCACCACCAACATCTTTCTTGCCACGATCATTGCTACCATCATCTTGTTGATCTTCTGGATCAAAATCATCAACATGAACCTCTTCAAGAATTACAGTTTCCTTGAAAACAGCTCCATATTTCTTGTATAATTCAAGCCCATCCTCATCATTTGGGAACTCAGTATTATCATTTTTCAGAAGATCTTCAAGTTCAACCTTCTCACGACATATGCTTGAAAGCTTTTCATTAATCATTGTGCAAAAACTCTGAAAAAATAAATAAATAAATAAATAATAAATAAAATCAGATAAGACATGCATGAATCATATATGATTCTTCAATGAATCATATATGATTCACACAGAATCATATATGATTCACACAAAATCATATATGATTTTACTAAATTCAAAATTCAAAAAAGATACAGTACAGAAAATAATCAAACCTGTTTGTCGGTAGGAGGCACACGGGAACTACGAGCCTGGCTCACTTTGACATGACCATCATAAAAACCTTCAGTAGCTTGTACTTCAGATTCACTCCACTTCCCGTGCAATTCCAATTTACCTATGTCCTTTTGTTCAATCTCAAGCTTCTGACGTTGATGCATCAAACTTGAGCTCCAGTTTCGGATAGCAGGACGGTAACGAATAACGGGAAAACACTCAAATTTTGTGGAATCAAAATACAGGAGCTGTTAATAGTAAATAACACACAATGAGATCATAAAAAGTATTCACAAAATCTATAAACAAAAAAGGGAAAACTTACAATCAAGAAGCACAAAGCGCCATTGTAGAAGCCTTTAGGCGTATTAGGTATTTCACTGTCTTTAAGAAGGTCGTAAATATAACCACACCAATCAATGTTTGCAATGATAGTATCTTCACTAATACGCCTAACAATTGTCAAATCTACAAGCGCCTTCATCGTATGAGCTTTAGCCATAACATTGGAAAATAGCGTAAGGAAGTTGACTTTAAACATAAAGTCAACTTGCGTTGCGGTGATCAATTTTCCAGCAACATCACTAGCACGGATATCCTTCCACTTCTTTGGAGAAAATTGCTTAAGCCACATGATCACAAAAGGGTCCTCAAGAGATCTCTCGGCCAACTCAAAAAAAGAAATTCCACCAAGAGGAACTCCTAAAATCTCATGGATCTTCTCAGGAGTCACAAGAATCTCCCCCTTCTCCAACGAAAGCTTGTAAGTTTCTTTATCAAAATTTTCCACCACAAACCTTGCTATACGAGAAGGCAGTGTCTCTATATTAACACCGTACAGTGAAGAAAACCCAATCTGTTCGGCGCTAAGAGGTTTCTTCTTTTTCTCATTTGGTTCAGACTTACGCTTCTTCGAAACCTCCTTCTTCGGCTTCAAAACCTTCTTCGAAACCTTCTCTTCTATCTTTACAACACGCTCCTTCTTCGGCTTCAAAACCTTCTCAGGCTTCACTTCAACAATAGCCTTCTTCATAGATATCTTAGGCTTTGAGACCTTTTCTTCTTCAACCAAAGAATCAGATTCAGAAACACGCTTCCGTTTATTAGTCGTTGGAACACGCTTCTGTTTTTTAGCCCTCTGTTCTTTCGAATCGCTGTCAGACTCAGAAACGGCTTTCTTAACCTTCGGTTTCTTTAATACAACCTTTGATACATAATTTGTAAGTACCTCATCATCACTTCTTTCACCTTCGCTACTTTTCTTCTCATCTTCACCCTCTTCAGACTTACCTCCTTCATCATCTTCATCCTCTTCACCTTCGCTACTTTCCTTCTCATCTTCACCAGACTCACTTCCCTTCTCATCTTCACCCTCTTCACCTTCGCTACTTTCCTTATCATCTTCATCCTCTTCAGACTTACCTCCCTTATCATCTTCACCCTCTTCACCTTCGCTACTTTCCTTTTCCTCTTCACCAGACTCACTTTCATTCTCATCTTCACTCTCTTTCATTTTGACAACTTTAGATTTGACAGAACGTTGGGGTTGAGGTTTGACAACTTTTGACTTTGATTTAACAGAAGTCGCAGCCTTCTGATAAACCGTTTTTGATCGACCTGCATAAAAATTTTAAATGTTAATAACTATAAAATAATCTAACGCAATTATATATTATATGATTCACATAGAATCATATATGATTCTCATAAAATCATATATGATTCTCATAGAATCATATGTGAATCATATATGATTTTATGAGAATCATATATGATTCTATGTGAATCATATATGATTCTAAAAAAATACACTCAGCACAGTCCCAATAACATCCAACTGACTAAATAGGTAACTTGCAGACAGAATTAAGCTAAGCAAACAAGCTCAAATTAGAGAAACAAGCACAGAAATAAGAAGCTAGTACTAGGATCTATTAATAGCAGCAAAAAATAAAACAACAAGCTACACTAGAGAGGCTAATATGATGCTATGAAAAGGCTCAAGTATCCCACTGTTAGTGCGACAAGCAACCAAATGTAAGATAAAAACAACTATTAATAAAACTACTATTTATCCAAATCAGACGAAATCAGCTCATCATTACACATAACTATAACGCGTGAAAATAAACGTTAATAACCGGCAACGCTCACCGAAGCACATAACTGTAATTATCAGCTAACATAACTATAAAAATAATTTAACATATATAACATGAACTTATAATAACTCCTCAAATCAGCTCATAACTTCACATAACTATAACTCGCAAAATAAAACGTTTCGCAATGCTCACCACAGCACATAACTGTAACTAACAAACATAACAACACTAAAACACATTTCATTTCATCATATCAGAACTGTAACTAACAATCATAAACACACCTATTTGAAACAATTAACTAACTAACACAGCTAATTAAACCGGTCATATAACAAACAGTTAACTTCTGAAATCAGCTAATAAGTCATAATTACACTTAACAAAACTAATCAGTTATAACTAGTAACAAAATAACTGATAAGCAAATTTACACAATATCTAATGATAATCAAACTAACAATAACCGAAATATGAAAAAAATAACCGTAATATGAAGGAAATTAACAGAAACGAGAGAAGAGGCCTTCGTTTTATCCTTACTCGATGCCATTTCACGGTGGTTCACGGCGGATTTGATGGTGATGATGTGACGGTTATTGAACGAGAGAGGGAGAGAGCGAGAGATAACGACGGATTTGATGGTGCATGTGACGGTTATTGAATGAGATGGTTTAGAGTGGGTGAGAGCGAGAGAGAGCGATTGATTGAGACGGTTATTGTGTGGGTGAGAGCATTGATTGATTGAGAGTGAGATGTGTGGTAGAATGAGACCGTGTAAAGAGTGTATGGTTGGGAAATTACCACGTTGCCCTTTCATTATTATTAAAAAAATAATAATAAAAAAAATAATAATAATCTAACGGCTGGGAGGAATAGAAATGGACGGACGAGATGAATGGATGTGATCTTTGGTAAATCTTAGATCTGCATGGAAATTTTGCCATAGGTTCTATGTTATTGAACCTAATGAATATGTTTTAATTAACTCAATAATTGAATCAAGGGATGCACTCTTTGATGAGAATAGATTCTCGTCAGTCCCTAGATCAAGTCAGAGGATTCCTAATGGAATTGATGACATTGGTGTATCAGAGGTCCCTGATGAGGTTGTGGTACAGCAACCTGAACTTGAGCTCAGAAAAAGCAAAAGGATCAGGACTCCAAAGTCATTTGGACCTGAGTTTCTAATTGAAGGTACAAGGGATGAGGTCTCTGACCAACACTCCTATCGCTTTAATGTTGAGGATGACCCCAAAACATTTGATGAAGCAATGAAGTCCCATGATGTTGCTTTCTGTAAAGAATCAATAAATGATGAGATGGATTCCATCATGGGCAACAACACTTGGGTGTTGGCTGATCTACCACCTGGTTGCAAACCTTTGGGTTGCAAATGGATTTTCAAAAGGAAAATGAAGGTAGATGAAACTATTGAAAAGTTCAAGGCTAGACTAATCATTCAAGGCTTTAAACAAAAGTCAGGGATAGACTATTTTGATACTTATTCCCATGTGGCTCGTATTAGTACCATAAGATTGTTGATTGCTTTGACATCAATTTACAATCTGATTATTCATCAGATGGATGTGAAGACAGCTTTCTTGAATGGTGAATTTGATGAGGAAGTTTATATGAAACAACCTTAGGGCTTCATCATGCCTGGCAATGAAAACAAGGTGTGTAAACTGATTAAGTCCCTATATGGACTGAAGCAGGCACCTAAGCAATGGCATCAAAAATTTGATGAAGTGGTTTTGTCTAGTGGTTATTTACTTAACCAGTCTGACAAATGTGTGTATAGCAAATTTGATGAATCTGGTAAAACAGTCATCATTTGTCTATATGTTGATGACATGCTGATCTTTGGCACTACCAAAATCAGGTTAACCTGACAAAGGAATTTTTGTCATCAAGGTTCTCCATGAAAGACATGGGGGAGGCTGATTTTATCCTTGGTATAAGGATCAAACGTGAGAGTAAGGGAATTTCTATCACTCAGTCTCATTATATTGAGAAGGTACTGAGAAAATTCAACCACTCTGATTGTACTCCAGTGAGTACACCTATGGATACAACTGAGAAGCTGATGCCTAATACTGGCAAGGCTGTATCTCAACTTGAGTATTCTAGGGTGATTGGCTTCCTAATGTATGCCATGACTTGTACAAGACCTGATATTGCATTTGCAGTGGGAAAACTGAGCAGGTATACTAGTAATCCTAGTGCTCAGCACTGGCAAGCAATTCAAAGGGTACTGAAGTATTTAAAGAAAACTATGGATTATAGTCTCTCATATACTGGTTATCCTTCAGTATTGGAAGGGTACACTCATGCAAGTTGGATTAGTAACACTGAAGACAATTCGTCTACCAATGGCTGGGTATTCCTACTTGGTGGAGGTGCAATTTCTTGGGCATCCAAGAAGCAAACTTGCATCACCAGTTCAACAATGAAATCTGAATTTGTGGCTTTAGCAGCTGCTGGTAAAGAGGCTGAATGGTTGAAAAACTTGCTTCTTGAGATTTCATTGTGGCCTAAACCTATAGCACCTATTTCTATCCGTTGTGATAGTGCTGCTACATTGGCAAAGGCTTATAGTCAGATGTACAATGGGAAGTCTAGATACTTAGGTGTCAGGCATAGCATGGTTCGTGAGCTTATCATGAATGGGGTGGTATCTATAGAGTTTGTTAGATCTCAACAAAATTTAGCTGATCACTTGACGAAGGGATTGGCTAGAGAAATGGTTATAAACTCTGCAAAAGGGATGGGTTTAAAAGTCCAACTTAGTCACTGAATGCTAAGACACCCAACTCCTTCCTGAGGAAACTTGGGAGCTGAGTTCAATGTGGAAAGCTGAACATTCAGTGGACTGGAGCACATGTTTTACAATCATGGAGCACATGTTTTACAATCATCCCAAGGTTGTGCTCGGAACCTCCTGGAAAAGAGGATGAAGTATTTACTTCTTAATGGTTAATTTCTTTGAAAAAGTGCTTGGCAGGAGCATGAATAAAGAGGAACCACCTATGCGAATGTTGAAGTTTTTCTGCTTCAGGGAGTTTAGGACTTTTGGCTCTTACAACATTTATGAATTGGATATGGATACATGGCTTGTAAAGTGTCAGGAGCATTTAAGTGTTTGTGTGTATTTTATCTTCAGGTATTCAAATGGGTTGAAGGGTTCAATTCTTAGAACACCCTAATTTTTGAATATTTGAACGTGTAATGTACTAAGATGGACATTCAATCCTCAGGATATTTTCGTTTATGCATTTGTTTTGTTTAATGTTTTATTTTCATGCAAAGGAAGTGAACTAAATTTGGGAAGGATTGTTGGAAAATTTAGTGCACTTGAGGGATCAGTTCACACCTGGTAATGGTTCAGGAGGTACGGAGTGTACACCCATCAGGTCCCTGACTACCTTGACTCAAATAGTGGTTAGGAGTAACTCATCAGAAGGTTTAATCCTTCATTGAGTTAGTACTGCTGAGTTAGTACTACTAAGTTAGTACTGCTGAGTTAGTACTGCTGGTGGAGAGTTAGTACTGCTGGTATAAGTATGTAACTACTCTGACCTATTCAAGTGGCAGTTAAAACTGCCTTTATGACCACAATTAATTGGTCATGTAACCACTATTGGCTATAATGGGGATAATTATGAGGCGATTAATGGGCCGATTAATCATCATAATTCCATTTGACTAGCCTTGAGTATTCTCCTATAAATAGGAAATAAAATCATGCATGAGAGATACGATACAGAAACTATTAACACTTGGATGCGCAAGGGTTATTGATTTGTGCCTAATTCAATAACAAACATTTGGTCTTATCCCAAGTAGATATTCGTGGTACCCAGGTAATAGGGTCGAATAGTTTACTTTGGAAAGTGATAACACGATTTCAAGTGATATCCGGTAATTAGCTAGGTCAATAATTATCTTCACCCTGTTCTGGGCAACCAACAACAAACATTATTCATTTATTCAGAGTTGCAGACAAATTTGAACTAAAACATGGTAGCCTGCTTATGTTGGGCTCAGACCCCAAATTCTTTTAGGAAGACATAACAATGGCCCAACTAGTATATAGTATTACCCAAGTTTAAAAGAGTACTCGATGTTTAGGGTCCGTTTGGTTTGTCAAGGGATTTGGACTTATATTTGGATTTGGATTTAGATTATGATTATAACGAGATTGGCGATGGTCGCCGCGTTGCCGGCGTGCCTGTTTTTTGGATAAGATTAGACCTTACTAATTTACACATTCATGTTGCCTGTACTATAAGGCTAACCTGTTTTGATTTGAAGGTGACAAATTTTGAAGGTGGGATGGTGTCCAAAAATTGGTTAAGATTTTGAAGGTGGGATGATGCTCCTGCTGTGGTTCTTCTTGCTATGACAAATTTTCTTCTATCTTTAGGTCAAGTCTTTTGGTGTGGATGTTTTTGTTGATGCTGATGCTGCCTCCTCTGTAGAGGTGGTTTCTGGAGTAATCGTCGATGGTCCTGCTGAAGTGTAAAACAAATGTAAATGAATTTGTTATAAAACAAATGTTTGATATTTGCAAAATGAATAGTACTAAGCGACACATTTCTGTTAGCTAACCTTCAATTTTCATTTTCCGCTTACAGTTATCATGTCTCCACTCGTTGTGGCGGGTACATCGCCAACCTGATATACATAAAACTCATGCTGAGATTATAATAAGATTTGATTTCAACTTTCTTTGGTTTAAATTATCTCGTATATACTAACAGTGGAATAAATGAATAGTTACCTTGTCAAGTGACATAGATATGTTTTTTTTGTTTCTTTTTTCTTGTAACAAAAATTGAAATCAGATGCAAAACATAACCTGCACGCAATCTAGAAGGTGTGGGAGTGTTGGAAGTAACTGCAGTGATATCTGCTACTGTATCCGTCTGAATAGGCTGACAATACATGTAACAGTAACGAAAGTATCTTTAGAAGTCTTATTTTAAGAACGGCATAGGTTATGAAATACTCACCATTGTGGATACGTGAGTGCGATCCCCCTGTGGTCCTTCTCTAGCAAGTCCAAAATCCGAAAGTTTTGCATTGAAGTTCTGATCCAACAACACGTTTGACGACTTGAAGTCACGAAATATGACCTTCCAAAGAGAAAGAACAAATTATATTACGATGAATGTACTATCATTTTTTCTAATTCAGGGATAAAATATGTGCAGATACCCTTGTGGTCCTTCTCTAGCAAGTCCAAAATCCAAAAGTTTTGCATTGAAGTTCTGATCCAACAACACGTTTGACGACTTGAAGTCACGAAATATGACCTTCCAAAGAGAAAGAACAAATTATATTACGATGAATGTACTATCATTTTTTCTAATTCAGGGATAAAATATGTGCAGATGATCCAAGAATTTAAAAGGTTACAATACGTCACTTAGGCCACCTAAATACCAAAACAGTACCATACAGACCACTTGAGTATCAATGTGATTTCTTTTGCCAATTCGGGGAAAAAGTGTATGCAAGATGATCAAACGTGTATGTAAAGGCGGCGATACCTATATGTAAAGGCGGCGACCCATGTTATGTTTCATGGTTTTGCACCTCACACACTTGGTTATCTGTAAGCAGCTTCTCAACTACCTTCCATATTTAGTGTCTCTGATTGTTTGAGAGGTTGAAAGTGTGCTGATTGCGTGGTTTTGTAACCTTACAACAGGTTTTACCTCTCGAGGGATCTCAAGAGGCTTACAACCCCACCAGGCAGTGTACCTGACCGATGTAGTATAGTGTAGTGGTAAGTACGGGGGATTGATCGTTCTCCACAGGGAATAGTGTTCGTTAGGTGTGAAAGGCTACTCTAATTAGGTCTAAAGGTTGAGGAAGATTCTTTTTATGTTTTTATATTTTTTATGAAAGCAAGTAAAATCTCGGTTTTGAAGGAGTGGGCGGAATTAGTTGCTAGTCAACTAACCCAAAATTACTACGGATGCAAATAAAATAAAATAACAAAAATGAAAATGTGGTGAGAAACTTATGTGTAGAGAAATGTGTTTACTTAGATTTCCTTACTCCCTAACTATCTTTTACCGGTTAATTAGTGTGTATTAGTCGCGTGGATGACGGGTGTATTCCTTAATACCATTCGTGGGGTGGCGTACTTACTTCCCCAACTCTACAAGCTCCTACTTCACTCCTATGTCGAGCCGGCTAGGAAGCTCCTAACATGGGATCACTAGAATTCGCTTGTGCATTAAATACAACCATACAAACCTTTAGTACGCATTTGGTTCATGTTTCTTAAGACGTTCAAGCAAGTTACCGAATAGGAAGTTAGCCAGTTTTCTTAAGCCTAACATAGATAAACAATCATCCAATACAACTAATAACACACTAACAACCAATAATCAATAGCTAGGTTTCATTAGATCTAAGCAAACACAAGATAAATTTAGCCTAACATGTTAAACAAAAGACAAGAATAAGATAGAATCAAACAACACATAGACATATTGAATGATTAATTGATAACTTATCTTTCAATGAAACATGGAAGATCTCAAGGCAAAAAGCCTTGAAAAAGAAGCTGAATTCGTCCTAGGGTTTTATCCCAAAATTCCACACACTAAGCTCTCTTTAATGACAAAAAATTAGAAAACTATATATAGATTTTTGGATCTGACGGCGTCACCTTATGGAGTGTGACGCCGTCACCTCGCCGCTTTTAGGGTTCCCGGATGACCTTCTTGACGCCGTCCCTCTTTAGCTCTTCAAAAATCCATTCTGGCTTATCAAGGCTTGACGCCGTCGAACCATGAACGTGACGCCGTCCCCTTATGATTTAAGCCGTGACGCCCTTGATCAAGTTAAAGCGTGACGCCGTCAGAATTCACATGCTATTTTCACTGGCCCGTCATGAGTAAATTTCACGTCCAACTTTTCTTGCCAAGGCATGACGCCGTCCAGAGTAAAGTCTGACGCCGTCAAGAGTAACTTTTAGCCGATTTTTGAGACTTTGCCGTTTTCTTCACTTTAATGCTCCAAAAACGTCCAAAATGCCTCCTTTTCCAGATTTCTCCTCAAAAGTACCTAAAATGACAAAAGGAACGATTTAGGGCGATATTTGATCAAATAAATACGATTTAAGGCTTAAATGACCCCTTAAAAGCGGTACACTTTTCGCTTCATCAAATACCCTTACACTTGAGATTTGCTTGTCCTCAAGCAAATGCGCTTTTATTCTAATCAAAATACAAGTTAGGGGTCATTTAATGCAAACATAAAAGTAATTACAACAAATATTCGTTCCACTTCAATCATAATAAGCACGGAGATTACAAACTAGCACCTCACAAGTAGTGTTTAGATACTCACATCTCTCAAGTGTCATCAAAATAAATCTCATAAATGAAAACGGATAATATCTCTCACTACCTGTCATAGCAAATAGATTACCATAGGCTTGGGAAAGGATCGAAAACCTCCTCCACTAGGCGTAAGCACCTAAGATAAACTATCAAAGAGGGCTTTTTCATGGGTTATAACGTTAGGTGTAGGGAAAAGGAAAACACGGTTTTGTTGGATACGGGATATTTTACTGGTGGCGAGTTAAAGATCTTGATCAATTACATGTACTATACAATGTTGCTAAGCCAAGACTAGACTCGATCTTAAGCTAGAAACGAAAAAACAAAAACAAACACAAAACAAACGTAAAATGAAACGGGATGGTAGTCCGTATGTTTTTTCTATTTTTCATTTTCTCATTTTTTTGTGTTTTTCTTGATTTTTTTTTTTTTTTTTTTTTTTTTTGACATACACTTTTACCCTACCATCCAAAATAATACATCATAGGGGCGTTGCATTCCCCTTACACTTGAACTTTTACATAACTTTACAAATACTAATCTAATGACTCGGATTAAGATAATTGAAAAACTTGGAGTACTTTTAAAACATTTAGCACATATGGGGGTAATAAGTGATGTTCTTCCCCATTACTCCATTACACTAGTACTTTACCCATGAGTCCCAATCGTCCCAAAACAATATGTACAAGGATATGACTCGACTTAGCAACCATGTAATCAACTAGATAATTAACTTGGGTTTAAACAAATGTTGTAACAATAATGCACTAAAAATGAGTGCATACAAGGTAGGCTAAGGCGATTTGGGTGTACATTTAAGTGGGGTGTAAACAAATTCTTCCTTTAAGTAAAATGCTTAAAGGTCGAAACGAAAAGATAGGCTCTGAGGGGTGTACTAGGGGTATCGTGTACTAAAAATGAGTACAACGCAAAGGGTGTGGGAGAATTACTTGACCAATGTAGCCAATGTAATTATAACAAAAATAAAGGTGTAAAACAATGGGTTAATCCTAATGCCTCTTATCATGTAGTAAATCTAACTACACGAATGTAGTCTCACTTGTGGCCTTGGAATGGTCCTAACGCAAGTTCTAGAATCTAAGTGCTACCGGTACACACATCATAGCATAAATGCTTTTCCTACCAATTCTAGGGGTGAACCTCACATATTTGGGGGTGGAAAAATTTTTTAGTGGTACGGCTTTTGTGCTAGTTATATAACTCCTATCCGTGAGACGCTCATTAAGATCAAAGTTTCACTCCTATGTGTTGTAAAAAAGTTTAAATTTGGCACTAAAATTACCTTAACAAGTATTTCTCTCAGTTTTATTACACATCTACCATCAAACAAACAAAAATCAAGCGCAATTGCATTCTCTAAAATCGTACTTTTACCCTCCCCTTACACTTAAGATGAACATTGTCCCCAATGTTCAAATAATAAGATGTAAAAGCAAAAAGTAAAAGAATGAAATCAAATACTCCCCTGATTCGCTCGGTGGATAATGAAATTACACGGTTAAATCTTCCTCCAAAGAGAATGTTGAAACTCCATGACTAATGCATCGCCATAAGCTTGATTCCAAAAACATCTCCTTGTCCAAAATAACCTGTTAAACCTGAGAAAACAAACACGAAAACCTGCATAACATCGGCGGGAAAAATCTATATATAAGGATATAATGCTTGTGGAATGATAATTTTGCAGATTCCTGGAGATTATAAGTTGGAGATTTAATAAAAACTTTTTATGAAAACAAAACTTTCAAAAATTTCTGAAAATTAAATCTGACGCCGTCAAGTTATAAACCTTGACGCCGTCAGAAATGACCTGACAAAAATTTTCATTTTAAGTTTCCGGAAAATTTCTGGAAAAACCTTTACCTTACTTCCTGGAAATCCTGCAAAACATCATTATGACTCGATACAAGCATTTGACTCAAACAAATACGAATATATATGTTAATTTATTATTATTACGATTCATGTTCATTTGTGTTCTAATAAACCGATTTAGATTTCCCTTACACTTAACTTTTGCAAAATACCTTTATATGTAGTTAAGACGAAGTTAAAAACAAAATAAAGCATTTTCACAAATTAGTTTTGAACATGAATCAATAATGATAAAAATTAAACATACATACGGAAAATAAAATCAAACAAACAAATAAATAAACACACAAAGCAAATAAAGCATGGGCTGCCTCCCAAGAGCGCTTGTTTTTGTTCGAGTCACGAGCCTGACTCTACCCTTATTTAACGGAAATAGGGGAGGTTTTCCCTACACTTAAGATTAAGTGTGGGTGAAAGTAGCGATACACACCCTTAGGGTGGAAATATACCACGTGAGGAAAGAGTGACGGGTGAATTATATGCTCAAAGGTGCGGGATCCTATCATCATAACCTTACCTAATTCAATTGGGTTAGTGGGCGGATAAAGATTTTCTCCTAGAAAGGGATCATCTTCTATCAACTTCGAGAGACTCCAAGTTAAGAATCCACTTTGACCTAATAAACCCGGTTTAAACCCATAATGTTTCTTGTGATCAATCATAAATGGGTGATGTAAGTATGTAAGGTTATGGTTCACTCCTGCGTTAGCTTCCTCTCTACAAGGCTTAGAGTCTACTACCTTAATCTTAACATTACCCGGACTACATGGTTTGATGGGTGGATCGGGACCTAATTCAATTCCTAAGCTCACATCTAAGGATGGAAGATTAGGTAACGGTTTTGGTTGAGGCTCCGGCTCATCAAAACTAGGAACTTTCATAGAACTAAAAGAAAGGTTGTGATCACTAAAAGCATTCAAACCTATTTCTTCTAGTTGTGTTTGGTCAAAGGGCTCTACCTCTATTGGGGTTCCTATAGTCTCCTCAACTTCTTTCGGGTAAGTCACCGGCGGTGTGTGTGCCTCAAATGATGGTAGGACTTGTGGGGTACTTGGTAGGCTTATGTTACTTACCTCATCATTCCTTGTGTCAAGACCACCTATATCCTCATCATGTGTTTTATTAGAATCTAACCCTAACATTTTCCCTAGTATCTCAAGTGCTTCTCTAGGCATCTCAACTTCTATATCCGAATCATAAGGATCATCCTCAATATTCTGACTGCTATATTCAAATTGCCCAAAAGATTCATCATGTGTTTCTTGAGATTCGTCGTCATCGATCATAAAACCTAGGTCTTTTTGATCAATGTGATCATGTTCGGCTAAATCCTCCGTCACATCAAGGTCACCTATGTGTTTGTTTTGTACTATGGCATTACATGACAACCACTTAGGTATCTCAACACTAATGTATTCATCCCCAAACAAACTTGTTTCATGATCCAGGAAATTTATATTCAATTGACTTGTACTAACGTTTGTTGGGTTGTCTATCCTATAATAATATTGGGCACAATCTTCTATGGCATCCCATGCTTCTTCAGCACTTAATTCCCTAAAGTCCCCATTGGCAAAATCCTCAATGCGCATTTGGTCATATTGGCCAACACGATAGTAAAAGGTTCGGGTTAGGGATGCTAAAGCGAAACTATGATGAGGGAATTTTCGGAGTAAATTTCTAAAACGAGTCCATGCATCATATATGGGTTCATCTCGATATTGTTTGAAATTCGAGATGTCAATAGGGTAGAATGGCCTTTGTGGTTGGTGGTATGGTGGATTCGCGTACTCCATAATGGTGAACGGAAGAGTCAATGGAAATTACGAACAAACACACAAAGAAAAAGATAGACTAAAGAAATCTAATAAAAAGAAAAATAAAAATCTCACTAGAAAGGAATCTAGTGAGTAGACCTAATAGAAATAACAATTCAACCTAAACAATAACTATTCCCCGGCAACGGCGCCAAAAACTTGATTGCGTGGTTTTGTAACCTTACAACAGGTTTTACCTCTCGAGGGATCTCAAGAGGCTTACAACCCCACCAGGCAGTGTACCTGACCGATGTAGTATAGTGTAGTGGTAAGTACGGGGGATTGATCGTTCTCCACAGGGAATAGTGTTCGTTAGGTGTGAAAGGCTACTCTAATTAGGTCTAAAGGTTGAGGAAGATTCTTTTTATGTTTTTATATTTTTTTATGAAAGCAAGTAAAATCTCGGTTTTGAAGGAGTGGGCGGAATTAGTTGCTAGTCAACTAACCCAAAATTACTACGGATGCAAATAAAATAAAATAACAAAAATGAAAATGTGGTGAGAAACTTATGTGTAGAGAAATGTGTTTACTTAGATTTCCTTACTCCCTAACTATCTTTTACCGGTTAATTAGTGTGTATTAGTCGCGTGGATGACGGGTGTATTCCTTAATACCATTCGTGGGGTGGCGTACTTACTTCCCCAACTCTACAAGCTCCTACTTCACTCCTATGTCGAGCCGGCTAGGAAGCTCCTAACATGGGATCACTAGAATTCGCTTGTGCATTAAATACAACCATACAAACCTTTAGTACGCATTTGGTTCATGTTTCTTAAGACGTTCAAGCAAGTTACCGAATAGGAAGTTAGCCAGTTTTCTTAAGCCTAACATAGATAAACAATCATCCAATACAACTAATAACACACTAACAACCAATAATCAATAGCTAGGTTTCATTAGATCTAAGCAAACACAAGATAAATTTAGCCTAACATGTTAAACAAAAGACAAGAATAAGATAGAATCAAACAACACATAGACATATTGAATGATTAATTGATAACTTATCTTTCAATGAAACATGGAAGATCTCAAGGCAAAAAGCCTTGAAAAAGAAGCTGAATTCGTCCTAGGGTTTTATCCCAAAATTCCACACACTAAGCTCTCTTTAATGACAAAAAATTAGAAAACTATATATAGATTTTTGGATCTGACGGCGTCACCTTATGGAGTGTGACGCCGTCACCTCGCCGCTTTTAGGGTTCCCGGATGACCTTCTTGACGCCGTCCCTCTTTAGCTCTTCAAAAATCCATTCTGGCTTATCAAGGCTTGACGCCGTCGAACCATGAACGTGACGCCGTCCCCTTATGATTTAAGCCGTGACGCCCTTGATCAAGTTAAAGCGTGACGCCGTCAGAATTCACATGCTATTTTCACTGGCCCGTCATGAGTAAATTTCACGTCCAACTTTTCTTGCCAAGGCATGACGCCGTCCAGAGTAAAGTCTGACGCCGTCAAGAGTAACTTTTAGCCGATTTTTGAGACTTTGCCGTTTTCTTCACTTTAATGCTCCAAAAACGTCCAAAATGCCTCCTTTTCCAGATTTCTCCTCAAAAGTACCTAAAATGACAAAAGGAACGATTTAGGGCGATATTTGATCAAATAAATACGATTTAAGGCTTAAATGACCCCTTAAAAGCGGTACACTTTTCGCTTCATCATGTGCCTGCCAAGACAACAATATCAAAGATTAGGTGAGTGTTTGATCGATATCAGTAAGAATGCAAATGAAGATCATATATAATTTAAACATAGAAACTTTGATAATTAACTTGGATGGTCAGTTAAAGCTTCTTAGTGAATCATGTTTCTGTAATACTTTTTGGTTACCTGAACTCTTTGATGGTCAGTTAAAACTTCTTAGCGAGAAACGAACTTAGTTAAAGGAACTAAATGATGAGATGGTGGTGCAGAGGAGAACTAAAAGTGAGAAACGACCTGAGTTGAAGGAATTAAATAAGGAGATGGTGGTGCAGAAGAGGGTTGGTTTGCTCAATAAGTCTAATATATTTGTCACAGTCCCATTCCCCCTGTATCCGTGTGTCACAATCTCCACTTCCAGAGTATGAGCTTCTTTAGAGCTGTTTGAATCTGTAAAAGCATACACCCAGAAAGGAGTTATGGTTGAAGCTGATATCGACATAAAAGAATCCGCAATAGTGCAAGACTAAAATTCAGAAACTTACATGTAACGTCTTTGGGAAAAAAAACCGACTCCTTCCTACTCATATCAAGCGGACATTGCAGTTTTAACAAACTCGGATACAAATCATAGCTTTAATCCCTTCTTTACGCTGCAAAACAAAAAACAAAACATCAATATTAGTGTGATCAATCGTATAATCCGGTATTCTTTTCATTCTTAGTTTTAAGGTTTTTACATACACAAACACTAATATGTTTAATATTTCACAATAAAAGTGGCAAAACCTCAAGGTGGGAAAATAAGGCAATCCAAACATCTCTCAAATCATCAAACCTCCATCTTTTCTGAAATAGGACATAAAATAGATATTAAGTTACGCTACAAAACAAAGATGAGTAAATCATGAGCCATTCAAAGGGCGGTATAGCAGAGAAATGAAACAAACCTCGTGGCCAAACCGGTTCTCGTTCATGTCCAAACGAAAATCTTAAATAACATAAACCTTAAAAACTACGACAAATAAGGCTCAGATCTGCCATGGCTGCAACCACAGCTCGTGTGTGGTTACCGTGCCAAGATATATTTCAGAAAACAATCGTCATCGCCTAATCATGAGCCATTCAAAGATGAAAATCTTAAATAACATAAAGCCTCAAAACTATGACAAATAAGGCTCAGATCTGCCATGGCTGCAACCACAGCTCGTGTGTGGTTACCGTGCCAAGATATATTTCAGAAAACAATCGTCATCGCCTTAACAGTCATCATAGGCTTATAATATATATACATACCATTATTACCAAGATATATTTCAGAAAACAATCATCATCACCTTAGCAGTCATCATAGGCTTATATTGCATCCAGGTAAATTGGGTCAGGTTAATTCATGGGCTAGCTGCACACGTCGAGGTATCCGCCATGGCTGCAAACATAGCATGTTGCCCCGCCAAGACACGGACATTCCTCAAGTTTTTACGAAACCACTACCATTCATGTAAGACCCTTAAAAGGGCAGACATAACGAAGGCAAGAAAACAGCAGTTGCTGCATTAGCATAAACGGCTAAACGCTCCGCCAAAGTATGATCTCAACATAACTCGAAGCAATAAACAACCTGAAAACTAACAATAGAACACTAAAATCATATAGGTAAACCTAAAATCGACCTAATCAAAACAGAAAAAGTATAACCCCCAATATTTCGCATACAGCTTTACTAAAACTGTCTAGTAGAATTAAAATTTACATATAAAGTAAACAATATCAACAAAAACAAAATGAATTCATTAACTTTCAACAGGGGGACATATTCCATGTGTGAATACCATAACCGGAACGTAGTCGCGCTTGAGTATACCTTGGGTACTTGTTCGAGAAGTTTGGCCCATAGAATGTACATGGTCACAGGCTGGGTGCGAGCCCGCGAAGCCATTTTGTGTCGCCTTACGAGTGTAGCAGCTAGTTGTTGCGTTGCAGGTACGTTTATATTTTTACAAAGCAGCCTCATGGCAATGGCATGCACCATTGTGTGTCATTTCTCATCCTCACTTTCACCCAGTGGCTTATCTTTAGGACCTGAAACACCATTTTCTTATATTACGGTATAAGTTAAATAGCACGAAATCTATTTATAACTAATGACAATGCTATTATGTTTGGTACTGGAGTTTCACTTTCACTACTACTATTACTATATATATAAAACAAAAGTTCTTGCATAATAACATTTTTATGCATGTCGTGTACAACTAAATGAAGTTTGGGTTTTTTTTGCATTAGATGGGCATGCTAAGATGTGTAAATAACCACTGATGTAAGCAATTCTAAAAACATATAGTGGTTCTTTATATGAAAATAATGGCTTACCCAATACCTCCTAACGGAACACCATTACATGATCAAACAGGAATATTTCTTGAATGGATTAACAAAAATACTAATGAGTTCCATAATTTCAGTCTAACGTTCTTTAAATTAGTAGTTGTATATCCTGTATAATCCCTAGGTAGTCTACAACAACACGAACCAAAGCACATATTTTATATCGATCCTTTTTGACCCACTACCCAACCTTCCCATCTTACCACTTATATTAATTCAACATAAAACAATAGTACTCTCTTAAACAAAGACCCTGGTTTCACAGATTGTTGTGGATCATAATAATCACAAAGTTGATATACCTGAAGTGAATGCTTCATCAAACATTGAAGCTTTCTGTTGGTAAGGGTTTTGCTGACTTCTCTGTTTATAAAAAAGTTTTGTAGTCGAATATTAGATACCAAATACTACCTTAACAAACTTTGAAACTATATGAGACAATTAACAGTGGACTTACCCGACCATGTTGAGCCATCACCTACTGCATTTGTCTTTTCCTGATGGCTTCTAATTCTTGATCAGCTTGTAACACAACCAAGCATTGTTATATAAGCGATTATATCTAGCGTAACACAAAGATGACCAATTTTCATAATCCTAATCTTCTAAGCTTCATAACCACTTCAAGTTATTCACCCTCCATATATAATACGTTTGAATTTGTATACCTCCTACTCAAGCTCTGGTTGAGAATTGCCTTTTCTAGCTTGTATATGGTATCAGTCCGTGAAGCCTCGTGCCCTCACTACACGTAAATAACATTTATCCACTTTATTTACAAAGGTTCGTGTATATAAAAGGAAACCTTTATTTGAAAGCACGTCAAAATAAAGTAAAGGAACTTACCAAGCTTGCGTTAGTATCCGCACGTCATGTGAACAACTTGCAGATCATCACTAAGCGTCGGCCGCAGTAAACCTTCCACCACTCACCACATTAAACAGCCGCCATGGCTGCAACGCGGACCATCTTAGGTTTAGCAAACCCACCTAGAGTGACGGCAATCTGTAAAAATCGAATACACAATCAAAGTTGCTGATGTATTTCAGAAATAGCATATACTTCAACAAACATATTACAACAGATATAGACATGTATTATATACGAAAGAAGGAAACATCGTACGGATCAGCTTACAATGTTTTCAGGTTTCGAGGTATGTCATCCGCCATTGCATCAATTTTCGAGTTCCGTTGCAACATTCGGGTGAGATCCCTAAATGCCCACAGCTACAAACATAAAAAGCAAGAATTTAGGGAAAAATGTTAACCGTGCTTCAATGCATCTATCCAAAATGAAGAAAAAAAAAGTTAACCTGAACAAAAGAAAAAAAAAAACTGAAGAACCATCCTCAGTAGCTTCCTTCATAAGAACATTCTTGAGCAAAGAAGACACCCTTCAAACTGAAGAAAAAAAATTAGGCTCAGAAGTATATTTACACTTCCAACTATCTTAGGCGTATCATCAAACGCATTGTAGGCACAACTCCATCTACACTTTCCATACCATTAACCACAACAAAGACCCCAATTCCTAATTCACCTCAAACAACTTTATTAGAATAAACCTTATCTTTTAAGAAAATGGTTGTTATCAATTTCACAAACAAAAGCCCTTTTCCCATTTTTTTCCATCGTCAACCACATAATTTTACTGTTGCACACTGATCAGCAAAAACTATTCAACGAAATCACCAAAAGCCTAAAAATCGCCAAAGAATGAATTCGACATGATGGTGATAATAAAAGACACCCCACACCTTATTCTTGAGGGGAAAACAGAAGCTGAAGAAGAAGTTAAGCAAAAAACAAAAGGCAAAAATAAAACACACCTTATTAACATTAAGATTTCTTCATCATCCTCAACTTACGCAGTGCTGCTGACTCACGCCTCTGGTATGCAGTTGTGTGTGTGTGTTAAGGTACCTTGGTGAAGATTCTGGATCTCATCTATACTTATCTTCATCATCAATGGACATGGGCCTGAGGCGAAGCCATACCTAAACACACTGGATAATCGACACGTCGATTATGACTTTTACTCTTTGTATACTAATCAGATACGGAAGCTAATACAATCTAAAGTGGGCCAAAAATGGCCGACGATTTGTTGGAAATCAGGCCAAAAATAGGCCAACGATTTTGGCGGGAAAAGCCCATGGTGAAACGGCGCCGTTTGGGTTGTGTTTTAATATAAACTATTAATTTAGATTTGGATTAAGATTTAAGAAAAAAGTAAGAGAAAAAAAATATATATAGAGTATGACACTTCTATGTGGGCATGTGCCACCGCCCAAAAATTCACATTCACTAAAACGTTAAAAATAGGATAAAAGTTGTATACGTTATTTCTAAGCCACACCTCATGATATCTCGTGCATGTCACGTGAGTTTCCTGGTTGTACACCATGATTCCAAATCATGGTCACTTTATCCCTACACACTCATCACCCAAAATGATATGATAAAACCACACTTTAAAAATTATACTCCACCCTTCTTAATTTAATTCCTCCTTTTTCTTTCATTCTAATCTACCAAAAACACATCCTAGCCAAATCCCTTCTAGCCATATACTATCATGGCATCCGTATGCATGTCAACATGCATAGCAGATGATGCTCGTGTCCCGGTCCGAGCAACATACGTGAACCTATACAAATGGCCCGAGTCTGACCGTGAATTCGTACGTTCTTTCAGTAAAAACAGCCATAGCGAAAGCGAACACAGCCAAGGCCATCCTAGAGTTGTTGATAGTATTTCATGCAGACAACTTTACCTTAGAAGCTATACTTTTTCGCGAAAAGAGAGCTTAAATGAGAAAACCATGAAGTGCATTGGAAGAGTTAAAGAACGAGCAGCGGTTCATGGTGGACGACGAAGAGATGATGGCAAGAGAAGAAGGAGGAGGAAGAAGTGTACGGTGGTTATGAAGGCAAAGGAGGCATCTTATGCTGCGTTGGCTTCGCTCTTTCGTAGGTTGCTATCTTGTACTACTAAGGTTGATGTTGTGGATTGAGTTTTTACCAATGCAGATCTACACTCTTTTTTTTTTTTGGCATGTTTGATGATCTTCTTTTTTTCTTTTATTTATTTTTTATTTTTATTTTATTTTATTTTATTTTTTTTATATTTATTATTTATGTTCATTAATGTTAATACATAAATTTATGAAAGTGGATACTCATTTTTTGCTTACATTGTATAATAGCATAATACAAGTATAGTTAAGAATTCATTTTGGAGGTTAAACTCCAACAATGAGGATCATTTAAATAACCATTAATTTAGTTTCTTCTTTCTATTCAAGATCATTTCTTGATATACTTTTGACATAAGAAAACAATTAATTAGAAGACAAATTTTAAATGAAATACATACGGCGTTCTTCATGTATTTGGATAAAATACGTTTAAGCAAGGCGTTGATATCCCTGCCATATACAAAAGGTGCCAAGGGGCTTTTGGAGAAGAATTACGTCGGCACTAAGCGAAGCAACGTCCCCATCCCTAAAATAAGTTTTCGGCGGTTGATTGGCAACTTAAGTGAACTAGCGAAGGCCCTGTGTAAAAACTTATATAGGAACTAAATATACCGATCAACAGGGCCGTCCCGTGAATTTTGGAGGCCCTGAGCCAACTACAAAATAGACCTCTCGAACACGAAAAATATGAATACATGTAGAATTAAACATGAAAAAGGTAAGTAGCTATTAATATAAAAATAAGTGTGTATAACATGTATTTCACATAAGTATATTTTCTACAGAACGTATGGAAAATTTTTATTTAGAAAATAAATTGGACTAATTATAAAACCTTTTCAAGTCTTGTGTTGAAAATTTAAATATAGTAAACTCATTAGTACTAGTATTACTTACATAGGATTAAAGTTATAAAACCAAAAGATTAGGATCAAAATGTAAAATCTATAAACCTTTGGGTGCAAACTGAATACTACTCAAAGTTATCATCTTGCTCATCGTATCAGTTCAGTAAGTCTGCAACTCTGTTTTCTTTTTTGCTTGAAACTAATCTTTGTTTCACCTATATAACTTCAAAATCTTATGTTTTAGAATATATTCTTATTAAACGTACGTTCGACCCCAATTTAAATCAGCCCTACATATACAACGTCGGGGGCCCTATAAATTTGGAGGCCCTGTGCGGTTGCACACTCCCCACACCTTAAAATCCGGCCCTGGTCCGCACACCTTAAAATCCGGCCCTGCCGATCAAAGATATATATTATACCAACTATTGAGAAAAAACCATAATATTGTAATGATCTATCTTCATTTTTAACAAATTACACTACTAGAATAAGGAGAACTGGCTACGAGCAAAATCCCGACGACTAAATGTCGTCAGCATTTTACACTAAACGACCAAAAAAACGCTTGACCGAGTCAAGCCTGCGTTGAATTTTTAAGATGTTAAAATCCCGACGACATGTCATCGGTAACATATACACTAAACGACCATATTGGTCAAATTTTACTTCTCCCCCTCCTCTCAATAATAGCGAATAATTGGGCGGAATTTTGACCCACCAAGATGCTACTGACGACATGTCGTCGGTAACATATCAACTAAAAAAATTAAAGTAATTAGCTTGTGATTAGCATTTAACTTAGTCATTAGTGTTATTGTCCCGACGACATGTCGCCGAGACGTATTTAGACTAATTTTTTGCTTCCCCCGCTTGTGAATAATAGCGAATAATTGGGTGGGATTTTTTCCCGCCTGTTTTGTACTGACGACATATTGTCACACCCCGAAAATTGGGTCGCAGTGGAAGACAACGTCGCTGGGGTGCTACAAAATTGGTATCACAACACAAGTACAAAGAACGGTTTTTCTTCACAATCATTTAAAATATAATTCATTAACAAGAGTATTAAATTTACATCATAAAAGTTTTTTGCGGAAGTAGGCCCATAAAATAAGTACAACGGTCCCCAAATGAATATCCAAGTGTCTCGATCCTATAACCATGCCATGCCAACTGCCGCCAAATGTGAACTACACTTTAAGAACCTGAAAATACATGCTAAAACAGGTCAACACGAGGTTGGTGAGTTCATAGGTTAGTTTAAAACAATATAGTTGAACAAAAAGGTTCCCGAGTACAAACACCATTAACAACAAGTCAAGTTCAACGTAGGCTCACACTGCCTAAATCACAACTCCAAAACCAATCTGTAAACAATATCATAATTTAAAACATTTCGAACCAAAATCAATCATACAGATACCATGCTCATATAGTGTCGCGCCAACTGAGCCTAAAGTGTGCATCATATCCATAACCAATATCACGTGAGGAGCTACCCCGATAGATCTATCAACATGTGGGCTCTCAAAGAGAGTTAACAGTTACACCAACTGAACCTATCACCTGTGGGCTCTCAACAGAGAGTTAACAGTTACACCAACTGAACCTATAACCTGTGGGCTCTCGACAGAGAATTAACAGTTACACCAACTGAACCTATAACTCGTGGGCCCTCCGCAGAGAGTTAACAGTGGCACAGTCATGTACTCACAAACAAGCATGTCACAACTTATAATCACCTCATCACACATATATGTCCAAAATCATGTAACACAGTAGTTTACAGCATAAAAACGTTTGTAAAGCATTGAGTTTAGTGAAAAACAACGAGCATTTATTCTCCCCCAAAACAGTTATAAAACAAGTAAAAGTAGGGGCCATGAACTCACCTTAGCCACAGCAATGCAAAGATCACAACTGACACGACTGGCATCGAGAAGCAAAACACAACGGTCTCAAGACATATGGCATGACGATTCCAAGATATACAGGCACAACGGACTCAGAAACTACTCGCAACCTAATATGAATGATATGATTTAAGTCATGGGATGATGTCGTGCATGCAAGTTCATACTCTACTTTATCACTTGTACATGTTTGTTGTAATGTTTATCATCAAAAATATAGTTGCGTCAATTTGATCGTTTATTTAGAAAATCACCCTTTTTAGAAAACGTAACTTGTTTATCTTGCGACCAAATTTTAGTCGTCATGTTAACGGTTATCTCAAAAGTCTCTAACGCGTCTAATAAGTATATGTAATGCTCTACCATTTCCGTTTACCTCATTTTAGCCAAAACGTACACTAAAAGGTCCAAAAATCCATTTCTACTATCCTAACAGCTTTCTATTAGCAAAATAGAAGCTGTCAAAACTATATGTTGCCGCAAATCTTTATTAAGCCATAACTTTTGCGTCGTGGCTTCGTTTCTTAAGTTTGACCTATCCCCGCGAAGGTATTTAAGTATACTATCGGCTTTTCAAGGTCTCGGCTAGTCTAGATATCATTTATCATCAGTTTTGGTCTTTCCACATTCTGGACAGATTCATAAATTTTCTGAAAATGATTATTTTCGTCATCTAAATTGAAAATAGCGTATCTTTTTCGTTACAAGCCCGTTTTAACTCATTCAAGCGGCCACGTTTTCGTTATTGAGTCTATTTTCTATATTTCTAGCCTAAACTTGTCACCATCCTACTGATTTTTCTGTATTAACCAAAACGGGACAGATTCATTATTAAATGTGTCAAACTATTTTTCCAAACCTTCTAGTTATTACAACCACTTCAAATCTAGTCCTAGTTCATCCATCAACTTCTCAACCTAATTATAGTGATCTAACAATAAGCTTAACATTATTCACGAGTTCATGTAAATGATCATCAAGGTTGGTATAAATTACAAGTTCACTAACATATATATATATTGTTAGGAATATATATATATATATATATATAATATATATTTATAATAAATGATTATCATCGCTTTCTTGTGGAGATTTTCACTAACTAGTTTTCTTGTAATAAAAACTTGTTTAAATCATAGACTTTTGTTAAAAGATCATTGTGAATACAAAGCTTGGTCAACATGTACAAAGTGATAAATAAGTATAGGTATCTTGATACTAGATCTCATGATATAAAGAGGGTGAAAATAGTTTTTGGCTTACTTGAAGAGGTTGAAAATGAGATGTGAGCAAGAATAATAGAACCCCAATGGTTACTCCAAATCGATTTATAGTTAATGCAAGGCTCGAGAATGATCGATAAATACTTGAAATAAACGAAAATCGGATCTCCTTCTTCCTTTAAAATTTGGCCGAACCACAAGAGTAGCAAAAGAGGTTTTCTAGGTGAAAATGTGCAAAATAAAATAAGCTAGATCTTATCTATATTTATAGTTCAAGGAGGGGCGATTTGGTAATTTACTTAAAAGGGTATTTTGGTAATTCAACACTTGGTCAAAATTCTTGGTCAATGGTCCTTGGTGTAGGCCGGCTAGGAGGGGGGCTAGGGGGGACAATATGGCTAGTCAAACCCCCCAACAATATTCAATGTTTCATGGACTAGTGTTGGCTAATTAAGTGTTATGTTATTTTGTCTAGCAAATAATTATGGAACCAAGGGGGGGGGGGGCGGCACATGTAGCATTTTTGGAGTGGATGAGTTGTTTTGATACAAGAGTGTATATGTTGTATGTATTGGGTGTTAAAAATAGGTATTGGTTGTTGGTTTGGTGATTAACGAAAGTTATACGTAATTAAACGTAAGATATAAAGAATTTACCTTAGGCGTAAGGAAATATTTTTGGAACTCTAATAATCATTTCGGAAGTATAAAAATACGTTAGAAATAATCATTGGGAAAATTGGATATATCGGGTGTCAAATTACGAATCACGTTTGTTGAAATGGCAACCGTAAGTAAATGTAGAATAGGAAATTGTTTTAGGGCTTAATATTGTGGGCCGGAGTAGAAGAAAGGTACCGGAGCGTTGTGGACTAAGTATAGTCTAAATTCATAGTGTTCAAGAGGGTTGTTCCACGTTTAATATTTATTTAACCAAATAGTTATTCGTAAAAAGTGTTATTGTAAAGTCACAAGGTCGTAAATTGGAGTTTGAAAATAAATGTTGACGTGGAAAATTTACGGGTTGTCACACATATCGCCGGGATTATCTTCCCGCCTCATTTTACCTTTGCCCCTCCAATTTTTAACTTATATATAACCAATCATCCTCAACTCGGCAAAGCGCACATAACCCAATCGTCAATTCTCACAAAACACACATAACAATGGCTGGTTACACACCGGAAGAGGAATGGTCAAAGGTTTTATCGTCGGAGGGTCTCTTTAATGATGTTCTTAATACATATGGCTACAAAATTTATGATGAATATGGTTCTTATAAGAACATTAGCCCGTGGATGAGAGACTAGATTCTGGAATGGTTGAGGTAAAAGCCGTACTACAGAGAGATGTTGGACGCACAAGCTGATAATGTTGGAGTAGAAAGCACGTTGGAAACCAAAATTGATGATCTGGGAAATAGGATAACAAATCTTGAAGCTATGTTTGAACATTTCATCAAGAAAAGGAAAGCAAGGAAGGGAAAATATGGTGCAGGTTCTAGCAAATTGGGAAGTAGCAGCAAAAAAAAAAATGAATGGGCGATGTTTGTTATGGTCTATGTCGTGTGTTTCGTTTGCTTGTCGAGTTGTTTCATTTGAGTTGTTTCGTTTGAGTTGTTTCGTTTGCTTGTCGAGTTGTTTCGTTTGAGTCTGTATGAAATGTATGTGGTTGAGAACTCTTGCGTATTTTAAATAAAAGCTTTGCCTTTGTGTCTGTTAATTGTGATATTGTTCCTTCAGTTCCATTCTTTATGCATATGTAATTTAGTGTTGGAAAATTGTATATTTGAAATGCCCTGTTGTTTAAAGGGGTGTTTGGGCACCATAATCTGGTTAACTCAGAACTTGGTCAACATGGGATGTATATCCATAACACCTCGACTCATACGTTTAACATGTTATGTATATCTATAATATATCGACTCATCCGTTTAACATGTTATGTATATCTATAACATATTAACTCATTCGTTTAACATGTTATGTATATCTATAACAAATCGACTCATTCGTTTAATATGTTATGTATATCTATAACATATCGACTCATTCGTTTAACATGTTATGTATATCCATAACATCTTGACTCATCCGTTTAACATGGGATGTATATCCATAACACCTCAACTCATCCGTTTAACATGTTATGTATATCTATAACATATCGACTCATCTGTTTAACATGTTATGTATATCTATAAAATATAGACTCATTCGTTTAACATGTTATGTATATCTATAACATATCGACTCATCCGTTTAACATGTTATGTATATCTATAACATATCAACTCATTCCTTTAACATGTTATGTATATCCATAACGTCTTGACTCATCCGTTTGCTTGTCGAGTTATTTCGTTTGAGTTGTTTCGTTTGCTTGTCGAGTTGTTTCGTTTGCTTGTCGAGTTGTTTCATTTGAGTTGTTTCGTTTGCTTGTCGAGTTGTTTCGTTTGCTTGTTATGTTGTTTCGTTTGAGTCTATATGAAATGTATGTGGTTGAGAACTCTTGCGTGTTTTAAATAAAAGGTTTGCCTTTGTGTTTTAAATAAAATTTATGTCATGTTCAATAACTTCATCATTTCTATCTTTTCACAACCACAACAACATTTTATTAAACAACAATAACAATAACACAACAACAACAACACCAACAAGAACAACAACAACAATACATACGAAGATTTTTCATGTCACCTAACAGCTCATGGAGTATTGCACTTGACTAACATGCGTGGTCGTGGTCGTCAGGATTCCTTGCCATTTCAAGTCTTGCCTCCAGGATCCTTACTCTTGTCTCTAGCACCTATTTTTGTGATTCCAGCATGTTTATCCTAAGATCTTTGGCATTACAGTTTGAGCACTCTGTTGTTGCAGATCCAGAACCTTGAGATGTTGAAGTAGAAGAGATTACTCTTAACTGGTCATCAAATTGACTCTTCCACATAAAATATCCACATCCATGATCTTTCTGTTTTGGCTGTTACATAATAAGGAAATTATAAGAGATTACAACTCAATTATTTGTATATTTACATAAATAAGAAATATATGATTGTTCACCTTCGAACGAGGACATGCATAATATTCTCATCCAAATGTATCTTCTTGATGTGATGTTCTTAGTTTTATATTTCCTGTTCCACAAGAACACATAAAAGGATTATATCTCTGCATCTCAGGTTTTGAAATTGGTGTGAAGATAATAGGTTGTGAGGTTGAGTGGTTTTGAGGATAAGAGTGTATATAATGTGTTTGTGAGGATAGAGAAAATCTGCTAGCTTTTGGTGGGAAGTTTTGGCACCAATATTTTGGTGGGAAGTTTTGGAGGGAAATTTTGGTGAAGTTTTGGCGGGAAGTGTTTGGTGCGAAGTTTTGCAAGGATTTGGACTTGTAGATCTAAGCAAGACATATCGACTTATCAGTTTGACATGTTATGCATATCCATAACATCTTGACTCATTCGTTTAACATGGGATGTATATCCATAACACCTTGACTCATCCGTTTAACATGTTATGTATATCTATAACATATCGACTCAAGCGTTTAACATGTTATGTATATCTATAACATATCGACTCAGTTGTTTAACACGTTATGTATATCTATAACATATCGACTCATTCGTTTAACATGTTATGTATATCCATAACATCTTGACTAATCCGTTTAACATGGGATGTATATCCATAACACCTCGACTCATCCGTTTAACCTGTTATGTATATCAACTAGACGAATACCCGTGCATAGCAACGAGATTTTATAACGGCAGATAGTTGTAGTGACAAAAAGTTTGTGCATTATAAACGAAAATGTTTGAAGATATGAGGATTAAACATAACGCTTTGAAACCCGGTTCGACCCGGCCGGTTCCAGGTTGAACCGGTTCCGGTCAAATAAAACCGATTTTTATGTATTTGAAACCCGTAGTCCCGTCGGGTTTGAAGTGACCCGGATCAACCCGGTTTTCGAGATATATATATATATATATATATATATATATATATATATATATATATATATATATATATATATATATATATATATATATATATATACACTTTTTTCATATCATTCCAAATCTATATAAATTTATTTTTTGTGGAAGACCGGGTTGACCCGATGGTATAACCGGAGACCCGCGATTCAACCGGGTCGATTAAAGACCCAATTTTCAAAACATTAATAGTTCACTTAAATATTGTAGTTTACTTAAATAGTTTATAGAATTTTAAATGCTTAGATTTCAAAACTTATGGTAATTCAAATTTAAAAGAGTTTACACTTTTAATATTTCAAAATTTACAATATATCAGAAAATTTAGAACTGTTAAAAACTATCACAGAAATTTAACCTTTCAAAATTTTTAGAGCTAATACACTTCCGCTTTCAAAATTACAAAACATTACAAGTTTGGAATTAAAAAACATTACAAAATATCAACTAACTTCAAATTTTAAATTTCTCTTTAAATAAATTTTTGGTACATTATTTACCAAACAATTTCAACAATTTATACACAAAATTTAGAAAGAAAATAACAATAATTTACGTCAATTTTTTTTACTTGCCATAAATAGCTAGTATCTGCACATCAACTTTACCAAAATTACAAAATTCACAAATAAAATAACAAACAGATTTAGACACCCAAATGATACAAATAAATCTACTAAAACAATATACAAAATTTTCATAAACTTCAAGCAACAAAAGTAACACAAACAGAATAAAAAAGTTTAACTTTATCATAAATATTAATTAAATATACAAACAAAATTATACAACCAAATAAACAATGATATTTGCATTAACTTTATAACAGATCTGATAAAGAATCAAAAGTTTTCGACAATAGCTGTGGTTCCAGATGGCAGCAGTAAGAAAACGGGGGCGGCACAGGAAGTATCTGGTAAGAAAGTGGCGGCGACAGCTGTTAAAATTACCCAAAATGTTATAAAAACTTAGATCCACATATAAAATTTACAAATCTGCAAAAGAAAGCGTTTAAGAAATACAAAGATTTAGAAGAAAAAAAAAACAAAAAAAATACCTTAAAACCTTCAATAAAACGCGGCTCAGCTGCGACGGCTACGTTTTCGGCGAGTCCACAGTGGCGGCGGCAGCTTGTGTTCCTATAACAAAAACGCAAAAAAACATTTAGATCTATCAAGAAAAGTCAATAAACAATAATAAAAACCTTTAAAAACTTTAGATATATTGAGAAAACTTTAGGGCGGCTGTGGACGTGCGGGGTTCGAAGGAGGGTGGGTTTCGGTGGTGGTGATTTGGTTCGGTGGAGGTGAGGTCCGGCGAAGGTGAGATCCGACGGAGTTGACGTCCGGCGGATGTGAGGTCCGGCGAAGGTGATATCCGGCGGAGTTGGTAGTGTGTGTGTTTTAGGTTTGAGAAAGAGGAGAGTTTATACATGTGTGTGTGTGTGTTTGCTTTGATGTGTGTGATAGAAGGAAAGAAGTATACCACCTGTGTCCAACCTTTCATTTCCATTTTTCACTTTAATGGCATGTAAAAAGTCAGACTTTCCTTCTATAAATTTTAGTTTAAGTTTCCTAACATGTTCCAGCAATAGTTTTCACACTCCAATAGTCCAGCAATGTTTCCTAACATTTTTTGCATGAATGATTTCCTAAATCGTTTGCATTAAGTGACTTATCATTTGCATTGAATACTGCTAGGAACCTGGACACACGATTAAGGTGGTTAAACCTTGTAACTTTGTGTGTATGATATGTTGTGTTAAAATGATTAAGTGCGCGGAATTCACTCAACCAAACTTAGAAGGTTGTGTATGTTATGGAAATGGAATTGTTATGTTTGTTAGTTAGCAATGAACACATAAAGATTATCACTAAACGATTCAATATTATTAAAGATAATAATACGAGTGATCTTGAGATATCACTAGGGTTACAACCTTGAATCTTATGTTTTTATCACTTGTGATATATTTGTGTTTGTTCTAACATATGCATGTACTAACTCTTTCTATGTTCACGTACTCTAACACTAATATCACCACTAAGATCTCTTTTATAGACAAAAGATCTTTACATATTGCTTAAAGTCTTGGCCGACTTACTTTGTTAACTTATCCTATTGAGTGTCAGTACATCAGATACAACATGTATCTATGTATACAACTTGTTAACTAAGCACATGGAGTAAGATATAATCTACCGTATATTGTTGACCAAAATACAATAAATATCTTTTCGGTCTTATCCTTTCATTAGCAGAGTGTTCACTATCAGCAGGAACAACTTATCGCTATCAGCAGAATCCATCTGCAGAATGTTAAGCCTATCAGCAGAGTCATTTATCACTATCAGCAGAGTGAAATGTTCTATCAGCAGAATCAACATTATCAGCAGAAACCATTTGTACTAGCAGCAGAATTACACTTAGAGTATTTCTTGGATTAGAACCCGATATTAGATATCTTGAATATTTAATTCCCAACAATCCTCCCCTAAACATGTGAATCCTTTCAAACATGTTTCTGAATTAAATCTTGGATTGAAGATCTTTCAAACACTTATGTTCTTCAAGATTGAATATCTTCTCAGTAATTCATCTACTTTGACTTTAACAATATCAAAACATATTGAACCTATCTTGGACTAAAAGATGGTGCAATTTCCTTGGATGGAGGAATTATAAGAGGCAATAATGCTGTGTATCTTGGATGCTTGTTTCAACAAGTGAAATCATATAACCAACATGTCTTTGAAGTGAAATTGAAAATTTTCTTCGTTTAATCTAGATAGAACTTTCTCCTTTGGAATGTTCTTGTCATTTTCAACCTCTTCATCATCTTGTATGCTCTTGTCTTCTCCTTCCTTATATTGGATTATCTTCCTTTTCTGGGCCATTATTTCCTCCCCTGAGATTGTTACCTCCCCTGATGCAAATAACTTTTGTTTCCTCCCCTTGTTTGGAAGATCTCACTATGTACCTTTGACTGATCTATCAATGTGAACTTGTTGTCAGACAATATTGTACATGAAGCCATCAATTCCTTAAGAGTTTAAGTTACTACCCTCATCACTTCTAGGTGTGTTAACTCCTATGAGAGGTGAACCAGTGGACATTTCGATTCATGATCCATTAATTTATGGTTTTTGTGAATCCTTGAAAATCCTGTTAAGAAATCATTTGACTTAGTAGTATGTTCATGATTTTAGAATTGAAAAATCATACTACTTGTAGATCCCAGTTGAGCTTCACGATCTTATTGATTACTTTAGATAAACCTAAAACAATCGGTATAGAAACTGATCTTGAGTTGTATATCAAATATTATGCGGAACTTAATATTTGATCTTAAGAAGAATTAAACACAAACAATTTCTCAAACAACACTTCAATATATTAATACGATTGCTCGATAGCAATAGGGTTACAAGAAACCTTGAAGTGTAAAACAATAATGATACGTATATCTAACCTAACCCTAGATCCTCCTTTTATAGCGTAAGGAGTCCTAGTCGGTTTACAAGACTTTCTATACAAGAAAAATATTCTTACGTATCTTTTCCAAACTTATCCTTAACATACTATACATATCCAATAAGCAGCAGAGTAACTAGTCTAGCAGCAGAGTCTTCGTGGGCTAGCAGCAGAGTTACACTTTGCTTATTATCCCAATCCAGCAGAGTTACAAAACAGTAGAGTTATAGTCTAATCAGCAGAGTCACTGAACTAATCAGCAGAGTTACACTTAGTGTATTTCTCGAACAGCAGCATCTTTAGACACAACAATCCTCCCCTAAACTTGATATTTTTCTCCAAAAATCATCAAGTTTCTTTTAAACCCAACTAATCACTAGGAGGATGCTTCCAAATACTTTACTGTTTTGAAGTCTTTGATTCAAGAATCTTCTCATATTTCCTTATCAGTTTAAAAGCCTGATCATCTGAAAAGAAACTATTTTGCAATGTCAACATTCCAGGCTTTAACATCTGAGTAATAACTGCTGTGTTGTTATTAAAAGGGTAATCCTTCTCCACAAGCATGTAGACCTTAACACCCTTACAAACCAATTCATGTACTCCACAAGATTGATACAAATACCACTTATCAACTCTGGAGTTCAACAAATCCTTCCATTCAAGATCTCTCTCATCAAGCTCAAACATGTTCTTCAAAAAATAATAGTGAATCCTTTCATATATCACCTCTGGTCTCTGATCACTATATTTTTCTTTATACAATCTCCACATCTGTATCACATCATCTCTATCCATAAAATGTAGCATCTGAGAAAATCTAACAAATCCATAACAAAGATGATTAGACCTCATAACCTCCCAGTAAGCTTCACTTCCATCCCTGACTGTATGTGAATAAGATATGATTGAATACTTGGTATCTAAAGGAACTGCATTTACTATCTCTGGTTCCTTTTGTGGTACATGAGCTGTGAAATCCATTGTTCTTTTCTTCATCAGCATCACTCTCTGAGCATCACACTTCTCTTCTAGTCACTGCTCCAATACACTTTCTTCTTCTTTTTCTCTACATATTCATTCAATCACACTATTGACTGTAACCGTTCTTTCTCTTCTCTCCTCTCTACTTTTTCTACCATATCTTATCAAGTTACTCTTTCTTCAACTCATTCTCTTCTTATCATCAGTAACAGTTTTACGTCCTTCTCTTCCTTCTTGTCAACTACTTACTCTTCTCTTAATAGTTTATCTCTTTTCAACATCTATTCTTCTTGACCATTCTTACGTTGATCAGGATTCATACTAACTTTGATCTACTTTATTCTTCAATCTCTTTGATCTCATCATCTTGTTTAAATGTCCTCTCTATCTCTTTCTTGCAGCCAAAGTTCTCTTGCTTCTTCATATATCTTATCTCATTTCAACCCTTCTAGTTCCTATATTCTCATGAGTTCTCTTCCTTCGTTCTTCTATCACCTTCTTCTGCCAATTTTCTACACTATGTTCTCTTCTTTCTGTCATCATCATTAGCTTCCTCTTTAGTACCTTGATAACATTTTCTTGTCACAGGCTCTTGTTGACAACCCCCTTGGCTTTAGGTCTTGAGACAGTCACTTGTTTTGGTTTTGGTAAAGGTTGAACAGCTGGTTGTGATTGTCGTTCAGGAGTTGGTTGTGTATGTTTAGGTGAAGATTCTTTTGGTGCAGGTGTTTTGTTTCCAAGGTTAAGCAATACTTGGGCTAAGGGCATTGTGTCTTCATCAAATTCACCAGCAGAGTGATTTAACCCATCAGCAGAATTGTTTCTCCCATCAGCAGAAAGTTCTGCATTAACAGCAGAGTCAACCTTTTCATTTGTTTCCATTTCAACCTTCCCTGAATCTTTGAGTACCTCCCCTGAACCTGCTGCATCCTTCTGATCATTCCTCCCCTGTTTGGAAGCATCCTCTCCCAAACATGGTTTGGAAACTTTCAACTGTGAAGATCTTGATCTTAGCATCCCCTCAAGATGTGTAATCCTAAGCTTAAGTCTTCTGATTTCAGCACCCTGAGAAGCTTTGACTGTCTTTAGTTCCTTTCTAAGACCAATGACCTCCTTTGACAATTGTGTACAGGTATCCGTCAATTCTTTTAATTGTTTCATGATATCCTCACAACTTCGGTCTGTGTGACCTGACCCGAGAGGTTGATCACTGGAATTGGCATTGTGTACAGGTGTTTTAACCGTCAAATCCTCTGTCTCATGTTCAATGCTAGCCTCAACACTTCGACCTGTGTTACCTGGTCCGAGAGGTGTATCATGGGCATTGTCATTTTGTACATCAGTGTCCATCAATTCATGTGTTTCACCCCTGTCCTCATCACTTCGAGATGTGTTACCTTCTCCGAGAGGTGAATCTTTGGACACAAACTCAGTCTCAACCCTAGGTTGAACATCTGAGCCCCTCATATTAGCCATTTGGCTTGGGTTACCATCAGTTGTGTTAGGTTCTTGAGAACCTTCTACAACAGATGTTGCCATGGTTGAGGTCTTAGGTATGTTAGCACTGTCCTATTCAACTACTAAGTTGGAAACAGTAGTGCCAGCCTCTTCCATCATGGTACCTACATCACATGTACCAGCCTCATCTGCACCCATACTGACATTGGTCTGAGGTGTCACAATGTCCTCTTGTTGTGAAGTCCTAGGTGATTGAGTATTTTGGGGTTCAGTGGATGATGATACATTCAAACTTGTAGATGAGGATGTGTGATGGGAAGCTATGGGAGTTCCAGCCTCTTCATCCTCATTCACCGTAGCCACAATATCCAACATGTACTGAGATAGGGGAGTGATAGCACCAGAAAAACCTTTTCCATTCTTCTTCAGGAAAGCAAACATCTTGATTGCCATTCTGCTACTTGGCTCAATGTTGGTATGTTCCAAAGGTTCTTTAAGTTGATGGTTTATGATGAGCTGTAAAAACCTTGGATACAAATAAAATTGCTTTTTAACATACTTCTTCATACCCTCAAAAATCATTGATGAAAAATCAAATGGTTGTCCTGTGGCCAAACAAACTAAGGCCATGGCTTGAGGAGCACTAAACTCATTCCATCCACCTACTTTAGGAAACAAGCAATGCTGAAGAGTATGCAACAAAAACTTCCAATGTGGGCAAAGCAGACCTTTATAAAAATTTCCAGTAGTCTCAGGCCTCTCATACCCAATTTTCTCAAGCTCAGTTAAAATAACCTCAGTGGTAAGATTAGGGGGTGTTGGAACACCTGATAGACGAAGGCTTCTCTTAATAGTTGTTTCACTAACGACAATAGTCTCTCCATCTACACTACCTATTAACCTTTCCTCCCCATCGAGTGTATCTAGCTTAACAGTTGACCAATACTGGTGCATATGAGATTTAATAATGGGAGGATTAACTGTTAAAGCATACCTTAATCGAGATGCACTAAGAAAATCCATAACTTCATGAAATCCTTCAGCAGCTGAAACCTTACTAAGAAACGCAATTTGATTATGCTCATCAGGAAACTTTCGTCGAGTCATAATGATTTGGGGGTTTTGGATTTAATGAGATGAATGAGTGTTCTTGGGTGAGAATTAAATGTAACTTTGAGCAATTAAAAGTTAATGAGATCGAAATGGTGTGTGAGACCGTTTTGATCTAATTAGGTTTTAAGACGCGCCAAAATTTTTAATATTACCCCTCTACTTTCAAACTCAGCAGCAGAGTCATGAAAAGTTTGACTAAAAGTCAAATTTCCCAAAATCTCCAAATTTAATCCCTTAAACAGCTTAAATGCAACACCAACTCCTCATTAAATTCTATAAATCCCTCATTCGCTTAACAAATCCCCAATTGCACAAACCCTAACACCAAAAACAAATAACCATTAGTTCATCCAAAGCACCGATCATTGACATTTCATCATATTCCTCTTCAGATACGTCACAAGGATGGGCAAATTATTTTCCTCCAAGTTCATCTTCAGCACAACAAAAAGGCAAAGCGATTGTTGAAGAAGAATATTCTGACCCGCTTCCATCGACTCCATCTTCCTTTGTAGATTCTAGTGATGTGAAGAAGCAACAGCATGGCCAAAATCCATGACATACTATCAAGGTTCTTGGGAAATCGATCCTCCTAATCATCCTTTAACAGTCGAGCTGCAGCGACAAATGGAGAAAGCTGCTGCCACCATCCAAAGCTTCAAAGTTTTCCAAATTGCTTTGGACTCCAGTCATATGTGAAGAGCATCCACTATCAAAAATGCATTTATCCTTTAGCTCCTTTTGTAGATTGCCCTGCACAAAAAGTAAGAGAATTAGTTTCTCTTTGGGACCCAAGCCATTACTGACTTGGATCTGCCTTGTGCATCAAAGTAGTCAAATTTCTTCAACTGCATTGGTGCACTGCTGTGTCTGAGAACATGATCTATAACTTTAACTTTAGGTTTCCAGACCCAGCAAGCTGAGGCCTTAACAGCATAAAAATGGTTGCCCACAACAGTATCAGTAACAACTTTAGGCAAATCAGCAGAGTCTGCCTTAACAGCAGAGTTTGCCTTAACAGCAGAATCAACTATATCCTTCTTTATGGGCCCTTTTGGTGCAATAGGAGAGATAACTCTAGAAGTACCATCTCTCATCAAAACTTCCTTAGGAACCATGTTTCTTTTAGGATGTGGGTGAGTCTTTCTAGCAAAGTTTCTATGGTTCACCCTTGTGTACTGGTTCCAAACTGGTTTCTGATAGTAGTAGCACTCATCTTGCAGATGTTCAAAACTACCACAACCATAACATGCCTTTTTGAGTAATTGAAAATCAGTACCTAATCTTTGTGAAACTAGGTTGTTCCAATTTCTCTGGTTTCCTCTAGGCAAGTTATTGGTTTTCTTAGGATATGCTCTAGGTGTGTTTTCATACTCAGCCATCTTCCTAGAGATACCTTTACCTAACTTAGGCTTAATAAACTCAACCTTTTTAGCCTTAGGTGCTTTTGATTCAACAACAGCAGGAATTTCTTCCTTTTTGTTCTTAGGGGTTGAATCAGATTCTACAACTTCATCATCACTGTCAGACTCCCAATCTTCAATAAGGGGTGCATCAGACCACTTTTTCTCAACCTTAGGTGACTCTACTTTAGTTTCACTAGTTTCACCTACAGGTTTGACCTCAGACTCAGGTATGAAAGACAATGTCCTAGTAGGAGGGGCATTGGCACTAAGTTTCTTAGGGTGAGCAACAGCATTATATCCTAGACCACTTCCTGAATCTGCAAAGTGTCTTCCTATAGGTTTACTGAGAATGTCAGTGGCAAATTGTTGTTTTTCCACCCTAACAATATGTTTTTCAGTCTCACTTATAGCTGAATCTTTAGCCTGTTCAGCTTCTTCTACTTTTCCCATAAGAACCTTAATCTCACAATCTTTCTTAATAAGTTCATTTTCTAGAATAGTGATCCTATCAAGATATTCAATTTCAGCCTTTTTATAAAATTCAAGCTTCTCTTCTAAATTCTTTAAACCATATTCATAACTAAGATTGTCTAACTTAAGTGTTTCATTCTCCATTTTAAGGTTTCCATTACTAGACTTAAGTATTTCAATTGTATCAGAACATGATTTAAAAGAACAAGATGATTCATTGGATACCTCAGAGTCAGATCCAGAGGAAGAGTAGGCCATGAGAGCAAAATGTTGTACTTGAGGTTCCTCTTCAGCTATCAATGCACAATTTGGACCATCTTCAGCATGATCACTCCAGTCATATTCTCCTAACCCATCACATGACACCATAGCAGTAGTAGGATTTGACTCTTCATCAGTAGACTTCTTGACATTCTCATTGTTTCTTTTTGGTGCTCTGCACTCTCTTGCAAAGTGTCCCTTCTTATGACAGTTAAAACATTCAGCCTTTGATTTGTCAAATCCCACATTCTTGTTCCTTCTGAACTTCATCTCTTTACCAGTTCTTTTGAGAAACCTTCTTGCCCTCATAGTTAGCATTGCAAACTGCCATTGCATATCAATCTCTTCAACATCATCAGGATCAAGTTCATCCAGATCTTGAGGCATAACTGAAGTACTTGTAGTAAGTTCAGCCAAATAAGCACAAATGGCAGCATCACTGATGGTGTTGGTGTTGGTAGAGTCAGCAGCAGAGACATGTGAACCAGCAGCAGGAACAAAAGTACCAGCAGCAGAGTGCTGTTCTTGATGACTACCAGAATTCTTGTTGCTTGAGGAAACAAAAGCAAGATTGTTTGTGGTAGAAGATGAACTTGATAATCCCTTAATTTCATATTCATACACTTTCAAGTTGTTATACAGATCATCCAATGTCATCTTCTCAAAATCTTCCTTGTGCCTCCAAATCACTGTGTGAGTGTTCCATTCAGAAGATAGACTTCTCATAAATTTTAGATTGATATCTTCTTGAGGTACATCAATCTTCAAAAGAGCCATCTGACTGGTCAACTTATGAAGTCGATCATAAGTTCCCTCAATATTCTCAGAACTCAAAGCAGTAAAAGTTTCAAACTGATGCTTCAGTAGATTCTTTCTTGATTTCTTGGTAGCTTCATTCCCACCAAATCGAAGTTCAATTGCTTCCCATAAATACTTAGCAGACTCAATATGATTAAAACTTAGTTGATAATCATTAGGTATTCCCATCATGAGAATACTGTGAGCCTTGACCTCCAATCTTCTCTGTGCTTTCTCCTCACTTGTCTTGAGAGTCAAGACTGATCCAGTAGCAGTCTTGGCTGGTTGACTGTCGCCATGTAGAACAACTTCCCAAAGTGAGTAATCAACCATTCTCATGTATTGTTGAATTCTCATCTTCCAGATCTCGTACTCTCCAGTCTTGAGCATGGGAACTCTTGATGCAGTAACCATGTGTGTTGAATCGGATTCCATTGCTTACTTTGATGATTAACAGATCTTGAATTCAGTAATTCTTCTTGGTACCAGTTTCTAGATCACAAGCTCTGATACCACTTGTAGATCCCAGTTGAGCTTCACGATCTTATTGATTACTTTAGATAAACCTAAAACAATCGGTATAGAAACTGATCTTGAGTTGTATATCAAATATTATGCGGAACTTAATATTTGATCTTAAGAAGAATTAAACACAAACAATTTCTCAAACAACACTTCAATATATTAATACGATTGCTCGATAGCAATAGGGTTACAAGAAACCTTGAAGTGTAAAACAATAATGATACGTATATCTAACCTAACCCTAGATCCTCCTTTTATAGCGTAAGGAGTCCTAGTCGGTTTACAAGACTTTCTATACAAGAAAAATATTCTTACGTATCTTTTCCAAACTTATCCTTAACATACTATACATATCCAATAAGCAGCAGAGTAACTAGTCTAGCAGCAGAGTCTTCGTGGGCTAGCAGCAGAGTTACACTTTGCTTATTATCCCAATCCAGCAGAGTTATAAAACAGCAGAGTTATAGTCTAATCAGCAGAGTCACTGAACTAATCAGCAGAGTTACACTTAGTGTATTTCTCGAATAGCAGCATCTTTAGACCCAACACTACTTTCAACCATTTTGAAAGGAATCAAGTGTATAACAGACACTTAATCTGCATTTCGGTTTAAAGCAACCTCTGGTTGTGTGAGAACCAATATTTTTCAGTTATAAATAACTGCCTGTGTAAAGATAAATCTATTCAAAAGATTTTCTTGACAGGGTTTCCAGCTCATAGTAATTGTTGCCTCTAACACAAGTGTTAGATTCACTTTTACTAGCTGTTCTTTCTATCAGATGTCCTCAGACTTGCACATTATACTTAAAAGTATAAAATGATAGAAAGTGAGTTGCATCAGTTACTATCTGATCAACTAAGTCATCAATTCAATATGAAATATCATAACTAGATTTCAAGAAAGAAGTTTTAAGGAGCTTTAAAGTCCCAAACTCAGTCTATCATAAACCTATTATGGTACCAGCCAACATCAGCATTGTGTTGCTTCCATTTCACTTGAAATATCCTTTGTGTTCACATATTCATACCTGAAATTGTTAGTCTAGAACCAAAAGAACAATGTACAAAGTACTTGTCTTGCATTAGTATAATCATAAGACCAACTATATGAATAACACAATTTTAAATTTGTACTAGCAGCACCTTGTGTGCTTAGCAGTACCTTATGATATATTAGCAGTACCTTATAAATCCAGAAGTATCTTATGATACATTAATTTACATAAACACATTGTTTGAAAAATTTAAAGATTAAGCATTCCAATACTTGCTACCAAATACTGAAACCTTGAAACATCAAAAGCTTTTGTTAGCAGATCTGCAAAATTATGTTCTGAAGCAATTTTAAGAACTTGAATTAATCTTTTCTCATTGCAGTCTCTTATAAAGTGATGTCTAATTTCAATGTGTTTTGTTTTAGAATGTTGCACTGGATTTTTAATAATACAAATTGTACTACTATTATCAATATGAATAACAGTGTTTAAGAAATTGTACCCATAATCAAGGAGTTGGTTTTGAAGCCATAGAACTTGACTAGAGCAACTTGCAGCAGCTATGTATTCAGCTTCAGTTGTTGAATTTGCCACACTTGTTTGCTTCTTACACTGCCATGAGACAAGTCTACCCCCAAGAAATTGACACCCTCCGGTTGTTGACTTTCTGTCCAAGCTAGCACCAACATAATCACTATCCGAGTATGCTACCAAGTCAAAAGGAGATTCTCTAGAATACCATATACCCAACCTTGGTTGACCTTTGAGATATCTAAAAATTCTCTTGACTGCAGTTAAATGAGAAACCTTTGGAGTAACTTGAAATCTTGCACAAACACAAACAGGGAACATGATATCAGGTCTAGATGATGTAAGGTACATCAAAGAGCCTATCATAGATCTGTAATTGTGTACATCTACATTTTCTCCATCTTCATCTTTCAGAAGGTGCTTCTCAGAGTCCATTGGTGTGCTTGCTATTTTTGAATCAGCAAATTGAAATTTTCTAAGTATCTCTGCAACATATTTGTCTTGACTAATAAATATGCCTTCAGATGATTGCTTAACTTGCAAACCCAAAAAGAATGTAAGTTCTCCCATAGAACTCATCTAAAACTTATCTTTCATAAGCTTCTCAAATTCTAAACACATATCTTTCCTAGTAGATCCAAAGATAATGTCATCCACATACACCTACACTAATAGAAGATCCTTCTTGTGCTGTTTGATGAACAGTGTCTGATCAATCTTTCCTCTTTGAAATCCATTTTCTAATAAGTAGGAAGCTAGTGTTGCATACCAAGCTCTTGGTGCCTGATGAAGGCCATAGAGAGCTTTCACTACTCTGTACACTTTGTTTGGATGTAATAGATCAATGAAGCCTGGAGGTTGTGAAACATACACCTCTTCTCCAATTTCACCATATAAAAATGCACTTTTGACATCCATTTGGTAGACTGTGAAGCCTAAAAATGAAGCATAAGCTAGAAACAGCCTAATTGCCTCAATCCTTGCTACTGGAGCATAAACTTCATCATAATCTATCCCTTCTTCTTGTGTGTACCCTTGCGCTACTAATCTAGCTTTGTTCTTGATCACTATTCCTCTTTCATCCCTTTTGTTCTTAAAAACCTATCTAGTGCCAATTACCTTCACACCTGTAGGTAAATCAACTAGCACCCAAACCTTTTGAATCTTGAACTGAAGAAGCTCTTCTTGCATAGCCTCTAACCAGCTTGAATCATCTAGGGCTGTAAGAATTGTCTTTGGTTCAGCTTGTGAGAGAAAACATACAAACAAGCAAGAGTTTAAAAGCTCATGCTGTTTTGAAGCATAAAGGGCATCAAGAAGCCCTTGTTGGTCTGAAGACTTCAATTGTTGTCTTGTCTTCACACCTAACTGTATATCTCCAATCACATGTTCCAGGGAATGAACTTTGTGAATTCTTGATTGTGGTGTAGTAGGAACTTGATAATTTGATGGAAGATTGTTGAAATCCACCTCATTATCTGAGAATTCTGCTTCTTTTGTTTCTGAAGGGCCATCAGTAGAGTCATTTGGCCGAACAGCAGAATCAGTAAGCTTATCAGCAGAGTCATCAGCAGAAACAGATACACTACCAGCAGCAACAGAAATACTACCAGCAGAAACACTTTGTTGTTCCTGAGTTCCATATTCTTTACTTTCATCTTCAACACTTTCTTTAGCTTTGCTAGAAGAAGGTTCATCAGTTGTCGAAGTTGATTCCACAATTGTACTTGACCATATTGGCATTATCACATCATTTTGATCTTTCTCTAACTTTGCCTCATTTGTTGTATTAGAACCTGCAAAATCATTAGTTTCTGCAACAAAAGGCACATAATTCATTGAATTTGTTAGATACTCTAGATCAAATAGCCATTTTGGTCCTTGACCTTCTACATTGGATGTGTTTTCTAAAAACTCCACATGTAGATTTTCTTCTACTATTTCTTTTCTTGTGTTGTAAACTCTAAAAGCTTTGCTATTAAGAGAATAACCAACAAAGAAACCTTCATCTGCCTTACCATCGAATTTTCCTAAATGGTCTAAGGTATTGAGTATTGACACATGACATCCAAAAGGTCTAAGAAATCCTATTGCAGGAGTTCTAGCATTAAAAAGTTCATATGATGTCTTATTGTGAGGCTGCACAACTAAAACTCTATTTTGAACATAGCAAGCAATGTTGACTGCCTCTGCCCAAAAATTGATTGGTAGCTTGGAATCAGCTAACATTGTTCTAGCAGCTTCAATTAGTGTTCTATTCTTTCTTTCAGCTACACCATTCTGTTGTGGTGTTCTAGCAACACTAAATTCTCTCTTAATACCTTTTTCTCTGCAGAAGTCATCCATAACTCTATTCTTAAACTCTGTCCCATTATCACATCTAATGACTTTCACTTTCTTGCTTACTTGGTTTTCTATCTGTGTAATGAAGTCCTTAAGGATGCTTGATGTCTCATCCTTAGTGGCTAAAAAGAAAACCCATGTAAATCTACTATAGTCATCAGTAATAACTAGACAATATCTCTTATGCATTATGCTCATCACTGAAACAGGTCCAAATAAGTCCATATGTAGCATAAACAAAGACTGATTGATAGATTTAAAAATCTTGGGCTTACAAGTGGCTTTGTGTTGTTTGCCTTTTAGACAAGCAATGCATGTTTGATCATTTTCAAATCTTTTGTGAGGTAAACCTCTTACCAAACCATTCTTAACAATTTTATTTATGGTTTTGAAGTTAATATGACCAAGCCTTCTATGCCATTTCATTGATTCATCCAATGTGGCCTTTGCAACAAGACAAGTTAAATTCTTTTTAGGAATAATATTCTTCATGTCTACACTGTACATATTGCCCTTTCTAGGAATTCTAAGAAGTACTTGACTTTCATCAGGCATCTTAAAATCAGGAGAAAGTACAAGACATTCAGTCTCACAGAAAAGAACATTATTCTTTTTGTCACACATTTGTGAAACACTAAAAAGATTATAATTTAGCTCTTTTACATAGTACACATCTTCAAAATCTAAATTTCCGGTTTTGATTGTACCTTTACCAGAAATTTTGCCACGAACACCCCCTCCAAAGGTAACATATCCTCCATTGAAAGCTTCAAAATCTGAGAGATAAGACATGTTGCATGTCATGTGCCTTGAACATCCACTATCTGAGTATCCTTGATCCTCTTCCTGATCATTTGAATGTTCCTGCACACAAATAAGAGTGTTAGTTTCTTTTGGGGATCCAAGCCATTACTGACTTGGATCTGCCTCTTGCATCAATGTAATTGAATCTTTTGAGGATAGTTGATGCAACATTGGATTTGAGAATCCAACATGTTGAGGCCTTAACAGCATTTGCCCTATTTTCCTTAGCAGCAGAATGAACCATATGCTTAGCAGCAGAATCTGCTAACTTTGTAGTTCTACCCTTTGGTTTCCAAATTTGTTTATGGACCACTGCCTTTGTTTGAATGGGCCTTAGAACAGTTGTAGGTGCATGATTGAAAAATGTTTTTGCACCCTTAGCTGTTGATTTTGGGTTAATAGTCATAAATGGTCGAGCAGCAGGAACAGATTTTCTAGCAGCAGGATCATTTGGTCTATCAGCAGGATCAAATTTTGAGATAGACTTGTTTTTGACTACTCTGGGGTTTGATTTCTTAGAACTAGAGTGAAAGTGAGATTTAGGTGTTTGCCTTTTGTGGTTCACTCTATGGTTTTCATACCCAGTTACCCATTGGTTGCAGAAAGCTGCAAGATGGTCAAAACTACCACATGTGTAACAAGCTTTATTATAAAAAGCAAAGTCATCACCTAATTGGTTAGACTTGAGGTTGTTCCAATTCCTTTGGTTACCTCTAGGCTTGTTGGTGGTTCTATATTGCTCACAATATCTAACTGGTTGCCTAACATGCTTAATGTTTGATTTAGGCCTATCAGAATTGTGTTTGACTATCTTAGAAACACTTGTTTCTACTTTCTTAACCACATCAGGTTTAGACATAACATGATCTTCTTCATCATCACTATCAGTTGTACAGTCTTCAACAACTATAGCATCTCCTTTCTTAGCAAAGGACACCTTGTCTTGATAAAGTAAAGTTTTATCTAAACTTTTACTTATCTTTGCTACCTTAAGACTCTTACTAGTCTTAGAACCATATTCCATGATTGGTTCTTGAAACTCAGCTAAACCTGTATGTGCTAGGTCAACACCTGGAGGTGAAGGAACACCTCTATATGGTGGAGGGACAGTTTTGTAACCTACACCTGAATTAGCTTTATCAATTACCTGAGCTTCCCAAATCTTATTCATTCTTTCTGAGGCATGTGCTAGAGTATCTATAGTTACCTTAACATTTTCTTTTTCAGTTTTGACTTCAGATAACTGTCTACTTTGATCATTAAGTAATTCATCTTTAAATGTTATTCCTCTTTTTAAAGCATTTAAGTCATCAGTAAACGAAGATTCATTCTTTTTATAATGAAGAATCTGTTTTTCTAGAACTCCTACACATCTCTTATGATTAGCTAAATTATGAAGGGCATCAATTAATTCTTCTCTAAAAGCATCAAATCTCTTTTTAATGTCTTCATAATTTTTAAGATTAGGACATGAATTAGTACAAGTAGGAATGGTATCTACCTCTGAATCAGAAGAAGCCATTAGAGCAATCTCATCGACAATAAGAGCAGCATTTGGTGGTGCATCCTCTTCAGTAACCATAGAGCTCCAATCATATCTAATACCATCAATAGCCAGCATAGCCTTTGGCTCTTCCACCAGTACTTCCTTATTCCTTTCTTGTTTATACCAAGTGTTCCTATTATCCTGCTTCCTTGGGCTTCTACATTCTTTAGCAAAATGTCCCAACCTATGACAATTAAAACATTCTACTTTCTTCTTATCGAACCCAGCAGTATCATTACCATTGATGGTAATTTGCTTTCCAGTTTTCTGCCAAAACTTCTTAGCCCTCATACTAAGTAAAGCAACTTGCCACTTAATGTCCATCTCTTCCAAATCATCACCATCTACCTGCTCAAGGTCTTCATGATTTAAAGGAGAACCACTAGCTTGACTGGTTATAAAGGCATAAAATGTTGGATCTCCAAGTCCAGCAATATCCTTTTGTAAACTAGCAGAAGAACCACCATAAGTAACATTAGAAACACTTTCAACTTCATCTACCTCTTCTGTATGGCTAACACTAGGAACTGATAAGAGTGCAGCATTCCCAGAACTAGTACCATAGTTTCCACCTCTCTTCAGACTTTGTTCAACAATTTTGAAGTTGTTGAACAAATCATTGAGCTTCATTGTTTCAATTTCTGGCTTGTTCATCCAGACAATAACATGAGTATGGAATTCACTAGGTAGACTTTTCAAGAACTTCATGTTGAGATCTTCCTTCTCAGTCTCAACACCCAACACAGCTAACTGACCGACAAGCTTGTGTAGTCTTGAAAATAGTTTATCAAGAGACTCATTACTAAAAGCAGTAAAGTTTTCAAATTGGTGCTTTAGCAAAGTCTTTTGTGTATTTTTGGTAGTTTCATTACCACCAAACCATGCACAAATCTCTTCAAAAAGAGTTTTTGCATCAAGATATTTGTTAAAAGATAACATTTGCTCACCAAGAATGGTCATAAGCAACAGGTTTCTTGCTTTCTGATCATTTCTCTTCTGTATTTTTTCATTATTTGAAACTGGTCCAGTATTTCTTTTTCTAACTGTCTTCCCTTTAACAAGAACATCTGAATAGCCTAAAGTGAAGGAATCACCATACTGAATTATGTCCCAAAGAGCATAATCTTGAACCATAAAATATTGCTCAACTCTCATCCTCCATAACTCAAACTCATTGAGTTTGATCATGGGCAACTTTGCAGCAACATTTGTTTGAACATCTTGTACATCCATTTCTTGTTTCTTCTAAAAACAACAATATCAACCTGGCTCTGATACCACTTGCTAGGAACCTGGACACACGATTAAGGTGGTTAAACCTTGTAACTTTGTGTGTATGATATGTTGTGTTAAAATGATTAAGTGCGCGGAATTCACTCAACCAAACTTAGAAGGTTGTGTATGTTATGGAAATGGAATTGTTATGTTTGTTAGTTAGCAATGAACACATAAAGATTATCACTAAACGATTCAATATTATTAAAGATAATAATACGAGTGATCTTGAGATATCACTAGGGTTACAACCTTGAATCTTATGTTTTTATCACTTGTGATATATTTGTGTTTGTTCTAACATATGCATGTACTAACTCTTTCTATGTTCACGTACTTTAACACTAATATCACCACTAAGATCTCTTTTATAGACAAAAGATCTTTACATATTGCTTAAAGTCTTGGCCGACTTACTTTGTTAACTTATCCTATTGAGTGTCAGTACATCAGATACAACATGTATCTATGTATACAACTTGTTAACTAAGCACATGGAGTAAGATATTATCTACCGTATATTGTTGACCAAAATACAATAAATATCTTTCCGATCTTATCCTTTCATCAGCAGAGTGTTCACTATCAGCAGGAACAACTTATCGCTATCAGCAGAATCCATCAGCAGAATGTTAAGCCTATCAGCAGAGTCATTTATCACTATCAGCAGAGTGAAATGTTCTATCAGCAGAATCAACATTATCAGCAGAAACCATTTGTACTAGCAGCAGAATTACACTTAGAGTATTTCTTGGATTAGAACCCGATATTAGATATCTTGAATATTTAATTCCCAACAAATACTTTCCATTTTGCATTTCTATGTCAACTTTTCTTCTCGTTTGCATTGAATACTTTCCAAATGCCCATTCATTGACAAGGGCAAAATGGGCATTGACTGAAATTTCAGTTTTTCACTTTTCACTTGACCATTTTTACATTATAAGTAGTTAAGATAACATATCGACTCATCTGTTTAACATGTTATGTATATCTATAACATATCGACACATTTGTTTGATAGATGTGACAATAAGTTACTCCGTGAGACCTTTTTTTAATCCGTTTAACATGTTAGGTTGAGGATTTTGGCGGGTTTTTTAATTTTTATGTTCGAAAACTACCGGGACACATAAAATTTTGACTAGTTATTTTATTTAATTTTAATTATATATTAAATAAAAGTATTTATAATAAATAAAAATTTTAAATTTTATAAAAGTATTTTATAAAAGTATTTAATTTTAAATATAAAGTATTTAATTTTAATTATATATTAAATACAAGTATTTATAATAAATAAATTTTTTTAATTTTATAAAAGTATTTAATTTAAAATTAAAGTATTTAATTTTAATTATATATGAAATAAAAGTATTTATAATAAACAAATTTTTTTTAAGTGAATAATAGATTCCGACGTCATGTCGTCGATATCGAAACCCAAAATTTTCATTTACCCCCCAAAATTTTCATCTATCCCACCAAATCTGAAAACGAATAAAAAACTTTAATTGTCCCGATGACATGTCATCGGGACCAATCGTAGCTACAGTAAAAGTTCACAAAACCATATCTAGTCAAACACTTGGAAAAAAAAGCTATAACAATTATTACTCTCTCCTCTCTTCGCCGACGATAAAGAAGACCACCACAGCTCCACCACCAACACTATCATCACAGCTCCACCAACACTATCATCCCAGCTCCACTACCACTACACCACCACAGCTCCACCACTACACCACCACATCGCAACCACTACACCACCACACCTCCGCCACTACACGAGCACCACTGTGCACTTTTCCTCCTCCTCTTCTCATGATTAATTCACTCCTTAACCCCTCTATTGTTTAATTCTTCCTCTTCTTCTTCCCCACTATTTCTTGTTTAACGAATGTTAATCTTTTGATTTTTTTTTTGATACAGCCAAGAGCTGTGATAGCCGAGAGCGAGAGCGAGAGCCGAGGGTGAGAGCCGAGACATAGGTAATGTACCTCATTTTAATTTTTTTATTAACTCTTGGTATCCCGTCGACATGTCGTCGTCAAAAGTTTTTGCTCTTTAATTTTAAGCAACCGTTATACATTGCTCTCTTTTTATATAGCCCAAGCCCGAGAACGCAGCCCGAGATCACAGCCCGAGACCACAGCCCAAGACTACAGCCCGAGAGAAACCACAGCCCGTCAACATGTCTGCTAATTTGAATGATTTGGAATTTCAAACCTTGAATATCGATGGTCATTCAACGTTAGTTGAGGTACCACCACCACCACCACCAACAATCATTCCTGTTGATGACGACGATGATTTTATTGATGATGAAGACGATGATCCTTATGATTTAGCAGCTTCTGATAATGAAGTCGCAAACAATTCTGATGATGAAGTTGAAGTTGCGACTAATGATCTTAAATTGTACCTTGTAAAACGACACTTATTTGAATGAAATTGTTATGGATTGTTTAAATGTGTATATTTATTTGAATGTGTATGTATCTGAATGTGTGCATGCTTATGTTAATTGGTTCATGAATTTCTATATGTTATTCAACTTGTATTTTTACAGATGGCAGCAGCAGTCGCACGTGGTCACGGTGGTGACAGTGCAGGTGACCGACCACCTCCCCCGCGCAGTCTTGAGAGCGGTTGACGTGGTAAGAATTTCCGGATTAGTTTAAAAGAAACTTAAACTTGATCATTTGTATTTGGTTACTTGCTATTTTATGACGTGTTTTCACTCACTTCAATTTGTAGGATCACGACCCCGAAGGGGCAGGTGCAGGGGTAGGGGCAGTAGAGGGAGGGATGGCGGCGACAGGACGGGTGTGCGTAAAGCCACCAAGAACGCAGCCCTCAAGAATGCGGTGCGTGATTTCGGCCCGCAGCCTATTGACTTTGATTTCAATGATCCGCGGACAATCACTCATGTCGGCGACAATGCTAAGTGGTTCAGTAACTATGTTGGTGAGCTGATTAGGGAGTTCCCGATGTGCTATGATTCCTGGAACACAATCGAAGCCGAAAAGAAGGCGAATATCTTTCCTCGATTCGGGGTCAGTTATTTCATTTTTTTTTATACTGTTTTGTTATCGTGTTTATATATTTTAATGTGTATATTTATTTAAATTTGTTTATTTATTTATCTATATATAATAGTTGACAAATATCAAAAAATTAGTTAACAAATTTGTTTATTTATTTATCTGTATATATTATTTAACAAATATATATATTAGCTAACATATTAAAAAAATTAACAAATATCAAAAAATTAACAAAAATAAAAAATTTGTTTGTTTATTTAAATTTATTTTAGTTGTATTTGATTGCAGAAAATGTTTGATCTGAGGACCCACATGCGTTCACCCCGGCGGGAGACCATCAGAGATGGCATCAACGATTATCTAGCAACTTGCTACAGGGACAACAAGCACGACATGAAGCGAGATTACTGGACTATACCGGATGGGGCTGACAAGGTGGAGGAGATACAAAGGTAATTTTTTTTTATTTTTTTTTATTTATTTATTTTTTATTTTTTTTTTGTTAATTTTTTGATATTTGTTAATTTTTTTTAATATGTTAGCAATTGATATATGTTAATTTTCTGTTTTTGTTATTATGTTAGAAACCATCCTCCGAACATGGAGCCGTCTGTGTGGGAGAAGCATATTGAGTTCTACCTCAGTGAGAAGACCGCCAAAAGGGGCGCGGTCAATAAGGAAAATAGGAAGAAGAACAAGGTCACTAGCCGCCACGGATCTCAGTCATTGGCCGCATCTCGACACGAATACGTAAGACACATTATGATTATTTTACATATTGTTCATTATATATATGGTATTTAATTTGTCGTTTTTAATTTTGTTTCACCTTTATATATATATATATATATATATATATATATATATATATATATATATATATATATATATATATATATATATAGTTATATATATATATATACAGTTTGAGAGGAGTGAGGACCGTCAGTACCTGCCCCTGATACAGAGCTTCCGCGACCAGCGTTGCAAGGACGGTGTATGGTTGCATGACGAGGCTCGTGTTCAATACGTAAGTACCATTTTATTTTTTATTTTATTTTATTTTATATTTTTTATTTTATTTATTTATTTATTTTTACCTTCACTTTAATGATTTATTGAAACATAATGTAGTAACCCGAGTAATATATTAATTTTATCATATTTTTTTTTCAACTACACAGGAAGAGATGTGTGAACTGCGGGATCTAGGAGCTAACACGCCTGCTGGGATAGCCTACACAAAGGAAGAGATACTTGCCCGAGTTTTAAATGACAAGCAGCGGGGTTATATATCTGGTAGGGGTAGGGTGTTAGCAGGCAGTGGCAAGACAAAGTTACCCATGTCGCCTCCCGGTTCGTACAGTGGGCCCGAGATTGACAGGATGATGGCTGAGAATGAGAAGAAGATCAAAGAAGTTGAAGAAGATGCTAAGGCCACTAAGCGCCAACTCACTGCAATTATAAATGTGTTACAGACTAACCCCGAGCTGTGGGGCCAGTTGATGAGCCACCTACCTTTTCAAACTGAGGTAGGCTCGGGCAGTGGGCGTGGCGGGGGCGAGGCAGGCTCGGGCAGTGGGAGTGGCGCCAGCGAGGCATGCGGCTTGGGCAGTGGCGATCTCGAGCTCGAGGATCATGGCGGTTCCGATGATGACGAGGGGCAGTGAGGTATATATGTATGGGTTATTTTGTACACTCTAACATTTTCTCCATCCGTATGCTATTGATCCTCATCCGTATTTTATACACTTTAACACCTTCACTTTGTCCATCCATATGCTATTTGACTCATCCGTATGTTATTATTGTACACTTTAACATTTTGGCGACTTGAACATTACGGATATAGCAACTTTTGTGGTATTGGCAGCTTGATCCGTAGATTATAACACCTGTTTTGTAGAATTTGAAACGTTTTAATGTACTTGAGGGTGTTTTGCGATTATATATAAGTGTTTTAGCCGTTATAACTTGTTTTGGGATATTGGCATGTTGGTATTGTTGTGCAGCAGCAGCACTTACAAGTACCGACGACATGTCGTCGATACTTATAAGTTTCTATTTAATTTATGTATTTTAGTACCGGCGACATGTCGTCGGTACAATAAATTTATAATTAATTAATATATTTTATTACCAGCGACATGTCGTCGGTATAAATTGAAGGCCATTTGACTTCGTTGACCGGTTTGTTAATTAAGCAATTAATTAACTTTAACGTACCGACAACATGTCGTCGGTACAATATTTGTCGAATGGCTAATTTCTTTGACTGAAAATGGTTGTGGGTCCCACAAGAGCGTGGCAAATGCCGTCGGGTTCGTAAGTCCCGACGGGGCATTCTCGACTATCACCGGCCGACATCATGTCGTCGGCATCCACTACGTGCCGACGTCATGTCGCCGGCACGACGTTTTATTCGTCATCGGTAAACTTTCTGATTGTACTAGTGTAATACAATGTAATATTAAACAGTGTTAGCAAATATTGTTGCAAGTGAATTTTGAAGCTTTAAAAATATATCCGGGTTTATATTTTGGCCTCTAAAATTTTAAAGTCTTGTGCGATATGACACTTTGCACGCTCCGGTATACAGCTATGCATTTATATTTACCAACATGTCTTAGTCCTCACGATATCTAAAGTGAGTCATAAACTATAGGGTGCAAGTTCAAATATTCATTTTTGTAAGGACCAAAGGGCTTGTGTTTTAATGGTATTTAATATTTTGTGAAAAACTCTTCAAACAAATGGCTGCAGTTTCAAGTCTTGCTTAAAACATTTGAGATAGATTTGTGATATAAATGTTGTGAGATAATTAAAAATTGCATTTAAAAAATAAAAATAAACTAAAATAAATTCATGTCCGTGAGTTAAACGTGTTGATAAGCCATATTAAATTCCACTTAATCATCGTTAAGATTAACAATTCAAATCCCAAAAAAAAGATATGTAATTAGTTCACATGTTAAAGGGCTTTTTATAATTATAAACTAGATTGTGGATCATCAAAGAGCTTTAATTAATATATTAAATCATCCAGTTTAAAATGTGTATTAATCATTTGATCGTAGGGTGTTTACGGGGCCGTTCAATTCAGTTAGTAGAAAATTTTAAAATATTCATCGCAGGGTGGGTAATTAATTTTACGATCCAAAACTGAACTATACTAGCCGGGTAATCAGACATGCGGGTAACCGAAATGAGCGGTTATCCGAAGGTCGGGTCACAGTTAACCATTTTAGACGTTTAGTTGAGTTTAATCTTATGAACAATAACATAATCTAGAAAGTAAAATGTCAATAAAATTAAATGACATTGAACAGATTAAAGTCATATTAAAGTTATTCGTCACAATAATTGCATTCAAATATCCATGCATAACACATTAACAAAAATATGGTTATTCGCCGTTTATAGATTACGTTCTTATTAATCATTTTTCACACATAGATATTTAGTAAATGTTTACACTAGGAGCAAAAAAATCATTATACAATAAAAGTAGTTCAATAATATAATCAAAACTTGTACAACTATTTTAATATTTTGTTAAAACCTTTATGTATCTTATACACGGTTTTTGTTTTCTCGGTTTCGGTTTGTTCAATTTCGAGTTTTTTTTTTTGTTTCGTCTTGGTTTGTTGGTTTCTCCAGTTTTTTTTACCCCCATCGTATGTGTATGATAACGAAGCTATGTGATTAATTGATATACGAAGTATATGTTTACACATACTAATAAAACTAGCAGGGTACCCGCGCGGTGCGGCGGCGGGTACCCTGAAATAATATTTTTCGGTGAATTATGTATTTTAGTTTATTATGTTCTTTTTGATAATAAATTTACGGATATTAACTAAGGAATATATGTCATCTTTTTGGGTCTTTTTTAAAGTCATTCGTATAACATGAGCCCGTTTAGCCCTTGCCCGTTTGGCCCGTTCCCGTTCAGGCTCTAACACGTTTGGCCCGTGCCCGTTCGGGCTCGAGCCCATTTGGCCCGTTGCCCGTTCGTGCTTGAATATTTGTATAATGTGACTTATTATTTGTATTAGTAATATTTAATGCAAGAATTGTGCTTAAGTTGATTGTACAATATGCTTAATAATTTGTATTTCTTATATAAGGGGTGTTTTAATAACTACATTAATTGTATTTATTGACCAGTTAATTAATTGACTACATTAAATATCTTGACCAAATTAATAGTGCTTTGTATTTTGTACTTTAAGCTTTAAGCTTTAAGACTTGTAAGTCTTAAAATTAAGATTGATGAGAAAGATCATTAATAATGCTTTGTGTATTGTACAATAAGCATTATAGCTTGTAAGTCTTAATTTTAAGACTAAGAGGAGAGAGATTCATCCCTACATTATATGTAGTATAGATTACCAACGTAGTTTAATTCGTTTTCAAAGATGTACTATTAGATATCAATTATTAGAAGCATTAGTTATTACACTTTAATAATTAAACTAAAACGCACTAATGCTTTTATAATTAGTCTTAGCTTGAAGCTAGTTTATGTGTATTATATTACAAGTTATAGCAGTTTAAATACACTTATATCAATTAATTTGGAAGCGTAACTATGCTTAAGACTTGCTTACACGAATAAATTATCTATACTACATATAATGTAGGGATGAATCTCTCTCCTCTTAGTCTTAAAATTAAGACTTACAAGCTATAATGTTTATTGTACAATACACAAAGCATTATTAATGATCTTTCTCATCAATCTTAATTGTAAGACTTACAAGTCTTAAAGCTTAAAGTACAAAATACAAAGCATTATTAATTTGGTCAAGATATTTAATGTAGTCAATTAATTAACTGGTCAATAAATACAATTAATGTAGTTATTAAAACACCCCTTACATAAGCAATACAAATTATTAGGCATATTGTACAATCAACTTAAGCACAATTCTTGCATTAAATGTTACTAATACAAATAATAAGTCACATTATACAAATATTCAAGCACGAACGGGCAACGGGCCAAATGGGCTCGAGCCTGAACGGGCACGGGCCAAACGTGTTAGAGCCTGAACGGTCACGGGCTAAACGGGCATGGGCTAAACGGGCTCATGTTATACGAATGACTTTAAAAAAGACGCAAAAAGACGACATATATTCCTTAGTTAATATCCGTAAATTTATTATCAAAAAGAACATAATAAACTAAAATACATAATTTACCGGAAAATATTATTTCAGGGTACCCGCCGCCGCACCACGCGGGTACCCTGCTAGTTATGTTAAAGACTAGGGTGTTGATATATAGACCTAAATGATAGACATTTAAATAAATCTGATCCATTAACTTTATGACAAGTGTCATATGCTTATTCTCTCTCATCATTTTTCATAAATTATTCTTTTGAAATGAACAAATCACATCTTTATCTATAAATTTAGGTTTCAGTTTTAAGCATAGAATTCATTTTCCTAAAGAATATATATCAAATTAGGGTGAGTTTGGTATGCTTTGAGGATTCACTATGAGTAATGTGTTTAATTATATGGTGGAATGAATATAGGTATAAAATATGATAATGTTTGGTTTTACATTTGATTATTCTTTTTATTAAAGACAATATATATTATATAGATAAACTACATGATGCTAAACTTACAACGACACAAACATAACAAATTGAACAAGTTACACCAATCAACCGAGATGACCAACACCTACACTCGGATCAAATAAGGATGTCATTTAGAGAATATCTAACATACCGAGATACAACTCCGACACACCAAACCTACCAAACATAGTGACACTAAAGGCAAACACCCAGTAGAAAGTATGACACGGGTTGAAACCGACCACGACACATCACGACACACGACCTCATATATGAAACATAACCCGTAAGAACCTCAAAGCAAACATTTCCACACATAATCTGACCAAGTGGTGTCACTACGAATACCAAAGACGGTAGATTTGAGAGAACACCCCAATATGTAAAAATACCCCCAATGAAAACCTCATACTAAAATGCACGACTTGGCCACCTCAACTCACAACTTCACCATCCTCTCCGATCGAACCATTTTCACGATTTAACTGTACCCACGACCTGCACCTTTCACGACTTTACTATATCAACGACCCTTCCACGACCACACCATATCCACGAGCAAAACCAACACATGACCTCACAATATCCACGACCCAAAGCCATCTCGAGAACTCACCATACCGACAATCAAAACTATCTCGCAACTTCACCATACCCATGACCCATCCCATCTTGCGACCTCACCGCACCCATGACCCAAACCATAACATTATTGTTGGGAATGCTTAAAGTGACGATCATTATCGAGTCAATGAGTCTTGTAATATGGTCATGTAATAGCTCGTTAGAATCGTATAAATATAGTCTACATGATAGTAGAAGTGTGCCGTCTAGTTTAGTCTTAATATTTATGTTAATGTTGAATTAGTGAAATATGTAAAGACGGCACACTTCCCTATTCTCATCATATGGGGGACTATATATATGTGTAAACCTCTCATTTGAGAGGTGTGGATTGTTAATGGAAAAGAGAAATTCTCTCTTATTTTCTCTCTAGCTCTTTCTCTCTCTACACATTATCTTTCTCTCTCTAACATATTACATATGTGTGTGAAATGATCTAAAAAGGGTGACCAACAATTGGTATTAAGAGCCTAAAGATGATTTAGAAGTGTATTATTACCTAAAAAGCGTGTCTTTTATCTTCCTTTTAGCAATATCAATCTCGGTTTTAGCTTATTATTGCTTTTTACGTGCTTATTTCGGTCCAAGATAAGCTTTATCAGTTTTAAGTGCGTATTCTTTGTCCAATCAGTCCAGATTTATTAATTTTTGGTCTTGTCCAGATCTATTACTTTTTGTCCAAAACAGATTTATTACTTTTAGTGCGTAGTTTTTTTGTGTGTACTTTTATTTCCAGGTTATCTTGTGTTTAAAAAGTGGTGATAATTCTTCGAAAAAAGTTGGTCGGAATTTTTGGCCGGAAAAGTCATCGAAATTGCTTGTAAAGCAATTTCGACAAACCCTTGTTCATCGGAATTGCACAAGAGGGTTTGTCGGAATTCACGACTTCGTCGGAATTGAAATCGAATTTCTTGTAAAGAAATTTCGATAAGGTTGTCGGAATTGTATCTTACTATCGGAATTGATTTTATCGGAATTGATTTTGGGCTGTCGGAATTGAAATTTTCAGTCGGAATTGAACCTGTTGTCGGAATTGGACTTCTTTATCAGAATTAAAGCTTTTTTATCGGAATTGAGTTGACAGGAATTAGAGTTGTTGTCAGAATTGGAGTTTTTCATCAGAATTGGATTTGTTTGATCGGAAGTGGATTTTGGACTGTCGAAATTTAAATTTGTTGTTAGAATTGGATCTTTTTTGTCTGAATTTGATTGGGTTATCGGAATTCGGTTTGTTTTATCGGAATTGATTTTGGGTTGTCGAAATTGATCTTTGTTGTCGGATTTAAACTTGGATATCGAAATTGACAACAACAACAGTTATCTTCAGTTAACATCAAAACAACAACAGTTAAAAAAAAAAAATAAATAAAAAAAAAAAATAAAAAAATCCATATCTATCCTATAACTCGAACCAATCATCTGAACACAAACCTATTAATCTATAACTCATTTCAGTTATCAACATCAACGAATTCAGTCCACAATGACAACAAACAACTAATCTCATCTATTCTATAACTCATCTTCACACTACAACAACAAACGAATCTCAACAGAAGCAACCTAAACTAAAAACGAAAAAAAAAAAAGCCTCAAGATCTCAGTTTATTTCTTTAGGTTTCACCAGATTTGATTCTTACAACCAAAGGTTAAAGAGAAAATCCTCATAGATCGATTTTTAGAAGATAACCTTCTTGTTTATATTCGAACCAATTAAAAGAACAGACAAAACTGGAAATCAGTTTCATCCCATCTTTTTGTTCGATTAAACACAAAAAAAACAAAAGAATATTCTCGATCTCAGTTTTCTTTTATTCGTGGCGTTCAATTAACTTCAAGATCTTTAAAAGATCCAACACACAAACAAGAAATCATCATTGATCGAAAAAGATATATACGAAAGCCATTAAGATCGATCAAAACATATAAGTTTCAGTCTCACTTTGTTTCAATTTTTAAAACAAAATACAACATACCAGTGACCATTTAAGGATCGTGAATCACAGGAACGTTTGGTTGGAAGAAGTGAGAAGAGGAGTGTGTTGGTGATTCGGGTATAAGAAACAAAGGGACTGATTTTTGTTATTTCTTTTGTTGACTGCGCTTTTTAATGTGTGCTAAAAATTAGGGTTTGAGTGTTTAGGAGTGTTTTATAGCGTGAAAATTAGGGTTAGGTTTAGTGTTTTGGATTTTTTAATTGTTGTGGTTGGACTAATTTGGGCTGCCTCAGATTTTACACAAGTTGGGCTGTTGGGATTAATATAACTATCCAACACAAGGAACGAACTTTACACATGGGTGAATTTTCTTTTGGTTTAGTGTGTTTGGACTGTTGTTTAGTTATCACAAGGAACCAATTTTCTTTTGGTTGGTATTCAAAATTATATGGGTGAATTTTTGAGTGTACTATTTTTGGGTATAATATTTGGTCCACGATTTTGATCAAGCTTCTTTATTCGAGATTGGTTATTTATTTGGGTTGAGATTATTCGGGTTCGTTGGATATAACTACCGTGTTAGTTATTGTGACATCGTGATCGATTGACAGAGATTCATTTGAAAAACACAATCTTGCTTCTTTATCGTCTACAAGATCCATTATCATTTCACATCGAAATTTAAATGGAATCAAGTTCAAAAGAGAGAGATGCGCAAGATCTATTAATGCAAGAAAAAAGAGAGAGAAACGAAAGAGAAATGCATGGCATGTTTTAGATTACTTCATTCACACCTTAAGGTCCTCTCAAACAAAAGCAGGAACTCGTACCGAGAATGGATTTAAACGGGCATTTCCATCACTCTTTGGAGAAGACGTTGAGATGTTCACAAAAACCATGTTCCTCAACGTGGATCAACTGGAGAAGCAGTTTGTAAACGAAGAATTTCACGAGAATGGATCCACGGTCGTCTTTCAAGTGCTCAAGGAACAGTTTCAGCAGTTCATCTATTCCTGGTTCTCTTTGGATTATGACAGTGTAATGACACGCAAGTATTTTTTTAGAATACACTCGAATCAAGGTTTAAACTTTCAAAGACATATTGATCCAACAAATGGACTCTATTGAGCAGTCAATTGCTGAAAGAGTACTTCACAAAAGAGAGTATGACAGAATGATGAATGAAAGGAAGTTGCAGACTCAAGAGGAACAGGTTAATGAGGTTAAAGAAATGGGTGCTAGTTTGGTTGTTACGAAAAGCAGTGGGACAGAATCAGAACAACAAGAAGAAAAACGCATATCAGGGAATGATACTGATGCTGAATGTGCATATATTAAACCCATTTATGACACAGAGCCTATGGCTGAGGTACCAAATTATAACATTTTTTATGTCAATGATATGATTTCTTCATCTTCTGAAATACAGCATTCTGAGCAACCTTAATTCACTAATGAAGGAGAGGTTGACCTGAATGTTGAACAATTTCACGACAAATGTCCTTCACTTGTTTCATTAATTGAAAACAAAACAACTGAACTGTCAAAACAAACTCTCGAGTCTGAAAAATCTTTGTCATCGGTGTTTAAAGGAAAAGAAGAAGTTTTTGCGAAAAACTATGATAATGCCAAAATCAAGTTTGATTTTGAAAAACTTGAAACAAAAAATATTGAGTTGGAACATACTGTGGCGTCATTACAAAATGAGAATGAGCCTTTGAAACAGATTTACAAAAACCTGTTTGATTCGATCAAACGTTCACGAGTTCAGACACAAAACTTAAACATGAAACAAAAAGAGACTGAAGATTTGAAGTATCAATTGTCTGAATTCACTGATAAAAAGTTTTAAAATGTTTTGCAAAAGATTGAATCAATGAAAATGAAAAAGGTTGATTATAAAATTACAAAAGTTTCCTTTCCAAATCCCCTGTTCGATTCTAATGCTTCAGATTTAGAAAAGGAAACGGGGGAGAAAATGTATCTTTTTGAAACAGAAAATCGTGTGCTTCAAACAAAAGTGGTTGAGCTTGAAACGCTTTTAGCTCAACAAACAAATGATTTTGAGGATGCCAAAACTGACTTTTTCAACAAAACGACCAAATTCGAAAATTATTTTGAAAGACTTTAAAAAGAAAACGTTGAGTTCGAACGAAAATTGGCCCGTAAAACGGATGATTCTAAAGCCAAAAAAGACCAACTTTTGAAACTAATTGCCTCTTTAGAATCAAAATTGGCATCCCAAGATCATCTCTCTCTTCAAAAAGAATACAATGATTTGAGAACTTCATACAATGCTTTAAAAGTGAAGTTTGATTCTCTTAATCGATCAAAGGGAAAAGCTCCTATTTCTAAATTTTCAACACCTGTAGTGAGTGTTTCGAAGAAGGTTTACACGGGTGAATCTTCAAAACCATTTTCGAAAAAGGTTTCCCAGTTTACAACCTATTCTTTGCAAAAAGGAAGCAAGTTTTTGAAGAAACCAAGTTTTTCTGAAACACTTACTTCTCAAAAGTTTTCGAATCCAAATGCTTCAAAAGAAAAGACTCAAGTTTTTGAAACTCCACACTCTTGTTTTACGCTGGTAAAGCAAGTGTGGAACCAAAACAAAATTGCTTAAAACCCTCAAATGCTTCAAATGGAAAGAATCAAGTTTTTCAAAATCCACACTCTCGTTTTACACCGGTAAAGCAAGTGTGTGACCAAAGCAAAGTCATTCAAAACCTTTCAAATATTCAATATCAGAATTGCTTTCACTAAAACATAAGAATGACTCTGCTTTGAACATTCCAAATACAGGAAGATTTCCATTTATCACAAAAACAAATTTTCAAAGAGAACCCATGAGGTTCAACTCTAGATGGAAATCTTCTTCTTCTGATTTTAAAACTCCAAGAGAAACACCGGGTTTCTCAAACAATTTTCAATGAAAAAAGAGTTTTAAATCTCCATTGATTCCACGAGTGTTATTTCAAAATGAAACACCGGTTTTCAGTCCTCGTTGGAATTCAACATCTTTAAATCAGATTGACACAACTTACAAATGGATTTCAAAATTTAGTAAACCTGTTAGCGACGTGCTTAAATTGGTTCCCAAGGTTGTTGGCAAATCTAAACTTTACATGACTTCTTTGTACTGCAGCTAAGGACTCAGACTTCAACATAACGACTTGTACACACATTACAATGTACAACTCGGGTTTCAAAGAAAGGAAAGTGCCTTGTTAAACCATTCTTTATAACCAAGCGTGCACTTATCCTAAAAACTTCTTAATCTTGAGCAAAATTTATTCAAAAATTTTCAAAAGGTTTTTCAAAACTTTTCAAAATTTTGCTCAAGATTTTTCAAATCTTTACTCCCCAATTCGCTCCAAAGTTTAAAAATGTCAAAACGTATGCCCGAGGGGGAGTATTTCAGAGTATAATGTTTTAGTTACCTTGAAGCAAAATTCATTCAAGAATTTTTCAAACTGAAATTTCTAAATCTTTCATAATTTTGCTTCAAGAAGACTTTTTCCCTCAAACTTTAAAAAGTTTAAAATTCTCAAAACAAATGCGAGTTTTGAGGGGGAGTATTTACAAAACAAAAAAATGTTCCGTCAAAATCATGCTTAATGGTTTGTGCACACATAATAGTGCACAACCCGTACTTGTAATGAAAGGACCATGTGGTATGCTTCAGTGCCACGAACCTAATATAAGGAGCGAAAGCTTCTTAGTTTTGAGCATAATTAACTAGAATTTTCTAAGTTTTTCAAAATTCTGCTAAAAAAAACAAGTACGCCCTTGTTAAGGGGGAGTACTTGAAAAAAAAAAAAAAAAAAAAAAAAAAAAAAAAACTTTGTTCTTAAAACATAAAAGTTCTTGAAATTCTTTCCGTAAACCTCAAAAAGCATATTTTAATCAAAAGTTTAACAAAAATAACATGAATATGCTATTTTTGAGGGGGAGAATGAATATGTGATTAAAATATGGTAATCAAAGTTGAAATCTCGTATGAGCTCGACTCAGAATGTACCCTCGAATTGACGGTTATCAAAAGTCAATAATCGAAAAGACATGTCCTGGACGGGTAATAATTTCAAGCCGGTTTATCCAGTGATGTAAACGTGTCTCGCAAAGGACTTGTCTGAGTAGAATGTACTGATTTCGAGAGATTATTCTTTGAATATGGCCTGAACGGGTAATAATTTCAAGCTAGTTTAACTAGTGATGTAAATGTCTCTCGCAACGGTCATATTCATCGAAAATCAATCAATTCTAAAAGTGCTGACTCTACCCGACATGTGCAAATTTAATTTAAACACTTATGAGCACATGTTAAGGGGGAGTATTTCTGAAAAATACAAAACTCTCAAAGTGTAAAAAATATAAGTTTTACACTCATAAACACTTTGAGAGATTTTTCAAAAGAGATTGGTTTTATGGCAAACATAGGTTAGTCATGGTGATATAAGGTGACTAAGGTTAGGAAACCGTCCTATAATCTGCCAGAGCCGGAGGGATCTACCCAAGGAAAGTCCTAGGTATGATGAAAAAAGGAGTAAAGAAATGAAAGGGAAAAAAGAGGTTGAAGAATGAAAAAGAAAAGTAAAGAAAAGGGTGAAATGAAATAGCCCTCTATTTGTTCAACCCTAGAGAAGAAACCGGGTTCAACTCATATGCTACTAGTTGTCACTAAGATGACAGTGGTATTGAAGATTAAGCCGTCATGGACCCAGTGACGCACTGCACTAAACCTTCTAAACCACCCACGTGTCTCTCAAAAGACACTTGTTTCATTTCTCACGGAGAACCCTTCATTAACTATCGACCTCTCGTTCCGAGATGTGTTGATATTGAAAAGGAGGCAATCTGCTCCATGCCTCCGACGACTAAAAACCAATAAGCACTTAATCGAGTCTAGAGCCACGACATATATAAAAGATCTCATAGGAACACTTAAGATTTCTACACTGGTTGTTCAACAATAAGAACACCAGTTGTAAATTATAAGAGTCCTACGCAAGTCTTAGTAATCTGCCGAGAACATTCATGAGAGAATTTACATATTGTGATTCTCAGTAATTGAATGAAAATCCTGCCAGGGTCAACATCAAACAGCCCTGACAACAGGCCACTTCGGTAATCCCTTGTGGGTTACGCTTAGTATTTTTGGTGGTTCCAAACGGTCTACAGTCGTGGAGTGATACTTCGGTATACTTCAGCGGCTCACCTGAATCGTTGATACACTTCGGTGTATCTGTGTTAGCTCTTTCGGGGGCATCCGGTTCAGGAACGGCCTTGGCTAGGATTAGAGAAAGTCTTCACACTATGCTGTTGAGGATCTCGAAGTCCGAACCTATAAGTGCCGGATGATTTGTTGCTAACTGTCTACATTGCAGGTAATCATGGAGACCAGGAGTTCCACCACCACGATTTCCATCATGCTCATATCCCGAAGTAAAGTTCTCATAAAGACTAAGAGATAACAAAAGTTCAAAGAAGTAAAAGAAAAGTCAAAAATCAAGCATAGCAAACTTTCACAAGTGAAAGATTGAAGCTTATGAAGTGAGAACTACTTGATATATGAAGAACAAAAGTCAAAAGACATATGAGCATGGTAGAAAAGACGTAAAGATTTCGTGATCAAAGAACATCAGCGGAAGGTAAATCAAGACATTACCATATCACATCACCACAAGAACAAAGAACAAAGATTCTAAAGACGTCGAAGCCAAAGAAGCAAAGAAGACGTCAAATGATCACAAAAGAAAAGAACGAATAACACAGATCACAAACGGTTATGTATTTCTCTTCCAGTTTGTGATTCGAGATCATGTAAAAGTTCTATGTGAAGACTATAATTTTTTTGTGGCAATTGCAATTTGTAATTCGGTTTTACAAGGAATGGTGTATCTGCTATTTTGTTCAACATCAGTTCAGCTGCAAATATCAGTTGTCATGGAGTCGAGCTTTTCATATACTCCATCCGTCTCAAAATTATTGTCCATATTTCTTTTTTAGGATGTCTCAAAATAATTGTCCACTTTCCTTATTAAGTAAAAACTAGAGAATCTAGTGGAGGAATATTCCATTTTAGTGGTTGAAAATTAAAGTCCCCCAACTTTTATTAAACTTTGTGATTTCTCTCTCATGATAATAATTTTGAGATGGAGGGAGTATATTATTTCGAGTTTTTCAAGCTAAGCTTGAGCTTTGCTCGAATCCATCTCGAGCCGAGCTCAAACTTAGATGGTTAAAACTTGACGAGTAATCGAGCCGAGCTCGAGCCAACCTTTTATCTTCCGAGCCGGGCTCGAGCCTCAGGGCCGGTTTAGGCATGGGACGAAGTGGGAGACCGGCCGAAGCCCGATTTTTTAGGAGGCCTGATTTTTAATTTTTTTAAATGTATATATATATATATATAAATTGTATATGTAATTAACTAAGCCCTTTATAAATCTTAACAATGATCCAAAAATTAAACCATATAACTTAACCCACATAAAAAAGCTCACTTACATATCGTTTTTATATTTTAGTTTATATTATATAATTTGTTGCACCTAGCCTTCGGACCCTTTTTTTTTTGCTCAGCCTAGGTCCGTAAATCCTCAGAGACGGCCCTGTCGAGCCTTGTTTAGCTCGGGCTTGACTCGCCTCGATTACACCCTATTCTAACTATCATGATAATGATTCAAAAGAATGAATAAGAAATAATTTTATAAGCGTGTCATATTACTTAATTATTTTAAATAAAAGAAAGATATGTGACGAAAATTGTTCCTTACTCTTGCATGAGAGATTTAGTGGCCACTATGATGACGAGCAGAAGCATCCGGAAATGAAGAAAGGTGACTCGTTACACAAAGTCAAATAAATGATACTTTCAATGCAAGAATGGTCTTTGTCAACAATGATACTTGTGTAATATTTAATGGTCTTTGTCAACAACGATACTTGTGTAATATTTTTATGATACTTTTACTCGTTGGATGAGTTATATATTCATGGAATTCTATAACGTTAAATATATCATTTGACTATTTAAGTAAAATACCGTTGGATTACACATTCTTTTCGTTATTGTTTTGGATTATTTATATATTCAGTATTTTGATAATTATTTCTAAACGTAGCTTTTGAGAGTAATGACGTATAATTGCATGTACGTTTGTAGCTAGTACAACTGCATATATTTGCTTATGTTTTATCGTTAAATCAATGTGCTATTATAAAGGCATAATTATGACTCGAGAGCATGCAATTAATCATAACAAGGCCATGCCAATAAATATTAATCCTTATTTACATTCCCCACCATAAAGTCTGGTAGTCTTCATGATCATCGTATTTCAACCTATTCCAAAGATGGTAGAAGAGCAATTCGAGTGAATTTCTCACGTATATATATGTATTATACTGCATTCATCCATGGAAGTTAATGTCAATATAATGTACATGCACTTACTTACTGTCTACATACATACATAGTTACATACATGATGAACTACGTTACGTACAAATCACTATTATCCATATAAGAGCAGTCTTTATTAACTGTGTGAATTGTTAGTTTTGTGGACAAATATTAATATGTGTATGTCTAGAATCGAACTCGAGAACATGGGATTGCACACTTTAAGTATGAAGAATTAATGGATAATAATTAATATATAAAACGTTATATATTTAATTATTAAAACACAAAATAACGACTAACGGACGTAAAGTAGTTAACGACAATTGACTAACGACCGTTAGGGAATAAGAGAAGGAATATAGATGAAATTAGAGGAACAAGAAGCTTCCGGAATACCTATGTATTACCTAGGCCGATCGGCTATGGGCTTGGGAAACCCAATCCATTGCTAACTTGTTCTCCAAGATTGTCATGCTATAAATACAAGACCTATGGTTATTGAATCCTTAACTCTTGTGAACTTGCTATAACCCTAAAGTCTTTTCCTTCTTCTTTCTTGCATGGATCGATCGAACTAAACCCCAAAAAGGGTCGATCGACTTTGGTTTTTCATAAACAAAATTGCTTGGTTATTTTGTGTTTAAATTACTAGCATAAACATTAATTCGGTTATAGTACGTGGGTACAAGATCGTGGTATTAACTCACTATAGCTAATATCTTGGATTAAGTTACAAAACGGTAAGGGGTAACTCGTTAATCCATTCTTGATAAAGATTGAAGAAGATTTGAAGTTTGATTCTTGTTTTGCTAGAATCAAAAAGTACGTTCACTTTAATATTCGGTTAATTCTTTATATGTTAAAAATAGATCATACGCTTCCGTACATGTGTATGATGATTACTTGTTTAATATATGAACTAGTCATGATTATTAAATTCTAACAGTGGCATCACGAGCCGTTTTAACATGTAATTAAATTACCGAAACACATAAAAAATGAATCTTAGATTAGGTTTTATGTTACTCGATTTTTTTAAGGGTTTAAAGAAAAATCGAAACCCTAATTTTTTAGGAGGGGGGGGGGGCGATGCCCTATAATTAAAAACAAATAGTTTTGAAACCCTAAATTTGTAACATGTTTATGTGATTAAGTGCGTATCTTGTGACTTGTATTAATCCATGATGAAACATGCATGTTTATCATGGATTAGGGTTTAATTAATTGTTAAGTTGATTGTCACACGTAATTATGATAGATCTAAAATTGGGGAAGACCTCAATTAATTATATTAATGAATCTGTTATGTGCTATTTAGTATATGTTTGCTAAGACTAACGCAATCGATTCGTCGATGCATGTGGCTCTACCTACCATTGTAGGAGATAGTCTTAGTTAAATATATGCATATTGAAACATAGAAAGATTATTAATAGGTTTTATCAACAAGTTTGCATGTGGCTACTTGATACATAAATTAATTGTTAAGATTATGTGTACTTATTTAGTTGTTTATTTGTATTAATTACTTGTTTTTTTGTTTAAATTATATGACACGTTGTAACCAAAAAAAAAAATGGTAATTTTTGGAATAGAAAATAAATGGACTAAATAACTATGAAACTGGATGTGATAAATTATACATATTGCAAAGTCTTATGTGCCGATAGTGGTTCGCTTCGCACGGTAATTGCTCCTAGGCGAGACTAGCAATATTATAGTTTATAACATGTTTTTAAGACTTAAAGTCATAAACTTTTAATTGAGTGATGAGTTTTGTACCAATAGTCTGAACGGCTCACCCAGTTTTGACAAACTATAATAGGGGTATAAGGAGGATTGACATTAAATTGTCAAATCGAAAGAGACGCGTTTTTAGTTGGCATTTAGTGCTGACGTTTGTCTCTCTGCTCCTTTGTACGTCAAATTGGAGCTACCTAGTATGACTATTAATGTACAAAATCATCTTAAGGGTGAATTGACCTCAATTCCACGTGCCACTTTATGGTAATTATCCGAATAACTTGGGGCTTTTGACTCATGCAACAGTAGGATATAGTGGGCGATAATTGTAGGTAATTCTTTGATTGATGAACCCAATACCTCAATTAAAACTTTGTTGATTTAAATCTTAGCCTTAATTGGTAAATAAAACGTTTTGAAACTTATGATACGAAGATGTATGCATGCTTCTTCGTACATATTTTGATTGACACATCAAAATTAGTACCCTAAAATTTAAGTTCATGCCATCTAATTATAAGAAACACTTGAAGTTGTAATTTATCTTAAGTGAGACCTTGACTAGATTACAATGACAAGGTAAATTTTCGTTAATGCGTGAGACCATATATGGAGAATTTGAAGTTTCTAAATTAGACGACTTAATTAAGTTGTTAGTGAGACCTAAAAAATTAAGGCATGAGATGGGATGATACATGCTTACTTTGCAAATTGTATTTGGCAAATGTAAATCCCATAATGATCTAGGAGTCAAAAATTGTTTGCCGATTATTGTTCGACAGATTACCATATTTTGTACTTTCATTACTAGCAGATCAACAGATGTAGTGAAACGATGAAAATTTAGATCCTAGTTTTCAAGAAAATTCAATGGTTATATGAATATTTCCTTGGGCATTTTATTTTCTTGGAAAGATTGTATTATCGAAAATACTAAAATTAAATTTTGTAAATTCTTGTAAATGTATTAATGCAACGTTAAACCGTAAACATGGGACATTCTTTTATTGGGAAATTGATCTACACCCGTAGGGTTTTTTTTGCTAGACTCAACTTTACTAAAAGAATAAACCTAGTCTCCTTTCTATGAGAGAAGAGTGAGAATTAATCCTATTCTTTTTCATGAATGAGAAAGGTAAGATAGAAAAATTAGAATTGTCTAAATTCTAAGAAATAATTCATAGCAAACTTTAATAGTTAAGAAAATTGCACATTTTATGAGCTGTTAAATTAGAAGCTAGACTAATTACCGCAAAATTGGTAAAAGGCAAACTAGCATAATTTATCTAGTTGTTGTGCTTTGACCACTTAAAGATGCTACATACCATTGTAGGGATGGTAGACATATTAAAGAAAAATTGCATGCCCAATTTTCAAGTTAATTGCATTGATGGATAGTCCATCATCTACATAGTAGAATACACTCTTTTAATACATAAGTAATTGTTACGAATGGGTCTTCTCAAAGGTGTAGGAAAGTTAATATCACACTATTTGCTTTGACTGGTTATGAAACACTTACAATGTTGTCAAATCCAATGGGAGCATTATGTTGTAATTACTGAATAATGAATTATTGTAATGATCTGTAATTCAGTGGGAGCTACAAGCTTTGTCATCTTAGTAGTAACCCAAATTATCTCTAGAATGTCTTAAGATAATTACCTTCCAATCGTAGGCACTTATGGTTTTAAGGATAGTCATGTGCGTTTTCTTACTAGATAATGTGGTTCTATATCTACTAATTATGTTAATATCTATGACACAATCATATTGATCACATAAACAAACGAGTGACGTGTTGTTTATCTAATACATGATGTTGTTCCATGCACAAGTGGGAGAAATCTTATATTGTGTGTAAGGTACAACACATAGGAATATGATTTAAAGGATTGTCTTGACCGCAAGGTAAGAAACTAACGTTCTAAATATGACAAATACACATCTAATTCAAGAAACAATTGTTGTTGAAATTTAGCTTAAGTGAGACCCTGACTAGATTGCAATGATAAGGTGAATTTTCATGATTACGTGAGACCGTACATGGATAATTACTGTTTCTAAATTAGATACCTATTAGAACAAGTGTCAATATGATAATGAGACTTCTTCAACCTAAATATTTATGTATTATTGAAATGACATAAATAAATGAAGTAATCTAATACTACTTCAAATTTGAATATTTATGTATTCTTGGAATGTCATAAATAAATGAAGTAATAAATTAACTTGAAATTACTATTGAAATAAAATTGCGGTGTTCATGATTACTTTAGTTATACATGTTTATACTTTATTGTAAAGTTATAAATATGAAGTCTTTTAAATTGTTACAAGACTTATTATAATATAAAGTAAGACGTTAACTTGTTATGTCTTCTCTATTAAGACATATACAAGAAGTCATTGAATTGATCAATGATTTATAACGTATAGTGGGATTATAACAGTCTATGTTTTTTGTTGAGACATGGACAAGAAGTGACTTAATTAAAAAGTACTTGTGTTATAAAGCATGCAATTGGCTTGAAAAATCTATTTCACCATTAAGTTGACTTAGTTGGTAAATAGGTAATCCAAAAGGAGTATAAGGTTATCTTACATATTGTTAGATTGTCTCAGAATATTAGTTCTAATGAAATACCTCAAGTTTGTGGTGTGTTCAGTTAGGAGAATCAAACTCTATTGGTATTGATCGGTCCTAAACAGTCAACTTAAATCAACCACGGATGTGGTCAAACAAAGTCAAACCAATTGAGAACACAATGCAATTATCCAAGGGAGTTTAGTTTTATCCCCGGGTCGTTTAAGTCCCAGCGAGGTGTGAAATCTGTAGTAAAACGAATCTGTGATCGGGTGAATATTGAACGAGAAAGGGTTTTGATTGATTAAACTAAGAAAATATAAAAGGAAATAGCTTAAACAAGCTATAAAAACAAGTTCGAGAAAGCAAATTACCTAGAAACGTTTAAAACTAAAAGACGTATGTTTAAATTTAAATAAACGTAAACGTACGAAATAAAACGTGAGTTTTAAGAAATAAAAAACCTACGAATATGAAAATTTAAATTTTTACAATCCTAATAATAAAAGAAAATTATTAGAAAAAGAAAATTATTTATTTGACTTATTAATTAATTATTATTAATTAAAAACTATTTAATATTTATTTAAACTAATTAAAATTCTAATAAATACTAAAAGATTAAAGAAAAATCTGAAATTTTTTATATAAATACTCTAAGGTAAATAGAAGCTAAGAAAATTATACAATTGAAAATTACTTAATTAAAATTTAAAAAAATAAATTCTATTAAATAGAAGCTATCACTATTTTTCTATTTTTGGTTTTTCTTAAGGACTAAAAATAATTTTATATTTTTCCTAGATTAAAAATAACAAAAGAAAATTATGAAAATTGGATTTATATTTTTCTGATTATTTTTCTATTTATTATGATTTAATTACTATGTTAAACTAAATAAAAGGTTAAAAATATTAAAACTATCAAGAAAATTCTAAAACTTTTTCCTAAGTTACTTATTAGTATAAGAAGCTAGGGAAAAATATAAAAAGTGTGAAATACTTATTAATAAGCAGTACAATAAGCAGATAAGCTTAAATAAGCAAATCTGACTAGAATACTATATAAATAAATAAAGAAAACTAAAACACTAATAACACACTAGGGGAGATGGTGCGTGTGCTTGGTCTGGTTTCTGACCAGCTTTGACCAAGAGGTCCCAGGTTCGAATCCTGGCAAGCACAAAACACAAAACTATTTTATTTTTTTTATTTTCTTTTTACAAACACACTAAACACTTAATAACTAACAACTTTTAAAAAGAAAGTATTTTTAGAACTAAGAAATAAGCTCAGTGGGAGCTTAATCTCACCACAGTTAAGCTTTTACAAGCTTAACTTGGTTTTTCAAATGCCAACAAGCTTCTAAAAAGCTATAAATTAGACACAAACAAGAAAATAAGATAAGAACAAATTAGATGGGCTTAAAGGAAGCCAAAGAAAAGAGAAAAGCTAAGAAAATAAGCTGAAAAGCTCAATTAAGCAATGAACCAAACCTGGTGTACATAGGACAGTTGCAGGCCAAGTAGTGATTTTCAAGGCTTGATTTAAGCTATCTAATAAGCTAGAACATTAGATACCAGATACTACATTTGAACCTTACTATGTGAACTTTATGAAAAACCAAAAATTAAGCAAACTGCTTAACTGGATAAGCTAGAAAGCCACCAAGATCAGCAGTGTTTGGGCTTGCAGGCTGCTAATGAACTGAGAATGCAAGAAAACAACTCCACAATAAGCCTAGCTTATTGTGAGCTTAATGAGGCAAGTGACTGCCTTATGAGAGCAGTCCCCTAGTCCAAATCTGCAAACAGCTTCAAAACAAGCAAAATAAAGCTGAAACAGCTTATGTTAGTGATGATTAGCTTAAGTGAAATCAGACTTTTGGCAAATGAACAGTGTAATACCCCAAATTACCCACTTTGACCCACACAGCCAAACACCCCTATACCTGGACTGTTTTGAGTTTTGAACTAGGAATTTCTGAAATAACTTATAGACCTAACATATTATTAACTAATTACTTAATTAAGTAAAGATAAGCAGTTTTCAAATTTAAAATAAGCTCTAGATAAGCTATAGCTTATAATGGACTAAACTTGGACTTTATGACTGTTTTAAGCTTTTCAAAGCAAAAGACCAAAAATAGCTGAACTATTGATACAGGATCCTTAATTAACTAATTTACACAGGAATAAGCAGTAAAAATCATAATAAGCAGATTTTAAGCAATGCTACAGTGCTTTGTTGACCAAGAGTTGACTTTTCTGAAAACTTAAATTTTAACTTGATTTAACAGAATTTAAGTCCAAATAAGCTTAAATAAGCTTAATGGAGCAGAGATTGCTGGTTTAAAGCATAAAATTAACTAAGAACAATTTAGGCGGGAAAAACTGTTAAACATGAAACATGAATTAAACTTTGATTAACTGGTTCAAATACAACTTAAACAACTTAAATTATACAAAAACTATAAAACCCAGGAAGAAATTACAATAAAAACTAACTACGACATTATTTTAACTAAATTACACTAAACTAGCACCTACTACTCTCCTCTCTCTGTCTTGTGGTCTTTTTATGCTTCCCAAATATCTCTCTTATCTCTTTGAAGCTATCCCAGCAGTCCAATTAAGCTGAATTAATCCAAGCCCTCCACTTGTAATTTTGGCGCCAAAGTCATACTAGTGGATTGAAGCAGTTTTGTTGCAATTAAGGAAGTTTGGGAGTTTATGGAGGTGGAGGGGGAGTGGTTAGTGACTGGGGTGATGAGGTGGAAAGGTGGAGGACAGGTGGTGGTGGTTTTGGAGGTGGTATTGGCGGATTTTTGTAAGGGAGAAGGAGTATTTGACTGGGTTTGACTGGGGTCAAACCTGGTTTTATTTATTTAAGGGTTGGGCCGGGTTATGGTTTAGTGGTTGGGCTGGGTTTAGTTTTGGGTTTGTGTTTTGGGTTTATATAATAAAAAGGGTCCGGCTGGTTATAGTATTAAACACAAGGACCATTTTTGTTATTTCCTGAAAATCCAAGGACTGAAAACGTAATTCTCCCAAAGTTATCATAAGGACCAAAATTGCCAAGTTTAATTTACCAAAGGACCAAAAATGTTAATTTTCCAATTTAAAATGTCCAGGGTAAATTCTGTCAATCATTAAAATTTTCAGGGACTAAAGTTGCCATTTTGCAAAACTAAACTTTATAAGGCTAATTTTGACAACTTGAAAATCCCTGAGGGCCTTTTATGAAAAATTTCCATGTTTTGAATAACTAGGGACTAGATTTGATAATTTATGAATAAAACACAGTTTAAATATTTTTCTGCCTTTTTGAGACTTTTGAAAGTGTTTTTGACTGTTTATGTGGGTTTAAACAAGGTAAATATATGTGTATTTAGACACATATCAAATCCCCCACACTAAACTATTGCTAGTCCCTAGCAATATTTTTGAAAATTTAATGGATTTTATCTCTTTACCAAAAGCCATCACTTCTGGAGTAGCCAAATGTTTCAGTTCAAGTAAGAACTTTGGTACAATGATAACCAAATGATTTTGAGCAAATCATCAGCTGTCAACGGTTTTGATTTGTCTTTACCAGAAGCCGTTTGCTTCTGGACTAGCCAACTCTTAGATAAATTATCAATATTATCTTTGGTGAGCTGATTACCAATTATGGTTTTCCACTGCCTTTACCACAAGCCATAATCTTGCGGCTAGCCAACTCTTTACTTATAAGGATATGGTGAGTTGAATACCATACAATTTTGGGCAAATTGCAAGCCATAAACGGATTTGATATATCTTTACCTGCAGCCGTTTGCTCAGGATTAGCCAGTCCTTATGTGGGTTAGACATGGTGGACTGATAACCATTTATTGAGTTCTAAGTGAGAAAAAAATTTTAAAATTTTGGCCAAAATGGGGGTACTGGGGCACTAAAAGGTACATATGTGAACAAATTCGCCAGAATTCCCCCCCACACTTAGAACTGAATATTGCCCTCAATATTCAAAGTACCGGCTGTTAAACCAACACTTAGAACGTGAAAAGGCAATACTAATAGCCATTATTTTATATACACATTTTTTTTTTTTTTTTTTTTTTTTTTTTTTTTGATTACTTACATATATACAATATGTGGGGCATCTCCCCCACACTTAGGTGGTAGAAAAGAGAAAGAAAACAGAAATATGGGTTAAAACCCATATGGTGAGCTAATATTTTTGATCACCGAGTCACTAGCTTGACTCGACCCCACATTCATTTGTTCTTGGGGAAGTATGTGGAACAAAAAATCTCCATCGGACTTTCGTTTAAAATGTTTGGAAAAACATTGAATTTCATGAAAGTTCCACACCGATGAGATATACACAGATCCGGCTCACAAATGATAAATAAAAATGCCGGGATCAAAGATAGTGTCTTCATTCCCGAAGGAGTGAAGAACAGGAGAAGTCACCGTGTAGGTGAAGAAAAGAAAGAAAGTCATGATAAAAATCATGACTAACTCATCATCATTAGAAGGAGAATTCATGATTTCAGGATCATGAATCTCGTCATTTAAGCTCATTTGATCAAGACATATTCTGGGCGGGAGGGATGGAATTTTGAGATTAATAAAATTCTCAGTTTTGAGAATATCTCCCTCCGGAACACAAAGATAATCTTTGTCAAGATCAAATATGAAGTTATCATACTCCGGCGGAGATATGATATGAGTGAGTTCATCGGAGAACTCCTCAAAGGTGAATGAATCATATTCAGATTTGATGTGAGTGAGTTCATCAGTGAACTCCTCAAATGTAAATGATTCATAATCGGGGAGAGAATTATGAGAATGAGAAGTGGTGTTGCCACTAATTTTCTCTCCCATCTGATCAAAACAGAAGGCTTCCATTTCCGGAATAGAATCATCGGAAAATATGTCACTATCCTTTATGGGGATAGGAGATGAAATGGATTTTTCCTTGAAAGCCTCGATTTTAGAAACGAGAAGACTGACATTCAATAATGTTGCTCGAAGAGCTTCATCTTTGATTTCAGTGTCAATTTCTTCATTATTCTCTTCTTCTAAGCTGACTAGCTTAGAAGGCAATTCTTCCACATAAATGATGTCTCCACAATATAACGAATCGTCATCATTAGAATCGGAGAACATCTCAACATGATCTTTTGGGAAGATAAGAGGAGGAGGGATATCACACAAATGCTCGAGAATTCCCTGTGACTCTCTTGGGATTGGGACAAGGTTCTCGACACTAGACTTTATGAATACGTCTGATTCCTTTGCAGGAATTGTGTCAAGATGCTCATCCCCCATACTTAGAGAGTGAGTGTGAACCTCGGGTGTGATAGCAGTTGTTTGAGATGGAATCTCAACTGCTGGGATATCAACTGATGAACTTGATGAATCTTTATAGAATTGAAGGATATCAAGTGTATCTTCATCATCACTGTCATCAGGAATAAAACAGAACTGAGAGCTAGATCTGGCTGGTTTTTCTTTTGCAATTGATTCCCTAACAGCTTTTCCAAAGGCATCATGGGAATCTATTTTAGCAACCTGCTCTTCAGTCAATAATTCCGCCATGGATTTCTCATGTGAATTTAGAATTAATGAAAATTGCGGGGGTGGGGATCTGTCAAAACCAGAAGGTTGACATTGATTATCATCATGAGGACCCCCACAATATACACAAGAAAAACTGGGAGCATTCTGAAATGTTTTTTTATTAAACTCCTCAGCTCTTTTCACTAACTCTAGAAGCTCTAGATAAGTGTCTTGCTGGGTTTGCTGAGGAATTTGAGTTATTTGGCACTGTGGAGGTTGGTCGTGATATGGATCGTCGTAATTGTTACAAGGAAATGGATTCCCTGTTTGACAATCAGAGCTAAAATGTGGACCTCCACAGTACTCACAAGAAAAGTTCGGTGTATTTTGATACGATGCATCATTGAGATTTGGACAATATGATACTTGCTCGTATGAATGTGATGGGTAGTTGGTAAAATTCGAAAAGTCGTTAAATGAGTTCGGATTAGGATCATAAGAAAATGAATTCCTCGAACCACAAAACAAACAACTTCCGTCTCGACTATCATTACCACATTGTTCACATGTACACCAACGACATGGTAGACCAAAAAGCCGCTCACCACAACCAACACAAGGAATAAAATCCGGAGGTGGGACAAGTGGTGTGCTCTGAGAGCTAGGAATTTCCACCACTTCCGTTATGGTCTCAGGTTTTTGATAAACGTGAAGATTAGGAAAGTCGTTCTTTTTAGTCACTGTTCTAAGTTCTGTACGTTTGCTTGACAAACTTTTAACCGTAAACCCTGAAAGGTTAGGATCGATTCTTGATGGTTTGTCATTAATAGCACGTATCTCGGGCTGTGGAGGGTAGTAGGAAGGACTTTGAGAATCCTTGAGAGACTCTTTAGTGGATAATTCACACCAATAACAAGATCCACGATCCTTTGGTGCATGCTTTCCACACCGCTCACACGCACACTTAGAACAACGATGGCTGTCAATCGATGGGCTTTTACAATCAAAACATTTGTACCCGAGAGACGCCATAGAAGAAAGGTATAAGAAGTTTAGAATCAAATGGATAGAGGGTAAAGGGATAAAGAATCAAAAAGGGTAAGAGGGTAAAGATGAATATTTTTGGGTTTTTTGTGTTCGTTGAAAACTTAAATAAAAAAAAAGTTTTTGGCAATCGTTTAGTCAAATGAATTAACTTCACGATAATTTTGGGTTTTTTTCTGAAAATAAGAGAATATGGACAAAAGATGGTAAATATACAATGGGTGTATATTCAACAATCACTGATGCTTCAAATCGTTCAACGCAGCACACCTCCCCGGCAGCGGCGCCAAAATTTGATCGGTCCTAAACAGTCAACTTAAATCAACCACGGATGTGGTCAAACAAAGTCAAACCAATTGAGAACACAATGCAATTATCCAAGGGAGTTTAGTTTTATCCCCGGGTCGTTTAAGTCCCAGAGAGGTGTGAAATCTGTAGTAAAACGAATCTGTGATCGGGTGAATATTGAACGAGAAAGGGTTTTGATTGATTAAACTAAGAAAATATAAAAGGAAATAGCTTAAACAAGCTATAAAAACAAGTTCGAGAAAGCAAATTACCTAGAAACGTTTAAAACTAAAAGACGTACGTTTAAATTTAAATAAACGTAAACGTACGAAATAAAACGTGAGTTTTAAGAAATAAAAAACCTACGAATATGAAAATTTAAATTTTTACAATCCTAATAATAAAAGAAAATTATTAGAAAAAGAAAATTATTTATTTGACTTATTAATTAATTATTATTAATTAAAAACTATTTAATATTTATTTAAACTAATTAAAATTCTAATAAATACTAAAAGATTAAAGAAAAATCTGAATTTTTTTATATAAATACTCTAAGGTAAATAGAAGCTAAGAAAATTATACAATTGAAAATTACTTAATTAAAATTTAAAAAAATAAATTCTATTAAATAGAAGCTATCACTATTTTTCTATTTTTGGTTTTTCTTAAGGACTAAAAATAATTTTATATTTTTCCTAGATTAAAAATAACAAAAGAAAATTATGAAAATTGGATTTATATTTTTCTGATTATTTTTCTATTTATTATGATTTAATTACTATGTTAAACTAAATAAAAGGTTAAAAATATTAAAACTATCAAGAAAATTCTAAAACTTTTTCCTAAGTTACTTATTAGTATAAGAAGCTAGGGAAAAATATAAAAAGTGTGAAATACTTATTAATAAGCAGTACAATAAGCAGATAAGCTTAAATAAGCAAATCTGACTAGAATACTATATAAATAAATAAAGAAAACTAAAACACTAATAACACACTAGGGGAGATGGTGCGTGTGCTTGGTCTGGTTTCTGACCAGCTTTGACCAAGAGGTCCCAGGTTCGAATCCTGGCAAGCACAAAACACAAAACTATTTTATTTTTTTGATTTTCTTTTTACAAACACACTAAACACTTAATAACTAACAACTTTTAAAAAGAAAGTATTTTTAGAACTAAGAAATAAGCTCAGTGGGAGCTTAATCTCACCACAGTTAAGCTTTTACAAGCTTAACTTGGTTTTTCAAACGCCAACAAGCTTCTAAAAAGCTATAAATTAGACACAAACAAGAAAATAAGATAAGAACAAATTAGATGGGCTTAAAGGAAGCCAAAGAAAAGAGAAAAGCTAAGAAAATAAGCTGAAAAGCTCAATTAAGCAATGAACCAAACCTGGTGTACACAGGACAGTTGCAGGCCAAGTAGTGATTTTCAAGGCTTGATTTAAGCTATCTAATAAGCTAGAACATTAGATACCAGATACTACATTCGAACCTTACTATGTGAACTTTATGAAAAACCAAAAATTAAGCAAACTGCTTAACTGGATAAGCTAGAAAGCCACCAAGATCAGCAGTGTTTGGGCTTGCAGGCTGCTAATGAACTGAGAATGCAAGAAAACAACTCCACAATAAGCCTAGCTTATTGTGAGCTTAATGAGGCAAGTGACTGCCTTATGAGAACAGTCCCCTAGTCCAAATCTGCAAACAGCTTCAAAACAAGCAAAATAAAGCTGAAACAGCTTATGTTAGTGATGATTAGCTTAAGTGAAATCAGACTTTTGGCAAATGAACAGTGTAATACCCCAAATTACCCACTTTGACCCACACAGCCAAACACCCCTATACCTGGACTGTTTTGAGTTTTGAACTAGGAATTTCTGAAATAACTTATAGACCTAACATATTATTAACTAATTACTTAATTAAGTGAAGATAAGCAGTTTTCAAATTTAAAATAAGCTCTAGATAAGCTATAGCTTATAATGGACTAAACTTGGACTTTATAACTGTTTTAAGCTTTTCAAAGCAAAAGACCAAAAATAGCTGAACTATTGATACAGGATCCTTAATTAACTAATTTACACAGGAATAAGCAGTAAAAATCATAATAAGCAGATTTTAAGCAATGCTACAGTGCTTTGTTGACCAAGAGTTGACTTTTCTGAAAACTTAAATTTTAACTTGATTTAACAGAATTTAAGTCCAAATAAGCTTAAATAAGCTTAATGGAGCAGAGATTGCTGGTTTAAAGCATAAAATTAACTAAGAACAATTTAGGCGGGAAAAACTGTTAAACATGAAACATGAATTAAACTTTGATTAACTGGTTCAAATACAACTTAAACAACTTAAATTATACAAAAACTATAAAACCCAGGAAGAAATTACAATAAAAACTAACTACGACATTATTTTAACTAAATTACACTAAACTAGCACCTACTACTCTCCTCTCTCTGTCTTGTGGTCTTTTTATGCTTCCCAAATATCTCTCTTATCTCTTTGAAGCTATCCCAGCAGTCCAATTAAGCTGAATTAATCCAAGCCCTCCACTTGTAATTTTGGCGCCAAAGTCATACTAGTGGATTGAAGCAGTTTTGTTGCAATTAAGGAAGTTTGGGAGTTTATGGAGGTGGAGGGGGAGTGGTTAGTGACTGGGGTGATGAGGTGGAAAGGTGGAGGACAGGTGGTGGTGGTTTTGGAGGTGGTATTGGCGGATTTTTGTGAGGGAGAAGGAGTATTTGACTGGGTTTGACTGGGGTCAAACCTGGTTTTATTTATTTAAGGGTTGGGCCGGGTTATGGTTTAGTGGTTGGGCTGGGTTTAGTTTTGGGTTTGTGTTTTGGGTTTATATAATAAAAAGGGTCCGGCTGGTTATAGTATTAAACACAAGGACCATTTTTGTTATTTCCTGAAAATCCAAGGACTGAAAATGTAATTCTCCCAAAGTTATCATAAGGACCAAAATTGCCAAGTTTAATTTACCAAAGGACCAAAAATGTTAATTTTCCAATTTAAAATGTCCAGGGTAAATTCTGTCAATCATTAAAATTTTCAGGGACTAAAGTTGCCATTTTGCAAAACTAAACTTTATAAGGCTAATTTTGACAACTTGAAAATCCCTGAGGGCCTTTTATGAAAAATTTCCATGTTTTGAATAACTAGGGACTAGATTTGATAATTTATGAATAAAACACAGTTTAAATATTTTTCTGCCTTTTTGAGACTTTTGAAAGTGTTTTTGACTGTTTATGTGGGTTTAAACAAGGTAAATATATGTGTATTTAGACACATATCAGTATTCTTTGATTAAAGATAACTATAACTTCCTTTCTTCCAAAAGTTATCAAGGTTAGAAGATTGAGTATGGATTGTATATACTCAATAAGACTCCAACCTAGAAGATTAATAAGACACCATTTATTATGGAATGTGATAAATCGCATTAAGTCTTAAAACTGAAGTTCTTAATTTGTTAAACAACTTATGGAGTAGGATATTAACAAACTAATGTAAGGAACTGTCAATATGTATTTGTAATGTCCTAAAAGAGAACAATTTAGTGTTGCTCTACTTGCTAAGTATTTATAGATAGTTTATGTAAAACCCAAAATTTCAAAATATGCAAAATTACCAAAATACCCTTGTAACTTAAAATTTCAATTAATACTTAAATAAAACATCAAATAAATCACAAACTCTTGTAAACTAGCAACATATGAAGTATGATAATTTTTGCTTAAACATTTTAATATTTTACATGTCCTAAAAATACTTGTCACACACAAAAATATAAGATGGGCCGAATTACATATTTATATATGTGTACTTATTTGTTAAATAAATTAAAATGTATAAATAAAGGATAAATATTACAAAATATTAGAAGATCTTTGAAAATCAGAGATTTGACCTTATCACAACTATCTTGGCCGAATTTCAAGCCCTCCCCTCCTTTATCACATGGTTTCTACATATTTTCCATTTTTATATACCTTTAAACGCCAAAAACAACACCAAAAGCTCTCTACAATCCACACGATTTTCTGGAGGCTGATACATAATTTTCCTGGGTTCTCTCAAGTATAAAGAAGGTGAGAAAAATAGGATTTCAAATTGTTGAAGCTTGGTTCACTTGGTTTTGCTTTTTGCTCGAGTTTGGTTCTTGCCGAGAAGAATTAATCCTCCACACCTCATCCGATCATCATAATAATTATCTGGTATTTTTGTGACTTCCTTTTCATCATGTATGATCTAAATAAAATGGCTATAATGATTCATGCATGATATTCTGGTCGTTTTGAATTAAACGAATCTAAAACCCTAAAAACCAAATAAATTGTGAATCGGCTATTATGAATTTTTTGTCCTTCAAGCATATTTTTCTCAGGTCTTATTCGTGCTATATAACACTATAAAAATGGTTCTTGTAATTTTTGAAGCTTAAATAGTCCTTGGTGAATTATTTTGCAAACCGATTAAAAAGAAAAAAAAGGTTTTAAAATAAAAAGGTAATCGTATGAACTAGGGTTTGGATTTGTGATGATGGATTTGATGTAATTAATGTGTTTTAAGGTTAAATCAATGATTGGTAATGATTGGAAAATTTTAGGGTTAGGGTTTATACATTTTTGTTTTAACCGATTGAAAAATTAAAAGTATTTGGGTGTGTTTTGAAATTTTATAAACTTGTGAGTTATTTTTGTAAGATGCCTTGGACCAGGGATGAATCATAAAAATTATGATATGGGGGTATTACATGTAATTTTTGTAATTAAAAGGTTTAAATGGTAAATTGTTTAATTAATATAACCGAATTGAAAAATTATAAAATAGAGGGACTTGTTTTGTAAATTATGTAAAATGAAGGGTATTTCGTATAAACATTAAAGTAAGGGGTGTAATGTGTAATTTTGGATAATTTAAGGCATAATGTGTAAATATGAATATTGTAAGGATTAAATTGTAACTTAATTAATTATAAGGTTTAAATTGTAATTTAATTAATAAAAAGGGTTTAATTTGTAAAATTGTTAAAATTAAAGGATTGGAATTGTAATTATGGTAAATTTATGGATTAAAATGAATAACTTGTAATATTTGCACTTTAAACCTTTATTTTTGGCATATTTGCATTTAAAACCCTAAAATATGGAAAGTTGTCAAGTTTAACCCTAAGCTATTATAACTTGCTAAAATGAACCCTATTTCCATAATAATAATTAATTGATGACTTAAACTAATTACTTTATGGAATTTGTCTAATTATGAAAAATTGTTATTTTTGGAAACTTGCTAAATAAGGAAACTTTCTAAAAATAGAAACTTGCTATAAATGGAAACCTGCTAAAAATAGAAAGCCGACTAAAATGAGAAATCTGATTTAAATAAGATATTAATTAAAGACGACCATGTATTCGTGTAGATTCGCTAAAGATGGAGTTTGTTTCCGATCTTTATATTTCTAGATGTGTTTTCACTTGCGGTATGAGGTACAGATATTCTACCCTTTTTTCAGTAAGGGTGCTTTCACTTTCATGACTTGATCTTGATCTTTGATTCGTTATAAGATTCCCTTTAAGCCATTGCTATGATCCCCTGTTCTTTGATTCATTCGTTGATATGCTTCGTCGATATTATGATTCATTGACATTCGTTTATTGTGATCCCTATGGTACGATACTTGATATACTTCGTTCATCACCCTTTGACATGAATATTCAAATCCTTGGATACCTTGAAGAGTCATTTGATATTATAATTGGATGTGAAAACTTTTCTTAATTATATATGAAAATGTTTTGAGAAAAGCTATTTTAAAAATGATGTTTTTGAGCACGATGCGATACCACTTTTAAATGTAATTTTACTAAAAGTTTTATGAAAACTACTTTTAAAGACTTTCTTTATGAAAACTGTTTTTAAAGATCACTTTTATGAATGCCATTATTAAAGGATTACTTTTATGATATGAACATTTAATATAAACTTTTAAATTGAACCTTTGTTATGAACCTTGAACCAATTGATATGAACCTTTGGTTTGAACCCATCTATGAACCCTTTGTTTTGAACCTTTGCTATGAACCATTTGATATGAACCATTTGATATGAATCATTTGATATGAACCATTTGATATGAACCATTTGATATGAACCTTATAATATAATTGAAATGGAAATTTGACTTGAACCACTTGATATGAATTTTGAACTTGGATACTTGGACATTTGATACTTGACCCTTGACCCATAGTTTGAGACTACGAGCCATAACTAGGCATGAGGGTTTCATGTCCATGTCATTGATGCACCTATGGCATGACTCTAGGGTAGGAGAGTGATGACCTATCTCGTCCCTGACTTGATTTGATTTGTTACGTAGAGGTAGTATTTGGCCACCTGGGGCGTATGGATGCATCCTAGATTTGTTATTTGATTCGAGTTTGTTATATTTGGTGACTGATGGTGTGTGCGATACACGTCTTTCACATCTTGGGAGCTCATGACTCCACCCTTTGGAGGTATCCCCTCATATTGCGTTTGGTACCGAGGTCTCCCCTCCGTACACCTTGATATTTGATTATTTGATTTGATATGGGCTCGTAGTGGATTACTGTTTCCTTTACCTTATAACCTTGTACTTAGTATTCCGAGGTCACCCCTCCGGATACATACTTGACTTGATACTTGACTTGACTTGATATGACTTGGGCTCGGGTTGGGATTATTGTTCCATTTTCTCTTATCTATTGTAACTATTTCATAACTCTTGATATATCTGCATAACCTTTTTTTCTTTCTTTCCTAACTCTTTTTATACCTTGCATTGTTTCACTTACTTCACTATCCCATTATTACTGCTTGTTACCTTTATATCTGTTCACTGGGCTTTTTAAGCTCAGCCGCATTTCTTTTCCTGCGGCAGGTTTTAGTTTGGAAGCTGGGTATGAGTGGAGAGTACCTTGGACTTAGAAGACCTTACTAGCTATTTTGGATTAGAGATGACTAGAAGAACTTATATTTAGACTTAGTAATTTATTGTATTTCTCATTTGTAACCTTGTAGTTTCAGATTTTCTCTTGTAACCATTGGAATTCATTTTGTATTATTTATGTCATATGATTGTGTTTGTTCTGATATGAAACCATTATTGCGACATCTCTACCCTTGTCGGGTTGGGGTGTTACAGTTTATAAATTGCAAAAGGCAAGTGGGAGTTTTTATCTTGAAAATATAAAATTACACGATACATAATCTTCTAAAAATACACTAGTAAATGTCATGATGCGGATTAAACATGTTATGAATGTTTAGATACGTAACATGTTTAGATACAAACCATAAAGATAACTTGTAAAATATTGAATTTGGCAAATTACTCATACTATGAATGTTTAGATACAGACCATAAAGATAACTTGTAACACCCCAACCCGAGAAGGGTCAAAATATAACATTATGGTGTCCATCAGAACATAAACACAAGTGGAAGACTTTATTAATTACAAGGTTACATAAATTCTTCTAAGGAAATGATAAAATACTAAGTCTGAAATAGAATAACTTCTAAATGAAATACAATCCCAAACAAAGTATAAATGAAAGATAACTCCAAATCTAATCCAAACGCAAGTGGGTAACTATCGTCAGGGGGTCCACTAAAAGCTCCTACTCTCATCACTCAAATCCCAGCATCCCGCTTGATACCTGCTGCAGAGGAAAAAAAATGCAGCTGAGCTTAAAAAGCCCAGTAAACAGATATAAACGAATAATGAACTGAATATAAATAAGTATATGAAATGAAATAAAAAAGAATCTGCCGAACAAGATGTCACAGGTCATGAGAATCAAATGAATAATAAATCAAGTGAAAGAATAAGGAAGTCAACAAATCATAAAAAAATATCCACGAGCTCACAAAGCAAGCCACCTGCTTAACAACATAATCATATCATAACAAATAGAGTGTACGGCTCCCAAAAGTGACATGGGGTGTATGGCACACACAAACCATTCACTACTAAGCCATATCATAATCATATCAGAAAACTTAACTAGGATGCATCCATACGCTCCCTGCAAAACAAAGTTATGTACACCACCATACACATGTACTCAGACAAATATATTGGCGTACCAAAATGGCAATTATGTGCACGAGCTCAATAATAGTATACACATCACAAGGGAACGTCGTGGACCAATCACACCGCCACAGCTAGTGTCATGCCATTGGTGTCTCAATGACATGGCCATGGTACCTCCATGACTAGTTAGCTCGGGAAACAACACAAACATAACGAAACAATTATAACATGTCCAAACAAAGATATGTCTAACTAAACTGAATATCATATCAAAACGGGATAGCAAAACAATTATCTGTACAAATAATTTATGTGACCGCAAGAAATCTATTAAACATTGTTTTCATAAAAGTAATCTTTTAAAAGTAGTTTTCATAAAAGTCAATAAACCGTCATATAAAAGTGGTATCGCATCGTGTTCATAGAAATCATTTTAAAATAGTTTTTCTCAAAGCATTATCAAGATATATATTTAAGAAAGGTTCTCACACGAAGTCATAATATTAGATGAGTTACAAAGTCTCAAAGGATTTAAATATGAATATTGAAGTCACAAGAGAGAACGAATAATCAACCATATCAGACAGAATAGCCAAACGAATATTAAATGAATCACAACTCAGAATAGAAAATATCAAGGAATCAAAAGTCATGAGATACCCTTACTGAAAAAGGGTGGAATATCTGTAATTCTGTACCTTAGCTAATGAAATGGAAGCAAACGGAACAATGATCACAAGGAAAACAACGTCACTCCTTCTCTAACGAATCTACACGGATTAGGGATCATTTAATACTTATGTGTTCAATTAATGCCATAACGGATATTAGTACTTAATGTCATTTTGTAACATGTTTAGGGTTTCTCATGCGATTCTGGTTCATATTCTTATAATTTTTAAAACACCTAAAACAAGCTCCTGTGGTTCTATAATTTTTACCAGAGACACCTATATATGTTTAATACTTCCCCTGATGTTTACAGATTTTATCTCCTAGTGCAAGTATCCAAACAAAAATCGTTTTTCAAACCTGTTCATGAAAAATAACTGCACAGACACCCAAAAAGTTTGCCCTTAACCAACGTATTTAGATAATTCAAAAAAATTCACCAAAATTCCAGTAACTAATAGACATATTAAATATTCCCCTGCCAAAATTGGGGCTTCCCAAACCTTATTGTTTGTAAATGAAAAATCATAAAAACTGACTGAATTTCCAGACCCGAAAATCAATTTTGACACTTAATCTTCTAAAATCAAGAAACTGCTTCCCCGACCTCCAATAACCACGATATTTATATATTCATAAAGTAGGAAACTTAAACTTAATTTTAGACTCAAGAATCATACAAAAACACGTTGGCATCATCAATTTAGACTCCCTTGAATTCGACCAAAATTCTAGCCAACATGTAAGCGAGACAGAAACAACACAACCCTAACCCTCATAAGCCCTAGTCGACTCCCATTAATTCCCTAGGGTTTTCCAGATTTTACACCATATTAATGAGCCTTAAATAATCATGTTAGGGTTTAATAATTATGACCTAGGGTTTGTATTCAAAACAGATTCAAATAGAGAAGAAAACAACATGACTATGATTAATATAACATGGTTAAGTCTGATTTTATTCATTCATATATATATGTCGTGTAAGGGTGAAATCAAAGGAGACACATGAGTACCTTAAGGGCCGAATTGAAGGATCAAAGAGACTAGAACAAAACACCACGAATAAACAACAATACACCTTCTTCTTCTTGAACTTGGAAGAGAATAACAATAGAGTTTTAGGGTTTTATCTTGTTCGGTTTATAGAGGGGATGAAGGAGCCGAATATAATTTTTTTTGGGATAGGGGGAATCGGTTCTAAGTATTCTAAGGGGAACCGAATTTTTGTTTCAAATTAGGAGGAGGAACAAAATCTTCTAAGTATTTAGGATATATAATATGTTTCCTTAGTTCTTATCTTGTTAAAAAAAATTATGAAACTTGTACACACCAAAAAGGGGGCCTGATAACGCTCATTTTGTACATACTTTAGTAGCGTTATTCGTATGTTTATGCATGTTATTTGGTTGTATTTGTGAACATTTTATGCTTAAAAGGAACAAAAAATGTATTCAGGTTCAGGTACAACTATGTCAAAGGAAATAACGAAAAAGACGAAGAAAAGCTAAGAAATCAAGAGAATATTCAAGAAAAGATCGTCGTCAAAGATAATGATTCGTGCTATGATTATTTCCAAGTTCAAGTTAATGATTATGAAGTTTTATGAAGAAGGAAAGAGTCAAGATTAAGTGCCAAAGATGATTGTTAAAGATGGAGTTTATTCCCACCCCAAGGTTCATGCCTCAACCTGAGGTTGAGCAGTCATTTCCAAACCGCAGGTTCAAAGCTCAACCTGAGGTTCAGCAGACATCCCAAACCGCAGGTTCAAGGTCCAAACCGTGGGTTGAAGTGGTCAGAATGTCCCAAACCGCCAAGGTTCAAATCTGAACCGCGGGTTCATGCACTTAAAGTCTTCAAAAGTTGCATTTAAGTGTGGAATTAAGTACCATTAACACCATGGCCGATCATATACTCTTCATTAATCATTTTTACTACACTTTTATGACACTTGGAGCCCAAGTTTACATCCCTCTCACCCACAAGCATATATACAACCCTTGTGCAAGAGTTTTGACAATGAATTTACAACATAACATCACCACTCACAATTTATCCTCCCTTGCATAATAAGGACATGATATCCCTTCAATATTATCAATCCCAAAAGACCAAGGAACCTCTACCAATTCAAGAAGAAGTGCTCAAGTGCTAGAGAAAGTGTTTGGACATAATTTTCCGGTTGGTTAGAAGCTTGTAGTTGATTGGAGGCCCAAAGATTGCTATAATTCCTTCCATTACCAATTGTAATCTCACTTTGGTAATTCAATTTTATATTTCAAGATGTTTGCTGGTTTCATGATTATTGCTACATTGGATTTTGTTGAAAACAATATGGAGTAATTTCTTTATACACTTGTTTGGATGATGTTATTGATATGAGGATTGCTTGTGTTAAATTATGGTTTTGATCAATTTCATGCTTGGTTAAAGAACCAAGTGTGCTTAGCTTTTGTGACATTTGCCTATCAAGTTTGATTAGTTGTTGGTGATTTCATAGGTCGAAAGGGTTATTATCAACCAACTAGTTATAATCGTTTGTCTATGGATGATTATCTATTGTATTGACCATTTCATTAGTAACTTGATTTGCAAAGAAACTTGGATATAATTGTTGATAAGTTTGTGAAACTACCGCGGATCAAACTTGTTAAATAAACTAAGTCCCGATTGGTTGATTATGCTTGATTTCATTGTTTTATGATCTTTCGTGAGGGTTATATACTTTAAATTATAGATTGGAATTTGTCACCATCATATTCTAATATTTGTAATCAACTTGTCAAACCATCCTCATATTAAGCAATCCAAATATCATAAACTATTCCAAATAAGTGTTGTCTCTTATATTATTGAATTTACATCATTATCATCTTCGTGTTATTTGCTACTTATATGTTTCGACGCCTCATAGTATTTTGGACCGTGACAACCAATATACTTTTAGCACATGCTTGTTACACTAGATTCTTCATCTCGAAAACACTCAAATCTCTTGGGACGACCTTGACTTACCATTCCCTAACTATACACGATAAGGGTATACTTGCCCGAATGTGTTCCTAGTTAACCGGTAATTCTTGTATTATAAATTTAAAGCTTGTTGAAACACATCAAGTTTTTGTCGCCGCTGCCGGGGATTTGTTTGTGTTTTTATTTGTTTTGAATCTTTGTTTTCATCATTTTATAAGTTATGCTTGAATTGCTTGCGAAAAAAAAACCCAAACCACCAATTGTTTTTGTCTTAATTTTCTTAATTATTTTCCGTGACTAATAGTGTTTTAATATTTGTTTAGAGTAGTAGAATATGCTCTTTTGTGTTTAACTTTATTTTTTTTTAGTTTAATTAAAGTTTTAAAGTTTTTGTTTAAACTTGTTGTTTAAATAAAAAAAAATATATATGAAAAAAAAAAGTTTTAGTGAATGAAAGAAAATGTGAAGGATGTGTGTGCATGAAATTATTCGTATATACATACACATTGCATGTGCATGTCTCGCTGATGTAGTCAAGTAGTTTACGAAATATTCATTTTGATAAGGCAAATTCGAATATTGTCAGAGATTGCATTCATTGGACTTGTCTTATTCTTTTTTTTGAAAACATTGCAAGTTGTAATGTGGTTGTCAGAACCACTCGATCTGTAGAAACAAAAATTGTTTATTTTCCTCCGTTTTACTGTTCATAAAAAAAAAATTTTTCTTAGAATTTTTTTTTCTTTTTCTTAAAAAAATTTAAATTCGAAATTTTTTTTTTCTTTTCCTCAAAAAATTTTTGTTTTCCATTTACTGTAGCAGAAATAAAAAAAATAATAAAAATAATAATAATAATAAATAAATAAATTTAAAAAAAAAAATAAATAATCTTTTAATTTTTCTTTTAGCTTTTAATCTTTTTCGATTAGCTCGTTCTTATCTTGTATACACATTTTCAAAAATAGTTTACTTCTATTTAATTTTTCACTTTTTATTCGTAATTCTCAATGACTTTTTGCAAATCGCTCCGGGTTTGTATAAACCCGCGTTCTTGGGGTAAACAAATCATTGGTCCACTTCATGAACTTAAACGTAAGTTCAAAAAGAAGACTCGTAAACCCGATAATACACCAAATATACCCCCCGAGATCGAGTCATCCGAGCCTTTTACCGAGATCGATTCATTTGAACCTTTTATCGAAATCAAGTCATCTGAACCTTACACCAAACAACCGTTCATCGAGGAACTTGTCGTTGTAACGAAACTCAACATATTTGAGGAGAAAGTCGAAACTCCACCCGATTCCCCACTCGTTATCGTCGTTGATCCCGATGACCAACCTATGTGGTCAAGCACTAGGACCGTTGCACCAACACCTAGTTCCGCTATTACCCAACTTCCACTTGAGAACAATTTCGTTATCAAGGGTACCCACATGAGTATGATTCGGGAGAATCAATTTGATGGGAAAATCCGGTCCGATCCTCACCGACACATATCCGATTTTCTTGAGATTAGTAACCTATTCCAATATGGTGAAAATCAAGAGGAAGCGGTTAAGTTGAGGACTTTTCCTTTCTCATTATCCGGAGAAGCTAAGATTTGGTTGAACGAATTAGATGAAGGGACAATCACTACGTGGGATGAAATGAGAGAAGCTTTCATAAGCAGATACTTTTCACCAACTCGATCACGAAAGTCTCGTTGATGCTTGGCTCCGTATTAAAGATATGCTTCGCACTTGTCATGGACACGGTCTAACCAAAGGAGCAATAGTTCAAACATTCTATCATGGATTAGACGATCCAACTCAAGGAATTCTCGACGCCGGAGGAATTTTCCTCTATAGAACTCCGAATGAAGCTTACAAAATCCTCGAGGACAAGGTCCGACTTAAGCTTGATTTCTCGAAAGAATCTCTGATCGTGCCGAAACCAAAAACCGTTGTTTCCGCCGGTGGAGACAACATTAATTCCGTTCATGGAATCTTGATGGAAAAAATCGAAGCTCTCGCTACAAAAATCGATTCTGAATTCCAGAGCATAAGGAAGGAGATGAAAGAGATGTGAGACATTCGTAGAGACGACGAAAGAAACCATGCCTCACAAATCTACATGAGTGATGACATGCCGATGTGTGATCCCATTGAAGCAAATTATGCCCAACAAGAAGGATACCCTTACCGAAATCCCACAAGTTCATACTCCTATCCAAACCATAACCCAAATCATGGCTATCATCAATATTTTTCACCATCCCCATCACAATATTCTAGACACAAAGATATCGAAACCTCAACGGAGGAGATGATGAAAGAATGGATGGTTAATCAGATGGAAGTAAATGAGATTATGATGAACCGGATGGTTGAATTAGAGTGCAAAATTGATCAAGGTGTAAGGAACCACCAAGCCTTAATCCAAGACTTGGAGAGGCAGTTTGAGTCTCTAGACAAAGAAACCAACCGTACCAAATCTCTTCCTCATACCATAGATTTCAACTTAAGACATGAATTTGTTTCCGAATCATCCTTGATCGGAAACAAACATGATAAGGGTGATGTTGAATTTATTGAGGAAAATCATATCCCAACCATTCCGAACCCAATTTTGACTAATTCACCAACCAAACCACCTTTTCTCAAGGATTGCACCGTGCATATCATTACCACTGAATGTTCAACGAAAGAGAAGATGTGTGTACACGATGAATTACCGACTCATGTTGGTAACGAGGAATTGGATGCGATTGGAGCTGTTGGAAATGGAGTTTTGAAAAGGAAAGAGATTAGAAAGGATGAAAAAGGAGTGTCAAAGGTACCCGACCTAGATTGGAATGAGAATGGAAAATTGGTTCTTCGAGCCAATCACAATTATCAATACATTTGGCACCCTGCAATAAAGACTCCATACTGGAAACGAATTATCAAAGAATCCTAGAGCGGGGAAGAGTCTAGCTAATGACTCAGAAAAAATTAATTCTCGGGAGGCAACCCGAGTTTTTAATTGTTTTCATGTTTTAAATAAACATGTACACCCTTTACAACAATACTTTCAAACTTGAAAAATCATAAGTATGGGGGTGTTACGTGCTAATAAAGTTAATTATATTATTGCTTGCATTTTGTTTGTTTTTGTTTTGTTTGAATAATTGCAGCAGGTGATGGAGATGGGATGCTTGGAAGAGAAATCGATTGATCTCACTTACTTAACATCTTATCATATGGAGATTCGATCGTGATTTCTTGAGCCCGTGAAGTTTCGTTTCTCTCGGTCTTTTCTTATCTTAATTTTTCCCTACTTTTTCATGCTTTGAAGTTTATTTTTCATATTGAGTATAATGCGTAACTTAAGTGTGGGGGGGAAACTAAAATAGTGAAAAACGAAACTAATTTTAAATTTTCATATTTTTGGGCCAATTTTTAAAAGTTTTGTATACTTGTTTGCCCTTAACTTCTAGTTGTTTTCAAGCATATAGGTTAATCTATTCGAATAACTAAATCATCCCACTGGTGAAATCGGTAAAATTTTGAAAAATTCGAGATGTGTCCCGATTGACATTGCAATCCCTTTTTAGGATCGATAACATTGCTAGCACAATTATAGCCCATTCCACTAAATATGTGAGGATTTGAGCCTATTTCATATAGCATATATCTTTTATTCTTGAATCTTTTTGCTATGAGTGTGCCGGTGATTTTGTTTATTCTAGAACTTGTGCTTGTAAATCATTACCAGACCGCAGTGAGATTACATTCGTGTGATATAAGTGTATTCGTGTGACAAAGAGGCACCCTTAGGAATTAAACCAAATGGCCTTCCATTTTACATCTAATGATATATTAGCTAGCCACATCGGTTAGTTAACCACCCATTTGGACCCATTTGTTAGCGCTCATTTTTAGCGCTAGATACCCTTAGAACACCCTCCGAGCCATTCTTTTCTTTTGTTACATCCAGAAAAAAAAAACAAAAATATTTTCCACTTTAAACCTTAGCCTAACCCCTTGTCAAAGTCTAAACGGTTGGTTGCTAGTTGTTGGGAATAAAATGTTCAAGTCAAAGAGCCTGCCAAAGATGTCAAAGAGCCTGCTAGTTGATTTTGAAGTATATGAAGATGTTCTACCAGTACCTTCTGGGTAGAAGGTACTGCTAGTTGATGAAGAGCCTGCCAAGCTTATGTCAAGTTGATTAGATATTTTGTAATAGATATTTAGTTGAATTATTAGTCTTTGTACATTGTTATACGTTATGTAGAAGTAGTTTAGTCTTCTGTGATGTACAGAAGAATATTACAGAGTTGTACATTGGTAGTTGTATTTAATTGTAGGCGCTAAAATAGTCAAAGTATAGTATTATATTCAACCACTTGAATAACTTGTAATAAGGGTTCCTTATCTTATAAAAGGTTCCCTTAGTCACACTTCATGAAAGAATCTCTTCAACCATTAACCAAAACCGAACCATCTCTCAAGTAACTTAGTTACTAAATTCACAAATCCTTTTACAATCTTAGATTCAAGATTACTTTGTAATCCCGGTGATAGTTAGATCATCCGTATTATTTCATCAATAATATTGAATCGTTTTGTGTTAACCAAAGTTGTGTTCCTTGTTCATTACACACTCACGTTTACATAAACTCACCACCTTGTGTTCTTTTAAGTGTGTTGTAGTAGATTCCGCATGTTAAACACATTCATACATAAATATCTCTCAAACACATTACTAAGATTCACATCCCAAGTGTTTGAACAACAACAAAACCTTTCCATACTAGTTGCTTAGAATGTTGGATAGTTTTTGATGATTATTGGTTAGCCACACTTTGTCATTCGTGTGTGCCATTCCGACAGAGACGAAGACTGCAGCTTCTTATTTGTATTTTTTGTGGTGTATGCTTATACAAAGTGTGGGGGAGATGTGATGTATGGAGAAATGTTGAAAAAAAAATGTGAAAAAAAGGAAAAAAAAATGAATAAGTCATCGAAGAAAAAAAAAAGAAAGAAAAAAATATATGTGATGACAATTATAGCCAATGTGTTATATTATTATTATGACGATGAAGGAAGATGAAGTATGTTTGAGATATCGATTAGCCAATGTGCTAAGACGTGATATACATATATATTTGGTGATCGATATGTGAAGAGGAGAAGATTGTAACTATAATCATTTACGGGATTGTGGTTTGTTTGGTAACTAGCAACATGGGACTTTGACTTGACTTTATTTTTCTTTTAAAACCAATTTCATGAAAATTCCCATGCCTTATCCTTACCCTTTTGACTTTGTGAAATTATCAAGTGTATTGACATGTAGTGACCATCCGATTTCTTGAGGAATTAGGTAACGTTGCTAGCGAGCTAGGGCGATCTAGTGACCATCCGTTATTTGGTGATGCAAGAATTCGTTGTTAGCGAGCTATTATGTTTTGCACAAGATAGTTGCACATAAGTCTAATATAACCCTTAAGCCTAAACGTTACAACCCGAATAAAAGTCCTCTTTAGATGTTTACACTTAGTGCTTTCGCCACGTCGGTGGAGTTTTGTTTCTTGTACAAGCCTATGGTAATAAACGGATCATGACTGAGCAATATGAGTATGATTTTCTTATATACTCCATCACCAAAAATATATGAGTGTTCAGTGAATTATACTTTCATTCCTTTTCGTGAGGTGCTTAGCCATGTTATCAAGCAAAAGAATCCATAGGGTATTGTCAAACATCTCGGTTTTTCACCATTAAAGCTTGAAACGATGAATCGTATCTCGTACTTGTACTTGGTAGATTTGCATCATATTTTTGATAATCATTTTTCATACACCATGTGGGACCTATTTTTTTTTAAATTCTAGATTTGCTTGAGGGCAAGCTGATGAGTGTGTAAATACTCATCATTTTACACCCGATAAAGACACAAAAATAACCAAAAACACCCGAATATACTGCAGATATCCTTGGTTTTGTGTTTTATTTGTTTCAGGTACAAAATGATTGAAAACGGGGCAAATTTGGACAAAACCGTGCATAATATGGAAAAGAACCGAAAGCCGATGCCGGGAAAGACATTATTAATTCGGATTTAGTTCGAGCTCAAAAATCTCAAAATGACCCTTGGATTACTTTTACTTGGCAATATTAGCCCTTGGTGCAACTTTGAAGACATGACAGTATTGGTCCTTGAGGTTACAAAAATTACAAGTTTGGTCCTTATGTTTAAACTTTATTTATCCAAAATGAAACCCGGACCAATTGATGATCCAATCCCCCAACCCAAGCCTTAACCCATCCGGCCCAAAGAAAAACCCATACCCGGTCCTTTTTGCTAAAACCCCCAACCCGGTATCTATTAGGTCAAAGTAGCAGACCTTTCCCTCCTATCCCCTCACTTTCTTCTTTCCGCCAACACAAACCAAGGCACCATCACCATCACCTCGTACTATCCCAACATATTTGTCTCCTCCCACTCTTCCCCAAACCTTGCTTCAGTCACCATCATCTCCACCTCTGCAATCCGAGGCAAGAAAAGGGATTTAATGGCCAAGATCATCCCAATTTAATCCAATGGTTGGGATGAGCTCAGAAAGAGAAGAAGCAGAAGAGGAGAAAGAAACCCTAGTTCATTTTTTTTTTTTTTTTTTTTTCTGTATAAATAGTTAGTAGCTCATTTTATTTGAGCAGGTTTTATTTTTAGCTTAACTTTAGGTATGGTTTTCTTTTTAGATTCTTGTAATTTTTAATTTCAGAATGTAATTTAGTTTTTCAGTTAATGCAAATTAGAGTTCCTTGTTTTTATATCTTGGTCAACAAAAATTTAGTTTACTGTTAACTGCTTATATTACTGCTTATTTGCTTTTCTGCTTTTCTTTATGCTTATCTGCTGTCATTGATGATGTTGGGAGTTAATTTGATAGTTGTAACTTAAAAATAGCAAATTCAGTCCAGTTAGGGGTGTTTGGTTTAAGAGCTTATTACGGGTCAAAATAGTGATTAATGTTCATGTGCCTTTGGGTAGATTTTAGTTTGTCTTGATTTAGTTTATCTAGGCTGTTTATGGAATGTAGTTAAGCTGTTTTGAGGTTATTGTAGGTTTTGAGTTAGTGTTGTTAGATTTAGAAGCTGAAATGAGCTTATTGGCTTATAGCAGCCATAAGCTCATTTGAGGTCCTTTTTTGGTATTGTTGCATCTAATTTAGTCCATAGTTATTAGTCACTAGCCCCTTAATTCCTTGGTTCTAAATATAGCAAAGTTCAGGCCACTTTAATTTATAGCAGACTGCTAGTTTTTTTTGTTGTTTTTGCATCATACAACCCTTTTTCAATCTCAGTCTTAAGCTAGTTAGAGTAGGATTTAATTTCTAATTCTTGTTTTTATCAGTAGCTTGATAGTTAATCTCAACCTGTTTCAACTTAATTCTGCATGTGTAGCTTATTTTAATAGCTTTTTCTGGTCTGCAAATAGCCATTTGGCCTGTTCTGTTCCTGCACCCACCCTGCACTCAGTTCCTCAGTTTTCCTGCATCTGATCTAGGTCTATTTTAAGGTAGGAATTGGCTTTTAATTTTGGGCATTTTCAGGTTTTAGGTAGCTTGTAGTATAAGGTTTTTGGTTCTGCTTTTTGTTTCCCCAAACAAGCTCTTTCCTAGCTTATAATTAAGCTGCTAAGTGGCTGTTCTGGCTTTTTGATTCTGTCTCAGTATATACTGATCAGCAGATTAATCTGCTTATTCCTTCTGCTTATTTGATCTATTTTCAGTTGTTTTAAGTCTCATTTAGTGTACTAATCAGTTTCTTAGCTTTTGGTAATTTTTGGTCAAGTTTAGCTTATTTTTAGCTTATTTGAAAAGTGCTTATTTAGCCCATTCTGCTTATTATGGGTTAGACAGATCTAATTTTATTTTTCCTAGCTTTTTAATATCATTTTAGAATTACTTGAATTTTTTTAGATTTTTCTGTTTTCATTTTCTATTTTTAAATAATTTAAATAGTTTAAATTAGTTTTTAATTCATAATAATTAATTAAAAAGTCAAAAAAATATTTTTCTTTTTTGTTAAATTTTATTTTGTCATGTAGTATGTAGAAAAAATAGAATTGTACTCGTAGAGTTTATATTTCATTATTTTGACGTTTTTACTCGTTCGTAGTTTCCCGTTTACGTTATTTTAATTTTCGTCTTAGTAGATATTAAAAACCAATCAACCCTCGTTCTTTCAAGCATTTTAATAACAAACCTCAAACGATGTCCTCGATTCATGCCTCGTTGGGACTACGACTCGGGTATTCACTTATCCGGTATATTACAATCGAGTATCGCGTCGAGCCGTCGCGAGTTGACTTTTCTTCGTGAAAGGCTTCGCTTGAGACGCGTTTTCGTGCGTTACCAAAATGGCGCCGCTGCCGGGGAGGTGTGTTGCGACAATATCATTACAGTTTGACGATTAGTGACTTGGAGATCCTTCCTCGTGAAGTTATCGTTTTCCTCGTAAATATTTTTCTCATAAAAAACCCAAAAAGATTTTCTTTTCAAAATTTATTTTTCCTTTTTCTTTTGTGTTTTTCAAAATGTTTCTAAAAATCCAAAAATAATCTTCTTATTCCTCTTATTCGTTTAATTCTTTATCTCTCACCCTCTGTCCGTTTGATTCTATTTTCTTCGTATCCCTCCTTAATGTTTAATTCTTATGTCGTCACCCGACTATCACTGTTTTCATTGTAAAAGTATATTGGGTGATGATCATCATTGTTACAAGTGTTTGTGTGAGCGGTGTGGAGGTTATTGTGGTAATTGGTGTGAATTACCCATTAAATCAAATCCTAATTCCTTCAATAATTCTCAAAGTCTTTCCGACTACCCTCCACAACCCCAGCCATCTTCACTCAAACAGCAAAATTGCTGTGTATGTGGAGATTCGTTGGGAGACAATTCACTTTGTGAACGATGTTTTTGCAAAGGATGTGAGTTTACTCATGGACTTTGCATGTGTCCCACTTTTGAAATCGAAAATACATTCACTTATTCAAAATTTCAAAACGATTTCAGCTACCTTCCTCAGGATTCATTTGAGCAAGAACCGTGTTATCAAAACTTCAATGATACATCGTTCCAAAATGCTCTGAATATTCCTTGTGCGAAGTGTGGGGGTCCTCATGACGATTATCAATGTCAACCGTGGGATCAAGAACCTAATCCTTGGTACAATACTCCCGGTTTTGACAATGTCCAACCCCCACAGTATTCCATCATTCATGAAAAATCTATAGCAGAATTGTTAGCCGAAGAACGAGCAGCGAAAACGCGTGCCAAATTTCTTAAGGCTGCCATTCTCGATGAAGATGATGAGGATACCATTCAAATAAAATAATATTATGAGAATTCTTCAACTGCAATCACACCTGTCCAGAAAAGGCAGGAGGACAAAAGTATTGCAGAATTGCTAGCAGAAGAGCAAATGGAATGTATAAAAGCCATTTATGCTAGCAATAATGATGAGGAGGACGACGAGGAGAGTGTTATTCCTTTTAGTGAAATTATTTCTCAACTCCCTCAGTCTATTGCAATCACATCATTCCTTCCAACTTTGGACTCCGAGGACTCTCTCATTATGGGGGATGAGCATTCTAGCACTATTCCTGAAAAGAATCGGACGAATTCATAAAGTCTAGTGCTGGGGACCTTATCCCAATCCCAAGTGAGTCTGAGGATATATCGGACAGTGAATGTGATTGGTCTTTTGATGATGATTATCCTCCTGATACTTCAGAGGATTCTTCCGGGATCTTCTCTAACCCTCTTTTCAATTCAAATGATGATTTTTCCTCCAGTGATGACGAATCACTTTCTGATGAGGAAGTTCAAAATGAAAGTCTTGAAGTCTATTCAAATTCTCTTTTTGAATTTGATGACGAGTACTTTTCTTGCAATAATCCTCTCTTTGATAAAGAGTTAGAGAACGATGAGGTCAAGGACTCTATTAGTCCTAAACTTGATGATATGACCTCAATTGTTGATCCCGAGATTCATACGGACATTCCTTCTCCGACATATGTGACGTTGCCCTTTGAGGATCGCCACTATATTGATTTCACATATGTCGTTCGAGTTTTTCTACCTTTCCTCTCTTACAAGGTAGATTGTCCTTTTATTCACTCGTTTGGGAGTGAAGACAAAGTTTTTGACCCCGGCATCTCCATTTATCATTCTTTTGAGCCGGATGTATCTCATCGGAGTGGAACTTTCAAGTACTTCAATGTTTATCCAAACATTTCGAATGAAAGTCCGATGGAGATCTTCTCTTCCACATGCTTCCCCATGAACAAATGAATTCGGGGTCGAGTCAAGCTAGTGACTCGGTGAACAAAAACATTAGCACCACATGGGTGACAACCCATGTTTCTGACTTCTTTCTATTTTCTGACACTAAGTGTGGGGGGATGCCTCTACTGTGCTTTGTTTGTGTGTTGTTTGCCCTTGTTTGCAGGTTTCCCTTGGATTGTGATGATTGACGCGCCTGTTTTCAATCCAGCCGCCCAATATCCGATCTTGTTACTAACGTTTATCTAGGGATATCTTTTCGACCTTTTTTGTGAAAAATGGAGATTTCGTTTCCACACTTGGCTATTAGTATTACCTTTTTACGTTCTAAGTGGCGGCATATTTGCCGGTACTTTGAATATTGAGGGCAATATTCAATTCTAAGTGTGGGGGGGAATTCTCGCGAATTTTGTCACTTATGTACCTTCTAGTGCCCTTGTACCCCCGTTTTTTGCCAAAAATTTTAAAATTTTTGTCGTTTTTTGCAATAAAAAAGTAGTGTTTAGTCTTGATTATGTTAGAACAAAGGGAATCCCGACTCTGCCAGAGTGTTGATCTGGCTGCTTCCTTAACGATTAGACTAAGGTTTTACGATTTGTGCAAATGAAAATGCTAAGCGTAGAGTAGTTGGTTCTCTTTAGAGCTTATACAAGTAATCTATGGCTTTTCCTCCCAGAAGCTCTTAATTGGACTAAAATGCGTGCTGTTTTCAAACGTTTGAACGTTAAAATCATGTTGTTATGAAAAACAAATTTTTATACAATTTTGATATAGAGCCCGAGTTCAACTTTTTATTTTAATTTTTGAGAAAGCATATATGTAAATATATATATATATATAAGTTAAAAAAAAAAAAAAAAAAAAAAAAAAAAAAATGAAAAAATGAAAAAAAATGAAAAAGAAAAATAAAAATGGAATGATATTGCAAAATGCAAAAATAGAATGATATTGCAAAATGCAATAAATTTTGATGTTGTGAAAATAAAGATGTGTATGTTAATAAATATGGTAAACTTGCTTTCTTTTAAATTTAAATCGAAAGTTGAACTTGGATTCGTCGATTTTGTATAAAGGTTAAACGATAATTTAGTAGATTGTTGATTTCAAAGGGGTTCGAAATCTCCGAAATTATTCTCTGTGGGGTGTCAAAAGCCTGGTCACCTAAAACCAACTGGTTTGGGATGTGCCGAGAAGAAAGCCGTTACATGGAGTGATCTCGCCTTTGAGTCTCTAATCTCTAAATGATCGTTTGTTGTTATTTAGTTAAGTATTTAATACTAGCGTAATGGGAATATCAAAAATCTTTGAAATCGAAATTCCGCTGATTCCGGTACTATTCTCTGTGGGGTGTCAAAAGCCTGGTCACCTAAAACCAACTGGTTTGGGATGTGCCGAGAAGAAAGCCGCTACACGGAAAAGGCCCTTTTGATCCTTAGATTTCCGAGGTTCCCGGTAAATTAGTATTTGACTTAAACGAATAACAACCATAATAAATGTCGATTTTTGCGGTCAAAATTTTGAAAATAGCACAGTCACCTAAATTGAATAAATTGTGGGAGTGAAAAGTTAAGTTTCGGCTTACATAGATTATTAGTATAAGTAGCGTTAGCATTTTACAAAAACGTTTGCACATTGAGTTTAAGCTTAGTTGGGAGTATTAAAAAGAGGATGACGATTTCAATTCCCTGGAGACACCCATTTTGTGTGAATCCCGTTCCATAATACCGTTTTTGGAAATCAAGCATTTTGTTAATTTTTGTTCTAAAGTTAAATTTCTCGCATTATATAAAAAGTCGAAACGGGGTATACTTGGTATATTTTCTAATCCTTTCATTACTTCATATGATTGGATTGCTAGGGACTAGCAATAGTTTAGTGTGGGGGATTTGATGAGTGTGTAAATACTCATCATTTTACACCCGATAAAGACACAAAAATAACCAAAAACACCCGAATATACTGCAGATATCCTTGGTTTTGTGTTTTATTTGTTTCAGGTACAAAAGGATTGAAAACGGGGCAAATTTCGACAAAACCGTGCATAATATGGAAAAGAGCCGAAAGCCGATGCCGGGAAAGACATTATTAATTCGGATTTAGTTCGAGCTCAAAAATCTCAAAATGACCCTTGGATTACTTTTACTTGGCAATATTAGCCCTTGGTGCAACTTTGAAGACATGACAGTATTGGTCCTTGAGGTTACAAAAATTACAAGTTTGGTCCTTATGTTTAAACTTTATTTATCCAAAATGAAACCCGGACCAATTGATGATCCAATCCCCCAACCCAAGCCTTAACCCATCCGGCCCAAAGAAAAACCCATACCCGGTCCTTTTTGCTAAAACCCCCAACCCGGTATCTATTAGGTCAAAGTAGCAGACCTTTCCCTCCTATCCCCTCACTTTCTTCTTCCCGCCAACACAAACCAAGGCACCATCACCATCACCTCGTACTATCCCAACATATTTGTCTCCTCCCACTCTTCCCCAAACCTTGCTTCAGTCACCATCATCTCCACCTCAGCAATCCGAGGCAAGAAAAGGGATTTAATGGCCAAGATCATCCCAATTTAATCCAATGGTTGGGATGAGCTCAGAAAGAGAAGAAGCAGAAGAGGAGAAAGAAACCCTAGTTCATTTTTTTTCCTGTATAAATAGTTAGTAGCTCATTTTATTTGAGCAGGTTTTATTTTTAGCTTAACTTTAGGTATGGTTTTCTTTTTAGATTCTTGTAATTTTTAATTTCAGAATGTAATTTAGTTTTTCAGTTAATGCAAATTAGAGTTTCCTTGTTTTTATATCTTGGTAAAAAAAAATTTAGTTTACTGTTAACTGCTTATATTACTGCTTCTTTGCTTTTCGGCTCAGTCTTAAGCTAGTTAGAGTAGGATTTAATTTCTAATTCTTGTTTTTATCAGTAGCTTGATAGTTAATCTCAACCTGTTTCAACTTAATTCTGCATGTGTAGCTTATTTTAATAGCTTTTTCTGGTCTGCAAATAGCCATTTGGCCTGTTCTGTTCCTGCACCCACCCTGCACTCAGTTCCTCAGTTTTCCTGCATCTGATCTAGGTCTATTTTAAGGTAGCAATTGGCTTTTAATTTTGGGCATTTTCAAGTTTTAGGTAGCTTGTAGTATAAGGTTTTTGGTTATGCTTTTTGTTTCCCCAAACAAGCTCTTTCCTAGCTTATAATTAAGCTGCTAAGTGGCTGTTCTGGCTTTTTGATTCTGTCTCAGTATATACTGATCAGCAGATTAATCTGCTTATTCCTTCCGCTTATTTGATCTATTTTCAGTTGTTTTAAGTCTCATTTAGTGTACTAATCAGTTTCTTAGCTTTTGGTAATTTTTGGTCAAGTTTAGCTTATTTTTAGCTTATTTGAAAAGTGCTTATTTAGCCCATTCTGCTTATTATGGGTTAGACAGATCTAATTTTATTTTTCCTAGCTTTTTAATATCATTTTAGAATTACTTGAATTTTTTTAGATTTTTCTGTTTTCATTTTCTATTTTTAAATAATTTAAATAGTTTAAATTAGTTTTTAATTCATAATAATTAATTAAAAAGTCAAAAAAATATTTTTCTTTATTATAAAATTTTCTTTTGTCATGTAGTATGTAGAAAAAATAGAATTGTACTCGTAGAGTTTATATTTCATTATTTTGATGTTTTTACTCGTTCGTAGTTTCCCGTTTACGTTATTTTAATTTTCGTCTTAAGTAGATATTAAAAACCAATCAACCCTCGTTCTTTCAAGCATTTTAATAACAAACCTCAAACGATGTCCTCGATTCACGCCTCGTTGGGACTACGACCCGGGTATTCACTTATCCGGTATATTACAATCGAGTATCGCGTCGAGCCGTCGCGAGTTGACTTTTCTTCGTGGAAGGCTTCGCTTGAGACGCGTTTCCGCGCGATATCACAAGCAAACCCTTAAGTGTGGGGTAGTGTGCGCTCAATTTTCGCTTATTTATAAAAAAAAACCAAAAAGATTTTTAGATATTTTCAAAATTTTCATAAATTTTATTTTTTTTTTCTTTTCATTTTGCCAATTAGTTATGTATTTTAATTTTTCTTTTCTGAGATTTGCATGAGGGCAAGCAAAGTTTAAGTGTGGGGGATTTTATAACGCTCATATTGTACATATTTTATTAGCGTTATTCGTATGTTTGTGCATGTTATTTGGTTGTATTTGTGAACATTTTACGCTTAAAAGGAACAAAAGATGTATTTAGGTTCAGGTACAACTATGTCAAAGGATGATGCGTGCGTGCGTATGCTCTAATTTATACCCACGGTATGTCGTTGTGGTTTTAGCAGAATTCAAGTTTTAAATTTATATTTAGCCGACTTATCAATAACACACACACTTTAACGAGCAGTGTACCCGGTCAGTATGAATATAATGGTAAGTAGAGTGTCGATCACTAAGAGTGGAACGTATTATCTAGTTATCCTAATCAGTATTTTAATATCTTAAGTTAGCTATACAACCTAATCTAACGCAAGGGGGTTCAGCCTGAGAGACTGGCACGATTTGGTTGTGATTAAATAATAAACTAAACTAATAGGCACGAATCAGCGAGTAGCACACACGTACACAGATAAATACTCGAGACAATAAGAAGACCTGTCCTAATAGTTAAGTAGCTTGTCACTTGTTTTATTGCTAGTTTTATATGAAGTGTATAGTTCGATGCAACGCACCGAGATTAAGTCCTTTCTCGTTGGTTCTAATCTTATCGGCGAGTAAACCCTTAATGATTACTTATGACTATCCTATTTATCTTTCTTCCTACTTTTCTACAGACGATAGAATGCATAGGCGATCTAATAAATAGGCGAGGGCAGAGGCATAGCGACCCGATCAACGCTCAGCTAGACACAGAGGTTATCAATGCACTAATAAAAGTCACCAAAGACATCAACATATAAACTTTAATTAATGGGAAAGCAATTTTAAGGGAGTGCAACCTTTCCGTTGTCACATTACACAAGCCACCAATCCTGATGAATTAAAGTGTACAAATACAATAAAACAAAACTACTTAATGAATTGAATACATGCAGGACCTTCTTACAGCTCTTGTATCTTCGTTCGAGGTGTGTCTTGTGCTGCTGCTTCGACTGAATTCGGCCTTAGGGTTTCTGGTCTTCGGTCTTCTAAAACTAGGGCTAAATGTCGAACCTATCCAACCCCTCGAATTCGTCTGGTCTTGGGGTATTTATAGTTTCTGTCTGAGGGTAAGATGCGGCGCATCTAATAAGTAGATGCGGCACATTGACTTAATTTCGCGTGGGGTCCAAGATTAATATATTCAGGAATATTCGTACACCGCCAGAAGATGCGGCGTAACTCCATTCTCAGATGCGGCGCATGTCCTTGCTGTCTTGGATCGTATCTTGTGAAATCTTGATAGTGATGCGCCGTATGTAATAAGCAAGATGCGGCGTATCTGGAGCAGAATGTCTTGATCTTGTACATTTCAGTAGACTCTTAACTTCATGCTTGTTTTGCTCCATAATTAGTCCAAAATTGCCAAGTTTCACATAATACTTGTTTTTACCTGAGAATTACAAAAGTAAACTTTAACGTATCAATTCTCATAGATAATATAATAAAACAAGTCAAATAAATAGGATAAATGACGGTAATAAAATGTACTTATTTGAGTTCATCAAATATCCCCCCACTTGAACTTTACTTGTCCCCAAGTAAACCTTAGAATTAATCTTATGAAAATGTATCCTAAAAGATATTAGGATTTATTTTTATATTTAAGCATGTATTCATTTTTGTCATAATCACACAACCGAACACTTAACGAATTAGAAGTAAAATAAAATATTTTGATAAAAGCAAATCTAATTGTTTAACTGTCCAGTCGTGACGAATATTCTATCATAAGCTTGGCAAGTATACACATCTCCCCCACTAAAGCCAAGGAATAACAAGTCTAAAGCGGTAAAAAGGGTTTGTAGGATTAAAGGTTAATCATTCTCCTTAATCTCTATCGATCTCAAATTCCAGAAAAGGCGACAAAATCACAAATACATGATCGAATCCACGAACACGATACTTGCAATTGCTCAAATCCTTAACTCGAATAGGCTAAAGATAGGATCAAGTAATCTTCACCAATAATATTATATCAAAAAGGGCGACAAAATCATAAATACATAGCCGAATCCACGACTACGATACTTAAGATTGCTCAAATCCCTAATCTCAATAAATCAAAGGTTTGGATAAAGAATAATATAGGGTATGGATAATATTTGGGATACAAATTGGTGTAAAATGAAAAATAAACGAAACGAATAAATTAAAATCCTAAGTGTGGTTAATCACTATCCCAACCATCCCATGAATAAGACTCATATCATAGAATAACTCACGCTTTAACACTTGAAACACACGCTTTAGGTAGACACGAATTATACTCAACAAGATCTCAATCAAAGAATATCCTTTAGTTGGCGTTCCCATAACGTTCAACTCCCGTTCAATCCATAGATATAATATACAACAAATAGTGGTGATATCGACCACTTAATACAAAACTTTACATAAGTTGGTTAAAACAAACTTCCAACTTTTCTTTTTTTATTCTTTTCTTATTTTTTCGATTTTTTTTTTTTTTTTTTTTTTTTTTTTTTTTTTTTTTTTTTTTAACTTGAAACATAAAAATAGATGTGTAAAATTTCACCACATCACTATAATGATAACTCTGGATAATTTTTCCATACTTTACATAACTTCAGAAATAACGGTAATAGTGAAAGTAGTACACACACGAAAAATAAACTCAAAGTTATACAATATTTACTTTCACTCCAATTGCATTGTGCAATTTCCCGACCTAACCAAAGATAATGAATTACGCACGCGAACAAAGGTAATGTAAGGAAACACACTTTGCCTAAAGCAATTAACCAACCACGGATTTTAATCTACAGGGTAAGCTAAGGTGTAAGGGTGTAACGATACATTATAACAAAGGTGTAAGAAACGAAAGGAATGGCTCTGAGTGTTTTTCTAGGGGTATCTTAGTCTGAAAGTGAGAGTAACAAAAGGGTTTATACGGGGGTTAACTAACCAGTGTAGTTAGCTAATAACATATAACATATAAAGGCTATTTGGGTGTAATCCTAGAAATTTACCAATTTAGACAAGTCATTCCAATTATATAAATAATACTTATTATGGTGGTCTCGAATAGTATACAAGCCAAGTTCTAAAGTTTACAAGTCACCGGCACACTCATAGATTTGTGAATTTTGAAAAATCACAATTTTTGAAAATAACGTCATGTGTGCAGCAATGCAACTTAGATCTCAAACAAAAACATGCTAAAAAATTTTAAATTTTGATATATAAAGCACATTTTAAGCATATTTTGAAAAAGTTTAGGACAAGTAAGTGTTCTAATTCTCCAATCCCCCCACTTAAGTTAAACAACGTCCTCGTTGTTTGTATAAAAGGTTAAAAACTGGAAAATAAAAGAATTAGAACAGAAAAACTCCCTTGAGATTTGCTCGGTATGATCCTCCATTATTTGTATAAGAGCAAAAATCATCTTTCTTGTGGATGAGAACGTTTAAGCTTCATAATTGATGTATCCACAGGAAATGCAGGAATCTATAATACCACCAAGACTTTAACACACCTAAATTAAGAAGGTTCAAACTTGCATAATACATTAGTAGTTAGCAAAAATAAAACATAAAACTTAAAATGAAAATCATCAGGTCAGTCGATGCGCCGTATCTTATGGAAGAAGATACGCCGTATCGAGCCTGGAATAAATACGAAATAAAATAAAATAAAGGATAGGATGCGGCGCATCTGTTGTACCAGATGCGGCGCATGTGTTCACCAGATAGACTGTTAACAGTCTGTTGTAAAATGGCTCGTTCCACGGTTTTCTCTCATGTCCTCTCGTATTCTCATGCTGAACTTAATGCCAGTCTTTGTCAAGCATAATAAGAAATATAGACTGAAACATCAAATGCATACATGATAATAACGATTAGTACAATCCAAAAATAATAGTAATATGCATGGAACAATGTCAATAAACACGTAAAATCAAGAGATCATGGGTCAGTGGGGTCGTGTGGGCGGGTCCCGGAAGTACTGGCATCATCTGTCCTAGCCGGGACTCTGCGAGTGTATGCAAGTGTCACTCCTGCAACATGAGTACCATCCGGACGAGTGTGGGTAATACCCTACTGCTCCAAAAGTCGGCTCACACTCGTAACAAGCCACTCCGAGTCCCTCCTCATACCATCTACAACGCCTCTCAAGGCTCTCAGCTCTCCCTCAACTGCCTCAACTCTCTGACTCACCGTGCGTACAGGTGCTGGTGGGGGTACTGGTGCCTGTGGCTCCTCCTGATGGGCTGGAGCAGCAGCCGGAGCTCCCTGGGGACCTCCCTGCTCCGCCTCTGGCCCTGCAGCTCTAGCGGGCCCCAATGCTACCCAAAAGTAATCCCCCATAGCCAACTGACAGATCCTAAGTCTAACCAAATAATCCCTGTCAATAACTGGGAGATGGGTCACCACAACCTCCAGCCCTGCTGGAATCTCCTCTCCAATCACTCCAAAATGGCGGGCCAGCCTTGATACAAAATGCCCGCCAGTCATATGACTCCTCCTGTCTCTCCCTGCAGCTGCCCGATGGAGGTAATGTGCCAGAAAGTGGGGGATGTTCACCGACAACCCCTCGTCCATGCCTCTCAAAAGGAAAAGGTCAAGAGTGGTCACCTTCTCAGGTGACTGACCTCTCCCAGCAATGGTCAAAGCTATCATGCGGTGTCATAACCTCCTCATGGGCTCCCTGATCAGTGTGTAAGTAGGGGTGGAAGTAGTGATATCACCCCCTGTAGAGATCCTGTCCCAGTAATCACCCAGTAACGCCCTATCTGGGACCACCCTCAAACTGTCAGCCCAGTACCTGGCAAATCCATCAGAATCAAGCTCCTCAGCAGTGTGTAACCCCATAACCAGAATAAACTGTCGCATAGACATCTGCCTATGCTCTCCCCCTCAACCTAAAAACCAAAGTGTCGGCGGTATCCAACTCTATATCAGTCTCCCTGTAATGGACAGTACTGAAGAACTCCAACATAAGCTCCCTGATAAGAGGCTCATCGACCCCAAACAACCTTTCCCAAGCAAAAGATCTAAACACCACCTCATCATCATCATCACTAACCACCATCTCCAACCTACGATGCAAACTATCAGCAGCGTGCCCCGCTCCAATCAATCCAACATCAGCAATATCCAAAACCTGGACCCTAAATATTCTCTTAAAGTAAATCGAGTCTAGTCTCCGCAAGTAATCATCCAAAGTACCAGGAGTCAGTCCCATATCCTCGAAACGGAGCCACTGATGTCTGTGTGCAGCCTCAGGTAATGCCATCTGAAATAAATTTTCAAAGTTAGTAAACAGTCTGCAAATTAGGTAGATACGGCGCATCTGATTTAATCAGTGCGGCGTATCTGCACAAAATATAAGAGATGCGGAGCAAGAAATGAGATATGGCGTATGGAGATGCGTCGTATCTAGATTATGTAGTACGGCGTATATAGAGTTTTATTAAATTGGAAATAGGTCGTTACGCCGCATCAATTAACCTAGATGCGCCGCATCTGTAAGCATATCAGTATAAAATAAGGGATAAGGCACGTTTTCCAAGAATCCGGAACAGTGACGTAAACTCCCACTTAACATCACAATTCCATTTACCCATTATAAAAGTTCTAAAAGCTCATTACACCACCACTAATCCATTTTCCCACTAAAATTCAAAATCGAATTCAAAACCCAAATTTTCATTCAAATCAAACTAGGCCAGAAATCCAATGATTTATGCAAATTAAATACGGGGGAAATTATCTAATGCAAGTCCTAATCATATCTCTATATCATTTAAGCCCTAATCGAATTAATCACATAAACCCTAATTTTTATATTAAACAAAATTAAATCGAAATAGAATAATTACCTTAATTATATGATTAGGAGTAGGTTAAGAGATCGGATTAGAGGTTTGATTTGAGAAAAATGCTCGGATTTAGGGTTTAATTTTACTGCGTGTATGTTTTTAACTGTGTGAGGATTTGGGGTAAAAAATTGAGATCCGGCGCATTCCCGTCGTATTTATAGGGCAAAACGATGCGCCGTATTGAAAAATTGGAATGCGCCGTATCTATTTAATCTCGTTGACTAGTCAATGAGTCCTAGTTGGTCAGAGATACGGCGCTTGGGATATTTAGATCCGCCGTATCGCTATGTTAGTGAACGAAATTTAAATAAGGAACGTACCTTGGCCTCCGCAACACAATTCCTTATACATCAAATTGGGGTTAAACGGCATATGATATATATAAATCCAAGATAAGATCAACAAGTATATTCGTTTTATTAGTAATTATAATCTTATTGTTTAGTAGATAATGATTTATCCCGGGGTTAGGAACAAATATCGTGTTTTAGCTTACAAAATCAAGATTATAAATGTATAGTGAAATTGAGAGAACTCTTTTTAAGGCTAGGTGAATTATTGTAGAGGTTACCTGGAATTATTTCAAGAATTTAAGATGTTCTATGTTACCAGTACTGAGTTTTCCTCCACTCTTGTTGTCTTATTACAGCATTTAAGTCGTCAATGGTTTGATCACTCCAGCTATAATCTCCTAGTTTGGTTCAGAATGTAATCTTTCATGGTGATGCTTGAGTCATCATTTATCCTGAAAATAAACAACTTGTGCACGAGAGTAGCGGACCGATCAAAGTAAATATCAAAAATCAACTATATTTATCAAATTATATTCGTCGTATTAACAAAAGTTAATGCGCCGTATTTTCGTTACGTTTCAAAATACAAGATTTTTGATTCAGAAGATACGCCGTATCGACAGAGATCGATGCGTCGTATTTGTTTAATAATTCGAAAACTGTTTTTAATTAAAATAATAGATGCGCCGTATCTGCTAAAGCAGATGCGTCGTATCGCGTTATCGCTTAGAAAAAAAAATTTCTTATTAAAAACAGATACGCCGTATCTTGGGGAAAGATGCGTCGTATCGAATTAATTAAAGGCGTTGTATTTTATAAAAATTAAACTCAATACGCCGTATCTATGGAAATAGATGCGCCGTATCGTTTATATTAACTCAGTACAACGATAGCAGTATGCAGAAAATACGAAAATTAAAAAAAAAATAAAAATAAAAACAAACTAAAATAAACAAAAATAAAAGAAAATAAAAACACACGAAAACAGAAAATATGCAAAAAATACAATGAATGCAATTTAACCTAATACACAACACGGTTAGCGGTTAGAATTAAAATTAAAAAGAAAAACCTAATTAAAATACTAATCAAATTAACAGATAATAACAATTCACTCCCCGGCAACGGCGCCAAAAACTTGATGTGGGCGTGTGTATGCTCTAATTTATACCCACGGTATGTCGTTGTGGTTTTAGCAGAATTCAAGTTTTAAATTTATATTTAGCCGACTTATCAATAACACAAACACTTTAACGAGCAGTGTACCCGGTCAGTATGAATATAATGGTAAGTAGAGTGTCGATCACTAAGAGTGGAACGTATTATCTAGTTATCCTAATCAGTATTTTAATATCTTAAGTTAGCTATACAACCTAATCTAACGCAAGGGGGTTCAGCCTGAGAGACTGGCACGATTTGGTTGTGATTAAATAATAAACTAAACTAATAGGCACGAATCAGCAAGTAGCACACACGTACACAGATAAATACTCGAGACAATAAGAAGACCTGTCCTGATAGTTAAGTAGCTTGTCACTTGTTTTATTGCTAGTTTTATATGAAGTGTATAGTTCGATGCAACGCACCGAGATTAAGTCCTTTCTCGTTGGTTCTAATCTTATCGGCGAGTAAACCCTTAATGATTACTTATGACTATCCTATTTATCTTTCTTCCTACTTTTCTACAGACGATAGAATGCATAGGCGATCTAATAAATAGGCGAGGGCAGAGGCATGGCGACCCGATCAACGCTCAGCTAGACACAGAGGTTATCAATGCACTAATAAAAGTCACCAAAGACATCAACATATAAACTTTAATTAATGGGAAAGCAGTTTTAAGGGAGTGCAACCTTTCCGTTGTCACATTACACAAGCCACCAATCCTGATGAATTAAAGTGTACTAATACAATAAAACAAAACTACTTAATGAATTGAATACATGCAGGACCTTCTTACAGCTCTTGTATCTTCGTTCGAGGTGTGTCTTGTGCTGCTGCTTCGACTGAATTTGGCCTTAGGGTTTCTGGTCTTCGGTCTTCTAAAACTAGGGCTAAATGTCGAACCTATCCAACCCCTAGAATTCGTCTGGTCTTGGGGTATGTATAGTTTCTGTCTGAGGGTAAGATGTGGCGCATCTAATAAGTAGATGCGGCGCATTGACTTAACTTCGCGTAGGGTCCAAGATTAATATATTCAGGAATATTCGTACACCGCCAGAAGATGCGGCGTAACTCCATTCTCAGATGCGGCGCATGTCCTTGCTGTCTTGGATCGTATCTTGTGAAATCTTGATAGTGATGCGCCGTATGTAATAAGCAAGATGCGGCGTATCTGGAGCAGAATGTCTTGATCTTGTACATTTCAGTAGACTCTTAACTTCATGCTTGTTTTGCTCCATAATTAGTCCAAAATTGCCAAGTTTCACATAATACTTGTTTTTACCTGAGAATTATAAAAGTAAACATTAACGTATCAATTCTCACAGATAATATAATAAAACAAGTCAAATAAATAGGATAAATGACGGTAATAAAATGTACTTATTTGAGTTCATCAAAGGAAATAACGAAAAAGACGAAGAAAAGCTAAGAAATCAAGAGAATATTCAAGAAAAGATCATCGTCAAAGATAATGATTCGTGCTATGATTATTTCCGAGTTCAAGTTAATGATTATGAAGTTTTATGAAGAAGGAAAGAGTCAAGATTAAGTGCCAAAGATGATTGTTAAAGATGAAGTTTATTCCCAACCCAAGGTTCATGCCTCAACCTGAGGTTGAGAAGTCATTTCCAAACCGCAGGTTCAAAGCTCAACCTGAGGTTCAGCAGACATCCCAAACCGCAGGTTCAAGCTCCAAACCGTGGGTTGAAGTGGTCAGAATATCCCAAACCGCCAAGGTTCAAATCTGAACCGCGGGTTCATGCACTTAAAGTCTTCCAAAGTTGCATTTAAGTGTGGAATTAAGTAACATTAACACCATGGCCGATCATATACTCTTCATTAATCATTTTTACTACACTTTTATGACACTTGGAGCCCAAGTTTACATCCCTCTCACCCACAAGCATATATACAACCCTTGTGCAAGAGTTTTGACAATGAATTTACAACATAACATCACCACTCACCATTTATCCTCCCTTACATAATAAGGACAGGATATCGCTTCAATATTATCAATCCTAAAAGACCAAGGAACCTCTACCAATTCAAGAAGAAGTGCTCAAGTGCTAGAGAAAGTGTTTGGACATAATTTTCCGGTTGGTTAGAAGCCTGTAGTTGATTGGAGGCCCAAGGATTGCTATAATTCCTTCCATTACCAATTGTAATCTCACTTTGGTAATTCACTTTTATATTTCAAGATGTTTGTTGGTTTCATGATTATTGCTACATTGGATTTTGTTGAAAACAATATGGAGTAATTTCTTTATACACTTGTTTGGATGATGTTATTGATATGAGGATTGCTTGTGTTAAATTATGGTTTTGATCAATTTCATGCTTGGTTAAAGAACCAAGTGTGCTTAGCTTTTGTGACATTTGCCTATCAAGTTTGATTAGTTGTTGGTGATTTCATAGGTCGAAAGGGTTATTATCAACCAACTAGTTATAATCGTTTGTCTATGGATGATTATCTATTGTATTGACCATTTCATTAGTAACTTGATTTGCAAAGAAACTTGGATATAATTGTTGATAAGTTTGTGAAACTACCGCGGATCAAACTTGTTAAATAAACTAAGTCCCGAATTGGTTGATTATGCTTGATTTCATTGTTTTATGATCTTTCGCGAGGGTTATATACTTTAAATTATAGATTGGAATTTGTCACCATCATATTCTAATATTTGTAATCAACTTGTCAAACCATCCTCATATTAAGCAATCCAAATATCCTAAACTAATCCAAATAAGTGTTGTCTCTTATATTATTGAATTTACATCATTATCATCTTCGTGTTATTTGCTACTTATATGTTTAGACGCCTCATAGTATTTTGGACCGTGACAACCAATATACCTTTAGCACATGCTTGTTACACTAGATTCTTCATCTCGAAAACACTCAAATCTCTTGGGATGACCTTGACTTACCATTCCCTAACTATACACGATAAGGGTATACTTGCCCGAATGTGTTCCTAGTTAACCGGTAATTCTTGTATTATAAATTTAAAGCTTGTTGGAACGCATCAGGGCCGGATTTTTTTTTATAAAATTAGGATAGTGTATATAATTTTTTTTGTTAAATTACTTAGGATAAAGATTAATAATGAATATTTATTTTATAACATAAGGTCTTAATATCATTTACTCATTAATTAAACTTAGGTTAAATTCAAAATAAATAAATAAAATGTTGTCCGAATTTTAGGGTATTACAACTCTTCCCTTCTTAAAAAGAAAATTTCGTCCTCGAAATTGGAGTCAAACCAGTTAGGCGAAGACGTACCAAATCATGAAGAGAAATGAAAATAAATAGCCTCACGCTCGGAGAGGTTCTACCAAAAGATTTTAACGAACGGAAATATTTGTTTCTCATGACTCGATCCTGACGGTCTAATATAGCATTAGGTTCTTCAACGAATGACAAATCTTCACAGACTTGATCCAACGGATACGAAACATATATGTAACAAATGATAATGTAGCCTCTCAAAATAAGGTACATAAATCACAATATGAATATGAGATAATTACGGAGGTAAGGCCAAACGGTAAGAAACTTCATCAATTAATTCAAGTTAAGATTTTGAACGAATAAATGAAAATGTGATGAATAACACCTATACTCGTGATTAAGAACCACATGATTTCTTATAGGAATAGGAATGGGTAAGGCATAATCTGATAGTGTAGAGGGAACCTTAAGGTGTTTAGCAAAAGCAGAGAAACCACAAAATGTGTCCAACACATCATGATCGCAAAATTCTCACAATGGACGAATGAGCATCTAAACAATTAACAAATGAATCAAAGATTCAGGAATGAATGCGATTATATCAGAAGGTGAAACCTATATGGTGAAGGGATTACCACCAAATTCTCAAGGCATTCTAAACTTAATTGGTCACTAAACTTACGTTGCGTATTCTAACAGATTTTCTAAATCTCCGGAAAGAATGATCTTAAAAGGGCTTAACTAAAGGAGGGGCACGAATCAAAATGATGCGAAGGAATGATACTTAAACAAATGTCTTATCAGATAGTCTACCCAATCCTTACCGGTCATAATCTTAAATTTCACAGGCGAAACCTAAAGCAAATTTCTCAAAGGTCAATTCATAAGCTCCTATAGTGCAATCCTAAGGGCCACATCATCACAGGTCATAACTTAAGGTACTACAGGTCGAAACCTAAGCTCTGATACCATAGTTGTAACACCCCAACCCGAGAAGGGTCAAAATGTAAGATTATGCTGTCCATCAGAACATAAACGCAAGCGGAAGACTTTATTAATTACAAGGTTACATAAATTCTTCTAAGGAAATGATAAAATACTAAGTCTGAAATAGAATAACTTCTAAATGAAATACAATCCCAAACAAAGTCTAAATGAAAGATAACTCCAAATCTAATCCAAACGCAAGTGGGTAACTATCGTCAGGGGGTCCACTAAAGGCTCCTACTCTCATCACTCAAATCCCAGCATCCCACTTGATACCTGCCGCAGAGGAAAGAAAATGCGGCTGAGCTTAAAAAGCCTAGTGAACAGATATAAACGAATAATGAATTGAATATAAATAAGTATATGATACGAAATAAAAAAGAATCTACCAAACAAGATGTCACAGGTCATGAGAATCAAATGAATAATAAATCAAGTGAAAGAATAAGGAAGTCAACAAATCATAAGAAAATATCCACGAGCTCACAAAGCAAGCCACCTGCTTAACTACATAATCGTATCATAAAAAATGGAGTGTACGGCTCCCAAAAGTGACATGGGGTGTATGGCACACACAAACCATTCACTACTAAGCCATATCATAATCATATCACAAACTTACCTAGGATGCATCCATACGCTCCCTCCAAACCAAAGTTATGTACACCATCATACACCTGTACACATACAGATATATTGGCGTACCAAAATGGCAATTTAGTGCATGAGCTCAATAATAATATACACATCACAAGGGAACGCCGTGGACCAATCACACCGCCACAGATAGTATCATGCCATTGGTGCCTCAATGACATGGCCATGGTACCTCCATGACTAGTTAGCTCGGGAAACAACACAAACATAACGAAACAATTATAATATGTCAAAACAAAGATATGTCTAACTAAATTGAATATCATATCAAAACGGGATAGCAAAACAATTATATGTACAAATAATTTATGTGACCGCGAGAAATCTATTAAACATCATTTTCTTAAAAGTAATCTTTTAAAAGTAGTTTTCATAAAAGTCAATAAACCGTCATATAAAAGTAGTATCGCATCGTGTTCATAGAAATCATTTTAAAATAGTTTTTCTCAAAGCATCATCAAGATATATATTTAAGAATGGTTTTCACACGAAGTTATAATATTAGATGAGTTACAAAGTCTCAAAGGATTCTAATACGAATATTGAAGTCACAAGAGAGAACGAATAATCAACCATATCGGACATAATAACCAAACAAATATTAAATGAATCACAACTCAGAATATAAAATATCAAGGAATCAAAAGTCATGAGATACCCTTACTAAAAAATGGTGGAATATCTGTACCTTAGCGAATGAAATGGACGCAAACGGAAAAGTGATCACAAGGAAAACAACGTCACGCCTTCTCTAACGAATCTACACGGATTAGGGATCATTTAATACTTATGTGTTCAATTAATGCCATAACGGATATTAGTACTTAATGTCATTTAATAAAATGTTTAGGGTTTCTCATGCGATTCTGGTTTATATTCTTATGATTTTTAAAACACCTCAAACAAGCTCCTGTGGTTCTATAATTTTTACCAGAGACACCTATATATGTTTAATACTTCTCCTAATGTTTACAGATTTTATCTCCTAGTGCAAATATCCAAACAAAAATCGTTTTTCAAACCTGTTCTAGAAAAATAACTGCACAAACACCCAGAAAGTTTGCCCTTAACCAACCTATTTTGACACTTTAGAAAAATCCACCAAAGTTCCAGTAACTAATAGACATATTAAATATTCCCCTGCCAAAATTGGGGCTACCCTGACATTATAGTTTGTAAATGAAAAATCATAAAAACTGACTGAATTTCCAGACCCGAAAATCAGTTTTGACACTTAATCTTCTAAAATTCAAGAAACTGCTTCCCCGACCTCCAATAACCACGATATTTATATATTCATAAAGTAGGCAACTTAAACTTAATTTTAGACTCAAGAATCATACAAAAACACATTGGCATCATCAAATTAGACTCCCTTGAATCCGACCCAAATTCTGGACAGCATGTAAGTGAGACGAAACAACACAACCCTAACCCTCATAAGCCCTAATCGACTCCCATTAATTGCTTAGGGTTTTCTAGATTTTACACCATATTAATGAGCCTTAAATAATCATGTTAGGGTTTAATAATTATGACCTAGGGCTTGTTTTCAAAACAGATTCAAATAGAGAAGAAAACAACATGACTATGATTAATATAACATGGTTAAGTCTGATTTTATTCATTCATATATATATATGTCGTGTAAGGGTGAAATCAAAGGAGACACATGAGTACCTTAAGGGCTGAATGGAAGGATCAAAGTGACTAGAACAAAACACCACGAATCAACAACAATACACCTTCTTCTTCTTGAAATCAAAGGAGACACATGAGTACCTTAAGGGCTGAATGGAAGGATCAAAGTGATTAGAACAAAACACCACGAATCAACAACAATACACCTTCTTCTTCTTGAACTTGGAATTGAAAAACAATGGAGTTTTAGGGTTTTACACACCAAAAAGGGGGCCGGATTTTTTTTAAATAAAATTAGGATAGTTTATATATTTTTTTTGTTAAATTACTTAGGATAAAGATTAATAATGAATATTTATTTTATAACATAAGGTCTTAATATCATTTACTCATTAATTAAACTTAGGTTAAATTCAAAATAAATAAATAAAATGTTGTCCGGATTTCAGGGTATTACATAACTAGTTTTGGAAACTTAGTTAATCTTGAATTCTATAGTTAGACTATAGAATGAAGATTAGTTTCTTCAAAGGGAATAAAAATCCTGGTGGTTTAAATCTTTGTCTAGAAATCATATGGACAATTTTGTAAACATATTTAATGTATGTCTTATGACAAGATTATCCATCACACTTAAGCAATTAAATGTGATTAAATATTATTCCTAGGCACATTAAAAGTATAAAGATTATGATTGTCATCCTGAGTTTCATTAATATGAAATTGACAATGGAATATCAAAACTCTTTCTTGGGTAATTACTTGTGCGAGGACGATAAATAATTAAAAGGAATATTTGAATTCAAATAATCTTTAGAAGTATACAAAGTGCAATAATTCATGAATGGATTAATGCATGCATCTAGGAGATATACTTATGTTTAATTATTAAATCCAAGTTTTGATTTATTATTAAAATAAGATAATTCCTTAGTATTCCTGAAGGCTAGTGGGAGTGTTATATTTATTTATTTTTATTTCATATATGTTGTATAACATATAGGAAGTAACATTCCATAAACGTTAAATGTTAAGTCTTAGTTTGGAATGAAACTTCACTTGAAGATTTAGGAAATAAACATACAACCTTGGAATATATGTTTATTGTTATAAACATAAGCAGTAAAATAATAAATTCTAATAGGACATGATATATTATTAGAATGTCTAAATGGAAACAAATCTTTGAAAAGATACAGCATGAATGAAATCTAAGTTTGACACAAGGATTTTTCATGAACATCATGTTGTTTGTTGTATCATGCTTGGATGAAAGATGATTTGACAACGTTGATATCTAATTGAAAGTTATTAGATAACTAAGTGTAATGAATATGGTTGGATATAGAATTACATCCTCAGCCTAGAATTGCTCCTAAATTCTAAGTATGAACCATATGGCAAATTGTTGCGTAATTGTTATAGCTGACAAATCTTGAAAGATTGGAAGGCATCAAACATTACACAATGGATATTAAAGTTTACGGAATTTTAAAGAGCATATTGTTGTTTGCATACAATGATGCTAATGAAATTGAGATGACACTCAATACTAGTCATGGTATGATTTCATCCTTGTTAATGGCCATGTGTACTAGTTATGCTTAACTAAGAGCATAGTTGCATTATACATTAAAGAATTAGAATACTTTAAACTATAAAAGGTTTGATAGTTTAATTGTCATAAATTGGTGGTTGAGGATGTCACGCATTTTATGAAATATTATGTGGCAATATCAAGATAGTTGAATGCACAAATACAAGAACTTCACTAGTTGAATTCTTGAAATAAGTATTCTCAAAATTCCGATAGATCAAAATTGGTTAATTTATGTCTTGTCAACAAGTATGATGGATATGACTTGAGGCATAATTCATTAACTAGAATTATCATGCATTGATCAATTTAGTATTTGGATAAGGGATGTTAAGCAATTATTATTTATAATGAATTAAAGTACTTGGTACGTTTGTTTTCATTAATAATAGATTGTATCCTATATTTGCATGCTTAAATCCATGAATAACTTATGTTATTCTAAATTGTCCGTTGTCAATTAATGATATGAGAATATCATTAAATTAAGACAGATATGAGTATTGGTAGAATATACTTGAAAGTATATTGATGCGTTGACATGCCAATTTTACATGATATTCAATGAATTGAATATAGGATGTTAGCATTGATTTAAAGTGATGGTCATTTCGTATCAATAACTTTTTAGTGTGTCGAATGATAGATAATAGAATAGTATGTAAAGGCTTATGTTAGACTAAGCTAAGATGTTATAAGTTAAGTTAGAATTGTCCATGTCCAACATAAGCCCAACTGATCCAAAGAAAGCCCATCGAAAAGCCTAGGGCGTGACATTGTATCTCTATAAATACCCACTCCCACCTCATAGTTGTGTGTGACTTTTGTGTGTGCCTCAAAAGTAGGATAGGTAGGAGTGAGTGTGTGTTTTATGTTTTGTATTGCTTTCTTTCTTTCCAAGCTAATAGACATCAGGTTATAATATATAAACTACACGCATCTTTCTCTCTTGTCTTGAGTACCATCGAGTATAATATAGTTTGTGTGATAAAGTTAGTGCTAGTATTTTACAAGCGGTATCAAATAGCCATACAACGACTTAGGAAGCTTGTTCATTTCATTTTTTTTGTTCAAAGTAAGCATAAAGTTGCATTTTTTCTCAATAAAAACGTGCACTTTTTGTGTAAACTTTGACTTTTTACGCAAGTTTAGGTTAAAAATTTATATTTGTTATAGCTTTTACGTGGTGTTTAGTGTCTCTTGGTTGATTTTCATTCGGATCTTATCCTCAAAAATTAAGTTTGCTCGTTAAAAAAGGTTCAATCTTGTATCAAAATATTGTTCTAAGTAAAAAAGGCGATAAAGGTTGGGTCTTTATAAGTTTTTACGAGTTTGTGAAGTGATTTGATCATTAAAAAGGCTACAAAGATTGTTTGTGACTCGCTTTTGAATCTTTATCGAATTGCTACAATATCGAAATTCTTGTATAAGAATTTAGATAAAAGTGGGTTTATAGAAATTCTTGTATAAGCAATTAGATAAAAGAGGGTTTATAGGAATTCTTGTATAAGAATTTCGATAAAATCAAGGGCTTATCGAAATTGTGCTACTTATCAAAATTGTGGAGATTATCGCAATTGTACTTCTATCGCAATTGTTTGGGACTATCACAATTCTCTGGTTCTATCGCAATTGTCTGGGTCTATCGCAATTCTCTTGGTTCTATCGCAATTCTCTTGGTTCTATCGCAATTCTGCTTATCGCAATTCTTGGGTTAGCGCAATTCTGGGAACTTATCGCAATTCCAAGGAACTCTATCGCAATTATGGAAACCTGTGGCAATTTAGAAAACTTATCTAAATTCGATTTGTACTTAATTTCTACAACATCAAACGTGAACTCGGTATTCTCGTGCTTGTACAAGTGTGAGGAATACTTCAACAAGGGAAACATCTTCTAATTTGTACAAATTAGATAGATTTTTTTTTTTCTAAATTGCAAATTTTTATCTAAATTGCATATTTCTATCTAAATTGAAATTTTGCCAAAATTGTATAATTTTGCCAAAATTGTATAATTTTGTCTAAATTGAGATTTCTATAGAAATTGTGATTTTATCTAAATTGTAATTTAGATAACTTTGTCAAAATTGTAAACATTTGATATTGTCTAAATTAGTAACTTTATCTAAATTGCTACTTTTATCTAAATTGCCGTAGTTTATCTAAATTGCAAGTATCTTCAAACGATCTTCAACTAAAGACCAAGACTTCACCACAACAACTGAATTTAACCTTTACCAACCACAACTCCTATTTCGTTGCAATGATCTGGTGGGAATTAAATTAAGCAGTTGGTACGGTTCTTTATAAGTTAGTACGGTTGAACAGTTGCTGAATACAAGAACAGTTAGTACTGCTGATGAAGAAAAGTTTATACTGCTTACAAGATTCAAGATGAAACCGTGTGAAGATATATATGGAATGGATATGATGTATATCTTATTTGTATAGATTGATACGAATATAGTTTACTCGTAAAGGACTCTTTGTGCTGTAAAAAGAGATCCTCAGTTAGGGTTTTTAATATATCCATACATCATCTACGTACAAGCATTATTAAGAGCTTCACGTTTATTCATTGTAATCGTTCAATTTATTGAAGCAAAGTGTTTGGTTAAACAATTGTCTTGTTATTCTTATTGTTACATTCATACGATCACACAATCACCAAACACATATTCTTCTAAGTACTTGGTAGTAAATTCCGCGTGCTATCAAGTATATACTCAAAGTATCCCCAACACAACTCGTGTGTTTAGATCCGGTCAAGTAGTATCAGAGACAGGTTTCTGATACTTTGAGTTTAGAAGATCCAGAAGTATTTACTCACTAGCAACCAAGAAGATGGACATGGAGACACCTCAAACCTCAATCCTTGCTAAACTCCCCATGCTGAAACAGAATGAATACGATTTATGGCGGCTCAGAATAGAGCAATATTTCATGGTGCAAGACTATGCATTATGGGATATCATTATCAATGGTGATTCCTTCAAACCAATTCCTGTTGAAGAAACACGTGCTGATGGTTCCAAGATCACAAAGCTTAACACTGAGCCAGTTACAAACGAGGAGAGAATTAAAAAGAAGAATGATCAGAAGGCTAGGAATTTGTTACTAATGGCAATTCCTAATGATCAAGTGCTGAATTTTAGCCATTACCAAGAAGGCACAGAAAACTCTACTTAAGCAAAGTTATGAGAACTTCACTGCATCAAGCAATGAAACTTTGGACCATATCTTTAATAGGCTTCAAAAGATCATCAGTCAACTTACTGTGTTGAAGATTGTGATACCTCAGGAAGACCTCAACATGAAGTTTCTAAATAGTTTACCTGCTGAATGGAACACTTATGTTGTGGTTTGGAGCAATAAACCAGAGCTGGAGAAAATGACAATGAATGAGCTTTACAACAATCTTAAGATTGTTGAGCAGAAGGTGAAGAAGAGTGGTAGCACCAGTTCTAGTTCAGGGAATATGGCTTTTTTATCTTCTTCAAACAGTTCGAATCATGAAGATGAAGAAGCAGTTGGTACTGCTAAACCATCAGTTAGCACTGCTAGTGTAAAAACTAGTACTGCTGGCTTGACTGAAGAGACCATATATGCATTTGTGTCAGAACAATCTAGTGGGTCTAAGATCTTTAATGAAGATCTTCTTCAAATTGCTGAAGATGATTTGGAGGCTATGGATTTAAAGTGGTAGTTGGCTTTGATAAGCATCAGGGCTAAAAAGTATTACCATAGGACTGGGAATAAGATTACCTTTAATGGAAGAGATGTTGCTGGGTATAATAAGTCTAAGGTGGAGTGCTTTAATTGTCACAAGATGGGGCACTTTGCCAGGGAATGTAGAGGTCCAAGACAACAAAGCAACCAGGGTCAAGGGTTTAAGAATCAGCAAGGAACAAGGAGAACTTTTAGTGTTGAAGAGCCTTCTTCCAAGGCTATGGTAGCTGTAGATGGAGCTGGATTTGATTGGAGCTTCATGGAGGAAGAAGAGGAACCAGCTAACTTGGGTTTGATGGCTTTCTCAGACTCTGAGGTACATATTGTTCAAAAATGTTCAAATACTTGTTCTGCTTTAAAAGATTATGAGTGTCTTAAGAAACAGTATGATGATCTTAGAGTAGAATTTAATCAAGTAAATTTTAGTCTGTCAAATCATAAAAGAGGACTAGCTGTTTTGGAAGAACAAATTGTGTTTTATAGACAGAATGAGTCAAACTTCTCTGATGAGATAGGAGTTTTAAAGAGGGATTTGCAAATAAAAGATGATAAAATGAGTGGACTTGTATATGAACTAGAAAAGCTTAAGAAGGAAAAAGAAAACATCCAGTTAAGTGTAGAAACTCTTGAACATACTTCAAAGGGAGTTCAGAAGATAGTAGAGACTCAAATACTTAACAAAGCTAAGTCTGGTTTAGGGTATAAGTCAGTTGCATCCCCTCTTAGAGGAATGTTTGTTCCACCAGGAATTGATTTAGCTCATACAGGTTTAGAAGAGTTTAAGGATATGGATTTTCCTGGATATGGTGTTAAGATTAGTGAGAATCCAGTTAAATTTGTTAAGGCAGAAGATTCTTTTGTAAGTGCTAGTGATAAATCTCTTTCTGAGGAAAAGATGTCCTCTGATTGGAACTCAGATGCACCAACTATTGAGGATTGGACATCTGATGATGAGGATGTAGAGGTTAAGAACAAACCTAATGTTGTTAAGGTAGAAGTTAAACATGCTCCTAAAGTGGTTAAGACTGAAAACATAAAACCAGTTAGGAAAAGTGTTCGATATGCTGAGATGTATAGGACTAAGAACAGATCACCAATTTCTGAGGGTAGTCATAGGAACTGGAATCACTCAAAATCTAAGAAAATGGATAATAAGTTTGCTATGATTAGAAAAGTGTGCTTTGTTTGTGGAAGTTTTGATCATATGGCTGCTTATTGTGATTCTAACCCATGGAAAAAGAGGATTTCTGGGAATCCTAGGGTGAATAGAAATAACAATGCTAGGGTAACTCAAAATAGTTCAACTAGATTGACAAGCCCTAATGCAAATCATAAGGTGTCACCCAAAGCTGTTATGTTAAGGATTGACATCAAAACAATTTCAACTGCTAGTCAAAATATGTGTTTTAATAACAAGCAAACTGTTTCAAGTGTAAAACAATTTTCAAATCATGCACAAACAGTTAAAAGGAATTTTTATAAGAAAACAACAATGACTAATCAGAAGTGGGTGCCTAAATTTAAATCAGCAGTTCCAACTGCTAGGTCAGCAGTTTCAACTGCTAGACCAGCAATTCCTACTGCTAGGCACTTAAATTTTAAGGGAAAAAGGGGCAATGCTGTCAAGGCCTCAGCACATTGGGTTAGACATACTACCAAACCCAATGGTGAATCAATGACCTCCAACAAATTTTCTCATCTTGATGCACAAGGCGGATCCAAACCAGTGATGGTTTGGATCCCTAAAAGAAACTAACACCTTTATTTTGTGTGCAGGAACATCCTTCAAATGGTAAAGAAGATAGAGGATATTCAGACAGTGGATGTTCAAGGCACATGACTGGCAACATGTCATATCTTTCAGACTTTATTGCTCTGGATGGAGGACCAGTTGTCTTTGGTGGTTGTATTGGAGGAAGGATTACTGGTAAAGGGGTAATTAAAACTTGTAACCTTGATTTTGAAAATGTGTATTATGTACCAGAACTTAAGCAAAATCTTTTCAGTGTATCACAAATTTGTGATAAACAGTACAAAGTTTTATTTACTGATACTGATTGTCTTATTCTTTCTCCTGATTTCAAGCTACCTGATGAAAGTCAAGTATTGCTTAAAATCCCTAGAAAGGATAACACATACAATGTTGAGATGAATAAACTAGTTCCTAAGGTTGGACTTACTTGTCTTGTTGCAAAAGCCACATTGGAAGAATCAATGTTGTGGCACAGAAGGCTTGGTCATGTTAATTTTAAAACCATTAACAAAATTGCTAAAAATGGGTTGGTAAGAGGTTTACCAAATAAAACTTTTCTCAATGACCAAACTTGTGTTTCTTGCCTTAAAGGTAAGCAACACAGAGCCTCATGTAAGCCAAAGACCCAGAACTCTATTTCTCAAGCTTTATATATGTTGCATATGGACTTATTTGTTCCTACTTCTGTGAATAGCTTGAATTTTAAGAGATACTGCCTTGTTGTCACTGATGATTATAGTAGGTTTCCTTGGGTATTCTTTATGAAAACTAAGGATGAGACTAGTGAAATCCTTAAGACCTTCATTGTTGAAGTAGAAAACCTAGTTGATAAGAAAGTTAAAATAATCAGATGTGACAATGGGACTGAATTTAAGAATAGGGCGATGGATGATTTTTTCAGAGAAAAAGGTATTAAGAGGGAGTTTAGTGTAGCTAGAACCCCACATCAAAATGGTGTAGCTGAGAGAAAGAATAGGACTCTTATAGAGGCTGCTAGGACAAAGTTAGCTGACTCTAAGCTACCGGTTTCATTTTGGGCTGAAGCAGTTAGTACTGCTTGTTATGTATTGAATAGGGTTTTAGTTGTGCAACCTCACAATAAGACTGCTTATGAGCTTCTTAGAGGTGGAACCCCTGCTTTAAGCTTCATGAGACCTTTTGGTTGTCATGTTACTATCTTTAATACCAAAGACCAACTAGGAAAGTTTGATGGGAAATCTGAGGAAGGTTTCTTTGTTGGTTATTCTCTGCACAGTAAGGCTTTTAGGGTGTACAATACAAGCACCAAGCATGTAGAAGAAAATCTACATATAGAATTTTTAGAAAATAAACCAAATGTTGCAGGTGTAGGTCCTGATTGGATCTTTGATATTGACAGTCTTTCTGATTCCATGAATTATGTGCCTGTTACAGGTACAAATACTAACCATGATGTAGGTTCAGAGGAGGAAGATGAAGATTGCATTTTCATGCCAATCATGGAGGAAAGTCCAGAAAATGAGTCTTCTACAAAGAAAGATGATATACCATCATCAAGTGGTGTAGACAAAGAACAAGATGATGCTGAAACCAGTGGTCAGAATGGTAAAGAAACTGAAAACCCAACGAGCAGTACAAATGGAGTTAGTACTGCTCAGCCACAAGTTCCTACTGCTGAACAAAATAGTGATGCTGCTGGACTAAGTCAACCTCATATTGATTCACCAGTTGATACTGCTTCTCAAGTTGATGAGTTTGATTTCTTTGGAGATGGTCTGCAAAACATGCCTACCAGCTATGCAGCTCCTTCTACTCCCCATACTATTGTACATAGGAATCATCCACTTACCAATATCATAGGAGATGTACAATCTAGAGTCAAGACCAGAAGGCAAATTCAAGACCCAGATCATCATGGCTTTCTCAGTGTGGTATATGAGGAGAAACATCATGAAGATAAGCATGAGTGTATGTTTGTAAGTTTCCTATCTCAGATTGAACCCAAGAATGTGTTAAAAGCTTTAGAAGAATCAAGTTGGGTTGAGGCTATGCAAGAAGAACTGCTTCAATTCAAAATTCAGAATGTATGGGTTCTGGTTGATCTACCAAAGGGAATGAGAGTGATTGGTACAAAGTGAGTATTCAGGAACAAGAAGGATGAGAGGGGCATTGTGATAAAGAACAAAGCAAGATTGGTTGCTCAAGGCTATACTCAGGAAGAGGGTATAGATTATGAGGAGGTTTTTGCTCCAGTTTCCAGGATTAAAGCAATAAGATTATTTCTTGCTTATGCTTCATTTATGGGGTTTATGGTCTATCAAATGGATGTGAAAAGTGCCTTTCTGTATGGTACTATTGATGAGGAAGTCTATGTTTCACAACCTCCAGGTTTTATAGACCCAGACCATCCTGACAAGGTTTATAAGATGGTGAAAGCTCTATATGGATTGCATCAGGCTCCAAGAGCTTGGTATGAAACTCTTGCTAAATATCTTCTGAAGAATGGGTTTCATAGAGGGAAAATTGATCAAACTCTCTTTATTAAAAGAACAAGGGTGATATTCTACTGGTACAAGTCTATGTAGATGACATCATTTTTGGTTCTACAAAGAAACAGATGTGTAAGGAGTTTGAAAAGCTGATGAAAGACCAGTTTCAGATGAGTTCTATGGGAGAGGTTACCTTTTTTCTAGGTCTTCAAGTACAGCAGAAGCCAGATGGAATATTTATCTCTCAGGATAAATATGTTGGTGAAATATTGAGGAAATTCCAATTCACAGATGCCAAGGTTGTTAGCACACCAGTTGATAAGGAGACACACTTGATATTAAAGGATCAAAGTGGTGAAGATGTGGATGTGCACATGTATAGATCTATGATTGGGTCTCTGATGTACCTTACATCATCTAGGCCTGACATTATGTTTGCTGTTTGTGCCTGTGCAAGATTCCAAGTAAATCCTAAGGTGTCTCATCTCACAGCAGTAAAGAGGATTTTCAGATACCTCAAAGGTCAACCAAACCTTGGACTATGGTATCCTAAAGAGTCTGCATTTGATCTAGTTGCATTCTCAGATTCAGATTATGCTGGTGCAAGCATGGATAGAAAGTCTAAAACAGGTGGTTGTCAGTTCTTGGGTTGTAGATTGATTTCTTGGCAGTGTAAGAAGCAGACTATGGTGGCCACTTCTACTACTGAAGCAGAATATGTGGCAGCAGCAAGTTGTTGTGCTCAAGTTCTTTGGATTCAAAACCAGATGCTTGATTATGGGTATAATTTCTTAAACACAATTATACATATAGACAATAGCAGTACCATGTGTATTGTTAAGAATCCAGTTCAACATTCAAAAACTAAACATATTGAAATTAGACATCATTTTATAAGAGACTGTGCTGAAAAGAAGTTAATACAAGTTGTTAAAATACACACTGATGACAACTTTGTTGATCTCTTAACAAAATATTTTGATGTAGGAAGGTTTCAGTACTTGGTAACAGGTATTGGAATGCTTAATCCTTCAAAAGATTAATGTCTAAGTGTTTTTGGTTTTTGTACTGCTAGTTGTGCTATTTGTATAGTTTGTACTGTTTGGTAAACTTTAGTACTGCTTGTGAATTTGTTAGTCAATTGTGATTACTGTTAAAAGAAAATATTGTGTATTGTGTTTTCTTTGGTTTTGGACTAACATTTCAGGTTAAGAAAAGCTTTTTGCTTTGGATTGTGCTTTGGAAAGTATGGTGGTTTGGATTGTCAACTGTGAATGCTTGTCACACAAAAAATGGTAATTGATTCACCATGTCTAACCGACATAAGAATCAACTAGTCCAGATCAAACGGTTTCTGGTAAAGACTACTCAAATCCGTTTATGGTTGACAGTTTACCAAAAACTGGTTGGTTATCAACTCACCAAATCTAAGTGTGAAGAGTTGGCTAGTCCATAGCAAACGGCTATTGGTAAAGATATGTCAAATCCGTTCATAGCTGATAGTTTTCTAAAAACTATAAGTGGACAAAAATGTTTTCAAGTCCACATTCAGATTACAACTTGATTTTATCTCTGAAAATTTTTACTAACAGTTTGTACTGCTGGCTTCACCAGTTCATACTGATTGTTCAAACTTGGTTCCTACTGAGTTTATGCTCTATGATACACCTCTCTCAGAAAGTCACACATCTGGAAGTGTTGAGAGCAGTTTGAAACTACGCAACTGAATTGATGGTAACTTGTACAAATTGTCATATTGGATGCTGAGCTTGGATGTCATATGTTCTAGTTCATCTGATGGTGAAGATTCTTCCAAAAGAGGTGCATTCTGTTGGGTCCGTCAGTACCCAAGAATACTTAAAACAAGATTTGAACACAAATTAACTAAGTGTTAACTTAAACCGAGAACAATTCAAGTCACTGAGAGAACAGTATCTCAGTGAGTCATTTTCAGGATGCTTAAGGCGAATTCAAGAAGAAGGATTCACTACTCAGGAAGGCGGTACTCCCTGAGTAGGACTTAAGCCAAAGAAGAAGATGATGGTTCAGTGAGTGTTGGAAAAGAACTCACTGAACCCCAGTCTCCTCAACAACAATTGTGATTAATAAATGAAGGCATGTACTGAAGAACCTAAAGCCTGAAAAAAGGCGGGAAGATCTGGGAAGAGTTTAAGATAAGATCAAATCTTATCTTGTCAGGAAGAAACCTTCCCTAAGACGGCTAAAAGTCATGGAGTGTCAGACCAACCACTTCTAAAGACTTTTAACCCATTCCTATTGGTTCTTGGAAATGACAATTACTATTGTAATTGTCAGATACGCTTGCTTCAACAACTTGTATTATTTTAATCACTTTTACTCTTTATACTTGTGTATAAATAGGTTCAGATGGGAGAGAAGTTGAGTGTGTTTTGTACATTGAAAGCTTAGACTTTTAAAAAGCAACTTCTCTCCTACAAAGAGTAATGTATCCCTGAGATAGCTCAGTGGGTCGAATTGTTACCACTCAAAGCAAAGCTTGAGTTTAGATAGGAGACACCACCATACCTTGTCTATTCAATCCCAATTGTTTGTTCCGCAAAACACTTGGGTAATAGATTCTTTGATTCATTTCTAATAAGAATTTAAACGTTGAAAAATACTTATGTGTTTTTACTTTTACGTTTCATTAATCTGTTAGAATTAATCATAACATTGTATTAGTCATAAACACGAATAGATTAACTTTCTAGTTAACTCTAAGCGTGTGAAGGGAACAACACATTCATAAACAGAAGTTTTGTTACAATCCTGGACACAAAACCAACATAACCAACGATCAAGCTTACAATCAACACAAACCAAACAAACCAACCAAATACCGACACACAAACCTAAAGAAACCTAACACACAACCACTACTCAAGCTTCCTCTTTCCTTTGTCCTTGAAGTCTGGCATGGATTTGTGAACTCCTTTGCCATCGATTGAGTTCTAAACTTTCCAACTACGAAGCCCCAAAACTTGTTTGTCAGGTCTTGGAAGTGGCTTATGTCTTTTGGGCACTTGTATCTTACTCATTCCTGCCACAGCTTTCTCTATGTCTCTTGTCAATACAACTGATAGTGGAAGTGCTTGTTGATCATCATCATCATCAGAGGAAGTTGAAAGGTTATCATCAGAAGATACTTCTTGCCCATTTGTCCCTAAGACTGCTGTAGGGATAAACAAGCCTGAGGCACAATTGACCATTGATGAGAGGAGTGTGGTCAATCAAGACCAGCGCCTTAAAACTTGGGATGAATTGGTTAATAGCTTTGAGGGCCCCTCAGATAACAAGGAAAACAGGGTCATGGACCTAAAACTTGAGTATAATACTTTCAGGGTAAAAGACTCTGAAAGTCTCTCTCTGACTTATACCAGATACAAGACTTTGATAAACGAACTATCAAATGATGGTGTAGTATTATCTAAGCATGAGACAAATGTTGGCTTTGTCAACAGTCTCCCTGAGAAGTGGCTAAACTTCTCACAAGGCCTGAGGAATGCTAATCACATTAAGACCCTTGAGCACCCTAAAATCTATGGGAAATTTGTCTATGAGGACAACTTGATCTCAAGGAGATATCCTGACTCAAAAGCTCTTGAGTCCAAAAAGGCCTTAACCTCCACACCCATATCAACTGCTTTTTATACTAATGGTGTTGTGCAGGACTTTCAAGAGGATTCTGAGGATGAAATTGATGAAAGGACTAGTGATGAGTACCTAAAAGATCTAAACTTGGAATTCCAAGAGAGGGCACTCCTTCCTAGTTTAAAACGTTTCATCAAAAGAAACCAGTCCAATTTTTCAAAAGGAAAAGCAAATGAAACCACTGAATGCTTTAATTGTGGTAAAAAGGGTCATTTTGCTAGGGACTGTTATTCTAAAACAACCTCAGAACCCTCTTACAAATTTTCAGGAAATAGTTCCTCAGGAACTAGCAAGTTTCAACCTAGAATGTTTCAGTCGACCCAACAATTTCAAAACAAGGGTCAAAAGGACTTTGAAGCAAAATATAGGAAAGCCAAGGCTAAACTTGCAATTCTTGAAACTAATCCCTCAATGTCTCAGGCTGCTCAAACACCCAAACCTGTTCAGGCAAAGAATAAGGTTTTAGTAGCTGAAGCTTATGACTGGGATGATGAAGAGGTCTCTTCAGATGAGGAAATTAGAGTGAGTACACTGATGGCACTCTCTGAAGGTGATCATGTGGCTATTGGGAAAAGCCATGCAAGGAATGGAGAGTGGGTAAACATCACCATGAAGATGGTAAATACTTTACTTTCTATGGATGATGATTCTGATTGGCAGTCTTACATGAATTATATTTGTGTAGATCTTAAATTTGTTGAGGAACAAAGGCTTAACATGTGTTCAAAATATAACAACATAGTGTCAGAATTGAATAAATGTAGAGATGAATTGCTTGTACTAAAGCAAGCCAAACTAGAAACAATAACTCTACAAATTCAGAACACTGAAATTTTGAAACAGAACCAAGCCCTACAAACTGAACTTAACAAAGAAAAAGCTGTCATCCAAAGCTGGACCAAGAAGAACCCTAAGGTTTTTGACACTGTGGGATTAAGCTCTCAGAAAACCATTGGAATTGACCCTCTTATGGTTGATCCCAATGTGAGTCACAGTGAATTAACCTTTGTTCCAGCTGGCATATCTTTTGAGCAAGAAATGCTTCCTAAGTCAAATGACTGGATTGTCAGGGACAACCCAGTCAGCAAGTTACCAAACTTTGAGACTGGAAAGATCTTGCTTCCAGAAAGTCAGGCTTTGAAAAATATGCTTGGACTTACTGAACAACTCAGTAAGCATGAACTCACTGAACAACTCAGTAATACTAAGTCTGTGAATGAGTCTGAATCAGAATCATACCCACCACTTCCTCCACTGAATACCCTTCAAGGTGCTGCACCAAACTTAGGCCTCCCACCAATGGTCTTCTCACCACACTCTCAAAGGAGAGATCAGGAATGGGAACAACCATCCTGAAGAGACCAACCCTTGAAGTCTCAGTAAATACTGATGACTTATCAACTTCAGTCCCTTCTGAAGTAACAACCCTAAGCCCTGATTCTAAATTTGATCAGTTGGCTGAAATGGTCAGGAAGCTGGGAGAGAAGATTGCATCTTCTGAGAAACCTTCTCAATCCAAGAAGGAACAAAAACCGGCTTCCTCAAAGACCAAACCCAAACCCACAAAACCCCTGAAAAGATGTGAACTGTGTAACTATACCAATCATATCACTGATGATTGCTATAGAATTCTTTATTGCATGATTTGCAAAAAGGATGATCACTGGACCTCTGATCATAAAACACATACAGTCACATCAAACATGGCAAGTCTTAAAGCTCAGTCTTTAAATTATCCTTCTGATTCTAAACAGAAACAGAAACAAAAGGCAAAGCCTTTTGCACCTTGCCCTCACTGTGGGTTCAATGACGACCATCCTAAGGATTGTCAAATTGACAATTGTTGTGAAAATTGTGGAAGTTCCACTCATAACACCTCAAGACGTGGTAAGGCAATTCAGGCCAGTAGAGGTTTGACAAAGTCAGCCTCTCAGTTCACTGAGTCTACATCAGCAATAAAAAGCATAATATGTGGTAGCTCATTCCACTCCACCACTGACCGTAAATCACTTGAAAATGTTAATAAGACCCTCAAAGCTAAACCCTCCAAGAAGTGGAGTCCTAGAAAGAACTGACCCAGTTTACCATTTATGCAGAAACATGCTAGGGACCCTGTTTGGCATCTTGATAGTGGATGTTCAAGGAGCATGACTGGTGTGAAGGAATATCTACACAAGTATGTGGATGAATCAGGACCCAAAATGATATTTGCTGATAACTCATCATGTCTCACTGAAGGTTATGGTTTAGTAAACTGTAATGGTATAGTCTTTACTAGGATAGCTTATGTAAATGGTCCAAAATACAATTTGATAAGTGTCAGTCAACTATGTGATGCAAAATACATAGTTCAGTTTGATTATAAGCAAGGAATCATCTTCAATGCTAATAAGGAAGTTGTCCTTATTGCTCCAAGAAGACATGATGTTTATGTGTTAGACATGTCCAGTCTGACTCAGAATGGAACTTGTCTCTTTACCAAGGCCACTGATACACTCAACTGGCTTTGGCATAAGAGACTCTCCCACCTGAACTTCAAAAACATAAACAACCTTGTAAAATAAAACAAGGTCCTTGGCTTATCATCTCTTGTGTTTTCAAAGGATAAACCATGATCAGCTTGTGAAAAAGGTAAACATCACAGAGCATCCTTTAAAACCAAAACCAACTTTTCCATCAGGAAATGCCTACATCTTCTTCATATGGATCTATTTGGACCAATTAGTCCTAGATCTATTAACCATGAGAAGTATACTCTGGTCATTGTGGATGAGTACTCAAGATACACTTGGGTATACTTCCTGATCAAAAAGAGTCAGGCAGCTGTAAATAGCATCCTTATATCTTGTCTTCCTGACGATATAATGGAATCAGTCATCAACTGTTTAACAGCCAAGCAAACTTCGGATGACTTGGTTAATAGCTTTGAGGGCCCCTCAGATACCAAGGAAAACAGGGTCATGGACCTGAAACTTGAGTATAATACTTTCAGGGCAAAAGACTCTGAAAGTCTCTCTCTGACTTATACCAAATACAAGACTTTGATAAACGAACTATCAAATGATGGTGTAGTATTATCTAAGCGTGAGACAAATGTTGGCTTTGTCAACAGTCTCCCTGAGAAGTGGCTAAACTTCTCACAAGGCCTGAGGAATGCTAATCACATTCAGACCCTTGAGCTCCCTGAAATCTATGGGAAATTTGTCTATGAGGACAACTTGATCTCAAGGAGATATCCTGACTCAAAAGCTCTTGAGTCCAAAAAGGCCTTAACCTCCACACCCATATCAACTGCTTTTTATACTAATGGTGTTGTGCAGGACTTTCAAGAGGATTCTGAGGATGAAATTGATGAAAGGACTAGTGATGAGTACCTAAAAGATCTAAACTTGGAATTCCAAGAGAGGGCACTCCTTGCTAGTTCAAAACGTTTCATGAAAAGAAACCAGTCCAATTTTTCAAAAGGAAAAGCAAATGAAACCACTGAATGCTTTAATTGTGGTAAAAAGGGTCATTTTGCTAGGGACTGTTATTCTAAAACAACCTCAGAACCCTCATACAAATTTTAAGGAAATAGTTCCTCAGGAACTAGCAAGTTTCAACCTAGAATGTTTCAATCGACCCAACAATTTCAAAACAAGGGTCAAAAGGACTTTGAAGCAAAATATAGGAAAGCCAAGGCTAAACTTGCAATTCTTGAAACTAATCCCTCAATGTCTCAGGCTGCTCAAACACCCAAACCTGTTCAGGAAAAGAATAAGGTTTTAGTAGCCGAAGCTTACGACTGGGATGATGAAGAGGTCTCTTCAGATGAGGAAATTAGAGTGAGTGCACTGATGGCACTCTCTGAAGGTGATCAGGTGGCTGTTGGGAAAAGCCATGCAAGGAATGGAGACTGGGTAAACATCACCATGAAGATGGTAAATACTTTACTTTCTATGGATGATGATTCTGATTGGCAGTCTTACATGAATTATATTTGTGTAGATCTTAAATTTGTTGAGGAACAAAGGCTTAACATGTGTTCAAAATATAACAACATAGTGTCAGAATTGAATAAATGTAGAGATGAATTGCTTGTACTAAAGCAAGCCAAACTAGAAACAATAACTCTACAAATTCAGAACACTGAAATTTTGAAACAGAACCAAGCCCTACAAACTGAACTTAACAAAGAAAAAGCTGTCATCCAAAGCTGGACCAAGAAGAACCCTAAGGTTTTTGACACTGTGGGATTAAGCTCTCAGAAAACCATTGGAATTGACCCTCTTATGGTTGATCCCAATGTGAGTCACAGTGAATTAACCTTTGTTCCAGCTGGCATATCTTTTGAGCAAGAAATGCTTCCTAAGTCAAATGACTGGATTGTCAGGGACAACCCAGTCAGCAAGTTACCAAACTTTGAGACTGGAAAGATCTTGCTTCCAGAAAGTCAGGCTTTGAAAAATATGCTTGGACTTACTGAACAACTCAGTAAGCATGAACTCACTGAACAACTCAGTAATACTAAGTCTGTGAATGAGTCTGAATCAGAATCATACCCACCACTTCCTCCACTGAATACCCTTCAAGGTGCTGCACCAAACTTAGGCCTCCCACCAATGGTCTTCTCACCACACTCTCCAAAGGAGAGATTGTTGGGAATTTCAGAAATAAACTATTTCTTGTTGCTGCCGATAGTGAAAGTTGGTTCCTGCCGATAGTATTGGTTCCTGCCGAAGCTCATTGCTGCTGATAGTTATATTTTGTTTTTGCTGATAGTGTTTGTTGCTGCAGATATTATTGTTAGTTATCCGTATGTTTAGTATGTTTATTTTTAGAAGAGATCATGTTTATCTCTTTACACGTTTTCTTGTAGGACGGGTTAGGGTTAGGGTTTCTTACCATTATAAAAGAAACACCCCGTCTATGAGTTTGATACATCTTTGTAAGTTAACAATCTTCAATAAAATCATCTTTTAGTTCATTATACGATCCATAGAGGATCATAGTGTTAGTTCTTTTCTTCTCTCATTCGTATTCAGAGATTCTCTTGTAGTGTGCTTGTGATTACATAGGCATCCTACCGATCCACATAGGCTCAAAGATCTAGCAGGCGTGTTAGATTCAACAAGTGGTATCAGAGCCTCGTGAGGATCTCTGATCAAAAAGCAAAAGTTCTCAAAACAATCTCTCTAAACCCTTTCACAATGGGCGATGAAAACCCTGAATTTGAAAACCCTGAATTCGCTGCCATTAACAATGAAGAACCTGAACCCACAAAAGTTCAACAACAAATTGTTACAACCACTGTGTCCAACAGTAATGCTAAGTTCCCATATCTTAAGAAGGAAGAGTATGAAGTCTGGGCAATGAAGATGGAGTACTGGATCTCCAACAGTGATCACCATCTTTGGAATGTTATCCTCAAGGGGAATAGCAAGAAGAGAAATGGAAGAGATAAGAATGGGGGAATCATTATTCTCGCTCCTACATCTATTGAGGAGCAGCTGGCTGTGCAAAGGGAAACTAAAGCAAGAACTCTCTTGCTTCAGGCTCTCCCAGAGGATCACATGGGTGATTTTCATCACCTGGATGATGCTAGAGAAATCTGGCTTGCTGTAAAAGCTAGATTCGGTGGGAATGAGGAGTCCAAAAAGATGAGGAAATCAATGCTTAAGCAGGAGTTTCAGGAATTTAAGATCTCTGAGGAAGAAGGTATTCACAAAGGGTATGATCGATTTCACAAGATCCTCAGCCAACTTAATCAGTTGCAGGCTTGACCAGATAATGAAGATTGCAACACAAAGTTTCTGAGGGCTTTACCTTCATCCTGGTCTCAAGTTTCTATAACTCTGAAAGCCAAAGGAGGATTGGACTACCTAAGCTTTGATGATCTGTACAACAAGCTCAAGACCCTAGAGATTGACATCAAAGGGGTTTCTACTTATTCATCTCATACACCTACTCATACTGCATTTGTTAGTACTTCAAGTGCTAACAAGGTCTCTCATGGTGATAGCCCAAACCCTTCATCTTCATCTGTTTCCTATTCTCCTGCAACATCAAGATCTCAATCAAGGAATGACAATGTTGTTGAGGAAATTCTTCATTCATTTGTTTCTTGAAAGTACTCCACAACAGCAATTTATGTATGATGACTTTGATCAAATTGATCAATTTGATTTGGAGGAGATGGACATCAAGTGGCAGCTGGCTATGCTGTCGTTAAAGGTTAACAGGTTTGAGCAGCAGTCTAGGAGGAAGCTCAATCTCAATGGAAGAGAAGGTGCAAGGTTTGACAGAAGGAAGGTGAAGTGCTTCAAGTGTGGTCAGATAGGTCACTTTGCCAGAGAATGCCAAGACAAGAAAGTTGATGATAGATCAAGGTATTCAGCATTCAGAATGAAAGAATTGGAGCCAGAGGAAGATAAAGCCCTAGTGTCTGTGGATGCAATGCTGGATTGGGAAAAACATGAGGTGACTGGAGCTTCACGGATTTATGGGATGATTGCTGGAAATGGAGCTGAGACACATGTGGCTGGAGAATTTGGAATGATGGGTTATCCAACTCAGGTACTAAAATGTCCATTTGATTGTGAAATTAAATATAATAAATTGAAAAAAGATAGTGAAAATAAATACACTGAGTTAAAAAGGGAATTTGATGAAATGGAGCCTGAATATAATAAATTATTTGTAGATATTCAAGCTTATAAAAAGGCTCTTAAAACTGTGGGAAAACAAAAGGCTTGGCATGAAGCTAATCAGCTTGCATATGAACAAAAGATAAGGGTTTTGGAAAGAGACTTAGAGAACTCTAATAACTGTCTAAAACATTCTGAAAGAGAATATGCTAAGTTGAAATTAGAAAATCAGGATTTAAAGGCTAAACTGGATAGTGAAGTGGCTAGGATAAATTCATGGAAACAATCAGAGAAATATCTTGTTAACTATGGTAATCAGTCTGGTTGGCGTAAGAAAGGGTTGGGATATGATGTTGGGGATTATAACCCTAGAATATTTGAACCTACCCCTAAGGAAGTTGATTATCAAGTGCCTGTTAAGTTTGTTAAGGAAGGAGGGATGAATGCAGTTCCTCCACCTATAAGAGGTGTTTTTAAGCCTGTCCCTATCCACTCAGCCCTTGACCTTGACTTTGATGATTCACAAATGACTTATGGCAAAAAGGCAAAGAACTTGCCTGATCTTGATTGTGACTCTAATGAATTTGTCTCTTGTTCTAACAGTGACAAATCTGAAGAAATCGAGACTGATGACTATGCCACGTGTGGATCAAGTGAGAAGTCTGCATCAATAAAATCAGAAGATCTATCTTCAAAAGTGGCAACTTATGAATCCCAAAGAGTTGAAGATGCTTCTTTTGATAATGTTAAAGACAATAATGTTTCTAGTTTTGGTTTTGTTTCAAACAGTTCTGGTTGTGATTTTAATTTGGTTAAGGATAATTTTAATTGTGTTGGTTTGAATTCTTCTGATTGCAATAAGAAAGTGAATGTTAAGAAAAAGTACCCTAGAAAGAAATCTTGCTTTGTGTGTCGTAGTTATGATCATCTTATTAAAGATTGTGACTATTATGAAAAACAGATGGGTAAATATGCTTGTCAAAATAGGTCTGTGTGGAACAATGTCAATGCAATTCCCCCATATATTCCACAAGCAGCAAGAATAAACTCATGTAGAGCTTCTGTTGCTGCTAGCAAGCCAGTTCCTGCTGGTAAGCCAGTTGCTGCTGATAAGTCCATTCCTGTTGATTGGAAAAGCAATGTTTCTAGACCTTACTACAGACCTACCAGCACTTACTTTCAAAATGATATGTGGCCTGTTTATTTTGACACCTTAAACATGGGAAGGGCAAGATGGGGAACTGCTGTTAAGTCCTCAGCAGGTTGTTCTTGGAGAAATAATAAAAAATATATGAGAATGGGGTCCAAGAACAATGGTGGATCTCATCAATCTCCATGGTTTAATTTTTATTGATCCACAAGGCAGACCTAAGTCAGTAATGACTTGGGCCTCCCATGTATCTAACACTGTTGTATGTAATTTTGTTCTGTAGGACATTCCTTTTAAGAGTAAAGAAGTAGGTATTGTTGACAGTGGTTGTTCGAGGAGTATGACAGGGAATTTGGAAAGGTTGCATAACTTAGTACCCTTTTATGGAGGAACAGTGACATTTGGAGGAGGTGATGGAAAGATTACAGGGAAAGGAACCATTAAGACTCCTAAACTGGACTTTGAGAATGTTCTCTATGTGAAGGAACTCAAGAACTTCAATTTTTTCTCTGTCTCACAAATATGTGATAAGAAGAACGAAGTTCTCTTCACTGAGACTGACTGTCTTGTGCTCTCCAAGGACTTCAAGATGCCTGATGATAGTGAGATAATGCTCAAAGTTCCAAGGACTCACAACCTGTATTGTTTCAATCTGAATGATGTTAACCCTGAGGGTAATCTTGCTTGTATGGTGGCAAAGGCTTCTGTGGATGAAGCAAACAAATGGCACAGAAGGATGGCACATGTGAACTTCAAGACAATCAACAAGCTGGCAAAGAATGGCTTAGTGCATGGAATCCCTTTCAAGACCTTCACAAATGAACACAATTGTGTTGCCTGCAATAAAGGAAAGCAACACAGGGCATCATACAAGGCCATTACTGCTGTGAGCACCATCTCTGAGCCTCTGCAACTGCTTCATATGGATCTTTTTGGTCCAACTTCTATCAGAAGTAGAGACCATAAGTATTATTGTCTGGTGATTACTGATGAGTTTAGCAGGTTTTCTTGGACTTTCTTTTTAGGTACTAAAAATGAAACCTATTCTGTGCTTAGGGATTTTATTACCTTAATTGAAAATCAGCTAAATAGAAAAGTTAAGGCAATAAGGTGTGATAATGGAACTGAGTTTAAGAACTCTAGTTTAATTTAATTTTGTTGGAATAAGGGGATTAAGAGAGATTATAGAAGTGCCAGAACCCCACAACAAAATGGGGTTGCAGAAAGGAAAAATAGGACCCTTATAGAAGCAGCTAGATCTATGCTAGCTGACTCTAAGTTGCCTACCATGTTTTGGACTGAAGCAGTAAGCACTGCTTGCTATGTGCTGAATAGGGTATCTATTATTAATCCCTGTAACAAAACTCCTTATGAGCTTTTGTCTGGAAAGGTTCCCAACATAAGTTACCTTAAGCCTTTTGGATGTCATGTAACTATCTTGAATACTAGTGATCACCTAGGTAAATTTGAAGAGAAGGCAGATGAGGGGTTCATTGTTGGATATTCTGCTCATAGTAAGGCCTATAGGGTTTATAACTTGTCTGCTAAGAGGGTAGAAGAAACACTCAATTTAAGGTTTCTAGAAGACAAACCTAATTTACAGGGTGCAGGTCATGACTGGTATTTTGACCTAGATTATCTGACTGATTCATTGGGTTATTCTAGATATAAAGCTAATCAATCTGTAGGTACACATGTTTCTCCATCTAACAATGCAGGTACCTCAGATGATGAATCTGATTCAGAGTGTGATGAACAACCCATAGTTGTTCCTTCTTTTCCCTCTAACCACTTTTCAGGTACAGAACTCAAACATTCTTCTGATAAGACTGAAGATAATTCAAGTTTTGCAGAAGACCTTGCTAGGCTTCAAAGACAAGAATATCAAGCCAAGAGAGCTGCTGAAAAGTTTGGTTCTGGGTTTTCACAAGAAACAGTGGAGCTATTGAGAAATGCTGAAGCTGAAGTTAGAAGAGAAATGGCTTCTGCTGGTGGGATTCCTGTTCCTGCTGATATCAATTCTGCTGGTAGTTCACCTGTTACTGCTGATACATCTGCTGTTCCTGTCGATGTCACTAATCCTGCTGCTTCTTTGTCTACTCCATCTGCTGATTTGTTGGGATTCAGTGAGCCTCCAACTAGATTCCCAAGTCCATCTGATCTGGGAAATTCACTCTCTTCAGCAGCTAAGCTGAATGATCCTCATCATCAGTCAAGATCTGGAATTTTCACTCACTCCTCTTATGATGGTGAAGCAAATCCCTCTATTACTAATCAAGCCACAACCTATGAGGTAGATCCTGTTGTTACCAAGAGGATTAACACAGTACATCCTCAATCTTTGATTCTTGTTGATCTAAATTCTCCTGTTCAAACAAGAAGAAGGTTGAATCAATCCAAGTTTGGAGAATCTGCTTTTCTAAGTTACATTCAGGAACAGTTAAGGAGCAATCACACTGACTATCTTCATTGTCTCTATGCTTGCTTTCTATCTCAAATTGAACCAAGTAGTGTAGCTCAAGCCCTTGATAAATCTGATTGGGTTGAGGCTATGCAAGAGGAAATGCAGCAGTTCAAGAATCAGAAAGTATGGGTATTAGTACCATTGCTTGAAGGAAAACATGCAATTGGAACTAAATGAATTCTCAAGAATAAACGGGATGCTAGGGGAATTGTGGTTCGAAATAAAGCTAGATTGGTAGCTCTGGGACATAGACAAGAAGAGGGTATTGACTATGATGAGGTGTTTGCACCAATAGCAAGAGTTGAAGCTATTCGATTGTTTTTGGCTTTTGCTTCATTTATGGGGTTTGTGGTTTATCAGATGGATGTGAAGAGTGCATTTCTGTATGGGAGTATTGAAGAGGAAGTGTATGTTACTCAACCACAGGGGTTTGCGGATCCACAACATCCTGATTTGGTTTATAAACTGGTGAAAGCACTCTATGGGCTTCATCAAGCACCAAGAGCATGGTATGCCAGGTTATCTGCCTTTCTACTTAAACATGGTTACAGAAGAGGAACAATAGATAAAACACTTTTTATTAGGAAGAATTTTAAAGATATCATCTTGGTACAAGTGTATGTAGATGATATTATTTTCGGTTCCACTAATGAAGCCTGGTGTAAGGATTTTGAGGAATTAATGAAAAGTGAATTTGAAATGAGTGCTATGGGGAAGATGACATTCTTCTTGGGCTTACAGGTTCAACAGGACCAGATGGTATCTTCATTAATCAAGAAAAGTATGTTCATGACATACTTAAGAAGTTTGACTTGGACAGTGTGAGGACTGCTACAACACCTTTTGAAGCTCCAAAGCCTAAATCCAATCATGAACCTGATGATGCTGTAAATGTTCACTTATACAGATCTATGATAGGTTCTTTGATGTATTTGACAGCTTCAAGGCCTGATATCATGTTTGCAGTCTGTGATTGTGCTAGACATCAGGTTACACCTTTGACTTCCCATTTAAATGCTGTTAAGAGAATCTTCAAGTATTTAAAAAGACAGCCTAAGCTGGGAATTTGGTACCCAAAGGATTCTTCTTTCGTGCTGAAAGCTTATAGTGATAGTGACTATGCTGGAGCAAACTTTGATAGAAAATCTACTACAGGAGGTTGCCAGTTTTTGGGAAGAAGGTTGGTTTCTTGGCAATGCAAGAAGTAGACTATTGTAGCTACATCTTCTACTGAGGCAGAGTATGTTGCTGCTGCTAGCTGCTGTGGACAGGTCCTTTGGTTGCAAAATCAATTGTTAGATTATGGGTTCAACTTCATGAACACTAAAATTTTCATTGACAACCAAAGTACCATCTGTATTGTTAAAAATCAAGTGTTTCATCAAAGACCAAAGCACATAGAGATTAGGAATCATTTCAAAAGGGATGCTTATGAGAAGCATCTCATTCAGGTGCTTAAGATCGACTCTGATGAGAATGTGGCTGACCTGTTGACTAAAGCATTTGATGGTCCAAGGTTCAACTATCTGGTGGTTCATATTGGAATGCTCAATCCTTAGGTGCTGAGATTAAGGGGAGGTTTAAGCCTAAGGGGAGGCTTCTTGTTGTTGTTGTATATCTTTCTTTCTTTTCTTATTTTATTTCTTTTTCTTTCTTTTTCTTTTGGTTCGTTTCTGATTTCTATTAGTACCAAAAAAAAAAAAAAAAAAAAAATTGTATATTTTGTGTGCTAATAAGTTGGTTTGAGCAACACCTTGCAGGTACAGTGTTGGTGTTTACATCTACACAACAAATGGTATTCAACTCACCATGTCTTGCAGACAGGAAAGAGTTGATTCACCATGAGGGTACGGCTCTGGTGTGATAATCAAATCCGTTGATAGCTGCAATAGCTTGCTCAAAGCTATAGGGTACTTCAACTCACCCATGGTTCATTCCTGAGAGTTGAAATGGTTCTCAATTCACCATGGATGTAACCCTTTATGGGATCCAAAGAATTGGCTAGTCCACAAAAGTATGGTTTGTGGTAAAGACATTTGGTATCCATATTTGGTATTCAATTCACCAAGGTTCAGTTGAAACCAAAGAATTGGCTAGTCCTGAGCAAACGGCTACAGGTAAAGACAACTCAAATCCGTTTATAGTTGCTGGTTTACTTAAAAATCAGATGGAATTGTTGGGAATTTCGGAAATAAACTATTTCTTGTTGCTGCCGATAGTGAAAGTTGGTTCCTGCCGATAGTGTTGGTTCCTGCCGAAGCTCATTGCTGCTGATAGTTATATTTTGTTTCTGCTGATAGTGTTTGTTGCTGCGGATATTATTGTTAGTTATCCGTATGTTTAGTATGTTTATTTTTAGAAGAGATCATGTTTATCTCTTTACACGTTTTCTTGTAGGACGGGTTAGGGTTAGGGTTTCTTACCATTATAAAAGAAACACCCCGTCTATGAGTTTGATACATCTTTGTAAGTTAACAATCTTCAATAAAATCATCTTTTAGTTCATTATACGATCCATAGAGGATCATAGTGTTAGTTCTTTTCTTCTCTCATTCGTATTCAGAGATTCTCTTGTAGTGTGCTTGTGATTACATAGGCATCCTACCGATCCACATAGGCTCAAAGATCTAGCAGGCGTGTTAGATTCAACAGAGATCAGGAATGGGAACAACCATCCTGAAGAGACCAACCCTTGAAGTCTCGGTAAATACTGATGACTTATCAACTTCAGTCCCTTCTGAAGTAACAACCCTAAGCCCTGATTCTAAATTTGATCAGTTGGCTGAAATGGTCAGGAAGCTGGGAGAGAAGATTGGATCTTCTGAGAAACCTTCTCAATCCAAGAAGGAACAAAAACCAGCTTCCTCAAAGACCAAACCCAAACCCACAAAACCCCTGAAAAGATGTGAACTGTGTAACTATACCAATCATATCACTGATGATTGCTATAGAATTCTTTATTGCATGATTTGCAAAAAGGATGATCACAGGACCTCTGATCATAAAACATATACAGTCACATCAAACATGGCAAGTCTTAAAATTCAGTGTTTAAACTATCCTTCTGATTCTAAACAGAAACAGAAACAAAAGGCAAAGCCTTTTGCACCTTGCCCTCACTGTGGGTTCAATGACCACCATCCTAAGGATTGTCAAATTGACAGTTGTTGTGAAAATAGTGGAAGTTCCACTCATAACACCTCAGGACGTGGTAAGGCCATTCAGGCCAGTAGAGGTTTGACAAAGTCAGCCTCTCAGTTCACTGAGTCTACATCAGCAATCAAATGCATAATATATGGTAGCTCAGTCCACTCCACCACTGACCATAAATCACTTGAAAATGTTAATAAGAACCTCAAAGCTAAATCCTCCAAGAATTGGAGTCCTAGAAAGAACTGACCCAGTTTACCATTTATGCAAAAACATGCCAGGGACCCTGTTTGGCATCTTGATAGTGGATGTTCAAGGAGCATGACTGATATGAAGGAATATCTGCACAAGTATGTGGATAAATCAGGACCCAAAGTGATATTTGCTGATAACTCATCATGTCTCACTGATGGTTATGGTTTAGTAAACTATAATGGTATAGTCTTTACTAGGATAGCTTATGTAAATGGTCTAAAATACAATTTGATAAGTGTCAGTCAACTATGTGATGCAAAATACATAGTTTAGTTTTATGATAAGCAAGGAATCATCTTCAATGCTAATAAGGAAGTTGTCCTTATTTCTCCAAGAAGACATGATGTTTATGTGTTAGACATGTCCAGTCTGACTCTGAATGGAACTTGTCTCTTTACCAAGGCCACTGATACACTCAACTGGCTTTGGCATAAGAGACTCTCCCACCTGAACTTCAAAAACATAAACAACCTTGTAAAACAAAACAAGGTCCTTGGCTTACCATCTCTTGTGTTTTCAAAGGATAAACCATGCTCAGCTTGTGAAAAAGGTAAACATCACAGAGCATCCTTTAAAACCAAAACCAACTTTTCCATCAGGAATTGCCTACATCTTCTTCATATGGATCTATTTGGACCAATTAGTCCTAGATCTATTAACCATGAGAAGTATACTCTGGTCATTGTGGATGAGTACTCAAGATACATTTGGGTATACTTCCTGATTAAAAATAGTCAGGGAGCTGAAACAATTATGTCCTTTTTCAGGAACATTGAAAATCAGAATGACATAAAAGTCAAACAGATTAGAACTGACAATGGAACATAGTTCAAAAATTATGAACTTGAATGTTTCTGTGATGAGAAAGGCATTTCACAAAATTTTTCCTCACCCTACACACCTGAACAAAATGGGGTGGCTGAAAGGAAAAATAGAACACTCATTGAAGCAGCTAGGACAATGCTAAATGGATCAGTCCTTTCCAAACACTTTTGGACTGAAGCAGTAAAGACTGCCTGTTACACACAAAACAGATCCATCATTGTCAAGAGACATAGCAAAACTCCTTATGAGTTATTTAAGGGAAGAATCCCTGACATCAGCTACTTTCATGTCTTTGGGTGTCCTGTGTTTATTCATAATAACAAGGATCACTTAGGAAAATTTGATGCCAAAGCTGATGATGGATACTTCCTAGGATACTCCCTAGTCTCAAAAGCCTTCAGGTGTTCAACACTAGGAGACAGCATGCTGAGGAAATATTTCATGTTACCTTTGATGAGAGCACTGATGCAATCAGTGTCTCTAACAACTCAATGGAAGAGATAGGTATTGATGAATCATCAAGATTCCCTCCTGATGAACATCATCCTGATAATGGTCCTTCCACTCAGTACCATGCAAATGCTGACATCTCCTATTACATCATTCCCCACAACCTTCCTTACCCAACCATCACTGAGTTTATTGAAGCACAAAATACTGATGAATTCATTCAGTCAGTACAAAGTACTCAGGTACTAAACAATCACAGTGATGAGTCAACCCCCTCAGACACTCATGATGCTGAAGAACATCATGTGTCTGATCCTGATCCTACCCATCAGGCCTCTACAAGTTCTAATCAATTTCCAAGACCTCAGGACAGTTGGACTAGGTCTCAGGATATAGAACTTGTCAACATAATTGGTGAGCCTACTGAAGGCATGCTCACAAGAAGCATGGCTACTGAACTGAGAGCAGCCTCAGCCAATGAATGCCTATTTGTGGACTTCATTTCCACAATTGAACCCAAAAGTGTTAAGGAAGCACTAAAACATCCAAGTTGGGTTCAAGCCATGAATGATGAACTGGAACAATTTGACAGAAACAAGGCAATAACCTTGGTCAAATGTCCTGAAGATGTTTCAGTCATTGGCATGAAATAGGTATTTAAAAACAAATCTGATGAAAATGGCATAGTCATTAAAAATAAAGCCAGACTTGTAGCCAAAGGCTATAATCAACAAGAAGGCATTGACTATGAAGAAACATTTGCACCAGTAGCAAGGATGGAAGCCATCAGGATCTTCCTTGCTTTTGCTACATACATGAACTTCAAGGTGTACCAAATGGATGTTAAAAGTGCATTCTTAAATGGCTCACTGAAAGAAGAAGTTTATGTTCAGCAACCTCCTGGATTTGAAAGCCATGAGTTTCCTGACCATGTCTACAAGCTTAACAAAGCACTTTATGGACTGAAACAAGCTCCCAGGGCATGGTATGAGACTCTTTCAGCCTTCCTGATCTAAAACAAATTTGTCAGAGGCAAGATAGACAACACATTGTTTATTTACAAGACAAATAATGATGTCATACTTGTACAAGTGTATGTTGATGACATCATCTTTGGCTCAACAAATTATAAACTTTGCAAACAGTTTGAAAAACTAATGGCAAAGAAATTTGAAATGAGCATGATGGGAGAATTGACTTACTTCCTTGGTCTACAAATCAAGCAGACTGATAAAGGAACCTCTATCAGTCAAGAGAAGTATGTCAAAAGCTTACTGAAGAAGTATGAGCTCAGTGACTGTGCCTCAGTCAAGACTCCCATGGTACCCCCAAACAACCTTGGTCCTGATCTTACTGGAAAACCAGTGAATAAAACTCTTTTTAGAGGAATGATAGGATCACTGATGTATTTTCTTGCATCAAGGCCTGATATCCAATTCTCAGTCTGCTTATGTGCCAGATATCAATCTGACCCAAGAGAGACTCATATCACTGCTGTGAAAAGGATATTCAGGTACCTGAAAGGTACTCCAAACCTTGGATTATATTATCCAAAATGTTCAGGCCTTGATCTTAAAGGATACTCAGATTCTGACTATGCTGGATGCAACATGGACAGAAAAAGCACCTCAGGCTCTTGCCAAATTCTTGGTGGAAAACTAGTCTGTTGGAGTGCTAAGAAGCAACAATCAGTTGCCATGTCCTCAGCTGAAGCTGAATATGTTGCAGCAGCAAGTTGTTGTGCAAATGTACTCTGGATGAAAAGTCAACTCAGTGACTATGGAATTCAGTACAAGATGGTTCCCATCTTTTGTGATAACACAAGTGCAATTGCCATCTCAAATAACCCTGTTCTTCATCAGAGAACTAAACACATAGAATTACACTTCATTCCTACTGAATATCAGCTAGCTGATATATTCACCAAGCCATTGGATGAACCAACTTTCACCAGACTGAAAGCTGAACTAGGAATGTTGGATATTGAGAATCAGTCCACTGATTGACTCCATCCAAATATGTGTAAATTCTGAATCCCTGACTCAATGTGTTCTTCAGTGAGAAAGGTCACTGAACTTCAGGAACTAAACACCAAGTTCCTGAACCCTTAATCCTCAGGAATTAAACCCAAGTTCCTGAATTCTTGGTTCTCAGGAACTAAACCCAAGTTCCTGAACCCTTGAACCTCAGGAATTAGACCCGAATTCCTGATCACTAGATCCATCAGTGACTAAACCCCAAGTCCTGACAATCAGGTTCACTGAATGAAAAGTCATTCAGGGTCCTCAAGAGACATTAAATACTGACTTAAATGCTCTAAGTATCTAGTTAGTAAATGTCCAAGGTTGGTAACTGAACTCATATTTAATTTAGGAATATTTGTTCTTTTTGCCTTTCTGGCTTCCACCTCTGGGCCCCCACATTCCCACTTGGCATTAAATGCCTCTCCAATCACATTACATATATGTGATGACTCATCTCTGCAAATTACACTTTTGCAGAACTGCTCAACTGTTCACCTTGACTATTGCGCCAAACAAGGGAAAAGTGGAGTGTTGGAATTAAATGCGGATCCCAAAACATTTTATTCAAAACAGTTTCCAAAAATTCTTTTTGAATAAATAAAATCCGCTTAATGCTTAAAATACCCTCCACTTCACTTCCCTATAAATACCCCAAACAAAATTAACACACACACGTTTTTTAGAATACTAAGCAAAACTTTGCCATTTTTAACTCTCAAAATTTTTTGTGTGTGTTCATAAGCTTTAGAAACCTAAAAACCGTATGTCAAACCCAGACTCACCTACACATATGGCTTCTTCCAAAGCTGTCATTTACGCCCCTAATGTGGAATTCATATTAGAGGGTGTAGACCTCACCAAGAACAATGTGGTGGGAAAATTTTCCTATCCACAAAAGTTCCCTGCCGACAAGAACGTTATGAAATATCTTCAAAACTGTTTTCTTACAAAGGCATTTACCAAGACCCCCTCTGTCATCTACCATGACTACCTGAGGGAATTTTGGTGTTCTGCTGTGGCTACTAGCCCAAAAGACACCAAAGAATCCATCATCACATTCTCAATGATGAATGGGAAAAGACCCCTTTCCCTGGATTACAACACCTTCATCAAGGCCACAGGTCTTGATTTTGCTGAGGCTTTTGAGCCCAGTCCTACTGACCAAGAGGTCAAAGCAGAGTTGATATTCTTAGGACCTCATGACCCAAAATGTCCTAAGGAGTCCGCTGGAGCCTTATTAGAAAAGGCTCCAATTGTCAAAACCTGGTTCCACCCAGTCTGGAGGATCCTGATGACATGCGTCATTCAGGTCCTTAGGGGGAATAAATCCTTCACTGAGCAATTGAACTCATCACAACAATTGATGTTGTTCAGTCTCTTGGAGGGTAGAAAAATTGATATCGGAGGTATTATCTTCCGTGACCTTGTTGCTAAGCTCTCAGGGAAATCTAGGCAAAAACGCTTGTCTTATCCTAGGTTTATTTCCTGTGTGCTTCAGGACCTTCTTGGTTTTGACTATATGAGGCCTGACGTCTTTGGTATGAAACCTGACGTCTTACACAAGACCAATTTCACTAGTGGCATCACTGAGGTACAACCCATTGCCCTGACTAACTACATGCAAGAGGTTATTCAGGGGGAGAAAGCTGTTTTTCCAGTACCTTCACCTATAAAGAAGGTGAAGAAGACAAAGAAGGGTCAGTCCAGTAAGGTGGTTAGACCCAAACCACTCGCCACTGAGACTGATGCCGAAAACCAACTCAACCTTAAAAAGAGGTTGAATGTGGCCCAGACCTCTGAGACACCCACTATAGAGACCCCCCTGACCACAAAACAAAGGCCAACGAAGGGCACTGAGAAATCATCCTCAGTGTCCTCGGGCAAACCCTTTCCACATGTTCCCACTGACATACACAAGTCTGAGGGATCAGGAACATTCACCATTTCACATCCCCATGAAGGAACTGACAAATCACAATCAGTTCCTGAGGGAAAAAAGGGTTCTAAATCCTTGGTGGGGTAGCACTACTCCACTGAGAAGGGGACCCATAACCTCTCACATCCCAATGAAGGAACTGATAAATCACAATCAGCGCCTGAGGGAGAAAAGGGTCCTAAATCCTCAGTAGGACAGCACTATCCTACTGAGAAGGGGACCCACCAACAATCACATCCTACTAACGTTCCTGAGCAATCACACTCAGGATCTCAAGGAGTTCAGGACCCTAAATCCCCAAAAGGACTGTACAATCCTGATGGGAAGGGGGTCCGTCAATCATCACAATCAGTGCCTAGTGATACTACTGGAAAAAACCCATCAGGAGTTGAAGGCGCTAAGGGGGACAAAGACACAGAGGGAAAGAAATAACCCACTGATATGGAACCCATCACCCCCTCAGGCGGATCTATTCACTCAGGAACTGCCCCCAAAAGCCAGGCTGGTATTACCCCAGTTATTATGGCTAGTCAGGATGAGAAAAGCCACACAGTTATTATGACAACGGGGCTAGGACCTGGCCAAAACAAAGGAGAGTCTTCTTATGAAGAGGAGCCGGTTCAACTTTTGGGTATTGAGTCTATGGGGGACATTCAGGCACTTCTTGAGTCTGATGATGAGCTCAAGGAAGAGAGTGATGAGGAAATTTTTGAGGCAGGTGAGGATATGGAAACTGATGTACAATCTGAACACTCTGAACAACCTGAACAATCACATCAGTCATCTCCACATCCAAGTGAAGAATCAGAATCTCAAGCTGCTGGTTCTTTGGATACTGATAACATCCTCAGCAAGTATGACAATACTCTTCCTCTTACTGAGAGACAATTGGTCAAGTTCCTGCTTAAGACCAATAAGGCTCTCTTCCAAGGTCTGACTGAAGAAATGTTTGACTAGCACATTGAAGCCGCTGTTCATTATGTCAACCTGAAGGAATCAGTGGAAGCCTATCATGATGATGAAAATGAGCACATGTCATCTATCTCCTTCTCCCTGACGAATCTTGATTACAACTTTAAACTGTTCAACGAGTCTCTCACCAACTTACAAAAGAGCATTGACACTATTCAAGAGTCAGTGAAAGATGACCCTGAACTAAACAAAAAAGTTCTTCAGGCTTTAGAAACTTACCAGCAACAAACTTCTCAGTTGACTGAGCTGGTAACTGTGCTGAGATCCTCAAATCTTCAGGGACTCAACTCATCAGTGGAATCCATCCGATCTTCCCTGGGTCTTATGGAGTCCCACATGGCTTCTTTGGCATCATCTTCTTCCTCCCTGGCTTGGAATCTTGGGCCGAGGATGACTGCATTAGAGGCTTCTCAGGCTTCTATTGAGACTAAGGTCTCACCTCTTCAGGAGGACACCTCAGACATCAAGTCCATGATAACTGAGATCTATCAGGCCTTCAAAGGTCAAGCTCCCTCAACTTCAGTGAGCAAACCAACTCTTGCCCTTACTATGGGTCAAGCAACAGTTGAGGGGGAGAAAGTCACTGAAGAACCTCCGCAACCTGAACAAGAACAACCTCCTTCTCACACTGAGGGGGAGAATCCTGAAGCCACCTCATCTTCATCCCACCAAGACAAAGGCAAAGGCATTCTCACAACCATTGAGCCTGAGCCCACAATCTTGGTACCTGCCTCCAAGGAAAGAAGTCCAGACCCTGATGAACCAGTCAGGGTTCCTTATGAAATCAATGGGGTGATGGAACTTCTTACTCATGCTGAAATTCAAGCTCACATAGAGAAAGAGGAGGCAATGAAGAAAGCTGCTGAAGATGAAAGGCAGAACAAGCTTGCTCTCATTCAGGTTGCAAGAGAAGAGGCTAAGAAGATTGGGATTGAGGCAAAAGACCTTGCAAAAAGGGAAGGTGGCAAGAGCTTTGTGGAAGCTCAGAATGCTCAGTTGGCTGCTCTCAGGCAGAAAAGAGAAGAAAGGGCGAAAAGGGCTGAAGAAATTAGGCAGAACAGGATTGAGAGATATCAGTGCGTCATGACAAGCAGGTTGAAGCCTGAACCCATCCTTGATATCAAGATTCACCGAAACTCCAATCCTACCATTTTTACTGTCTACAGGAGTACTGACAAAAGAATCCTTCAGGTTCATAGCCCCTTTAGATTCGCAGACTTCGGGATCACTGAGTTGGATGAATTGGGTTCAATATTAGCGAAAAAATCTAATGTTGTAGTCCCTGGTCTGTTAAAATCCCTGAGCCTGAGGTATGAAAGATTGGCAGCAGCACCTCAGGAACTTGGTATTCCATCTCTTCTTCCTGCTTCAGCTGAACAGCCTGCCACTTCTCAATCTTCTTCAAGAAAGAGAAAGAAGATTGAAGCTGAGCCTGAGATCAAGGTTCCTGGTCTTGACTGTAATGGGGCTCTCCCTGAAGGTGTTCCATTCAGGAACAATATGGTCATTGAACAACCTGAAAGAGGTATGTTCTTCATTGATGAGTTTGGTGACCAAGCCTTTCAGAGATGGAATGATATTGATCTGTCAGGGATCAAAGCCATGCTTGGCTTTCTAATGATGGCCTCCCCACTCAAAACTCCTGAAAATGTGAGGTTTTGTCAAGATCTGAAAAGGAAAATCCGAGAGCACCCTGACCAACAAGAACTGCAGTCAAAGAAGCCTAAGCTTGAAGCCCTTGGGATTAAGTTGAACTGATGAATCTGCCTGACTACCACCACCACCTTTTGTACTTAGTTTTGATAGGACTTGTAATGATATTAATAAGATGATGTTTTTATTATTTCAGTGTCCTTATTTACATTCTAGTACATTCAGTATGAGTAGAAGTCATTAGCTCACTCATTACTGATCAAAACACTTAGGAATAATTTATATCCAAATAGGGGGAGATTGTTGGGTCCTTCAGTACCCAAGAATACTTAAAACAAGATTTGAACACAAATTAAGTAAGTGTTAACTTAAACCGAGAACAATTCAAGTCACTGAGAGAACAATCTCTCAGTGAGTCATCTTCAGGATGCTTAAGGCGAATTCAAGAAGAAAGATTCACTACTCAGGAAGGCGGTACTCCCTGAGTAGGACTTAAGCCAAAGAAGAAGATGATGGTTCAGTGAGTGTTGGACAAGAACTCACTGAACCCCAGTCTCCTCAACAACAATTGTGATTAATAAATGAAGGCGTGTACTGAAGAACCTAAAGCCTGAAAGAGGGGCGGGAAGATCTGGGAAGAGTTTAAGATAAGATCAAATCTTATCTTGTCAGGAAGAAAACTTCCCTATGACGGCTAAAAGTCATGGAGTGTCAGACCAACCACTTCTAAAGATTTTTAACCCATTCCTATTGGTTCTTGGAAATGACAATTACTATTGTAATTGTCAGGCATGCTTGCTTCAACAACTTGTATTATTTTAATCACTTTTACTCTTTATACTTGTGTATAAATAGGTTCAGATGGGAGAGAAGTTGAGTGTGTTTTGTACATTGAAAGCTTAGACTTTTACAAAGCAACTTCTCTCCTACAAAGAGTAACGTATCCCTGAGATAGCTCAGTGGGTCGAATTGTTACCACTCAAAGCAAAGCTTAAGTTTAGATAGGAGACACCACCATACCTTGTCTATTCAATCCCAAGTGTTTGTTCCGCAAAACACTTGGGTAATAGATTCTTTGATTCATTTCTAATAAGAATTTAAACGTTGAAAAATACTTATGTGTTTTTACTTTTACGTTTCATTAATTTGTTAGAATTAATCATAACATTGTATTAGTCATAAACACGAATAGATTAACTTTCTAGTTAACTCTAAGCGTGTGAAGGGAACAACACATTCATAAGCAGAAGTTTTGTTACAATCCTGGACACAAAACCAACATAACCAACGATCAAGCTTACAATCAACACAAACCAAACAAATCAACCAAATACCAACACACAAACCTAAACAAACCTAACACACAACAACTACTCAAGCTTCCTCTTTCCTTTGTCCTTGTAGTCTGGCATGGATTTGTGAACTCCTTTGCCATCGATTGAGTTCCAAACTTTCCAAATAGGAAGCCCCAAAACTTGTTTGTCAGGTCTTGGAAGTGGTTGATGTCTTTTGGACACTTGTATCTTACTCATTCCTGCCACAACTTTCTCTCTCTCTCTTGTCAATACAACTGATAGTGGAAGTGCTTGTTGATCATCATCATCATCATCAGAGGAAGTTGAAAGGTTATCATCAGAAGATACTTCTTGGGCTTTTGGAGATGGGTTTCTGATAGTCAGATTAGTGTAGTCCGGTGGAAAGTAAGATCTCCATCCTTCACTTTCTGAATCTGAAGATGAATCTGATGAAATCTCAACAATGTTTGGATTGGATGAACTCATTGTGTTTAATAGTTGTGACTTGAAGAATGATGGGTTAGTGTTGAAAATTCAATGCTTTTTATAGAATTAATGGAGACTTAAAGCCATTAAATGCAGGGTTGGTATTAGGAATTAAATTCTTTGGGTTGGTATTTGTAATTAATTCCTTACAGGAATAAATTTAATTATGGTAATTTTTGAGGAGTTGACCAAAAGGGTACGATATGTGAAGAAAATTTCCAAGTGTTTCAAGATTGAAGAAAAGTGTTTGAAAGAATCCACCTCATCATATAAACATTGAAATTTAATTCAAGAAACTTGTTGATTTGCATAGAAATCATAAGTTTAGGGGAGGATTGTTGGGGATTAAATTAAGCAGTTGGTACGGTTCTTTATAAGTTAGTACAGTTGAACAGTTGCTGAATACAAGAACAGTTAGTACTGCTGATGAAGAAAAGTTTGTACTGCTTACAAGATTCAAGATGAAACCGTGTGAAGATATATATGGAATGGATATGATGTATATCTTATTTTTATAGATTGATACGAATATAGTTTACTTGTAAAGGACTCTTTGTGCTATAAAAAGAGATCCTCAGTTAGGGTTTTTAATATATCCATACATCATATACGTACAAGCATTATTAAGAGCTTCACGTTTATTCATTGTAATCGTTCAATTTATTGAAGCAAAGTGTTTGGTTAAACAATTGTCTTGTTATTGTTACTGTTACATTCATACGATCACACAATTACCAAACACATATTCTTCTAAGTACTTGGTAGTAAATTCCGCGTGCTATCAAGTATATACTCAAAGTATCCCCAATACAACTCGTGTGTTTAGATCCGGTCACGATCCTACATCATCTTTATCATACAAAACATCGTCAATGGCTACTCAACAAGACATTCATGCAGCCGATGCAGAAAACCGTCCCCCTATGCTAGAAAAAGGTGGATATCTACAATGAACAAGCCTTATGCTTCGCTATATAAAAACCAAACCTGATGGACAAGGTAAACTCCTGCTCAACTCAATCCAGAATAGACCATTCAAGCCTCGTCAAATTCAAGACCCTGGAAATCCAAATGACACACCTCCTGTCCTACCATTCCTTCGTGAACAAAGAGAAGATGATTACACGGCAGAGGATTGGAAGCAAATTGCAGCTGATGACTTGGCAATGCACTTAATTCAACTTGGTTTACCACGTGAGATCTTTGCTGCTGTTGACAGTTGTGAAACTGCTTATGATATGTGGGAACGAGTTAGAAGGCTTTGTCATGGCACAGAAATTGGAAAACAAGATGTTGAAAACAAGCTGCTAACTGAATGGGAGAAGTTCACATCTACTCCAGCGGAACCCATTGAATCTTATTACACCAGGTTTTGCACACTAATGAACGAGCTCATCAGAAACAAGTTGACACCAAGACAAATTGTTCAAAACATCAAATTCATCAACAATCTACCAGAAGAATGGGGATGATTTGTCACGATTTTTAACCAAACAAAGGACCTTCACCAGGTGAACTATGATCAGCTCTATGACTTTCTTAAGCAAAACCAGGCAGAGGCAGATGAAGTCAGGAAAGAAAAATTAGCAAAGCAACATGATCCTCTTGCACTCATTGCTCAAACACCAACGCATGTAATAGTGAATACACAACCATCATCATCATCTTCCACTCAGAACTACATGCAACAACAATACATTCCACAAACTGCTATCATACCACAACAACAATTCTACCCACAACAACAATATCCACAATTCCAAGAACTAGAATTCACTGACAATGATGAGGCCACTGCTGCTCTGTCACAAGCATTTGTTCTCTTGTCAAAGGCATTCCAAGGACACTACTCTACACCCACCAACAACAACTAAAGAATCTCATCGAACACTCGCAACAGGCAGATTACATAGTCGAGTTTCAACATGGGTCAACCAGGACAAATGGTTGGAGTTTATGGGAATCAGCAGGGATATGTTACAAGGTTTTAGATTTGTAATCAAGGGCAGTATGCAGGGAATCAGATGGGTCAGTATGAAGGGAACCAGATGGGTTAAGTTGTTGGAAATCAGAGGGTTCAGAATGTTGGGAATCAGAATGTTGGTAATCAGTTTGGGAATGTTGCTCCAGTTGCTGGGAATGTTGGAAATTTGAATCAGGGTAATTTGGTAAAGTGTTTCAACTGTCAAGGAATTGGTCACATGGCAAGGAACTGTCCCACCAAGCCAAAAAAGAAAGATCTAGAGTATCTGCAGAAAGTAGTGCTGTTGGCACAAAAGGAAAAGGCTGGGTTTCAATTGAATGCTGAGGAGAATGATTTCATGGCACTGATGGATGATATGGAAGACCTTGAGGACATCGATGCAAACTGCATTTTTATGGCAAATCTTCAGGAGGCTAAGTATGATACGGATTCTGAGACACCTCCTGTGTATGACACCAATGCAGTCTCTGAGGTACCACCATTCACTACATGTCACAATAATGAAGTATTTGATATGTCACCTCATGAGGAACAACATCCTGCGACTCCAGCACCCACTTATGATACATATATGGACACGCCAAGTTGTAGCAATATTAATTTGGCAACTCCAGATATGGATCCTAATGGAGGCTTCGAGTCACAGCATACTGCGAATGATGAGGAAACACGTTCGTTATTTGAATCATTATTGAACAATTGTAGTGTTGAAATTGAAAAAGTCAAAAAGGTCAATCGCGATGTTAAGGCCGCGAATGAAAAATTAACCGCTGAGCTTGAGAGATATAAGGTGAATGAAAAAGCTTTTGAAATTAATAAAACACGACAGTCAAAATTAGAAGATGGTTACAAAAACTCCGTTTCAAGAGAAAAACAATTGCAAATTAAGTTTGACACCCTCGATGTTAACTTAAACAAGAAAATAAGATCCTTAAACAAAGAAGTTTCAGATTTGCAAAACCAACTTTCTAAACAAAAATCAACTTGTTCTGTTCTTGAAAAAGAAAAGAAACAGTTGAAAGCAGATTTTTCAAAATGTGAAAATGAACTTCTGGATGAAATCATTGAGAAACAAGAAACAATTAAAAAGTTGGAAGATTTTCTTGTAAAAACGGGTCACTCTGCTCAAACAATTCATATGCTTATTATAGATCCAAACCCGCTTTTACATACAATGAAGAAAATGGCTATCGGTTGTGAAAACCCTTATCATCTGAAGAAAGCTCAGAAAGAACAGAATGTGTTAAATAATGGTAATGTGCTGTTTGATAAACATGATCCTCCAGAGGTTTGGGATTCTTATGAAACGATTGAGCTTGCCGAAGAGAGTAGAATCAAAATGTGACAAATAAACCCAGAAGTTAAACCAATTGATTATAACAAACTTAACATACTTTCTGGAGTAAATTTTGTTAAACAACAACAAACACCAAAGGTTTTCAAAAGACCAGTTGTTTCAACAAAATCAAAAGTCGTTTCCAAACACCTTTCAAACGTGGAACAAATGTCCTCTAGCAACCCTTTTAACACAAGTGAAGCTAGAAGATATTTGGATGATCTTAAAGATAGAGTGAAAACACTTCAAAGTATTGTTGAATCTAAAACAAATCTCAGCATCAATAACTGGCATTCAAGTTTTCATATTGAAATGAAAAAGGTGTTTCAAACAGAAATTACTACTCCACTCTATAACATAAGTGCGAGAGTAATTCATGTTGAAAATGCAATTTTAAAAGAAACAGCCGACTTTGTCAAGGACAACAAATCCCTGGTGAAGGAAGCTAATGAAAACATTGAACACATCAAAGTTTTGGAAAACCACAATGATTCTCTCTTCGAAGCAGTTCTGTCAACTGATATTATGTCCATTATTTACCAAACATATTCTGTTGAAGATGATGAAAGACTCCGAGCTGAGACTTCTGTAATTGTTTCAAAATATGAAAATGCTCTTATTAAACTTGAAAAAGAAAATATATCATATTTTAAACAACTTGATCAAAAAACCGAGGAATGCAAATATGACAAATTGGCATATGAGCGTGCCTACAATAACATGCAAGAGCAAAACGATCTTTTGAAGTCTCAGCTGGAAAGTCAAAAAAGCAAGGGTGAGGAAACTAAGTTTGCAAAACCATCAACTTCGGACAAACAGGTTGTTAAACCAAAAATGTCAATTTCTCAAGCGGTTCCAAAAGTTGATGTGATAACTGATTTGACAAAAATAGTCACTCCAACTCCCTTGCCCAAACAAAATGAAAAAGTCAAAAAAATTGACAAAGGGAAAGCAGTTGTCGAAACATCAAATGTGATAGCACCTGGTCTTTATAGGATTAGTACCACTATTGCGTCTACCTCTACATCTCAAACATATAGGGCGATAGGCAAGAGTGTAAAAAATAATCCAAAAGAGTCAAGGAATGCTAAAACAAATTCAAAGGACAACAAGATAAATCCTAATGTGTGTGCCTTACCTTTTATAGGAGTAGAAAGTACCTCTAGGAGTAGCAGACTACAGCCTAGGAGCAATACAAGGAACAATAGAGTCTCGACTGTCTCTAAGAGTAAATGCAAGAATAAAACGGAAGAAGTAGAAGAACACCCTAGGATTTTATTGCTTTCGAATAAGAAACATATGTCATCTGGATGTAATGTTAAAAGTACTGTTTCTAGTGCATGTAATGACTCTGTTTGTTTAATGTGCAAGAAATTGTTAAATGTTTGTGATGATATTGTTTCTAATAATGTGAATGTGAATGCTATGCCTGAATAGAAAGATGTTCCTTCAGGAATTAGTGCGAAATCTAGATATGTTAAAAGACTAATTACAGCATCTAGGTCAACGACTAGTAGCATATTGCCTAGGAACTATCTTAAGTTGTGTGCATGGAAACCAACGGGTAGAAAATTCATATTTGTGAATGGTAAATTAAGAAAGGTTCCAAAAGAACAAATAGAAACCTTCTATGAGTGTGAATTAAATGTTACCTCTAACCCCATGGAACCAAATGATAAACGGTTTCCAAATGCAAATTCATATGTTCTTGGCAGGTTATCAAAATATGTCTTTGGATCGTCGACTCGGGTTGCTCCAAGCACATGACCGGGAATCTAAAGCTGCTGATCAACTTTGTATGGAAGTTGGTGGAAACTGTATGCTTTGGAAATGATCATGTAGCAGCTATTATGGGTTATGGAGATCTTCAGTTTGGGAATTTCTTAATCACTCGGGTTTACTATGTCGAAGGGTTGGGACACAACTTGTTTTCAGTCGGTCACTTTTGTGATGCAGATTTAGAGGTTGCATTTAGGAGAAACACTTACTTCATTGGGAATTTGGTTGGAGATGATCTCTTAATTAGGAATTGTGGCACCAATCTCTATGCTATCGACATAAACCAAATGGCCTCTTCATCACCAATTTGTCTCATGACAAGAGCATGCGAAACTAAGTCCTGGTTGTGGCATCGGAGATTATCCCATCTCAACTTTGACACCATCAACAAACTAACCAAATACAACATCGTCAACGGTCTCCCAAAGTTCAAATACACCAAAGATCACCTATGTCCATCCTGCGATCAAGGAAAAAGCAAAAGGGCAAAATATAAACCTAAAACCGTACCCAGTTCAGTTGATAAGTTACATTTTTTGCATATGAACTTATGTAGCTCAATGAGAGTTGAAAGCATAAATGGGAAGTATATTCTTGTTATCGTCGATGACTATTCAAGATACACATGAGTAAAATTTCTGAGGTCAAAAGACGAAGCACCAGGCATCATCATCACCTTTTTTAAGCGAATTCAAGTACTACTTCAAGCACAAGTAAGGATCGTAAGAACAGACAATGGCACAGAATTTACCAATCAGGAGTGAAGAAACTACTTTGAAGATACTGGAATCACTCACCATACATCAGCTGTTAGAACTCCACAGCAGAACGGGGTAGTGGAAAAGAAGAAATAGAACTCTTGTGGAAGCTGCTCGCACGATGCTGATTTATTCTAGTGCACCACTATTCTTATAGGTTCATGCTGTTGTTACTGCTTGCTTTACTCAGAACCGTTCCCTAATTCATCCAAGATTCAATAAAACCCCATATGAGCTAGTGAACAACAGAAAACCCGACAACTCTTACCTTCATGTATTTGGCACTTTGTGATATCCGACAAACGACAGAGAAGATCTGGGGAAGTTGAAAGCTAAGGGTGATATTGGAATCTTCATTGGTTACTCAGAAAACTCGAGGGCATTCAGGGTGTATAATCGTCGAACTAAAAGGATAATGGAGATGATGAATGTGAAGTTTGACGAGATTTCACAAATGGCTTCTGAGAGACTCGCTCTAGAACCTGTGCTTAACCCAATGGCTTATAATCATATCAGATTAGGACCCGCACCAAATGTTCCAACTTCTGGACATATTAGTTCAGGACTCGTACCCCAAGGAGCTCAGTCAACTAACACTGAAAAATTAACCAATCAAGAACTGGAAAATTTCTTCGAGTATATGTTTGATGAATACTATGGTGGAACTTCGACCAATGCATCACAACAACGTTCCGCTGCACCCGCTCAAAACATTCAACCACTATCACCACCGCAAGATGCGTCAACAATAATCGAAGCTGACGCACCAACTCCCTCCATGTCATCAACATCTACTCCACCAACTCTAGTAATTGAATTTGTTCTACCAAGAGTTGATGAGCAAAAGACACCAATTTAAGAAGAACCAAACCAAAACGATGTTGTGTTAGAAGAGGAAGTATTCGAAAACCCATTTGCAAAGGATTCTGCTGAATCATCATCATGGTTACAAGAACCATCTAACACGCATATGTCAAATCCAAGGTACCCTTCTACGTCACAATGGACAAAAGACCATCCAATAGAACAGGTAATTGGTGAACCTTCACGGCCAGTTCAGACAAGAAAATAACTTGCCACTGACCCCGACATGTGCATCTACGTCTGCTCAGTCAGTCTAAAAGATCCAAAGAACATTCGGGAGGCGATGGCAGACAATGCTTGGATTGAAGCGATGCAGGAAGAACTTCTTGAATACCAGTTACATGACACATGGGATTTAGTTCCAAGACCAATTGACAAACTTGTCATTGATCTAAAGTGGTTATGGAAGAACAAAAAGGATGAAGAAATGACTGTAATTCGCAACAAAGCTTGTCTCGTGGCCAAAGGATTCAGATAGGAAGAAGGGATAGATTTTGAAGAGTCATTCGCGCCAGTAGCAAGAATTGAGGCAGTCAGGATTTTCTTAGCCTATGCAGCTCACAAGAACATCACAGTCTATCAGATGGACATCAAGATGGCTTTCTTGAATGGAACTCTGAAAGAAGAAGTATATGTGAGTCAGCCAGACAGATTCGTTGACAAAGATCATCCAGACTACGTCTACAAGCTAAAGAAATCCATTTATGATTTAAAACAAGATCCAAGAGTGTGGTATGACGAACTATCATCCTTCCTGATCCAAACAATTTCACCAAAGGAACAATTGATCCAACCTTGTTTACCAGAAAATACAAAAATGACATTTTGATTGTTCAGATTTACGTGGACGACATCATCTTTGGGTCCACTAATCTGAAACATTCAAAACATTTTGAAAATCTCATGAAAAGCAAATTTGAAATGTCCATGATGGAGGAACTAAAATTCTTTCTTGGTTTCCAAATACATCAATCCCCTCGTGGTATTTTTATAAATCAAGCTAAATATACAATTTAGATTTTGAGAAAACATGAAATGGAAAATTGTGACTCTGTTGGTACTCCAATGGTCACTTCACCAAAAATAGGTGCTGATTTATTTGGGAAACCCATGGATCCGAAGAAATATCAGAGCATGATTGGTTCCCTCATGTACTTAACTGCTAGTCGACCCGATATTCATTTTGCTGTTTGCTTATTAGCACGGTTTCAGGCAAGGCCTACCAAACTTCACCTCCAAGAGGTTAAACAGATCTTTTGGTACCTACGAAGAATCATTAACATGGGATTTTGGTATCCGAAGGATTCGGACCATGCAGGTTGCCAAGTTACAGCAAAAAGTACATCCAGTTGAGCACAATTTTTGGGTGAAAAGCTAGTAGGCTGGTCATCAAGGAAATAAGATTGTACTGCGTTATCAACCGCAGAAGCCGAGTTTGTGTCTCTATTTGCGTGTTGTGCCCAAGTTCTATGGATGAGGACACAACTCACAGATTATGGCTTTACTTTCGATCGCATACCTATGTATTGTGATTCGAAAAGTGCCATAGCCATCTCGTGCAATCCAGTGCAACACTCGAAGACCAAGCATATTTGAGTCCGCTATCACTTTCTCAAGGAACACGTAGAAGAGGGTACTGTTGAATTATTTTTCGTAAAGACTGAATACCAACTCGCAGATCTATTTACTAAATCCCTTTCAAAAGAAATGTTTGACAATTTAGTTCGTCGAATTGGCATGCGAAGCCTAACTCCTGAGGAGCTAGAAAGTCTTCTCGAATCTTCTTGAAACTTTTTCAAAATAGCTTCGCTGTAAATATTTTACAAATAGAAATACAAAATTTGAAAAACCAACAAAAAGAAAATACAAAATTTGAAAAACCAACAAAAACAAAATATAAAAATAGAAAAATTTCAAAAATACAAAAACAATATAAAATCAAAAATCCAAAAATATTCTTCTCACGACATGTCTCTCGTATAATCGATAATCTGTACGTATCTAGAAATGTCATTCAACAATGATACGGACATGTACAGATGCTTGAGCGAGAGTTCATTTAAAATCTTTCTAAAACATGTCGTTTCTCAAAATTTCTTCACTACGGCTTTCGTATACTTCAATACGAAACCTGCGCTACAATGATGACTTCTGATTATTTCAGATCAGGACTCGTATTGTTAATGGCAAAATAAAACAACCCTTGAGCACATGATCAAGATTTTTCAAAATCTTTCTCAAAATTCTGTGCTCAAGAAAACTCCCTCTATACCCTTAAAATTGATTTTAAACTCAAATGTTTAAAAGTGTGCTTTATTTAAGAGGGAGTATAAAATATGAAAAACATAATGTTCCAAATTCATGCTAAAACTGATCCGTCTATCTCTCCAAAAAGTCGTGATTAAAATATCACGATATGCTATTTTTGAGGGGAGAAGACGTGATTAAAATGTGATAAAAAAGAGTTAAAGATCGTCGATTGAATCTAAAAAAGAGCTTTTCAAAAAGACTCAGTCTGAACCCTCGAATTGACGATAGCTAAATGTCAGTAATCGATAAGACTTGTCCGGGACGGGTAATAATTTCAAACTGGTTCATCTAGTGATGTAAACGTGTCTCGAAAAGGACTTGTCTAAGTAGAATGTACCAATTCGAGAGATTAGCTTTTGATATGACCGGGACGGGTAATAATTTCAAGCTAGTCTAACTAGTGATGTAAACGTGTCTCACGATGGTCATATTAAATGAAAATCGATCAATTCAAAATGTGCGAACTCTACCCAACATGTGCAATTTATCTTTAAAATGCATGAGCACATGTGAAGGGGGAGTATTTCAGAAAATGCAAAACTCTCGAAGTGTTAACAAAAATGTGTTTAATCATAAACACTTTGAGAAATTTTCACAAAAGGTTTTATGGCAGGTGATCAACAAATCTAGGATAATCATGGAGTAATAAGGTGATTATGGTTAGGTTATGTCCTATGATCCGCTAGAGCCGGAGGGATCTACCTAAGGACAATTCCAATAGATTAGAATTAGAAGTCCTTAGGAAAGATTAAAAAAAAAAGGAGTAAATGAGAAAGGGAAAGAAGGGGTTGAAGAATTAAAAAAAAAAGAAAGTTTAATGAAAGGGTGAAAAGAAATAGCCCTCCATGAAAACTTAGGGCAGAAACCAGGTCAATACATCTGCTATCGGTATTCACAAAGTTGATACTGATATTGAAGATAAGCCGTCATGGACCCAGTGACGCGCTGCACAAACCTCTCCCAACCACTCAGATATCTCTTAAAAGATATTTGTTTCATTCTCACAGAGAACACTGCATAATCTATCAGCCTCTCACTCCGAGATGTGTTGATATTGAAAAGGTGGCACTCTGCTCCATGCCTCCGACTACTTAAACCAAGACGCACATTATCGAGTCTAGAGCCATAAGATTCATCAAAAGATCTCTTAGGAACATTTCCATTATAATACACCTATGTTCGCCAAAAAGGACACAAGGTGTACAAGAGTCTGAATGAGATCTACAAGATCTTGCCATACATATCATGATGGTTATTTGTTTCAAAATGGTCTATAGTCATGGAGTGATACTTTGGTATACTTCAACGGCTCACCTGGATTGTGGGTATACTTCGGTATATCTGTTGCAAGTCTTCTTGAGGGCATCCAATTCAGGAACAGCCTTTGTAAGGATTAGAGAGGGTTTTCACATTATGCTGTTGATTCTCTCGAAGTCTAAGCCTGTAAGTGCTAGAAATCCCGCCAAGGAGATTCCTTTCACGAATTGAGTCCTTATGACGTGGGTCTCTACTTGGATTTATCCATAGTAGTGATAACTGTCCCTAACGGAATTAGGATGGCTGATTTTCCCGACCAAGGTGAATGGAATCAAGACATTCACCAGTAAATCAATCGTAGTGGTCGATTCTCTAAGAAAAGTCCACCGTGATCGATTGGTAGTTCATTTAACACGTAGCAATTACTGAAGAAAGTCCCCTGGAGAAAGACCGTACACCATCATTTGATATATCAAACATCTTCACCTCCACATGCTCATACTTATGAAGATCATCCTCAACGAAGCTCGAAGTGAAAAAGTTCAAGACAAAAAGATCAAGTTGAAGACAATGTGTTACGACAAAGTCAAAAAGCTAATCAAGACATCAAGAACAAGTTCATGTATCAAACGAGGAAGACATAAGTATGAAGTTTAAAAGGGTATGAGTATGTTGGAGGATACGATGCAAATGTAGAAAAGATGTTGATCAAAGGCAAGAAGAACCGAAAGACGATTAATTTAAAGATCACATAGCATGAAGGAAAGAAGAATCAAGACTATTCTACAACAAAACAAAAAGTTCAAGACAACGAAGATGAAAGACCTAAATCACTGAGAGCATCATTTGAATGACCATCCCTTAAGGGGAGATTGTTAGCATTGATTTAAAGTGATGGTCATTTCGTATCAATAACTTTGTAGTGTGTCTAATGATAGATAATAGAATAGTATGTAAAGGCTTATGTTGGACTAAGCTAAGATGTTATAAGTTAAGTTTGAATTGTACAAGTCCAACATAAGCCCAACCGATCCAAAGAAAGCCTATGGAAAAGCCTAGGGCGTGACATTGTATCTCTATAAATACCCACTCCCACCTCATAGTTGTGTGTGACTTTTGTATGTGCCTCAAGAGTATGATAGGTGGGAGTGCGTGTGTGTTTAATGTTTTGTATCGTTTTATTTCTTTCCAAGCTAATAGACATCAGGTTATAATATATAAACTGCACGCATCTTTCTCTCTTGTCTTGAGTACCATCGAGTATAATATAGTTTGTGTAATAAAGTTAGTGCTAGTGTTTTACATAGGACTTATCCCAACTTCATGAGTTTACTTTATGGATCTTGTCATCAAGTAAATCATGAATATCGTTATCCTCAGACTTGAGATACCAGATAACTGTCATGGATGTAGTACATTTCTGTGAAACAATTTACCTCTATACGTTACTGGTAGCCAAAAGGATTGTTTTCAGGAGTGTTGCAAAGTTCATGGGTTAGGCTCGTAGTCAAGAGAGAATTTGTTCCTTCGAATTTGTTTTGAAGTTTAACACTGCTGGGCCCCTTGTAGGGTTGACAAGATGTTTGCGTGGCCACGCCCAAGATCTATCTGGAATATGTTTAGACGATTTGGTAATCTTGCTCAATTAGAAACAACGAGAAACAGAATGGTTAATTAAAGAATGACTAAGATCCATATCTTTATTAACGTAGTATTGGTAACAAAAGGATAAGTATGATGATGAATCATCAAAAGGTTTTTCCAGGAGACCTTACTTGAGTTCTACTTGGGGCATTGGCGTGTTGCTAGACACTAACCAATGTCATTACACTATTAATAGATGTCCAAGTGGGAGCGGTTAGTTTTGTGGACAAATATTAATATGTGTATGTCTAGAATCGAAATCGAGACCACGGGATTGCACACTTTACGTATGAAGAATTAATGGATAATAATTAATATATAAAACGTTATATATTTAATTATTAAAACACAAAATAACGACTAATGGACGTTAAGTAGTTAACGACAATTGACTAATGACCGTTAGGGAATAAGAGAAGGACTATAGATGAAATTAGAGGAACAAGAAGCTTCCGGAATCCCTATGGATTACCTAGGCCGATCGGCTATGGCCTTGGGAAACCCAATCCATTGTTAACTTGTTCTCTAAGATTGTCATGCTATAAATACAAGACCTAGGGTTATTGAATCATTAACTCTTGTTCACTTGCTATAACCCTAAAGTCTTTTCCTTCTTCTTTCTTGCTTGGATCGATCGAACTAAACCCTAAAAAGGGTCGATCGACTTTGGTTTTTCATAAACAAAATTGATTGGTTTATTTTTATTTTAAATTACTAGCATAAACATTAATTCGGTTATAGTACGTGTGTACAAGATCGTGGTATTAACTCACTATAGTTAATATCTTGGATTAAGTTACAAAACGGTAAGGGGTCACTCGTTAATCCATTCTTGATAAAGATTGAAGAAGATTCGAAGTTTGATTATTCTTTTGCTAGAGTCAAAAGGTACGTTCACTTTAATATTCGGTTAATTCTTTATATGTTAAAAATAGATCCTACGCTTCCGTACATGTGTATGATGATTACTTGTTTAATATATGAACTAGACATGATTATTAAATTCTAACATGAATTACACAAATAATTTATCAACAAGAACCCTCCAAATCACTTAGGAATAGCCCAAAACTGAAAGCTAAGAATATTGCACGATACCAACGTCGAAGTAATCGGGCTCCAGTTAACAACCCAAGACTAGATCATCGTCCTCATGTGGCTAATGGCGGAGCTAGAAGATTTTCTCTAGGGGACCGAAACTATTAAACGTTGAAGCTTTAATTTCCCGAACTAAATGATAAAGAAAATTAATAAATAACATCTTCAATCGAAATTGTATGCAACTATTATTGTGCTTTAATAGTTCGATAAATACTAGCTGAACATTCCAAAGAACATGTAAATCAAATAAAATGAACATGAGATTCAAAGTTTAATCAAACTTCAATTAATAGATAGCTAAAAATTTAATACCAAACGTAGAATAATCAAAAAAATTGAAAAATCAAGCTTAATATTGGACACCAAAAAAGAACAGAGACATCAATAGTCATGTAAATAACTAAATATGGCTTTCTTGCTATATATAGTTTTGGTGATTTTGTCTTGTCGCAAATATATTTTGGAAATTGGGAGGGCCATGAATGAAATGACACATTTTGGGGAGGGCCATAAATAAAAAATATAAAAGTTTCCATTATAACATCATAACACACTACACTACTACTGAAGCTTTAGGGGGTCAGGACCCTTCCTGGTCCCTTCTAAGCTCTGCACATGCATGTGGCTAATAGTATCCTCTATTCTCCCCTACCCACAGTAGTGGCACGCATAACAAGAACTCTTATCAAAAACACATCATCGACATAAAACTCTCCATACAGTTGCTTTCACAAACTGCCTTCGTTGCTGAACTCAAGTCCGTTGTTGGTGCAACCAACACGCGCAACATAATCCTTGAGGGATTCTATGACTTTACAATCAAGTACTTGGGTGGTCTTAACCTCCTTATCAACCTACCTGATTAAACCTCCACCTTAAAGGCCCTCACCAATACTAGCTTCCAATCACATTTCAAATCCCTCAAACGATGGTCCAATGATTTCCGTGTGATAGATCATATTACTTGGTTGGCTATCTCTGGTTTACTTCCTTAGTCGTGGTCACTAGAACCATTCTCAAATATCACCAAGTTATGGGGAGAGATGGCCATTCAAGAAGATGCCAACACGCGTCAATTCAACTGTACCACAGGGAAAGTATTTTCATTACTAAACACATTGAACTTATGCATACAACAATTTACGTCTCATTTTGTAAGGACTTGGTCCCGATTCATATTTTTGAAATTGACGGCGAAATTGACTTTCTCTTCAACGGGTACACTTTCGATTCCTCTTCAGACGATGAAGATATTCCAGGGGTGGTGGCTGAAAACACTGATGATGATGAGGAAGGTTCGGATGAAGAAGATTACAATCCGACTTGTGATTCGGCTGCAGGAATAAGAACCACCAGAAATTCCGGTGATAATCATTATTCGGATAAAAATGTTGGGTACAAATCTTCTGGCAGTGAGACAGTTAACGTGTGTGTTAATGAGTCAAACTCAACCACAGAGCGTGAAGTCAATGACAAAATGCAAAAGACACACCCTGACACACCACCTGCTAACGATCTTAGTCTCGGAGGATCGGATAATAAGTCAAATAATGACTATCTGGTACGTCATTCTCCACTTTATTCAATAAATTCAAACTTTGGGCCCACTAATCTTGTCTAGAAAAAACCTATTTCTCTTAGCCCACCCTCTGCTCAGACCATTAACTCAACCACTAACACATTTATCTCAGTCCAACCTAAAGCTATTAGCTCAATTACCCACTTTAGCCCAAATCGGTCACCTAAAAAATTCCACCATCCACATAACAAAACATCATCCTTTACCGTTGGTTTTTCATCTCAAGTTAAACATCCAAATGCTAGAAAGAAAAAGTTTTCAGCCCTTATGTTAATCGATCCTATATATGGGATTAGAGGTGACACTTCCCAAACAAGTAAACAACGAAGCAAACAACTCTCTCAACCAATCCCTCATTGAACTGCTCTAACTCGGAGGCCATATCTGACCCATTTTCTAAGATCAATCATTGCAATATTCAAATTTTGTCTAACCCCTCTAATGATTTGACCTCTGTTTCGAATGAGGTTCTAAACAAAATCCAAGTGGGTAATCAAGTTGGATTTTCTATGACCAGGAAACACCAGGATGTTTCAAACATCCTTGGTAATGGAGATTGCAACTGTGATTTATAAATATCCTATCAATGAACATTAGAGGAGTAGGTGAAGATCATACACGGTGTTGGGTTAAACGTTTGTGCTTGGATTACAAGGTTAATTTTTTCAGGTTCAAGAAACTATGTGTGGGGATTTGGACAGATTTACTATTCACTCTATGTGGTACCACTCGCAATTCGACTTTGCCATTAAAAAAAGTGACGGGAAATTAGGGGGAATTGTAGCAATTTGGGACACCAATTGTTTTTCCAGGTCTACAACACAAGACGGAGATGGCTTTCTTGCTTTACTCGGCAATTGGCACAATATATATGGCATGTGTCTTATAGTAGTGGTTTATGCTCCGCAAGAACAGAGAAAAAGGAAGGTACTTTGGAACGATGTTTCACGTCTTATAGCTAAGTATGATACTCTTTCCATTGTATTAGGGGATTTTAATGAGATGAGGAATGAATCAGAATGAATGGGTACCATATTTGACCCAAGAGGAGCCTCACACTTTAATGATTTCATCTCTTCTTCGAGATTTAGAGATTTGCCAATGGGTGCCAAAGGATTAACCCGGATGAACAAACAAGGTAATAAACTTAGTAAAATTGATAGAATTCTTGATTCGAGTCATGTGGTTGATAAGTGGCTTAATTCTTGCATCATTGCCTTGATGAGAGAATTTTCTGACCACTCGCCTATTTTACTCTTGAATTCAGTGGTAGACTATGGACCCACACCTTTCAAAATGTTTAACACTTGGCTTGCTCATAAGGATTTTATTTTGATTGTTCAATCTTGTTAGGCTTCTTCAACTTTTGGCTAGATACTGTTGTTCCCCTTTACACAATTGGTCTTAACTATAAAGTTAATCTAATTGTGTTCCATGCTGAAGTGATGTTATGAAATACTTAATAAGTAAAAAAAAACAAAAAAGTAAATAAACATAGTTTTTCAACGTTTAAATTCTTATTACAAGTAAATCAAAGAATCTATACCCAAGTGTATGCAGAATAACACTTGGGATTGAAATGACAAGTATGGTAATCTCCTCTCTAAACTTAAGCTAAGCTTAAGTACAACTATGCTAACCAACTTAGCTAACCTCAAGGACTTAATTGTATTTGGAGGAGTAAAAGAGTTTGTGAATGTCTAAGCAATAAGTGCACAAACTTGTCAACCTTTTACTCCTATTTATGAACCTATTTATATACAAGTATTTTACAACTGTCATGATAAAGACAAAGATGACCTAAGCTAGTTAGGACAAAACACTTACGTATTTTGTCTTTGTTACAAGTATCTATTTTTGGTATAGGATAATACTGCTTTCTGAGGAACAGTGATGACATTGTTATGATCTACCTTTTAGGGAAAGTTTGACCTTTGCCTGAAAAGGACTTCTCCTTATCCTTTCAAACGTTTCCCGCCTTGTCATGCCTTCCTTCAGTCTTTAGGTCTTTCGTCTTGAGTCTTCATTCTTCATAGTTATTGAGGAGACTTGGGGTTCAGTGAGTTATTGTCATCACTCACTGAACCCATCACCTTCTTCTTTGGTTCAGGTATCATTCACTGAGTTCCACCTTACTGAATGGAGAGACTTTCTTCTTAGTCTTGTCCTAAGCTTCCTGAAGATGACTCACTGAGTGACTGTTCACTCAGTGACTTGAATGTTGTTTAAGGTTATGTGACACTTAGGTTTTATTTTATTCAAATCCTAGATTAAGACTACTTGGGTACTGAATTGACCCAACAGTCTCCCCCTATTTGGATATAAATATAGCCTAAGTGTTTTTTATCAGTATAAGTGAGCAAGAGACTTCTTCTTACACTAAAGATTCTATAAAGCAAGTAAGGGACAATGATTAACATAAAAAAACATCATTTATTCATCAGTTACATAGTATCCTATCAACTAATACAAAACACTCAGGATTAAGTACTCAGACTTCCTTAAGTCCCATGAGCTCAAGCTTTGCCTTCTTTGACAACAAAACATCTTTATCAGGTCTCTCACTCCTCATCTTATCCATCAGCTTCATGAACTCATAATTATCAAGACTCTTGACATTGAATGCCATCAGTTTGTAGGCCAACAAGATTGTGGTTTCAACCTAATGAATGTCATTTACTCTTTGAAAGGCAGGTTGACCAATTTCATCAATGAAGAAGATTCCAAAACTCAGGTTGCTTGATGACCTTGTTGTTGACAAATGGAACACCTTCAGGGAGATGTCTCTCTTAGTGACTTCTAGCAATGAACTATTCAGGCTCCAGCTCAATTGCCTTCCTTTTCTTGGTTGGTTGTGCAATTGTGAGACCCTGATAGGCAAGAGCTTGGTTGTGTTCAATTCCAAGACTCTTGGACACTCTTTCAAGCTTAACTTATTTCTTCCCCAGGGTTTCCAGTAGGTCAGAAATGAACTTGTTCTTCAGGATGGGACCCATCATATCCCATTCTTTGATTCCAAACTCTGAGAACTTGAAGGGTGTATTCTTCTCATAGACTCTTTCACCTCTTTTAATGGTGATTGCAAGAGGTTTGGAGTTGGCGTGAATGATCATGTCAGTGATGGGTCCTTCACCCTTGGTCTTGGTCATTATCCATACATATTGTTCATAGTTTCTTTTCTTTTTTCTCACTGTTGACCTGGACCTTAACATTGTGCTTCTTGATGAGATATGCCTGAAAATTAGTGAATTGCTCTCCCCTGATGGGCTGTTCAGTCTCCTGAATAACCTCTTTAGCCACTTCAGCAATGACTGGTCTGTTCATCATCTCTTCTTTTATCTTTTCTTCCCTCTCCATTACCACAACAACCTGATCATGTGGTCCCCTAAACACTTTCCCATTATGGAAAATGATGTCAATAAGAACTGGTTCATCAGGGTCTTGTCTAACCTCTTTTGGTGCCTTGATGAGCCTGGGAGGTGAGTCTCCAGTCTCTTTGATCCCATTCCATTTGTCAGTGGGTTGAGGTGTTGTGAAATAAGACTTAGGGAACCCGGTGGTTGTTGTTGCTTCAATAATGATAGGAGTTTGAGTGTTTTTAGTGGAAGGAGGACTGTTGAGATGACCAGTGATGTGAAAATTGATGTTGCTGTAATTTTAAGAGAAATGGTTTGAAGAGGGACAACTTCAGTGACCATTTGAGCTTCAGTTGTCTTTGGCTTTTCAGTTTCCACAGATTCCTTAACAGCTTCAGGTTCAGGGGTCTGAGTATCCTTTCTTGTATGCTCCCCCTCAGATTGAAGAGGATTTTTTTCTGTGTGGATCCCACTGCCTCAAGAGTTGTTGTACTGGAGTTGGCTTGGTTGGAGTGATTTTCTACCCCTCAACAGTTGCTTGAGCTTTATTGGAAGCAGCTGTTGATGGAGGAGCAGAGTAAAAAGACGTCGACTTCAGGAGCTTGAACATGTCAGTGATCAGTATCTTTATTTCACTGGTTTCATTTTAAGGCTTGACAGGTCTTTGCCCATGTTCACCTGAGCTTCAGAGAGTTGAGATATCTTGGCTGTATCACAAGAAACCAGGTCGTTGTGCTTGGAAGTGAGTTCGCTATATGATGATGAGATGTAGTTGAGCTTGTCCTGATGATCGGTGATGGATTTGTAAAGAGCTTACTATTGAGACTTGATGCTTGGAAAGTGTTAGCATTACTTTTAGAATAAAGTAATAGAAGTGATGGTCATTATAAGTTTAGGATCTATGTTACGTTAAAGTAAGAGTCTAAGTAATGGGCAATAGATAGTAATCTAATAGGCTAGTAGTTTAGGCCAAGCCCACGAGAACTAAGACCAAGCCAAAGCCCACGTTAGGTGGTAGGATGGCATATATATATATATATATATATATATATATATATATATATATATATATATATACACACGCTTCATTCATGTGTGTGCTTGTGTGTGTGTTTCTAGTGTGTGACAAGTTTAGACATTTCCTCTCCCCTCTCTCTCTACATACCACGTACACCACCACCACCACCACGAACACCATCAAGTCACCATGATTACTGTGTAAAAGTTGATATGAATGGGAACCTACAATTGGCATCAGAGCCTAACGATAGTTATTGGTTAGATTTATTAGGTTTGTTAGCATTTTGGTAGTTTTCGTAGAAAGATAGTACAAAGCGAGGTTTTCGAAAAACTACACAAGGATTGAATCTTCGAACTAGCGGTTAGATTAGTTAAAGGTTTTATTTTTTGAGTAGTTTTAGTCATTACCTAGCCATCCATCTAAGGAAAACCCAAAAAGAATCACAAAAGAAGCTGTTTTTAGGATTTATTGGAAGTTGACTGTAGAAGAAAAGTTTTCAAAAAATTGTTAAATTTGACTTTTCTTGAAAAATTCGAGTTTTCTCAAAATCTAGGTGGCAGTACTTTTTAGTTGAAGTTCCACTACCAGGCTGACTTGGCAGTTTTGAGAAAAACTTGCAGGTTTCGAATACTTTCACTTTTCGAGAACTTTTGATTTCGAGTAATCCTAGGTGGCAGTTTCGAGTACTTTAGTTAGTTGAGATTCCACTACTTTGGTTATGTGGAACTTCGAGTAAATTTCTTAGTTTCGAGAAAAATAGGCTTCGAGTAATATTTTGGAGAATTTCGAGAAAAACCACGAATTTTTAGGCAAGAACCTTTTCAACCTAAAAATTATAGTTTCGAGAAATTTTCACCATCCTTAGACACCTTTCTAGTAACTTAGAACATTTCTAGAATTTCACCATTTCGAGAACTTCACCCTTTGAGAACTTTACCTTTTCGAGAACTAGACAGGTTGACTTTGGTGGATTACTGGACTTTTATGGAAAAGGAACCTAACAACCTAAAAACAAAATTTCGAATAATCTGAAAGCATTCAAAGAAACTTTAACCAACTTAAACCTATAAGTTGTTAAAAGTTTTTGAGAAACGCCATCCTTCGAGAAATTTTTGTAAACCGATAACACATCATCAATCCAAAATCAACTTACACAATGTCAACTCAACAAGATATTTATGCAGCGGGTAATGAAAACCGCTCTCCTATGCTTGAGAAAGGTGAGTATCTTCAATGAAAAATTCGAATGCTTCGTTATCTAAAAACCAATCCTACTGGAAAACTCATGATAAAATCCATTATGGAAAGACCTTTTAAGCCTCGACAAATCCAAGATCAAGGAGATCCTAACCTTACACCACCAGTTTTACCTCACATACGTGACCAAACTGAAGCAGAATACAGTGAGGATGACAAACTTCAAATCAAAGCTGATGATCTTGCAATGCACTTAATCCAATTAGGATTGTCACAAGAGATATTTGTTGCGGTAAATAGCTGCGAAAGTGCTAATGCAATATGGGAAAGAGTTAGAAGACTATGTCATGGAATAGAAATTGGTAAGCAGGATATGGAGAATAAGCTGTTAACTTAGTTTGAGAAATTCACATCAACACCTGGAGAGACCATTGGATCTTGCTATCATCGGTTCTGTACTCTTATGAATGAGCTTACAAGAAACAAGTTGACTCCATCAATCATAGTTAGCAACATCAAGTTTCTTAACAATCTTCAAGAAGAATGGGGACGATATGTCACTATACTAAACCAAACTAAGGACTTGCATGCTGTGAACTTTGATCAACTTTATGATTTCTTAAAGCAAAATCAACCTAAATCAGATGAAGTAAAGAAAGAGAAGATGCTGAAGAATCATGATCCACTAGCATGATTGCTAATACACCAACATCCATACCTACGTATAATCCACATCAACCATCATCTTCCAATCACAACTTCATGCAACAAACAATTCCTCAAAACCACATTCCACAAATCATTCCACAACAACCGATACAACATTACCAAGTTGCTGACAACACAACATTTGATTGTGATGAAGGCACAAAGGCCTTGACAGAAGCTTTTGCTATGCTATCCAAAGCATTCAACGTTCGGTACAACAAACCAAAGGATATCATCAAATACACGTTACAGGCAGATTTCACAACCGGGTATGAATATGGGTCAAGAAGGACAATTGGTTGCTGTTAATGATGATCAGCAAGGATATGCTCAGGGTATGCAGATGGGAAATCAAAGGCAAAATGTGGGTCAATTTGTTGGGAATCCGAGAAACCAGAATATGGGTAATCAGAATGGGAATGCTGCAGCTCCAGTAGTTGGGAATATGGGAAATGCTAATCAGGTTAATCAGATACGGTGTTATAACTGTAAGGGTATTGGACACTATGCTAGGAATTGCATTGTTGGACCAATAAAAAAAGATGCTAGATACTTCCAGGAAGCTTTGCTATTGGCTCAGAAAGAAGAAGCGGGGATACAAATCACTGCTGAAGAACATGATTATCTGGCACTAGCTGACTGCGAAGAGGATAGTGAAGAAGTCAATGCAAACTGCATCTTCATGGCAAATCTACAAGTTTCATCATATTATAATGAGGCAGTCTCACCTCCCGTCTATGACTCAGATGCACTCTTAGAGGTACGTAAGTTTAACACATGTTATGATAATGATATATATATATATATATATATATATATATATATATATAATATATTATATATATATATATATATATATATGAAATGTTTACTCATGAGACACCGCATTCTGTGACTACAGAATTTGTTATGAACACATATGTGGAGGAGGAGATTGATATCAATATTAATTCTAGCACTCCAGATATGGATTCTAATGAATCTTAGAAACCCAGAATGTAGTGAATGATGAGCAAATTCGTGCTTACTTTGAATCATTACTTAAGACATGTAGTTCAGAGATTGAAAAATTTAAATTGAACAATCACTAGGTAAATGACGCGAATGTCAAGTTAACTGCTGAGCTTGAGAGATACAAGGCGAATGAAAAAGTATTTGATTTTAACAAACAACGAGTGACATAATTGGAAACTAGTTATCAAAACTCCTTTTTAAGAGAAAAACAACTTCAAATTAAGTTTGACACCTTGGATGTCAATTTAAACAAAAATATTAAATCCTTAAACGAAGAAATCTCTGTTTTGAAAAACCAAGTTTCTAAACAACAAATAACTTGTTCTAATCTTGAAAAAGAAAAGAAAAAGTTAAAAGATGATTTTTCGAAAAGCGAAAATGATCTTCTTGATGAAATACTTGAGAAGCAAGATAAAATTAAGAATCTGGAAAATTTGTTTATTACAACTGAGCACTCATAACAAACAATTAATATGATTATTAATAACAAAGATCCACTTTTGCACATAACTAAGAAAATGGCTCTTGGTTGTGAAAACCCTTGGAATCTCCAGAAGGCTCAGAAAGCTGAGAATGTTTTGTATAATGGAAATGCTTTGTATGAAAAGCATGAACCCATTAGTGTGTTGGAATCAGATGAAACATTAGAACTTGCTGAATAGAGTAGATCAAAAATGAAACAAAAGAACCCATAAATAAAACCCATAGACTACAAAAAGCTTAATCAGATTTTGGGAGTTACTTTTGTTCCACAAACACAAAATTCAACAAGTATTTAAAAAAAACCAAGTGTTAGAAAACAAGCTTCAAAACCAATAGTTGCCTCAAAATATCTTTCAAAACTTGAACAAATGTCCTCTAACAATACTTTTCACATAAGTGTTGCCAAAGGATTTCTTTACGATGTCAAAACAAGGATTGAGCAACTTCAAAGGACTTTTGAATCTAACAGAAGCCTTACCATAAACACTTGGAACTCAAGTTTTCATAAAGAGATGAAAAAGATTTTCGATACTGATATTGCTACTCCATTGAATAACATCTATGCGAGAGTAATTCATTTTGTAAAATAACTTTCAAAAGAAACACTTGACTTCATTCAGGATCACAAATCCTTAGTGAAGAAAACTAATGAGACTCTTGAACACATCACTGAATTGAAAAATCTAAATGATTCTCTATTAGAATCAGTTATGACCACAAATATAATGTCTATCATTTTACAAACATACTCTGTTGAAGATCATGAAAAACTTCACTATGAGACTTCTGATATTGTTTCAAAATACGAAAATGCTCTTATCAAACTTGAAAGCGAAAACTTGTCCTATTCTAGACAACTTGATCATAAAAAGGAGGAATGCAAGTATGACAAAATGTCGTATAAGCGTACTCAAAAGGACTTGAATGAGCAAATCAATCTTTTGAAAGAACAATTAGAAAATAAAAACCGGAAGGGTGTGGACACTTAAGGTGACAAACCTTTGACTAAGGAGAAACAACAAGCTTTGAAACCGGTTGCAAAACCAAAAATGTCTATGTCGATGTTTCCACCAAAAGCCATTGAACCAACTATTTTAAAAAAGAATGTCACTCCACAACCCTTGCCTATTCAAATAGGAAAACAACCAAATGAAAATAAAGCGATTGATAAGAAAACAAAAGTTTTAGCACCTGGCCTTTATAGGATTAGTACAAACACTACGTCTAATTCCACATCTAAACCATATGGAACAAATGAAATGAGCTACTTAAGAATCCCAAAGTGCCTAGGAAAACTAATGCTAAGTCTTACTCACCCAATGTGAATTCTAATGAGTGTACCTTACCTTCTACAGGTGTAGAAAGCACATCTAGGAGCAGCATACTGCAACCTAGGAACAATACAAGGAACAATAGAGTCTTGCCTGTCTCTAAGAGTAAATGCATGAATAAAGTTGAAGAAGTAGAAGAACACCCTAGGAATTTACCGCTTTATAATAAGAGACATATTTCATCAGAATGTACTGTCAATCATACCATGTTAAATGCATGTAATGACTCTTTTTGTTTACCATGCAAGAAATGCTTTCATACTTATATTAATGACAAATGTGTGTCTACTATGTTGAATGTTAAGTCAAAACAGGAAGATGTTCCCAAAGGAACGTGTGCTAAACCAATAGGACGTCTAGTTGCTCGACCTAGATCACCCAATATTGATACATCAAATAGTACTTGCCTTAGCTGGAGACCAACCGGTAAAATGTTTACTGTATTGAAACGTAAAGGAAAGAAAATTAACATTAGGATTGAACCCCCCCTCCAGAATAATTCTTTGACTGTTATGAATATTTCAATACTAATCAAAAGGGACCTAAATCTAAAAGGTTTCCAAAAACAAAACCTTTTGTTTTTCACAGGTTATCGAGATATGTCTTTGGATCGTCGAATCGGGTTGCTCCAAACACATTACTGGAAACTTGAAGCTGCTGATCAATTTCATGTGGAAATTCATGGGCACTGTACGTTTTGGAAACGATCACGTAGCAGCTATTCTAGGTTATGGAGATCTTTAATTCGGGAGCTATTTGATAACTCATGTCTACTATGTTGAAGGATTGGGACGCAATCTATTCTTTGTTGTTCAACTTTTGATGCAGATTTTGATGTCGCATTTAGGAGGAATACATGCTTTATTCAGAATTTGGAAGGCGATGACCTATTAACAGGGGATCGCGGCACTAACTTGTATGCAATCAATATTTCCCAAATGGCCTCTACATCACCAATTTGTCTCATGACAAGAGCATCCGAAACTCAATCATGGTTATGGTACAGACGTTTGTCTCACCTCAACTTCGAAACAGTCAACAAACTCACAAAACACAATGTTTTCAATGGTCTTCCAAAGTTCAAATACGCAAGAGATCATCTATGCCCCTCATGTGAGTTAGGAAAGAGAAAAAAGGCAGCATACAAACCCAAAACCGTACCTAGTTCAGAACAAAGGCTACTTATGTTGCATATGGATCTATGCAGTCTAATGAGGATTGAAAGCTTAAACGGGAAGAAGTTATTATAGTAATCGTTGATGATTATTCCAGATATACTTCGGTAAAATTTCTTAGATCAAAGAAAGAAACACCAGGCATCATCATCACCTTCTTGAAGCGTATACAAGTCCTTCTACAAGATCCAGTCAGGATAGTCAGAACGGAAAATGGCACAGAAGTTACCAATCAAGAGTTACGGAAATACTTTGAAGAAGTCGGTAATGTTAGAGTTTTGGAAAAATATTAAGTTGTGTATGACTAGAATCGAACACGGGACCTTGGGATTGCACACTTTACGTATGAATGATTAATGTAAATAATTAATATATATAAATGTTATGTATTTAATTATTTGAACACGAAATAACGACTAACGGACGTTAAGTAATTAACGGAATTGACTATCGACCGTTAGTGAATAAAGGAAGGACTGTAGGTGGAATTACAGGACAAGAAGGTTCCAGAATTCCCTAGGGAATTGATGGGCCAATCGGTTGTTGGTTATGGAGGCCCAATCCATGCCTAACTTGTTCTCTAGGTTACCACTCTATAAATACAAGGCCTAGGGGTTAGGGTTTCATAATCTTGTGCACTTTTGCTATAAACCTAAAATCCCTTCTTCTTTTTTTGAGTAAATTTGGTCGACATATCCCTTTAGGGAATCGATCCAATGTTTTTTGTTAAAAAAAATTGTTTTAGTTTAATCGTGTTCTATTGCTAGCACCAAACATTAATTGGTTATAGTACGTGTGTACAAAAACTTGGTATTAACTCACTTTAGTTAATTCCATCCTGGATTGAGAAACAAAATGGTAAGGGGTTTCGCGTTAATCCATTGTTTATTCAAGAAGAAGAATTGAAATTAGATCCTTGTTCTTGCTAGGATCAAAGGTACGTTATCTTTATAATTCAGTTAATCTATTTACATGTTAATTATGATTCTTTGCTTCCGCTATGTGCTTTGATGTTATAGATTTATTTATATGAATGTCATGGTATTTAAATTCTAACAGTGGCATCAAGAGCCGTTTAACATGTAATTGTATTACCGAAACGCATAAAAAAATGAAATTCTTGATTCGGATTAAACATGTTTAGTCGATTATTTAGGGTTTTTTTAGAACAATAAAAATCGATCCTAATTTTTTGGCGGGGGGGGGGGGGTGTTTGATCCCTCTTTTAATTAAAAAGCTAGTTTTGTAACCCTAAAATTAGGAACATGTGTGTTTATGTGTGAAAGGGGTTACGTTCCTTGACTTGTAAATTAATCCATGATACTTCATGCAAGGTTATCATGGATTAGGGTTTGTTATTAATTGTTAAGTTACGTGCTACATGTAATGAAAAAGATAGATCTAAAGTTAGGGAATACCTAATTAATTAAATTAATGAATCTTTTATGTGCAACGTGGCATATACTTGCTAAGGCTTACGCTACCAACTTGTTGGTGTATGTGGTCCATTGGGTACAATGAGCTCGAAAACCAATGGGATTTTTAGTAATTATATGCATAAAAACTCATATATAGATTATTAATAGGATTTATCAAAAGGTTTGCATGTGGCTATATGATTTAATGGTTAAGATTATATGTGTTATTGCGTGTTTATTTATTTTTATTAAAATTACTTGTCTTTTTTGTTTAAATTATTGTTGAATTGTAAGCAAAATGAGGGTAATTTTTGGAATAGAAAATAAATTGACCTAGTAACTATGAAACCTTGATGTGGTAAATTACATATTGCCAAGTCTTATGTGCCAATAGTGGTTCGCTTCGCACGGTAATTTGCTCCCAGGCGAGACTAGCAATTTTATAATTTAAAACATAATTTTTATGACTTAGTATCATAAACTTTTGATTGACTGATGAGTTTTGTACCAATAGTGTGAACGGCTCACCCAGTTTAGACAAACCATAAGAGGGGTATAAGGAGGCTTGGCATTAAATTGTCATCCGAAAGGGACGCATTTTTAATTAGCCTTCGGGCGGACGTTTGTCTCTCCGCTCATTTGTGCGTCTAATTGGAACTACCAAGTAATGCTATTCTTTTGTACAAAATCATCTTAAGGGTGAATTGACCTCAATTCCAAGCGCCACTTTTGTGGTAATTTTCTGAATAACTTGGGTCTTTATGACTCATGCAGTAGTAGGATATAGTGGGCGATAATTGGAGGTAATTATTTGATTGGTGAACCCAATACCTCAATTAAAACTTTGTTGATTTAACTCTTAGCCAAATTAGAAATTAAAATTGTTTTGAAAACTTATGATACGAAGATGTATGCATGCTTCTTCGTACATATTTTAATTGTCACATCAAAATAAATACACTAAAATTTTGGTCCATGCTATCTAATTATAAGAGACACTTGGAGTTAATATTTAGCGTAAGTGAGACCTTGACCTAAATATTAATGACAAGGTAAATTTCCATGGCGTGAGACCGTGACATGGAGTATTTGCAGTTTCTAAATTAGACAACTTAATTAAGTTGTAAGTGAGACCTTGAAACTTAAAGCATGAGATGGGAAGAAACATGCTTACATTGCAAAATTGTTTTTGGCAAATGTAATTCCCATAATGATCTCGGAGTCTGAAATTGTTTGCCGATTATTGTTCGACAAATTACCATATTTTGTACTTTCACTGCTAGCAGATCAACTGATGTAGTGAAACTATGGAAATTTGGATCCTAGTTTTCAAGAAGATTAAATGGATATATGAATATTTCCTGGGTAATTTTCTTTTCTTGAAAAATTGTATTATCGAAAATACTAAAATTGAATTTTGTAAATTCTTTTAATGTATTAATGCAATGTTAAAACCGTAAACGTGAGACATTCTTTTAGTGGTAAATTGATCTACACCCATAGGGGTTTTTGGCTAGAGTCAACTTTACTAAAAGAATAAACCTAGTCCACTTTCTTTGAGAAGAGTGAGACTTAATCCTATTCTTTTCCATGAATGAGAATGATATGATAGGAAAATTAGAATTGTCTAAATTCTAAATACATAACTCATAGCAAACTTTAATAGTTAAGATTATTGCACATTTTATGAGTTATTTAATTGGAAGCCAGACTGGTTACCGCAAATTGGTAAAAGGCAGACTAACATGATTTATCTAGTTGTTGTGCTTTGGCCACTAATAGATGCTACATACCATTTTGGGGATGGTAGACATATTAAGGGAGAAATTGCATGCCTAATTTTTTAATTTAATTGCATTGATGGATAGTCCATCATCTACATAGTAGAATACACTCTTTTTAGTACCTATGTAATTGTTACGAATAGGTCTTCTCAAAGGTGTAGGAAAGTAAAAAGCACACTATTTACTTTTACTGGTTATGAAACACATATAATGTTGTCAAATCCAGTGGGAGCATAGTGTTGTAATTACTGAATAATATATATTAATGTAATGATCTGTAATTCAGTGGGAGCTACAAGCTTTGTTATCTTGGTAGTAACTCAGATTATCCCTAGAATGTCTTGAGATAATTACTTTCCAAATTGTAGACACTTGTGGTTTTAAGGATAGTCAAGTATGTTTCCTTACTAGACAAGGTGGTTCTATATCTACTAATTTCTATGACACAATCATATTGATCACATAAACTATACAGTGACGAATGAACTGCCTGATTAATTTCTATGACACAAAAAACAAAGACGACATACCTGATAAATTAAAGCTATACATTGATGAATGAACTGCCTTTATATCGAATCTCAATATGAAGGTAAAGTTTCTTTTTGCACCGTTATAACGTTAATGTGTTCTTAACCATAGTCAAATTATTTCTAGAGCTCACTGAGATACTTGCAGCTATCACAACTTCTTATAGTTGAATTTGCAGCTCACATGATAAAATATAGATGCATTCATTTACACATAAATTGCTCTATTAGTCTCTTGCTGTGCATATTGATGGTATGTCTTAACACTTGTATCCACCCCTTTGTCCATTTAACCTTAATATGTCGATTGATATTTATGCTATTCACACATATGATGATAGATGACAGAGAAGGTTGGCAGGAGTTTGCACTTTATGATGTTATTCACTCTTGGAAGATGCACTAGAAATACCTCATCACTGATTTTTATTACAGATAAATAATGGTATCCAAAGTTTAATGGTCAAAGCCCATTCTTTCTCTTAATAGAAAATATCAGTCACACAGGAAGAGTTTATCGACACGTTTGCAGATGGCAATGAGATACGACAGCCTGCTCTTCTCAGACTTGCACTCGATGATGTGGTAATTTCGTTATTCCATAATTCCTGTAAAAGAATGCATATTCTGTTTAAATTATAAAGCTAACAGTGTAATCTATTCGTGCAGCTTGATTCATGTAAACCGAAGGAGAACTTGGTGATGAGACAAAGATATAGACTGGACGATAAAGGCAATAGAACGAATTCGTACAGGTTATTCCTAAACTGATATTAAAACCTATTAATCGAGTTGTAAACTAAACTTTTAGCAAGTATATTCGCATATGGGTAGACAAGCAGTGGGAAAATGTACACTATGACCTGCGTCACCCAATATGCCATATCGAATATAGTCGACTACATAACACAGGTGTTCCAATAGAAACAATTTTTAAATCATAACCTTAAGGCCATGTTTATATTTCAGCAAGTTGATAGAGAATTCGTGTTGAAATTTTCTGCCATAGAAATCTATAATGAATGTGTGACCTTCTTAGCGCATATGGTACTCCACTCAGAATGAGGGATTGTGAATTGGGGGTGTTTAGATTTGGAGTATTGTTGATCCGAATAATGTCGGATGCTTGATAAAAGTGTTTAAAAGATTAGATTAGATAAGGCAAAGTGAAATAGTCTAATTTTGTATGTTCATTATTGAAACAATCATCCTAATAAAATAATCAATGAACTTACGTGAATGATATCATTTTGCTCCATTGCATGTTTTTTAAAACTTAGACAACCTTAGTTAGAGAATATTATAGTTGTACCTTAGCTATCTATACCAAATTGGTGACAAATGACGATAGAAAGGAAAAGATTAAATTTTGAAGGTCGTTAGAATGTTGAGAAATGCTAACTTTGAAATGTATGAAATATGACAGCCTCGTCTTTATGTTGGGAGAGGAATGCACGAAAGCACATTCTCTCTTTTCAAGTAAACTGATGAAGATGATTTTACATGTAGTTAATAGAGACCCACATTATTCTATACATAATTGATATTAATTTTATATTTATATTTTGGTAGACTATCCGGGAACATATCGGTAGATGGCACCTGAGATGATCAAAAAAATTCATATGGACGTAAGGTTGATGTATATGGGTTTGGACTCATTTTGTGGGAGATGGTCACTGGGACTATACCGTATAAAGATATAACTCCAATTCAGGCTGCATTTGTTGTGGTTCATAAGGTATATCTCCTTCATTCATTCTTTTTTGGTTTTCTTGCTCGGTGTTTGGATATGCATTTTATTAGTTTTTTTTAAAGGCAATATGCATTTTTAATAGTAATCATGTCATATTAAGTAATCATAGTAAGAGGTGTTCTACAGACTAAGATCGGACTGGTCCTGAACTGAAAATTGGAGAAATGGTAGAACCACGACCGCGGAAACCAGTGTTACTCTAAAAGAAACTCCTCATGGTGAAGACAACACAAAAAACAAAGACGACATACCTGATAAATTCAAGCTATACAGTGACGAATGCACTGCCTTTATATCGAATCTCAATATGAAGGTAAAGTTTCTTTTTGCACCGTTATAACGTTAATGTGTTCTTAACCATAGTCAAATTATTTCTAGAGCTCACTGAGATACTTGCAGCTATCACAACTTCTTATAGTTGAATTTGCAGCTCACATGATAAAATATAGATGCATTCATTTACACATAAATTGCTCTTAGTCTCTTGCTGTGCATATTGATGGTATGTCTTAACACTTATATCCACCCCTTTGTCTACTTAACCTTAATATGTCTATTGATATCTATGCTATTTGCACATATGATGATAGATGGCAGAGAAGGTTGGCAGGAGTTTGCACCTTATGATGTTATTCATTCTTGGAAGATGCACTAGAAATACCTCATCACTAATTTTTATTACAGATAAATAATGGTATCCAAAGTTTAATGGTCGAAGCCCATTCTTTCTCTTAATAGAAAATATCAGTCACACAGGAAGAGTTTATCGACACGTTTGCAGATGGAAATGAGATACGATAGCCGCTCTTCTCAGGCTTGCACTCGATGATGTGGTAATTTCGTTATTCCATAATTCCTGTAAAAGAAAGAATGCATATTCTGTTTAAATTATAAAGCTAACAGTGTAATCTATTCGTGCAACTTGATTCATTTAAACCGAAGGAGAACTTGGTGATGAGACAAAGATATGGACTGGACTGTAAAGGCAACAGAATGAATTCGTACAGGTTATTCCTAAACTGATATTAAAACCTATTAATCGAGTTGTAAACTAAACTTTCAGCAAGTATATTCGCATATGGGTAGAAAAGCAGTGGGAAAATGTACACTATGACCTGCGTCACCCAATATGCCATATCAAATATATTCGACTACATAACACAAGTGTTCCAATAGAAACAATTTTTAAATCTTAACCTTAAGGCCATGTTTATATTTCAGCAAGTTGATAGAAAACTTGTGTTGAAATTTTCTGCCATAGAAATCTATAATGAATGTGTTAGAGACCTTTTTAGCGCATATGGTACTCCACTTAGAATCCTCGATGATCCAGAGGTGAGTATTTATCTATTAATCACAAAAGGTTTATTGGTATAAACATGTTATAAAGTTCATCGATGGCTTTGCTGTAAAAGAACTATCAGACACAAACATCACATTCATGCCCAACCATGTTTTACCTGTCCCTTTGGAACTGTTATCCAACCTGTTCGACCCGCCAATGTTGCTACCTTTAGGTACCAGATTTTCCTAATTATTGAAAATTAATTCTGGTCAGTTTTGGCTCTAAAACTCAACCATTTGACTTTTAGAAATAGATCCCACTTCTGTTTTAAAATGATTAGAACATGTTGTTGTAATTTAGGAATGAAAAGTTAAAAAAGAAAATCAGTTGGAGAGACATTATTTGAATGATAGAAACAAGAGACAAAATTGTTAGACAATAAATCTGTCTGAAGTAGTTGTTCATTCATTAGATTCGTTATTAACTTTATAATGCAGTTCAGTACACGAATTTGTGACTGCAACTTGAGCCGTAAGTACCAACTACTTGGAAAAAAGTGATAATAGATAACAATGGAGTGAGGTAACCGTATAGAAAATTTCGGTTTATTGTAGTTATGTCATTCTTACATCGAGTCAATTTTACTTATATTTAGCTATGTACCACCCTGTTCTTACTCCATGATATGACAAAAGAAAATTGTTTCCCGGACGAGTGTCGGTTCAAAAACTAAGTTGCTTATCCGTTTTAATAATACTCCGTAAGTATGTAGACTACTTATTTTGAGTTTTTAGTTGCTCTAAAATAAATAGATAAGGAGTTTAAAGTTTTACTCAGACACACATGCCCACATATCTTAAGTTGATATGCGCTTAAATAAGGAGACCGAAATGCCCTCTTAGTAACATTTTGAATGTAAGATTTTGTTGCCCACATATCTTTGTTGCGTAGGCTTTTTCTGGTGGACATCGAGAGGTGTAGTTGTATTATTGTGAAGGAAAAATAGAAGACGGGTTAAATTTGGCACACAAGCATCCCTATGTGTTTTCACGACACTATTTATATAGCCTACGGGGTGTGTGGGATTGCTTACGGAGATTTATTTAGAGTAAATTGCATGTAATAGAGTACTCATCAGACATGCGCAATGTCTCATTGAGATTAAACTTTGAAGAAAATTTACATTAATTTACTTTGTATATTTTAATTGTTCTATAAATCTTAACGTTCATTTATTTTCAGTGTTAATGCATTCAATATAGAAATTGGTACGTTTGTATCTTTTTCATTTGACGAGATGGCAAGTTATGAAAATACTTTGTTAGTTGAGTACAAGTAAGCCCAACTTTTACATTAAATATTTTGAAACAAGTAAGCCCAACTTTTATATTTAAAACTCAATCCATCTATATATTTTGAAACAACTATTATATAATACAGAGCAAAAATATTTAAGAACAAAGTTGCATACAAAATGTCAAACTATACTCATATTCTCGGACAAAGGGACAATAATATCTTAAGAAGTATATAAATAGACCACTTATTTTAAACTAAAAAGTAAAAAAAATAAACAAATTTACAATTGTAAATTGCTTTTTCTCAAATTGTTTAATAATTAATAACGGTCAACACCATTTGCATGTTCTTGAAATAACTTTCTCTTAAAATTTTACAAACGTAAGCTAATACCATAACAAAAATAAATGTAATCGACGTGCTTAAAAATATTTTTCCATTAACTGACACCATCAAAATTATAGTTAGCTTTCTCTAAAAATTACCCAACCGTAAACTAATAGCCTAACAAAATAAAATAAAATCGGCTTCCTTAAAACTAATAATTAACTTTCTCTTAAAATTTCTCAACCGTAAACTAATAGCCTAAAAAAATAAAATTAAATCGGTGGGTGTGATTCTGTGTTTAAGCAACCGTTTGAAATAATCCTTTGAGTGCTTCAATGTAGTGGGTGCTCGAACCTGTTTTGACATTGGAATGCCAATCACAAGGTTTGTATTTCTCCCTTCTCTTGATTTGACAACTTAATGATTAGGTCAAGTTAAAGTCACGGGTCAGACGAATCATCCCACTCAAAAAACACGGGTCCGACGGGTCACTTTACGATGGGTCACTACAGTTAAAAGGCACGGGTCAGACGAGTTTTTTTTTTTGTATCAGGTTTGCCAAGTTGTATATGCGAATCCAACACATTGATGGTCAAGTTAAAGACACGGGTCAGACGGGTCATCCCACTAAAAAATCACGGGTCAGACGGGTCACATTAAGATGGGTTACTGTAGTTAAAAGGCATTGGTCCGATGAGTTTTATTTTATCAGTGTGCCAAGTTGTATATGCTATTTCCAACACATTGATATAATACATTCAGATGGAGTCCAACCTAGATACCATTAACAAAAGCCAATACATATTGCGCGGGCTTCGACAACTATTAAGAAAAAATACAACTAAACATAAACTAATATATTTTAAACAATGATAAAAACACCGTACTTAAAAAATACATTTCCGTTAAGTAACACCATCAGAAGTGAAATTATAACAACCCAATAAATAGTGGCCCCGTACGATATTAAAAATAATTTACCACTAACTAACACCATCTAACATCTTATAATTATGATATTAAAAAATAAAATAAAACAAACGTCCTTAAAAATAATTTTAGAATAACTAAAACCATCCAAATTATACGCTATACAAACATAAGTCAATGCGGGCTTATCTGCCCGGGAGGGCTTATAATACGTGTGTACAAAAATGTATTTTCATAAAAAAATCAAATATCGATTGCTCAACTATCTCAGTTAACGTGAAGTCTTAGTATCTCTTATTTCATATTAAAGACGAGTTGCTATCGATTGATAGAAGGTATTCATGTCTAGGTTGGATACACTTATGTGCTTCCTGCGTGAAAGAAAATAAAATGCTTCGTATTTGTGCAAATAATAAAGGAGTAAATAGTGACGATCAAAAACAACCAAACAACATACATAAGTGGCTATATTTTATTGTGTTTCCTATAACCTTGAAACATAATTTAAAATTAACTAAAACCATCCAATCTATAATTAAAAGTCATGCCCGCCCATTGGGCGGGCTTTGAAGTCTAGTATATATAATATATATATATATATATATATATATATATATATATTTATATAACACCCCGTTAAAATTTTAGATAGCAGCGGAAGACTTAAACGGGGTATTACCAATTAGATCACAGTCGTAAGCATAGATAATCATTAAAAGTTGAATTTATATCATTCGATTAAAACTCAATATTCAAAGATTATACAATAGTTTCCAAAAAGGGATAAGTTTTCACAAAAGTGATGATGAGTTTGAAAAGAATGATATATTTATTTGAAATAAAAATGGGTAGGTTTCCAATGCCTTTTCCATCTCCGTGCCTTGAGATCTTTAAATACCTGAGATAAAACATGCTAAAAGGGTCAACACAAAGGTTGAGTGAATCCATAGTGTTTTAATTGTAATAGTTTGAACACAAGTCAGATAGTAGTAAAAACAATGATATCGTAGTGTAACAATATATATATATATATATATTATATATATATATATATATATATATATTATATATATTGCCCTAAGCCTCATGACACGCAAACCTTAACATCAGTTATGTAATGAAATAAATAGCCTACATCATAAAATGATGTAGGTGATAATGCCCTCGTCGTAGGAGTTTTGCCAGACTCTTAATTCGAATAAAGTGCATTTGGTTACCATTCCAGGCTAACTTCAAATGGGGCGTCAGCTTCCAATAGATGTAACACCCCAACCCGACAAGGGTAAAGATATCACAATGATGGTTTCATATCAGATCAAACAAAGCATACATCTATAGCAATACAAGAATACTCAAAGGTTACAAATGAAATACAGATACTATAAGGTTACAAATGAACTTCCACTAAATACTAATTCCGAAATAATAATAACTTCTAATCCCTTCTAAATCCAGAATAGCTATCAGTCTTCTAAGTCCAAAGGTACTCTCCACCCATCCCCAGCTCTTTACTAAAAACCTGCCGCAGGAAAAGAAATGCGGCTGAGCTACGAGAGCTCAGTGGACAGATATAACGATAACAAACAATAAAAGAGAATAATGCAGAATAACAGGAACAATGGTCAAACAGATGTAATATGGATCATGGAATAAGTCAATGAATAAACATAAAGGGAAAAGAGAAAGGGATAGTAATCCACCACGAGCCCAGAAACAGATCATATCATATCGTAACCATAAATCTTCAAATCATATAGAGGGGAGACCTCTCAGATAATCAGATAATATGAGGGGTGTCCTCATTCTTCAAATGGAGTAGCTAGCTCCCAGAAATATGTGAAAGGCGTGTATTGCACACAAGCACCAGTCACCAGACAAATCATATCAAATCATGTTAAATCCACTAAACAGACCAGATCTAGGATTGCAATCCATACGCCCCCCAGAACATATATAATCCATAATCAAAGTAATGCGCATATTATAATCAGAATGGGGACGGTGTGAGGAATCACTCACCCACACATGAGTCATGCCAGTGGTGCATCACAGACATGGACATGGAACCCCCATGCCTAGTGTCACAGAGTTTGGCTCGGGTATCAAACTAAGAGTCAGATATCATATCAAATCAGAGTGTCATAACAGATGGCTCATATATCAAATGGTACATAACAGATGGTTCATATCGAATATCTCAGAAGTAGTACCAAAAGTCCAAATCAGAATTTATCAGATCAAGGTTCATATTAAATAATCAAGGAATGGTTCAGATCAAAAGGTCATTTCAAAAGTTTCTATCAAAAGTCCATTTTAAATAATCCTTTATTCATGATTTTCATAAAACGATCCTTTAAAGTGATTTTCATAAAAATAATCTTTCAAAATGGTTTCTATAAAGATAGTCTTCAAAATATAGTAACAATTTTATATAACAGTAGTTTCGCATCATTTATAAACATCTTTTTAAAATGTTTTTTTTTCTCAAAACATTTCCATGGTATAATTAAAAAGGTTCTCATAAAATAGATTCATAACAGAGGTCATATCAAATGGGATCAACAGAGAAGGTTCAAGCAAACGAAATCATAGCAATGGCATCAGTTCAGAAACTAACGGATCAGAAAATGAAAGAGATCATGAGAAACCTTATAAGGAAGGTCAGAATATCTGTACCTCATACCGCAACCGAAAACACAACAGAAAATATCAAGGTCGGAAGCAAACTCCATCTCCAGCGAATCTACACGAATTCATGACTGACTTATTAAAACGTATTTAATTTAGATTACTTATTTTAGTCGGCTTTTCCAGTTTTAGTAACTTTCCATCTTTAGCAGGTTTCCATATTTAGCAAATTTCTATTTTTAGAAAGTTTCCATATTTGGTAAGGTCCCATAATTAGGAGATTAAAGTATTTTAACTTAAGTTAAGTCGTAATTAATCATATTATGGACATAGGGTATATTTTAACAAGTTTAGATAGTTCAGGGTTAAATGTGACAAGTTTTCATAAATTAGGGTTTTAATTGTAAATATTCCAAAGTCAAGGGTTTTAAATGAAAATATTGCAAGTTACTGATTAAAATACATATTTTATTCAGAATCACCTTTTAGTCCTTTAAGTTTCATAATTTACACTTTACACCCTTTAATTATCAAAATTACAAAATAAACCTTATAATTACATAATTTACAATTTAACCCATATAATATCCATAATTACACAATTGACCCTCACATTTACTAAATTACAGATTATACCCTCAAATATAAGTGTGGTTCCATTTAAAATAATGTAATACGAAACCCTAATTTCCCATTTAATTCCAAATCTTGCAAATTTACACATAAGACCCTCATGTTATAATTTTTACACTTTAGTACTGATCCAATTAACATTATAAAAATGGCCCACAAGTTTATTTAATTACAAAATACCCCCTTATCATTTTAAAATCAAATCGTATAACCTTTAATTTTACAAATTCAAACCCTAATCTTCCCAAATCATTAGGCCATAATTACCACATCATATATACATTATTAATTCACCAAATCCAGATTTAAGAACCCTAGTTTCCAACATAAACCCTAGCTCTTAATTTTTCCCCATTCAAATTTAAAACCCGCTTTGGACTAAATTCAATCACGACCAATTTAAGCTTCTAAAAATCAAACCACTATTTTTCCTGGTTCATACTAATTATATAGAGTCTAAGAAAAATAATCTCCATGCCCAGAAAATTTGTTTATCATATATTAGAATTTACACACTTTTTAATACTTTAAATTCACAACGACTAACCTAGGCTTCTACAATTCGAAACACCATTTTCCCCAGCTTATGTGATGATCATAGAACCTATAAAAATTAATAAAACAGACCAAAAAATAATATAGCATGTTTTGTATTTTATACCCGTTTTAACACTTCCAAATTCAAACGATCAATAAAACCTTGCATGATTTGATTTATATAATTTTTATAAGTCTTATATGATTAGTTAGACGTGAGAAAAATACCAGATAATTTATTTAACGTGTGGATCAATCAAAATGAAATTATACCTCTCGGATGAAGAATCGACCAAAGAAAATCACCCCGATCGAACCAAGCCTCCAACAAACCCAACCCTATTTTTCCCAGCTACTCTTGATGATGGAGAACCCTAGAAAAATGCTAGATCTCCTTTAGAAAATCGTATGAATTTGTGGGAGAGTTTTTATGTGTGTTTTGAATATTCGGTTTTTAGTTTTGGAAACAAATAAGAAGGAAATCAAATAAATGGGATGGAGGCCGACTATGGAGGGGGGGGGGGAAGGCTATAAACTCGGTTTCCTTATTGACCAATTTAATTGGTTTGATTTTGTATTGATTTCATATTTATTTTCTAATTTAAATAAGGTTTAATGTATTTTAAATGCATAATAATTAAATAAAGTATGTATAATTGTATTTGTGTATAATAATAATTTATTTGGACATATAACAATGTTAAAATGTTGCCTCAAAATTATTTTACTTCATATGTAACTCATTACCAGAAGTTTGGAATTTATTTGGTGCTTTACATATGTTTTATTTAGATTTTAAAGTTTCAGGGGCAATTTGGTCATTTTACATGTTTCAGATTTTAGGGTTTTATAATAGATCTATTCACTAAATTCGCGTTCACTCGCAAGTGATTAATGGTTCATGATATGAGGGACTTTTTGGCAAGGGTGGTAACTTAGGCAATATTAACTTAGCAATATAATTCAGGGTAATATACAGAAAAATACTTGTGTTCAGATTTATAGCATGTATCTCCCCACGGGATTTGAAAACATAGTAAAAAGTGGGACTACGAACTCACCTTAGTGATACAGTAGTCAAGTAGTGATCAAGTGATGTAGGTGAATAGCTCCGACTTGCGACTTAGAGTAATACGATAAATTTAGATTCGATTGTTCTAGGGCTCGATGTGAAATGACGAGTGTGAAAACCTTCAAGTGTGATAGTGTTGGGTTTGTGTATTTTAGATGCTTTAAAGTTCAAAGATAACTTATAATAGTTATTGTTGTTATCTTACAAAATGTTCTCAATTAAAGTTTTGTCGTATACTTTTATTCTTATTCATTTGTAAAACGGTAAATTAAATAATATGTTATATTTGCAAAAGTATAAGTATAAAAATTAAATAAATGAAGTTTTTCAAAGTTAATATATATGTCAAGTTTTACCCTTAACTTTATAAAAGTTACACTTTATACCCTTTCGTTAAAATAATTGCATTTTTAGTCCCAAATTATATTTTTAAAAGTTATGTTTTATTTTTATCAAAGTTGTTATTTTTAACTTATTCAACCTATGAAATTAGCTCATAGCTTTTACATTACATGGAAAGTATTAATTTGACAAAGTTTATACAAAATTGGTGTTGGGCTCGTTAGCCCACCAAAGCCCAAAACTGAATTTTTGAAACATAAAGAGGGTGTTCGACTGTGATTATGGTTAAGGTCGAATTAGGTAGTGATCAAGATCGTATGACTTGCATGTTTTGACACCTTGGTTTACCATAGTATGGACGTTCGAATGGTAGCATAATATACCCATGTCGCATGTGTAGAATAAAAGATTTTAAGCTGTTTCTTAGGCGTACAGGGTGTTTTCAACAGGTTCTAGTTTTTGAGGTTTGGTGTTTTGTTAAGTATTCAATCAAGATGGCATGTATACTTGGATAAAGTTTTTGAAAGAAAGTAACACGAATGGAAAGAAAAGGGATATTAGGACCTACAAAACCACATTTAGTAGTGAAGGTGTACGAAGAAATGGAGTGAACGAACGTAAATCAACACACTCTAGTGACTTCCTTACGAACCAAAACCCACAAGTTCACAATGTAAGACCCAATAAACTTCGAAATAACCCAAATGTTTCCCTGTTTTCTTTCCTTATGATTCGACAGTGAGATATAGAGAGAAAGATTTTAAGTGAAATGCTTTGAAGTGTATTTGTTTGAAGTTAGTTTGAGTGAAGTATTAAAGATTTATATAGGCAAGTTAGGTATGGTCCTTTGATTATTTTAAGCTTTCTTGCATGGTTTCAATGTGAAAAAGATGAAGCATGCCTTGTCCAATTCGAATGGAACACAATGGTCAAGAGGCATGGTTGAATTGTCAAGTCAAATAGGTAGTAGTAGAGGCTGTGATAGTTTTGTCAATGGAATCAGTAAGGGTGGCAGTTGGTATCTTCTTTGTGATACAAAGTATGATAAAAAAAAAATGAGGTCAAACATTCTTATGTACTATGTGTATTATTATAATGATAAGATAGAAAAAGAAGTTGTGCCTCTTGTGAATTGCTACTGCCGAAGGACAAGAAAGGAGAAAAATATATATGTGAAAGGATGTATGTTGGGGATTAAGAAGCATAGAGTCCATTGGTCCTTAAGTGATTAGAAAGAATGTGTAAGATTTATTATTGTTTAATGTTCTAGATAAGGGGTTAGGGGCAATATTAGAGTGGCTTGTTGAGGTCTTTGTTTCCCACGCATGAAGAAGCAACAAAAAGAAAATATAGTACAAGAGTGTGTGTGTCGAACAGATTCAAGAAAGAAAGAACAAGAAATGTATTGATGAGTTAAAAACAAAAATATTATCTATTGGGCTTGTGTTTGTGTTTGACTTGATCCAAAGAGATAGAGAAAAAAATAATAATATGGGCTCAGAGTTGGGTTCGGCCCAAGAGAAGAAAGAAGAAAGAAAATAAATGAGTAATGAAATAAATAATTTATTTGTCGTATATGTTTATTAATTAGATTGGTTCGATGTATCTCGGAGTACATTTAGCTTTCATTTTTGGTGCGGAAGTGAGCTATTCATGTCACGACTCGTATTCATTCAATGAGTGGCTTGTGTTTGTGTTGTTAGACATGTTTGCATATATATATATATGGTCCGGTTCTCGAGAAAAGTGTAATTAGATAGAAAAGTGAGAAAAAAATTATAGGGTAAATTATGTAAATACTTGAAAGTTCAGGGTAAAAGAAGAAAAAACAAACAAAAAAAAAAGAAAAAAAAGAAAAAAAAGAAAAAAAAAAAGAGGAAGGAACGTCTTTTGTAATACAGATACAAACACACAGTCCTTATTCAAACACACGCTCACTGTCACCACCACCACCACCACCATCACCGTCACACCACCACTGGTCAAAAAGCATATATTCCGATCATAAAACACACAATTCGATCAAAAAACACACACACTCGGATAAGAAACACACTCAATCCTATCGAAAACATACACACTCCGATTAGAAACGCACACTCCGATCAAAAAACACACACTCCAATCAAAACACACACTCCGATCATCAGATAATCAAAAATTTAATAATAGCAAGTGACCTAATTCCGAACATCAGAAAAAAATAGTAAGTGTTTAATTACAGGTTTATTTAATTTATATGTTATTTTAATGCATCATTGTGTAAATTATAAAATGATTGTTGTTATTGTTAAATGAAATTACATATTAAGGCATTTGTATGTATAAAATTACAATTTAGTGCATTTGTATTAATAATATGTTATAGCATTTGTTTTTCTGGAAATGTGCATCAGGATTCATGTTATTGCATCTCTTACTATGATAAGAACATCATCTTATTAGTTAGGGCATCCATTTGTTTATTTAGTGCATCAAAAAAATGTGTTATGGCATCTCTTTGTTTGATAAGATCATCATGTTATAAGTTAGGGCATATGTTTATTTGATTATTACATCTAAAATATGCGTTATCACATCTGTTAGTATAATTAGGGCATCACTTGACTTTTTACAGAATTTGTTTGTGTCATTAGTGCATCTAAAAATGTGTTACGGCATCTCTTAGTATGATAAGAACATCATGTTATAAGTTAGGGAATCTGTTTGTTTGATTATTGCATCTAAAATAAGCGTTAGCGCATCTGTTAGTATGATTAGGACATCACTCAACTTGTTACATCATTTGTTTGCATAATTAGTGCATAAAAAAATATGTTACGACATCTCTTGGTATGATAAGAGCATCATGTTACGTTAGGGCATCTGTTTGTTTGATTTACGACACCTCTTATTATGATAAGAGCATCATGTTATAAGTTAGGGCATGTGTTTGTATGTTTAGTGCATCGTTGGAAATACTTGGGCATCTATTTGTAAGCTTAGTGCATCAATGAACATATTAGAACATCAATGATATTGATTAGTGCATCGTTAGACATATTAAGGCATCAGTATATGTTTAGTGTATTCGTTTGCATATTTAGTGCATCCTTGGTAATAGTAGGGCATCCATTTGTTTGTTTAGTGCATCGTTGGAAATACTTGGGCATATGGTTGTATGTTTAGTGTATCAATGGACATATTAGGGCATCAGTAAGTATGATTAGTGCATCGTTAGACATGTTAAGGCATCAATGTTTAGTGCATCCATTTGGATAGTTATTACGCTCAAAATGTGAATAACAATTAGATCACATTTTCTACACATTAGAGCCTATCTTACAGGAAAAAAATGTTGCGACCTGTTTCTTGTATGATTAGGTGATCTATCAGTTGCGCCCACTTTAATTTGATATCATGTTCAACAAAATTATAGGTGTTTATATGTATCTGATGATTAATATATTAGTAACTTTTCTTAACAGTAGAAGTCAAAGATTTAGATATGGGTGTGGAGAATTATCACGTGATCGAGCTTGTGGGGGAAGGATCATTTGGTAAAGTATACAAGGGAAGAAGAAAGTTCACTAGACAGGTATTCTTCTTTTGATTTTCTTTGTATTATTGAAATGATAGTTTTAAAAGTTACGTTTTATTTTTATTTTGGTCCATCTATTGTAGACTGTTGCAATGCAATTTATCCTTAAGCATGGTAAAAGCGAAAAGGACATCCAGAATTTGCAACAAGAAATTGAGGTATGTACTTTATTCCTAATGTATTTACTTGGTGCTATTGTGTTGGAAACTTGAACGCAAGTCAGAGGCTTTTGCTTAGTATGTTAGGATAATTTATACCATATGCTGCATTTGCTGCTATATGATGGTGCAAATTTCTGTAGATCTTGAGAAAGCTGAAGCATGAAAATATCATCCAGATGCTCGACTCTTTTGAGAGTCCGCAGGAGTTTTGTGTTGTCACCGAATTTGCCCAAGTAACTAACTCTATCACGTGACTCTCTTTTGATTTGCAGTATACATATATTTACTGTCTGTCATAAATTAATAAATCTGTTAACGGCGGTAAGATTTTACCTTATTTTGATTGAATGCGATTCCATTCAGGGTGAATTGTTTGAGATTCTAGAAGATGATAAATGTCTTCCTGAAGATGAAGTTCAGAAAATCGCAAAGCAGTTGGTACTTTTATTAACTGAGCTTTTAATTTTTATTTTTAAGTTTCATATCTATAGATTGAAGTGAACTAAAACTCTCTGCAAGTGTAGACTCTCTTTGCATAGTTGGCTGTAAAAGACTAATATGTGTTCATCCGTGCACTAATTTTTGGATGGATATTATCAACTTTCTAGTGACGCTTTTATAAAAGATTTTACATATTAAATATTAAATGCTTCTATTTATTAACTGTATGATGTTAACATCTTTAATTTTTTCTGGTGAGAGCGTTGCACTACTTACATTCTAATCGTATTATTCACCGTGATATGAAGCCACAGAACATTTTAATTTGTGTTGGGGGTGTTGTTAAGGTTGGTTGGATACATAAATTCCATGAGTCATTTATAATTTATTTGTATCAAGATATTTGCTGTTAGTAAAACTGTAGAAGTCAGCTTATCTATCATTGCATCCTTCTTATCTATCATTTAGAACAAACACACAGTTATAATTTCCTTGTTTTTTAGTGTTAATTTTTAGTTTTTGTACAGTATGTGGATGTTAATAGTAAGTTGAGTTACATGCAAATAAGTATAAGTAGGTTTGCATAACGAGTGTTTATGCGTGATAGATTGTAAATATGGTTTAAATTATATTGAAATATAATTAGAAAAATCATAATATATTTGAGGTAATCTGTTTGTATCATTGGTGTATATGATATGTATAATTAGTGCGTAATTGAATAAGTAGAATAGGTAAATTGGTTGAAGCATTATATTAAAGAATATAAGGGCATTTGTTTAGTTTAATTGGTGCATCTGTTTAGTTTAATTGGTGCATCTGATTTGTTTAATTGGTGCATCTATTTAGTTTAATTGGTAAATGTAAGATAGTTTTGGTATGTTGAATTTTTTGTTTCTCTCGGAAAGATATCAATAGCATTCAGCTCAGTAGGTTTTCTTTGTTGCATTCTACAGCTCAGTAGGATAATTATTTTAGTAAAATGGAAGCAGAGCTTGAAGCTGAACTTGAGATGCTTGAACTGAACACGACTTCGTCCTTAGAAAGAAAGATTTCTAATCTTGTTGAGGTAATCGAAATGCATACCTTAATACTATCTGTTATAGTGTAATTTTGAGTTTTGAGTTTTTTGCATGATATAGTAGCATCAATTAATATGTTGCGTTATAGTCTTTATACCCTTTTTTTTTGGGTATATCTGAGTGATAGTAAAAAAAGTGTTGTGTTCTTATGAGTTATTTTGTAGGCAAACCTATTCCTTAAAATGAGGATCTGTAATTGTTCAAAATGGGGAAATTCTGTCAAACGGATTTGTGTCAAATTGGGTAAATTCTGTAATGGGTCAAACGGATTTGGGTCTAAACTCGTTTAGTGCATTCATTTGCATATTTAGAGCATTTGTTTGAGCTGTTACCCAACCCGCCCATTTTTGCACCTCTAGTTCTGCCCCATGACAAAAGTGCAAACTGCACATACTTTCTGTGTGGATGGTTGAGTTTTGTTTGTGATAATAAGATTAATGTGAGAGATGTCTGCATATTTGAACTTGTAGGAAAGTGTGAATTGCGTGTGAATATTATTAAAGTTAGACAGGAACCACTAGACTATGAAAATAGTGATGTAAATGGGTCAAATAATAGGACTTCTCATAAAACTTCTAGAAGGTTGGCTAAAAAGGTCAAGGGATCTGATGATGGTTCCCAGTCTATTAACGGAAAATCATGTATAACTGTAACTTGCATAATTCATTTAAATATTATTTATTCTATAACCACAATATGCTTTGAACCCTAAGAATTCAAATATTGATAAGAAAAGCAAAAGGCTTGCAAGTAAAAACGGGTTCTTCTATGATGGGATGCATGTCAATAAAGTCAGAACCCGAGGAAAGAATAGCAGCTGAATCTTTCATTTCCAATTTTCCTTATTTTGTTAAAGTAATGAAAATTTTCAATGTCAGTGGACCATCCACTCTGGTAACTCCTCTGATTCTTAAAAAATTTTAATTAGTAGGGGTGTTTGGCATTTCCTTTCGAAAGTGATCATGTGATATGAATAATTAGAATCAGATAATTAGCTGCAGGATATAGTGTTTGGATATGCTTCTGTTGTTTGCGTATTTGGCTGGAAGTTTTTGGTTATTTCAGAATCTACTTGTGAAATGACCCTTTAGATAAATCTAAGCTTCCCTATAATTAAAAAAACTATAAAGTAAAAACTGAGAAATCACTTTCAAAGTGCAATGCCAAATGTCCTATCAGTTATTCATATAATATTAGAAAAAAGGATATAGCTCAAACCTATTCCTTAAAATGAGGATCTGTAATTGTTCAAAATGGGGAAATTCTGTCAAACGGATTTGGGTCAAATTGGGTAAATTCTGTAATGGGTCAAACGGATTTGGGTATAAACTCTTTTAGTGCATTCATTTGCATATTTAGAGCATCTGTTTGGACATATTAGTGCATTCATTTGCATATTTAGAGCATCTGTTTGAGCTGTTACCCAACTCGCCCATTTTTGCACCTCTAGTTTTGTCCCATGACAAAAGTGAAAACTGCATATACTTTCTGTGGTGGATGGTTGAGTTTTGTTCGTGATAATAAGATTAATGTGAGAGATGTCTGCATATTTGAACATGTAGGAAAGTGTGAATTGCGTGTGAATATTCTTAGAGTTAGACCGGAACCAATAGACTATGAAAATAGTGATGTTAACGGGTCAAATAATAGGACTTCTCATAAAACTTCTGGAAGGTTGACTAAAAAGGTCAAGGGATCTGATGATGGTTCCCAGTCTATTAACGGAAAATTAGGTATAACTGTAACTTGCATAATTCATTTAAATATTATTTTTTCTATAACCACAATATGCTTTGAACCCTAAGAATTCAAAAATTGATAGGAAAAGCAAAAGGCTTGCAAGTAAAAACGGGTTCTTCTATGATGGGATGCATGTCGATAAAGTCGGAACCCGGGGAAAGAATAGCAGCTGAATCTTTCATTTCTAATTTTCCTTATTTTGTTAAAGTAATGAAAAAGTTCAATGTTAGTGGATCATCCACTCTGGTAACTCCTCTTATTCTTAAAAAAGTTTAATTAATAGGGGGTGTTTGGCATTTCCTTTCGAAAGTGATCATGTGATATGAATAATTAGAATTAGATAATTAGCTGCAGGATATAGTGTTTGGATGTGCTTCTTCTGTTTACGTATTTGGCTGGAAGTTTTTGGTTATTTTAGAATCTACTTGTGAAATGACCCTTTAGATAAATCTGAGCTTCCCTATAATTAAAAAAAAAAAACTATAAAGTAAAAACTGAAAAATCACTTTCAAAGTGCAATGCCAAATGTCCTATCCGTTATTCATATCATCAAGAATCTTTTTTACCTTAATTAATGTTTCAATTTTCAAACGAACAGAAAGTTCCCTATCAGTTCTCTATGGAACACCTTCCTAGCTGCAAAACCAATATACCACTTCACAATTTAAAAGAAAAATGCTGGACAGTAAATTCAGTTTCAACTATTAAAGTACAGACATTGCATTCATTTTGTGGAGGGTGGATAGCGTTTTTTCATGATAATGGCATCCAAATGGGAGATATCTGCATCTTTGAGCTTATCGGCAGATGTGAAATACGCGTGCATTTATCAGGGTTTGGAAAGAATGTCACTGACTTTGAATATCAAACTGGAAATGGATCTTCTAGTGAATTAGCCAACGAGTCATGCTGATATAAGGGCCATCTTATTCTTGTGTGTACCATTCACATCCTTTTTTCTGTTATACATTGCATTCTATTCACTAGAGGTTGATTTGAGTTGTGTTTTATCAAGTAAGAGGGACAAATGGGTTGAAAGATGCCCATTGTTTATAGTTATTTTAATCCATATTGTTTCTGTAGTTATAATTCCCATCTCAACTCTTTACAGTTAACGTTTGGCACCCAAATAAGGTAACGTTTTAATACAGTTACACTTTTTAAAAATATATTTCTTTTTATTTTACCCCTTTGACATCACAAGGAATATTTTGCAGGCATGCACTCCTCCAAAACCCGATTCATCAGATAAAGAGCAAAAAAGAAAACCTGTAACAGCTTCATTACTAAAGGATGATAATAGCTTAAATTCGTATAGATAATCAAGTGGTGGCAAATATGTGCCTGGTGCATCAGAGAAGAAGTGGGACAGTTCTCAAAAGACTCATGATATTCAGCTGATAAGCTATTCAAAATGGGAGAAGGTGCTTCGTATCTTGATTTTGTTAGACGGCATAAAGTGTCATGGGTAGCTAGACCTGGGCAGAGGTCGCCGCCTCAAAGATATGAATTCCTCGCCTTAAAGTATGGACTTGCAGCTGGTGTGTTCACAAAGAACGTTGATACAGCTAACACACTTACTCGAGCATTGAGGGATGGAGCAGTTTGATTAGGAGTTCTGTTTGTTGTTATCACATCTTGTTTAGACGCCTCGTATACTACTGACGAGCTTTCTAAGTACTGCCTTCAGGAACTTGACCTCATGTGCTATGAAGATCGTATTTCTGGTTCAGTGGCATGCTCGGGATTTGAGGCTAAAGTTGTTAACAAACTTGCTCTTGAGAGGATGGTGATCGGGATTGCTTCCAACCCGATTAAAAAGCATAAGAGAACACGGTTACAAGGTGTGTTTTGTGACCTATTTTGTGACGTAAAGATCAAATGTATAAAAAATATATACTCGTATATGGTATTTTAAGTCATCAGCATCTTAATAATGTATTATGTGACGTAAAGATATCAGGTTTTAGAGATACGTGTACTAAAATATTTATATCGTATTTTGTGATGTAATAATGTATTGCGTGTAAATAATAAGAAAGGTAATTAGTTATAATCTAAATAATGTGACATAACACTATAACAGACATATGAAGTGAAACCGAGAAAAAAAAAAGTAGAAAAATAATAGACAACTGAAAATATTAATGAACGTGGGCTTTTCTCACTTTTTCAACCAAAGTGGGTTTTTTTATAGAACCTATATATATATGTATATATATATATATATATATAGTATATATATATATATGTATATATATATATATATATGTATATATATATATATATACAACTTATAAAGAAGCAATAAACACAACCTAAAACCAAACCTCACTCCGAACCCAAATTTAAGATTCAGACACCCGAACCTACTTTTTAAGATCAAAAACCTAAATTTACACATATCAAACCTAACATCCAAACAAAACAAAAACCCATACTGAGAAACATATCTCACCTACATCAAATACACACATAACCTAGCACAAAATAACACTTAACAAAATCATCCATTTCTCTCTCTCTTTAAACACCACGCGGCTCACTCTCTTTTTCACACAATAAACTAAGCCTTTATCTCTCTAAACAACACACCTATAGCCGCCGCCACCATCTCTGCCGTCTGCTGAGGTCACCACAATCTTATGGTTGTGTATGTGGTTTCAGTTGGTTTTGGTGGTTCCGGTGGGTTTTGGTGGGTTGGTGTTTTCAGGTGCTTATAAGAAAGAAATGGTGGTGGTTTCAATGGCTTAAGTTGTTTTCGTTGTTTTGGTGGTTTAAGTTTTTCAGTTCTTGGTAAGATTATACAAGATATGAGGTTTAGATGTTTATATCTTTTAGGATCTGGTGTTTGTGATCTATGTTCTTTGTATCATTTTCGGTTCTTGGACGAGATCTGTAATGATCTATGATATTTAGTTTTTGTTGTTTTCGTTTCAGTGGTTCTTGATATCTGTTAAGTTTCTCGGATTTGACATTTTTTTGGTAGATCTGTTTAGAATTTTTTGCTACATCTTTCAAGTTGTTTGTTTTTATGTGTTGTATTTTTTGAAGCCAATGGTATTTTTTGAGGCTGATTGTGAGCTACTGGGCATGTTTGAGGCTCGACTTTTGGCTATTTTTTGTGTTTCGATGGTTTTGATAGGTGTTACGGGGTAGAAGTTTTTGTTGTTTTGCTTGTGTTGTTGTTCATGTTACCATTGACTAAGTGGCCGCCACCATGACTGGTGTTAGTGGTGGCAATGATGGTTGAATCTGTTTGGGCTGCGTGTTTAGACTATGTGTTTTATTACCATCTTCTTGAACCACTATGTGTTTGAAATTATGGTTTATAGTGGTTGTCTGATTGTAGATCTGATCTTGGATGCTTTACTATTTGCCACTTTTTGTTAAATTGTGTATTTGTTTGGCTACGATAACCCGATAAAAATTTGGTAAAAAGTTATCAAATTTTTTTTGAAATTTGAAAGCTCAATTTGAAATCACTTTAATTGGGGGACGAAAGATTTTAGACTACTTTAAAATTTGAGATCCTCCATACCGATGCAAACAAGTCTACGCCTACAATATCAGTCAAAAGAAAGATTTTGAAAAGACCAACTGAGTGTGAGTGTGACTTATCAAAGATTAGTAACTGGAAATACAAGGACAAAATAAAATTCAGATAAGTATAGTCTTTTCCTACACTTTCTAATAACCATCATGTTAAGTTCAAAAAAAACACCATGTTTGCTTTACTTTAACTTATTGCAAAAACTTAATTACAAGTATTTTAATATTTAATTATAGCAACTAATTTTAGCTTAAAAGACTTCTTGATTCGGTTTTGATTTGGATGCTCTTCACTGGTTTACATCTCCAACTATCAAACAATAAATATCGTTTTATTTGAAAGTAGGCTTTTCATTTGGATAGTAAATAGGAAAACATGCGAGATTTGGTATGAAAATTGTATTAAGTATTCTGACAAATGACATAAAAAAAGAGATGTGGCTTACTCTAATGTGATAATGATGAAAACGTGTCACTTATTAAAGATCATATTTGTTTGAGTGAACACTTTTATAACAAAAGAATAAGATTAGTTTATCAAACACATTCATCTATGTAATTTTTAGGCTGGCCACAGTGGGCAAAAATTGATAGGTCATCCCCTTGGGTCGACCGATATTTGGATCGGTCATCCTCACTGTGGGCAAAAATTGAATATCGGTCAAGGGTGTTTGTTTTGGATCAATCGTCTGAATAACGAGCGATTATTAGACACAAAAAATTCCAAAAGAAACTATCCGTTTTATATTAAAAAAAATAATAATAATAAAATTAAAAAAAAAAATCTAAACTTTACCACTTTACTACCTTATAAATACCAACCTCAAACACGCTTCTAAACATACAATTTCAAACAACATTTCTATCAATACCTTCAAACACATTCTTTTAATTACGTCTTACGAGCTATTTTTTGGTTATTCGTCTTCCGACGATGATGAAGTTATGAGTGAGTTTACGGAGTTTGCGGAGTTTGCTTGGAACGCTTACCAAGCATCACAGCCAAAAGTTCAACGAAGGTACATACGTAGGGATCATGAGGGTGCTCATAATCGTTTAGTGGTGGCATACTTCTAGGAAAACCTACAGTTCGACGAAAGAACATTCTGTCGGCGGTTCTGAATGAGCCGAGAACTATTCACACAAATTGTTCGAGAGGTAACCGATTATTCTCCTTATTTTTAACAAACTCTTGATGCTAGGGGCATACCTGGTATTAGCCCATTGGTCAAGTGTACTGCGGAAATTCGTCAATTGGGATATGCGGCTGTTCCTGATTCTCTTGACAAGAAACTGCATGTGGCTGCAACAACATCCCGTGAATGTCTCCGTAAGTTTTGCAAGGCTATCATGGAGTTATATGGTGCTGAGTTTTTGAGAAAGCTCACGTATTCTGACCTTGAAAGATTATATGCTTACCACGAGCATAAGCATGGGTTTCCTGGGATGATGGGAAGCATTGATTGTACAAGTTGGTAGTGGGAGAATTGCCCAAATGGTTTGAGAGGTCAATATGCTAGGGGTGATCACGGGCCACATCCATTCATTTTATTAGAAGCGGTCGCCTCCCAAGATTTATGGATTTGGCATGCGTTCTTTAGTGCCTCCGTGATGAATAACGACGTAAACGTTTTACGTCGTTCCCTTGTTTTCAATGATGTCAAATCTGGGAGAGCACCAGACCTTGAATTCGAGGTTAACGATGTACCTTATAAAAGGGGATATTATCTTACTGATGGGATATATCCACAATGGTACGTTCTTATTAAGTCTGTTTCAAATCCTCCCACGGGTGATGATAAAAGAATATTGTACAAGAAGAAGCACGAAGTAGCAAGGAAAGATGTGGAACAAGCTTTTGGTGTGTTGAAGAAGAAGTGGAAAATGCTTAATATTCCGGCTCGAGGGCTGTATAAACAGGATCTCCAAGATATTATGTATAAATGTATTATATTACATAATATGATCATTCGACACAAGCAGCGGGCGATATGTCCTACATGGTTCGAAGATGAGGGCCATCGTGATCACGATCCCTTGAGCTCGCATGAAGAATCGTTAGTGGTTACTCAGGAGCTAATGGACTCATCAACTCATCTACACTTAAAATCTGATTTGATCGAACACATTTAGAGAAATCGTAGTGATAGGTCCTATTTTAAGCTTAACACAAGATCTACTCAACTTCTTAACTACTACACTATACTTAACAACTAATAAACAATATATAGAGATCGACTAGCAAATTAATAATGAGAGATATAGAAAGATGAGATGAAGAGAAAGGTTAATCTTATTTCACACTTAAGAGTAGCAGAACTTCGACATACTAGTGTGAATAAAACCAACAAATGAAATGATGCATGAGCCCTTCTATTTATAGGCGTGAATTAGGGCATCACATGCATAATTGTTTCTAGAAGTAATTAACATGGCCACATGGCCCATGAGCTCCTAATGAGCCGTGGGCTTTACAACATACATAGAGCCCATATAGAGCAACACATTTAACGATATGACTAAGACTTGGAATACTTGAAACGTGTTCCCAACAATCTCCCCCTAAGTCTTGGTCATCTTGGTTGCTCGACGTCATCTTTGCTTCTTTGGCTTTTGACGTCTTTATAATCTTTGTTCTTCGTTCTTGTTGTGATATGAAATGGTTGTGTCTTGATCTGCCTTCCACCACTGTTCTTTCATCTTGATGTCTTTACGACTTTTCCACCATGCCCATATGTCTTGTGACTTTTGTTCATCATATCTCAAGTGGTCTCACTTCATAAACTTCATTCGTTTGACTTGTGAAAGTTTGACGTGCTTGATCCTTGACTTTTCATTAACTTCTTTATACTTTTGTTATCTCTAAATCTTGGTGAGAACTTTATCTTCAGGGTATGAGCATGATGGAAAGTGGTGGTGGAGCTCCCGGTCACCATGATTAGCTGCAAGTAAACAGCTAGTAATAAATCATCCAGTACTTACAGGTTTGGACTTCGAGATTGTCAACAGCATAGTGTAAAGACTTTCTCTAATCCTAACCCAGGCCGTTCTGAATCGGATACCCCCGAAAGGGCTTACACAGACACACCGAAGTGCACCCATGATTCAGTGAGTCGCTGGAGATCACCCCACGACTGTAGACCATTTTGGAGCTAACACTAAGCGTAATCCACAAGGGATTACCGAAGTGACCTGCTGTCAGGGCTGTTTGATGTTGAACCTGGCAGGATTTCCATTCAATCACTAAGAATCACAATTTGTGAATTCTCTCATGAATGGTCTCGGCAGATTGCTAAGATCTGCGAAGGACACTCTGATATTTTACATCTGGTGTCCCTTTTGTTGAACAACCAATGTATGCTAAGTGTACCTAAGAGATCTTTGATGTATCTCATGGCTCTAGACTCAATTAAGTGCTTATATTTGGTCATCGGAGGCATGGAGCAGATTGTATCCTTTTCAATATCAACACATCTCGGAGTGAGAGGTCGATAGATAATGAGGGTTCTCCGTGAGAATGAAACAAGTGTCTTTTGAGAGACACCTGAGTGGCTAGAAGGTTTAGTGCATTGCGTCACTGGGTCCATGACGGCTTAATCTTCAATACCGGTGTTACCTTAGTAACAACCAGTAGCATATGTATTGAACCCGGTGTCTGCCCTAAGGTTGATCAAATGGAGGGCTATTTCTTTTCACCCTTTTCTTTACTTTTCTTTTTCATTCTTCAAACCCTTCTTTCTCCTTTCATTTGATTTCTCCTTTTTTTCATCATACCTAGGACTTTCTAGTACTAGACTATTGTATTGTCCTTGGGTAGATCTCTCCGGCTCTGGCAGATCATAGGACGGTTATTCCTAACCTTAGTCACCTTATATCACCATGACTATCCTATTGTTCCCATAAACCAAACCTTTTGAAAATCTCTCAAAGTGCTTATGATTGTGAAAACATATTTTGTTAACACTTTGAGAGTTTTGTGATTTTCAGAAATACTCCCTCTTAACATGTGCTAATAAGTATTTAATTTAAATTTGTACATGTCGGGTAGAGTTAGCACTTTTGAATTGATTTATTTTCAATGAACATGATCGTTGCGAGGCACGTTTACATCACTAGTAGAACTAGCTTGAAATTATTACCCGTCCAGATCACATTCAAGGAAAATCGCTCGAAATCGGTACATTCTACTCAGACATATCATTTGCGAGATACGTTTACATCACCAGATAAACTGGCTTGAAATTATTATCTGTCCAGGATATAGCTTTTCGATTACAGACTTTTGATGTCATCAATTCGAGGGTTCAATTCTGAGTCTTGCTCACATGAGATTTCAGCTTTTTAGTACCATATTTTAATCACATTTTAATTCTCCCCCTTAAAAATAGCATACTCATGTTGTTTTTGTTAAACTTTTGATTAAAATATGCTCTTTTTGAGATTTATGGGAAGAATTTCAAGAACTTTTGTTTTCAGAACAATGATTATTTTTCAAATACTCCCCCTTAACGAGGGAATACTTGTCCTTATGAGCAGAATTTTGAAAAAACTTAGAAAAATTCTGGTTTAATTCTACTCATAAGTAAGAAGCTTTCGCTCCTTTTGATCAGGATTGAGGCACTGAAACGTACCTCAGGTTCCTTTCATTACAAGTACGGGTTATGTACTGTGATGTGTGCACAAGCCACTTTAACAATCATATTGGCAAGAATAATCAATCAAAGAATAAACCAAACTCTTACATCATCCTCCCCTTCCGAATGAGGTGTAGACTGGATCTGGTCTTTGGAAATTTCTGATCGGGAAGGATGGTCGTCCTCCAACATAGCTTTCGAGCCTCCTCATTTGGTCTCTTCGGAACAGCATTCTCTCAACCTTTATCACAAACTGATAGATCTGTCTCAGCTGATCATTCGTCCATCTTTTAGACTTCTGCAATTGTTGATCTCGAACCCGAATTACTAACCCATCACGAACCTTCTTCAGTGTGTGGTCGCAGAACTTATGAATCTCCTTATACGCCATGAAGCAGTTAATCGTTAGATCGCTCTTGTAAATGAATCCAAAGGTTGGCTCCTTCTTGAAGGTGTATTGAGCTTCATTGTTGATCTTAGGAAGTTTTAGCAGTGGTGCAGTTATGTTCAACTTCTTCTGATAGCTCTCGACCCCAAGCTGAAGATCTTCTACCCATTCTTTTATGATCTTACTCCTGATGAACTGAAGAATAGAAGTACTGAAAGCGTACTGAAGATCTGGTGTGACATGTTGCAGCCTCCTTTGTACTTTGATCAGGTACATATCTTCAAGGTCATTAAGACTTAAGTCCGGGAAATCTGCTTCAGAGAACGAATAGAGTTGTTGGTCGTGCCTCCTAACTTTGATCTTGGACAAGAAGGTGTAATCATATTTCTTCTCCCCCGTCAGACTTACCACAGCAACAATCCTGAGGTCACTTTTCACTGAATCCGGAGACTTCTTGGTTAGTTTACTTTTGTACCCCGTCTTCCTTTTCTCGAACCAATGGAAAATGCCCAGCTGCGCATCTTGGTCATACTGTACCTTTTGAGAAATGAAGAGACGAGTTGCAGTTTCCTCGATGGCAGGGTTCGGATAACTTGCTGCTGGTATCAAAGTTATCGAGGTTGCATACTTTGGTTTACATTCTGCTCCATGCATGAGTAATTCAAGGTCATTGTTGAAGAAGAATTGGTATGGGATGGATGGTTGATCTGCGACTCGAATTACCGATAGTGGCTTCGTCCAGTCTGTGATATATGGTTGGTTGGCTCTGGAGGTGCTTCCAGCCAATATCACATCTGGATTCGTCCAACTGAACTCGCTAGACATGGCACGGGCAATGTTTTCGAGATGATACTCGAGCTCAGCTGCACTTGAGGAGTTGTCTTTAAGAAGATTGAAGGCATCATTTTTAATCCGACGAAGTTCCCACTTGGTCATCTTCTTGACTTTTTGAGTACGTTTGAGTTGTTGAGTGAACTCAAATGTGCTGTCTTCTATTCTTGATTCTTCATCTGTTTGTTTTTGAGCACTTACCAACTGGTCAAACCATTCATTCCCTTGTGTGTCATCTTCATCTAACCATGAGACTACGTTTGATCTTTTAGAAGATTTCCTGCTTGATGTAGCCTTGGTCTTTGGCGGTGAATGAGGTTGATCAAATTCTTGCTGAAAGTCCATTTCTTCTGTGGCAACATGCTCAAACTGATGCTCCATCTCTTTTGGACCTGAACCCGAAGCCTTCGGTGGTTGAGAAGCTGTTGTGGTTAACAGTCCGATGGGTTCTTTTAGTTGTGGACCAGATCCGCTATCACCCTTGTGTTTCTTAGCCTGGGTGTCTGGATCTTTGTCTTCGTCCTCTCGTGGACGTTTTCCCTTATCGTCTGCAACTTTGCAAGACTCCAGATTAGCATTAATAGCCTCATAGAGAGCTATTTCTTCTTTAGTAGGTGAGGTGATTGTTGTGAGTCGGGTAAGGAGTTCTAGTTGGAGTTGTTCGGTTGTAAGTTCCTTTGGCTTTGCTGGTTGGGTTGAGAAAACAAGAGGTACCGAAGCTACAATGTTCCTGACTTTATCCTCAAGACTTGAATTGAAATGCTCTTCAATTTGCTATGATACAGCCATGGGTAAATAATTCTTGACATACACCTTGGTATTACCCTTAGCTTCTTTGAGCAATTGTGCTTTAACGTCATCTTCAAGGAATTCGTCCATGCGATTCTTGGTTTCCTGCAACTCTTTTACTTGAGCGGTAAGACCTTTGACCATATTCGTTAACTCATTTACTTGGTCTGTAAAACCCCAAAATCACCACGATCCGAAATGACCAAAATACCCTCTAAATTTGAAATTTTAAGAACTTATGAAATACGCTATGAATTAAAACTTTAGTTATATATCATGTTATGACTCGAAACTATACGATATGAACATGTAACCTAAAGTAATTAAAACCCTATGTTACCTAATAAAATTTATCAAATAAAACTTTACATTATAATTTGAAAATCACAAAAACAATGTCCCCTAATTAAAGCCTAAGTAGGCGACTTTCTAATGTATCATATACACAAAATTCGGCTAGACTAGATCAAAGGAGATAAGACTGCACTAAATGTGATTGATACAAATCCCTTGTAATTTGACTCTTTCCATGTATACTCAATCCCTAATACACGGTTTCCCCATAATAATTTATACCGAACATTTTTTTTTCAAACCCTAAGACCATCAAAAGTTTGGCTCCTCTCTTTTCTTCCCTTTCCTGTCGATTAAACATAGCAGAAAAAGGAGGTTGTTCTTGTGGTTTATACTTGGTGAATTGGCGTGTGATTCCTGGTTCGATTGGGTCCTTGCTCGTGGGTTTCAAAAGCTATACGAAAGGGGTTCTAGCAAAGGGTGTTCGGCTGGGAAAAGGTGTGGTATTCGATCCTTCTTAATCTTGCTTCTCGTTGATCACGCTACAAGGGTAACCGTATCTAACCTTGTTCAATACGATCTCGATCGCTTGATTTTTGTGCGTTTCATTGATGTTCTTGTCGAGTTCAATACACATATGATGATAATACAAGTGACATAAAAAAAAATCATAATTTGCTCACATGAAATAACAAATCTTTAAAACCCTAATATATGAATCGACATATGTAAAGTATTATAAATTCGATTGTTATGAACATGTTTATGCTATGTAAGAGTCGACCTAATATGTGTTTTGTATCATTCATAATCGATTTGTGATAATATGTAAGTCTTGGAAAATTAAAAACCTAAAAGATCACATAAAGTAATGAGACCAGTTTCTGCCAGGAAATTAAGTCAAATTGATTCGATTGTGTCTTGATGATGGTAAAGTGTTTTTGAGTGTTTCTGGAGTCTAAAACTAATTTAAGAAAAGTGCTTTCTGGAAATATAAGCCTTGTAATTTTTAGAGGTCGGGAAGATACAATTTTTGATTTTACAATTTCAAGAGTCAAAACTGAATTCGGATGTCTGGAAATTCGGTCGTGGTTCTTGATTTTTAATTTAATATCTATAACGAGTTATGACCTGAAATTTTTACAGGATGAAATCTGGTATTTGAAGTACGTTGTGTAAATTTTTTAGATTTTTCTGAGATGTCTAACCTGGGTTAATAATTACATACTTTCGGGGTGTTCCATCAGATCCAATTCGGGTACATGTTGTGAATGTCGATTTTTAGTTGGTACTTTCACTACTCAATAAAATCTGGAAAAATTATGTAAAATACCTAAGACATATAGGTACACTTGGGAAAAATTATAGAATTTTATGAGCTCGTTTATGGTGTGTAAAAATTAGCTAAAGACGGGTCTAATTTCAATGGTTATGCTGAAATTAAGTAATTAATTGTTTTAAACACTTATAAGCTCATTTGCTTAACTTTTGGAACTTAAATAAGCTACTTATCATTTTAAGAGTATTTAACTTATGTTTTGACTAATTTTCAAATTAACCCTTAACTTTGGCATAATTACAATAGTAGCCCTAATCTTACCATAATGACACTATAGTCCCTAAACTTGTTGTATTTGCATAATAAACCCTAAAACTTATGAAAACTACACTATGAACCCTAAACTTATATAAATGGCATTATGAACCTTAAGTTACTATTCTTGAAAAGTTACTGAATATGGAAACCTACTAAATATGGAAAGTTACTAAATAAGGAAAGTTACTAAAAATGGAAAGCCGACTTAAATGAGAAATTCGATTTAAGATAAGTTATTAATAAGACGATCATAAATTCGTGTAGATTCGCTGAAGATGAAGTTTGCTTCTGGTCTTTATGTTTCTAGTTGTGTTGTCACTTGTGGTCTAAGTACAGACATTCTACCCTTTTTCAGTAAGGGTGCGTTCGTTCTCATGATTTTCTTGATCTTGATTCATTAGGATTCCATTAAGCCATTGCTATAATCCCCTATTCTTTGATTCATTCGTTTGATATGCTTCGTTGATGTTATGATTCATTTGACATAAGTATTCGAATCACTTGATGCTTAGAAGGTTCATTTGATTTTGTAATTGGATGTGAAAACCTTTCTTAATTTTATCATGGAAATGTTTTGAGAAAAACTAATTTTAAAATGATGTTTATGAACGATGCGATACCACTTTTATATGAAATTTTACTAAACTTTTATGAAAACTACTTTTAAAGACTACCTTTATGAAAACCATTCTTAAAGATCATTTTTATGAAAACGATTATTAAAAGATTTCTTAAATGAACATTTGTTAGAAACCTTTGAGTTGAACCTTGCTATGAACCATTTGATTTCGAACCTTTGAGATCCTATGCCTGATATAATTCCCTCATTGACTCACGACATTCATTTTATGATTGTCATTCTTATTTATTCATTCTGACATTTATTTAAATGTCTCTACTATACTATGCTTACGTTTGCCATGCTTATTTAAGTTACTATCTTGTTTCTCTTGCCATGCTAGATTATATTTGTTGTATGCTATGATAGATCTGTGCCTGAGCTTACCTAGTTGTGGAAGTACCATGACCATGTCTTTGATGGCACCTTAGGCATGACACTCCCGTAGAGGTGTGATAGATCTACGGCGTTCCCCCTTATGTTTATGTATTATATTGTGATCACTATTGGCCATTAATGCATGTGTGTGCTTACTCTAGTACTGACATACATACTTATGTTAGGGAGCGTATGGATGCATCCTAGGTTTTATGTTTTATGTGATTATGGTGACCAGGTGGTGTGTGCCTTGCACTCCTTCTCACACTTTTATTTACTTAGAGGTCTCCCCTCTTCGTATACTCGTATTGTTTTAGTATGATTTGATAGATTATGATATGGAGTTATTATGGCACATCCTTATATGAACCTTTTCATTATTTCATTCTTTCTCTCGATTCAATTATTATTCAGCTCTCATGCATTCCTGATTTTTAGTTCTCTTTAAATTCGTATGACTTTCATAATTATACTTTCGTTTTGTATTCTTATTCCTTCGTTGCTTATGCTTATTTACCGTTCTGTTATGTTATATATATATATATCTGTTCACTGGGCTTTTTAAGCTCAGCCGCATTTCTTTTCCTGCGACAGGTTTTAGTTGGAAGCTGGGTTATGAGTGGAGAGTACTTTGGACTTAGAAGACCTTACTAGCTATTCTGGATTAGAGATGACTAGAACGTTTACAAATGGTAGAACTTAGAATTTATTATTGTTCCCTTTCTAACCTTGTATTTTCAATTCTTCCTTTGTAACCGTTGAAATTCATTTTGTATTATTTAGTCATATGCTTGTGTTTGCTTTAATATGTCACCATAACGTAATACTTCTACCCTTATCGGGTTGGGGTGTTACATGGTCACTCAGCTGGTTGTCTTTCTTTTCTCTTGCCAGCTTTGCTGCCTTTTTCAAATTTTTAGCTGAAGGAGAGACGACTTCAACCCGTGTCAGCCTAACGATCTTCTTAGTTTCCTTTCCTTTGATGATTGTTTTCTGTTTCTCTTCAGTTGTTGTTGCTTCTTTGACTAGTGATGGTTTTGGTGGTGATGGAGGATGTGATGATGATACAGGAGGTGTTGGAGCCTTGGGTAGTGAGGCATGCTGAGGCTCTGGAGTTGTTTGAGCATTTGGTGGAGAGGCATGCTGAGGCTCTGGATAAGTGAGTGTTAAATGAGGTGGAGTGATGGGTGGTGTTCGAATATATTCATCTGCTTCACGTTCGGCCATCTTCTGCTCTTCCTCCCTCTTCTTTCGTTCTTCTTCCTTCCTCCTTTCTTCTTCCGCCTTATATTCAGCTTCATGTTTGTTTGCAGCTTTTGTCGTTGCCTCCTCATCAGTCAATGACTTTTCATCATCAGTTTTCATCCAAAAATTATTTAAGTTCTCATCTTCATATTGTACCATATGACCTTCATCCTCTTCATTCATCTTATCATCCTTCATTTCCTCATCAGCTATCTTTTCCTTGTCCTTTCCGGGTTGATTAACTGGACTGAGTGGAGGTGAGATGTCTTCAGCGTGAGACTCAGGCCTATCGGGTTGATTAACTGAGTCGGGTTGAGGTGTAGTGTCTTTAGCAACTCCAGACCCTCCGGGTTGATTAACCGGATCAGGGTGGGTTGGAGTCACTTCTTTAACTGTTCCAGATCCTCCAGCTCCTTTGTTTTGTTGTTCCATTCTTATTTATTCGTCAAACCTTAACTTAGCTCTTCTTTCTTCATCTACCTTGAGAGACTTTCTGCTTTCTTCCATTGCTGCATGAGTATCTAACTGTTCTTTCATGTAAATAGTTTCTTCTTCTTTGGATTCAGTTTCATAGTCAGACTCTTCTTCAGCAACAATCCCACCTTCTTCTTGTTCTGGCTTAGGAATATTAACCTTAACTCTTCTTTTGATGACTTTAGGTGCAGAAGGTTTGATTTGCTTTGACGCACTAAAAGCACTCCCAGTCTTGCTGCTTCCCCTTGAATGAGTCTTAGTAGATCCAGACTTTTCACCAAGCTTGGTAAACCCGACGTGACCTTTATTGAATGCACTATCATAATCTCTGAAAGCTTGAGTTTCTTTGACCGATTTTGTCAACAGTGCTTCTGGTAGTCTTATCCCTTGCTTGTGTGTGCTTCCTTTGGGAAAGTAGACCAAGCTGATAGTCTTGTCCATTTTGTACAGATGCATTTCTTTATCTTCAGGACGTGGAGAAATGTCTGTGTTCTCGCCAAGTAGAAGACTGATGAGCAGTTTGGTGTATCGAACAAAAGGAATTTTGGTGAATGATTTCATATAATGACTTTGGATATGAAAATCAATTTCTTCCCAGATGAGTGCTGCATAGTCAATCTTTCCTGATTGACTAAACCCCAGAAGAGTTGAAGATGTAACAAACGCGGATGCTCATGACCACTATCCCTCCCTGAGACTGAACGGACCATAATGTAATATATGGTTCTCCAGGGTTGTGGGATGTACTTGGCGTTAACCTTTGAAATTTTCGTCAATGGTGTTCCCTGTTGTACATCGTAGCCAATATCTATAAGGAATTTGAGGACTTCTGCTTCAGTTTGGGTAGGGTAGGATCTGTTTGCTGGTTTAGGTGCTTCTAGTAGATCCAATGCTCTGCGAAGGTGGTTTGGAGTGACTTTAACCTTCTTACGATCCAGCTTGCATGTAAAATACCTTTCATCTGTATCCAGCTGTATAGTATTCCACATTTGGTTAATGTACAATTCAGGGATACTATCTGATCTGTCCAGTAAGCTCCTGCACTTGTGTTGTCTGAGTACCTCTATAGCAATTTGACAGCTTGGTTCAGCACACTTTATCTTTTGAAAATCTACCCTCGCGTTGTTGTTGCCAAATTCTGCCTTATACCCTTGTGGATAAATTTCTTCCTTAGTTAGCATCGGGAGTGGTTGTTGTTGTGTTGCAGCCATTTGAGATAACTGAAACATCATTCGGACACAGAATTGCAGGATACATGAACGTTAGCTTATATTTAAACTTGTTGTTTCACATGTAATCCTTTTATTGCTCAGTATGATTTTACAAGTTTATGTTATTGTTTTAAAAAGAAATTTTGACACATTTCATCTTTTGACAATTTCGATAGAATTTTACAATTTCGATAGAATTTGACAATTTCGATAGAATTTGACAATTTTGATAGAATTTGATGTGACTTTTGTAAAAGTTCTTTTAACCGTTTTGGACTCTAGGTTGTTTAGACCTTGATCTAAGGAACATGATAAGCACAATGATAATAAAGGCGGAATATTCAATTGACAGAATCAATATTATCACAACAAGGTTTTGTCAAACTTCTCTATGTTATTAAACTAGCCTCAATGCTATGTGATCAAGTATAGCACGATTACACTCTAATCAGGGATCAAAGATCCTTAAGGCTAAACAAAACTAACAATAACAACCAGGCGGTTTCTACCCAAACCCTAAGCCTGGTTTTCCCACACACACACTCTTTTGATGTTTTACATATTGACACACTTCTGTGTTTAAATTCTAAGCACACTCAAACACTACATAAAACATAATTAGTATCTAAGCTAAGATCTCCCTTTTATAGAATAAAGGAGATCTTTACAAAGTTGATAAGTCTTGTCGAACTACTTGCTTGTTATGTGTACTAGTAGCAAAGAAACAACTTGTTCTGTGTTTACAACTTGTTGACTGATCACATATCTAAGATATTATCAACCGTATATATTTAACTTTTATACAAATAATATCTTCTTCATTCTTATCCATTTAGCAGTAGTATGACTCACCAACAACAGTATCTTCTTTATACTAGCAGTACTAACTTTAAAGTTAGTACTGTTAGTTATAACTTGAGCAGTCTCAACATATACACTAGCAGTAGAATAAAATACACTAGCAGTAGAATCTTTTATGCCTAGCAGTAGTATCTACTTGGTGTATTTTCCTTATCTTCTCAGCAATCCTCATGTTTCATTCTTCTTGTTTTGTATCATCAAATCTATAAAACCCAACAATCTTCCCCTATTTGATGATGACAAAACAAACACATTCTTGTACGAATTTCCCTAGACGAAGTAGAGAAATTGAGATAATTAAATCTCACCATGAATGAAACACTCTTTTCTTTTCCTTAATCCATGCAATCCACCACAATATCTCTTCCCCTTTTTGTTATCAACAAATAGGGAATGTAAGTAGTAAAAACTTCCCCTATGGTGATGCACAAACATAATATGATTAAACACATCGTAATATACTTCCCCTGAAATCAATGTGTTAACCATCTTCATGATTCTTCAAATCTGTAGGCTTTATATATTGTTGAAGAAAAACTAATCATTTCCAATTTGATGCTGAAGTAGAAGAAACCAACCTTGTGTCTTATATCTTGTACTAAATTTGACTTCGAACTTTTACCCAACCTTGATGTATAGGGAGACCACAATCTCTTGACAATAAACTCATCTCCAATGAGACACTGAACACTACAATGTAACTCCTTTAAGTGTTTGTCAATTCGTAGTCACTTAAACGAACGAACAAGTTATCTTTAAAGTGTAACACCAACTTTAAGATATAATAAGAACACAAACTTGAAATTTTTCACTTCATCTTCAAATAAGTAGCAAACAACCTTCTTCATTAATAATAAATAATAAAGAGCCTTTAATCTTTTAAGACCATAATCCAACATCTCTGTGTGTGCGTTCTTCCCCTTTGTGTGTGTATTCCTTGAAAGAAAACCAAAAATTCAACCATACCTTAACTGTTTCTGCAGCACTTTTCAATGATGTATATCTTTCAATCTAAAGCTCAGATTAAAGATCCTTCCAGTGAAAATCTTCCTTGATATGCCAAGAACCTTCAACAAAAATTTAGCCCGATCCAACGATTAACGAATGAGCTATAGCCTTTGCAAAACTGTTCTGGAGAAAGTTGCAAAAATAAACCAAAATTGAATTTTTCTTCCTTCTTCTTTGACTAAAACACCTTGTAATCACTAGATCAAGAGCCCCCCGCTCTGATACCAATTGTGAACTTTTGTAAAAGTTCTTTTAACCGTTTTGGACTCTAGGTTGTTTAGACCTTGATCTAAGGATAACCATCTGCTTAGTGCAGATGGGCACCGGCTGCCAGTTAAAGCTTGGGCCCAATACATGTATGTCTTGACCAATTGAGGGGCGCGGGTTCGATTCTGGCTCGCAGCATGTATTGGGTATCATAGTTAGGCATTTCACAGGCATCACACCTTTGCCGGGTAGGGGTGGTGGGTACCTTGTAGGTACACAGGGTTGAGGTGTCCCTGCCAATCTACATCTTTGACCAATTGACTGACCTTGATCTAAGGAACATGATAAGCACAATGATAATGAAGGCGGAATATTCAATTGACAGAATCAATATTATCACAACAAGGTTTTGTCAAACTTCTCTATGTTATTAAACTAGCCTCAATGCTATGTGATCAAGTATAGCACGATTACACTCTAATCAGTGATCAAAGATCCTTAAGGCTAAACAAAACTAACAATAACAACCAGGCGGTTTCTACCCAAACCCTAAGCCTGGTTTTCCCACACACACACTCTTTTGATGTTTTACATATTGACACACTTCTGTGTTTAAATTCTAAGCACACTCAAACACTACATAAAACATAATTAGTATCTAAGCTAAGATCTCCCTTTTATAGAATAAAGGAGATCTTTACAAAGTTGATAAGTCTTGTCGAACTACTTGCTTGTTATGTGTACCAGTAGCAAAGAAACAACTTGTTCTGTGTTTACAACTTGTTGACTGATCACATATCTAAGATATTATCAACCGTATATATTTAACTTTTATACAAATAATATCTTCTTCATTCTTATCCATTCAGCAGTAGTATGACTCACCAACAACAGTATCTTCTTTATACTAGCAGTACTAACTTTAAAGTTAGTACTGTTAGTTATAACTTGAGCAGTCTCAACATATACACTAGCAGTAGAATAAAATACACTAGTAGTAGAATCTTTTATGCCTAGCAGTAGTATCTACTTGGTGTATTTTCCTTATCTTCTCAACAATCCTCATGTTTCATTCTTCTTGTTTTGTATCATCAAATCTATAAAACCCAACATTTGACAATTTCGATAGAATTTGACAATTTCGATAGAAAATGACAATTTCGATAATTTCTTTTACAAGAAATTCCAATTACTGTAGACGTATTGTTCATCATATTATTGCAATTTTATCAAAAACTTGTCAAATGCTTGTCTGGTCTGTATCAATAGTATCTCATGATGTTTCTGAGTCTTATGTACAAATCTTAACACTTTATAACCACAGAATCAAAAAGTTCATCCTGAACGTGTTCTTCTTAAACCCTAACTATCTAAATCATACCATTGGTGTTTCTGGGTTCAGTTCAAAGGCACAAACATTCAATTTAACACATAAGAACAATATCCCAATGGTTTAATTACACTACAACACAATCAATCACTTTTCCCCAAATCTACGCTTAAACCCTAAAATTAGAACATGCAAGAATCTTATTTATGGGTTCAATTAAGCACATGCAACATATTTAGGAACTTATTCCGAGCATATCCCACCAAAGAATTACAACTTAAACATTCAAACATAATAAGGCTGATTATTCATAAACCCTAGAATCAAAAAGTTCAATTTTGCAAAATTGGACCGTTGGATCAAGAAATCCTTCGAAACCATTTCTTAAAATCATGTTAACGATATATATTCACTCACAAAATTGAAAAATCTTGAACGGATTATCGGGTTGGATTACAGCCGTGGATCTTGGTGGGTGAGTATTAACTGCGGTTGGTGAGTTTTTGTCAGTGAAAGTAAATGTGGCATTTACTCCTCTTTCACCCTTTTTGTTTAAATTGTTTTAACTTTTTCTAACTTTCCACCTATAGTCTCTAAACGTTGTAATTTTTGCACTTTAGATCCTAGCTCACTAACTCTAAGTTTTAAACTTAGCATATTTGGCACTAACAACTTTAATATTCAGATGATTCTACCACCATTTATTTTATTTTATTTTATTTTTTTATTTTATTTTATTTTTATTTTTTTTGAAGCAACAATTTTGAAGAAATTATGTAAGTACAAATTTTTAAAAAAAATTAAAAATTTTAATTTCTTTCTCCCCTCAACACTTGTTCCGAAATAATTGTTAACGTGTTAAAATGAACAAAGTGTTGAAGAAGATTTTGTACTTGCATTATTTATTTAGTTATTTATTTATTTATTTATTTAGATAAAGAAAAAAAAAGGGAAAATCTTTTTGTGTTTTTCATTAAATATTTACAAAGATAGTTTGATGTTTGACTCGGTTAATTGTTTTTGAGAAAATTTCCAAGTCATCTGGAGTCAAACATCTCATACCAATCTGGTTGACCAATTCCACAAATCTTGCATAAGGCAAGGCTTTGGTGAATAAATCTGCCAGTTGGTATTCTGTACCCATGAAATATAATTCAATTGTACCCATTTCCACGTGCTCTTTGATGAAATGATACCGGAGAGCAATATGCTTGCATTTTGAATGTTGAACCGTGTTGCACGAAATAGCTATGGCACTCTTAGAGTCACAATATGAACAGATCTACACACACTCCTTGTGTTAGATGTGATACGTAGAATTATACTTAGTCTAGCACGCGGAATTTACTAGCTAACACCTAGAAGATCTTGTGTGTTTTGTATGATTAGAATTAAACAAAGAACACAGAATGATAACTTCCAACGATTCAATATTATTAGCAAATAATACGAGTGATCTTCCTATCACTAGGGTTTACAACCTTGAATCTTTCTAATACGTATGAACTCTATCGTATTCGTGTATCTATGTGTATTATGCATGTCTAAACCTTAACTTAGGAAATCCTTTTATAGACCAAGGATTCCTGTAAAGATAACTATCAATCTATTCTTATACGATATACACAATATATTTTCCATAATTATCTACTTTACATAAATCATAAACAGTCTTAACTCTTCTCTCAGCAGTCTTAAATGCTCATGTCTTCAATACTCTTCAGCAGTCTTAACTTCAATCTTCAACAGTCCTAACTGTTACCTCCAACAGTCTTAACTGCTTAAGCTTAATTCCTAACAATCCTCCCCTAAACTTATGATTTTCTCCCAATCATTAAGTTTCTTCAAATTAAGCTTCTTCTTCTTAATGCTGAAAATTCTTTCAAATACCCATCAAGCAAATCTTTTAGATCTTGTTATCACTTCTTGTGCAAGTTTGAATATCTTTGCCACTAGCATATCAGTCATCTCAGACTCTTCATTTGCTTCCAGTCTAACACATGCTTTTAATCTTCTCATCAGTTAATTCTTCTTCATCAGACTTTTGTTTCTTAGCAACTTCTGATTCCATAGATTCTGCTTCCCCCTTCTTACCTGTTTTGACACTTCTTCTTGGAGAATTCAAAATAGCATAAGTTTCACAGAATTCTTTTTCAATAATAGCATAAGACATTCCCTTGAAATCTTTCATTAAGTAATTTGCTGAGTTCTTCAAATAATGCTTCATATCCTCAACAAGTTCTCTCTTTGTAGGTAACTTTGTCTTGTACCCTGACTTCTGGCTTTCTCTTATTCTATGAATCAGATCTTCCCACTTTGTAACTCTATTCTTCTTAAGTATAAATTCCTTAAGCTCCTCTGTCTTCTCATCTTCATTCAACTCTTGATCTCTAAGAACCATAGAAGCTTGTGCTCTTACCATCACATCAGAATCTAGAAAATATTGCAACTGATCATTGAATTCTTCTTGATCTACTTCATTTGATCTTTTCCTTCCCATGAATTCAGCTATATTCCTTATATCATCAGCAGCCAATTTCCTTGCAAATTCTTCATCATGATCCATCTGGGCTTGTTTAGCTTCCTTTTCGGCTTCCTTATCAGCCAAATCTTCTTCTAACATTAGTCTTGCAACCTCTGCATCATGATCTATCTGTTCTTTAGTTTTTGGTTTCAAGCTTTTAAGCCTTTCAAGTTCTTGAACAGCAGCCACTTCTTCAGATGTCATAGGAGTTTTTCCTTTATCTGCTCTTCTTTTGAAATCTTTTTCATCTGAAGTTTCTTCAGTTAGAACTGCTTGTTGTTCTGACTCAGCAGTTTGAACTTTTACTTGCTCTGTCTCAGCAGTTTGAACTGCTTCTTCATTTGCAACTGCTTGATGTGTCTCAGCTGTTTCTTCATGAATATAACCAGAACCTGAACCAATATCAAGACCTTGATCTTGTTCATAACTTTCTTCATACCTCCCCTGGGATCCTGATCTATCCTTATCTTCAAATTTCCTCTCTTTACCAGATTTCCTCCCTTGTTTGAAAGAATTTTCATCATCCCCTTCAGAGCCATCTGAATCATCATCATCAGAATCTTCATCCAATACCACTCATGCCCTTTTCTTCTTCAACTGTTCTTCAAGTTTCTTCACCCTTTTTGTTAGCTTTGTATAAACTTTGGCAAAAGTCTCCTTGTGAGCTTTGAATTCCTCCTTGGTTTGCTTTAGCTCCTTCTCCAAAGTATCAACCTTGTTTACTAACTTGGTACATAAAGCCGTCAATTCAGTTTGTGAGGAACTACCCTCATCACTTCTAGCTGTATTACCTGCTATGAGAGGTGAATCTTTGGGCAAGGATTCAGTCACAACCCTAGTTAGACTAGGTTTAGACCTTCTCCTATAAGTGATAGGTGGTTGTTGGGTTGTTTCAAATACTTGAGTGGATGTGTGATGGGGATCAGTTGGAACTGCTGAACCTTCACCCAACTCAGTTTGAATCATTTGAGGAAATAATGGAACTGGTTCCCCTGGAAAAAGTTTACTAGCCATAGTCATATTTTGAATAACCTTTGATTGTAGACTAGGCGTAGGAAAAATTTCAGTTGGTTCTGTAAGCAGGTTTTTCTTTTTATTCAAAATTGTTTGAACAAACCTGAGATACATTAAAAACTTTGTTTTACTATCAACATTTGATGCCATACCCTCAAAAATATATTTTGACCAGTTAAAAACTCTGTTTGTAGACAAGCAAATGAGAGCAATAGAAATATTGCTACTAAATTGTTCCCAAGCAGTCTTTTTATTACTTAAACATAATAGAAGAGTATGTATCAAAAATCTCCATTAGGGTGAAAAACATGCTTTTTGAAAAGTCAATTTATGTTCAGATGTATTATACCCCATTTTTTCAAGTTCTTCCCAAATTTCGGTATTTAGCATAGTGTCGATACCATCTGAGTCATTTAGTTTAAGATGTCTCCTAAGTATAGACTCGGTAACAACAAATTTAATGCCATCTACTTTAGTATGAATTTCTAAGTTTCCATCATCACGTGTCAAGATAGATGAAATCTGCCAGAACTGTGTGATGTGCGAAACATAAAGAGTAGGAGAAACAGTTAGAGCATACCTTATGTGAGAGTGGTTGAGAAAGTCCACAACCTCATAAAATTTTGGCCCATCTCCTTGCTCTGTTTTCTCTAAAAACGCAACCTGGTTGTGACGCTTAGCAAAATCTAATCTTGCCATTCTTAGTAGAAAATGTTAGTTAACAGCCGTGAATAGTAATAATGGTGAGTGAAAAGATAGAAGATGAAAGTAAAATTGAGAGTTTATGGAGAGAGTTAGAGTTTAAAGATGACCGAATTAAAGAATATGGTAACTATTTATTTTAGTATAAGAATATAACAAAATAAAAGTTAAAATATCTATAAGTGGATCCCTCGAAATCCGTAATTCATCCAGTAAAAATCGCAACAAACCGCCAATGGCTAGTTTTTACTCCAAAATTAATTACCGACACGTCAGTCATAACGGCTAGTTGAACCGTACCAATATTTTGTACTAACCGTCTCAACTACTGAAAAATATTTTTGAGCCGTCGTAACTTTTTGAAATAAGAATTTTAAAATAACATGGCTCATACATAGTTTTTAGCAAACTATCAGCTATCAACGGATTTGATATGTCTTTACCAATAGCCGTTTGCTTTGGACTAGCCAACTCTTCACACTTAGATATGGTGAGCTGATAACCATACAATTTTTGGTAAATTGTCAACCAGAAACGGATTTGATTAGTCTTTACCAGAAACCGTTTGCTCTGGACTAGTTGGTTCTTATGTGGATAAGACATGGTGAACCAATTACCATTTGTTGTATGCAAGAATCACATACTAATCTCCAGAACACCATTTAGTCCAAAACATCAAGCATTCATAATCCCTTGGTGTTTAATCTCCAATCCTGCAATTGTTAGTCCAAAAACAAAGCAACCAAACATAAGCATATGACTAACAATGCATATAACAAGAAAAATTAGTTTTCTTGTCGAACCCAAGCCAAAACAGACTTAGGCTTTCCTCTAGCATCAACATAATTCATTCTTTTCAAAACAGTCTTAGCACCATTAGGTTGAATTGGTCTCCATACCCAACATGCTGAAGCATTCACCCCATTACACATGTTTCCCTTAGCAGTGTTTTTATTCACACCAGTACCAATTACCCTGCTAGCAGTTGGAACTGCTGGCTTGGCAGTTGTTACCTTAGGTTTCCAAACTTGGTTTTTCACCACTGCTTTCTCATAAAAAGTTCTTTTACCAGTTTTGTATGATGGTTTAAAAACATTTATTTGATTTTGAACTGGTGGCCTTGGGTGAATCTGTCTCATAGGTCTGACAGTTGGAACTGTTGGTCTAGCAGTTGAAACTGCTCTAGGTCCAGACCTCAAAAGAACTGATCTGGGTATCATGTTATCATTCCTAGGAGGAGTTTTAGGTCTCTCTAGACATATGCTCTTGTTTGAATACCCTCTAACATACTTATCACAAAAAGCTGCAAGATGATCAAAGCTACCACAAGAGTAACAAGCTTTCCTATAGCAAAAAAAAAAAAAAAAATCCTTTCCTAATTGGTGGGATTTGAGGTCATTCCAATTCCTCTGGTTACCTCTTGGCTTGTTTGTGGTCCTATACATCTCTGCATACCTAACTGTTGGTCTAAAAGGTTTGGCATTTGAACTAGGCCTAACAGTCTCAGGTTTAACCATCTTTGGAACTTTTGGTTCCTCCACTTTAGCACAAACAGACTTAACCACAACCTGATCATCCTCATCATCAGAAGTCCATTACTCAATTGTTGGAGCATCTGAGTCCTTAGGTGAGGACCTATCAGAAGACACCTTGTCCTCAGATAGTGATTTATCACTTGCACTAACAAACACAGGTTTATCAACTACATCCTTCTTTGGTTGAGGACCATAGTTAAGTTCAGGTAATTGAAATTTAGGCAGTCTTGTGTGTTCTAAGTCTATACCTTTAGGTGATGGAATTCCTCTATAAGGAGGTGGGACAGACTTATATCCTAGGCCTGACTTAGCTTTATTTTGAATCTGACTCTCAATTATCTTTTTAACACCTTGTGATGTGTATTCAAGTGTATCTACACTCATCTGAATGTTCTCCTTAGCTTTCTTAACCTGTTCTAGCTCATGTTTTAACACAGTGATTTCATTCTCTCTAAACATTAAGTCTCTCTTAATAATAATCATATCATCAGAAAACTTAGACTCATTGTTTTGATAATGAATAATTTTCTCCTCTAACACAGCTAAAGCTTTCTTATGATTTGCTAAGCTAAAAGCAGTTTCTTTTAATTCTTTCCACTGACTCTCATATCTTGTTTTAAGTGTTTCTAGTTCTTTTAAAGATTCACAAGATTTAGAACATTTTGAAACTTGTACCTCAGAATCAGAAAATGCCATGAGAGCAACCTCTATAGATGCTTCTGCTTCTTCCTCTACAATATAGCTCCAGTCAAATCCTAAGCCATCAATAGCAACCATGGATTTTGAGCTTGAATCAGTAACCTCCACAACTCTTGACTTGTTTCCATATGCTCTACTCTTTCCATCATGTTGACTTGGCAATCTGCACTCCCTTGAGTAATGACCTTTCTTGTGACAATTATAGCACTCAATCTTGGACTTGTCATACCCTGCAACATCATTACTGTTTATGACAATCTTCTTGCCAGTCTTCTTCAAGAATCTTCTAGCTCTCAAACTGAGAAGAGAGAGCTGCCACTTAATATCCATTTCTTCAATATCATCTTCATCAATCTCTTGAAGATCTGAATGAGTCAACATACTTCCATTGTGCTGAGTAGTCAGGAATGCACAATAAGCATCATCATTCAAAAGTCCACTTGTACTGCTTGAAGTGCTAGCAGTTCCAAGATTTGCACTAGCAGTTCCAACTGCTCCACTAACTTAGACTTCTTCATCAGGACTTGATGAACTGGGAGTTGATACAAAGGCCAAATTCCCTGAGCTTGAGCTTGAACTTGATCCAGCAGACATCTTAATCTCATGTTCAACAATCTTGAAGTTGCTATATAGATCCATTAAGCTCATGGAATCTATATCAGGCTTGTTTTTCCATACTACCACATGCATAGCCCATTCAGAAGGTAGACTTCTCAGAAATTTAGAGTTGAGATCTTCCTGAGGCATCTCAATCCCTAAAACAGCCAATTGACTCACCAACTTTTGAAGCCTATTGAACATATGATCCAACGACTCATTGATTGTTGCAGTAAAGTTCTCAAACTGATTCTTGAGAAGGGTCTTCTGAGTTTTCTTGGTGGCTTCATTCCCACCATATCTTGCAACAATAGCTTCGAAAAGAGATTTAGCACACTTGAACTTACTAAAATTCAGCAACTGATCATTGGGAATAGACATCAGAAGCAAACTTCTAGCCTTAATATCATTCTTGTACCTTGCCTTCTCTTCATTAGTGGTTGGTTTTGTCTGCACCGTAGTCTCAGATTTACCTTCAACAACAGTTGTTGTTTCAACAGGGGTAAAAGAGTTTCCATCTTCAATGATCTCCCATAATGCAAAGTCTTGCACTTGGAAAAACTGCTCAATACGAAGTCTCCACATGTCGAACTCATTAGGTTTAAGCATAGAAGCCAGAATGGATTTTTGAAGAGCTAAAGAGGGACGGCGTCAAGAAGGTCATCCAGGAACCCAAAAAGCGGCGAGGTGACGGCGTCACACTCCATAAGGTGACGCCGTCAGATCCAAAAATCTATATATAGTTTTCTAATTTTTTGTCATTAGGGAGAGCTTAGTGTGTGGAATTTTGGGAGAAAACCCTAAGACGAATTTATCTTCTTTTTCAAGGCTTTTTGCCTTGAGATCTTCCATGTTACATTGAAAGATAAGTTATCAATTAATCATTCAATATGTCTATGTGTTGTTTGATTCTATCTTATTCTTGTCTTTTGTTTAACATGTTAGGCTAAATTTATCTTGTGTTTGCTTAGATCTAATGAAACCTAGCTATTGATTATTGGTTATTAGTGTGTTGTTAGTTGTATTGGATGATTGTTTATCTATGTTAGGCTTAAGAAAACTGGCTAACTTCCTATTCGGTAACTTGCTTGAACGTCTTAAGAAACATGAACCAAACGCGTACTAAAGGTTTTTATGGTTGTATTTAATGCACAAGCGAATTCTAGTGATCCCATGTTAGGAGCTTCCTAGCCGGCTCGACATAGGAGTGAAGTAGGAGCTTGTAGAGTTGGGGAAGTAAGTACGCCACCCCACGAATGGTATTAAGGAATACACCCGTCATCCACGCGACTAATACACACTAATTAACCGGTAAAAGATAGTTAGGGAGTAAGAAAATCTAAGTAAACACATTTCTCTACACATAAGTTTCTCACCAACATTTTCATTTCAGTTATTTATTTTATTTGCATTCGTAGTAATTTGGGTTAGTTGACTAGCAACTAATTCCGCCCACTCCTTCAAACCCGAGATTTTACTTGCTTTCATAAAAATTATAAAAACATAAAAAGAATCTTCCTCAACCCTTAGACCTAATTAGAGTAGTCTTTCACACCTAACGAACACTATTCCCTGTGGAGAACGATCAATCCCCCGTACTTACCACTACACTATACTACATCGGTCAGGTACACTGCCTGGTGGGGTTGTAAGCCTCTTGGGATCCCTCGAGAGGTAAAACCTGTTGTATCTGATGATTAATATATTAGTAACTTTTCTTAACAGTAGAAGTCAAAGATTTAGATATGGGTGTGGAGAATTATCACGTGATCGAGCTTGTGGGGGAAGGATCATTTGGTAAAGTATACAAGGGAAGAAGAAAGTTCACTAGACAGGTATTCTTCTTTTGATTTTCTTTGTATTATTGAAATGATAGTTTTAAAAGTTACGTTTTATTTTTATTTTGGTCCATCTATTGTAGACTGTTGCAATGCAATTTATCCTTAAGCATGGTAAAAGTGAAAAGGACATCCAGAATTTGCAACAAGAAATTGAGGTATGTACTTTATTCCTAATGTATTTACTTTGTGCTATTGTGTTGGAAACTTGAACGCAAGTCAGAGGCTTTTGCTTAGTATGTTAGGATAATTTATACCATATGCTGCATTTGCTGCTATATGATGGTGCAAATTTCTGTAGATCTTGAGAAAGCTGAAGCATGAAAATATCATCCAGATGCTCGACTCTTTTGAGAGTCCGTAGGAGTTTTGTGTTGTCACCGAATTTGCCCAAGTAACTAACTCTATCACGTGGCTCTCTTTTGATTTGCAGTATACATATATTTACTGTCTGTCATAAATTAATAAATTTGTTAACGGCGGTAAGATTTTACCTTATTTTGATTGAATGCGATTCCATTCAGGGTGAATTGTTTGAGATTCTAGAAGATGATAAATGTCTTCCTGAAGATGAAGTTCAGAAAATCGCAAAGCAGTTGGTACTTTTATTAACTGAGCTTTTAATTTTTATTTTTAAGTTTCATATCTATAGATTGAAGTGAACTAAAACTCTCTGCAAGTGTAGACTCTCTTTACATAGTTGGCTGTAAAAGACTAATATGTGTTCATCCGTGCACTAATTTTTGGATGGATATTATCAACTTTCTAGTGACGCTTTTATAAAAGATTTTACATATTAAATATTAAATGCTTCTATTTATTAACTGTATGATGTTAACATCTTTAATTTTTTCTGGTGAGAGCGTTGCACTACTTACATTCTAATCGTATTATTCACCGTGATAAGAAGCCACAGAACATCTTAATTTGTGCCGGGGGTGTTGTTAAGGTTGGTTGGATACATAAATTCCATGAGTCATTTATAATTTATTTGTATCAAGATATTTGCTGTTAGTAAAACTGTAGAAGTCAGCTTATCTATCATTGCATCCTTCTTATCTATCATTTAGAACAAACACACAGTTATAATTTCCTTGTTTTTTAGTGTTAATTTTTAGTTTTTGTATAGTATGTGGATGTTAATAGTAAGTTGAGTTACATGCAAATAAGTATAAGTAGGTTTGCGTAACGAGTGTTTATGCGTGATAGTAGAATAGGTACATTGATTGAAATATAATTAGAAAAATCATAATTTATTTAAGGTAATCTGTTTGTATCATTGGTGTATATGATATGTATAATTAGTGCGTAATTGAATAAGTAGAATAGGTAAATTGGTTGAAGCATTATATTATAGAATATAAGGGCATTTGTTTAGTTTAATTGGTGCATCTGTTTAGTTTAATTGGTGCATCTGATTTGTTTAATTGGTGCATCTATTTAGTTTAATTGGTAAATGTACGATAGTTTTGGTATGTTGAATTTTTTGTTTCTCTCGGAAAGATATCAATAGCATTCAGCTCAGTAGGTTTTCTTTGTTGCATTCTACAGCTCAGTAGGATAATTATTTTAGTAAAATGGAAGCAGAGCTTGAAGCTGAACTTGAGATGCTTGAACTGAACACGACTTCGTCCTTTGAAAAAAAGATTTCTAATCTTGTTGAGGTAATCGAAATGCATACCTTAATACTATCTGTTATAGTGTAATTTTGAGTTTTGAGTTTTTTGCATGATATAGTAGCATCAATTAATATGTTGCGTTATCGTCTTTATACCCTTTTTTTTTTTTGGTATATCTGAGTGATAATAAAAAAAGTGTTGTGTTCTTATGAGTTATTTTGTAGGCAAACCTATTCCTTAAAATGAGGATCTGTAATTGTTCAAAATGGGGAAATTCTGTCAAACGGATTTGTGTCAAATTGGGTAAATTCTGTAATGGGTCAAACGGATTTGGGTCTAAACTCGTTTAGTGCATTCATTTGCATATTTAGAGCATTTGTTTGAGCTGTTACCCAACCCGCCCATTTTTGCACCTCTAGTTTTGCCCCATGACAAAAGTGCAAACTGCACATACTTTCTGTGTGGATGGTTGAGTTTTGTTCATGATAATAAGATTAATGTGAGAGATGTCTGCATATTTGATCTTGTAGGAAAGTGTGAATTGCGTGTGAATATTATTAAAGTTAGACAGGAACCACTAGACTATGAAAATAGTGATGTAAATGGGTCAAATAATAGGACTTCTCATAAAACTTCTAGAAGGTTGGCTAAAAAGGTCAAGGGATCTGATGATGGTTCCTAGTCTATTAACGGAAAATCAGGTATAACTGTAACTTGCATAATTCATTTAAATATTATTTATTCTATAACCACAATATGCTTTGAACCCTAAGAATTCAAATATTGATAAGAAAAGCAAAAGGCTTGCGAGTAAAAACGGGTTCTTCTATGATGGGATGCATGTCAATAAAGTCGAAACCCGAGGAAAGAATAGCAGCTGAATCTTTCATTTCTAATTTTCCTTATTTTGTTAAAGTAATGAAAAATTTCAATGTCAGTGGACCATCCACTCTGGTAACTCCTCTAATTCTTAAAAAAGTTTAATTAGTAGGGGTGTTTGGCATTTCCTTTCGAAAGTGATCATGTGATATGAATAATTAGAATCAGATAATTAGCTGCAGGATATAGTGTTTGGATATGCTTCTGTTGTTTGCGTATTTGGCTGGAAGTTTTTGGTTATTTCAGAATCTACTTGTGAAATGACCCTTTAGATAAATCTAAGCTTCCCTATAATTAAAAAAACTATAAAGTAAAAACTGAGAAATCACTTTCAAAGTGCAATGCCAAATGTCCTATCAGTTATTCATATAATATATAGAAAAAAGGATATAGCTCAAACCTATTCCTTAAAATGAGGATCTGTAATTGTTCAAAATGGGGAAATTCTATCAAATGGATTTGGGTCAAATTGGGTAAATTCTGTAATGGGTCAAACGGATTTGTGTCTAAACTCGTTTAGTGCATTCATTTGCATATTTAGAGCATCTGTTTGGACATATTAGTGCATTCATTTGCATATTTAGAGCATCTGTTTGAGCTGTTACCCAACTCGCCCATTTTTGCACCTCTAGTTCTGTCCCATGACAAAAGTGCAAACTGCATATACTTTCTGTGGTGGATGGTTGAGTTTTGTTCGTGATAATAAGATTAATGTGAGAGATGTCTGCATATTTGAACTTGTAGGAAAGTGTGAATTGCGTGTGAATATTCTTAGAGTTAGACAGGAACCAATAGACTATGAAAATAGTGATGTTAATGGGTCAAATAATAGGACTTCTCATAAAACTTCTGGAAGGTTGACTAAAAAGGTCAAGGGATCTGATGATGGTTCCCAGTCTATTAACGGAAAATTAGGTATAACTGTAACTTGCATAATTCATTTAAATATTATTTTTTCTATAACCACAATATGCTTTGAACCCTAAGAATTCAAATATTGATAGGAAAAGCAAAAGGCTTGCAAGTAAAAACGGGTTCTTCTATGATGGGATGCATGTCGATAAAATCGGAACCCGGGGAAAGAATAGCAGCTGAATCTTTCATTTCTAATTTTCCTTATTTTGTTAAAGTAATGAAAAAGTTCAATGTCAGTGGATCATCCACTCTGGTAACTCCTCTTATTCTTAAAAAAGTTTAATTAGTAGGGGGTTTCGAAAGTGATCATGTGATATGAATAATTAGAATTAGATAATTAGCTGCAGGATATAGTGTTTGGATGTGCTTCTTCTGTTTGCGTATTTGGCTGGAAGTTTTTGGTTATTTCAGAATCTACTTGTGAAATGACCCTTTAGATAAATCTGAGCTTCCCTATAATTAAAAAAAACTATAAAGTAAAAACTGAGAAATCACTTTCAAAGTGCAATGCCAAATGTCCTATCCGTTATTCATATCATCAAGACTCTTTTTTACCTTAATTAATGTTTCAATTTTCAAACGAACAGAAAGTTCCCTATCAGTTCTCTATGGAACACCTTCCGAGCTGCAAAACCAAGATACCACTTCACAATTTAAAAGGAAAATTCTGGACAGTAAATTCAGTTGAAACTATTAAAGTACAGACATTGCATTCATTTTATGGAGGGTGGATAGCGTTTGTTCATGATAATGGCATCCAAATGGGAGATATCTGCATCTTTGAGCTTATCGGCAGATGTGAAATGCGCGTGCATTTATCACGGTTTGGAAAGAATGTCACTGACTTTGAATATCAAACTGTAAATGGATCTTCTAATGAATTAGCCAACGAGTCATGCTGATATAAGGGCCATCTTATTCTTGTGTGTACCATTCACATCCTTTTTTCTGTTATACATTGCATTCTATTCACTAGAGGTTGATTTGAGTTGTGTTTTATCAAGTAAGAGGGACAAATGGGTTGAAAGATGCCCATTGTTTATAGTTATTTTAATCCATATTGTTTCTGTAGTTATAATTCCCATCTCAACTCTTTACAGTTAACGTTTGGCACCAAATAAGGTAACGTTTTAATACAGTTACACTTTTTAAAAATATATTTCTTTTTATTTTACCCCTTTGACATCACAAGGAATATTTTGCAGGCATGCACTCCTCCAAAACCCGATTCATCAGATAAAGAGCAAAAAAGAAAACCTGTAACAGCTTCATTACTAAAGGATGATAATAGCTTAAATTCGTATAAATAATCAAGTGGTGGCAAATATGTGCCTGGTGCATCAGAGAAGAAGTGGGACAGTTCTCAAAAGACTCATGATATTCAGCTGATAAGCTATTCAAAATGGGAAAAGGTGCTTCGTATCTTGATTTTGTTAGACGACATAAAGTGTCATGGGTAGCTAGACCTGGGCAGAGGTCGCCGCCTCAAAGATATGAATTCCTCGCCTTAAAGTATGGACTTGCAGCTGGTGTGTTCACAAAGAACGTTGATACAGCTAACACACTTACTCGAGCATTGAGGGATGGAGCAGTTTGATTAGGAGTTCTGTTTGTTGTTATCACATCTTGTTTAGACGCCTCGTATACTACTGACGAGCTTTCTAAGTACTGCCTTCAGGAACTTGACCTCATGTGCTATGAAGATCGTATTTCTGGTTCAGTGGCATGCTCGGGATTTGAGGCTAAAGTTGTTAACAAACTTGCTCTTGAGAGGATGGTGATCGGGATTGCTTCCAACCTGATTAAAAAGCATAAGAGAACACGGTTACAAGGTGTGTTTTGTGACCTATTTTGTGACGTAAAGATCAAATGTATAAAAAATATATACTCGTATATGGTATTTTAAGTCATCAGCATCTTAATAATGTATTATGTGACGTAAAGATATCAGGTTTTAGAGATACGTGTACTAAAATATTTATATCGTATTTTGTGATGTAATAATGTATTGCGTGTAAATAATAAGAAAGGTAATTAGTTATAATCTAAATAATGTGACATAACACTATAACAGACATATGAAGTGAAACCGAGAAAAAAAAAGTAGAAAAATAATAGACAACTGAAAATATTAATGAACGTGGTCAATGTTATGGACAATGGGAAACAGATAGAAAGTTACAAAGAGGCCCCTGGACAAAAAGAAGGGAATGGGAAAACACACCCTATAAAATATAAAAAGTTACAATGAGGCCCTTGTAGTTGGGGAAAAAAAGGAGGTGGGAAGGGAGGGGGTGATTTGCACTATTTTCTCACTTTTTCACCAAAGTGGGTTTTTTTATAGAACCTATATATATATATATATATATATATATATACACCTTATAAAGAAGCAATAAACACAACCTAAAACCAAACCTCACTCCGAACCCAAATTTAAGATTCAGACACCCGAACCTACTTTTTAAGATCAAAAACCTAAATTTACACATATCAAACCTAAAATCCAAACAAAACAAAAACCCATACCGAGAAACATATCTCACCTACATCAAATACACACATAACCTAGCACAAAATAAAACTTAACAAAATCATCCATTTCTCTCTCTCTTTAAACACCACGCGGCTCACTCTCTTTTTCACACAATAAACTAAGCCTTTATCTCTCTAAACAACACACCTATAGCCGCCGCCACCATCTCTGCCGTCTGCTGAGGTCACCACAATCTTATGGTTGTGTATGTGGTTTCGGTTGGTTTTGGTGGTTCCGGTGGGTTTTGGTGGGTTGGTGTTTTCTGGTGCTTATAAGAAAGAAATGGTGGTGGTTTCAATGGCTTAAGTTGTTTTTGATATTTTGGTGGTTTAAGTTTTTCAGTTCTTGGTAAGATTATACAAGATATGATGTTTAGATGTTTATATCTTTTAGGATCTGGTGTTTGTGATCTATGTTCTTTGTATCATTTTCGGTTCTTGGACGAGATCTGTAATGATCTATGATATTTAGTTTTTGTTGTTTTCGTTTCGGTGGTTCTTGATATCTGCTAAGTTTCTCGGATTTGACATTTTTTTGGTAGATCTGTTTAGACTTTTTTGCTACATCTTTCAAGTTGTTTGTTTTTATGTGTTGTATTTTTTGAAGCCAATGGTATTTTTTGAGGCTGATTGTGAGCTACTGGGCATGTTTGAGGCTCGACTTTTGGCTATTTTTTGTGTTTCGATGGTTTTGATAGGTGTTACGGGGTAGAAGTTTTTGTTGTTCTGCTTGTGTTGTTGTTCATGTTACCATTGACTAAGTGGCCGCCACCATGACTGGTGTTAGTGGTGGCAATGATGGTTGAATCTGTTGGGGCTGCGTGTTTAGCCTATGTGTTTTATTACCATCTTCTTGAACCACTATGTGTTTGAAATTATGGTTTATAGTGGTTGTCTGATTGTAGATCTGATCTTGGATGCTTTACTATTTGCCACTTTTTGTTAAATTGTGTATTTGTTTGGCTACGATAACCCGATAAAAATTTGGTAAAAAGTTATCAAATTTTTTTTGAAATTTGAAAGCTCAATTTGAAATCACTTTAATTAGGGGACGAAAGATTTTAGACTACTTTAAAATTTGAGATCCTCCATACCGATGCAAACAAGCCTACGCCTACAATATCAGTCAAAAGAAAGATTTTGAAAAGACCAACTGAGTGTGAGTGTGACTTATCAAAGATTAGTAACTGGAAATACAAGGACAAAATAAAATTCAGATATGTATAGTCTTTTCCTACACTTTCTAATAACCATCATGTTAAGTTCAAAAAAAACACCATGTTTGCTTTACTTTAACTTATTGCAAAAACTTAATTACAAGTATTTTAATATTTAATTATAGCAACTAATTTTAGCTTAAAAGACTTCTTGATTCGGTTTTGATTTGGATGCTCTTCACTGGTTTACATCTCCAACTATCAAACAATAAATATCGTTTTATTTGAAAGTAGGCTTTTCATTTGGATAGTAAATAGGACAACATGCGAGATTTGGTATGAAAATTGTATTAAGTATTCTGACAAATGACATAAAAAAAGAGATGTGGCCGACTCTAATGTGATAATGATGAAAACGTGTCACTTATTAAAGATCATATTTGTTTGAGTGAACACCTTTTATAACAAAAGAATAAGATTAGTTTATCAAACACATTCATCTATGTAATTTTTAGGCTGGCCACAATGGGCAAAAATTGATAGGTCATCCCCTTGGGTCGACCGATATTTGGATCGGTCATCCTCACTGTGGGCAAAAATTGAATATCGGTCGAGGGTGTTTTTTTTGGATCAATCGTCTAAATAACGACCGATTATTAGACACACAAAATTCCAAAAAAAGCTATCCGTTTTATATTAAAAATAATAATAATAATAAAATTAAAAAAAAAAAATTCTAAACTTTACCACTTTACTACCTTATAAATACCAACCTCAAACACGCTTCTAAACATACAATTTCAAACAACATTTCTATCAATACCTTCAAACACATTCTTTTAATTGCGTCTTACGAGCTATTTTTTGGTTATTCGTCTTCCGACGATGATGAGGTTATGAGTGAGTTTACGGAGTTTGCGGAGTTTGCTTGGAACGCTTACCAAGCATCACAGCCAAAAGTTCAACGAAGGTACATACGTAGGGATCATGAGGGTGCTCATAATCGTTTAGTGGCGGCATACTTCTAGGAAAACCCACAGTTCGACGAAAGAACATTCTGTCGGCGATTCCGAATGAGCCGAGAACTATTCACACAAATTGTTCGAGAGGTAACCGATTATTCTCCTTATTTTTAACAAACTCTTGATGCTAGGGGCATACCTGGTATTAGCCCATTGGTCAAGTGTACTGCGGAAATTCATCAATTGGGATATGCGGCTGTTCCTGATTCTCTTGACAAGAATCTGCATGTGGCTGCAACAACATCCCGTGAATGTCTCCGTAAGTTTTGCAAGGCTATCATGGAGTTATATGGTGCTGAGTTTTTGAGAAAGCTCACGTATTCTGGCCTTGAAAGATTATATGCTTATCACGAGCATAAGCATGGGTTTCCTGGGATGATGGGAAGCATTGATTGTACAAGTTGGTAGTGGGAGAATTGCCCAAATGGTTTGAGAGGTCAATATGCTAGGGGTGATCACGGGCCACATCCATTCATTTTATTAGAAGCGGTCGCCTCCCAAGATTTATGGATTTGGCATGCGTTCTTTAGTGCCTCCGTGATGAATAACGACGTAAACATTTTACGTCGTTCCCTTGTTTTCAATGATGTCAAATCTGGGAGAGCACCAGACCTTGAATTCGAGGTTAACGATGTACCTTATAAAAGTGGATATTATCTTACTGATGGGATATATCCACAATGGTACGTTCTTATTACGTCCGTTTCAAATCCTCCCACGGTTGATGATAAAAGAATATTGTACAAGAAGAAGCACGAAGTAGCAAGGAAAGATGTGGAACAAGCTTTTGGTGTGTTGAAGAAGAAGTGGAAAATGCTTAATATTCCGGCTCGAGGGCTGTATAAACAGGATCTCCAAGATATTATGTATACATGTATTATATTACATAATATGATCATTCGATACAAGCAGCGGGCGATATGTCCTACATGGTTCGAAGATGAGGGCCATCGTGATCACGATCCCTTGAGCTCGCATGAAGAATCGTTAGTGGTTACTCAGGAGCTAATGGACTCATCAACTCATCTACACTTAAAATCTGATTTGATCGAACACATCTACTCAACTTCTTAACTACTACACTATACGTAACAACTAATAAACAATATATAGAGATCGACTAGCAAATTAATAATGAGAGATATAGAAAGATGAGATGAAGAGAAAGGTTAATCTTATTTCACACTTAAGAGTAGCAGAACTTCGACACACTAGTGTGAATAAAACCAACAAATGAAATGATGCATGAGCCCTTCTATTTATAGGCGTGAATTAGGGCATCACATGCATAATTGTTTCTAGAAGTAATTAACATGGCCACATGGCCCATGAGCTCCTAATGAGCCGTGGGCTTTACAACATACATAGAGCCCATATAGAGCAACACATTTAACGATATGACTAAGACTTGGAATACTTGAAACGTGTTCCCAACAATCTCCCCCTAAGTCTTGGTAATCTTGGTTGCTCGACGTCATCTTTGCTTCTTTGGCTTTTGACGTCTTTATAATCTTTGTTCTTCGTTCTTGTTGTGATATGAAATGGTAGCATCTTGATCTGCCTTCCACCACTGTTCTTTCATCTTGATGTCTTTACGTCTTTTCCACCATGCCCATATGTCTTGTGACTTTTGTTCATCATATCTCAAGTGGTTCTCCCTTCATAAACTTCATTCGTTTGACTTGTGAAAGTTTGACGTGCTTGATCCTTGACTTTTCATTAACTTCTTTATACTTTTGTTATCTCTAAATCTTGGTGAGAACTTTATCGTCAGGATATGAGCATGATGGAAAGTGGTGGTGGAGTTCCCGGTCACCATGATTAGCTGCAAGTAAACAACTAGTAATAAATCATCCGGTACTTACAGGTTTGGACTTCGAGATTGTCAACAGCATAGTGTAAAGACTTTCTCTAATCTTAACCCAGGCCGTTCTAAATCAGATACCCCCGAAAGAGCTTACACAGACACACCGAAGTGCACCCATGATTCAGTGAGTCGCTGGAGATCACCCCACGACTGTAGACCATTTTGGAGCTAACACTAAGCGTAATCCACAAGGGATTACCGAAGTGACCTGCTGTCAGGGCTGTTTTATGTTGAACCTGGTAGGATTTCCATTCAATCACTGAGAATCATAATTTGTGAATTCTCTCATGAATGGTCTCGGCAGATTGCTAAGATCTGCGAAGGACACTCTGATATTTTACATCTGGTGTTCCTTTTGTTGAACAACCAATGTATGCTAAGTGTACCTAAGAGATCTTTGATGTATCTCATGGCTCTAGACTCAATTAAGTGCGTATATTTGGTCATCGGAGGCATGGAGCAGATTGCCTCCTTTTCAATATCAACACATCTCGGAGTGAGAGGTTGATAGATAATGAGGGTTCTCCGTGAGAAATGAAACAAGTGTCTTTTGAGAGACACCTGAGTGGCTAGAAGGTTTAGTGCATTGTGTCACTGGATCCATGACGGCTTAATCTTCAATACCGGTGTTACCTTAGTAACAACCAGTAGCATATGTATTGAACCCGGTGTCTGCCCTAAGGTTGATCAAATGGAGGGCTATTTCTTTTCACCATTTTCTTTACTTTTCTTTTTCATTCTTCAAACCCTTCTTTCTCCTTTCATTTGATTTCTCCTTTTTTTCATCATACCTAGGACTTTCTAGTACTAGACTATTGTATTGTCCTTGGGTAGATCTCTCCGGCTCTGGCGGATCATAGGACGGTTATTCCTAACCTTAGTCACCTTATATCACCATGACTATCCTATTGTTCCCATAAACCAAACCTTTTGAAAATCTCTCAAAGTGCTTATGATTGTGAAAACATATTTTGTTAACACTTTAAGAGTTTTGTGATTTTCAGAAATACTCCCTTTTAACATGTGCTAATAAGTATTTAATTTAAATTTGTACATGTCGGGTAGAGTTAGCACTTTTGAATTGATTGATTTTCAATGAACATGATCGTTGCGAGGCACGTTTACATCACTAGTAGAACTAGCTTGAAATTATTACCCGTCCAGATCACATTCAAGGAAAATCGCTCGAAATCGGTACATTCTACTCAGACATATCATTTGCGAGATACGTTTACATCACCAGATAAACTGGCTTGAAATTATTACCCGTCCAGGATATAGCTTTTCGATTACTGACTTTTAATGTCGTCAATTCGAGGGTTCAATTCTGAGTCTTGCTCACATGAGATTTCAGCTTTTTAGTACCATATTTTAATCACATTTTAATTCTCCCCCTTAGAAATAGCATACTCATGTTGTTTTTGTTAAACTTTTAATTAAACTATGCTCTTTTTGAGATTTATGGGAAGAATTTCAAGAACTTTTGTTCTCAGAACAATGATTATTTTTCAAATACTCCCCCTTAACGAGGGAATACTTGTCCTTATGAGCAGAATTTTGAAAAAACTTAGAAAAATTCTGGTTTAATTCTACTCATAAGTAAGAAGCTTTCGCTCCTTTTGATCAGGATTGAGGCACTGAAACGTACCTCAGGTTCCTTTCATTACAAGTATGGGTTATGTACTGTGATGTGTGCACAAGCCATTTTTAACAATCATATTGGCAAGAATAATCAATCAAAGAATAAACCAAACTCTTACATCATCCTCCCCTTCCGAATGAGGTGTAGACTGGATCTGGTCATTGGAAATTTCTGATCGGGAAGGATGGTCGTCCTCCAACATAGCTTTCGAGCCTCCTCATTTGGTCTCTTCGGAACAGCATTCTCTCAACCTTTATCACAAACTGATAGATCTGTCTCAGCTGATCATTCGTCCATCTTTTAGACTTCTGCAATTGTTGATCTCGAACCCGAATTACTAACCCATCACGAACCTTCTTCAGTGTGTGGTCGCAGAACTTATGAATCTCCTTATACGCCATGAAGCAGTTAATCGTTAGATCGCTCTTGTAAATGAATCCAAAGGTTGGCTCCTTCTTGAAGGTGTATTGAGCTTCATTGTTGATCTTAGGAAGTTTTAGCAGTGGTGCAGTTATGTTCAACTTCTTCTGATAGCTCTCGACCCCAAGCTGAAGATCTTCTACCCATTCTTTTATGATCTTACTCCTGATGAACTGAAGAATAGAAGTACTGAAAGCGTACTGAAGATCTGGTGTGACATGTTGCAGCCTCCTTTGTACTTTGATCAGGTACATATCTTCAAGGGCATTAAGACTTAAGTCAGGGAAATCTGCTTCAGAGAACGAATAGAGTTGTTGGTCGTGCCTCCTAACTTTGATCTTGGACAAGAAGGTGTAATCATATTTCTTCTCCCCCGTCAGACTTACCACAGCAACAATCCTGAGGTCACTTTTCACTGAATCCGGAGACTTCTTGGTTAGTTTACTTTTGTACCCCGTCTTCCTTTTCTCGAACCAATGGAAAATGCCCAGCTGCGCATCTTGGTCATACTGTACCTTTTGAGAAATGAAGAGACGAGTTGCAGTTTCCTCGATGGCAGGGTTCGGATAACTTGCTGCTGGTATCAAAGTTATCGAGGTTGCATACTTTGGTTTACATTCTGCTCCATGCATGAGTAATTCAAGGTCATTGTTGAAGAAGAATTGGTATGGGATGGATGGTTGATCTGCGACTCGAATTACCGATAGTGGCTTCGTCCAGTCTGTGATATATGGTTGGTTGGCTCTGGAGGTGCTTCCAGCCAATATCACATCTGGATTCGTCCAACTGAACTCGCTAGACATGGCACGGGCAATGTTTTCGAGATGATACTCGAGCTCAGCTGCACTTGAGGAGTTGTCTTTAAGAAGATTGAAGGCATCATTTTTAATCCGACGAAGTTCCCACTTGGTCATCTTCTTGACTTTTTGAGTACGTTTGAGTTGTTGAGTGAACTCAAATGTGTTGTCTTCTATCTTTGATTCTTCATCTGTTTGTTTTTGAGCACTTACCAACTGGTCAAACCATTCATTCCCTTGTGTGTCATCTTCATCTAACCATGAGACTACGTTTGATCTTTTAGAAGATTTCCTGCTTGATGTAGCCTTGGTCTTTGGCGGTGAATGAGGTTGATCAAATTCTTGCTGAAAGTCCATTTCATCTGTGGCAACATACTCAAACTGATGCTCCATCTCTTTTGGACCTGAACCCGAAGCCTTCGGTGGTTGAGAAGCTGTTGTGGTTAACAGTCCGATGGGTTCTTTTAGTTGTGGACCAGATCCGCTATCACCCTTGTGTTTCTTAGCCTGGGTGTCTGGATCTTTGTCTTCGTCCTCTCGTGGACGTTTTCACTTAACGGCTGCAACTTTGCAAGACTCCAGATTAGCATTAATAGTCTCATAGAGAGCTATTTCTTCTTTTGTAGGTGAGGTGATTGTTGTGAGTCTGGTGAGGAGTTCTAGTTGGAGTTGTTTGGTTGTAAGTTCCTTTGGCTTTGCTGGTTGGGTTGAGAAAACAAGAGGTACCGAAGCTACAATGTTCCTGACTTTGTCCTCAAGACTTGAATTGAAATGCTCTTCAATTTGCTGTGATACAGCCTTGGGTAAATACTTCTTGACATACACCTTGGTATTACCCTTAGCTTCTTTGAGCAATTGTGCTTTGTATAAACTTTGGCAAAAGTCTCCTTGTGAGCTTTGAATTCCTCCTTGGTTTGCTTTAGCTCCTTCTCCAAAGTATCAACCTTGTTTACTAACTTGGTACATAAAGCCGTCAATTCAGTTTGTGAGGAACTACCCTCATCACTTCTAGCTGTATTACCTGCTATGAGAGGTGAATCTTTGGGCAAGGATTCAGTCACAACCCTAGTTAGACTAGGTTTAGACCTTCTCCTATAAGTGATAGGTGGTTGTTGGGTTGTTTCAAATACTTGAGTGGATGTGTGATGGGGATCAGTTGGAACTGCTGAACCTTCACCCAACTCAGTTTGAATCATTTGAGGAAATAATGGAACTGGTTCTCCTTGAAAAAGTTTACTAGCCATAGTCATATTTTGAATAACCTTTGATTGTAGACTAGGCGTAGGAAAAATTTCAGTTGGTTCTGTAAGCAGGTTTTTCTTTTTATTCAAAATTGTTTGAACAAACCTGAGATACATTAAAAACTTTGTTTTACTATCAACATTTGATGCCATACCCTCAAAAATATATTTTGACCAGTTAAAAACTCTGTTTGTAGACAAGCAAATGAGAGCAATAGAAATATTGCTACTAAATTGTTCCCAAGCAGTCTTTTTATTACTTAAACATAATAGAAGAGTATGTATCAAAAATCTCCATTGGGGTGAAAAACATGCTTTTTGAAAAGTCAATTTATGTTCAGATGTATTATACCCCATTTTTTCAAGTTCTTCCCAAATTTCGGTATTTAGCATAGTGTCGATACCATCTGAGTCATTTAGTTTAAGATGTCTCCTAAGTATAGACTCGGTAACAACAAATTTAATGCCATCTACTTTAGTATGAATTTCTAAGTTTCCATCATCACGTGTCAAGATAGATGAATTCTGCCAGAACTGTGTGATGTGCGAAACATAAAGAGTAGGAGAAACAGTTAGAGCATACCTTATGTGAGAGTGGTTGAGAAAGTCCACAACCTCATAAAATTTTGGCCCATCTCCTTGCTCTGTTTTCTCTAAAAACGCAACCTGGTTGTGACGCTTAGCAAAATCTAATCTTGCCATTCTTAGTAGAAAATGTTAGTTAACAGCCGTGAATAGTAATAATGGTGAGTGAAAAGATAGAAGATGAAAGTAAAATTGAGAGTTTATGGAGAGAGTTAGGGTTTAAAGATGACCGAATTAAGGAATATGGTAACTATTTATTTTAGTATAAGAATATAACAAAATAAAAGTTAAAATATCTATAAGAGGATCCCTCGAAATCCGTAATTCATCCAGTAAAAATCGCAACAAACCGCCAACGGCTAGTTTTTACTCCAAAATTAATTACCGACACGTCAGTCATAACGGCTAGTTGAACCGTACCAATATTTTGTACTAACCTTCTCAACTGTTGAAAAATATTTTTGAGCCGTCCTAACTTTTTGAAATAAGAATTTTAAAATAACATGGCTCATACATAGTTTTTAGCAAACTATCAGCTATCAACGGATTTGATATGTCTTTACCAATTGCCGTTTGCTTTGGACTAGCCAACTCTTCACACTTAGATATGGTGAGCTGATAACCATACAATTTTTGGTAAATTGTCAACCAGAAACAGATTTGATTAGTCTTTACCAGAAACCGTTTGCTCTGGACTAGTTGGTTCTTATGTGGATAAGACATGGTGAACCAATTACCATTTGTTGTATGCAAGAATCACATACTAATCTCCAGAACACCATTTAGTCCAAAACATCAAGCATTCATAATCCCTTGGTGTTTAATCTCCAATCCTGCAATTGTTAGTCCAAAAACAAAGAAACCAAACACAAGCATATGACTAACAATGCATATAACAAGAAAAATTAGTTTTCTTGTCGAACCCAAGCCAAAACAGACTTAGGCTTTCCTCTAACATCAACATAATTCATTCTTTTCAAAACAGTCTTAGCACCATTAGGTTGAATTGGTCTCCATACCCAACATGCTGAAGCATTCACCCCATTACCCATGTTTCCCTTAGCAGTGTTTTTATTCACACCAGTACCAATTACCCTGCTAGCAGTTGGAACTGCTGGCTTGGCAGTTGTTACCTTAGGTTTCCAAACTTGGTTTTTCACCACTGCTTTCTCATAAAAAGTTCTTTTACCAGTTTTGTATGATGGTTTAAAAACATTTATTTGATTTTGAACTGGTGGCCTTGGGTGAATCTGTCTCATAGGTCTGACAGTTGGAACTGTTGGTCTAGCAGTTGAAACTGCTCTAGGTCCAGACCTCAAAAGAACTGATCTGGGTATCATCTTATCATTCCTAGGAGGAGTTTTAGGTCTCTCTAAACATATGCTCTTGTTTGAATACCCTCTAACATACTTATCACAAAAAGCTGCAAGATGATCAAAGCTACCATAAGAGTAACAAGCTTTCCTATAGCAAAAAAAATCCTTTCCTAATTGGTGGGATTTGAGGTCATTCCAATTCCTCTGGTTACCTCTTGGCTTGTTTGTGGTCCTATACATCTCTGCATACCTAACTGTTGGTCTAAAAGGTTTGGCATTTGAACTAGGCCTAACAGTCTCAGGTTTAACCATCTTTGGAACTTTTGGTTCCTCTACTTTAGCACAAACAGACTTAACCACATCCTGATCATCCTCATCATCAGAAGTCCATTCCTCAATTGTTGGAGCATCTGAGTCCTTAGGTGAGGACCTATCAGAAGACACCTTGTCCTCAGATAGTGATTTATCACTTGCACTAACAAACACAGGTTTATCAACTACATCCTTCTTTGGTTGAGGACCATAGTTAAGTTTAGGTAATTGAAATTCAGGCAGTCCTGTGTGTTCTAAGTCTATACCTTTAGATGATGGAATTCCTCTATAAGGAGGTGGGACAGACTTATATCCTAGGCCTGACTTAGCTTTATTTTGAATCTGACTCTCAATTATCTTTTTAACACCTTGTGATGTGTATTCAAGTGTATCTACACTCATCTGAATGTTCTCCTTAGCTTTCTTAACTTGTTCTAGCTCATGTTTTAACACAGTGATTTCATTCTCTCTAAACATTAAGTCTCTCTTAACAATAATCATATCATCAGAAAACTTAGACTCATTGTTTTGATAATGAATAATTTTCTCCTCTAAGACAGCTAAAGCTTTCTTATGATTTGCTAAGCTAAAAGCAGTTTCTTTTAATTCTTTCCACTGACTCTCATATCTTGTTTTAAGTGTTTCTAGTTCTTTTAAAGATTCACAAGATTTTGAACATTTTGAAACTTGTACCTCAGAATCAGAAAATGCCATGAGAGCAACCTCTGTAGATGCTTTTGCTTCTTCCTCTGCAATATAGCTCCAGTCAAATCCTAAGCCATCAATAGCAACCATGGATTTCGAGCTTGAATCAGTAACCTCCACAACTCTTGACTTGTTTCCATATGCTCTACTCTTTCCATCATGTTGACTTGGCAATCTGCACTCCCTTGAGTAATGACCTTTCTTGTGGCAATTATAGCACTCAATCTTGGACTTGTCATACCCTGCAACATCATTACTGTTTATGACAATCTTCTTGCCAGTCTTCTTCAAGAATCTTCTAGCTCTCAAACTGAGAAGAGAGAGCTGCCACTTAATATCCATTTCTTCAATATCATCTTCATCAATCTCTTGAAGATCTGAATGAGTCAACATACTTCCATTGTGCTGAGTAGTCAGGAATGCACAATAAGTATCATCATTCAAAAGTCCACTTGTACTGCTTGAAGTGCTAGAAGTTCCAAGATTTTCACTAGCAGTTCCAACTGCTCCACTAACTTAGACTTCTTCATCAGGACTTGATGAACTGGGAGTTGATACAAAGGCCAAATTCCCTGAGCTTGAGCTTGAACTTGATCCAGCAGACTTCTTAATCTCATGTTCAACAATCTTGAAGTTGCTATATAGATCCATTAAGCTCATGGAATCTATATCAGGCTTGTTTTTCCATACTACCACATGCATAGCCCATTCAGAAGGTAGACTTCTCAGAAATTTAGAGTTGAGATCTTCCTGAGGCATCTCAATCCCTAAAACAGCCAATTGACTCACCAACTTTTGAAGCCTATTGAACATATGATCCAACGACTCATTGCTTGTTGCAGTAAAGTTCTCAAACTGATTCTTGAGAAGGGTCTTCTGAGTTTTCTTGGTGGCTTCATTCCCACCATATCTTGCAACAATAGCTTCGAAAAGAGATTTAGCACACTTGAACTTACTAAATTTCAGCAACTGATCATTGGGAATAGACATCAGAAGCAAACTTCTAGCCTTAATATCATTCTTGTACCTTGCCTTCTCTTCATTAGTGGTTGGTTTTGTCTGCACCGTAGTCTCAGATTTACCTTCAACAACAGTTGTTGTTTCAACAGGGGTAAAAGAGTTTCCATCTTCAATGATCTCCCATAGGGCATAGTCTTGCACTTGGAAAAACTGCTCAATACGAAGTCTCCACATGTCGAACTCATTAGGTTTAAGCATAGGAAGCTTAGCAACAATGTTGGTTGTGGATGGTGTTGTTTCCATGTACATCTTTCTTCTTCTCGGATCTTCTAAATCTATGTATCAGAAAAACCTGTCTCTGATACCACTTGACCGGATCTACACACACTCCTTGTGTTAGATGTGATACGTAGAATTATACTTAGTCTAGCACGCGGAATTTACTAGCTAGCACCTAGAAGATCTTGTGTGTTTTGTATGATTAGAATTAAACAAAGAACACAGAATGATAACTTCCAACGATTCAATATTATTAGCAAATAATACGAGTGATCTTCCTATCACTAGGGTTTACAACCTTGAATCTTTCTAATACGTATGAACTCTATCGTATTCGTGTATCTATGTGTATTATGCATGTCTAAACCTTAACCTAGGCAATCCTTTTATAGACCAAGGATTCCTGTACAAGATAACTATCAATCTATTCTTATATGATATACACAATATATTTTCCATAATTATCTACTTTACATAAATCATAAACAGTCTTAACTCTTCTCTCAGCAGTTTTAACTGCTCATGTCTTCAATACTCTTCAGCAGTCTTAACTTCAATCTTCAACAGTCCTAACTGTTACCTCCAACAGTCTTAACTGCTTAAGCTTAATTCCTAACACAATACATCGGAATCTTGTTGAACACGTATCCGTACTCCATCAGCTGAGATCGCATCCAAATGATTTTAGAGCAGCATGCTGACATGGCGATGTATTCTAATTTGGTAGACGACAGTGATGTACAGTCCTGCTTCTTTGACTGCCAAGAGACAAGCTTGTCACCCAAAAATTGTATTCCCCCAGATGTACTTTTCCTTGTGTCTAAGCATCCTGCATGGTCAGCGTCTGAAAAGGCAACAAGTTCAAAACCAGAATCCTTCGGATACGAGATCCCCAAATGAATGGTTCCCTTTTTGTATCGAAGGATTCTCTTAATAGCAGACAGATGACGTTCAGTTGGTCTTGACTAATAACGGGAGCATAGATACGTGGCAAATACAACATCCGGCCGGCTAGCTGTGAGATACATGAAAGACCCAATCATACTATGGTATTTGGTAGGATCAATGGGTGTCCCATGTAGATCAGCATCTAGCTTTGGGGATGAGGAAGACATGGGGGTATTATAGGTGTCACAGCTGGTCATGCCATGTTTTTTCAAAATCTCTTGAGCATATTTGGACTGACTTAAGAAAATACCACGGGGTGATTGATGAACTTGCAGTCCAAAGAAGAACTTGAGTTCACCCATCATGGACATCTCAAACTTTTGTTTCATTAATTTTGCAAAAGCGTTTGAATATTTTTTATGGGTAGAACCAAAAATGATGTCATCCAAATAAATTTGAACAATGAGAATATCCTCCCCGTGTTTTTGTATAAACAAAGTCGGGTCAACTGATCCTTTAATGAAATAATTAGCTAGTAAGAATGTTGATAGTTTGCCGTACCATGCCCTCAGGGCTTGCTTAAGGCCATAGAGGGCTTTCTTGAGCCTGTAGACGTGATTCGGATGTTCTGGGTCAACGAAGCCATCTGGTTGTGTAACGTACACCTCTTTCCGGAGTTGTCCATTGAGAAATGCCGTCTTCACGTCCATTTGATATACCGTGATATTCTTATGAGCAGCGTATGCCAGGAAAATTCGAACAGCCTCAAGACGCGCCACTAGTGCGAAAGATTCCTCGAAGTCGATTCCTTCCTCTTAACTAAATCCTTTAGCCACCAACCGGGACTTGTTACGAATAACCGTTCCATCCGCATCCAACTTATTTTTCCAGATCCACTTCAGCCCGACGACGTATACCCCATCTGGTCTTTCTACCAATTCCCAAACTTCCAACCTTTTGAATTGATCAAGTTCCTCTTGCATCGACTCAATCCAATCGTCGTAGGTAAGGGATTCTTTAATGTTTTTGGGTTCGGACTGATAAACGGTGAGTGCATAAATGCAAGTTACACCGTCTATGTGAAGGCGTTTACGTGTCATTACTGGGTTTTCTGGATTGCCAATTACATTCACGAGAGCGTGATCCTTAGTCCACTTGTGGGTAGAAGGGTAGTGTTGATAAGTATTGTGCAGATTTGACGGTTCCAAATAGCGCTTGGACGACTCTGCGATATCAGGAATGGTGGGAGCCGGAGCAAATGGATTAAAGAAAGCATTGCCATCATAATCTGCTGGTGTGGGTACTTCAGAAGAATGTAGAGGGGGATCTTCAGCTGCAGACGCAGAAAAATAAGCTGTTTTATATACTGATGATGATGTTTCTGGTTGAGGTGCATCTTTAGCAACTGCAGTTGTGGTAGTTGTAACCACCCGTAAATTTCCACTGTAATTAATAACAAGTAATTAAAATATTAATCTCTGAACCACACTAAAACGTCCCATTTTCTCCCAAATTTAAAACACAACCTATACGTATTTTTGTACTTTCTATTTGTCCTCCCACCAAAGAATTAGGGTGACGAGTATTAGCTCCTAATATCGATATTAGATACGTTTAAATAAGCCAAAGTAAAGTGTCTATGACCAACCCAAGCGACATAACCAAATTTCATAAACTTACCCAAATCGACCCAACCTTGTTTTCTAGTCATTCCTAACATTTTTCTTAACCTAAATAGGGGTTATTAAGAGTATTCCTCACTTAAGATATCATAGTTACATGTTAGAATAAATTCGTATATATATATTAGAAGATCTAGTCGACTAGTACATATAAAGACCAATTTCTATTTTTGTTTCCCTCACTCACATGAACCTCAATGTCACCCAAAGTCAGAACCTCAATATGCATACACGTATAACCTTTCTCCTTCACCACCTCTTCCACACGACTCATTATCATCCTTACAAGTTTCTCTCAACCGTTAAACACTCCCTAAATGACCAGAAGCAGTCACCACATTCTATTCCAAACTCATTCAAAAGTTAGAACTTTATATATAAATAGTATACATTAGTTCAAGCAAGATTGTGGAGTTTCCGTTCTTTCAAATCCTTCCCTACTCGATCACTCACCACTCTAGAGGTGTGGTAAGTTCTTACGTTCCGTTTCTAATTCATTTCCCACATTATCATACATCATACTTGTTATATTATTCACTCGAACGCATACACTTTTCCTATTAAATTTTTCATGTCACGTTTCATTTTAGAGCACATATGTTGGTAAGCCTCCCTTGTGGAAGGCCTAGGCACCATAAAATGCATCCATGTCATCTTTATTTACAACTTACGTGCATGTTCGAACTTGTTTTGATCTTAGGGTCATTCGTATAAATTTTTTGAAAATCATGAAATATTTACTAAGTCTTTTTATATTAAAACAGTCCCAAGTCGCCCCTAATATGACCTTGTAAAACGCAAATCGAATTAACAACACATAAATATTTTTGTTTGACCAAACTCTCTATACTATAAACTAAACATTTCGTGTTTATTGTTTACCAATATAATCTTGTTTAACCTATTTACAAAGACCAATTTGAATCGACTCACATGTATAAGTCTCAAACTCTAAAAAATTTCTAAGTCTTTTGACCCAGAAAAACTATCCAAGTCGCGACCAAAAGGAACGTATAAAACCAAAATTTACTTAATAACATATCTATATTTTTACACGAACTAATTGACCACCTAGAAAACTACATGTTTCGTATTTTAAACTTTCTCCCATAGGCAAGAATTGACCTTCGAAATAGCTAAAACCAAACCTTACATCGCTAGATCTTAATTCTTTATTTTCAAAAAATTAAATAGAAATCCGACTGGACTAAGTTAAAGCCCATTAAGCTTTTGCGATTGGACAGCCCAATAGGCCCAAGAAATATATTTTTAGAATCATAAAAATAGCCCAAGTCCAGGCCCAAAACTATTTTCATGCCCTCGCCTCCAATTTTCTTATTGGGCCTTGTTAGTATACGTAAAAAGCCCATTTGACTTAAAAATAAGCTAATCAGCTAATAAGCAGTAGAATTTTTTTGTAATAAGCTTTGTTAATCTTAAAAATGCCTCGCCAACTTTTTCTATAATTTTTATGTAAAAAGGACTAATTTTGCAAACTATTTTCAAGATTAGGGACTAAAACTGTAAACTTATAAATTATGGTTTTATTCTGCCAAAATAGTAAATTAAGGATGTTGACTGACATTATAAAATATTTTGAGTAAAATGTGGAAATATGGAAGTATATGAACTAGAAATAAACACTTTAAATGGAAAAGGACTATTTTTGCAAAACTTTGAAACTACAAGGAATAAAACTGTCAACATGATAAAAATAAGGATAAAAAAGTGTTTTCAATAAACTAAGGACATAAAATGATTATTTGGATAATACAAGTACAAAAATGTCATGCTTTTATTTATAAGGACTAAAAGTGTAATTTTACAAAATTAAAGGACTAAAGTTGCCATTTTCAGAAAAACAAGGTATATAGTGTAATATCAGTAACTTTAGGACATTTATTATTAAAATAATAACTTCATGGTTTAAAATCATGATTTTGAGAACCTATGGACTAAATATATATAGTTAAGGGACTAACGGTGCAATTATCACACCGTTAGGGTCAAAAGTATAAATTTGATAAAAATACAATGACTAATAGAAAACTTTACTCTATTTTATTTTCATTTCACATTTTACATTTTTCATTCATTTCACGTGCATATCACTATATTTCGTTCAATAATTATTTTATAATGTTTATAATTATATATAACGATTTTTAACGTTTTACTTAACGTTTTATTTAAACTCCTTTCGAGAAAACGATACTTATGATTTAAATAACATAAAAACAAGATAATATTATATATAATATTATTTTTGAACTTCAAGCATTTTAAGCATATCATTCATTCTCATCACGAACCACTTCATCATCCGATACCATTTCATCGTATTAGGCTAAAACCGTCAAAATCTCAAACTTCCTTATTCATATTCACTTAGGTTACGTGCCGGAGCATCTTATTCGCTATATTTGATTTGTTTTCCATCCAGACTGCTCAGGTGAGTTCATAGTCCCACTATTTTTATACGTTTTCGAAACTTGTGGGGAGATACATGCTACTAAACCGAACACAAGTATTTTTCCTGTATGCTTTCCTGATTTATATTGCATAAGTTTAACTGTTGCCTCTTAAAAGCCCCTCAATCATGAACCATTAATCACTTTCGGGTGAGCGTGAATATAGTGAATAGATCTATTGGAATTGACATCCCATTTGTGTTAGCCGGATAGGTAACCAAATGCACCTTATATTTGAAAATGTTTAATAAAGAGCTTGGCAGCTCCTACTCGAGGGCATAATTGCTAGATTTAATTATGTAGTAATTTACATCAATAGTTCATGACTATTGATGTCCATGGTGTTAACGTTTTGCGTATCACGAAATTGGGGGTGTTACATAGTGGTATCAGAGCTTATAGTTATAGAGAAACGGGTCTAATTGAGACCTAAACTATAACTGCTTTTTCATAAAAAAAATTTAAAGCCTTCCGCTGTCCGTGCCTTCCATCCTCCAGACGATTATGTGACTTCTAGGTAATTTATGATTTAGAATGTTGATATATACGTACGATATACTTCTGATCACTTTATATAAATAAACATAACTACATATGCCTAATTCTAAGGCATTACAGCTTAAATCATATTTCCCCGAGCATGTACCTACTTCTATATTTTTGCAATTTACGAAACTTTCCTAAGACATTGTGATTTTCACAATTCTTATTCTATATACGTTAAATATATACTCACTAAACTATTTTAACTTTCCTTGATTATCTTACTCTCAACTCAACAGATAAGTGTAAATACTCCTTCCGTACCCTCACTAAAATACCTTGAAACTCATCGGTTAAGTACGAATGTTGAGTCAGAAATTCTTAAGTCGGATGATTTACAATGTCGTTATTTGAATAAATTGGGACACCATTTTATTTAAATAAAGGAATTATGAATCACCGAACTATAAGTTTATACTCATTTATTTATATTGTTTGGGATGCCTCTCTATGTAAATAACGAATTATAAACAAGTGGGCTTATTTGTATCTGAAAGGACATGAGTATGAACTCGAGAATCTATAAAATTCATAAAACACAAAATATAAACTTCCATTACATTAAAATCCACGAATATTAATACATAGCAATACAATTAGCATAACGAATTATTAAAACGATAACAAGACTAGATCTTCTTCACTTTTATTAAGGATTACTAGCCGTTATTTTACTATTCACGACCGTTACCTTTTATTGTTCATAGCCATTTGAAAACTAGCCGTTAGGATTTACTATTCATGACTGTTATGATTTACTATTCATCGTACTATGAAAGTTTAAAACCTTTCTCTACATTCATCAAGTTCTATTCCGAAACCTTCATTGTTAAAATTTTGCTATTTAAAATTTCCTTGTTGCACGTATTTTATAAACTCATAGTACATAATTATAAAATAACAATTTTCATTCAAAATAATTTTTTCTTAAGATTATATGACCTACGGAACAATGTTTTTCATATGTAAAACAATAAATTTTAACTTATAAAAATTTTCACAAGTAAAACCACCTTTCGTTTTCATCACTTAAACACCTAACACATATTGAATCCCGAGACGGGATTCAGTTAAGGGGGTGAGACTGTAACCACCCGTAAATTTCCACTGTAATTAATAACAAGTAATTAAAATATTAATCTATGAACCACACTAAAACGTCCCGTTTTCTCCCAAATTTAAAACACGACCTATACGTATTTTTGTACTTTCTATTTGTCCTCCCACCAAAGAATTAGGGTGACGAGTATTAGCTCCTAATATCGATATTAGATACGTTTAAATAAGCCAAAGTAAAGTGTCTATGACCAACCCAAGCGACATAACCAAATTTCATAAACTTACCCAAATCGACCCAACCTTGTTTTCTAGTCATTCCTAACATTTTTCTTAACCTAAATAGGAGTTATTAAGAGTATTCCTCACTTAAGATATCATAGTTACATGTTAGAATAAATTCGTATGTATATATTAGAAGATCTAGTCGACTAGTACATATAAAGACCAATTTCTATTTTTGTTTCCCTCACTCACATGAACCTCAATGTCACCCAAAGTCAGAAAATCCCCCTCAAAGTCTACCTATCGCTGTCAAAAGAAGTGGGTACAAGTTATGGTTGAAATATATACACATACGTGTATATGTTTATATATAAATACACCTTCACTTGTTCATCTTCTCCTCCATATAACTTACCTACCCATTTACAAGTCCAAGTATCTATCTAAAACAACCCACAACCTCACATGAGTAGTTAGAACAAGTAATGGTTAAAATGAAAACACATAACACAAATACGTGTATATATATGCACACACGTATAACCTTTCTCCTTCACCACCTCTTCCACACGACTCATTATCATCCTTACAAGTTTCTCTCAACCGTTAAACACTCCCTAAATGACCAGAAGCAGTCACCACATTCTATTCCAAACTCATTCGAAAGTTAGAACTTTATATATAAATAGTATACATTAGTTCAAGCAAGATTGTGGAGTTTCCGTTCTTTCAAATCCTTCCCTACTCGATCACTCACCACTCTAGAGGTGTGGTAAGTTCTTACGTTCCGTTTCTAATTCATTTCCCACATTATCATACATCATACTTGTTATATTATTCACTCGAACGCATACACTTTTCCTATTAAATTTTTCATGTCACGTTTCATTTTAGAGCACATATGTTGGTAAGCCTCCCTTGTGGTAGTCCTAGGCACCATAAAATGCATCCATGTCATCTTTATTTACAACTTACGTGCATGTTCGAACTTGTTTTGATCTTAGGGTCATTCGTATAAATTTTTTGTAAACCATGAAATATTTACTAAGTCTTTTTATATTAAAACAGTCCCAAGTCGCTCCTAATATGACCTTGTAAAACGCAAATCGAATTAACAACACATAAATATTTTTGTTTGACCAAATTCTCTTTACTATAAACTAAACATTTAGTGTTTATAGTTTACCAATATAATCTTGTTTAACCTTGTTAACCACTAATAATTATCCTAACCAATTCAACAACTACTAGGAATGATCAAAGAAATAAGAGTGGAACATGTAATATTAGCTTCATATAAATCACACACTTAAAACAATGATACAAACCCTAAATGACTACAATACCTTGAGAGAACCTTAAGAACACCAACCTCTCAAGTGAGGATGGGAGGTTCTATTTATACTATTTGGAGATGGATGGGCTTGGACTTGGATGGGCTTTTACATGGGCCATTTTAATACAATACTTAACATATAAGCTTAAGTCCAAGCCCTATTGACTAAATATACTAATTACACAACGACACGTTTAATACAATAAATATCGACAATGACCATCGCTTTTTATAAATCCTAACAATCTCCCCCTAAGGGATGGTCATTCAAATGTTGCTAGGTGTGAGTTGGTCTTTTGTCTTCATTTCCATGTGCTTCGTGTGTCGTTATATAATAGTCTTTGTTCTTGTTCCTTCATGCTATGTGATCTTCAAAGAATCGTCTTTGTGGATGTTCTTGCCTTCAATCAGTATCTTCATGTGATTGTGACGTCGTGACCTTCAACATACTCATACCTCTTCTCCTTATGCTATCAATCTCCCCATAATCTTTCATCATGTGACATATGAACTTGTCCTTGACATCTTGATTAGCCTCTTGACTTTGTTGTTACACTTGGTCGTTAACTTGATCTCCTTGTCTTGAACTTTTAACATTTGAGCTTTAATGAGGAATGTTCTTCATAACTATGAGTAAGCTGAGGTGAAGATGCTTGATGTATGGGATGATGGTTAATGGATGTTTAAGGGTAGCTGCATAAAACTGTTAGTAATAATCATCCAGCACTTATGGGTTAGGACTTCGAGATCGTCAACAGCATAGTGTGTAGACTTTCTCTAATCTCCCCCAGGCCGTTCTGAACCGGATACCCCCGAGAGGGCTTACACGGACATACCGAAGTACACCCACGATTCAGTGAGTCGCTGGAGATCACCCCACGACTGTAGACCGTTTAAAGCACGTAACCATCAATGATATGAATGGCAAGATCCTTGGATCTCATTAAGACTCTTACAACTTGTGCTCCTTTTTGGCGAACACAAGTGTATCATATGGAAGTGTTCCTAACGAGATATTAGATGAATCTCATGGCTCTAGACTCTATTGTGCGTTTTGGTTTTTAGTCGTCGGAGGCATGGAGCAGAGTGCCACCTTTTCAATATCAACACATCTCGGAATGAGAGGCCGATAGATTATGTAGTGTTCTCCGTGAGAAATGAAACAAATATCTTTTGAGAGATATCTGAGTGGCTAGGAGGGGTGGTGCAGCGCGTCACTGGGTCCATGACGTCTTGTCTTCAATATCAGTATCACCTTAGTGAGTACCGATAGTAGATGTATTGACCCGGTTTCTGCCCTAAGTTTTCATGGAGAGCTATTTCTTTTCACCCTTACATTCAACTTTTCTTTTTAATTCTTCAACCCCTTCTTTCCCTTTCTCATTTACTCCTTTTTTCAATCTTACCTAAGGACTTCTAATTCTAATCTATTGGAATTGTCCTTGGGTAGATCCCTCCGGCTCTGGCGGATCATAGGACGGTTTTCCTAACCTTAGTCACCTTATAACTCCATGACTATCCTAGATTTGCCATAAAACCTTTTGAAAAATCTCTCAAAGTGTTTAAGAGTAAACACATTTAGTTAGCACTTTGAGAGTTTTATATTTATGAAATACTCCCCCTTCACATGTGCTCATGCATTTTTAATTAAAATTGCACATGTTGGGTAGAGTTCGCACATTTTGAATTGATCGACTTTCAATGAACATGACCTTTGCGAGACACGCTTACATTACTAGTTAGACTAGCTTGAAATTATTACCCGTCCCGGTCACATTCAAAGATCATCTCTCGAATTGGTACATTCTACTCAGACAAGTCCTTTGCGAGACACGTTTACATCACTGGAAAACCAGCTTGAAATTATCACCCGTCCCGGACAAGTCTTTTCGATAACGGACATCAAGTTTCGTCAATTCGAGGGTTAGAACTGAGTTTGTCTGGTGAGCATACTTTGAGATTCCACGAACTTTGATCACATTTTAATCACGTCTTCTCCCCCTCAAAAATAGCATGAATTGATATTTTTGATATCAACTGATTAAAATGAAACCGTTTGGAGAGAACGACGGATTTGAGCATTAAAATGGAACATTTTGCATTTTTTAATTTTTTATACTCCCCCTTAAATAAAGCATATTATAAAACGTTTGAGTTTCAAGAGGGAGTTTCTTGAGCACAGAATTTGAGAAAGATTTTGAAAAATCTTTTTGAAAAATCTTGATCATGTGCTCAAGATTCGTTTTGATTTGCCATTAACATTGCGAGTCCTGATCGAAAATAATCAGAAGTCATCAATGTAGCGTTTATTTGAAACCTTTTCCGGCATACCCGAGCTACATTTAAAAGATTTCACGTTTAAGAAAGGGTTCCGTACTGAAATGCACGAAAGCCATCATGAAGAAAGTTTTGAGATCGACATGTTTTAGAAAATGTTTGAATGAACTCTTGCTCAAGCATCTGTACATGCCCGTATCATTGTTGAATGACATTTCTAGGTACGTACAGAATATTGATTTATACAAGAGACATGTCGAGAGAAGAATATTTTTTGAATTTTGTATTTTATATTTTTTATGTCTTTTTGAAATTTTATATTTTTATATTTTGTTTTTGTTGGTTTTTCAAATTTTGTATTTTGTTTTTCAAAAATATTTACATGCGAAGCATTTGGAAATAAATTCAAGAAGATTCGGGAAGACTGGCTAACTCTGCGGGAGTTAGGCTTCGCAAGCCAATTCGACGAACTAAGTTATCAAACCGCTCTTGTGGGAGGGCTTTAGTAAATAGATCGGCGAGGTGGTATTCAGTCCCCACGAAAAATAATTCAACAGTACCCTCTTCGACGTGTTCCTTTATGAAGTGGTAGCAGACTCTAATATGCTTGGTCTTGGAGTGCTGAACTGGATTGCACGAGATGGCTATGGCACTTTTCGAGTCACAATACATAGGTATGTGGTCGAAAGAGTAGCCATAATCTGTGAGTTGTGTCCTCATCCATAGAACTTGGGCACAACACGCAGATAGAGACACATACTCGGCTTCTGCGGTTGAAAGCGCTGTGCAGTCTTGTTTCCTTGATGACCAGCCTACTAGCTTCTCTCCCAGAAATTGTGCTCCTCCGGATGTACTTTTTGCAGTGACTTGGCAACCAGCATGATCGGCATCTGCAAAGGCTGTTAGATTGAACTCCGAATCCTTCGGATACCAAAGTCCCATGTTAATGGTTCTTCGTAGGTACCGGAAGATCCGTTTAACCTCTTTGAGGTGAAGTTCGGTAGGCCTTGCCTGAAACCGTGCTAATAAACAAACAGCAAATTGTATATCGGGTCGGCTAGCAGTTAAGTACATGAGAGACCCAATCATGCTCCGATATTTCTTCGGATCAATGGGTTTCCCATATAGGTCAGCACCAATTTTGGGTGAGGTGACCATCGGAGTACCAACAGAGTCACAATTTTCCATTCCATGTTTCTTTAAAATCTCAATTGTATATTTTGCTTGATTAATAAAAATACCATGATGGGATTGATGGATTTGAAGTCCAAGGAAGAATTTTAATTCGCCCATCATAGACATTTCAAATTTACTTTTCATGAGATTTGCAAAATGTTTTGAATGTTTCGGATTAGTGGACCCAAAGATTATGTCGTCCACATAAATCTGAACAATCAAAATGTCATCTTTAAACTTTTTGGTAAACAAGGTCTGGTCAATTGTTCCTTTGGAGAAATGATTTAACAGCAAGAAAGATGAGAGTTCATCGTACCATGCCCTTGGGGCTTGTTTTAGACCATAGATAGCCTTTTTGAGCTTGTAGACGTAGTCGGGATGATCTTTGTCAACGAATCCATCTGGCTGACTCACGTACACCTCTTCTTTCAGAGTTCCATTCAAGAAAGCCGTCTTGATATCCATCTGATAGACCGTGATGTTCTTGTGAGCCGCGTATGCTAAGAAAATCCTGACCGCTTCAAGTCTAGCTACTGGTGCGAATGACTCATCAAAATCGATTCCCTCTTCCTGTCTAAATCCCTTGGCCACGAGACGAGCTTTGTTGCGAATTACATTCATCTCTTCATCCTTTTTATTCTTCCATATCCACTTAAGATCAATGACAAGTTTGTCAAGAGGTCTTGGCACTAAATCCCAAGTGTCATGAAGTCGATATTGGAGAAGTTCTTCCTGCATTGCTTCAATCCATGCATCATCTGACATTGCTTCCCGAATGTTCTTTGGCTCTTTTAAACTAACTGAGCAGGCAAAGATGCACATATCACAATCGGTTGCAAGTTGTCTTCTCGTCTGTACTGGCCTTGAAGGTTCACCAATGACATGTTCTATTGGATGGTTTTTAGTCCACTTTAACGTTGAAGGGTACCTTGGATCTAACGAATGCGTGTGTGATGGTTCATATAACCGAGAAGAAGATTCAGCAGATTCCGTAGCAAATGGGTTTTCAAATGGTTCTTCTTCTTCTAACACAGCATCGTTTTGGTATGGTTCTTCTTGATTTGGTGTTGTTGGGTTTTGCTCATCAACTGTAGGTAAAACAGTCTCAATTACTGGAATGGCAGGAGTATATGTAGATGATATTGACGTGGAGGGAGTTGGTGCTTCAGCTTCAATTGTAGTAGATGCATCTTGTGGTGGTAGTGATGGTTGTTGTTGAGCGGGTGCAGCGGAACGATGTTGTGATGTATCTATTGAAGCTCCACCATAGTATTCATCATACATAAACTCGAAGAAATTATCCAGTTCTTGATTTGTAGGTTTATCATTGTTAGTTGACTGAGCTCCTTGGGGTGTGAGTTCTGAACTGATGTGTCCAGAAGTTTGAATTTGTGGTGCGGGTCCTAATCCAATACGATTAGAAGCCATAGGGTTAAGCGCGGGTTCTAGAGCGAGTCTCTCAGAAGCCATTTGTGAAATCTCATCAAATTTCACATTCATCGTCTCCATTACTCTTTTCGTTCTTCTATTATACACCCTAAATGCCCTCGAGTTTTCTGAATACCCAATGAAGATACCAATATCACCCTTAGCTTTCAGTTTCCCCAGATCTTCTCTGTCATTTGTAGGATAGCACAAAGCGCCAAATACATGAAGATAAGAGATATCGGGTTTTCTGTTGTTCACTAGTTCGTATGGGGTTTTATTGAATCTTGGATGGATTAGGGATCGGTTTTGAGTAAAACAAGCAGTTGAAATAGCATCAGCCCATAAGAATAACGGTGCACTGGAATAGATCAGCATTGTGCGAGCAGCTTCCACAAGAGTTCTGTTTCTTCTTTCAACTACCCCATTTTGCTGTGGAGTTCTAACTGCGGATGTCTGGTGAGTAATTCCAGTGTCTTCAAAATATGTTCTTAACTCCTGATTCACAAATTCCGTGCCATTGTCAGTTCTTACAATCCTAACTGGAGCTTGAAGTAGAACTTGAATTCGCTTCAGAAAGGTGATGATGATTCCAGGTGCTTCGTCTTTTGATCTCAAAAACCTTACCCATGTATATCTTGAGTAATCATCGACAATCACAAGAATATACTTCTTCCCATTGATACTCTCAACTCTCATTGGGCCACATAAGTCCATGTGCAATAGATGTAACTTATCAACCGAACTGGGTACGGTTTTGGGTTTATAAGTTGCCTTTTTGCTCTTGCCTTGTTCACATGATGGACATAAGTGTTCTTTGGTGTATTTGAATTTAGGGAGACCAGTGACGATGTTGTCTTTGGCAAGCTTAGTAATGGTGTCAAAGTTGAGATGGGATAGACGTCTGTGCCACAACCAGGACTTAGTTTCGTCAGCTCTTGTCATAAGACAAATTGGTGATGACGAGGCCATTTGGTTTATGTCGATAGCATAGAGATTGGTTCCACGATTTCCGGTTAAGAGATCATCACCAACCAAATTCCTAACGAAACATGTATTCCTTCTAAATGCAACCTCTAAATCTGCGTCACAGAACTGCCCAACTGAAAACAGGTTGTGTCCCAATCCTTCGACATAGTAAACCGAGTGATTAAAAAATTCCCAAACTGTAGATCTCCATAACCCAGAATAGCTGCTACATGATCATTTCCAAACCGAACTGTTCCCATGAACTTCCATACAAAGTTGATCAGCAGCTTCAGATTCCCGGTCATGTGCTTGGAGCAACCCGAGTCGACGATCCAAAGACATATCTCGATAACCTGCCAATAACAGATGATTGTACATTTGGAAACCGTTTATCATTTGGTTCCATGGGGTTAGGGATAACAAAGGAATCACACTCATAGAAGATTTCTAATTGCTCTTTTGGAGCCGCTCTTAAGTTAACATTCTCTAGAGTAAACTTCCTACCCGTTGGTTTCCAAGCACACATTGTAAGGTAGTTCCTAGGCAGCAGACTACTAGTGGTTTTCTTAGACTTTGCAATAAGTCTTTGAATGTATTTAGTCTTAGCACTAGATCCTGAAGGAACATCTTTCTTAGCAGGCTTATCATTCATATGCACAGAATTAGAAACAATATCATCACAAACATTTTTAGACAACGATTTCTTGTTCATTAAACAATCAGAGTCATTACATGCACTAGAATCATTAGTCTTAACATTACATTCAGATGACAAATGTTTCTTCTTGGAAAGCGATAAAATCCTAGGGTGTTCTTCTACTTCTTTCGTTTTATTCTTGGTTTCACTCTTAGAAGCAGGCGCGACTCTGTTCCTTGTATTGCTCCTAGGCTTTGGTCTGCTGCTCTTAGAGGTACTTTCTATTCCTGTAGAAGGTAAGGCACACTCATTAGGATTTATCTTGTTGTCCTTTGAATCAGTGTTAGCATTCCTAGTCTCTTTTGGATTTTCCTTAACACTTTTGTCAATCGCCCTATATGTTTTAGATGTAGAGGTAGATGCAATAGTGGTACTAATCCTATAAAGTCCAGGTGCTATCACATTAGGTGTTTTGACAACTACTTTCTCTTTTCCTTTTTCATTGGGCAAGGGTGAAGGAGCACTTTGTGAAATTGACATTTTTGGTTTTGCATTAATTTCTTCACCCTTCCCTTTTTGACATTCAAGCTGAGACTTCAAAAGATCAATTTGTTTTTGCATTTCTTTGTAAGAACGTTCATACGACAGTTTGTCATACTTGCATTCTTCCTTTTTTCGATCCAGTTGTTTAAAATATGTAACATTTTCTTTTTCAAGCTTTGCAAATGCATTTTCATATTTTGAAACAATTTCTGAAGTCTCGGCTCGAATTCTTTCATCATCCTCAACAGAATACATTTGATAAATAATGGACATAATATCAGTTGAAAGAGCTTCTTCAGAGAGTGCGTCATTTTGTTTTTCCAAAACTTTGATTTTTTCAATGTTTTCATTGGCTTCAAGTACCAAGGATGTGTGGTCCTTGACAAATTCAGTTACTTCTTTGATAATTGCGTTCTCAACATGAATTGCTCTTGCATGTATGCCAGATACAATGGGAGTAATTTCTGTTTCGAACATCTTTTTCTGTTCAGTTTGAAAACTTGAAAACCAATCATTGATTTTGGTATTAGTTTTGGTTGCCACAACATCTTGAAGCATTTCAACTCTCCTTTTAAGATCGGCCAAAAGTATTCTAGCTTCACTTGCGGAAGTGTCGGTAGAGTACATTTGTTCGATGTTAGAAAGGTGTTTTGAAACAACTTTTCGTTTTGGGACAGCCACTGGGTTTTTGAAAAACATTGGTGACTCTTTTTTAACAAGATGAACTCCAGCAAGTTTGTTTGCTTCATTATAATCAATTGGTTTTATTACTGGGGTCTTTTGACTCATTTTGACACGCGTCTCTTTGGAAAGCTCAATCGTTTCATAAGTATCCCAAACATCGGGAGGGTCATGATTGTCATTTAGCACATTACCATTATACAATACATTCTGTTCTTTCTGAGCTTTCTTGAGATAACAAGGGTTTTCACATCCGAGAGCCATTTTCTTTCTTGTATGTAAAATCGGGTTTTTGTCATTAATTAACATATTAATCGTTTGAGTTGAATGACCCGTTTTTACAAGCAATTCTTCCAACTTTTTAATAGTTTCCTGTTTGTCAAGTACTTCATCAAGAAGTTCATCTTCTCGTTTTGAAAACTTTGTTTGCAACTCTTTCTTCTCTTTTTCAAGATCAGAACAAGTTGATTTTTGTTTAGAAAGTTGGTTGGTTAATTCAGAAATTTCTGCTTTTAAGGATTTAATTTGCATGTTCAATTTAACATCAAGAGTGTCGTATTTGATTTGCAAATGTTTCTCCCTTGAAACAGAATCACTGTAACCATTTTCAAGTTCTGACAGTCGTTTGTGGTGAAATTCAAAAGCTTTTTCGTTCACCTTGTATCTCTCAAGCTCAGTGGTCAATTTTTCATTAGCGGCCTTGACATCGCTATTGATCTTTTTGACCTTTTCAATTTCAATACCACAATTTTGCAATAATGATTCAAATAAAGCACGTGTGTCCTCTTCATTCTCAGTATGCTGTGACTCGAAGCCTCCATTAGGATCCATATCTGGAGTAGCCAAATTAGTATTACTATAACTTGGGGAGTCCATATATGTATCGTAAATGGGATTAGGAGTCGCAGGATGCTGTTCATGTTGAGGTGACATATCAAACATTTCATTATTGTGACATGTAGTATATGTTGGTACCTCAGATATCACATTGGCATCATAAACAGGAGGTGCTTCAGAATCCGTGTCATATTTAACCTCCTGAAGATTTGCCATGAAGATGCAGTTGGCATCGATATCCTCCAAATCCTCTGCATCATCCATCAGTGCCATGAAATCATTTTCCTCAGCACTTAACTGAAACCCTGCCTTGTCCTTCTGAGCTAAGAGCAAAGCTTTCTGAAGATACTCTGGATCTTTCTTTTTTGGCTTGGAGGGACAGTTTCTTGCCATATGACCAATTCCTTGACAATTGAAACACGTTATTCCATTCCCTTGATTCATATTCCCAGCATTTCCAGCAGCAGCAACATTCCCAATCTGATTTCCCATATTCTGATTTCCAACCTTCTGAACCCTCTGATTTCCAACATTCTGAACCCTCTGACCCATCTGATTCCCTGCATACTGACCCATTTGATTACCCATATACTGTCCTGTGTTCTGATTACCCATCTGAGGAGCATATCCCTGTTGATTCATATTCCCATAACCTCCAACCATTTGACCTTGTTGACCCATGTTGAAACTCGGTTGAGCAAACTGCCTGTAGCGAGTGTTTGATGAGATCCTTTGATTGTTGTTGGTAGGTGTTGAATAGCGTCCTTGAACAACTTTTGATAGAAGGGTAAATGCTTGAGTCAGTACAGACATGTCATCATTAGGATTGTATGGTTGTTGTGGAATGACTTGTTGTTCATGAGGATAGAGTTGTTGTTGTGGAAAAGAGTATTCATGTGGCATGTAATTCTGAGTGGGAGTTGATGATGGTGGTACTGAGTATTCATGTGGCAAGTAGTTCTGAGTAGGAGTGGATGATGAAGGTAATGTGTTCACTGTAGGAGATGGTGACTGAGCAATCAATGCTAAAGGATCATGTTGTTTGGCAAGCTTCTCTTTCCTAACCTCATCTGCCTCTTTCTGGTTTTGTTTCAAGAAATCATACAGTTGATCATAGTTCACTTCATGAAGGTTCTTTGTCTGATTAACAATCGTAACATATCGTCCCCATTCCTCTGGAAGGTTGTTAAGAAACTTGATGTTCTGGACAATCTGTTTTGGTGTTAAATTAGTCCTGATGAGCTCATTCATGAGAGTGCAAAACCTTGTGTAGTAGATTTCAATTGGTTCAGCTGGAGTTGATGAAAATTTCTCCCATTCAGTTAGAAGCTTGTTTTCAATGTCTTGTTGACCAATTTCAGTTCCATGACATAGCCTCCTAACTCGTTCCCACATATCATAAGCAGTTTCACAGCTGTCAACAGCACAAAAGATCTCTTGTGGTAAACCAAGTTGAATTAGGTGCATGGCTAAGTCATCTGCTTCAATTTGTTTCCTATCCTCTTCTGTATATTCTTCTTCTTTCTGAGTACGAAAGGATGGTTGAACAGGAGGTGTTTGATTGGGATCACCAGCTTCTTGAATCTGACGAGGTTTGAATGGACCATTCTTGATGGAGTTGATCAGGAGTTTGCCTTGTCCATTAGGTTTTGTTTTCAAGTAACGAAGCATACGGCTTGTCCATGGAAGATAACTGCCTTTTTCTAGCATTGGAGGACGGTTTTCGGCACCGGCTGCGTGGATGTCTTGTTGAGTAGTCATTGTTGATGTTGTTGTAAGGTTAAGATGGTATTGGATCGGTTAAAGAACTAGGATACGGTTGGTTACTGTTCACGAGTTGTGATTGGAATAAGTCCCTTTTTCGTTGTCCTTGAAGAATCGTTGAGAACTTGAGAAATATGATAGAATCCACAAAATTGATAAGTTCACAAAGATTATATATTTAAGAGAAGAAAGCAAGTTATTAAAAACAACTCAAAACAAAACACGTTAAACACAAACAACAAATTCTCGAGCAAACAACACAATTTAACATTAATATCTAAAACAAGATATACTACTTAAATGCAAACACACGTCAATGTCAACATCAATATATAAAAATTATTCAAATGCAATGACAGAATCTTAAAAGCAACACACGTTAACTAGTGCAACTACAAAACACACGTTAACTAGTATAGAATCTCAAAAGCAAAACATGTATAGAATACTTGCGTACACGTCTTCTAATTCACATACACGTCAAGAGCAATCATGCAACACACGTATTGAATACTAAAAAGATATCAATCAAACAATCTTATACACGTATCAAACAAAGATATATAAGACGTCACTATCAAACAAAGATATATAAGACTCATGCACAAGGAAATAACTTAGATTTAGAGACAGCAATCACTTATAACAAAACCAACTTTATCCAAAGAGTGAAAACAGCAATCACTTGCAAAAAGAAAACACTTATAACAAAACCAACTTGGTTCAACAACGTGAAGTTGGTTCACTGAAGTAAAATGGATCAACTATGTAGATGCTTCGATGAAGAGAATGGTTCGATTAGCTAGATGGTGCGATGACAATTTTGCTTCGGCTAGAAATTCCTTCGGTCACACCCTCCTTCGACTAGTTGGATCGATGAGGTGAGTTGAGGAGAGTGGTTCGATGAGGAAGGAATGGAAGATGCTTGGTTACAAAGTTGTTCGATGAATCTCTAGTTCGATGAAAGTGAGTTGCTTCGATGAGAGTAACTCGTTCGATACAGTTGGTTGATCGATAAGGTTAAGTGCCTTCGACAATCTTGCTCGTTCGATAGGTTGTATTGTTCGATAACCTTGTTCCTTCCTCCTTCGATAAGCCTTGTATGTTCGATAGAAAAAGTCCTTCGATAAGAATTGTTCGATAGAAACTTGTTCGATAGCAAACCTTCGATAGAAAACGTTCGATATCAACTTGTTCGATAGCAAACCTTCGATCAAGGAAACTTCGTTCGATCAAATTTCACGTTCGATCAGTTTGTTCGTTCGATCAAATTTGTTCGTTCGATCAGATTTGATTGTTCGATCAAATGTGATGGTTCGATCAAATTTTATCGTTCGATCAAAGTGTTCGTTCGATCAGTTTGGTCGTTCGATAGATTGGAGGAATAAGTCTAACTCGACTATCCCTTTTCTCGTTTGGTTGAAAGCTCCTTCGATACCCTTGTTCGTTCGACTGATGTAGTTCGTTCGATGACCTTGTTCCTTCGATAACTTTGCACGTTCGACTAAAGAACTCTTTGTTCGATGTTTTGACGTTCGATGACTATTAGTTGCTCGTTCGATGACAATGTTGGTTCGACAGAATATAACTTGTTCGATTATATTTTTGAAATAATGAAAGTTAGTTCGACTGAATATAACTTGTTCGATCACTAATATATTTTGATGAAAGTTGATGCGTGAGAACAGTAGAGATAAAGTTGAACAGAAGGTGACAAAAAAACAAAACAAATTCTTAATAAACCAACACAAGTGACACAGTAACGTGAAAAAAAAATAGTATATAATCCTAGATCTTTAAGTATTATGCTCTTGATACCACTTGTTAACCACTAATAATTATCCTAACCAATTCAACAACTACTAGGAATGATCAAAGAAATAAGAGTGGAACATGTAATATTAGCTTCATATAAATCACACACTTAAAACAATGATACAAACCCTAAATGACTACAATACCTTGAGAGAACCTTAAGAACACCAACCTCTCAAGTGAGGATGGGAGGTTCTATTTATACTATTTGGAGATGGATGGGCTTGGACTTGGATGGGCTTTTACATGGGCCATTTTAATACAATACTTAACATATAAGCTTAAGTCCAAGCCCTATTGACTAAATATACTAATTACACAACGACACGTTTAATACAATAAATATCGACAATGACCATCGCTTTTTATAAATCCTAACAAACCTATTTACAAAGACCAATTTGAATCGAATCAGATGTAACTCTAAAAAATTTCTAAGTCTTTTTACCCAGAAAAACTGTCCAAGTCGCGACCAAAAGGAACGTATAAAACCAAAATTTACTTAATAACATATCTATATTTTTACACGAACTAATTGACCACCTAGCAAACTACATGTTTCGTATTTTAAACTTTCTCCCATAGGCTAGAATTGACCTTCGAAATAGCTAAAACCAAACCTTACATCGCTAGATCTTAATTCTTTATTTTCAGAAAATTAAATAGAAATCCGATTGGACTAAGTTAAAGCCCATTAAGCTTTTGCGATTGGACAGCCCAATAGGCCCATGAAATATATTTTTAGAATCATAAAAATATCCCAAGTCCAAACCCAAAACTATTTTCATGCCCTCGCCTCCAATTTTCTTATTGGGCCTTGTTAGTTTACGTTAAAAGCCCATTTGACTTAAAAATAAGCTAATCAGCTAATAAGCAGTAGGAAAATTTTGTAATAAGCTTTGTTAATCTTAAAAACTCCTCGCCAACTTTTTTTATAATTTTTATATAAAAAGGAATAATTTTGCAAACTATTTTCAAGATTAGGGACTAAAACTGTCAACTTGTAAATTGTGGTTTTATTCTGCCAAAACAGTAAATTGAGGATGTTGACTGACATTATAAAATATTTTGAGTCAAATGTGTAAATATGGAAGTATATGAACTAGAAATAAACACTTTAAATGGAAAAGGACTATTTTTGCAAAACTTTGAAACTACAGGGACTAAAACTGTCAATGTGATAAAAATAAGGATAAAACAGTGTTTTCAATAAACTAAGGACATAAAATGATTATTTGGATAATACAAGTACAAAAATGTCATGCTTTCATTTATAAGGACTAAAAGTGTAATTTTACAAAATTAAAGGAGTAAAGTTTTCATTTTTGGAAAAACAGGGTATATAGTGTAATATCAGTAACTTTAGGACATTTATTATTAAAATAATAACTTCATGGTTTAAAATGATGTTTTTGAGAACCTATGGACTAAATATATATAGTTAAAGGACTAACGGTGCAATTATCACACCGTTAGGGTCAAAAATATTAATTTGATAAAACTACAATGACTAATAGAAAACTTTACTCTATTTTATTTTTATTTCACATTTTACATTTTTCATTCATTTCACGTGCATATCACTATATTTCGTTCAATAATTATTTTATAATGTTTATAATTATATATAACGATTTTTAACGTTTTACTTAACGTTTTATTTAAACTCCTTTCGAGAAAACGATACTTATGATTTAAATAACATAAAAATAAGATAATATTATATATAATATTATTTTTGAACTTCAAGCATTTTAAGCATATCATTCATTCTCATCACGAACCACTTCATCATCCGATACCATTTCATCGTATTAGGCTAAAACCGTCAAAATCTCAAACTTCCTTATTAATATTCACTTAGGTTACGTGCTGGAGCATCTTATTCGCTATATTTGATTTGTTTTCCATCCTGACTGCTCAGGTGAGTTCATAGTCCCACTATTTTTATACGTTTTCCAAACTTGTGGGGATATACATGCTACTAAACCGAACACAAGTATTTTTCCTGTATACTTTCCTGATTTATATTGCATAAGTTTAACTGTTGCCTTTTAAAAGCCCCTCAATCAAGAACCATTAATCACTTTCGGGTGAGCGCGAATATAGTGAATAGATCTATTCGAATTGATATCCCATTTGCGTTAGCCGGATAGGTAACCAAATGCACCTTATATTTGAAAACGTTTAATAAAGGGCTTGGCAGCTCCTACTCGAGGGCATAATTGCTACATTTAATTATGTAGTAATTTACATCAATAGTTCATGACTATTGATGTCCATCGTGTTAACGTTTTGCGTATCATGAAATTGGGGGTGTTACAGTAGTTACTGGTGTATCAGGTGCTTGATTATCGACGAGTGGTTTTGTAGCGGAACTTGTGGATACAGCAGAAGCACGACTAACAATAGTATCATCAAACAACGGAGCAAACAAATCTTCTAAGTCTTTGCGGTTTAGAGAGCCAATTTCGATAAGGAATATGAATTGCGATAAGGATCTGAATTGCGATAAGGTTCTGAATTGCGATAACTCTGTTAATTGCGATAACTTCAAGAATTCCGATAGCTTCAGCAATTGCGATAGAAATTAATAATTGCGATAATCTTCCTAAATTTCGATAGAACTAACAATTACGATAAGTTATCTAATTGCGATAGAAAAGGCAATTTCGATAAGTTAGCAGAATTGCGATAGATCTAGCAATTTCGATAGGTTATCTAAATTATAATTTCGATAACTTTCTCAATATCTTATACAAGATATGAGATTAGCCTCCAAGTCGAAGTATTTTCACAAACTTATACAAGCAAGGAAAACACTGAACTCCAATTGCGATAAACCCTTAGATTACTGAATTGCGATAAAGCCTTATACAAGGAATTCCGATAAACCCTTGCGAACAATTTCGATAAACCCTCAAAGACAATTGCGATAAACCCTCTTGTCCACCAATTTCAATAAAACACACACTTCTTCAGATTACTTTTACGCCTAGAAAATGATGTTTTATCCGATTGTTTTTGGTTTCTAACGTTTAATAATACGTAAATATGAAGAACTACAACGTGTAAACCAAAATTTGGTGAATTTCGATAACTAGCAACGAACTAAAAATAGTGTTAATCTAATCAAACTCGAACAAAAAAACTCAAATATCGACTTTAAATCTAATCTCTATTCACTATTTTTATCTTTTCAATTTACAAGCTTGAAGATAAGTGAAAAAATAAGATGTTTGGTCATTTTTAGCCACAAAACCACTCGTAAACTATAAAACCAAACGTAAAACTACTAAAATAACGATGTAATCTACTCAAAAACACACAACTAATTATCTTATGGCGATTGATACCACTTGATAGGTCCTATTTTAAGCTTAACACAAGATCTACTCAACTTCTTAACTACTAAACTATACGTAACAACTAATAAACAATATATAGAGATCGACTAGCAAAGTAATAACGAGAGATATAGAAAGATGAGATGAAGAGAAAGGTTAATCTTATTTCACATTTAAGAGTAGCAGAACTTCGACACACTAGTGAATAAAACCAACAAATGAAATGATGCATGAGCCCTTCTATTTATAGGCGTGAATTAGGGCATCACATGCATAATTGTTTCTAGAAGTAATTAACATGGCCACATGGCCCATGAGCTCCTAATGAGCCGTGGGCTTTAAAACATACATAGAGCCCATATAGAGCAACACATTTAACGATATGACTAAGACTTGGAATACTTGAAACGTGTTCCCAACACGTAGAAATCAAGTCAATCAAGAGAATGAAGACGAATACGGTAGTGACGATGACGATGAGGAAGACGATGAAGAATTTTTGTAATGTTTTTAATGTTATTTGAATAATTTACGTAATGTTTTTAATATTTATTTGAATAATTTATGTAATTGTTTTATTTATAATGAATTTTAAATTTGTTGTTTAAAATATTTGAAAAAAAAAAAAAAAAATCTCGGTCATCGACTGTGGCAACTTGGTCGTGTCTGGTCATCGGAGAGTGAAAACTGATGTGACAGAGTCATGACCCGGTCACGACTGTGTGCAGCCTTACTGTCGAGAAAGCTGTTTATCACTAAATATTCGTCGTCGCTCCTATGCACGGGTACCACGCTAAACATTGTCGCCACTATTCAACTATGCCATTGAAGAACATGCCATAAGAGGAGCGATTCCTCAAAAAGGATACCCGAGCACTAGAAGTACAATTTTTCGAAAACAAATCATTCGCCTCGTAATTTTTTCGAAAACTAGAAACCGCTGCCGTTAGGCGCGGGTATTCGGCTAGTATATATATATATATATATATATATATATATATATATATATATATATATATATAAGCTTTGGTTCTATTGAGAAGGTTTTTAAAGTTATTAAATAGGTTAAGGGTGTGTTTTGAAAGTTTTTTATTTATTATTTATATTTTTTTATAAAAAATATATATTAAAGCAAATTTTTAGTTATAAAATCGTACGTAAGCGTTGCCATATTATGCTCATTTTGTTCGCAATTTGAAGATCTTTTCAAGTGCATATTTTTTTATAAAGCAAATCGCTATATATTTGTTAAATATTCGATATATAAAGTTTGTTATATAAAAAAATCGTAAATAGTTAAAAGTATAAGGCAATTATTGTCACTCGCCACATAGTCCAAGGAGATCTTTTGTAAATCTGTTGTATTTCTCCTAATCGTGTTTCCTAAAGACGGAGTCGTTTTTTAGAACATCAAAACGACATTCGGCCTCCTTTAAAACGACAACTTCCAGCCTAAAACGACATTTTCCCACCTTTAAACGACAACCGGTCCACGCTTAATGTATAGTAGGATAATTAAGAAGCATGGTGAGACAAATGTAATGTGCTTTTATCGATAATGTTTTGTCAAAGTACCATGAACATTGATCGAGTTGTGATAATTTATCATTTTCTTTTACTCAATAGTCTTGCAATGAAAGCTAAGAAGCATCGTGAAACTAAAGCAATGTGCTTTTTAATAATAATGATCGAGTCGTGACAACTTCCAATTTTATTTCATTCATTAATTTCCAACATTCTTTTCACATAAATGTTCAACTGATTGAAGTTTTCTCATTCAAATTGTTGAAAAATACATTAATTAATATAAAAAGATCAATCACATGCATTTTCGATGTATTGATGAATGATGTTAGATTGTTCAGGTGCCCATATCAACATAATTAGGCATTTAACAAAGATATTTGTCGTCGAAAAGGACAATTTTCTAACAGCATAAAGTTCCTTGTAGCAAATGCAATCGTCATGGCGATACTTTCCAGAAGGAGAACTATATCAAGCCAAAAAAGCATTGCTGCATTATTTGGTCGTCATAAGCATGCTGCCATTCTTGGTAAGTTCGCACGTTCTTAAGTTTTAGCAAGAATACAACCTCTCTCACATCAAAACTTTAAAAGTGCACTCTGTAAATTTTCATGTCCTAAAATAAAAATGCTAAGACCGCCATTTTCTTTCTCATATTATGCATTGAGAACGTGAAACTGTCACGATCTTCTTCAAAAGCTATCGCTTATGTCACAGTGATAGTATATAATATATAAACTATGCTAGAATATTAGTCGATAACAGTAGGATACCAAACGATGCGATGTGATAGGTTCTGCGACATCTTGGGACGGTATAATTAATGCTAGTTACTTAGACGTCACATCATTATGAGAAAAACGATATGTCGATAGCATTTGTGATAGCAAACTTTACTATAAGTGCTCTCATTGCGTTTAGGTTTTTATTCTTCCTTACAATATTCTCTATATACATTAGCCAAAAAAAATATTTATGCCAATCTCTATACAAAATTAAAACAAAATTCCTTTAGATTGTCAATAAAAAAAAAAAAAAAAAAAAAAAAAAAAAAAAAAAAAAAAAAACAACCTAGGTTTGGGTCTGTTATGGTCTGAAACTATTCCTTCATCACTTTATGCCAGTTTAGACTTATGTCTAACTTCACCGCTCAAGGTCTTCATCACTTTACGCCTCGAGACCTCATGCAGTTAACCTTGTTGGTGAAAATACGTACATATATATCATTTAGGTTTTAATGATGCTAAAAATATTTTACGATACATTTAAAATCATTAGTGATAGCTCAAAACATAAAAACCAAAACAACCAAGACAGCTCGTCTAGGACACTTGCGCACCAAGCCAGCATGCCGGACACTATCTCCATATAGCATGATTTTCAAAGTCAACCTTCTACCTATCTGACAATATTTAATCTTTCAATACAGGTTTGTACATGATATTTAAGATGTTTCATAATATTATAATTGATTTCAGACTTAGAGAGCTTGTGTCAAAATGTCTAGTCTCGTTTTAGAAAAGCCAACTCAATATAAAACCCTACTCAAAACATTTTATAAAACAAGTTTAACACTTGTAAGTATATGTTTTTTTGAAAATGATCAAATGCACCATACCTTGAGCAAAATTTATTCAAGAATTTTTCAAACTGATTTTCAAAATCTCTCCAAATTTTGCTCAAGAAGACTCCATCCCTCAAATATAAAAAGTTCAAAACACAAAAATTGTGATTAACTTTATCTCAAAATGGCTCGAATTAGTTAAGACCCAAGGTATGATTGAAAACATCATGAGAAAACTCTTTAATAGACTTGTACCGAGACGGATACTAACTTCCAGTTAATTAACGGTTTGAACTTAATTCTATAATTTGACGAATCCATTAATTAGCCACGTAACCGTGTCCATCGAAGTCTTGTCTGTTTGGGGTCTATCATTTCAAAAGTGCAAACTCTTCTCTCCGTGTGCAAAAACATCTCAAAATGTTTATGCACATGTGTAGGGGGTATTTCTCAAAATGAAAACTCTCAAAGTGTTATAAAAATGTTTCTACATAAACACTTTGATTGATTTTTAAAAGGGTTTTATGGCTACGATCTATACCCAACCAACCAAAAGCACTATGATGTAAAAGGAGATATAAGGTGATAAGGTTAGGTATAATCTCATGGTCCAGTTAGAGCCAGAGGGACCTACATAGGGACATTCCAAATAGATATATTAGAAGTCCTTAGGCGTTGGAGATGAATGAGAAAGGGAATAATGCTACCATTGTCTTGAGCTATCACTGGAACAATCACAACAAGGTGATAGTAAGGACAGCGTGATACGCATTGAAGGGGTTCAAGAATGAAAACAAAAAGTTATGAAAGGGTTAAAAGAAATGAAAACCCTCCATACACTTAAGGCATAAATTGGATCAATACATCTGCTATCGATTATCAAAAAGATGATACTGGTATTAAAGACAACATCATGTACCCTGTGATGCAATGCACAACCCTTCCCTAGCTACTCAAGTTTCACTCAAAAGGTTCTTGTTTCATTTCTCACAGAGATAAACACGTACTTTATTGACATCTCACTCCGAGAACCGTTGATATTGAAATGGTGGCAGTCTGCTCTAGCCAGTGTTTTGAAAGGCTCGAGGCGCACTAAGGCGCAAAGGGGGTCAAAGAGCCTCGAGGCGAGGCGCACTCCAAGGCGCGGGATTCATGAATACGAGGCGCACTAAATACATTAAGTTTTTTATAACATATATGACCATTTATGTAGCTTAAATAATACAAAATAACATTAAAATACTTAATACATGACACATATTGTCGTTATAAAGATTAAAATGGACCAGTTGTCACTTCTCAAACGGATCAACTCTTTGGCTCGATGACCTATATAGAGATTAAAATTCATATCAGACTAAATATGCTTGTTTCCTACACTTGCAGACTTACATTTAACAAAGCTCACAATTTAACCCAAAATATCAAGCAAGCAACGTATTTATACTCAAGTCATAATGCCACATTTTCATGATAATATGTAATAAAGAAAAATACTTAGTGAAACAAAGTAATTTCTTAAAGAAAATTTAAATCAATAAAATAAACATAAAATCAGTTCAAATTTACAAATCATACAAATACTCACCCTATGACTTAAAAGGCCCATGTATATAACTTATAAGGCCCATGTATCTTATCTTAATATTTAGAGAAAAAAAAAAAAAAAAGAAGCCCAAGGGGCAAAAAGCCCCAAGGCGCGCGCTTTTTGTGGGATTCATGCATATCGTGAGCCTCGATCTAAAAAAAGCCCCAAGGCTAGAGCCTCGTGCGCCTTAGCGACTAGGCGCGCCTTAGGCGCGATTTTCACAACTTTGGCTCTAGCCTCTACTCACTAAACCAAAACACACTTATCGAGTCTAGAGCCAATGAGATTCGATATAAGATCTCTTTAGGACACAAATTCCAAATATATACACTTGTTGTTCACAAAATATATACACTTGTTGTTCACAAAACCAAAACACAAGATCTTAGTGATCTTGCCAGTTGTCTTTATGGTGGTAGATTTGTCCCAAACGCTCTACAGTCATGGAGTGATACTTATGTGTACTCCAGCAGTTCATCTGGATTGTTGTTAGCTTTCTTGAGGGCATCCGATTCAGGTAACGGCAGGTGGGGCAATCCTTTTGGATTATCTGGCACTTCGAGCTAGAAACCCTACCAAATAGATTCCTTTCATGAATCTGATGTAGGTCTATACTTGGATTTTTCCAATGTATTGCTATTAGTCCTTAATAGGATTCTGATGCTAATTCAGCCTGACCAAGGTAAATGGAATCAAGACATTCATTAGTAAAATAATTATAGTGGAATAATTCTTTTATAAAAGGACCACGGTGATCGATTAGCTTGGCATTATATATCTCTACCTTATTTGTGACAGGTACTGATGAATGCAGCCGCTCCTGATGCACCACCTATATGTGATGTAATAATAAAATAACATATCAAATATATAAACGCAGTGGAAAAACATCACCAACAACGGATCCATATAGCCATATGATCAATCAAATAAATGAATACAAGTATTTATACCTTTGTAGCGTGATCGGTAGAATCGTATGGTGACCTTCACCAACATAAATGAACCAACTATGAAACCAAGTGATCAAAGAAGATCACCTCTATGCTTGATCCACACTACACGTCATCGATCACCACCTGATGCTAGTCTTGACCTCGTAACCATGATCCTTGATGCATCTACAATAGAATAATCAAGGAAGGGATAAAAAAAAACACAAAACCCTAAAAAGGGTGTGTTTAATTTCGTGGCCTTTTGGGAGAGGGAGAGTAAATCACTCCTTAATTATGGTTAGTCATAATTATCATTGATATGGTTCAAAATAGATTTGACCTTATCAAATTACAATTACACTTAGCACCTCATAAAAGCTCATAAGCCCCTCCAAGCCCTTCATAAAGGCCGGCCACCATGAGGGCCCATAATGGGCTTGCTCATTGTTGGTCCAATCCAAAAACGTTAAGTCTAACTTCGTATTTGATGGCCCGTTATAGTTCCCTTGTTACATAGCCGTTTATATATTGTAAATACGATAATTACAATCTATAAAATGATGTCTCTGTGTATAAGTGTGTGACCCCATAGGCTCACATATGTCTAGCCATATAATTATTAATTATGACACGAGCATACTCCAACAGCTCCCACTTGCGACGTCATAATAATCAAGTAATTATACAAGCAATGGTTAGCGTCTAGCAACACGCCAATGCCCCTAGAAATATGTGAGGTCAGTTTCTTAAACGTCTCATTTTAGATGGTTTATATGTCATCTATCCTTTTGTTACAGATACCGTGTTGAACATTAGACATGGATCAAATGTCATTCTAATAGTTCAACTATTATGTTTCTCGATACAGATATTGAACAAGATTACCAAGTGGGTTAAGATTCATCTTAATCTCATTTGGGTAGGCCATACAAACATCTGTTCAATTCATCGAGGGGCCCAATAGTATCTAACTCCATAACATGTGGAGGAACAAATCCTGTTTTGACTACACGTGTCATTCACATGCTTCATATCACTCCTGATAATGGCTTTTATAACTACCTTATTCAGGACAGCGTTTAACCATATCAAGGAATGAAATTCCACACATGCAAGACCTGCTTGCATCTCAAGTCTAAGGATAAGAGACATAACCTCTTGCGAGATTCACTATTGACGACGATCCATGTAGTGAATACTCGTAGGTTGGGTCAATCCAATGTTCATCACAATGAACAACAGGTGAGTTTGGCAAATAAATCACCAACACGCTCAAATTTTCCTTAATTTGATGAAACTCCCGTATCGTCAACTGACAATGGATAATTTTAGAATAAATAAATTATTCATGGATTAAACATGCAAATATAGAACACAGTAGTATAAATGAAGACGATCATACCAGGTATATCAATTCATTGTATAATACGATTGCTTACAGTTCCATTATCCAAATACTAAAAAACAGATATGCATGAGACTACTCATAGGTAGGAATCCGATGTTCCCACCATGATCAAATTATGTTGTACAAGACAACAAGTAGTCATCTGAGTAAACTTTGAGAATACTTGTTTCAAAACTCATGAAAGGTTTGAATGATGATTGTCCTTTGTATGTGTGCATTCAAGTACAAGACGAGTGTTGCAACAATACATTCCATAGGGTGTTTGAAGCCAGCAAAACACCTACATTAGACAGTCATCTGTACAGTTTCTCAAACTATAAAGTATTCTTATTTTTTTAATGTATAACGCACTAGTGCTCTCAGTCGAGCACATCTAGTCAGCAATGTCATCATTCATGATGACATCCTACCACGACTAAGGTTGAGTATCATCTCAGTTAAATAAGCATCAGTGTATGCAAACAAAACAGAGTTTCTCAAATATTCGTAAACGTATGAACATATCTTTGGTCCTTTGTAGGTCCATTATAATGTTCGTTTAACAATTATCTAATGACTTTCACTTAGATATTTGTTGTTATCAAATCATCTTGCATTCATTCAAATGATATATACATAGTCCAATGCGTAATATGACTTACATGATGAATCCTTTAGTCGAACTTAAGATCTCCACTCATGTGTTCAATCTCATCAAGTGAGATTGATCATTGAGACTCCCCTCAATAACGTGTCATATTATGCTTAGACTTAATAACTGCTTATGTTTATTCTAATAAACATATACATAACAAGGTTGTATGTCTTATTTTATAAATCCCTCAAGAGAAACTTCATTCCAAGCTAAGGAATAAAGTCTAGCTTAGATGGAATATTGTTTCTAATATGTTAACGACATATGAGATTTAAGAAAATAAATACAGTGCTCCAACTTGCTCTTAGTGTACTTAGGAGTAATCTTATTAATCAAAATCAAATTAATGATTTTATAATTAACTCTAGATCTTTGCTCCTAGATGCATGATCTAATCCACACATGGATTATTTTATCTTGTATACATAATAAAGATTATATGGATTCATAAACCCTTTTGATTACTCATCGTCCTCGCAAAGGTAATCAACAAGAAAAGTGTTTTGATATCCGATTGTCATATTTCATTTACATGAAAACAAGTATGACAATTAATCATCTTTATACATTTAATGTTTGTAGATAAGAAGATTTAATCATAGTCAATTCCTGAGTATGAGTAAACTCTTTTTACTACGCGTGCATTAAATATGTGTACAAGTTTGTCCTTTTGAGTTTTCTCTTCAAGAAACTCATTCTTAACCTCACAGTCTAACTGATTGGTAAGAGATCAATCAAACTACTCGAGTGATTGCATTTCAAGGACTGCATCTTAACATTCATAGTTTTGAGCTACTCATCAGATACAATATCTGATAATGCATCTCAGTAGTTAGCAGGTTCACCATGATCCTCTAACTTATGTCCCTCAGCATTGATATAAAAACTATATCATTCAGGTGCAAGAGGTATCCTTGCGGATTTATGAATGGGAGATATCAATCTATGGTTTAACATATGCATGTTCAACCTTAGTATGACATTAGCAAGTGTACTCAGAAGGTTGTGTATTTAGTTCTTGAATAACTCCAAGTTCTAAAGGTACTCCCATTTGCTTTTGTATGTAGAGACTAATCTCTAAATACTCAGCATCTTGAGTAATAATAAATTGTTTTCAAGTGGGACATCCAAAATACACCGTTAGTTCTTGACTCTAGTTTGTTAATTACTTACTCTTAAGTAGTTAACAAATTCAGAACTTCAATTAAGACATAATGAGATTCATCCCATGTCATAATACAATGGTGTCTTAAATTCCTTCTGGGTTGGAATCATATTGAGTGTACACATGGCACACCCAATTTCTAACCTTGATAGCTTTGGAGGTAAAACAGTTTAAGTCATCAAGGATCAAACAATATCAATAGTGTTTGATTTTCCTTGATGGACATACCATAAAGTTGTGGTATTCCATGAGGACTGATGTTGTGAGACTATCACACAACTCATTAGATGAACTTATACTTTTTGGCTTACATATCTGCCAACCAAGTCAAACCAGATGGCATCAATAGTAATTTTAGCCTACTGCATACTTTACATCATGTGCATGTTTTGACTAGAAAACATAAACATTTAATATTATATGTCGTAAGTGTACATGTCTTAACAAGAAGACATAACAAATCAACGTCTTACTTTACGTTATAAGTCTTTCAACAATTAACGGAAATTATGTTTGTGTCTTTACAAGAGACCTAAACATATTCAACTAAAGTAATTACGAGCGCCGACACTTGGCCTCAACAGTAAATTCATGTTAATTTCATACTTCATGATTATGGCTTTACAAGAAAACATAATCATACTTACTAAACGATTCAGTGAATATGTTGAAGTAGCTTTTCATGTTATCTTGATATTTGTTCTAATTAGGGCAACCTACATTTTATGTTTAGAAGTCCTAGTAGAATCTTAGTTTCTTACCTTTCAGTCAAGAAAAACTATTAGTCATATTGTTATATGTTGTACCTTACACACAATTGAGATTTCTCCCACTTGTGCATGGCACAACATCATGAGAGTATAAAAGCACCACTACGCTCGTGTGTTTGTATGAGCAATATGACAATGTCTAAGATAACATATGATTTTTAGTCAAAATCAAAATATAGATATGTAGAACTTTATCGTTTTAATAATGAATCATGCATAATGATTTTATAAATAACATTTCAGGGAGCAACATCAGAAACGCGACAAGTTATCTCATAAAATTTATGCAATGGTTCTTATATAAACTATGACGCTTAACATGTGGAAAGTAATGTATTATTTCAAGACAATCTGGAAATAAGATGGGCAAGTTGTAAGGTATTAAAGCTTACAACTCCCACTGGATTAGACAACATTACATGTGTTTCGTCACCAGCAATATAATCACGTAGCTCCCACTGGATTAGACAACATTTAAATGTGTTACGTCACCAGTGGAGAATGAGTGGTGATTGGATACTTTCCATCTTTCTTTGAATATCTATACATTATTGCTAATGTGAGTCACTTTAACTAGTAAACATGTACTTAGGTATCCAAGAAAGTGCATCAAGTTCTAACATATAGATGATGGGCTAGCCATCATTGCTATTTTAACTTGAAAATAGGCATGCATTTCCTCCATAATTGGTCTACTTTACCACAATGGTATGTAGGACCTTAGTGGGCATATTGGGTTAAGACAAACTGCTAGGTAATCATGTTAGTAATTGCCTTTACATCTTTGCGGTTTATTGATACTTCCATCTTCTAATTATTTAAACTCATTTTAGTTTGGTAGCTATAGAAAACGTGTTCTCTAGTTATCCAAATATCTTACATTTCATCAATGTTTCAAAACCGAAACTAGGGTTATAAAACAATTTTGAAAGAATAAGATGTGTAACCATACTTAACCGTTTTGACTTTTACAAGACATCACGATTTCTAGAGAAGGTGTTCTTTGAGTTTTATTAGAATTGGGAAAATTCAAATATTCCTATTATGGCTTTTCCTCATAAAGAAAAAGGATAGGAACATGTCCCTTTCTTACAAGGAAAGAGCGACTCAGTTCGTACTTTTAACAAGAAAAGAACAAACTTTCGTTTACGGTTGTGTTGCATTAATTCATTAATTGAATTTACAAAGTTCATTTTTAGTATTTTCGATAATTATCCTTTTATAAATTAACTACCCCATGTTTATAATTTAAAACAATTAATTTACGAAAAGGCTAAGATCCACATTGTGCTTCTACTAGCACATCAGTTGATCTGCTAGCAATAGTAGATTCAATTGGTAGGCGACGATCACCAATTGTATTACATGTACAACTCTTAGATGCTTATGGGACTCATGGCATCTAGTGTCAAACAGCTAGTGTCATGTAAGCATGTTTAGTCCCATCTTTGCCTCGTGTCAAGGTCTCACCGCTTAGCACGATTAAGTCATCCAATTTGAAAACGTGTGAGAATATATCTAGGTCCCACGCATAGAGAATAGTCACCTTGGGTTACAATTCAACCTAGGTCCCACGCATAGGTAAAAGGTAATTGCAAGTGTTCTCAACGATTGGACGGCATGACTTAAATTTTGACGGGTGAAATATTTTTGACGTGGGTCAAAAACGTGTACGAAAGAAGCATGCATTCATTCTTCGTAGCACAAGTTAAAAACTTTGCTTAACTTAAGTCCAATCATTTTTTTAATTTATGTGTGTCAAGTTTTCCATTTTCAAGACTAATATAAATCCTAAGGGGATTTTAATTAATTTTGGACAATACAATAAATAAATAAATAAACAACCTTAACTAGTTTAAGTGTTATTTAGAAAACAATGATTTTTAAGTTTCAAATCATATTTAAACTTAGTTAAACCAAATCATAAGACTTAGTTCAAAATGGTTTATGTTTCGTTTCAAGTTTTAAGAAAATAATTTTCGTTTTTCATATTGTCACAACATACATAAAACAACCAAACAAACGTACAACCACAATATGCAAAGCCTCAACCGATGAAAATCCTATGCTTGGTCTTGTGAGCCATCAAAAGAACCAAGAGTCAACTAGGGACATATAGAACAACCACACGGAGGGCTCCCACTTGCCCCAAGACGATCATGGGCAAGTAAAGGCCCATAATGCACATGAAAACTTGATTCTGTCAGCCCAGTTTTTCTGTCTTGCGAGGCCCAAAGCTCCTTGAAGATGACCTCCTTATGGTTCGGCCCAGTTGAAAAAGTTGTAGGCCTATGTCTTGTAGACCTGCACAAAAAAATTTAGCCAAAAATACCTTACCAATCTTATGGAAATCGCATTTTCCCATCAGGTGTCCAGCAGCTACTTTCGGTCCAAAACTCTTCATTCTTTTGCCATTTGCTTCCAAGCTTTTGGTTACAAGATATATAAAGTAAAGTACATCTAATCTACTTTCTATCTACTATAAAAATGCCCAAACAATGGCAAAACCAAAATGAAATACATTACAAAAGTGCCGAAACAATGGCAAGCCCCAAAAACAAACAAAACAAGCAACAATCACAACATCACAATGCACAAGTGGTCTAGGTTTTCTTTCATCGGCTTTGCATATACACATAATAATAAATTAAAATTATGATCATGACAAGGTGTTGGCTAACTCCATGAACAAACATGCATGTATTTTCCATGGACAACAAAATAAATAACAAGAATTAAATTGTTAGCCAACGAATCGAAGAAATTAATTAACAAGAATTAAAACCCCGATTGGTACGCGTGTCAAATGGCCATAGATTCAAAACCCACTGATATTAGGACCTTCTTAACATCATTTTACCACAGAAAATTAAGCCTCATGGGCTGATTTGAAATCGGGTTACAAATCTATCAAAAAACACGTTTTTAGGCCATTTTACGGGTACCGAACAAGTAAACAATTAATGTATGCATAACCAATGGCCATAGGATAAAAAAGTCCAGATTATTAGACCCCATATGGGTCGACATATATTCAAAAAATAAGCCTCCGGGGCTGTTTTGAAATTAAACCTTTAAATCCATTAAAATCACGCGTTTTTAGCCATTTTTACGCATACTTGATGATCATATGACATCATATGATGGCTCGTGATACCACTATATGTGATGTAATAATAAAATAACATATCAAATATATAAACGAGGCGGAAAAACATCACCAACAACGGATCCATATAGCCATATGATCAATAAAATAAATGAATACAAGTATTTATACCTTTGTAGCGTGATCGGTAGAATCGTATGGTGACCTTCACCAACATAAACGAACCAACTATGAAACCAAGTGATCAAAGAAGATTACCTCCATGCTTGATCTACACTACACGTCATCGATCACCACCTGATGCTAGTCTTGACCTCGTAACCATGATCCTTGATGCATCTACAATAGAATAATCAAGGAAGGGATAAAAAAATAACAAAAAACCCTAAAAAGGGTGTGTTTAATTTCGTGGCCTTTTGGGGAGAGGGAGAGTAAATCACTCCTTAATTGTGGTTAGTCATAATTATCATTGATATGGTTCAAAATAGATTTGACCTTATCAAATTACAATTACACTTAGCACCTCATAAAAGCTCATAAGCCCCTTCAAAGAGGCCGGCCACCATGAGGGCCCATAATGGGCTTGCTCATTATTGGTCCAATCCAAAAACGTTAAGTCTAACTTCGTATTTGATGGCCCGTTATAGTTCCCTTGTTACATAGCCGTTTATATATTGTAAATACGATAATTACAATCTATAAAATGATGTCTCTGTGTATAAGTGTGTGACCCCATAGGCTCACATATGTCTAGCCATATAATTATTAATTATGACACGAGCATACTCCAACACCACCATATATATCAACATCTTCAAACTCGACATACTTATACTCAAGTGATCAATCCTCAACAATTTCAAGACAAAGAAAATCAGGATGAAGAGCTACATCAAAAATGTCAAGAACAAGTCAAAGTAAAGATCAAAGAAATGAGGAAAGACATAAGAGTAAAGATCCAAATTTAGCAACCTAACAAGTGGTATGAGTATGTCGGAGAGGACACAATAACAAACACTTGAAGATGTTGATCGAAGGCAAGACAAGAGATCATAAGCATGAACGGAACAATGAAGTCTATCAAGTCTATTGTAAATAAGGTTTAAGATCAAGAAACATGTGCTGAAGATTCAATATCCAAGTTTAAATACTGAACATGCATCATTTATAAATAACTACCCCTTAGCGGGAGATTGTTAGCATTAAGAAGTGATGGTCATTTATAATCTAAGAACCTTATAATAATGTAATAGCTTATTATCGATTAGTTAGTGGGCTTGTGAACTTGGTTAAGCTAATATGTAACTAGTTAAGCTAGCCTATTCCGTGTATTCATCCATTCAAAGTCCAACAATAAGACCAAGCCCACCAAGGCCCAACAAGGGACCTTCTCACGTATATTAGAAGCCACTCTACCTCATTTGGAATAGTGAGTTAGTGTGTCGAACTTAGTTATAGTGTGCAAAATAATAAGAGTTCTGCTATTTCTCTCCATCTTCTATCTACATCACCTTTTTCTCTCTAACCTCTCTCTACTCTCTCTTTAAACTTATATACTATCATTTTGGGGATTGACTACACTATGTAAAAGAACTTATAGGAATGGACAAATCTGGCTCTATAAGTACCCCTATGGTTGTAAAACCAAAACTAGACGCAAACATTGATGGTAATCTTTTTGATGCTACAAAATATTGTATCATGATAGGCTCACTACCAGACATTCAATTTGCAACTTGTATGTGTGCTCGTTACCAAAATCGGCCAATGGAAAAGCACCTTACTGCTGTGAAACGGATCTTTCGGTACATCAAGGGAACACCCTATATGGGCCTTTGGTATCCAAAAGACTCCGGTTTCGAACTAACTGCCAATTCACTTTAAAGGGTGTCAGATTGATTGTGGAGTACTTCAGGAACAACTTAGTTTTTGGGAGAAAAGCTTATTACCTGGTATTCAAAGAAGCAAAATCATACTGGATTATCCACTGTTGAATCTAAGTGTATATCCCACTCCGAATACAGTGCTCAAGTACTGTGTATGAAAACTCAACTGATTGACTATAGTTTATTGTTCAAAAAAATCCCAATTTATTGTGAATTGAAGAGTGCCATTGCCATCTCCTGTATCCCAGCACAACAATCCTAGACGAAGCATATTACAGTCAGATACCATTTAATCAAAAAAAATGTAGAAAGGCAGACCGTGGAGTTGTACTTCATAAAGACTGATTACCAGTTCATGAAAGCTTTGCGAGAAGAAAGATTTGATTATTTGAGAAAACATCTCGGACTGGCAAGCATTCGTGATAAGGATGACAAAGATGACAACGAGGTCAAAGAAGTCAAAGTATAATATCTTTCACGATTACACATGGTATCTTTATTTTCTGTTAGTTTATCTTAAAACAATGATCGTTGGTTAAATAACAGATCAACACCTGTTATTAAGAAAGGACCATTTTCATATGTATTGATGCAAATAATGTTCTAAAAACGTTATTTATATCTTTCGATAACATCATGTTTTGAGGATGACAAAATGTGAAAACACTTTATGTTAAAATTAACGTAAACAAGTTTTTAGTCGAAAGATCCCATTTCTATGTAAATCACTCTAGGTATGAACAAACAAATTTAAAACTTGACAAATGATCAAAGAAGTGAATTTGTGTTTAAAACTTCACATTTTTAATGTGACAAAACATTTTTTCAAAAATACACCTTACAAGTTATTTTTGAATTATTAAGAAATGTTTTATTGGAAAAAAAAGTTTAAATATCATAACAACTATTCCCCCCCCCGCCCTCCCAAAATAGCTCCAAACTTCCCCAAATAAACTTTCACTACTAAAGACAAAAAGAGGAGCGTTTTTGTCTGGCACGGTAACATGTAAAATTTAGTGGTACCGTGTAACATTTAGTGGTACCATGTACCCATAACGGCTAAAAAATTTCTGCCTATAAATACCAGCCCTCTTCACAGTTTTTGGGCATCCTTTTTCACACATATCTTTATGAGTTCAATACACTTATCACATCTTCTCTTCTTGATCATTTAGTTTAGTTTTCTTTTGTTTAAAGAGTGATCCAATCATCCAACCTAGTGATCACCTTCATTCCTCTTCTAGTGCAAGAGAAGAACACAAGGTATCCAAGAAGATACAAAGTGTTGTAGTTGTAGTTAGTGCACTTGGAACATTTGTTACACACTTGTTGTATTCTAGCATACATCAAGTTCATTTTTCCTTTTAGAGTTTCTGAGAGTAGATCATTGTGATCTTGTAGAGATATTGAATATCTCTTGTAGCTTCTGAGCTAGTGTGTTGATCAAGTGGATCAAGAGTAAATCGGGTAGATGGAGTCAAGTGTGTTAATTGTGTGAAGTAGAAAGGATCGTGTGGATCATGGTAGATTGGTACTAGCTAAGATTAGTACTCGACATCTAGCTTAGTGTCGGAAATTAGGATAAGCGACCTTGTATGGTTTTCTCCGCCTGAAGGGAGGTTTGTTGATATAGTGCTTGAAACTCTCGAGTGTGGTACTCGGGGAGTGGAGTAGGGCGAAGAAGAGCTTCATGACCGAACCACTATAAATCTCATTGTCCTGGTTTGATCTTTCCATCTCTTTTCCTTACATTCATTATTTACATTAGATAGTATAGTTTAGTGTTCATATTGGTGTTGATTGATTACACATAAGATTCGAATCAAAGTTTTTCAAAAGTAAGGTTTTGAAACAAATTAAAAACTGGGAAAACTATTCAACACCCCCTTCTAGTTTTCCATAATTGGTACCAGAGCCAGGTCAGTCAAGATTTTTAAAGTAAATTGTATTTTAAAACTTGAATCGATCAATGGATTCCGACAAATACCAAGAAGGGCAATCTATGCAAAGACCACCACTTTTTGAAACCATTTGTTTTATATATTGGAAAACAAGATTCGAAACTGTTAATACAAATATCGTCCTAAAAACGTTATTTATATTTTACGATCTTTGCTATATTTTGTTAATGACAATTATAAAGTTTATCTTTAGCAATGTATAAATATAAATTAAAGTCTTTGACATTTATAGTAATAAGCTTTTAAAACTCATCATATACATGCTACATGATCACTAGGATGCATATTACATACATATATACATTTACATTATTTACATTTTTATTCTTAAAAATAGAATTATATACATGACATCATGGCATACATCATTTGGATATCTTGTAGATTTAGTAAATATTTTGGAAAGATCTTCAGGTAAAGAATTGGATTGTGTAAGATCTTGGCAAGATATGGAAAGATTTGTAAAGATATAGTTGTCAGGTCCCGGCGAAACCAAACAACATAAAGGGCGGACCCCTGGAATTGGTTCCGCCGAATCCGTGGACTATTTGATCAGTTTGCTTATAAATAGCAAGCTGATCATTCAAGTTCACTCATCACTCATATAGCATAAACTACACATTCTTTCTTACTAACCCATTCATTCATTCATTTCATTTGTAGAGATCTTTCTTTTTTAGCAAAAAGATCGGGCATCACAAGCTTTAACACACTGTTGCAAGTCTTGTTAGTTAGATACTGTATGATTTGTAGTTTATCATATATCATTGTTATACAAAACATTCAGTAGTGATCGGTTAGTGTTTTAGTCCTCAAAACACATAGAGCGACGGGAGTGGTTGTACCCTTGTAAAGAACTCGGTATCTAGCTTAGTACCGGAAAAAGTGTAAGTGACGTTAAGTTGGTTCTACCTCGAACTAGAACTCGGTATTTGGCTTTCTCTGGCTAGAAGGGAGCTTGTTTCTTAGAGAAGAAAAACTCATGAGTTAGAGGCTTGAGGAGTAGAGTAGGGCAAGGAAGAGTGTCCTTGTAGACCGAACCACTATAAACATCCGTCCTGTGGTTTGATTGTTTCTTTCATTACTAGCTTTACTTATATTGTTTGATTATTTGCATTAAGTTGAAATCACGTTAAGTACTCAAAGCGAATTAATTTTAAAAACGGTAAAAACTGTTCAACCCCCTTCTAGTTTTTCACAATTGGTATCAGAGCTACGTTACTCAAGATTTTCAAAATATATTGTATTTTAAAACTTGAAACGATCAATGGATTTTAAAAACTACAAAGAAGGGCAATCTATGCAAAGACCAAAGATATAGATCTATGGTACATCATTGTAGAAGGTGATCATAAACCTATAATTAAGGATATATCAAGCGGTCGGGATGAAGATAATTTTCTTACTCGTCACAGTGATGAGCAAAAGAAATTAATTGCCAAAAATAATGAAGCTAAAATGATGCTTTATAATGATTTACCTAGGATAGAATAAGAAAGGCAAAGTAGATCGGAAGTGTTTTAGGTGCGGGGATACTAGTCACCTAATAGGAGATTGTCTGACGCCACCCAAGAACAAGACTCAACGAGCCTTTGTTAGTGGTGCTTGGAGTGACAGTGAAGATGATGACGAAGAGTCAAAGAATGACGAAGTTGCTCTTATGGCTCATGACTCTAAGGAGGTACAATCTGACTCATCTTACTCCTATATAGATGATGACACCTTAGAAATAGAATATAACAAACTGTGTGAAATTAATCTAAAAATCATAAACAAAAATAAATTTTTAAAAACCAAAAAGTAATTTTTGGAAAACGAAGTTTATTGGTTAAAAGAAAAATCTATACAATTAGAAAAGGGTAAAGATGTTAAAGAAACATGTGTTTCATGTCAGGAACTTAAAATAGAACTTTAAACACTTAAGTCCACACAGGAAGAACTTATCAAACAAAATTCTAAAATTAAAAGGTTTGATAAAAACATTAGTTGTATAGATGATCTAATGAAAGTTCAAAAGTTGCCTCATGATAAAATCGGATTAGGTTTTATGAAACTAGGATACTTAAGTAGCTTTAAGAGACAAACAGTGAAAGTACAAGAAACTGTTCCAACAAGTTCAGACACCCACGGATCTGATATAACCAAAAATTTGGTTCCGCTAGTAGTGGCCAAAGGTTCCGCGGGAACTGTTGATGAACAGAAGGCTTGTACTTTGGATCGTACTGAATTTGTTAAAGTCACAAGAAAACCTAGCACTAGTACAACTATTAACAAACAAAAACCAGCAGTTGCTATAGGATTAGGACAAGTCAAAAATGAGTTTAGGACTAAAACAGTTCAACAAAGACCTAGAACGTCTATTCCCAAACGCCCCTTTCCAAAGAGTAACTACAACTCACAACATCATTATCAAAATAGTTGGAACCCAAACATGCATAGGAATTATCAATGTCCCAACTACATGCCATGGAACCCATAACCACCATTTCCATACATGAATTAAGATAATGGAATGTTTAACCCAAATGGACCCATGAGATTTTGGGGACCAAACGCTTGAGTTTTTCTTTAACTTAGGTGTGCTTGAAAGTCGGGTTAGAACCGGACGAGTAGATTAAAGATAGTGAGTGTTCAAAACACATGACAGGAAACAAAAGCCTTTTCTCAACCTACCAAGTGTACGACGGAGGTAATGTCACGTTCGGTAGCAAGCTTAAAAGTAAAATCATTGGAAAAGGTACAATCTCTCATGACTCTTTTACTATTGATGATGTTGCTCATGTAGATAACTTTGGTTTTAACTTGCTTAGTATTAGTCAATTATGACATAAAAAGTATGACGTCCTTTTCAGTGAAAACGGAAGTAAGATACTTAGAAATGGCATAACCGTAGGAAAGGTGTTTTGAAAAATAACGTTTACGTTATAAAATTAGACAAAACATCTAAAGACAAACTTTGTCTCACCTCCTAAGACGACAACTCAACTCTGTGGCATAGACGCTTAGGCCACGCCAACATGAGACTTATCCAATCTCTATCATCTAAGGAACTCGTTAGGAACCTACCCAAGTTGAAATACGACCAACACTTTTGTGATGCTTGCAAAATTAGGAAACAAGTTCATAATAGCCATAAGGCTAAAAACATGGTGTCTACATCTAGGTGTCTAGAATTGTTTCATATGGATTTGTTTGGTCCATCCGCTATACAAAGTTATGGAGGAAACATCTATACTTTGGTAATAGTAGATGATTACTCTAAGTAAGAATGTTGGGTTTTAAAGGTTTCTTGAAGTTACTGATGCTGACATTGTTAAGACTGCTCAGGAAAAATGACAAGTTATTAATGCTGCAGGTTATGAAGTTAATGCTGCTTATGGAAGATTAATGTTGCTACAAGATTAATACTGCTAGAACAGATAGTTAGTATTGCTAATACGTTATTAGTGTTGCTAGAGTATTAGAGTCGGTTATTATGTATAGTATGTTTAGATAAATATAGAAAAGATTCTATAAAGATTTATCTTGTAAAGAAAGTTATTGTAAGCCGACTAGGACTCCTTAGTCTATAAAAGGAGGACCTAGGGCATAGATGAAGATATAGTTTTGCGATAGAAAACTTCAAGGTTGTAAACCCTAATACTCAGAGAGTATTCGTAGTACTAATAATATTGAAGTGTTTAGTTTGATATTCATTGTTCATTATAAAGTTCTTCTTAAGATCAAATACAAAATTCCGCAATGTGTTTGATAAATCATAAGACAGTTTCTATACCTAGTTGTGTTAGATTTATCTAGCATAGCTAAACCTTTACAAGCTAAGGGATTCGATCAAGTGCTCAATTGGGATCAACAAAGAAAATTTAAAATCAAATAGGAAATAATATTGTGTCAATTAGAACCGACCACGGTCGTGAATTTGATAACGAAACCCAATTTGGAGCTTTTTGTGATGCTAATGGCATAACACATAATTTCTCAGCTCCTCGAACTCCTCAATTAAACGGTGTAGTAGAACGTAAAAATAAAACACTTCAAGAAATGAGTCAAACAATGCTAAATGAACAGAACATACCACAAAAGTTTTGGTGTAATGCCGTTGACACATCCACTTATATCCTAAATAGAGTCTTAATTAGACCATTCTTGAATAAAACACCATATGAACTTTTTAGAGGCAAAAAGCCTACTTTAGGATATTTTAGATTTTTTGGAAGCAAGTGCTTCATTTTAAACACTAAGGATTATCTCACCAAGTTTGACCCAAAGTCTTATGAAGGTGTATTCCTTGGATACTCACAAAATAGTAAAGCATACATTGTTTTGAACAAAGAAACCTCAAGAGTCGAGGAATCGTTGAACGTAACATTCGACAAAAGTCCACCTCCCTCTAAGACATCACCTTTGGTAGATGATGACTTAGTTGAAATTCAAATGGTTGAAAACCAAGAAAATCTTGATAATGATAAAGAAGATGAACCTTTAAATAAGGAAATAGTCAATATCAAAGAATCTAGAAGTCACCCATTAGATAACGTCATAGGAGAAATTAACGAAAGAACCTTAAGATCAAAAGTTCAAAATCAAAGTAATTTCTTTTGTTTTATTTCAATAATTGAGCCCAAAAATATAAATGAGGCCATAAAAGATGAATCTTGGGTTATAGCAATGTAAGAAGAACTTAATCAGTTTGTTAGAAATGACGTTTGGACATTAGTCCTTCAACCTAAGTGTCAAACCATAATTGGAACAAAATGGGTGTTTAGGAATAAAATGGATGAAAATGGCGTAGTGTCTAGAAACAAAGCTAGGCTAGTAGCTCAAGGCTACAATCAACAAGAAGGTATAGACTACGATGAAACATTTTCACCAGTAGCTAGGCTTGAGTCAATTAGAATACTACTTGCATATGCATGTGCACATGACTTTAAACTATTCCAAATGGATGTTAAAAGTGCATTTCTTAATGGTTTTATTAATGAGGAAGTGTATGTCGTACAACCTCCCGGCTTTTCCGATTTTGAAAAACCAAATCATGTCTATAAACTTAAAAAGGCTTTATACGGACTTAAGCAAGCACCAAAAGATTGGTATGATCGACTTAAGACTTTCCTAGCTGACCATAAGTATACCATGGGCCTAGTAGACAACACTCTTTTCACTAAGAAAAAGGGATCACATATAATCATAGTTCAAATATATGTGGATGACATCATATTCAGATCATCTTGTCAAGAGTTATGCGATGATTTCTCAAAAATCATGCATGACGAGTTTGAAATGAGTATGATGGGGGAACTAAACTTTTTCTTAAGACTCCAAATTAAACAATTAGATGATAGGATATTCTTTAACCAATCTAAGTACATCAAAGATATGCTAAAGAAATTTGGTCTTGAAGATTCCAAACCCATGAAAACACCCATGTCCTCCGAAACCAAACTCACAAAGGATGAGGAAGGTGAATCCGTAGATAGCACTAAATATAGAGGAATGATTGGTAGTCTACTCTATCTAACTGCTAGTAGACCCGACATTATGTTTAGTGTTTGTCTATGTGCACGCTTTCAAGAAGATCCCAAAACATCCCATCTTGAAGCCGTCATATGAATATTTAGATATATTAAATGTACTACACATTTAGGATTATGGTATCCCAAAGGAACGGGAATTGAAACCATAGTGTATGCCGACTCGGACCATGCCGGTGACTATGTTGATAGAAAAAGTACAAGTGGTATTTGTACTTTTGTTGGACATTGTCTTACCGCATGGTTCTCAAAGAAATAAACGGCTTTAGCAATTTCAACAACCGAAGCCGAGTACGTGTCTGCAGGAAAGGCGGGTCAACAGGCACTGTGGATGAAACAAGCTCTCGTCGACTATGGAATTCAACTCAACAGCATTCCCATTCTTTGCGACAACAAAGTAGCTATCGACCTTAGAAAAAATCCAGTTCAACACGCTAGAACCAAACACATAGAAATTCGTCATCACTTTCTACGCGACAATGTTCAAAAAGGAAACATCTCAATCGAGAAAGTATCCTCAGAGGACAACATTGCCGATATTCTCACAAAAGCTCTTAAGAGAGTACCCTTTAACTTCCTTCGACTTGGTTTAGGATTAATGGAACCAAATGTGTAGTTAGAACCTTAGCTTGAACCTTAGATTAACCAAACACGACAAAAACAACCAATTATCAAAAGGTTCCCACGGAACCAATCGAACACAAGCACGAAACCTACTTTTTGGTTCCGCCAAATCCGTGGGTTCCTGAGTCAATTTTTATATTAAAACAAACACCCATGTACTGTTTATCACATTCCCCAAAAAGCTCACAAGCTACTGGAACTCGACCCATAGCAAACCAATCTCAGAATTTAGGTCATCCTCCGCAACCAATTTGTGCTTTAAACCTCTCTGTAAGTATCCAAACTATATCTACATTCCTGATCTGAGTCTAGGATTTCTATTTCTTGCACAAAATCAAAACTTGGGGTTTATGCATATTTTTTGTAAAATCATGAAGCATACTCATTGAATTACTTAATAAATCATGTTTTTCATAGTTAGGAATTGCATATCATAAGGTATTATCACAAATCATCAAAAACCCCATGTCAAATACTTGCAAAAATCTTCTCATGACTAGGAAAAACGATTTTTGCACATTGTTCATACAAATAAAAACGTTATGTTTCGAACATCACTTGCATAATGTCTCTTGAATGCTAAAGGGAATACATAACTAATATGTATTTTCGGGTACATTCAATCGAAGCTACATTGAAGTAGGAGCGTTTGGGTTATCTCTCATTTTGTTATAAAATTTGCATAAACGAAATTTTCATGCATAAAAAAGAGTCAAGATAACCACACCTCCATATTGTCTCCATGTAGGCACACACTAGAAACTTATATACGTATTTTTGATAGCTTTAACTAAACTATGTAATTTTCGTGTATAGGATAAAATCATGCCTCCCGCAACATACTATGATCACAAAGAAACCCTCAATTACCTACCCAAACACCATAAGACAAAAGGACTCACAAAAGACCAAGTAAAAATTTTTAAGGCTTTAGAAAAATGATACATTCACGAAGGTAGAACCGTAGACCCCTCATTCTTAGAGGGCACCAACATCCGAGAGCAAATAGCCGCCATCCAATTTGATTGTCTTCTAGACATAAATGAACCAATAGTTCCTAGATTTGTGCTAGAATTCTATGCTAGCGTCGGCCTTAGCACCAATGACTATGGTTACATAAGCATCCAATTCAAAGTCAATCAACATCCCTTTGAACCAATTCGCGGAAGTCTTAGGAATTCCATGAGTAGGAACTTGTCTTTACTCTGACAAGTGGTCATTATCAATCCTAGATACCCTTGTTGATCGTATGCATCCATACGACACACCTTTGACTCCAAAAGAGACCATCCGTGATCATCTCTTTGTCCCTAGGAACAACCAAACTAGGACCAACCGATAAGGTCGTCAAGTGGATCGAGACCCGTTTGGCATGGAGCTAAACAAGCTTAGGCCTCAATTTAGAAAGTTGGAAGAGATCCTTAGAGCTAATGTTTTGTGCACCATAGGAAATAGGGATCATCTTAATGCAAGCCTTTGCTACATGTTGTATTGTGTGTCCACCCATCAATCCTTCAACTTAGCTTACTATATCGCCAAAAGAATGGCTGATATTCCGGTATTGTGTACCACCGCCATGCCTTACGGGATGCTTCTTACCCGTCTCTTTAGAGCTTTTTCACCCATTCCTCCAAATGTTAGAGGTTTCCTTCCCGACTACTCTGACATTCCACATACCTTTGTACCTCTTAGTGACCATAGAGTAGCCGTGTCAAAAGGTAAACGTGTTCATCCTCCAACATCATCATCATCATCATCCGACAAACAAGAGGAATGATGAAGAATATTAGGCATTGGATAATTGATGAACTCAAATAAGTACATTTTGTTACTATCATTTATCCTATTAATTTGACTTCTTTTATTATATTATGTATGAGGATTGATACTTAATCGTTTACTTTTGTAATTCTCAGGTAAAAACAAGCATTTGGTGAAACTTGGCGATTTTGGACTAATTATGGAGCAAAACAAGCAAGAAGTTAAGAGTCTACTGAAATGTACAAGATCAAGACAAATCAGCTCCAGATGCGCCGCATCTCACTTATTACATACGGCGCATCACTATCAAGATTTCACCAGATACGATCCAAGATACAAGAGGACATGCGCCGCATCCAAGAATGAAGATACGCCGCATCTTCTGGCTGTGTACGAATATTCCTGAATATATTAATCTTGGACCCCACGCGAAGTTAAGTCAATGCGCCGCATCTACTTACTAGATGCGCTGCATCTCACCCTCAGACAGAAACTATAAATACCCCAAGACCAGACGAATTCCTTAGCTTTTGTCAGACATATATTAGATACAAGACCGAAGTACAGAAACCTTAGGACGAATTCAGTCAAGGAAGCAGCACAAGACACAACTTGAACGAAGATACAAGAGCTTTAAGAAGGTCCTGCATGTATTTAATTCATTAAGTAGTTTTGTTTTATTGAGTTAGTAAACTTTAATTCATCAGGATTGGTGGCTTGTGTAATGTGACAACGGAAAGATTGCACTCCCTTAAAACTGCTTTCCCATTAATTAAAGTTTATATGTTGATGTCTTTGGTGACTTTTATTAGTGCATTGATAACCTCTGTGTCTAGCTGAGCGTTGATCGGGTCGCCATGCCTCTGCCCTCGCCTATTTATTAGATCGCCTATGCATTCTATCGTCTGTAGAAAAGTAGGAAGAAAGATAAATAGGATAGTCATAAGTAATCGTTAAGGGTTTACTCGCCGATAAGATTAGAACCAACGAGAAAGGACTTAATCTCGGTGCGTTGCATCGAACTATACACTTCATATAAAACTAGCAATAAAACAAGTGACAAACTACTTATCTATCAGGACAGGTCTTCTTATTGTCTCGTGTATTTATCTGTGTACGTGTGTGTTACTTGCTGATTCGTGCCTATTGGTTTAGTTTATTATTTAATTGCAACCAATCGTGCCAGTCTCTCAGGCTGAAACCCCCTTGCGTTAGATTAGGTTGTATAGCTAACTTAATATATTAAAATACTGATTAGAATAACTAGATAATACGTTCCACTCTTAGTGATCGACACTCTACTTACCATTATATTCATACTGACCGGGTACACTACTCGTTAAGTGTGTGTGTTATTGATAAGTCGGCTAAATATAAATTTAAAACTTGAGTAGGCATTAATACTGCTAAACCGCAACGACACATCGCACGCATCAATAATGAAGCTCAACAAGAAGATCAACAAGTAGTGAGGAAATAGGGAGTGTTTGGTATAAACAATTTCAAAACAATGATGTGGTGAATTGTTATGTTTTTAGGATATTATGTTGGTATTAAACATCTATGTGAACTAACTTGACAATGCAGGATGATAACACTTGATGTTATCGATTTTCCGGATTTAAGCCACCGTTTGGCTTAACCTCCATATATGGTAAGTTGAAAATCGTCTGTTTCATTTATGTGTTATCATGTGTTAGAACCTGTGTTTTTGTTCTTAAACAGTCACAACTAATTAATTACATATGATTTAGGAAAATTTTCGGGATTTCAACGGGTTTCGGGTAGTTAGAAATCGCCTCTATAAAGATTTTTCGATCGGCGGATATGGCGGAACCAAATTTTGGGTTCCGTCTGTTGAAAATTTTGGCTCTGCCAAATTAAGCCTAGCGGATTCCGTGGAACCAAAATTTTGGGTCCGTATTTGTTATCGATTGGCTCCGCCATTCAACAGTAACATTTTTCAAATTTCCCGTCTAATCCCGCTCCTTAGATCATTGAGTCTAGTTCTTAGGATTATATTACTGATATTTAAGCACATTAGGATCATTTAGGCACACTTAGAACTATAAGAAATTCACTTCCCACCAAAATTTGAAAATTCAAAATTTCCATCCAAGTTACCTTTCTGTAATAAGCAAGGAACCCTCAATTTGGTTCCTTGCAATCCGTGGGACAATCAAATCATTAGATTTCCTACTTACCCTTTTCATTTACTGCATATCTTCCCAAACTCACTCAACTCCATCTCTATGGATTGACTTTGGTGATATGACAAGTTCATTTTCTTGCTCCAAATCATTAGGAACCAACATCTCTCTATGGATCAATATCAAATCCAAACACAAAGTTCCATAAACCTTACTGCCTATAAATTAGAAGCTTTAGGATCATCACAATTCACACATTCACCATCATCTCTAAGCATTATTCCTGCATTTCTAAAGCAACCCTTCTCATCTAAAAAATGACTAAGTCCAACAACTCATCAACAAGCAGACCACCAAGAAGGACATCTCGTATGAGTGTCAGACCTTGTTGTTTTGTGAATCTAAATTCTTCATCAGAAGAGTCATCTCCCTTAAACATTTCATCACCTATTGCCAATGAGAATTTCCTAACTCTCTCAACTTCAACACCACCTAATGTCATCATCAACACTCCACCACCAACCATAAGTCCAGTGGCTACCACACCACCACCCACTCCATCTCAACTACCTAGATCACCATCACCTCCACATTCACCCCAACTTCAGCCCATTGAGTCGTTTGCAACTCCACCTACATCACCTCACCCATATTTAGAAACTCTTGAAGACGTTCCTCCTAGGTCCACAAATCCACCACCCTTGACTTTTGAGGGTCAAGAACCACTCCTCTTCCATCCTATTTAGAGGGATATTCACGGTCCTCTCTAACTTGACCAAGCACCACCACAACCGCAACCTCAACCCCTTTCACAAAGGTCCACCCTCAATGCCATTGATGAGGGAATGTGGATTAACCAACCCAACACCCAAGGCGAGATCAATGAGGAACTCAACCGCCTCTACGCATTCTCCAACATGGTGGATTCCTACATTAGTAAAGCCATGGATTTACAATCCACTCTACTAGCTTCCATCATGTCACCAACATGCATTCCACCACCTCCACCATCAAACAACTAATAATGAACCATCCCTTCCACCAAACTACCCTAGACATGGATGTTCCATGTGTAAGAGGACCGCCCACTTAACTCAACGAACCAACATCTTGGTTCACGAGTTACAAAACGAAATGAGGTTCATTTTGAACCACATCCTAGAGCGCCTAAATGCTCTTTCCCATCCTCCACAATCGATGCTAGGATCCTCTCTAGTGTTTTTCCTTTTACAGGACTTTTTAGGACTTTTCTTTTTTATGATATTTTTCTTTTTATGTTGTAACACCTTGTTTTGTGACTTTGATCACAAACAATTTTCAATGGAAGGATGTTATATTAATGCTTATGTGTGATCATTAATTATGCATTATATCTTGGTTGGATTAAATTACTAACATTTGCATCATTAGATGGTTGGTTTGAAGTATTGTCTTTGTTTGACCTTTGTGCTTGGTTTGAACAAAGTCTACTAAGTTGACTTTTTTAGTTAAACGGGTTGAACTACAATGTTTGGTTGAACTCATATTAATTGGTTGGATTATCTACAACTAACATTTGTTTTGTAGCGTTTCTCATCTTTGAATCATATACGTTGGTACCCTAGCAACGGGGAGTATTGATCGAGGGGGAGCATATCATGTACTAATCCTTTTTTTGTAGCATCCATAATCCTTGTATCACATACATTGGTACCCTAGCAACGGGGAGTATTGATCAAAGGGGAGCATTATCATATACTAACTATCATTTTTGTAGGATTCATTCATGCCTCATAACCTTGGCACACCAATTAGGGGGAGTATTATCCAAGGGGGAGCTTTTAAGTTCTCAAAATCCATACATTATACTTGGTACTCCAAATTAGGGGGAGTAATCACCAACGGCCATTCACCACATTCCGCTATGCATTTCTTCTTTTTGTTTCGACAAAAAGGGGGAGATTACATTACAGTCAGTACATGTTTTATGCCTAAAATATATTTCAAAACTTGCATAAAACTAGTTTAATATATATTTTTAAAAGACTTACACTTTACATATTCTATTGCTTAAAAATAAACTTTATGTTTTTTCATCAACAAAAAGGTGGAGATTGTTAATACAAATATCGTCCTAAAAACGTTATTTATATTTTACGATCTTTGCTATATTTTGTTAATGACAATTATAAAGTTTATCTTTAGCAAAGCATAAATATAATTTAAAGTCTTTTACATTTATAGTAATAAGCTTTTGAAACTCATCATATACATGCTACATGATCACTAGGATACATATTACATACATATACACATTTACATTATTTACATTTTTATTCTTAAAAATCGAATTATATACATGACATCATGGCATACATCATTTGGATATCTTGTAGATTTAGTAAATATTTTGGAAAGATCTTCAAGCAAAGAATTGGATTGTGTAAGATCTTGGCAAGACAAGAAAAGATTTGTAAAGATATGGCTGTCAGGTCCTGGCAGAACCAAACAGCATAAAGGGCGGACCATTGGAATTGGTTTCGCCGAATCCGTGGACTATTTGATCAGTTTGCCTATAAATAGCAAGCTGATCATTCAAGTTTACTCATCACTCATATAGCATAAACTACACATTCTTTCTTACTAACCCATTCATTCATTCATTTCATTTGTAGAGATCTTTCTTTTGTAGCAAATAGATCGGTCATCACAAGCTTCAACACACTGTTGCAAGTCTTGTTAGTTAGATACTGTGTGATTTGTAGTTTATCACACATCATTGTTATACCAAACATTTAGTAGTGATCGGTTAGTGTTTTAGTCCTCAAAACACATAGAGTGTCGGGAGTGGTTGTACCCTTGTAAAGAACTCGGTATCTAGCTTAGTACCGGAAAAAGTGTAAGCGACGTTAGGTTGGTTCTGCCTCGAACTAGAACTCGGTATTTAGCTTTGTACCGGATAAAGAGTAAGCGAAGTGTAAAGGTTTTATCCACCTAGAAGGGAGCTTGTTTCTTAGTGAAGAAAAACTCTCGAGTTAGAGGCTCGAGGAGTGAAGTAGGGCAAGGAAGAGAGTCCTTGTAGACCGAACCACTATAAACATCCGTGTTGTGGTTTGATTGTTTCTTTCCTTACTTGCTTTACTTATATTGTTTGATTATTTGCATTAAGTTGAAATCACATTAAGTACTCAAAGCGAATTAATTTTAAAAACAGTAAGAACTATTCAACCCCCCTTCTAGTTTTCCACAGAAACGTATGTGAAATCAAAAGACATTGATCTTTGGCATATTATTACCGAGGGTGACTTTCAACCGATTCAAAAGAATCCGAAAACTAAAAGGGATGAAATAGTTCCTTATAATAAACAATGTGATGAACTTAAAAGAAAATTAACGAAAAATGATGAGGCTAAAATGATGATTTATAATGCTTTGCCGAAAAAGGAATTTGAAAGAATTTTTATGTGTAATACGGCAAAAGATATTTGGAAAAATTTGTTAGTCACTTACTAAGGTAATAATCAAGTCAAAGAGAACAAGATAGATCTTCTTGTGCAAGAATATGAACAATTTTCCATTTCGGAAGATGAATCTATTGATAATGCTTTTGCTAGATTTAATATTATTATTACTAATCTTAAAGCTCTTGATGAAGGTTATTCTAGCAAGAACTATGTTAGGAAGTTTTTTAGGGCTCTACATCCTAAATGGAGAGCAAAGGTCACCGCCATTGAAGAGTCAAAGGACTTGGCAACATTATCACTTGATGAACTTATAGGAAACTTGAAGGTTCATGAAATGATAATCAAGAAAGACTCCGATGTAGTCAAAGGAAAAAGCGAGAGAGTTAGATCTCTAGCACTGAAAGCTAAAAAGGAGCCTAGTGATGAAGAATGTTCGGATTCCGACAGTAAAGATGAAGAGTATGCGTTAGCCGTTAGAGACTTTAAAAAGTTCTTTAGGAGAAGAGGTAGGTTCGTTAGGCAACCTCATGATGATAAGAAGCCGTCACGAAAGAACCGAGATGAGAAGAAAGGAAAGAGTGATAGGAGATGCTTTAGATGTGGAGATCCTAATCATCTCATAGGAGAATGTCCCAAACCACCGAAAACCAATAACCAAAGAGCTTTCATAGGATGCTCTTGGAGTGATAGCGATGAAGAAGAAGAGAAGAAGCTCAACGAAGAAACATATCTTATGGCTCAGGCTTCGAATGAGGTACATTCCGACTCTTCTTATTATAGTAATGATAATTCGTCAGTAGATGATAACATAATATATGATGAATATAATAAGCTATGTGAAGTAAGTTCTAAAATTTTAGGTAAAAACAAAACACTATAATTAAAATTGCATGAACTCGAAGTGTAAGTTTTAGAATTAAAGGATCAAGTAAAAAGACTTTAGAAAATAAAGAAATAGATGTAGGTTGTAGGTCATGCATAAGTCTTCAAGTAGAAAATGAAAAACTCAAAGAAAATGCGTTAAGGATCATTAAGCTTTAACAAAGGAACAAAGGCACTTAATGATATGCTTGAAAACATTAGGTTCAGTGAACATGCCGGTGCAGGCTTAGGATTTGACCTGAACCAAGCTTCTACAAATGATACTAAACAAGTAAAATTTGTAAAGCCTGGAGAATCTAAAGTATCAGATGACGACACCACTAAAGGTACAGACAGCACCACTAAAATTAGTGGTACCGTGGTACCGTCTGGTGCTAAAGTCAGATCTGGGTCAATTTAAAAAAATAACTTAAGTCCTAAATCGAGTCACATAGTTATCAATAACGTAGAAGTGCCTATTGCCAGTAAAAAGGAAGTCAAAAGTTTTTATAAACCATTGTCAACCCCCAGACTTGGTTTTTTATAACCTGATATTAGATCAAGGACTCCTTCACCTAGAAGAACAAATGTTCCTAAACCTCGGCCAAGAACTACTCTACCAAGAGGTAACTTTAGAAGACAAAGTTATCCTAGTAACTTCCCCGTAACTTGGAATAACCGTCAACCACAAAGTTACTTACCATGGGAAATGTGTCCTCCATTCCAACATCCCAAAAAAATGTGACAAATGCATGGGATATTTAACACTAACAACTTTGGACCCATGAGATATTGGGGACCAAATGTTTGAGCTTCTGTCTTGCTAGAGAGATATGGTTGTGAAGCAACTTGAAGTCCGAAGAATGAAGTATGATTAGTGTTTACACTAATCATGTGAGGCAAAGTCAAGTCATGTCTCATCTTACTTAGTCTTCATCAAAGGTAGTCTAGGCTTCTAGTTTTAAGGGCAACACCTCAGGCTAAGGTACGCTTTCTTATAACCCCCTTGTTAGTAGACTTGTTAAGCATGTAGTGCTCTTAGGATCCAACTTAGTAAGCACTAACATAATGGACGTGAAAAGTGCATTCCCAAATGGTTTTGTCAACAAGGAGGTATATGTAGTACAACCTCCAGGATTCGTTGATCCATAAAAACCATATCATGTTTATAAGTTCAAGAAAGCATTGTATGTTCTTAAACATGCCTCTTAAACTTGGTAAGACATATTAAAGGCTTTCTTTCAATAAACATGAATATACCATGAAAATGGTTGACAATATGCCTTTCACAAAGAAACGAAATTCACATCCCACCATTGCTCAAATATTTGTCGACGAAAATTATATCAAACTCAACTTTTCCAGAAATATACAATGATCGCTCAAAGATCATGCGTGGCAAGTTTGAAGATGAGCATGATGAGTGAATTAAGTCTCTGTCCTAGCCCTCATATTATATTACTTGAAGATAGTATCTTCTTAAATTTAAGTATACTAAAATACATATATATATATATATATATATATATATAATATATATATATATATATATATATATATATATATATATATATATATATATATAGATACATAATATATATATATATATATATATATATATAAATAGATACATATATATATATATATATATATATATATATATATATATATATATATATATATATATATATATATATATATATATATATATATATGTATAAGATATTTAGCTTAGAACAATCTTAATCGATATAAACGCCCATGTTCGCGGACACGAATCTCACAAAAGACGACGAAGGTGAGTGCGCGGATAGTACAAGGTTAGGGGCATGATGGGTAATCTATTTTACCTAACAGCAAGTAGGCCCGATATCATGTCTAGTGTCTTCCCTTGTGCTCGCCTGTAAGAAGGATCCTAAAACTTCTTACCTTAAAGCAGTTAAGTGTATCTTCCGATGCATTAAAGGCACTATACACTTGAGATTGTAATATCTCAAGGGGATTGGTGTAGAAACTATTGTCTATACCAACTCTGATAATGCGAGAGATAATGTGGATCGAAATAATAAGAGTGATGTCTGTACCCTCATAGGTTGTTGTCAAACTTCTTGGTTCTCCAAGAAACAAACGACTCTTTCTATCTCCATGACCGACGCCGAATATGTAAGCGCCGGAAAGGCATGAAAACAAGCACTATGGATGAAACAAGCTCTAATCGACTGCGAAATCCATCTCAACGACATTCCTATGATGTGCGATAACCGAGGTGCAAATTGACTTGACCAAGAACCCCGTGGATTGCTCATGTACGAAGCACATCGAAGTACGTCATCTCCTCCGTCGCGATAATGTCCAAAGAGGAATCATTTTCTTAGAAAAGTTTCCCTCAAAGGACAAGATCATCGATATTCCAATCAAACATCTCAAATGAGAATCCTCTAACTATCTTTGTCTAGATCTAGGAACGATGGAACACGTTCCGTGAATTTCACAATTCACATGTGTTCAAATCCGTCCTTCACATCCCTCTCATGACTATTTGGATATTTCACTGGAAATATTAAAGTCATCTCTCATATCTCGTCTCATGACTTTCTAAATATTTCACTAGAAGTATTGAAGTCACTTCTTACATCTCGCCTCATAACTTTTTAAGTCATCCCTCACATCCTCCTTATGACTACTTAAATATTTCACTGGAAATATTAAAGTCATCCTTACGTCTCATCTCATGACTTGCTAAATATTTCACTGGAAATATTAAGTCATCTCTCACATTCTTCTTATGACCACTCGAATATTTCACTGGAAATATTGAAGTCATTCTTTACGTCTCGTCTCATGACTTTTAGATATTTCACTAGAAACATTAAGTCATCCCTTACTTCTCGTCTCATGACTTTTAAATATTTCACTGGAAATATTAAGTCATCCTTCACGTTCCTCGTATGATTACTTAAATATTTCACTGGAAATATTAAAGTCATCTCTTTAGTCTCGTCTCATGACTTTCTAAATATTTCAATGGAAATATTAAAGTCATCCCCCACATTCTTTCAATGACCACTTATAAATTTCCTCGGAAATACTAAAGTCATTTCTTGTCATCTCGCCTAGTCGTTTCCGTTAAAAAGAGTTTATTAGGTATAAACTCTTCCCTCGCGTCAAAAAGTCTTATTAATTAAGTGAGATTAATTCATCAAAAGTCAAAAAGGAACAAAAACGAGTCTCAGACATGCACGACACCACTAAACATTAGTGGTACCGTCATACCGTGTGTCTGATTAACCCATTTTCTTCCCTCTTTCCCTCTGCAGATTCATTCAAAACAAAATACCCCCTTCTATTTTGCTGTCAAAACCGAACACCACACTCAAATCCTACTACACTCTTGTGAATCAAGATCGAGGCATTGCACTTAAAGAATTTCAATCACTACAACATCAATTGTAAGTTAATTAACCTTTATTTCATTTCAATTTGAGTCTAGGGTTTGTTTTTATGCATAAAATCGAATTGGGATTTTTCATTTTTAGTTGAATTTTTATGCAATTAGGACTAGGATTAGACAATGTATAACATACATGATTCCCTAATCATAGGATTTGCATAAACCCACTTATATTATAGTCCAAATTTTACTATTTATATTGGATTAAGATTAAATACTTTTAGTGGAATCATGTCTAGGATACTTGAAATTGAATTAGGAGTCATCAACATTGAAGCTTTTCAACTTTAACAATTTTGGCGCCAAATTGTCGCCTTTGCCAAACACCCCCAATTCCATTGTTTTCGAAAAATCTCACGAAACTAGGATCATGAAATATTTTTCGTGCATTGTTGATGCAAACTAAAAACGTTTTTTCATGCATACATGATCTCACAAATATTGATCGAATTACAAAATTAATGTGTATTCTTCGACATATTTGATTGAGCAAAAGTGAAGTTAGGAGTGTTTGGGTAATCACATTACTTTTGTTTTAGAGTTGAGATTACCGCACCTCCACATTGTTTGCATTTAGGCACACACACACTAGATATGTGATCATCAAAATGAAACACGTTAACATATACATACTTATATTTTTGTAGATAACAATGCCTCGTGTCGATTATCAATATACCAAATCATACATCCCTTCTCTAATTGATAACCCAAACATTTCCGATGAGCAAAAAGCTTATCACCTTAGAGTCCAACATCGATATATACACGAAGGTCGTGTAGTCGATGCTTATTTTGTTCCTTTGAATGGCATCCAAGCATGCTTTCCTACTATCCAATTTGATTGTTTATATAAAATAAATGATCAAATTTGTCCTCGTTTCATCCTCGAATTCTACAGTCGTGTTCGTACCTTCAATGTTCTTGAGGGTAATGTCTTTCTTGATTTTTTGATTCAACATGAACATATCATGTTATCCATAACCGAACTCGGGGACATTATAGGTGTTCCTTCCTATGGTCAATGTGCCTACACAGAAGACCATTCCTTATAGTCTCTTCACTATCACCTTGAAAGTGAAGGTCCTTATCTTACCGAAATCCCCAACCTTCAAAGCATAAAACAACATGTCCAAATCCCTCGAGTCGCCAACACGCACCAAAAGCATGATGGTTCCATAGTTCATCTCGACCCCAATCGTATTTATCTCAAAGAACTCCTTCCCGATCTCAAAAGTTGGGAACTCCTTCTGCGTGAAAACGTTTTTTGTCTTGCGGGCAACCGGGATCATGTTTCGGCAAGTCTTGCCCATATGCTCTATTGCCTTAGTACCGAGGAGCCATACAACCTTGCATACTACATGGCAAAAAGAATGGCAAACATTCACAGTCAGGCCGATAAGCTCATGCCATATAATATGTTGCTTACCCGTCTATTCCGTTGGGTTATGGCAAATTACCCACATTTTAATAATGGGGACTATTTTCTTGTTGATCCCGTTATGAAACCTCTTGGTGGACCACAATGCCGCACTAAACCACGTAGTGACAAAGGGGCTAAACGTGGTCGTAAATCCACCTCCAATGTTACTTTCTCTTCTTCCTCCTTCGGTAATGGATCGTCATCTCAACCTACGGATGAGGATGATGATGAGGTGAACGAAGAAAGAACATCCCGTGCTCGTACTCCTTCTCCCGACACTTTCTTTCATAATCTTGACACGTCATCCTTCACACCAACAACCGACCTTCCTTACAACCAAACCAATCATAGTGCGGTGATGAGAAGGAAAACAACGATGTATAATCGGCAAGTGTCCATGCATGAGCAAACTAATTCTAAAACATAGTATCTTCTATCCAATTCTAATCCAGAATAGCTACCAAGCCTTCTAAGTCCAGAGGTACACTCTCACTCATTCCCAGCTTCCTACTAAAACCTGCCGCAGGAAAAGAAATACGGCTGAGCTACGAGAGCTCAGTGAACAGATATATATATGACAGAAACAATAACAGATAACAATACAGAAACAAATCAGAAAAACAGATTATACAGATACAAAATTAAAGTGAAAGAATAGGAAAGGAATAAGGGTGAAAGAAAAGAAATGAGAAAGGGATAATGTACAAACCAGGTTTAGGGAAATACAGAAATCCATCACGAGCCCAGAGGTAACAGATAATATCAGAACAGAGTAACCATATAATAATCCATAGGGGATGCCTCTCAAGTAACAGATAATATGAGGGGTGACCTCATGTATCAATTGGAGTGATCAGCTCCCAAATAATGTGAGAGACGTGTATCGCACACACCATCAGTCACCAGATATAATAATAAACATATAACATAAACAGATAACAAATAACAGATAACAGAGTCAGAACTAGGATGCATCCATGCGCCCCTTGTGGCCAGAAACTCCTTAACACACCAGATAAAATAAATCAGGGACGGGACAGGTCATCACTCTCCTGCCCTAGAGTCATGCCATCGGTGCATCCATGACATGGACATGAAACCCTCATGCCTAGTGATTGGCTCGGATATCAGACTGTGGTCAAGGTCAGATGTCATATAATAAAGGGATAATTACTAAATAGCCCAAAACCCAAATGGGATATTTCTACCCCGGTTGCCTTGGGCAATGCCCCCAGTTGCCCAAAAAATACACTGGAAATCCTTCGGTTGCCCCAAAAAATGCCGGTTGCCCTGGGCAACACAATTATTTTTGGATTTCGGGTTAGATAGGGAAGCGCCCATTTGTGTTTGGGCTATTTTTGTCATTATCCCTATAATAAACAGAGTCATATCTAAGGGTTCATGGCAGAAGGGTCATGTCAACAATCCAGAATAAGATAATAAGGTTTGAATCAGAGTTTATCAGATTAAGTTTAATATCAAAGCTTAAGTTCAGATTAAAAGGTTTATTTCCAATAGTCCAAAAGAGTATATCAAAGGTTAATAATTACAAGTTTATAGCAATAATCCATTTCAGAAGTTCCTGTCAAGAGTTCATTTAAATCAATCCTTTAATAATGGTTTTCATTGAACTGATCTTTCAAAATAGTTTTCATAAAAATGGTCTTCCAAAACTTTTAGTCACTTCCATTTCAAGTGGTATAGCTTCTTTTTAAAATAGCTTTTAATAAAGGTTCAAAATCAATTAGGTTCAGATAAGGATTTAACAGGTTAAGGTTTATACCAAAATCAAATCAAAGTTTACAACAGATATATCAGGTTAAGGTTCAGAACAACGTTCACAGATCAGATTCAATCAAGACTCACAAATTCAGGTTTCAGAACAAGAGACCAATCAGAGTTCAGGAAAAAGGTTCAGAATAAAAGAATCATAGCAGAGGTTCAAACAAAAGTTTCAAGACAAACAGATCACAACAAAGATTCACAACAGAAGGGAACATAGCAATGGTATAGGGAATCCTAATAAGGGAATGAAAAACTGAAAGAAAAGGGAATGAAAAACCCTTACTGAAAAAGGAGAGAATATCTGTACCTTATAGCACAGCAGAAAATCAAACAAACACAGAACAATGATCAGGACTTCTCCTTCTTCACACCTAAGGAAGAGGAAGACAGAATTACTACAGATTCTAATTCAGATTATTACTTTTTAGGTTTATCTCTTCATTTTATGTACTTTCTATTTTTAGTAACTTTCCAGATTTAGTAAGTTCCCATAATTAGCAGGTTTCCAGAATTAACAGATATTATCATTTCAGATTAGGTTTAACCCTGATTCAAAGATTATTATGGGATAACAGTATATTTTATCAAGTTACAGAAGTTTAGGGTTAATTATGACAATTATACCATGCTTAGGGTTTTAAATGTAACTTCATTAATTTCCAAGGTCATTAGTGAAAAATAGTTTAAGTTACAGAATTATATGCTCATTTTATTTAGAATTATATTTTATTCCCTTAAGTTTCACAATTTACAGATTACACCCCTTTAGTTACAAAATTTACAAAACCAACCTTATATCTACATATTTTACAAATTAAACCCTACAATATCCATAATTACCAACCAAGCATATTATATTTCATAATTACAGAATATACCATCAGAATTTAGTACATCACAGATTAGACCCCTCAGAATTCAGAATTTACATATTTAGTCCTTTAAGTTTACGAAACATATATATTAAATCATAATTCATAACAATTACATAATTAACCCATAAATCCTCAAAATTACACAACATCCTTTTTATATCAGTATTAACTCAAAATAACTTCAAGATTTCAGATTTACACTTTTGGTCCCTCTCTTTTATTTAATTTCCATTCGTACCCTTTAAAATCCATTTAATTCGTTATAATGCAATATTTACACTTAGGACCCCAAAGTTATATTTTTTCCACATTCCTATAGATGTATGTGACATTACAAAAATATCCCATAAGTTTCAAAGTTGGCAAAAAAGGTCCTTATACTTTTTACTTTAAATCGGCTAGACTTTTTAGAAACAATTACAAACCCTACTATTTATCAATCATTGCACCATCATTAATTCATACTTAAAACACCTTTAATGATCAGATTTATGCCCAAGAAACCTAACCCTAATAACCCTAATTTGTATTTTATTTGTTTTCTTTGTTTTATTAAAATCCGGTTTTAACAATAATTCACCACGTTAAATCTAGGCTTCCAAAAATCAAACTCATATTTTTCCCAGATCATATGACTTATAAAGAACCCACGAAAAATAATTAGCATGCCCAGAAAAATCGTTTAACACATATTTGATTTTTATGTACGTTTTAGACATCAAAATTACCACGACATGATTTAGGCTACCATAAATCGATCTATCATTTTTCCCAGGTCTATTACATCATATGAGGTCTAAATAAAATATTCATCATGCCCAGAAATTCGGATTACATATATTTGAGATTTACGTGTTCTATGATCATAATATTTTCATACGCATAGATTTGCTTGCATGATTCGATTCAAATAATTTATATGAGTTATATAACATGTAAAGATCACATGAAAATTTTTATATTAATTTTAGAACGTGTGGTTTAGTCGTATGAATTATATACCTTGCATATGGCAATCCGACAAGAAAAATAGAACCAAGAACGAACCAGCGAAATCACACACCAACCCTTATTTTTCCTAGCTTGCTTGCACCTCCAAGAACCCCAGAAAAATACTTGTTCACGTCCAGAAATTGTGTAGATGATTTGGTCGATTTTTTTGGTGTCGCTAGGGTTTTTCCTTAGTTTTTGCGATTAGGTTTTGATAGAAAAATAAAAGATTTGTTTAAATGTTGTAGAAACCGACCTAGGGGAGGGTTTAGGATCAGATTGTTGGTATTTAGAATCCCAAAATAATTTGGGTTGATTTGCTTAATCTTTTCTTAATTTACTTTTTCACATATTATTTAATTTAAAGATTTAATAATTGTATTTATTTAATTTTTGTTATTTCGGAAATTATAACTAATGTGTTTGTTATAATAATTTTTTTGAACATTCAAAATGATGTAACATTGTCCCAGAAATTAGTTTGTTTCAGATATAGTTCGTTTTCAGAAGTTTTGGAATTGTTTCAGAATTTTATAAGTTATTTAATTAGGTTTTATGTTATCAGGGGTAATTTGGTCATTTTACGGGTTATCTGAATTTCAGGTATTACAACTATTCTTTAGTGAATTGAGGCATTAGGATTTGCTGCAAATAGTTTCCCTAGGATTATCCAATAGGCAGCCTAGATCCTGCAGAACTGGAAAAAATATCAACTGCAGGTCACGACACCACTAAATAGGGCACGACACCACTAAATTTAGTGGTACAGTGGGTGATTTAGGGGTACCGTCCCCTAGGAAGACGTTTTTAACTGTTTGCTTCCACTTTTTGACCTTCTTTTCCTCAGAATCTGCAAACATGTGCTGATTCCAACACTCCCAAATCCCTAAACTCACCATCCTATCCATCCTTGCATGCTTTGATTTGGCTATTTAAGCCTTTATCATGCATTGATCTTCCTCATCATTCCACATTCATCATAAACTTACCATGTCTTCTACCATGGCTACCACCTCTCACAAAGCAAAGAAACCTAGGCTAAACCTAAAACCACCCAATGAGATACTTCTCATTGATCTTACATTGGATGATGATGAAGATGTTCACACACCACTACCCTCAACCAATTCAACTGCATCAATCTCTACATCTTTGGCTCCATCAAAAGCCACTTCAACCAAGCCTACCTCATCATCATCTTCCACCATTAGGGCTACCACACCTTTACCTCCACCTAGTCCTCCTCAACCATTAGCACTAACCTTCACCCTATCACCAACAACTCCTTTTGAGCTTGGGTCCAATACATCATCATCTTCCGCCTCTCCATCACCACAACTACTAATGGGTCATCCCATTTTTTATCTTTTAGAGCCACATAGCCTAAGTTGTGCATGTTGTCATCACAACCGAAACCTCATCTTCAACCTTAGGGATGAGTTGAACTTTATGTTCTCCTACCTTGAGCACCTCCTAACACCACCATAAGGACCCATCGTACCACCTCCTCCACCAACCAATAGCCCAAACAACTAAACATTTTCTTGTTTAGTTTCCAAAATAAAAGCTTAGGATCCCTTTTGTCATCAAAGCAAATCTTAGGGCCTCATGACACTAACGATTTCTATATGCTTCTTGTAGTTTGTTTTTATTATTTTGTTGTTGTAGTCATACTTATGTATGACATTTACTTTTATGAATGAATAGGCTTTTTATGTGGTTGTTTTTTTTTTTTTTTTTTGGTGCTTGGCTACTTAGTCATTTTTTTATTTGTGGTTGGATATTTGTCGTAATTGCTACATGTTAGATATTGTATAATTTTCATCTAACTTTGTTTTGTAGCAAGAATCATTGCTCGATTCCTTGGTGTCCTCCAAACGAGGGGGAGTATACATCAAGGGGGAGCCTTAACAACCTTTTTGCTTCGACAAAAAGGGGGAGAAATGGGATATAAACTCATTAAAAACTTGTTAAAATTAATTTTAACGTAAAATGAGTTTAGGTTTTGTCATCATCAAAAAGGGGGAGATTGTTGATGCAAATAATGTTCTAAAAATGTTATTTATATCTTTCAATAACTTCACATTTTGAGGATGACAAAATGTGAAAACACTTTACGTTAAAATTAACGTAAACAAGTTTTTAGTCGAAATATCCGATTTCTACGTAGATCACTCTAGGTATGAACAAACAAACTTACAACTTGACAAATGATCAAAGAAGTGAATTTGTGTTTAAAACTTCACATTTTTAATGTGACAAAAATATTTTTTCAGAAATACACCTTGCAAATTATTTTAGAATTATTAAGAAATATTTTATTGGAAAAATAAGTTTAAATATCATAACAGCTATTTTCCCCTCCAAAATCAGCTCCAAACTTCCCCAAATAAACTTTTACCACTAAAGACCAAAGGAGGAGCATTTTTGTCTGGCACGGTACCACTAAATTTAGTGGTACCGTATAACATTTAGTGGTACCGTGTACCCATAACGGCTAGAATTTTTCTGCCTATAAATACCAGCCCTCTTCACAGTTTTTGGGCATCCTTTTTCACACATATTTTTCTGAGTTCAATACTCTTATCACATCTTCTCTTCTTGATCATTTAGTTTAGTTTTCTTTTGTTTAAAGAGTGATCCAATCATCCAACTAAGTGATCACCTTCATTCCTCTTCTAGTGCAAGAGAAGAACACAAGGTACCCAAGAAGATACAAAGTGTTGTAGTTGTAGTTAGTGCACTTGGAACATTTGTTACACACTTGTTGTATTCTAGCATACATCAAGTTCATTTTTCCTTTGAGAGTTTGTGAGAGTAGATCATTGTGATCTTGTAGAGATATTGAATATCTCTAGTTACTTGTGAGCTAGTGTGTTGATTAAGTGGATCAAGAGTAAATCGGGTAGATCGAGTCAAGTGTGTTGATTGTGTGAAGTAGAAAGGATCGTGTGGATCGTGGTATATTGGTACTAGCTATGATTAGTACTCGACATCTAGCTTTGTGTCAGAAATTAGGATAAGCGACGTTGTACGGTTTTCTCCGTCTGAAGGGAGGTTTGTTGACATAGTGCTTGAAACTCTCGAGTGTGGTACTCGGGGAGTGGAGTAGGGCGAAGAAGAGCTTCGTAACCGAACCACTATAAATCTGTTTGTCCCGGTTTGATCTTTCCATCTCTTTTCCTTACATTAATTATTTACATTAGATAGTGTAGTTTAATGTTCATATTGGTGTTGATTGATTACACATAAGATTCGAATCAAAGTTTTTCAAAAGTAAGGTTTTGAAACAAATTAAAAACCGGGAATACTATTCAACCCCCCTTCTAATTTTCCACAATTTGCTTCCGGGTGACAATCCTTCTGGATAAGAAGAAAAGTCTTCTTAAATCACGAGCAAAATTTGTTCAAAATTTCTCAAAAAGTTTTCAAAACTTTTCAAAATGTTTGCTCATGATTATGTGTTACAGTTAAATAACAGACTGTAAATCAAACTAAACATGTAAAGAAAGTTGTACGTGTTAGTGCAATTATCCTTATGGATGAAAAGAGAAATCTTTTCGGTCTTGAGCATGTTTTTCTGATTTTAACAAACGTTTTTTAGTTCAAGACGTAATAAAATTTCAAAAACAACATTTCCCGCTCCAAAAATAGATCAAAACCAATTTTCTTAAGATAAGCTATCTTTTAGGGGGAGTAAATTTGAAAGTTTGTTTTTGAAATCAAATAATAAGTATTTAATGTTGTTGAATAAAAAAAAAATGTTGTGACAAAGTTGGAATAATAACATCACTTCTAGGGGGAGTGATACCTTCTTGTTAAAATATTTTGATGTAACACAAAAGATATATAAAATGATCAAAATGTTTTCAAAAGTTTGTTTAAAATAAAAAGTTATCAAAATGGACTGTGTCTAAAAAATGAGCATAATTTAAAGGGGTGTTTTTTTGTATAAATGTCAAAAACAAATCTTGAACCCTCCCCTAGGTCAAACGGTTGTGAACTGGGTCAAAGGTCAAAAGCCAAAATGAGTTAATAACTCACTTACTCGGTTTGTGAACAAAATACTCACACACTATTCCTCTCACAACATTCCAAACTCTCAAAACCTTCGCAAAAATCAAATTTGTGCTTTTCAAAATTTGTTGAAAATAAAAAGTTATCAAAAAGGATTATGTGTGAAAAGTGAGAATAAGTTAAAGGGAGTTTTTGTATAAATGTCAAAAACAAATCTTCAACCCTCCCCTAGGTCAAACGGTTGTGAATTGGGTCAAAGGTCAAAAGCCAAAATGAGTTGATAACTCACTTACTCGGTTTGTGAACAAAAAACTCGCACACTATTCCTCTCACAACATTCCAAACTCTCTCAACTCTCTCAAAACCTACGCAAAAATCAAATTATGCTTTTGGATTCTCGTGCTCCTTGATTTAAAGTAAGCATCTAAAAAGCTTTATCATATTCTTACTTATTTTTGTTTTGAATTGCATTAATTGTTATCCATTAATAGATTAGAATTGTGATTTTTAGGTTGCATTTCTTAAGAACACTAAGAACAAAATAGGGTTTAGAGATTTAGAGTGTTTGGTGAAAGTTTTGTAGTTGGATGCCTTAAAATAAGCATTTAGATAACTCGTTTAAAAGAAAATTGGGTAGTTCACCATTAGGTTCGGTTAAAAATGGATCGAAATGTACGTTTTTGTGATAAACAGTACCTTAAGAGATAATAATGGCGGTTTGCAAGAGTTGTTGCGATACCAGGTTGCGAACTAAGTTGCGATACTAGGTTTGTGAAACTTTATTACGACACCAAAACCCTAGACTCCATTTAAGTTGTGAGACTGTTAATTTAAGATTGCCTACTCTTTCAACTTTTTGTTGCGGGACATATGTTTGACCATTTTTTGCGATACTTTAACTTTGTTGTGAGATTATTCTTCCGAGACTTTTTCAACCCACTATTTCTAAACGTCACTCTACCAAAGTTTACAAATTCTCGCGTGACTTTTCAAAAGTAACTAAATATTTAATTGTTATTAATTTCTTGCGAAACTTACTCAATATAATTAAATTTTTTTTTGCGAGAGTAAGTGATGTTCTAAATTTTTTTTTCTAAAAGTTGTCAATTGTTCAAAAACTTAAATTTTGTCAATATTATTTTTCAAAATTTAAATTTTATTGTTGTGAGCACATTTAAAATCACAAATGTATTTTTTTTAACGCAAACTCAATTTTTGTAAATTTCTCAAATATATATTTAATGATTTATGACAAGGAGATGCATACGAATATTTTATTACTAATTTTACTATGATTGTATCCCGATATTGCCTTAACATCGTTCGAAATGCATATGTCTAATTAAATTACGTAGACTTTTCTATGATTGTATCTTGTATATTAATTTACATTTAGTGCATGACATTTAAATATGTCAATGAGAGTGTGATGAATTAAAGGATTAAGTTTAAATGGTCTTGGTTGCTAATGCTTTAAAAATTTATTAATAAATTTTTCTTGCAACCTTGAGACATTCACTTCAAATCTGTTTTATTGAGACAATTCTTTATTTTTAAGTAATCTTGATCAGTATATCTTCAAGTTGATTAAACGACCTAAAATTGATCCCTAGATCATATCGATCTCTTTAATCAGCCACGTAAACTTACTGATCAAGGTCTTAACTGTTTAGAATTTATCAATCAAGTATGCAAACATATGTTTTAAATCTTTTGAGTTGAGTCTTTACTATCATATCACTGAAACTGGTATATCTTCAAGTTGATTAAGCGACCTGAAATTGATCCTCGGATCATATCAAACTCTTTAATCAGCCAAGTAACCTTATCAGTGTAGGTTGTGTGTCAGTGTAGGATTCCTCAATATCTTATGTAGTAAAATAAGTGTTCTAAAAAACAAGATTTATTCTTCTCAAAAGATGTCATAAGTTTTTGATTTGGACCTACATATGCTAACTTGTGGATTCAATGGTTCCAAATTCCCAAGTTTGATGAAAATAAAATTTTCATATGATGCTTTTTCTCAAACATATTCAATGACAGTAAGATGAACATAAATTTTACAAGTATCAAAACAACGTCCAGTATTTTCCTTAAAATCTTTTGAAAAAGTGTCATTAAAACAAACTTTTGGTGAGGAAATATAAAAATAGACAGAGAGAATTAAATCACATGTTAAAAGAAAAGTGAGCATGCATTTATGCTATAAAAGCAAGAAAGCATAAGAAAATAAAAGATAAAACATATGCTCGTAAAAGAAATGCTAGAGCATACAAAAACGGAAAGAGTGAAATAAATTTAATTTTATGCATGAACTTAACACAATTTCATTATCATATCAGAATCACAACTCATATACATGACTGAACAACAAGAACAATTTTCACAAGACATTCCACAGGAAATGATGGAAGATCCGGTAATTATCCCTAATGAACAACTTATTCCAAAAGACCAATTCATTAAAATTGGTAGTTCTAACTTCCAACTTATCCCACAAACTTTTACCTGTGATCACCCCATCATTACCGAAAGTCTCACGAAATATCCAATCTATCTTGCACTCTCACTATCAGCTGAAAAGATTCCCATCATTTACATACAATAATTCTGGCATCACGTAAAGCTTGTTGACGAAACCAAACCCGCAACTCTCAGAACAAAGATTGAGAATTACCTATTTGATCTCAAAGCTGACCTTATTCATACTGTACTGCATCTCCTAGCTGCAACGCACGCCAATCATCAAGGGTTTGAAGCACCACCAACTTCAAAGCAGCTGATAAAATTCTTCAAAGATCTAGGCTATGACACAAAAGTTGAGACATTCACCAGATTATCTGATTTTAAGAGGAAGTTTATTCTTGCGAGATCAACTACGTTCTTCTCAATTCTAAATCGTTGTATTATGAGTGAAAAATCAGGGATGGATCAAGGTAGGCTAACACTCCACCAAATAATGTACGGTATTGTGATTCATGCCACCTCGACTACGCTGAATTGATATGGACAGAGTTGGTTAAATTTGTCAACAACAAGAAGGAGGTGAAAAAGAAGAAGGGTGGACCATGTGTAGCTTTTATTAGATACATGAAGATCATCATTGCTGAGTTAATACGTAACCATAGAATCTTAGAAAGATCCAATGATCGAACAGTCCAAGATCCTTACATGCATAGCACATTTGCATATGCCAACGCAACTTAGAATGCGCCAATGCCAATTCCTCAAACATTGTTTGATCTTGCTGACAAGAACACAAAGGTATACATGTTGTATGTAGAGTTAGCTAGCGGTTCTATGGAAAGCTCAAAACCAAGCGGACCTACCCCAGAAGCACCTAAGATTAAAAGTTGAGTCTAGTGCCAAATTAGGTGTCATTAAAAAGGAGAGAAAGAAGCGTAAAACTAATCCACGCACTAACAAAATGAGAACAAAAACAAAACTATCAATGCTTAGTGTTGAGACTGATGATGAGAGTGAAGAGGATATGGATGATATTGCTGCTACTAGAGTAGAACAATCTGAGAAAATAAATGTAGGTGGATACGGGGTAAACTGAACCTTCTATTGAGCATAAGGATAGTTTGGACGATAGGGATAGTGGTGATCGTCCGGATAGCGATGATGGAGACGATAAAGGGGCTGGAGCTAAAACATATAGAAAGGAGCCTTAGACGGAGATGAGATCTGAAACTAGTAGGTCTAGGTACTCAGAGTTCCACTAGCTCTTTGATCATAATCCTTCCGTGGACACCAGTCGAACAACTCGTGTATCATTTGTTGATATTGTGACAAGTTCGCAAATAAATACTTTAAGTGACTCCAGTTTGTTATTGATACCATAGAAGGAGCAGGATACAACACCAATACCGAAAGTCGCTCTATCACAGCCAACAATAACAACAGCAACAACAAAAATAAAAACAACACACATAGCTATCTGTTGGGAATACATTTAATTAATATCAAGTGTCGGTCATTATTTTATGTAATAGGTTGCTTAAGTTATAGGCCTTTAAGTTTGTTTAAATGGCTCGGCCCTTATAGAAGGTCCATGGGCCGTGGCCTTGTTTTGTTTCTAGAAAGAATGCACAAGAGTGTTGCCCTAACACTATTGTCCTATAAATACTACACGTAAACATACTCTTATTAAGTTGGTTATTTCACATAGTTACTAAACCTTTGCTATTTTTTTGTGTGAAGTGATCAACCGTCTCTTTCTCTCATCCCTATCATTTAATATACTTGTTTTTATACTATTATAGTGACCCAACAAGTGGTATCAATCGCCTAAAGATCATTGAGTTGTGTATTTAAGAGTTGTTCATAGTTTCTTCTTTGTGTACGAGTTGGTTTTGTGGTTACTTTGTGACAAAATCTCATTTCTTGCACTCGTTCTTCACGCTTGTAAAGTGTTAAGAACTCTATAGTGTTTAGAAGTTAGATTTGTAGTCGAAAGTTTGGATCTTTGTGCTTTAGAACAAATTAGGATCGTAGTTTTAGTAAGTTAATTTATCGAAATTGGTCAAATTTCGTTTAAAACGTTAAAGCTTGAAACTTTCTTATCATTTAAGTGTTTTTAAACGTTTTTATCCAAAGAGAATCAGTTTAAACATCGTTTTTGATAGAAAGAAAGTGTTTTTGATAAAACTGTCCTTCAATGGAATTGCGTTTAAGGGTTTATCGGAATTGGATTTAAGGGTTTGTCGGAATTGCCACACAAGGTTCTATCGGAATTGAAGTTCAGGATTCATCGGAATTGATACTCAGTAGATTCCTTGCTTGTACAAGCTTGTGAAAATACTTCAACTTTGTGGAAATCTCCTATCTTGTATAAGATTAGTGAGATAACATCAGAATTGCATCTTCTATCGAAATTGCTAAATTGCCATCGCAATTGCAATCTCTATCGAAATTGTCAAGTTCCATCAGAATTCAGATAATCCATCACTATTACCAAGTTCCATCGAAATTGCCAAGTTCTATCACAATTCATATAAAGTCATCGCAATTCAGTTAACTTGTCGCAATTGGTAAACTGTGAACAGTGTTTGTCGCAATTCAGTAAACTGTGAACAATGTTTGTCGAAATTGGACGTGAATAGTAATCATCTTAATTCAAACTTAAGCAAAACCAAACTTCATAACTCACAACACACCTCTAATTGTCTACAAGATCCAAAACAACACAAGTTAACTAATCACAATCATGTCTCAACCACCTTATTTCAACTACTTTCAACAGCAGTATCCTCAGCAACAGCAGTATCCTCAACAACAGCAGTATCCTCAGGAACCACAGTATCCTCAACAACAACTATTCATGCAACAACATCAATTCTTTCCACAACAACAATCCCCTCAACAACAACTATACCTACAACAACCAATGCAATCCTTCCCACTTCCTGCAAAACAACCACATTGGTTTGATCAAATGTGTGAGGCCATCAGTAGCCAACAATCTAGACATGAAGCTAGATCACTTGACACACCTCCAATGCTCACTCCTGGTAATTATGTTCAATGGGCAAGTCGATTCTTAAGGTTCATAGAACTCAAGAAACCACATGGCAAATATATGAAAAAGGTTATAATTGAAGGTCCATTCCAAATGCCAACTACAACGGTTCCTTGAGATCCAACTGCTACTCCTCCCAGTCTTGAAACCGTGATCCCTGTTCCTGAAACTCAACTTATTGTAGAGCAAATACTTCATCGTGAAGCAAATTAACTTGCAATGTCATACATTCTTCAGGGAATACCTAATCCGATTTTTCGAAGCATTGATGCTCAGAAAACTGCTAAGGACATGTGGGAACACGTTCATCCCTTAATGGTAGGCACTGAACTAAACCAAGAAGACATGGAATCCAAACTTTACCTCGAATATACAATGTTCATGATTCAATTAGGGGAGTCACTGGAGTCTTATTACCATCGGTTCACAAATATCATCAATGACTTGGACAGACAGAACATTGTTTTACCAAGGATTGCAATCAACACTAAGTTTCTCAGCTGTCTTGGTCCAGATTGGCAAAAATATGTCACATTTGTTCTTCATGCTAAAAATCTACACAATGCATCTTATGGATTGTTGTATGATTATCTGAAGCTCCATCAATCTGAAGTTGACAAAGATCGAGCTCTTCGTGGTACTTATTCACCTTCTACAACTCCAAATTCATTGGCATTGATAGCTCAATCTCACTTTGCTCCACCTTCACAGTCAAATCATGCTTATGTCCAATAGCAACATCACTTTAACTATCCTCAACAAACCTCTTCCACCCAACTCATTCCATATGATTCGACACAACAATCAACTGAAAATCAACTAGTCCCCTATGACAACACTGACACCATGCACTACACAAATACAAACAATGACGAATACGATGCATTCAACTCTTTGAATTAAGGATTTGCACTCATTGCTCGTGCTTTCAGCAAATTTTCTAACAAATCCAACAATCGTCTCCGCACATCATCTAACACAAGGAATCAAGATGTTGTACAAGATGGACCGGTTGAAATACAGAATCGTACTTATGGAAGAACTGGATCAGGAAGTTATATACGAAGTTCAGGAAATGGACAACGGTTTAATGCAGCTAGTGGAAGTAGGAACAATGCAGGTGCTCCTCAGAAAAGGGTTGAACTTTTTGAAACTGGGAATACAGGGACTGGGAATACTATGGTCATGTCCCAAACCTAGAGTCAGAGGCAGTGAGTTTCATAAGCAGGTACTACTTCTAGCTCTAAAGGATGAATCAGGGGGCACTCTCACTGACAAAAGAAAACAGCTTCATGGAAAATGCATAATCAGATGATGACATGGAGGATTTGGACAAAATGAACCTTCGCTCGGTCCAGATCCAAAACTCATGACCTTACTATTGACCACCCAATCCTAAATGGACTCACAAAAATCTCAGATTGAAAAATGTAATGAAATTAACAGAACGTTGAAAACAAAAGTTGCATCATTAAATTCGGATCTTTAGTGCTGTAAAATACAACTCACAAATTTTGAAAAAAAAAAAAAAAAAAAAAAAAAAGAACAAGGTTTTGAAGCTGCATTTCAAAAAGCCTATGTCAAAGAACAAGATTTACAACATCAAATACGAGAATTAGTTGCTTCCAAAATAACTTGGTTTCTCAAATGGAACTAGAAAAATTAGAATTCAAACAACAGGTTGAACACCTCAATTCTGAACTTTCAAAAACAAAAACAGAGTTGTCAACTTGTCAAGCTAGTTTTTCTGAACATAAACAAGTGTCTAGGAAACGAATTGATTCTTATCTTGATGAAATCTTAGATTTGGAAAGTAAATTTAAAGTTTTTTAGAAAGTTGTTTATAAAACTGGTGAGTCTATAACAACAATTCAAAAGTTTACTTTAAAGCAAAATCCCCAAGGTTATGGTTTTGCTATTGGTGATGACAAACCATGTTTTCTACACAAAGCACTTATGGAAAAGCCAATGTTTTATATTGCAGACCACCTCTTTGATGATTCAATTATGTGTGTTGTTGTATATAACTATGAGGAAGAACAGGAACAGGACGAAGAGAGTCGATCAAAAATGAGTAATGTTAAATTCAATAAACCATTTGATTATTCAAAAGTGCCTCATATTTCTGACACATTTGTTCCTCAAAAAGATAAAACAAAACAACCATGGTTTGTAATGCAAATTCATGAATCTTCTTCTGAGGTTGGACCTGTTAAACCAATGGCACAAATAAATGGTCCTTTACCAACTTCTGAATTAATTTCACCATTACCTAAACGATGTATTATACTTAGATACTTTGATACGCTTATGGATCACATCAACCTTTTAGAACAAGCAATTGAACGTAACTCTGAGATAAAAGTTTCCACTTTTCTATCTGCTAACGAAAAAGAAAAGAGAGAATTTTTTCAAAAGCAATTCTTACCGTACGTTAAACATTTGCATCTTTGTGCTACGCACTGGGAACAGGAACTCCAAACAGAAGTAACATCCATATTGAATACTTTCAATGCAACTGAAAATTCGATCTCAAAACAAAAACGTCGAAATAAAGTTTTACAAAATGAAGTTGATCGACTCTTGGAAGATGTTCTAAGTTCTGATATTATCTCTGTGGTTATGAATTCGATTTATGAGTCTTGCAATTCTATGCTTATTGATAATCACACTGCTGACACTGAAACGTTGAGACATGAAATTGATACTTTAAAAAGTGAAAATGAGAGAATCATTAAACACAATGATGATGTGCAAAGTAAACTTTAAACAGAAATTTTTTAACTTAATCAGAAGCTACCATGGTGTTAAACTCAGAGTCTTGATTTTGAATTCAAATTGCAAAGTCAAAACGAAACAATGTCCTTTCATAATAGTCACACATCCAAAGTTGAGAATCTTGAAGATGAAAATGCTGTTTTAAAAAGTCAAATTTTCAAATATGAAAAAGAAATCGATGAAGTTTGTAAAAATCGTAATGACACCGTTCGCTTCAATAGAGAACTCGATTCAAATATTCAACAAAAGAATCACATCATCATTGAACTTAAAGAGAAAATTCAGTTACTAGAAAAAGGAAAGTTTATTAACACAAATGTGATTGCATCGGGAATGTACAAAATGGACACAACACCTAGGCAAACATCCACTCAGACTACTAATTTGAATCCTTCCACTTCTATAGGAGTAGTCCTCACTACTAGCGTTAGCAGATCAAAGCGTAAGAGCAACAAACAGAAGAATAGGATATGGCAACGTAGAAGCGAAAAACTAGAAGCCCAAGAAGTAGAAGATCAACTTAGGAATTTGAATAAAACGCATGTTGCGTCTGATTTAGATTCAAACTTGAAAACGTGTAATTCTAATATCGATGTAACGAATTCTAAGACTTTGAAGGTTTTGAATGTTAATGCATCTTGTGTGTTTTGTCGTAAAAGCATGTTATCTGGTGATCATACGAAATGTCTTGCAAAATCTCTTTTATCTCGTAACAAGAAACATACATCTGGAATTCCCTCTTAGCCCACTATTGCTTCTAAGTCTGTGTTGGGAATTAAATATTCAAGAAGTTTAATATCGGGTTCTACTCAAAAAAATACTCTAAGTATGATTCTGCTGCTAGAGCATTTTTGTTTCTGCTGCTAGTGTTTGATTCTGCTGCTAGCGTTAAACATTCTGCTGCTGAAGGATTCTGCTGCTAGCGTTAACATTGCTGCTGGTGATTGACTTTCTGCTGCTGAGCGGATAAGTATGAAAAGATATTATGTGTATTAAAGTCAACAATATACAGTAGATAACATCTTACCCCATGTGATCAGTCATAATGTTATATTCACAAAACAAGTTGTAAACATAGATACAAGTTGTATCTTAATGACTGACACTTTCAAAGCAAGCGTTCGATAAGACTTGACAATATTGTAAAGATCTTTCTTGTGTTATAAAAGAAAGATCTTAGACTAGTGATATATATATATATATATACATATACGAATAGATAATAGAGTGTGAATTATTAAGTGCTTAGAAAATAACTCTCAATAACATAGAACAAATATCACAAGTCATAGAAAACATAAGATTCAAGGTCTTTGTAACCCTAGTGATACTGAAGATCACTCGTATTATCTTGAATAATATTGAATCGTTTGGTGATAACATTGCATGTTCTTTGTTCTATATACACAAGCATAACTGTTCCATTTCCATAACACAAATAACCTTCTAAGTGTGATTAAGTAAATTCCGCGTACTTGATCATATTAACTCAACTTATCACATACACACAAGAACAAAGGTTTAACCACCTTATTAGTGTATCGAATAATCCTCATCAGTCTGTGCTAGGAAAACCGCCAAGTGTAGTTTCTAAAAATGCCTTAGACACACCCATAGTTGCGAATACAACTCCTAAGACAATCCCATCACCTAGCGAATTCACTAAGAAGAAAGCTAAAACTAGTTGGACATGGCAATGTTGGTTACGAAGGAAACCTAGTTTTACATGGCTACCTAAAGTTATTAATAACTGTGTTACTAACCCAACGGAACCCACAAAATTTTTGGGTTCTAACGTTACCATCACTCCATCTTCCTTGTCTTCGTGTGATGCAGGTGGTACAAATTGTTCTATGAATTGTTGATAGCGGATGTACCCAACATATGACAGGCAATCTAAAACTGTTAGTAAACTTTGTTGCAAAGTTCATCGGCACTTTCAGATTCGAGAATGATCATTTCGCTGCTATCATGGGCTATGGATATTACGTCAATGGCAACATCAAAATTAGTCGTGTCTATTATGTCGAAGGCCTTGGTCACAACCTTCTTTTCATCGGTCTATTTTGTGATGGGGATTTGGAAGTAGCATTTCAGGAGAAAACTTTTTTCGTTTGTTACTTACAAGGAAATGATCTAATGACGGGCACTCGTGGAACTAGTCTTTACACCATCTCAATGTCTGATATGATTGCTTCTTCTCCTATATGTATGCTCTCCAAAGCACATTCGAGAAAATCATGGTTATGGCACAAATGACTGTCTCATATGAATTTCAAAACCATGACTGAACTCGCACGTCACAAACTAGTCGATGGTCTTCCACAGTTTTAATATTCAAAAGATCACTTATGTCCAGCATGTAAACAAGGAAAAATTACTCGTGCACATTTCCCTTCAAAAACAGAACACAGTACAGATCACGTTCTTCAACTACTTCATATGGATTTGTGTGGCCCTATTAATGAATCTTACTAATTGATTATCACACAAGCTATACTTTTTCTAAAGCTTTCTTTTGACCTTTTTGTTTTGCAATTTTGACATCTTTTGCTTTGTAAATACTCATCATTGATACAACTTCTGACTGGAGTTCCTGTTCCCACTGAGTCGCACAGATTCGTAGATGGTTGACAAGTGGCAAGATTTGTTTTTGAAAAACTTCTCGCTTTTCTTTCTCATAAGGAGAGAGAAAAGTGGAGATTTTGATTTCAGAATTTCTTTCAATAGCGTTTTATAAAAGTTGGATGTCGTCCATAAATGTTTTAAAATATTTAAGAATGCGACATTCTTTTTGGCATTTTGTCATTAACACCTTGACTTGGCAATGGACCATTGACTTGTGCTACAGTGGTTACTAGAGCAATTTCAGATAAAGCATTTATTTCAGTTAAAGAGCATGGTTGTGCAGATCTCTCTTTTTGAGGTACAAAAGATTCTTTAATATGAGGTGCTTTCGAATAATCGTATGGTTTGTTATATTTGACACGACTCATCTTAGATCGACTCTCGATATCATGTTCTTCTTCCGCTTCAGTACTATATACAACCACACATTGAAAAGTATCATCAAACAACAATTCGGCACTGTACAATTTAGGGTTTTCCTTGAGTGCTTTGTTTAAAAAATGAGGTTGATCACTTCCAATTGCAAATCCATATCCGCGAGGATTTGGTTTGACAGTTAGATTTCGAATAGCTGTTACAGAATTACCCACTTTATAAACAACGTTTTGAAAACCCTTAAGTTTTCCTTCCAATGCCACAATTTCTTCAAGATATGAATCGACACGTTTCCTTGAAGCTTCTTTGTGTTCAGAAAAATTTTCTTGACAAGTTGACAATTTTGTTTTGGTTTTAAAAATTTCCGTTTGGAGAATGTCAACCTGTTTTTGAAAACCAAATATTTCTTGTTCCTTTTGTGAAATTATTTCATTCTTGGAAACGGTCAATTCACGAATTTGATGTTCCAAATTTTGTGCTTTTACATATGACTCTTGGAATGCAGACTCAAAACTTTTCTCACGTTTTTCATTGTTTTCAGAGTTTGAAAGTTGCATTTTGTAGCACTCAAGGTCCTTTGTTAACAGTGCAATTTTGGCTTTTAAGTTTTTGTTAATGTCATTTCATTTTTTCATCTGGGATTTATGTGCATTCAATTGTGATTGGGTGGCAAGCAATAAGGTCATGAGCTCTGAATCCGAATCTTGCATAGGATCATTTTGTTCAAGATGATCATGATGGTCATCATCAAGAGAATCATCAAATGAAACCACTGGGTTAATTTGATCATCATAAAATGTAACCACTGTGTTTATTTGATCATTTTCTTGAGATGAAAATGATAAATCATTTTGAACATAAATTTCTTGTGTAAATGAAGATGCAGATGGTGAGGCAATTTCATGAATAAGACAATCTGCATCAGATACTTAAGATAAGCCATCGGTGTCATATACCGGTCCTGTCTTGCTCATGTTCATCTCCTGCATGTTGGCCATTAACATGACTGCAGCATTAGCCTCCAGATCCTCCATTTCGTCATCAGAGTATGCATTAGCCATAAAACTCTGCTCCTTCTCTGTCAAAATACCACTGGCCTTTTCATCCTTCAATTCCATGAGAAGAGCTTCTTTATGATATGAACTACCCATTTTTCTCGGCTTGGGGCATGCATTAGCCATATGACCATTTCCCCCACAATTGTAGCAAGTGATGGATGTATTAGCAATCCCTTTCCCTTTATCAGCAAACTGAGTCCTTCTCTGAGTGTTTCCCATGATGTTTCTACTACCTCCTCCAGAACTGAAACGTTGACCACCAGAATTCCCCATATTTCCTGAACCAGACCTTCCTGAAAACCGATTCTAAATCTCAACCCGTCCATTGTTAACTACTGCTTGATTTCTGGTGTTGGATGATGTCCTCAGACGATTGTTCGACCTGTTGGATAATTTGCTGAATGCACGGGCGATCAATGCAAACCCCTTATTTAAAGAATTAAAGGCATCATCTTCATCAGTGTCAACATTGGAGTACATGCTGTAATCAGTGTTGTCGAATGAAACAAGTTGATTATTCGGGTATTGTTCAGGTGCTTCATAAGGGATAATTTGATTTGACGGTGGTGGTGTAAACCCTGAATGAGGTGGTGGTGGTGGAACAAACTCCTGGTTTGGTGCAAATTGTGATTGAGCCATGAGAGCAAGTGAGTTTGGATTAGGTGCTGGTGAGAATCCTCCACGTGCTGCACGTTCTTTATCAACTTCAGATTGGTGTTGTTTTAGGTAATCATACAATAACCCATAAGACACGTCATTGATCTTTTTAGCTTGTCGAACAAACGTGACGTACTTCTGCCAATATGGGCCGAGACATCCCAAAAATTTGGAGTTGATAGCAATCTTTGGTAAGACGATATTGTGGCGATCCAGATCATTAATGATGTTGGTGAAATGATGATAGTATGATTCCAAGTATTCCTCAGGTTCGATCATGAAATGTGTATACTCCATGTACAACTTTGATTCCAAGTCCTCTTGATTCAGTTCAGTGCCTTCCATAAGCAGATGGACGTGCTCCCACATGTCCTTGGCTGTCTTTTGGGCATCAATACTCCTGAAGATGGGATTGGGAATCCCTTGGAGTATATAAGACATAGCTAGCTCATTGGCCTCTTGTTGTAAGACTTGTTCTGCAGTTTGTTGAGCTAGAGGAACAGGGGTTGTGGTCGCTTCTCTTGGAGGTACTTGAGTTGGATCACTTGGAATGGTTGTTGTAGGTGTTGGATACGGTCCATCCATGATGGCCTTTTTGAGATACTTTCCGTGAGGTTTCCTTAGTTCGATGAAGCGTAGAAAATGACTGGACCACTGCACGTAGTTTCCTGGTGTGTGCATAGGTGGTGTGTCGAAAGAACCAGTTTCATGCCTCGATTGTTGACTACCAATGGCTTCGCACATCTTGGTAAACCAGTGTGGTTCTCTGGAAGGAGATTGGTAGTTATGCATTGGTTGTGTAGGAAGTTGTTGCTGCTGAGGGAATTGATGTTGATGCATGAACATTTGTTGTTGTTGATACTGAGGTGAATATTATGGTTGATATTGTTGTTGAGGATACTGATATGGATATGGTTGTTGTTGTTGACGATATGGTTGTTGTTGTTGATTATAGAAATAGTGATTGTATGGCGGTTGAGACGTCGTTAAGTAACTTGTGGATGTAGGTTTAGGATCTTCAAAGGATAATAACGGTTGTTGTCGTAGATTAGATTGATGAATGGTGAGAAACTTGAAGAAACGCTAAGGATTTTACTCTAGAAACTCGGAGATTTCAATCGTTGAAACTCGGAGGATTTTACACTAGAAACTCAATAAATCTTCACAAAAAAAATCCAGAAACTCGACTAACCCAAGAAGCTCGATTAATCAAGAAACTCGATCAACCCAAGAAAGTCGATTACTCAGGAAAATCGATCAACCCAAGAAGCTCGATTACTCAAGAAACTCGATTATGTCAAGATACTCGACTATGTCAAGAAACTCGATGATCTGAGAAACTCGATTAATCTTATCAAACTCGATTACTTTATCTGACTCGATAAAGTGTTCAAACTTGATATTAGAAACTTGATGAACCAAAAACTCGATCAAGTAGAAACTCGACTAACTCACCAAACTTGATGAATTGCCAGAAACTCGATCAAGGATAAACTTGACTATATCATAAACTTGATCACCCTCAGAAACTCGACTAATGCATCTAACTCGATGAATTAGCCAGAAACTCGATCAATGAACAGTAACCTCTCGAATGAACAGTGTTTTCTCGGATGAACAGTAACTTCTCGGATTTTTTTAAATTTTTTGTAAATCTTATCGTGAATAACCTAAATTATCCCTAGGCGAATGATACCACTTAATGAATCTTACTAATTGATTATCACACACGCTACACTAATTAACAACTAATTAAACCTAGATCTAGAGAGAGAAAGTTAGAGAGTGGAAGATTGTCTTAACATATAAGGAAAGTTTAGCATTCAATCAACCAACCCTCTCCCTTGGATGGGAGGGGGTATTTATAGTTTTTACAATGACTTGGGCTTAAAGCCCTAATAAACATACTTAAACATAATTAATTAAATAAACGACACAGCCCATGGGCCTTCTACACGGGTTGGACCTTAAATCAAACCTAAAGGCCTAAGCAACCTATTACATAATGATCAATACTTGAATTAATACAAAACGTGTTCCCAACAATCTCCCCCTAAGTATTGGTAATCAAGGTTGCTTGACGTCGTCTTTGCTTCTTTTGCTTCAGACGTCTTTTGTATCTTTGTTCCTTTGTTCTTGATGTGACATGATATGGTATGGTAATGATCTGCCGTCCTCCAATGGTCTTCAATTCTGGTGTCTTTACGTCTTTTCCACCATGCTCATATGTCTTTGACTTTTGTTCTTCATCTGGTTCTCACTTCTTCAATCTTTGACTTATGAAAGGTTGTAGTGCTTGAACTTTGACTATTCTTTAACATCTTTGAACTTTTGTTATTTCTTAGTCTTTGTAAGAACATATCTTCAGGATATGAGCATGATAGAAGGATGGTGGAACTCCAGGTATTCATGATTCGCTGTAGGTAAACAGTTAGCAATAAATCATCCGGCACATACAGATTTGGACTTCGAGATCATCAACAGCATAGTGTGAAGACTTTCTCTAATCCAAGCCCAGGCCATTCTTAACCGGATACCCCCGAAAGTGCTTACACAGACACACCGAAGTGCACCCATGATTCAGTGAGTCGCTGGAGATCACCCCACGACTATAGACCATTTTTGGAGCAAACACTAAGCGTAATCCACAAGGGATTACCGACGTGACCCGCTGTCAGGGTTGTTTGATGTTAACCCTGGCAGGATTTCCATTCAATCACTGAGAATCACATTTGTGGTTTCTCTCATGAACGTTCTCGGCAGATTGCTAAGATCTGCGAAGGACACTCCTATAATTTACAACTGGTGTTCTTATTGTTGAACACCCAGTGTATACTAAGTGTACCTAAGAGATCTTTGATGTATCTCATGGCTCTAGACTCAATTTAGTGCACATTTGTTTGGTCGTCGGAGGCATTGAGCAGAGTGCCTCCTTTTCAATATCAACACATCTCGTAGTTAGAGGTCGATAGATGATGAAGGGTTCTCCGTGTGAAATGAAACAAGTGCCTTTTGAGAGACACCTGAGTGGCTGGAAGGTTAGTGCAGTGCGTCACTGGGTCCATGACGACTTTGATCTTCAATACCGGTGATGCCCAATCAACCAGTAGATTATGTATTGAACCCGGTGTCTGCCCTAAGGTTGAACAAATGGAGGGCTATTTCTTTTCACCCTTTTCTTTACTCTTCTTTTTAATTCTTCAACCCCTTCTTTCTCCTTTCATTTCATATCTCCTTTTTCAATCATACCTAGGACTTTCTAGTTCTAAACTAATGGTATTGTCCTTGGGTAGATCCCTCCGGCTCTGGCGGATCATAGGACGGTTATTCCTAACCTTAAGTCACCTTATAGCTCCATGACTATCCTATTGATGCCATAACCAAACCTTTTGAAAATCTCTCAAAGTGTTTATGATTGTGAAAACATATTTTGTTAACACTTTGAGAGTTTTGTGATTTTCAGAAAGACTCCCCCTTAACATGTTCTCATAAGTGATTAAAATAAATTTGCACATGTCGGGTAGAGTTAGCACTTTATGAATTGATTAATTTTCAATGAACATGATCGTCGCGAGACACGCTTACATCACTAGTAGAACTAGCTTGAAATTTTTACCCGTCCAGATCACATTCAAGGAAAATCGCTCGAAATCGGTACATTCTACTCAGACACATCCTTTGCGAGACACGCTTACATCACCAGATAAACTGGCTTGAAATTATTACCCGTCCAGGACATGTCTTTTCGACTACTGACTTTTGCTATCATCAATTCGAGGGTCAATTCTAAGCCTGGCTCACATGAGATACCAGCATTTGTGTTACTATATTTTTATCATGTCTTTATTCTCCCCCTCAAAAATAGCATACTTATAATGTTTTTGATATACGTTTGATAAAAATATGCCGTTTGAGTTTTGTGGGAAGAATTTCAAGAACTTTTTATTTATGGAACAAATATTATTTTTCAAATACTCCCCCTTAATGAGGGAATACTTGTCCTTATGAGCAGAATTTTTGAAAAACTTAGAAAAAATTCTGGTTTAATTCTACTCATAAGTAAGAAGCTTTCGCTCCTTTGATCAGGATTGAGGCACTGAAGCGTACCTCAGGGTCCTTTCTTTACAGGAACGGGTTGTACACTGTGATGTGTGCACAAGCCATAATTTAACAATCATATAAGCAAGAATAATGAATTATATGAATATATCAAACTCTTACTTCATCCTCCTCTTTTGAACGATGTGTAGACAGGGTCAGGTCTCTGGAATGTTCTGACCAGGAAGGATGGGCGACCTCCAACATAACTTTCAAACCTCCGCATCTGATCTCTTCTGAATAACCTTCTCTTAATCCTATTCACAAACTGGTAGATCTGTCTCAGCTGATCAGCATTCCATCCCTTTTTCATCTGCAACTGTTGATCACGAACCCGAATCACTAACCCATCACGGACTTTCTTCAATGTGGTGTCACAGAACTTGTGAATATCACGAAATGCCATGAAGCAGTTGATAGTCAGATCACTTTTGTAGACGAACCCAAAAGTTGGCTGACTCTTGAAGGTATACTGAGCTTCATTATTGATATTCTCAAGACGTAGTAATGGTTGAGTCAAGTTTAGCTTTGTCTGGTAGCTCTCGACCCCTTGTTGAAGATCTTCCACACGTTCTTTGATAATCTTTCTTCGGATGAAATGAAGAATAGATGTACTGAAGGCGTATTAGAGTTCTGGTGTCACATGTTGCAGTTTTCCTTGGACTTTAATCAGGTACATGTCTTCAAGGTCGTTGAGACTTAAGTCCGGAAAATCTGCTTCAGAGAATTTGTAGAGTTGCATATCATGTCTTCTTACTTTGATCTCTGAGAGGAACGTATAATCATACTTCTTGTCCCCCTTAAGACTGCCTACAACAACAATCCTGAGATCACTTCTCAGTGGTTCATGAGACTTTCTTGTTAGTTTACTTTTCTACCAAGTCCTCCTTTTCTCGAACCAGTGATAGATGCCCAGTTCTGCATCTTGGTCATAGTGCACCTTCTCGGGAATGAAAAGATGAGTGGCTGTTTCCTCGATAGCAGGGTGTTCGTATCTTGCTGCTGGAGTCAAAGTAATCGAAGTAGCATACTTTTTCTGACAGTTGGCCCCGTGCATGAGTAGCTCAAGATCTTTATTGAAGAAGAAATGATATGGAATGGTTGGCTGGCTGTGAACTCGGATCACCGGTAGAGGCTTTGTCCAATCTGTGATGTATGGCTTGTTCTTGCTGTCTCTGCTGCCAATCACATCTGGATCAGTCCAGCTGAAGTCTGAAGACATAGCTCGAGCAATGTTTTCGAGGTGATACTCGAGCTCAACTGCACTCGAAGAGTTGTCCTTAAGAAGATTAAAAGCATTGTTTTTAATCCGGCGAAGTTCCCTCTTGGTCAGTTTCTTTATCCGTTGAGTACATTTGAGTTGTTGAGCAAACTCAAATGTACTATCTTCCATTCTGGCATCTTCGTCAGTGTGTACTTGAGCACCTACTAGCTTATCAAAGAACTCGTTCCCAGGTGTATCATCATCATCGAGCCATGAAACTACAGTTGGTCTTTTGGAAGATTTTTTGCTTGATGTAGCTTTGGTCTTTGGTGATGAATGAGGTTGATCATCTTCTTGTTGAAAATACATTTCCTCTGTGGCAAAGTGCTCAAAGTGATGCTCTGTCTCCTTAGGTTCAGACTCTGAAGCCTTGTGTGGTTGAGATGTGGTTGTTGTTGATGGTCCGATTGGTTCTTTGAGTTGTGAACCAGATCCTCCTTCACCCTTGTGCCTTTTAGATTGGGTGTCAGGGTCCTGGTCTTCTTCATCTCGTGAAAGATTGCCTTTATCGGCTGTAACTTTGCACGAATCCAGATTTGCATTGATAGCCTCATAGAGAGCTATTTCTGTTTCTGATAGAGAGGCAAGGGCTATGAGTCTGGTGAGAAGTGCGCGTTGGAGTTCGTCGGTTGTGAAGTCTTCAAGTTTATTTGGTTGGGTTGCTGTGTCTTGAGGAATCGATCCTGTGATGTTTTGAACTTTTTCCGCAATGTTGGTGTCAATGTACACTTCAATCTTCTCCATGAGATCTGGCATGTACTGCTTTACATATTTCTTTGTGTGTGCCATTGCCTCCTTGAGTAGTTGAGCTTTGACATCATCTTCAAGGAGTTCATCCATTTTCTTCTTTGTCTCCTGCAACTCTTTTACTTGTTCAGAAAGACCTTTGACCATATTCTGCATCTCAGTTACTTGGTCACTTAACATGTTGTCTTTCTTTGCATGTGCTAACTTTGCTGCCTTCTTCAATTTCTTTACTGCATGAGAAATGACTTCGACACGAGTAACCCTAGCAATCTTCTTAGTATACTTGCCTTTAATGATTGTCTTGAGAGTTTCTTCTGTTGTTGCTTTTGATGGTGATGGTGATGGTTGTGATGAAGATTCAGGGGGAGTTGATGTTTTTGGAGGTGATACAGGAGGTGTTGGTTCCTTTGGAGGGGAGGTAGGAGGAGTTGAATCCTTTGGTGGGGAGGTAGGAGGAATTAACACCTTAGGCTGTCCCTCAGATTGAGGCTTGTAAACGGTGAGTTGTAGCTGTGATGGAGTGAGAGGTGGTGTTTGAATATAGTTTTCCGCTTCCTTTTCTGCTTCTTCTTTCTCCTTTGCTAGTGTCTCTTCTTCCTTCCTCTTTTCTAATTCTGCCTTGTGTTCAATTTCTAGTTCGATTGCAGCTTTAGTAGTCTTCTCCCCAATAATTTCCTCTTCCTCTGATTCAGACCATACAATAGGTGCATCAAGATCAAAATGCTCCTGATTACCCTCTTTGAACATGTCATCCTTAATTTCCTCATCTGTCAAAGGTTCTCTTTCCTTGCCGGGTTGATTAACCAGATTGAAAGGTGGAGGAATGTCCTCAGAATGTGAATCAGACCTATCGGGTTGAATAACCGAATCGGGCTGAGGAGTAGTAGTTGTAGTAACTCCAGAACCTCCGGGTTGATTAACCGGATCAGTATGGGTTGAAGCTACATCTTTGACAGTTCCAGAACCTCCAGCTCCCTTTTGTAGCTCATATTCCCTTTGTTCTTTAACCCTTAATTCCGCTCTTCTGGCTTCATCTTCTTTCAAAGTCTTTTTGCCGTGTTCCATTGCAACAATAGTAGCTACATCTTCATCCATGACAATGGTTTCTTCTTCTTCGGATTCAGTTGCTTTAGAATCAGATTCCTTTTCAGCATGTACCTCACCTTCTTCTTGTGCTGGCTTTCGAACAACTTTGACTCTTTTTTTGATGATGTTTGGCATGTGAGGTTTGTGAACTTTCTTAGAAGCACTTGAAGCACTCCCAGCCTTGCTACTCCCTTTCGAACGCGTCTTGGTTGATCCAGTTCCTTCTGCACCAAGCTTTAAGAATCCTACGCGACCAAGTCTGAATGCTCTGTCATAATCTTTGTAGGCTTGAGTATTCTTTACAGTTTCTGTCATCAGGGACTCTAGCAGTCTAGTCCCTTGCTTGTGTGAACTATCCTTGGGAAAGTTGTAACACCCCAACCCGACAAGGGTAAAGATATCACAACAATGGTGGCATATCAGAAGTCAACAGAAACATTCAACAAAATAAAAC